>OZ014487.1:22732671-23986565 GCA_963965965.1 Trididemnum nubilum
ACACAAGTTAACGCTTATCGGCAAATTTGATGTATTTTTAATGTTTCTCTTCATTGCTTTGCTCATATTTCATGATAGATCATAGAATGCTGAATTTGGTGGAGATAGGTTTTAGATGTTTCTCTTTGTTAGATGCCTTATTTATTTTAGCGTATGATAATACTGTAGTAAGTTATTAAAATTTTAAGAAACTTTTTCATAGAATACTTTCCAACAGTTTTTGTCGACCATTTTTTGAGGTCCAATGCTGTGTAATGGTTGAAAATTCCTGTTAATTGCAGCTGCTTAATTATTGATTGCATTGAACATGACCAAACAAGTAGAAGAAATCTTACGTTTGTTCGTGTAAAGGCAGTTTGAAGATCGTGCTCACTAGCTGTTTTCTTCGAAATTGAAAAAAATTTTAAGGTGATGGTGAAACCGATATCGTGTGAAAACATTCTCTCCAGACCCCAACTGATCGCTCAACTTGATTTAGCCCATGTCACTCAAGAAGAGATAGAAAATGTTTGCCACAGTTTTTCGTTTAATAGTTTCGGCATTGCAGATTTTCAGGTATGCAGAGTTGGCTAAAAATGTGAGGTATGTGACTATATTAATGTAGATTTATTCATTAGAATTGTTAGACAATCAATTCTGTTTCATTAAGCTTGATCTTGGTTGATGCTGGAATAAATCTCGCGTTGTTTAAAATTGTGTTTAACCAATCAGCTTGTATACAAATTCTTTCATTATTTCTCTTAAAAATTAAAGTCTTCTTGATTTTAAGAGTCTCCTTGATTTTAAACTATCTTCGATCAAGCCATTAAAAAAAAAGAAAAAGAAATTTTGGAAATGCGACAGAAAAACACAAATTTTAGTTATTTCGCTAACGTCTCAAGACAAAACGGGCCTGTCAGTGACTCAGTGTCATGCCCGTCGCGCAAAAAACGTCTTGTGTCAAATCGATGGCGTTGAAAAGTCGCGGGTCGTTTATTGTAATCATACTGCCTTGCTGCATTTGATTTCAGCACTAAGTTTATCTGTTACTTCTATTTTGAATTGAAGTTATTTTACTATTTTTGCTTTATTGTAGGGTTTTGCTATTTGGTTTGACGTTAGATTTCCTTCGTATCTCCCCTCAAAGGAAACCGTTTCTTCCGCTGCTCCACAAGCTGAAGCACAGCAAAACGATCGCAATAACGATACTGTTCATTGCGAGGATCAACAACAAAAAGAAGAAAATGTATTGCAAACTTGTGAAAGTGAAGACCCCAGCGTGTTGAAAAAACCAAGTAGCTCTGTGGTGCTATCTACCTCTCCATATAGTAAAGAGACGCATTGGAAACAATCTATTTTGTATCTAGATAACGAAACTTCTGTAAAACAGGACAGTAAAATTAGCGGATCTATTTCGTTAAGTCCCAGCCCGAATTATCGCAGGTTTTTAAGCATAAAAGTTTCTTGTAGAATTGATAATGGCGAAAATATTGAAAAAACTTATTTCATGGGTTACGAAGTTTCTAGTAATAGCAGTGAAAATGGATCTTGATAATTACTGTATTTTCAAGCTACTCGACTGCAAATTTTGCACAATTCCAAAGTTTCGTGACATAGGGCTTGAATGAACTACAAACTTTTTAAAGTTCTCTGTTAACCGCTAGTGATTGTCAGCCGTTCCCTATCAAGTAGATGTGAGGTGAAAGGTTCCATCAAATTATGCGTTGTCTTTGCATCGATAGAATTTTAGCTAACTCAGAGTCTCAGGAATGGAAATCGTGAAACAATGCTTATTTGGTTAACTGTTGTGTGTATTCATTTGTTTTGCTGGTAAGTACCGTTCAGATCATTTACTTAATGCTGCGTTTACGTTTTACGAAAGCTTCATGATCTAATCGTACTGCTGTTCCTTGTAATGTATTATGTGCTCAATTTCATTTTAATAAATTCGGTCAAGTTTACTGAGTAAAGAAGTATTTCTGTTTAATGTATTTATGAACACATTACACATAATAAAACTTTCAACATTCGGAATTGTCAGATATCGGAAATAGATTACCAAAAACACCTCTCGTCTTAATGCGGTCGAATGAACTTAGCTCATATCTAAATCTGGGATAAGCTCTATTTCGTTTGTGGTTTGCTTGCTCCATCTGCTGATGTAAATTTGTTGGATAGTTTGTGTTTTAATTCATAAGGTTACTACTACCTTTTGTCCGAAATTTTTGCAAGCGGGCGCCTTGCTCGTCTAACCTGGTTGACACAAAACGCCCTAGATCAAACAAGCAGGCCTCACGAAATGCCTTTCCCAAAAGCACTCGGGTTGGTTGGCGAACCGGGGGCCAGGAACCATTCAATCACTAACTCAACGTTTAAAACTCCGACGCTCTTACCAACTGAGCTACGCCGCCGCTCTGCCGGAACATTAACTTTTTGCTTATTATAAATCTGGCTTTCCAACTTACCGGCAGAATTACCCCTAATTAAATGTCGTCAACCAAAAAAAATTGAGATTTGTTACGGAGCAGTCAAGAAATTAGTTTCGGATTTTCATTATATCGACCTCATTAGTCACTAGCGTAAATTGAGCGAAGGTCAAAAGATGCACCTCGAGATCGGTTTTATTGAAGAAACGAGAACTACTTGAGGTGAGAAAAGAGGTGCAAAGTCATCCTTTTCTGATGTCACAATATTTCAAAACGCAGTGTTGCGTGGTACGAAGTCAAACGAATTAAATCTATTTTCGCGGATAAGTGGAATGAGGTTTAACGAACCTATATTTTCTCAAGCAGTTCTCATTTCTTCAATAAAACTGATTGAGAACAAGGTTTTTTGTTTAACTCGACTAACAAAATATACCGGTAGTGTAGAGCTTTCGTTTTGAAGCGGATATTTACTATCCATTTTGTCCTCAGGCGTGGACCATTTAAACACCGGTTTGGACTATTGAAAAACTAAATAAGCAGAATGAAATAGTTTTTTGGATTGGGCTCACCGATGCAATGAGTTAATCCATATTGCAGTTTTCAGTGTATCATAAATAACATGTTGAAAATTTTTAGAACTAAGGCCGTTTGGAGATAGGTCAATAATGACCTTTTGTAGCTTTAGTCTAGTGAACCTTTTGTAGCTTAAGTCAAGTGAAGTAGAAGTATTGCGGTTTTTACTAAAATTTTTCACCGAGCAGGAAAATTTTGAAAATTCTCACGGAGAAAAGGTCTAAAATCGTAAAAGGTTACATGTTTTGGTAAGTCTGTAAGCTGGCGCACTATATCAAAACTTCCGCGTTGAAAAAATATTAAGTTTTGATTTGAAAGGAGTTATGTTTCTGACTGGGTCCAGTTTGCTTTCTCGTCCAGAGCCTGGGAATTGAACCCCTTTAACCCGATTAATTTCACGAAAGCTACGGAACCAGCCTCAGTAAAATTATTTATGTTATTATCTGGTTCTTGAAGTTTAGGGAGTTTCAGTTTTTTTTAACACTTTCACCTCTTCAACCTGCTTGAACCACTGTAGGCATCTGCACGAATTACTACCCTCCAGGTCTCCATCTGTGATATCTTACAATTACTGCATCTTTGATGGCGTTGAGAAGATTTTAGCAATTAATGCTTAAGATTTTCAAAAGTTTGTGGACCCAAAACCATAAATGCTTACCGTAATCACTGCGATAAACTAGGACACTGGGTGAAAACGAAGCTTATTACGGACGGTATGAGGTCGAAAGTCGAAAAGTACTATCACAGCACCGTCTGTGATTTTGGACTACAGTCGTGGCCTATTATTGAGACCAGGGGTGCCAAAACACCGGGAGGTATATCCTGGTGTGTTGCCAGAAATTCGCAATGGGGGCCTACCCAGCCGCCGGATGCACGGGGGTCTGGAGGCGTAGCCCCCAGCGCTCGAAAATTTTGCATTTTTTTTTCAAAAATAGCGTAATTTTAGGTCTATTTTAATAAAAAAATAATGTTTTTAAAACGTAGCATAGATATTGGCAGCGTAACATGATTCAACTGGTTGCATTGATGGGCTATGTGGAAGGTGGCTAATGATAACATTGTAGTTACCTTGTTTACATGCTGATAAATCACAAAAATCTGTTATTCAATAAAACTCACTCGGAGTAATCTACTTCGTTGATATTTTATAAAGAAAAATAATTGGAGGGGCTAATGGAAAGATATTTGAGAGAAGCGATGGGTAATTAACAAATACTGAATAGCCCCCCTCCCTCCTTATTCCTGAGTTTATAATACATTTGTTGATAAAACCTATGTTTGGCATTTTTACATTAGCGATCAAATTTGATTGCTTATTTTTGGGCATTTTACGAAGTTTTTATTGAGTTGTGACTTTTATTTTTGACAAATTAGCCTCATCTGAATATATGTTTCAAACGATGCTTTAAATCACTTTTTAGTATCTTCCAGCACAAAAAACATTCTCAGAAGAGCTAAAACCTGGTATTTTCCTTATTCTGCACTTTGGTTGACAGGCCAGTGGGGGGGGGCTATAGCCCCCCCCCGCCCCCTCCTGGCTACGCTACTGGATATATACCCCCCAATAATTTGACTATGGTCTGCATTTGAGCGCTGGATGATGTTTGGACCTGTTTTGGTCTTCAAATGATTTCGGGGACAAAAACTCTTCAATTTTAGTTGAAGACCTTTTTTTTTGGTCTTCACTTAATTTGCTTACGTGAAAAAAATGGAGGTCGAGCTTCATTCCCCCCAATGTTGAAAATAGGGCAAAATTGGGGTAAAATTTCAAATCATCCTCTTCAATGCCCAACAAAAATCGGCACCACTGATTGTGACTCGAATAACAGTTAACTAAAAGCGCAGCGTAACAAGCGCAACAATTTTTTTAATACTGATAGCACAGTGCAACTTTTTTTTTTTCTAAAGCACAGCGCAACGAACTTTTTAATTCAGTTAAAGCGCAACGCAATTCCCCAATTGCGGAAGGGAGTTTTCGTACTAAGGTTCAAGACAAAGTGAAGCCTAACTTCCGCAATTAAATTTACTAAGAACACAAATTCCGAAGTTTTGCGATTTAAAAAAAAAAGTGAGTAAGTACTTTACTAGGCAAGATCAACCTTTGACAATATTACGACTGAAATGAACCAAAATTTACCTCAAAGTATAAAATTGCGCTATTAACGGAAAAATTTTTTTGCCGCGCAATTAATCTGCAACAAATTTTAAAGAAATTAGCCCTCAACGTAGCTTCCGCCAACACTTATAATAAAAAAATTAAAGCGCAACAGGTTGAGCCCATCTCCGCGTCATTGCGCCCGGGCAACACAGCTTCTTTAGAAAAAATGTCGCAGCGGTGACGAGCCGTTGGCAATACTGTGTTCGATTTGAATCTCAAACCTCCCGCTCCAGAGGCAGCGGTGACGAGCCGTTGGCAATACTGTGTTCGATTTGAATCTCAAACCTCCCGCTCCAGAGGCAGCGGTGACGAGCCGTTGGCAATACTGTGTTCGATTTGAATCTCAAACCTCCCGCTCCAGAGATAAAAGCGTTACTGCTCGTCCAACTAGCTTATAAGACAACGAAATGTCGGTTTATCAAGGTATCACTTATGAGGCAATATATTGTCCTTCTTTATACTTTTACTTGTAAGAGCCAATAATTTTGACTTGAAGCAGGCAGTTTTTAAGTTTTCACGAATTTTCAGCCTTATTTGTTCTTTAAGAGACAAAAATCACTTCTTGCTTGGCTAAAAGTTGTTTTATGCTATAAATCATTATTATTGTTAGACAAATCAACAATGACAATACAGAAAAGGCAAAAAAAATCATTGCTGATTACTTACAAATTATGCTCTATGGTAAACTTGTATTTTGCTGAATCATTATTTCACGCGAAGGCTGCATGTTTATTTTTTGCCACCGTGGATCGTTCTACTTTTTAGTGCTCCTTTTTAAGTTTTTACACAATTTAAATATAATGTAGTTTTTAGTTAATAATTCATAACAGTTCCGGAGTTCTAGGACCAACCTATCATTTATTTCTTGATGCAGTAATAATAAGCCTTTTCATCGGTTTGGTACCATGCTGGTTCACAGATTTCCTCCAGAATCTGACAACGGTTTTCGGAAACCATTTTTTTCATGAACTCTTGCACAGCTGTAACGGCACTGTTATCCTTGTCGCATTCTAAACGAGAGACATTAAAAAGCAAAATTCCTCCTGGTGTCAAAACTCGTGTCATATCTTCAATGCATTGGTGGGGAATATGGCCCACACAGAGGGCGCCAGCACAAACTACTGCATCATAACTGTTTTCAGGATAAGGCATGGGCTGATTTTCTGAGAGAAACTGCATCTTGACTTCTCTATAGACTTTGTCTTTCTTCATGCTCTCTTCGATCATTTCTAAACTGGCTTCAATTCCATCAATAATGCCTTTGTAGCCGCATGATTTCAACACTTGCCCCATACGCCCAGTCCCTGAAGCTACATCAAGAAGAACTGTTTCCGCAGAATTCCTGCTCAAATGTTTCATACACATTTTGCTGAGAATATCTGGCGAACGGTAGCCAAGGTCCATCATTTTGTCATAGAGCTCGGCATAACTTTGGTAATTTTCTTGATTTTCTTTCGCTGAATCACTTAATCGGCTAATGAACAGATTGCAAGCTTCAAGTATTGAGTTTTTTGGGATATCCATATTCCGTTCTTTGACTCTTCACTTTAATTGAAATCGAAATGTGGTAATGTGACAATACTTTTATCCTGAAATTCAGTCTGACTAACATGTTACCGATCACGCGTATTTACCACCAACGGGAATAAGCGTGATATCTTTTTCAATGTAAATGTAAAAGAAGAAAAAAGGCAAAATGCATGCAGTCAAATGCTGCCGCGCAAATACGTGTGATCGGTAAAAACTGCCTTAGGCATATGCACCAACAGGAAACTTAAAACTCTTAGAAATTAATAAGATACAGCGTGCAGACAATCAATCCAAGTCGATCAATAAAGTTTAAAGATTCTAATACCGGGTGCTAAATCGTTTGTCTTGTGTCGAAGCATCGTAAGACATTTTTGCGATTACATTGTTGTCTTAAACTTTGAAATTTAAATACGTGTTTAGATTTTCCTCAAATAAGCCTAACAGTAGTGCTGTTTTAATTTAAATTTTTGCAAAAATGGCACAATTGATATTTGAATCGCTGCGGACAAATCTTAACTACAACCATTTTTATGAATTCTTGCTTTATTTCAAGCATTCAAAACAAAAAGTAATACCACGCAAACTATATTTTTTGGTAGCAATAAAAAAGTGCTTTATCGGCCATCTGAAACTGTAGATTTTGATATGACTTTTCAGAAACTTTTTCGATTAGCTTGCAACGATTATCGGAGACCATTTTATTCATTAACTCTTGCACAGCGGGGATAGCGATGTCATCTTTATCGTATTCCAACTTTGCAACGTTGAATAGCAAAATTCCTCCGGGTTTCAACACTCTGATCATGTCATCAAGACATTGGTGTGGAATATGGCCCAAACAAAGAGCACCAGCACAAACTACTGCATCATAAGTATTATCAGGATAAGGCATGGCTTGATCTTCCGATAAAAAATATTCTTTCAGATCCCTGTAGAACTCCTTTTTAGACTCTTTAATCATTTCTGAACTGGCTTCAATTCCATCAATGACACCTTCATATCCAAATGATTTCAATCGGTGACCTAAACGACCAGTTCCCGAGGCAACATCCAAGAGCACTGTATCTGCAGAGTTGGTTTTCAAATGTTTCATACACATCTTGCTAAGAATTTCAGGTGTCCGATACCCGGTGTCCATCATTTTGTCGTAAAGTTTAGCATAATTTTGGTAGTTTTTTTGGTTTTGTTTCCCGGAGTCGTTAAAAAGCCCAACAAACTGTCTACATGTTTCAACCACAGAATCTTGATCTTGACAATCCATTTACACAAGTATTTGCAATTGCAACTAAATTCACTCTAAGTTATTGTCTGTGTGCAGTAATTTTTGATTTTTTCAGCAAAATTTATTTCTGGCAAACAATACAATAAAAAATGAAATTTAGACATCTATATATTAGAGAAAATAAAGTCCCTAAACGTTCCAGCGACGAAATGTCCCTGATGCAAACTTAAGACTGGTGCATTATTACTTCACACAGCCAGTAGCGTAGCTAGGGGGGGGGAATGGTGCTATAGCCTCCCCATTGGCCTGAAAAGTATGCGACATAGCATGTTTTTTGCAGTTTTGAGGCTGATTTTTGCCCTAATTACGAAAATAGCCCCCCCAAATGAAACTGGGGTGAGAGTGGGAGAAGATCTTGAGGTGATGTCGGCAAGTGGAAGTGGCCCTCAGTGCACATGAAGACCTTTTTTTTTTGGAGATTACCTGATTTCGGGCAGAAAAAAGCTCTGAATTTCGGTGAAGACCTTTTTTTTTTTAAGATCACCGCATTTTGGGCAGAAAAATGTCTCAATCTGATTTGAGACTGATGATAATTTGAGTCAAGTTTGTTCACTATTGTTTCAAGCTTCCTAAAAAGCCCCCTCCTTTGTGAAATCCTGGCTACCCGACTGCAAACAGCAAAGCTTAGTTGTTTCATTTCTTGAGCAATGAGTCTACAATTAGCTACTTGCAAGCTGCTTTACCCAACTTTGTAGGCTACTACAGATCCAACAAATTTCAACAACAATTCTAAGAAGATTAATCATTAACATGATTGATACTGATAGAACCAACACCTGCAGCAAACAATTTTTTTTCCGTGTCAAAGCAGTGGGCCATTTGTTATATATAATGTAGTCCAACGTACTGACTATACTAATTTTTTTATCATTTATTGCTGTGTTGCACAACTTCAAATGTTTCTTTGAAAAGTTGAAGGTGCATTTGACTTTGCCCAAAACGGTTTCCAAAATCGAAAACTTCAACGTTGAAAAGTAAGAAAACGTTGCTTCTTTTCGAACAGAAACGGATCAAGGAGTACAAGTTATGAACAGGCCCAGAAATGTCGGAACGTTGGAAGGGCAAGGAGGGTAGCTTTTTCAAAGAGCACTTTCAATACAGTATGTACAGTCATTACCACAAAAATTGCTCTCTTGTACTGTTAAACAATTTACCTCTTTAACATAGCCAGGCCCAGAGTACTGAGTAGCCTACGTCGCATAAACATCACAAAATAAAAGCAAATCATCAATTAAGTAAGGGAAGGTTCAATTGGGGCAGCGGTCGGAGATTTTGCAATTTTTTTTGCTGAAATAACTAAATTTTAGGCATATTTTGGAAAAATTAGTGCTTTTGAAACGTGGCATAGTAATTTGCAGTGCAAAAATATGAGTAGACTGGCAGCATGAAATGGCTATGAGGGCGATGGCTAATGGTAAAATTTCAGCCTTTTTATTACAAACCGGTAAATCATAAAATTAAAAATGACAAGCTTAGCGATTTGTATTGGTTTTAGCGATTTGTATTCCTAATTCGCTTGCATTAGCAAAAAAAAAAAAACAAAAAAAACTGTTAAGTCTGGACAAGAAATGGATCTTACTCCAGTTCTTACAAGTTTTCTTATATTTCTCCGGTTTGAGCAGAGGGGTTCGAATCTCACTGTGGATCCGCCACTGGTAACGCCAGCGTCAATCGTTCCAACTAGAGTTACGAACAAAGTTAGAAACTTAAATGTCTTACAATAGAGCAATGTTTAGGCACAGGTGGGCGAGTTAATGCAAAACGTCAGCTTCGTTAACCACTAGTCTTTAACAAAATTCATACCTCCATTCTAGTTAACTCGTTATTTTTAGATTTTATTAACGAAAGTTAATGAAGTCCGTTAAGTTGTTAACGTTTTGAGTATAATTTACATTTCTTTTTATTCACTCACTTCTAGACCACGTATTGACACTGTTGAGCTGATTTTAAGGAGAACTTTATTGCTATGGTGGTCTTTTCGTGTTTTGGAAGATACATTTTACAGTCTAATCTAATTTCAAGATAAAAATAGGTTCAAATGCACTAATGAAGCTGCAATCGGAAAATCTTTGGAAATTGCGAACAGCAATAATTAATTATAGACCTATGAGGCTGCAGCTTATTATTTGCCACAAAAAAGAGCTCTTTTCTTCACATTTTCTTCTTGTGCTAGTTCGCAACAAGTGTTACCAGTGCCAACTGGTTTGAAACCAATGCGATGAATGAATGGAGCAAGAAATTAACAATAAAAGCGTTAATGTAAGTGGACAAAACTTAACGTAAGTTAGTTTAGTCCGTAAACATAAAAAAAACATTTTAACGAATTAGCTATTTAATGAAAAAGCTAGCTTCGTTATTAATGGATGTCGCGATCGTTGATACTTGGCTAGAGCACAACCTTTAATCCCTAGAATTGCCCACGTCGGCTGAAACTAGAGAACGACACTGAGATGTTAATTGACGAATCGAAAGTGGCAGTTGACAGTTCCTTTAGCTTCTTGAATCTCAGAAAGCAGCTCACCAATCTTAAATTAAAACTTCTATTTAAGATTGAAACACAAACCAACTAAGCGAGCAAAATCGCTCCACTCACACCTCTTACTAAACGGCTATACGAGCCAACCCCAGATACACAAACTTGGCTTAAATGCCTATGAAATTAATACCTAAAAATTATCCACTTTTAGAATATTAGAATAATAGAATGAAAAACGACCCGCCTATTTATACTATGACTAAAGCTATCGAATATCCCAAAACAATCCATGATTCGTCACAATAGAAAAAAATACACTAGCTTACGATAACAGATTTCGACCTAATTATGACGTCACAACTTCAAGTCTAAATATAGCAATTAAAAGTCGTAAACAACCTAAACATCGATAACTGCAGAAAATAGTAGAATGTACTGGAAAAGAATTATCTAGAATATCTCGAATATTCTAAATCAAAAAAAGCGGCAAAAGTAGTAAATCAGTCACGTACGCGTTAAAATACGGCAAATAATCATATCTCAGGCATACAAAATTATTATTCGTGGCAATGGATTAACGAATTTGTGCCCACCTATGTGCTTAGGTCTACAGATAAAGGATTCTTCAGTATTAAAGTTTGAAATTTTGCAGCACCCCATCTTTTAATAGCGTCAGTTTAAGCTGACGGAACTAAATCGGATGTCGCATGTTAACCAAATGCACTCCACAAGGTAGCTCATTTATTTTACACAATTTGTTATTGAATTTAATGAACTTTTTAGCGCCATTTAGCGGATGGTATTTGTTAACAATTAAAAAAGATATTTTTTTCATAAAGTATAATGCGTTTTTTGATTCCACACAACTTTTTAAAATTTATTTGTTGAAAGGGCTCTGTTGGTTCACAAAACACTAAGCTTTAATCACTCGAATGTTTCTTGTAGCTCCAGTACTCTTTCGAGTGCCGTCTGTTTTTTAAACTAACGCTGGAAGGAGATGGGTTATCCACTCGAACAGCTTTTCACCAGCTAACTAAAAAAACGAACAGTGTAGAATTGGCTACACAAGTTACTACTAACATTTTACTGTGGTAACTGCTATTGTGATGGGCACAATTTAGGGCACTTGTTAGAGCTATTGTTCATTAACAAGTAAATTAATTCTGTGTTGGATAGGGCAGTTTTGAGATTACATGCTTGAGTAACTGCGGACAATAGTCACAATAGAAGTGAAACTACTGATATCTTCTGTGCGCTGTGATTAGAGACATAAAAGCAGATTTGTTTTTTTGGCTCGTTGTTTTGTTTCTTTTTCGTTTCTTCTTCGTACTGGACGAAACAAAAACTTAGTTTGTTTTTTAAATAAAGCAAAGCAATTAGTATCAAATCGCTCGACTAACTAGGCGGAATACCGCATATAAGGGCCCGGATGACAGAACGTGTTAGCGAGCTCGTAAAGGCCATTCTCGCTCGCTAAAATGCACTAACGAAGAAAAAAACTTCAAACACAAACTGCCATTTCCGAACCGTTTTGCCCAACATGCGTTAAAACTTCTCGCTTGAATTTTTTTGCGAGATGTTCGTAATCTGTGTTAAGAAATATCTCATTGTGACGTCAGATGCATTTCTACTTTAAAATAACGCCTCCAAGCGCACTGTATTTACAGCATTGTTATGGAAAGAGATACTACGAGCCACTATTTATTCTAAGCTTGCAAATTCCTCGACTGATACAAATTAATGAACGACAGAATTTAATTATATTTTTGGATTAATGTTAAAAAGAATAACTTTTTCCATACTACATTTTTTCTTATTGACGTAAAGCGCTCTTGAGGTTGTTAGTGGGTAAACTTATATGTTAACAGTAACTTAAAGTTTCAAAGTTTTCGAACAAGTCGAAGCAGAGATGGAAACCGGTCGGGTTACCGGTCGGGCGAGATTTTTCGGCCGGCCGGTCAAGCCGGTTGAAACACCGGTCGAATTCTCTTTTCTTGCAACTCAAAGACATCTTAGCATCAACCAAAATATACATATGTATTTTACAATAAGTAAACTTTTTATAAAAAGAACAGTGGTAACAAACCACACCTTTTGAAAACACTTGTTGAATGGTTTCAAGCTGTGACTAATATGCTGTAACCATTTAGACATTCACATCCAGGGTCGCATTTAGGAGGGGCATTGTACTATTCCCTCCTCCCTTTGGGCCACGGCACAAAGCAAAAAAGTGCAAAATATACGTCAAAATCCCGTAATCAGGTTATAAAGAAGCATGCATGTGGAAAAGGCTTACGCTACCAGGCATTTTAGCATCATTTTAATCGGCTTGAGAGTAGAAGTGGCGCAGATTTCAGATTTTTTACTATACATGCTAAAATGTTGCCGCTTTGAAAAGCTTTTTTCAACTTAAATTTACCACACTCTACTCTGTGCAAGAAAAACATAGCTCTTATTTTTTAATATCTAACTAGCCATGGCTTGTTCTGAAGTAGCATTTCTACAAACTGCTTGGACACATTATATTTCGAATATTTTCTAGCTAATGTTATAACAGTTAAGTGTTTGCTGCCCGGCAAATTGCAAATGATCTGTCACCAGTTGCTAAAAAATTTTAACTTCTTTTTTAGGCGTTACGCATAATATCATTAGAAAAAACGTCTAATAATTTAGCTTGTACTCTCCAGTTCTTTTCATGCTTATTTTGTGCACGTTTTGCGCGGTTCAAAGCAGGTCTTTCAAACCGAAATTTAATCCTAAAAGGTCTTAAAATTAAGTTATTTTTGCAAAAAACGCAAAATTTTTTTGCATTTTTTTTTCTTAGACCGCAGGCCGGAGTCACAAAATTTAACACCTCACACAAAGCCTTCCCTTTTGAAAATTTTTCATTAGATGCATTTGTGGCGTGTCAAAAGGGAGCGCGCTCCGATTGCGGTTAACCGGCTCGGTTGTACAACGTCTGAGCCACTGTGATCTGTTGAGTTATAAAGCTATCGGTTCCAATTATCTTTCATTTGTGGTTACTTCCATGCTAGTTTTCCACATCGCCACTGGATGAAGCAGGAACTGCGACACACTTTCCCCTTTCTGAAAGCAGTGGTAGGAAGTGCCTGCTAACGTCGTCTCGAGCGTCGACCATCCAATCACGTCGGGGTCACCAGTTGTGGCGGGTCAAAAGGGAGCGCGCTCCGATTGCGGTTCACCGGCTCGGTTGTACAACCTATGACCCGCTGCGATCTGTTGACTTATAAAGCTATTGGTTCCAATTATCTTTCATTTGTGGTTACTTCCATGCTAGTTTTCCATATCGCCACTGGATGAAGCAGGAACTGCGACAGATTGAATAGTGAACAAAAACCTTCTGTAAAAAAAACGGTCTACCGGGCCGATCAGAAACCGGTCGACCTGCTGGTTAACCGGCGGGTCAACTGGCGTAGATTTTGAAATTTACCAGTCGGGTCGAGAAAATCCTGACCGGTTCCATCTCTTAGTCGAAGTACACTTTTCTTTTTTAGAACCGGTAAATCTTGAGTGGAAACTGGCTGTTTTTATTTTTTGCCGATTTTCAGCCTCATTTGTTCTTGATTTTTAAAAAAAATTTGAGAGCATCGATGTCATTTTTAGCGGCCATGTTTGTAGCACTGTTTAATTTCCTTTACTCTGTCTACTTATGAGAAGGCTTTTTTTCCGCTTTGCAGCGCAAGCTTTTTTCAAGTTAAACAACTGCCAAAAATTTTCTCAATTGCTTGCGCAGAACAACAGCACCCTATAATCTTGAAATATGGTTGCAGTTTTGGTTGCAAAAAGAAGATCTCCAAAATTTTATTGTTTTGAATTAGCTCAAAATTTAGTTTCTTTCATTGGTTTGACTTATTTTTTCGTTTGTTTTTGGTTTATTTTGCTTCCAAAGCTGGCATTGTTTTTTAATTTGTTTTTAAATTTTGAGCAAAAATGAGCCTCGTGTTTTCAGAAAATTGTTATGATAAAAAGACCGTATTGCAATTTTTGTCAACTGGCCCTACGCAATGTTTCTTTATCAGTCGAAACAGCGAATGCTTTTCGATCTTTCGATGCAATTCGCTTTCTTCTTACCAGTCTAAAATGACGACGATTTTAATTATTTTCAGCAAAAATTCGCTTTAGTTAGAAGTTTTCAACATTTTACCATTAAACTTCTTAGCCAAAAAAGATTTCTCGCGCGCTTAAAGAATGCTTCAAAATCTTCGTTAAGTTGGAGAACAAAACGTGACGCTTTTTTACTCGAGTTATATCTCGCAATCGCTCAAATCAACTCAGCGAGCGAAAATGACTTTACTGAGCTCTCAGAGCTTTTGGTGCACGTGCAATAATAACCTCTCGCCTATAGCGAGTATTTCGTTCGGTAATGTCTCTTTAAGAAATCTCTTTATTAAAATGCAAACGAGAAAATTTCTGTCATGTGGCCCCTGGTTACCATTATGTTACTACACGGTACTGTAAAATAGAAGTTATAGTTTTTTTTAAAATTTGGCTCTTGTTTTCATTGAATTGATTTTCAAAAAGTCGTGCATAATCAAAAATTAGTTATGACATTAAAGAAATAGAAAGTCGTCCTCTTCAATGAAATATAAAGAGTTATTCTTTTCTCTTAAATGACATTAAACAAAAAGTAAGATTGCTCTCCAGTAAAAACTGTTGTTTTTTATAATGTCGTTGTCAATCAAAACATTCTCAAAATTGATTAGGACCAAAATTTCAAATAAGCTACATACAACTTCTGTAATGAGGTGAAATTTGCAGTGACGGGCAAGCTGCCTTTATATTTAATAATTTGTGGATTATAATAATTCACATCGGCAAATAATTGAGTTTCAACAGAAAACGGATTGCGGTTTTCGCGGGGAAAACTGCTTTCTATCAGAACAGCAATTCGCGCGGAAAATCGCACGGTTTTCTGCTATGTTTGTGCCGCATGCCGCTTTCTGCGTATAAAAGCATGTTTATACAGAGGGCGAACACGAACTCGAACTACGCGGAAAACTAGGCGGTTTTCCGCGCGAATTGCAATTCGAATAGAAAGCGGTTTTCCGCGCGAAAAGCCCAATTAGTTTTGTATTAAAACCCGATCATTTGCCAATGTAAATTATTATAAAGCACAAATTATTAATTACAAAAACGGCTTGTCAGTCACGGCAAATTGTACCATATTGCGGAAGTTGTAGCCTATTTGAAATTTTGATTCTGATCAATTTTGAGAATGGCTAATTGACGACGGCATTTAAAAAACAATACAACATAATTACTCTAGAGCAATCACTTTTTTGATTAATGTCTTTTAAAAGAGAACAATGCTTTATATTTCATGGAAAAGAACAACTTAGCCTACTCTTTATTTCTTTAATCTCATAACTGATTTATTATTATGCTCTATTTTTATATGAACAATTCAATAAAAACAAGAGCCAAAAAATTAAAAACAAACACCAATAACTTTTGTTTTACAGTAACGTATCGTAACAAAATGGTAACTATGTTTCAACAATCATAGCCAGTGGATTACTCTGTTTTGTTCAAAAATCAGGATCAACAACAAAAAGCAATGTTTAATCAAGCAAAAATGAGCTAACGTCACTCCAAAAAAAATTTAAGAACAGATGAAGGTAAAATTTGTGAACATTTAAAAACCGTCGCCATCGACTTGAGTTTATTGGTTCTTATACAGAAAAAGATTGCACTGCATTATTGATGTTTAGACCGGCAAGAAAAGGTTTATTTATCTGAAAAACAACGAAAATGATTTCATAAGATAATAAGGCCTAATTTTGTTTTGTATTTTACCATAAGAGTATAACCACGACGTTAGCAAAATCATAGTCGTTTAATTATAAAATTCAGCAGGAATTCAAGTGGTGGAGAAAACGAGCGATTCGCCGGTTGAAATTAATTTTGAACTTTACGCAATGTTAAATGCTTGTTACAGTAAATAGTACGCCAATAAATATTTAAAAAATCTTTTTCGATAAATTTCTAAGCTCGCATATTCTTACATGATATAGCGGCGTTGAATTACATTGTAGTGTTTTATTTGTCTGTATGAGCGTAGTGACGTAGTATACGTGGTGACGTAGCCTAAATTAAGAGCGTTGATTGGTTGAACACAAAAGCCGTAGCAAACGCCGCCTAAATTTTCGCTCTGGAGGCAATCTACGCGGTTTTCCGCGCAAACTGAATTTCGTTCGTGTTCGCGCTCTGTATAAACGAGTTCATTTTATTTTATTACGACCTTTCTTCCGCGAACGCCGCCTTCACGTTCGCGCCGCTTCCCGCGTTCGCGCTCAGTATAAATCAGTGCCGCAACTAGAACGTTGTTCTAGGATGGGCAAAATTTGTTTCTGGGGGGGCCAAAATTTTTGGGTTGGTCTAGTTTTCACCAAGTTTTCTGTCGATCTCAAAAAAAAGAGGAAAGGTCATCGCGCCAATTCATAACAACAAACAATTCATAATTCATCATAATTCACTTTTGGACCTATCGACCTAAGCCTCTTTTTTGCAAGTTTTTTCTCATAGAGCCGCAAATTGATCATTTTCATATTAAATTAGGCTATTTCAAACCAACACGCATACATTCGCTTTTGAAAATCAACTTTTTTTCTACATAACTTATGAACCTAATTTTAGCCTACCTCGAGACCTGGCAAACCAGTTTTTGAAATTTCACGCAAATCGTGAGCTTACGAGCGCACCAGTGAAAAAAATCTGCTCTTTTAGCAAATTTTTTTCGCAGGCATTTTTACTCTTGTAAGGTGCTACGCCCGTAAGGTGGTACGCCTGGGCTTACGGAATTTTCCTTTAAAACAAACTAAGGTTACGCTCATAAGCTGACGATTTTACGCACAGTGTAAACCGGCCCTAACTAGTAGCTTTTTAATGCCTCCAAATAGTAACTAGTTACCACTTTTGTAACTTTTTGAAAAAGTAACTAAGTTACAATTACAGCTACTAAAAAAGTAACTAGTTACTATGGTAACTAAAGTTACTGCCCACCTCTGCTCCCACTGCCCGCCCATTTAGTATTAATTCGAAAAACGTGCGTTGTCTCCTCCAGTGCGAATTTTTCCGAAATTAACCCTGAGTTTGTGATGATAATTCTAAATTGTCACTGGTAGAGCAGAGGTACTCTGGTAAGATTTGTTCTGTAAAAAGTTTTGTCTCCACCAGAGTTAATTTGAACAAAAAGAAATTATCACCAAAAAAATTAATACCGTGAGTAAGAATTTTATAATCACTCCGGTGGAGCCATAGCTTTAGTTTCTTGCAGAGAGAATTTTGAAAGTACCACAGTGCGTAAGAAAATTACTACCTTGCGTCAAAAAATTAACACTGAAAATTCTCACCGGCCAGATATTCTCACTGAGAGGTAATTTTGGTGGAGACGGCGGAATTAATTTCATTTTCAGAAGTAATTTGAATTTTGCCTTTAATTTGGGTGACAATTTCAGTAAAAAAATATGAAAAAGTTTTCATATTTTCCACTGAAATTGACACTATGATTCTCACTGAAAGATAACACTAAGATCCTCATCAAAGTCTATCGTACCCTCATAATCAATACTGCACAATATCACATTTTACTGGTAGCTCTGTCGGTGAAAACAGATGAGTAGCACTTTTGTACTTCTGACCACCATTTATCATAAATTAGGGTTCGACAATTTAACATAAATTAGGGTTCGGGTCAGAGATGGAACCGGCAGGATTTTCTCGACCCGACCCGACCTGTAAATTTCAAAATCATCGCCGGTTGACCGGCCGGTTGACCGGCCGGTTGACCGGTTTCTGACCGGCCCGGTCGACCGGTTTTTTTACAGAAAGTTTTATGTATCTAATGAAAAATTTTCAAAAGGGGGGCATGGGTGAGGGGTTTTTTGTAAAAATAACTCAATTTTCATAGACCTTTTTTGGTTAAGTTTTGGTTTGAATGACCTGTTTTGAGCAGCGCAAAACGTGCACAAAATAAGCATAAAAAGCACTGAAGGGCAAAAGCTAAATTATTATTGCGTTTTTTGTAAAAATGACTCAATTTTCAGACCTTTTTTGGTTAAGTTTCAGTTTAAATGACCTGTTTTGAGCAGCGCAAAACGTGCACAAAATAAGCATAAAAAGCACTGAAGGGCAAAAGCTAAATTATTAGACGTTTTTTCCAATGATATTTTGCAAAAGGCCAAAAAATGAAGTTACAAGTTCTTAGCTGTTGGTGACAGGTCATTATTTTGCAATTTGCCGAGCAGCAAACACTAAACTTTTTTTCGGCAGTGCTGCCTTTGCAGTTGCAAAAAAATGGGAAAAAAATAACAGCAAAAGATAAGTAACAGCAAAAACATACGAATATCACAATACTTGTACTATTGCACCCAAAAACATTGAAATGATGTGGCAGTAACATTACATGATATTGAAAATTATGTCAGTAACAGCGTGAAAAAAAGGAATATTGAAAAATTATGTCACTAACAGCCTGAAAAAACTTAGTAATATTCATAACAACTATACACAGTGGGTACAAAATTAGTCAAATAGACGTTTAAACGTGGTCTAGATTTACGCAGCTGACGTAATTTAGATGGTCAATTTTTGTCTAAATGCTGTCTATTTTGCAAAAATGTATGTAGTTAAAAAGACGTCTTTACAACGACGTCCAATTTACATAACTTATAGACCTTAACGTTGCTTAAATTTTCGTATTTTTGACGTCTTTGTAAAAACATTTATTCAACTCAGTGCATTTTGCAAAATAGACAACATTTAGACCAATTTTTATTTTAGACGTCTTTTAGACGTTTTGTGCCCATTGGGTAGGCTGCTTCACTAACAGTTTGAAAAAGTATGAAAACGATCTATTGCAAAACATTATGTATTGGAAAAGGTTTTTAGCTCCACAGAGATTTATATACGGACGGAACAATTAATATAAATCTCAGTGGAGCTAAAAACCTTTTCCAATAATACATAATGTTTTGCAATAGATCCTTTTCGTACTTTCTCAAACTGTTAAAGAAGCAGCTAGTTGTTACGAGTATTATTAATTTTTTTCACGCTGTTAGTGACATAATTTTTCAGTATTTCTTTTTTTACGCTGTTAGTGACATAATTTTTGATATTATATAATGTTATCGCTCCATAATATTAACGTTTTTTGGTATAATAGTACAAGTACTGTGATGTTCGCGTGTTTTTACTAATTACCTATCTTCTGCTGTTATTTTTTTTCTCATTTATCTTTTTGTAACTGCAAAATCAGCACTGCCGAAAATTGTTCTGCAGAAGCTTCCCGGTTTGGGAAGCGAAACGTCAAACCAATGAATAAACTCATCGGTAGTACGAAGTCGTTATGAATAACTATCCCGATGAACGCAACGCGTCCGTTATTTTCATTGAAAACACTAAACTGTAATAACATTGCCTAGAAAATATTTGAAATATAATGTGCCCCAGCAGTTTGTAGAAATGCTGCTACTTCAGAATAAGCCATGGTTAGTTAGATATAAAAAAAAAAAGAGCTATGTCTTTCTTGCCCAGTGTAGAGTGTGGTAAGTTAAAGTCGAAACAAACTTTTCAAAGAGGCAAGATTTTAGCATGTACTAAAAAATCTGAAATCTGCGCCACTTTTACCCTTAAGCTAATTCAAATGATGCTAAAATGCCAGGTAGCGTACACCTCTTCCACATGCATGCTCTATTAGAATCTGATTACGCGATTTTAACGTATATTTTGAACTTTTTTGCTTTGTGCCGTGGCCCAAAGTCGGGAGGCATGGCACAAGACTCCCACCCTAAATACGTCCCTGGATATGCATATCTTAATGGTCACAGCACATTAGTCACAGCTTGAAACCATTCAACAGGTGTTTTCGAAAGGTGTGGTTTGTTGACACTGATTTTTATAAAAAGTTTTATTTATGATAAAATATATAGGTATCTTTCGGTTGGTGCTTAGATGTCTTTTAGTTGCCAGAAAGGAGAATTCGACCGGTTTTTCAACCGGCTTGACCGGTCGGTTGAAGAATCTCGACCCGACCGGCACCCCGATCGGTTTCCATCTCTGGTTCGGATGCACTAGTCTCACTGTCTTCGCTAAATGCTAGCATATAGTGGTTCCAAGTACCACAGAGCGGGCAAAGATCTCATTGGATCGGCTAAACTATGCTAGTGATACTACTGCTTTGTAGAAATAAATGCTTTTTTAGGCAAAGGCTAAGCCCATCGCTTATAACTGGTGGTTGGTGTTAGCAAGGGCATGGGACCATAAAATTTTTTCAATGCTCCAAACCAAGAAAAAAATGCAGCTGACAAAAGAACATAAATTGTTTTTATGTTCCTCTGTGTTGGCCCCTAGAGTAGGCTACAGAGGGCAAATAGAGCTACTAGGAAGAAGCTAAACATTGAGACAGATAAGGTTAAATCAATGACAACTCCTGTTAAAGCCCCGTGGGAATCCAGGAGGATTGAAAGAAATTTGGCCCGAAAATCTCAAGTTAAGCGTAGACTGGCAACGATAAATGTTGGTTCAATGGTTGGAAGAAGTGCAGAGGTTACAAAAACCATTGGAAGAAGAAATGTGGATGTGGTGGCTTTACAAGAGGTGCGATATAAGAATGTGGGAGTAAGAAAATTGAGAGGAGGTGACTTTGAATACAAATTGTATTGGATAGGAGAAGAGACCGGACGTGGTGGTGTTGGTTTGATGGTGAAACATGACCTTGTTGATTCTGTGATGGAAGTGAGAAGAGTGTCCCTAAGGATCATATCTATAGATATAGTGGTGAACGAAAAAGTGGTGACTGTGATTTCGGTCAATGCACCTCAGAGTGGAAGGAGTGAAGAAGAGAAAGAAAAATTCTATGAAGATCTCACTGCTGAAGTACAATCTAGAGACGGTATATGTTTTGTGTCAGGAGATTTCAATGGGCATGTTGGAAGATCTTCTCTAGGCTATGATGAAATTCATGGAGGATTTGGTTGGGGTGAGCGCAACAGAGATGGTGAAAGGATCTTAGAGTTTGCAGACAGTCTTGATATGGTTGTTGGAAACACTATTTTCAAGAAGGACGACGAAAAATTAATCACCTATAAATCTGGAAATTGTGCTGCTGTCATTGACTATGCAGTGGTGAAGAAAGAAGTTATGAAGAAAGTTAAAGACATAAAAGTAATCCCGGGAGAAGAATGTTTTTCACAGCACAGATTGCTCATCATGGACCTGATGATGAAGCATAGAGCTGTTAGAAAGCTGAAAAATCCCGGAAAAGTGAAATTGTGGAGATTGAAAGACAAAAAATCAAAACGATGATAAAAGATGGAATGAAAGATGCAAAAGAGGAACCGAAAAGTTGGGATGATTGGTGCAAGTATATCATGAATGTAGCCAAAGAGTTTGTAAAATATCGAAAGGTGGTCATAATCAAAAACAACATGGTGGTGGAATGAAGAAGTAAGTGAAGAAGGTCATCAAAGACAAAAAGGCGTGTATATAAAGTATGGCAGAAGAAAAAAGACCAACGATCAAAAGAACAATACTGGGCTATGAAAAAGAAAGTTGAAAGAGTGGTAGCTGCGGCGAAGGAAAAAGAAGGCAAAAAAATAACAGAACTTCTTGAAAAGTAAAATTCCAAAGCACTGCAGTATGTCTTTAAACTGTGCAAACAGAGCAAGAAGGATAAAAAAGACATAATGGGAATGCCTTGTATCCTTGGAAAAGATGGAAAGCTAAAGGTGACACTGCAGGAGAAAATTAAAGTCTGGAAGGAATATGAAGAGAAGCTGTTGAATGAAGAAAATGATTGGAACAAAAGTATGGAAATAACAAAGGTTGAAGGTCCTTGTGAACAAGTTTCTACAGAGGACGTGATGGAAGCTCTTGTTCTAATGAATACAGGAAAAGCGGCTGGACCAAGCGGAGTAACAGTGGAGTTGTTAAGTGTTTGCAAAAAAGAATCTGTGAGAAGTTTGGCCGAAGTTGCAACCAATATGCTGGAGGAAAATAAAATGCCAGAAAGTTGGAGAAAGAGTGACCTGATTCCAGTTTTTATAGGAAAAGTAAATGTAAGATCGTGTGGAAATTACAGAAGCATTAAACTGTTAGAACATGGTATGAAAGTGATTGAAAGAATTTTTGAAAGAAGGCTACGGAAAGTTGTGAGACTGGATGAAATGCAGATGGATTTCATGCCAGGTAGAGGTTAGGCGGACGCTATATATTCATAATGAGGCAGTTGTTGGAAAAATATAAGATGGCCGGAAGAGATCTATATAATGGTATTTGTGGATCTTGAAAAAGCCTTTGATCGTGTACCAAGAGAGGTGATTTGGTGGTCGCTAAGGAGAAACGGGGTACTAGAAAGAGAAATAAAAGCAATAATGGAAATGTATACAAATATTGAAACATCCGTCAACGTGGAATACACGAGATCGGAGTCATTTGATGCAAAAGTTGGAGTCCATCAAGGATCGATACTAAGTTTTCTTCTGTTTGCGTTGGTGATGGATGAAGTGACTAAAGACATCAGAGAAGGAGTAGTAAAGGAAATGCTGTATGCGGATGATATTGCGTTAGTCGGTGATAACTGGGAAGACGTAGAATCTCGATACACTCGATGGAAGAAAGCATTACAAGAGAAAGGAATGAAAATAAATGTAAACAAGACAAAGGCTTTTTATACAGGAAGAAATTTTGTCCGAATGCAAATGCGAAAGTATCCATGCTCTGTATGTGGCAAAGGAGTGGGAAGAAACTCCGTGCAGTGTACAAAATGTCAACACTGGGTGCACAAGAGGTGTTCAGGAGTTTATGGAAGTTTAACCCAAGAAAAGGATTTTACTTGCAAAAATAGCATCCCTGGTGTGTTATTTAAAGATGAAGATAAAATGATAACTTTGGATGGAGACAATATAGGAATGGTGGACAGGTTTCTTACCTTGGTGATGTAATCAGTACGGAAGGAGAAGCTCAGGAGGCTGTAACATCAAGAATTAGATCGGCATGGAAAAAATTTAAAGATGTTTCGAATGTTATATGCGGAAGATGCATATCATTGAAGGTTAGAGGCACCTTATACGAAAGCTATGTGAGAAATGCTCTAACTTAAGGTGCTGAATGTTGGGCATAGAAAATGGAAGATGAAAGGAGGCTGAAGACCTCAGAAATGAGAATGTTGCGAATGATATGTGGGAAAACCTTGAAAGATAACATGAACAATGAGAAGATTCGTGAAATGACGGGTGTAGTGAGATTGGAAGAGTTTCTGAGAGAGAAAAGGTTGCGATGGTTGGGACATGTGGAGAGAATGGATGAAAAAAGGGGTCCAGTAGAGGCACTACTTTTAGAAGTTGAATGGGACAAAAAAAGGAAGACCGAAAAAGAGGTGAAAAAAAGTACTAGAATGTGACATAACTGCCAGAGGTTTGCAAAGGTTGGGTGCTCAAGATCGTGAAAGATGGCGACTAGGCTGCAAAAACCAGCTGACCTTTGCATGCGGGGAACCTTTGCTTGACTTCAGAAATAGACGGAAGCACATTCCGGGAGCAAAACGATAATGATCACATTTTACTGGTAACGTGTTAATCCTATCACTTACTAAAAGCCCGTTAGTCCACTTAAATACATTGTAAAAGGAAACTGAACATGGAAAAAATAAATCAATGCTGCATTGAAAACGACGAAATTTTGGCCGAAGAAGAAGACAATATCCCTGCCTGTATGACAAAAGTAGTTCAAATTACAAAGGTACTCCTGGAAAGAACAATGCATGGGCTAAATAGATGAAAAGAGGAAAAAAAGAAGTAGGGTCCTTCCGTCAAGACTGGAAGTTTTGCTCAGTCGATTTAGTAGAAAAGTATTCGTCATCGCTACTTGAAGAGCTCATGCTACTTCACGAGAGAACTTTCGAAAAGGAATTTCGAAGGAATAACATCTCACCATTTACGAACAACAAATTATAATCAAACAATCACTCCCACTGCCCGCCCATTTAGTATTAATTCGAAAAACGTGCGTTGTCTCCTCCAGTGTAAATTTTTCCGAAATTAACCCTGAGTTTTGTGATGATAATTCTAAATTGTCACTGGTGGAGCAGAGGTACTCTGGTAAGATTTGTTCTGTAAAAAGTTTTGTCTCCACCAGAGTTAATTTGAACAAAAAGAAATTATTATTGAAAAAATTGATACCGTGAGTAAGAATTTCATAATCACACCGGTGGAGCCATAACTTTTGATTAACAGCCTATTAGACATATTGCTCCGCAATCGACATTCGTCTTTTAATTAATTATAAAAGATCAACAATAAAATCAATAACAAAAAATTAACAATAAATCGTCACAAAAATAATAAACGAAGCCAAAATTAATAATAAAAAATACCTTGGTGATTCTGCTTAAGTGCTTACCTTGTTCAAAGTTCAAGCACAAATACACAACACAAATTTTTTTTTAATGTGTGTAATGTGTATAGCATAGGTGGGCACAAGTCCGTTAATCGTTAATCCGTTAATAACGAAGCTAACTTTTTCATTAACTCGTTAATCCGTAAAAAGTTTTTTCATGTTATAGGACGAAATTATCTTCCGTTAAGTTCTGTTAACGGACTAAAGTAACTTCCGTTAAGTTCCGTTAACTTCCGTAAAGGTTTTTATCGTTAATATCTTGCAGCTTTGTTGTGCATTTGAACTTATTTTTATCTTGAAATTAGATTAGACTGTAAAATGTAACTTTCAAAACACAAAAAGATCACCATAGCAATAAATATTTCCTTACAATCAGCTTAACAGCGTCAATACGTGTTCTAGAAGCGAGTGAATAAAACGAAATGTAAATTACATGCAAAATGTTAACGGATTAACGGACTTTATTAACTTCCGTTAATTAAAGCTGAAAACAACGGATTAACTTTAACGGAGGTGTGAAGTTTGTTAACGGACTAGTGGTTAACGAAGCTAACGTTTTGCGTTAACTTGCCCACCTATGGTGTATAGTATACCCCACAATACAACCATTGAAACTGAATTATTCAATGAGTGATTGTTTACTAAATACAAGCAACAACAGATACTTTAAAAGTATTCAGAATGACTTCGAAGGAAATTAAACCCACTTTTTTAGTTTTCAAAATCATATGTAACGCCCTAAAGAGATTTGAAAACTGACAAAACTTTTTAGTCCTAGCGAGAGCAACTGTTGCAATAAAAGCTGCCAAAGTGTTGAGCAACTGCCTTCATGCTAAATATTTGCAAGATAGTTTCTGAACAGATTACCGGAGATTAAAATGATCGCATAAAATCAACGTTGGTCAGAAATCTTTTTTTACCATGTTGAAGAGTGGTCGAAGTGGATTAAGGTTTTCTAACGTAGAAACTTCGTTTGATTTACATTTTAGAAGAAAAATTTGAGAAGTTATTTGACGAAAAAAAATTCTTAACAGGGTTTAAGGCTTTCGGTGGTTGAAATTGTCTGACTAAAGCTGCTTATGACCGGTTTTATATCGAAAAAGGTATTACATCAAAAATTTTAAAAAAGTTTGAGGGGAAATAGGTTGTACGAGAACTCCTATGATAAGACAATACATGTAGACATACTCTAGAAACTGCTAATGCTGGTACAACAGTAGCTAATTAGCAGAAGAGGTAGAAAAAACATCACGCGATTAGAATGAAGTGTTGTCCAATAAAAAATTTTTCGAACAATAGAAACTGTAAAATTTATTATTGCAAAAAATGGTTAAAGCCATTCAATTGGTCAAAGCTGTAACGCGTTCGTCTATGGTGCGGAAGGTCTAAGGTTCCAATTTCGGGCCGGTCAAATCGGACACGGTGTTGCCAACGGCTCGCCACAGCTGCAACATTTCTTCCAACAAATCTGTGATGCCCACAAGCACAATTATGTGCAAATGGGTCCCACAAACTCATTACACGCTTTGACGTAAAACAGCACGTATAATAAAAATTTGATTTTATGAAGTTAACCTTTTAAACTGTTAGTAGGGGTAAGAAGATTAAACAATTAAACATACAAGGTTAAAATAAGTCAAATGAGGAGAGTTTTGCTCTGGCAAAGGCTGAAGATGAACTGCCAAGAAGCTTGTGGAATTTATAGCGTTGAATGAGATCATCTGTGACAGAGTGCTTATCCAAGCTGTTCAGCGCTATAGGAGAGTAGGTACTTGACGAAGCGAATTCAGATTGACGGTTTGTTGATCTGTTTTTGCATGTAGTACCAGAAAATACAATTGAGGATTGTTGCGGAGTGTTATTTTGCATCGCAGTTTCTCCATCAATTTCTGTTTCATGAAGCTTTGCTTCATGTTTTCTGCCACACAGCTCTCTAATTCGTTTGTGGAAATAGTGAAAATTTGGGATAAGGTTCATTGGTGGTGGGCTTGTAAAGTCGCCGCGAATGTAGCGCACCCAAGTGAGGGCTCTGTATAATCGCCATTCTTCTTCTTTATTTTCGCTAGTAACATCGTATGATTTTGACATCATCGCGATCAGCATGTTGATAAGAATTAATATGACAGCTATGTAATAGGCTGCTAACAAAATTAACCCAAAAATTTCAATGTTGTTGTGCTGACCCGCTATTCCTTGAAATTCATTAGGATCCAAATATCCGAAAATACCCCAAAACAAATTAATAAGAGAGCTCCACAGATTGGAAAACGGAGTGACTCGGCAATCCCCATCAGTGGTGTTAGTTGGTTGGTGAGGAGAGGCTGAGGCATTCTTCGCGTGACCACACAGTTTGCTTCTATTTTGTACAGAGCCATAATACCAAAACAGTTCACTTAAGCCAATCCCAAAGGCAAAAAGTATGAGACTAAAAATTGCAAAGAACTGAATTGCATCTCTCAACATTTTCGCTAGAGTTATTCGCAAAGGTCCCAAGATGCTATTTGTTCTCGTAAATCCAAGCACACCCAAGAACACGAAAACGTAAAAATAAGCTAAGAAGACTACAGACCAAAGCCGTGGTTCGTCAGCCGACCAATCTGATCTGAAAACTTGAATCGAGTCCTGGTTATGCATTGCGTAGTCAACAGCTCTAAGAACAAGCAATGAGTGAATTAATTAAAGCAAGAGCTACTAAGCACCTACGAAGAAATTAATTAAACATGGAATCAGGAGTGCAACCAAGATTTCGCTGAGGGGGAGGAGAGGACTTGCCCTCAAACGTAAAATTCTGTACATATCGTAGTTAACGTACGGTTGTTACATTTGTGTCATTTTTCCTTAGTCGGCGGGCCCTGAAATCGATCTTATTTTCTTCAGTTTTCAAAAATTGCTTTTCTTGTGTTGTTGCCAACTTTAGTTGACTTTTTTACGTTGCACTTAATTCTTTCACACCAAATTTAAATTTAAGGTCTTTGTCAATTTATTATCAAAATCTTTCCTTTTATTTTTAGCAAGTTGGCAACGCATATAACGCAGTAGGCCTCCCGACCTTCATTCGAGATTTATGTTCAGTTTCAATTTTGGATTCAAGAGCGTCGAAGGCAAAATCATTTATTGTTTTGTTAAGGAAACGGTTTTAACCATCTGTTAAACTTTTCCGCGTGGTTGTATGCTTTATGTTAAGTTTTTTCTGTCAATACATTAACATTTATAGTTTGTATGGGACTTGGAATTTTAGATTGACAGCTCAACACCATTCCGTTCTGTAACAGTCATAGACAATGGTCTGGGGCAAAGCCCCCCCTTTATTTCCTTTAGGCGATATTTGTGATTTTTCGGACAAAAAATACCCATTTTTACGTTATTCTGATGACATTGTACAGCCATTTGAAAGAACCAATTAGTAATGAAAATCGGGAAGCTTTTTAAAAGGACTAAATTACTCAACTCCTTTAGCTCCCCTTAGATACAGGCCAAGTCCAAAACACCTTCTGGCTTGCGCAATTGAATTAAATTTTCACAGTTAATCACCTAAAAAAGGATAAACCCTCTTAGCCTTTTCCTCCAGTTGCGCCAACGCATGGGATAACTCTCCGGTTGGTTAAATACAGGGTTGGAAATATCGATTAGTAATCGAAAATCGATACTACATTCTTTACTTTTCTATTATCGATTATCGCAAATGCTTTGCTTTCAATTTTTTTTATCGATTATTGCTTTTTCTATGCTTTTTGCTTACACGTTATCGATTGCAAGAATCTTTATACTTTACTTTTGTTTTTGTTAAGTCTGCCTAAGCTTACATCGTTTCGTTTCTCTTATGCTTATATGGCTCTTTATAATTATCCTAAAATCTTTGCTTTTTCTTTATTTAGTCTTTGCTTTTTGTTTCTAATATCGACTATTGACAATTCTTTGCGTTTGTGTGAATTATCGATTTTGATTCGTCTTTGCTTTTAAACAGCATCGACTTCCAACCCTGGATAAATATTAATCGGAATCATTTAACAAAAATATCAAGATTTAGTTTTAGCAGTTGTTGCAACCCTTAAAAAAAGAACCAAAGAACAAGAACCACATTGCAGGCCTGATAACTGGAAATGGAAAACTTTCACCGTGAGTGGTAGAAAAATGGGTAGGTGGCAGCTAAGCTCAAAAACCTGAAAGTTCCTTAGCTGTCTCCCGCCCAGGGCAAGTAGGCAAATAAAAATGTAATTACAATTAGGGATCAAAATAATTAATTAATTATTTACCTGGTAGGACTATATAAAAAGCCTACATGGTCAACTAACAAAATTAAACTTACCTTAAAACAAACCAAATTGAAAAGACAAGAAGTTGCAGCAGGTCGTTCCAGTTCCACCAGTCGTGGATATAACTATTCCATCCTCGTTTATTACCTTCAATTACTTCTTGTACCCCTAAACTTAGGACCCAAACTGACATAATGATTTCGTACACAGTAGGAGGCGAACCTGCAAATGTAGCGTCAAATTTGGGCGGTAAATTGGGTGAAAACTGTTTCACTGTGAAGAATTTAACCGAGCAATATAGTCGAGTGGGTGGAACGTCTGCTACTGAAACTGTCGACACGTACTCGATTCCCCACCGGGTCAAATCAAAGACTATAAAAATTGGATTTCACATTTTTCCTGCTTGATGGTTAACAATGAAAAGGAAAGTGTAAAGTTTTCACCGCGTGTGGTGAACAGATGGGCAAGCGGCAGCTTGACTCGAAGAAAGAAAATGTCTCTTTGCTGTCTCTTGGCCTAGGTAACTTAGTGAATCAAAATGTAATAATTAAAATTGGGAGATTAATAAAACATGGGGAGAAATTTTATTTACGACTGCTTTGAAACATACTTTTAAAAAGCTTAGACAATTAGAAAAAAATGATTTAAAATTAATTTAATTTAGTCTGCTGCAGTTTAAAAGCTCCGCTTATACGCAATTCTCATTTTTTTCAGGCTTTTAAAGAGTTACAACAAAGCTAGCTACACCATTTATACAGTGAGATTAATACGATGTTTGTTGAAGAGGAAAAATTATAAAGGACTAGCAACAGTAGCATAGCGACCCAATTGAGATAACAAGATCAAATCTTACCCAAATATTCGCTATCTACAGACTTTGTCACAATATTGATAATGAGAAGAGCCAAAAAGCAAAAACTTGACATTGTATAGCACTCGAAACATATGCTCGGAGTTTTCATAATTCCTAAAAAACAAAAAATTATTGTGCAAATAATAAGCAAAAAATTACTAATTTTGCACCAGGAATTGCTAAACAAATTGGCACACTTCCGTATAACGTTATATCCATAGGTGGGCAAGATAATGCAAAACGTTAGCTTCGTTAACCACTAGTCCGTTAACAAACTTCATACCTCCGTTAACGTTAATCCGTTATTTTCAGCTTTAATTAACGGAAGTTGATAAAGTCCGTTAATTCGTTAACATTTTGCGGGTAATTTACATTTCGTTTTATTCACTTGCTTCTAAAACACGTATTGACGCTGTTGAGCTGATTGTAAGAAATGTTTATTACTGTAATGGTCTTTTTGTGTATTGGAAGTTATATTTTACAGTCTAATCTAATTTCAAGATAAAAATAAATTCAAACGCTCTAAAGAAGCTGCGATCGGAAAATCTTTGAAATTATGAACAGCAATAAATAATAGACCTATGAGACTGCAGCTCATTATTTGCCACAAAAAAAGTTCCTTTCTTCGCTCTCTTCTATGAAACTCGTGCTAATACGCAAAAAGTGTTACCCGAGTAAACTGGTTTGTACCGGTAAGATGAATAAATGGTGCAAGATAATAATGATAAAAACCTTAACGGAAGTTAACAGAACTTAACGGAAGTTAATTTAGTCCGCTAACAGAACTTAACGAAAGTTAATTTAGTCCGTTAGCATGAAAAAACTTTTTAATGGATTAACGAGTTAATGAAAAAGTTAGCTTCGTTATTAACGGATTAACGGACTTGTGCCCACCAATGCTTATATCCTCATTATCTAGAAGTATTTACAAGCTCCATTCATAATTAATACTGTAGTTCTGGAGGAATGCAATGGCAAATGGCCCAGTTAAGATAGCGATTATTAATCAAAGAGTCGCTCTTTTCCGGTTCCAAACCCGAACTTATACTGCATTGCTTCGGTTTCCTCAAATGAAGCACTGTAACTAATGGGTCCAACAACCAATCAGCTCCGCCAAGCCAAAAACTTTAAAAATAGGTGTATGCATCAGCCAAGGATGGCAGTACGGTACGGTACGGTTCGCATCATTTTTTGCAAAGTACGGTACGCTGGTACGGTACGCCTTTTTTGTAATGGTACGGGTACGGTACATTGGTACGGTACTTTTTTTTTATAAAGGTACTGGTACAGTATCGTGGTACGCTCTTTGAATTAAAAATCCCAGACTTTTTGCGCATTGCGTCGGCTTTTTGTATACTGAGGCAAAAACAGCTGAAACCGACGCTAGATGTTTGAATTGAGATCACTGATTTATAGTCTAATGATTTCAAAGACAGTTAAAGTTGCGAGTAGTTAAAAGCAAGGATGGCAGTTTGGTACGGCACGTAAGTACTGTACGGTACGCCTCAATTTTTGCTAAAAAGTACTGTACGCTGGTACGGTACGCCTTTTTTGTAATGGTACGGGTACGGTACGCTTCAAAAATTAAACTGCAATACGGTACGCTGGTACAGTCCGGTTCAAGGTACGTAGTACGCAAATTTTGAACGTACCGTACCGTACTGCCATCCTTAGCATCAGCTCCATAACAACAAACTTCCGTTTTCTTTATATGAAGTTAATGTTAAACTAAATGCAATACACAGCCACAATACTCCACAAACTCAAAATGTAGTGTATTTTAAGCCGCGAGCAAAAAAATCTATTGGAAAAGAGCTATTGGTTTATAGAGATGCAAAATTATGGGAAAACGTAGATAGTTCAATCAAACGTTTAAGCTGGCATTCATTCAAAAAACGGTTCAAAAGAATAATAATTAGTAATTATGTTAAAACTTAAATTGTTTCTCAGTCATAAGTCAATAACTCTTTTTTTTTCATTTTGTTTGTCAATTAACAATATGTGTCACCAATGTAGTATTTCCGTCGCTGTTCTTATCTAAACTCATCAATTTTGTCTGACATAGTACTGTGCTGCCCTCATTGATAGTTAATAGTGCTGTGCTGCTCTACATCAGGGCTTCTCAAACTTTTTTGCTCGCAACTCCCTTTAATCTTCTAAAAGTTTCGGCGACCCTTCACCGTTAAAATAATAAACACTATGAGTAGTGTATTTGTGGTCATTAATTATTCAACGGCAAAAAATAATAACAAGGCAATGGTACCAAAAGCCTATACAAATTTACACATAGGTGCAAAATACTAACATATTCGCAAGCACCCTGTTTGCGATTGCCTTTAACACTGCTTTAGCATTATCTGCAGTAAGCTTATTGCCGTTATCGTTCGGATTTTTTTAAACCAGTTATCTGTTGATTAGATTCTAACCAGTAGTAGTAATGGTAGTTATACCCAGCATTTAAACTGTAATATATAGCATGGGGGGGACACTTTCGCTGCCGTGACCAGACGCATCCAGAGTGCGGTAGCAATTTGGTGAAAATTTTGCTCCAAATTCAAGGTCTTCTTCTTTTGGTACAAATTTTGGATTTTTTCCCCGAATTCGGGTAAAGACCAAAAAAAGGTCTTTACCGCAATTCCGTACTATCTTTGGTCGGAATTTCGGATTTATTGGAATAATTACCAGCCACTTTTTTGTCTAAATGTCTGGAATGCTTTTCTTTTAGTGAGGGGAGCGCCAAATCTTGATGGGGGGACGCGTCTTCCCTACAATTTATGTACTGGTAATGCCCCTACTACTGAGCATTGAATATAGTCTACATTTCAACAAAGTTCTGTAATGTGATAAACCAAAGCGACAAAACAAAAAAAGTTAGGCACCGAGCTGCGTAGGTTATCTGCTGTCTTCTTAGGGTGGAGTGAAAAATCAAAAATTTTGAATTTAAAAAAAGTGGTCTTGATATATGGCCCCAAATACCATATGAAATACTTCTATCACAATTTTGACTTCTTGCACCTTCTAGTGGTCGTGCAATTTGATCAAAGGGCTTAAAATAGCCAATTTTGCCATATCTCATTAACCACATATGCTAGAAAGCTACTTTTTAGCTTAAAAGTTGCAGAAACAGCACATCTATATCTCCATTAAAAAGAACTTTGCCATAAAAACGTACAGAAAAAAAGTTACCAGCCAAATTATTGATTACAGATTTAATGATTATTGATGATTTTTCAGTGCTCAACTTCAAACACATTGCAATTCACATTGGCATTGAAAATACGCCAGACGAAGTTTAAATTTATGTATATTTGTAGTTTTAGTGTGCCATGATGCCTCATCAGCTTCAAATAGTTTCTTTAATGGCAATTAGTCTGGCACAGCTGGGCAAAGTCCAGCATAGTATAGTAACAAATAATCAAAGTTTCATGTTGTTGCATCATCCAGTATTGGTTGGCTCTGGCATCATCATTTTATTTATGCTGAACTAGAGGAATTGTATATAGTTAATTCAAAAAAGTTTAGATTGTACAGTTCAATTCAAAAGCACTGAAAGATGCAAAAGTACAAAATTAGAAAAATAAGAATTAAAAAAGCAATTAGTAATTAGAAAAGCTACAGTTCTAAAAGGAAGAAAATTTCGGCAATATTTAATGAACAATTTGATACCATTGTTTATTGCATTGTAGACGCAGTATATACTGTACCCGCTGGCATAAATTTTGTTATTTCTGAAGCAGCATGCTACCTAAAAAAAGATCCAAGTCTAATGTAAAAAGTTGTATGATGGAGAAATTTTTCAGAGTTCTGATGATTTTCCTCCAGGGTTGCTGCCAACCAAGAAACAAGTGATTTGAGCGCTTGCTCAACTTTAAGCACTTCAGGAAGTTGGATACAGCTTGAATTGTTGCAAAAGAACAGATGGATTTGAGGTAAACTTTATTCTATTCATAAGCTGAGTATTGGACAAAGAATACATTAACTAATGCTAAACTTCAGTGGTTTAACTAGATAACCGAAAAAATCTAAACCATCAGATCGATACAAAGAGCTTAAAACTAATTTCTTGCACGATGCTTATAAACTTTTTGATATTTTTTGCTATGATAAGAAACAAAGAAGGCCTTATGAAATTACCATATGAAATTATATATGGCTTGAGAATAACGTTTAATGATCATGCTTTTTTTGGAGTTCAAAAAGCAGAATCCAAGGCTACATGTTTGGCAGAATTACCAAAACTTTGAAAAATTTCTCCACCATACAACTTTTCACAAGTAACATTAAACTTGAATCTTTTTTTAGGTAGCATGCTGCTTCAGAAATAACAAAATTTATGCCAGCAAGCACAGTATACACTGTATCTACAATGCAATAAACAATGGTATCAAATTGTTTATTAAGTTTATTGCGGAATTTTCTTCCTTTTAGAACTGTAGCTTTTCTAATTACTAATTGCGTTTCTAATTCTTATTTTTCTAATTTTGTACTTTTGCATCTTTTAATGCTTTTGAATTGAAATATATTTCCTCAAGTTTAGCATAAATAAAATGATGATGCCAGAGCCAACCAATACTGGATGATGCAACAACATGAAACTTTGATTATTTGTTACTATACTATGCTGGACTTTGCCCAGCTGTGCCAGACTAATTGTCATTAAAGAAACTATTTGAAGCTGATGAGGCATCATGGCACACTAAAACTACAAATATACATAAATTTAAACTTCGTCTGGCGTATTTTCAATGCCAATGTGAATTGCAATGTGTTTGAAGTTGAGCACCGAAAAATCATCAATAATCAATAAATCTGTAATCAATAATTTGGCTGGTAACTTTTTTTCTGTACGTTTTTATGGCAAAGTTCTTTTTAATGGAGATATAGATGTGCTGTTTCTGCAACTTTTAAGCTAAAAAGTAGCTTTCTAGCATATGTGGTTAATGAGATATGGCAAAATTGGCTATTTTAAGCCCTTTGATCAAATTGCACGATCACTAGAAGGTGCAAGAAGTCAAAATTGTGATAGAAGTATTTCATATGGTATTTGGGGCAATACATCAAGACCACTTTTTTTAAATTCAAAATTTTTGATTTTTCACTCCACCCTAATATATAATACATTTGTTGTTCAACAGAATCTCGCTATCTAATAGCGCCTATTTAAGCAGAATCTACGGCTAAGTTAAGAATGACGTTTTAAAGAATTTGCAAGAGTCTCTAACGGCAATCCGGGGTCGGTGAGAGTATACCAAATTTACTCTTTCTTGTAAAATTGATATACTCTCTGCGATCCCTGAAGGTCGTTATGCGACCCCTAGGAGGGTTGCGGTCCCCAGTTTGGGAAGCCCTGGCCTACATTGACCGTTATAGTGCTTCAATTCGACTGTTTTAGTGTAGTACTTCATATTATGCATTGTCCTTCATCGTGTGTCTATACTTCAATACCGGCTGTCACTCGTTTTCTGTCCGCTTTTTGCTTTCTGCCCGCTGTTTGTTTCTTCTTGTTTTGTTATTTTTATTATTATTTTTTCTCTCTGCATTGCTGTGCTTTCTGGCTGTATTCTCTTCGCAATGTTTGAACGAATTTAGTCAGGGAGCACCTCCTTTAAAAAACTTCCGGGTTCTTTCGGTGCTTCCTGGCCTGATTGTTGGTCTTATTGTTCGATATCTTAATAGTATTATCGATCAGGCGAAACAATCAATAAACAACTGAAATAACTGGTTGTCAAAGCTTCTTGCTTAACATTCAGCAACAAAAGGAAGAGAGTGGAGTCTCTTGTATGACAAGCAGTTCAACTCAAAGACGGAAAGATCCTTTCGGTATTTCGTGGCAAAGGCAGCTTTCTGGGTAAAAACGCAGTGTATTCGTAATTATTCAAAATTTCTTACTTACTTCCAGCTTTTGTGTCAGGTGCAAACAAATAAAACATTGACCAAAGTGGGAAGAGCAATCCAATAAAACTGCACTTCAGGTCTCTTCTGAATAAAAATTCATCTCTTAAATAAGGTGTGTGACGGTATAGAAGATAAGAAATAATCAACTGTAAAAAAATTTATAAACAGCTGAAAAGTTAAAAAGAATTTTGGTTGAATTGAAAATTTTGATCTGAAAATGATAGAGCAAGGTTTAGGTTTGGGGTTAGGTTTAAAACCTAAGCTAATACCGGCCGCGTCAAACTGTTTTTGATCAGTTCGGTTGCGTCTAAAAGAAGCGGAAGTTCTTTTATAGATTTAAGGCAATGATAAAAGAAGGTTGTAATTACATTTTTAGTTGCTTTGGCCAGGAGACAGTAAAGGGAGCTTTTGGTCTTCGAGTTAAGTTGTTACCTGTCCAACTATGTACCACACTCGGCGAAAACTTTGCACTGTCCCTTTCAATGCTAACGTCAAGCAAGAAAGCTGTGGATACCAATTTTCTGGTTTGACTTGACATGAAATCGAACTCACGTCTACTGTTTGAGCAGCAGACGCTCTATCCGCTCGACCTGTGTTTTTGTTGCTTTTTTTTGACCATTTAATATAAAAAAAATAAAATAAAAATAAAAAAATAATCGAAAGCAAAGAAAACTGCCGGAAAAGTAAGCATGGCTGGTGAAAAACATTTACCTGGGAATTGTCATGGTTGACAAATTTGTACAATTTTAGGTTGCAGGCTCGCTCCAAAATATCCATGTTTATTTTCTCCTCGTCCTTTATAATGGAAAATCGGTGCCTTGCGGTGCGCAAATATTCGTATCCAACAAACAGACTGGATAGCTCTCTGGATGAATAAACCTGTAACATGATTTTGCTAATTTTACATGCATAAAACAAACTTTTTTCTTAAAGTTATCAAGATGTTGATTTTTGATTTTGTGTTTCATACATTTAATTGACATGCAAAAAACAAACTACATGTATAGATATATATATGACTGTCACGGTACACTATCTAATTGAGTAAGAACCCAAAAACCAATCTATCAAAAAAATTTGCCATACACAGCTTGTTTCATTTGAAGTCTGAGTTTTTGTTGACGTAAGAGCATAAGTACATCGGCGTAAATTACTGCTATGCACTCTGGTGTTTCCAGCGTACAAATGAAACGAACGAAAGATGCGCTGGCATTTTAAAATTTTATGCCTGCTCGTCTAAATGTGTAACTGTTTGCAATCCAGCCTTACTTCATCTAAGAGATGACACATGAATTCTTCAACTTGGCGAGAGAGCGCTGCATAAAACTTTTTCAACTCCCATTCATTTAAAGCGACAGCGCGCAAATCTTCAATGACATCCATACAATAATCCATGGCATTCTTTTTGGAATTCTGTTAAGACAAACACGAACTGAGAGCTAGAAGCATCCGTCATATGACCAGCCTTGCTCATGAGACATATTTTTCTGTCCCATGCATTTCCATTCCATAGCAGTTCATGCCTGTCCTATCCCGTCCCATGTGATTTCCATTAAAATACAATTCAATAAAAAGTAATAAATTTATGAAAATTTAAGTATAATGTTTACTAGATAGGACTACATAATGTTTATTATAATGTTTACTAGAATTTATAGATAGGACTACACGTACAAAGGGAGATACAAAACGACAAAATTTACCGACTTTGTTAATGTTGGATTGCACCGTTGGGAGTAGCCTTGAGCTAAGTCGCCCAAAGTGGCCAGATCACTATAAATTTTAGGGTTTGGTATCCCTTACCAATGCTTGCCAATCTATTTAGCTTAGGTATGACATTATCAAAAGGGTATCACATGGCTACTGTCCCATAGGTTCCATGGGAAATGCAATGCATGCTGTTCCATCCCATGGGACATTTCCCATGGGATTCCCGTGGGAATCCCATTTCCATGAAAAAGCCTGCATATAACCATAGGTGGGCGAATTAATGCAAAACGTTAGCTTCGTTAACCACTAGTCCGTTAATAAACTTCATACCTCCGTTAAAGTTGATTCGTTATTTTCAGCTGTAATTAACTAAAGTTAATGAAGTCGGTTAATTCGTTAACATTTTGCGTGTAATTTACATTTCTTTTTATTCACTCATTTCTAGAACATGTAATGACACTGTTGAGCTGATTGTAAGGAAAAAGTTATTGCAATGGTTGTCTTTTCGTGTTTTGAAAGTTACATTTTACAGTCTAATCCAATTACAAGATAAAAATAGGTTCAAATGCAATAACGAAGCTGTGACCGGAAAATCTAAGGAAATTGCAAACAGCGATAATTAATAGACCTATAAGGCTGCAGCTTATGATTTCCAAGAAAAAAGGGCTTCTTTCTTCGCTTTTTCTTATATCAAACTCTTGCTAATACGCAAAAAGTGTTACCAGTGCAAACTGGTTTGTACCGGTATGATGAATGAATGGTGCAAGAAATTAAAGCAGATAAGTTTAATGTAAGTAAGTTAATTTAGTCCGTTAACATAAAAAAACTTTTTAACCAATTAGTTATTTAATGAAAAAGTTAGCTTCGTTATTAACGGATTAACAATTAACGAATTTTTGCCCACCTATGCATATAACTCATCTCCGTGTCTACGTCTAAGCTACACGGTGGCTTCCAACGAGATGTGACAGCTGTGACTAGCCGCTTTGAAGTTGAATGCAAATACACTGTTTTGGACTTGAACCATATACCTCCCCTCCAGAGTCAAGCGTGTTAGGAACGCTACCAACATCAAGGTAGATTATTATTAAGATCATAACCAGCTCTTGCTAACCAGGGATGTGAAAGCAGTCAAATTTTTAATGCTTCCGCTTCCAGCTCCTCTTGAAGTTTCATGCTTCCGAGTTCGCTTCCACTTCCTCACCTTTGGAGCTTTTTGCTTCCGCTTCCAGCTCCGAATAGAATTAGTTGCTTTCGAGTTCGCTTCCGCTTCCTGTCTCTTTTATCAAAGTGTTTCCGTTTCCACAAAAATTTAACTGCTTCCCCCGCATCCGCTTCCAGCTTCCGCTTCCATATCCCTGTTTGTAACAGCTGCGACTGGCTAAGTATATGGTTTCATAAACTAGAGATGACACTACTACGCTTACTTGATAGTGCCACTTGCCAGCACGTGCAGCTGCCCCAGCAAACTAAGAAGGAGCCTACCATAACCACATCATGGCCACTGCTGGCCACAGTGAAACCTCAAAGTCCGATGCCATGGCATTATTGGTGGTATATCACGTATATTACACATATGTGCTCATGGCTTTTTATTAATTATGATAATTTAAGGCAGCACAAATGTTAAAAATTATGGCAGTGACTAAAGTGGTAACTTTGCACTCATTGTTATGTACCAAGAAATAATTCAGTAGGAACGACCGACGCTCGCGTCGCGTGTTGCTTTGTTTTTACTGGGCTATTTTCTAACTAACGAGTGCAAAGTTTCAGACTTTTGCTTATAACTCGAGAACGGTTAGGTCTACATGAAATTTTGACAGCAGTTTGAGATTAATGAGTTGTATATTTGTACCAAATTTTGAGGCAATTAGTTACGTGATTTTAGTTTTAAAACCCAAAATCCACCCCAAAAGTTTGGCGTAAAAAGCCGTCTCAGTCAAAAACGGCTTAAGTACGGGAAAATAGTTCACACGGTTATATGTCTTAAGATACCGGCCAGTTGGTCGAGCGGTAACGCGTTCGTCTCTGGAGCGGGAGGTCTGAGGTTCAAATATCGGGCCGGTCAAATCGGACACAGTGTTGCCAACGGCTCGCCACCGCTGCGACATTTTTTCGAAAGGAGCTGTGTTGTCCGGGCGCAATGACGCGGAGATGGGCCCCGCCAACTCGTTACACGCTTCAGCAATTTACAGCGAGTATAATGAAAGATTTGATTTGGTTTGATATGTCTTAAAATACTTTTTCATCCCTACCCACCCAGTTTTGGCCGCGATGAGCTTTTTTTCCTTTTTCTACCCTTCTTTTTCCTTTTTTACCTTTTTTTCTTCCTAAATCTTGTACGCTCTTCTTCTCCTAAACCATAAAACATTGATATCTGATTTTTGCGTAAAGTTGTTGGGCTGCAAAAGCATTTTTGTCTCCCAAAGTTTTTTGGGGCGACTCCCCCGTGAACCCCCCAAAATGCCCCCCCAAAAATCAATTTTTTGAATGGCTCCAGCAAGGGCGCCAGTTTTTTTTTAAATCAGGAGATATTTTACAGACAAATATTTAGACATAATTTGGGGTATATCCCCCCGGGTACCCCCCAAATGGACCCCCCAAATATCAATTTTTTGAACGGCTTAACCTAGGATGCCGCTGTTGTTTGATATCAGTGAATATTTAACAAACAAATATTTTGACATAGTTTGGGGTACCACGACCCCTGGAAAACCCCCCCCAATTGAACCCCTCCGAAAATCAATTTTTTGAACCGCTTAACTTTGGGTGCCAGTTTTTTTTTTTTTGATATCAGTAAATATTTTAGAGGCAAATATTTTGACATAGTTTGGGGGTACCAAACCCTCGAGACCCTCCAAATGGACCGCCCAAAATCGATTTTTTGAACGGCTTAATCTAGGGTGCCAGTATTTTTTGATAACAGTACATATTTAACAAACAAATATTTTGACATAACTTGGGGGTGCCACTGGGGACCCCCCAAATGCCCCCCCCCCAATATCAATTTCTTGAACGGCTTAACTTTGGGTGCCAGTTTTTTTTTGATATCAGCAGATATTTAACAGACAAATATTTTGACATACTTTGGGGGTATCACTCCCCCATAGAACCCAAAGTGAGTCCCCCAAATATCACTTTTGTGAACGGCTGAACTTTGGGTGCCAATGTTCTGTGATATCAGTAGATATTTAACGTACAAATAGTTTGACATATTTTGGGGGTATCACTCCCCCATAGACCCCAAAGTGAGTCCCCCAAATATCACTTTTGTGAACGGCTGAACTTTGGGTGCCAATGTTCTGTGATATCAGTAGATATTTAACGTACAAATAGTTTGACATATTTTGGGGGTCCCCCCCGGAGACCCCCAAAAATCAATTTTTTGAACGGATTAATCTTGGGTGCCAGCTTGTTTGATATCAGGAGATATTTAACAAATATTTTGACATAGTTTGGGGAAGCACTTAAACTGCAAAATATTGCACGGGGGACGCTTTCGCAGCCGTGACCAAACGCGTTCGGAATGTGACTGCAATTTAGTGGAAATTTTGCTTCTGGCTTAGATGCTATTCCTGAATTCGATTGGAGACGAAAAAAAAGGTCTTCACCAAAATTTGAAGGGTTTTTGTCCCCAAATTAGATTGAAGACCAAAAAAAAAAGATCTTCACCGTAATTTGGTATTATGTATATTTGGCCGGAATTAGGGATTTATTGGTACTGTCACCACTTTTTTGTCTGATCGTCCAGGCGCTTACTCTTAGTGGGAAGCGCTGAAGTCTCGCTAGGGGGGACGCTGAAATCTCAATGGGGGGACGTTAACTCTCGATGGGGGGACGCGTGCCCCCGCGTACTTCCTGCATTTTAACTACTGGTTTGGGGGTACCATCTCTCTGGAGATCCCCCAAAAATCAATATTTTGAAAGGCTCAAGCTAGGGCGTTACTTTATGTGATATCATCAGTTGTTTAAGAGACAAATAGTTTGACATAGTTCCAATGGCTTAAGCTTGGATACGACATTTTTTTTTTTATTATGTTCAGTCACTATGTTGTCAATTAAATGTATATATTGACAATGTTTGAAATTCCAAACCCTCTTTTCTGAGAAAACATTTCTAATTAATTTCTTAACAGGAAAGCGAAAGTTTGTTTTTTTGAGAATCTCATTGTTCAACATGCATCGGTCGCTCACTGAGATTGCTTGTCAGCAAACTCCCATGTAGTTATTGTTACATTTTACCCCAATGGTTGTGGCCAGTTTAAAAATCCGAAAGCGCCTGATTTTGAAAAAGATGCTTCCGCTTCAGGCTTCTTTTCAACACTTTCGCTTCCGAGTTCGCTTCCGCTTCCAACCTCTTCTATCTAAGCGCTTCCGCTTCCAGAAAAAAATTAACCGCTTCCACTCCCAGCTTCCGCTTCCGCTTCCACATCCCTGTTGCTAACAAAACAGAATAAGGTCGACCGCTTGCTAAAGTATTGAATTTTGCTATAGGTGAGAAGTTGGAGTTACTTCGCATTCGTAGGTGATGTAAGCGGGGCTTGAAACTGACATCCAGTAAAGTTTTCTAAGTGTTCTGAATTCCCAAGCTTGCTGAATTCCTTCCGTGAAGCTAAGAGCCTCCTAGAAAAAACGAAAACGGAGCTAAATTTAAAGGGGCTTTCACCTTAATTTTGTCACTGTTGACCAAAATGTTGGGAAAAGATGAAAATGCCTTTTCACCAAATTTGAACTTTCTACGTCGTGCCATTTTCGAGATATTGCAATTCAAAATAGACAGTTTTTCTCGATCTTTAGTGTTTCAATTTTGCCAGTATTGTGACCGAAGATTAACTTTGGAAAATTGGCTTGAATTTACTTAAAAGCAGCTAATTCACACTTCGGAATGTTTACTTTGTTTTGAAAACAACCCTGCCGAAAACAATTATTGAGAATCAGGAACATGCAGTAACTTTTTGAAATTTTGTTGGCAACCCTGGCAAAATTTCTGAGAGGAAAACCTTTCTAAGGGGAAATTTAAATTATTGTTATATCTTGGAAACGGAAGGTCGTAGAAAAATTAAATTTCGTGAAGTTAGTCTTCAAATCTGTCAAAATCTCTAGAGAAAAAACCGAACAAAAAACTTTCGACCTGAATACCCTTTTAAGCCAAATTCAAACTGTCTTCCTTGGCAATCGAGCCTTCATATTCGATTAGTTTTGCAATTTGGCGGAATCTTTTGCACCTAATGTTGGGGCTGTTTACTGCCAGATGTTGCAGCGGTGGCACTTGCCGCTGGTAGCACCATTGCGGCCAATCTAACTGGCCCGAAATTCAACTTACAGCTATTTTTTATGAGAGAACACATAACTGTATAAATTATACTGTACTCGACCAACTAATATTGAAACGCCATTTCAAAATCCTGTATATTTTGGAAAAAATCAAATCTTTCAATACTCGCTGTAATGCGCTGAACCGTGTAACTAGTAGGCGGCAGAGTTGTAAATTGGCCGAAGAGTACGAGCCCGAACCCGAAAAGTGATTTGAAGCCAAAAACAGGCCCGAAAAAGTTTAGAAACTAGGTTAGATCTAAAAATGTGTACGGTTATTCCTTGTAATGAAACTACATAATGCTGATGAATTGTAACGTAATAATAATAATTGTGTAATTTTTGTAGCATTGGCGTTTAAACGAAGTCGTAATTCAGTAGGCTCTTGCAAAGTTATTTAAGTTTCGCTTTTGTAAAAATCTAAAAGGCGAAAACAGAAGTCATATATCAAGCCAAATAAAGCCCGATATTTTGTTAATCTTAAGCCCGAACCCGACCGGAAAAGCCCCGCTCGACTTACAACTCTGGTTGGCGGCAAGCCCGGCGCCACGGGGGGCATTTCGGGGTTGTGCCCCCCCAAATCACTGCTTGTGCACCCCAAGTGATAAATGTGCCCCCCCCAAGCGAGGATTGTACCCAAAAGAAAGCAAGAGACCCGGTGCCTCTGGAGTGCATTTCGGGGCCTGTGCCCCCCCAAAATACTGCCTGTGCCCCCAAGCGTAAGAAAAACTTTCGTTCTAGAACAAAAAACTCGTGTGAAAGTTTTGACGAAGCCTGAGATTTTGCGACAAAGACTTTTCTTGGGGGGTCTTCACCCCTGAGTCTGGGGGCAAGAACCGATATCCGCATGATAGGATCCCGTCACTTCCCATCAGGCAAAGAATGTGCCTCCCCGAGCGAGAAATGTGCCCCGAAAGGAGGCAACCGGCCTGGAGCTACGGGATTAAAACCCTTTTTTTATCTTCATCCCCACATTTGAGGAAAAAAACTTGTGCTCTTCCAAATTTGTTATGCCCAACCAATCACGCTGTTCTGGAGCCAGGCCTGGTTGGCGAAGTCCATTTCTGAGTCATTGCGCACGTGCAATACAGCTCCTTTTGAAGAAATGTCGCAGCGGTGGTGAGGTGTTGGCAACACTGTGTTCGATTTGACCGATCCGAGATTTGAACCTCAGAACAGAGACAAACACGTTACACCTCGACCAAGTGGTCTCTTCTGCAAAATTGATTTTAAAGTATTCGTAGAGTGTATTGTACTGTAGACTGCCAGCCAGGTGGATGGGGTCTAAGAACAATCCTACGAAAAGAAAGTTTTAAGCTTTGAAATTTCAGCTATTAAACCTACTTTTAGCGCATGGCCATTTTTTCGTAATAATTTGATTATCGTATAGTTGTTCTTCAGCGCTGCTAGTGTTAAAGGTGTGAGGCCAATTTGAAAATAAGAATGGTAACAATTGATGCAAAGGGAATTGCATTTCTTGTGCTCCAAGATCAATTTCACTCCTTCAACAAACTCCTGATCAATCGCGTAGAAAAGGCTGTCTTCCTCCTTTAAGCACTCCTAAAGAAAAAGTTTTACAGAGAGGGCAATTAAAAACTACAAAAGCAACATTGATAATATCTTTTTTAATTTAGATGCAAAAACATTATCGGAACACTCAATTATTGTGCATTTAAAAAAATTATTTTCCAAGTTGTTAAGGCGGCGATTGCTCCAATAGTACAGCGTCGGGCTAGTGATGGAAAGGTTGCTGCTCCCTGGTTCGATTCTCAAACTGGAAATGCGTCGTTTTGTCTTTGGGAAAGACACTTTACGCTTATTTCGTTTGGGATCTTACAGTCTACTTGTTCTGGTGGGCCAGACTTGCTACAAGAACCAAAAAAAGTGCTTTGCGTTGGTGTGGTTAGACAAACACAGAGTGCCTAGTTCATACGAACGAGCAAATTGCTTTTCAGCTGAGTAAAGCAATAAAGTTATGCTTTGCTATTTGACTGAAATGTAGACCTATTCATGGGAAAAGTTTTAACCAAGTTTTCGAAAAAAAAGAAGTTCTTTTTTTGCCAAACTTAATAAGTTACCAAAATTTGATGACTGGATCTTCGTTTTGATACGTTAACAAGACAGCATAGCTTCTTAGTTTGGTTTGATGCCTTTTGGTATTTGACAGAACTCTTTGTAATTTTAATCATTACTTCTGCTATCAATTCAATTCAATTTATTTGTTCACTTGAGTTCAATTCCCAGAAACTTAACACCAATGAAAAAATATATCCACACGCACAAATGGAATGATTATTAATGCCAATAAAGAAAATAAATGTGGGCTAAGTTACTGTAACATTTAACAGAAGTAATTGTTGATGAAGGCGTAGAAATTAATAGGCTGTTCCAAAATTTACAAGTACTGTAGTTTGAGTCACTTACTATCAAGCAAACAGAACAGCGAAAGACCTTTTTCGGGTCATCGAAACAAGCTGCCCTTATAACTAATTTATTATTGTAATTATTTTAAGTTTTTTTGAAGGGGTAACTTTTTTTAACCATTTTTAAAACAAACAAAAAACAAAAGTAAGGATTCAACCAAAAATAGCAGTTAGCATAAGAAAAGAGCACACTTAGGCTTACCTCGAGTTATCAAGACTGTAAGTACTTCAGTAATTACTTAGCGTGGACAATTTTATTTGTTTTCTAAATGAGTATTTTGGTAATTGTTTAAAAGTTGGTGAAATATTATTCCATATTTTTACTCCAATGTACGAGCAAGATCGTTGCCCGTTTAGAGTTTTAGCTCGTTCCAAATAAAAATTGTCTGCAGCAATTGATCTCGTTTTATAACCATGATGTTTGCTAGCATATTTAAAATAATTGTCGAAATTTTCAGGTAACTTGGAGTGATAATAAGAGTACATGAATTTAGGAATTTCTAGTTCAAAAATATCTTTTACTTTCAATATTTTTGTGGATTTAAACAGAATTCACATTTTTGCTTTATCTTTCACAAATTTGAAGTTCATAATACGGATGATATTGTTTTGCAGCACTTGAATCTTTTCCAAAGAGGTTTGACAAGCACTGCCCCATGAAATACTTCCATACTTTAAATACGGTTAAGCAAAACTGTAATATAACTTGATTAGTTTTGTTTGTTACCGTAATGTCTGATTATAGATAGAATTCTGGCTGCATATGACAATTTTTTGATTACATATTCAAAGTGTGCATTCCAATTTAGATGTTTATCTATCATGACACCCAAATACTTTATAGATTCCACAGATGGAATTGTATGTTTGCCTATTTTTATGGTGAAGTTTTTAAGGGAACTTGAGTGACATTTTGGTGCGCAAACAAAGTATGTTGTTTTGGTGTAATTTAGAGAAAGCCTATTATATTAGCACAGATATTTCTCCGTTCAACATTACAGATTACAATCAGTAGTATAAGCAAGGACTTTCGAGGTAAGGCGGAAACTTTCTTCTAAAATAATTTGGATGATCAAAAAAGTCTTCGACCCTGAGAAACCACAAAATTCACCGGGTTTTCGCCGAAGCAAGTGTTGCTTGCTGATCTGCTTCCAAAGGAGTGAGAACAGCATAGGCATCGCTGATTAAAAGTGGCGAAAACTTTACAACATATAGGATTTTCACCTTTCACAAACCTATAGCATAGTGACATACATTTTCCCGCCTACGCTACTGATTACAATTAACAAAAAAAAACAGGTCAAATAACTGACCTTGTTTTTCAGAAGTAACTTGCACATGTTTAAGTTTCTTTCTAGAATCGCTATCGTTAGGGCTGACTGCTTGTTTTCGTTCTTGGCGTCATAATCAAATTTAAAGAAGGAGTTCTCTGCTGCGCTGAATTCAAACAACGCTTTGACATCCTCAATAGCCCCTTCTTTAACTTTCTCCAAAAAGAATTCGTTGATTTGCTTTTTTCTTTCATCTTCTTGTTTAGTGTTGCTATAAAATAGCATTAATTTATTTTTTTTGAATTCATGAAGCAAACAAATAATTTTTTTTATAAAATCGGAGCGTTTCTAACCATTTTGAATTGTCTGATAAAAAAGAATGCTACTACAAATCAGTGGTCGAGCGAATGGAACGCCTGATAATATGGAATGCTACCTACAAGATGCACCTCTCTAAACTACAAAGAATGCAAAATAAAGCGGTAAAAATTGCATCAAGTGGTAGCTGGTTTGAGAAAGCGGAACCTTACTACCTAAATCTTAATGTCTTGAAACTTCACAAATTAAACAGTTCGAGATCTGTAAATTTATGTTTCACTTCGACCATGAGCAACTTCCAACTAAATTTGATGATTACTTTCAGGAAATTTCTTTAGTTAGCGTCGGAGAAACAAGAAAGTCAAACAAATTTAAGCAATATTAGTATACGCCCAGATACAAAACTTCCGGGTGCAAAACTCAATAAAGTTTTCCGGAATAAAAGCTTGGAATGAGCTGACGAACGAACTAAAGCAAACATCATTTCATCGCTTTGAGAAAAAATTCAAAAAAGTTGCTGTTAAACACGACCAACACAGACTGAACAAGTTTAATCGGTTTTCAGATGTTCACCAAAATCGATGCAATTAAACATCGATTTTTGTGAACAGAAAAGTTCCGTATTACAGAAATTCGCAATGGGGGGCTGTTTTGGGGCTCAGGGGGCGGAGCCCCATCATTCAAAAAATTTGCATTTTTTTGCAAAAAATGACTTCATTTTAGGGCTATAGCCACCCCGCTCCTCCCCCCGAGCTATGCTACTGTGCTCTGTAATGAATTTATGTTTGGTACAACAAATAAACATGTTTCTCTCTTTCTACTAAAACGGTATACTTAGGTTTAATTCCCGGAGGGTTCAAACCATTCTTTTTAAAAATTGATACTCACAAATTCCCTGCTTGAAGTTCAGCAATTAAAATGAAACCTATTTTAGTGACGTATATCAATGGAAACGTCTTTGCTCTAAAGTTTTTTTATATTTAGTCGACATATTTTCAAACATGCCTGCTAGTAGTGCATCTAAAATCTATTACGTCATAGTTAACACATCACCTGCGAATTTGTATCAACTTTTTCCAAACGTTAAACTTCGATTTAATTCTGATTCGGTCGCAATAGAACAATCTCCTTTGAGAAGCACTCTCACTTTCAAATAAAAAATCGTAATCCTTTCCTGCAAACTCTATTGTTTTCCTTTTGCATTTGTTGTTGTCAATCGTAGCTAAAAGAAAATTCCAAAATATACCGAAAATTAATTTGTGTGGCAAAAGCAAGCAACTGAAAAAAAAATCCCACAGAATTTTTGTAGTAATGCGGTTTCGTTTACAGTAAACAAACAAGCTTTGTAATAATCAAGGAATTGCTTCACCTTAGAACGTTTCGTGGCGTAATAGAAAAGCTTTTAAATTTAATTCCATTTCATTAGTCTAAAAAGTTTTTTTTGTTCGAAACTTGATAGGAATTCGAAAACAATGGTCTTTCCATTAATTTTTTTTCTTGTTTTTTTTACCATAATCTCTACATTTTAATCGCCATCGACCCTCCTTTTAATGGAACAACTGTTATTGTCTAATATTAGATTATGTTTAAATAATTAGAGGCCCATGTTAATAGTTTGTAATTATCAGAGATGGAATCCTTGAGGACGTCCTCGAGGGCACATTTTGAAGTCGTTGGCCTTGGCCTCGAGGCCTACAAGTCCTAGAAAATGTCCTGTCCTCGGCTCCAGGACATCATTATTTTTTAATTGGTTAAAAAGGAAAATAACCAAACAAAAGACCTCATAACTTCTAGTCTGTCAATTCGTTATTTTCTTTCCTAATTTGAAAAATTATACAACGTGATAGCGAACTAAGTCAGGTCATAGTAAAACTTATTTTAAATGGCATTATGTGAAAGCTCTAATCGATAAATGAGGAGCAAAAAGCAATGTAGAAAATTGCTGTTTTTATTTCTGCTTCCGCTGCAGGCGGTGCAAACTGCAAAGCACTGAACTATCCAGAATCACAACAAGGAATCCAGATGTCCAAACACAATTTTGAGTTGTACCAAACAGTAGCAATATACAGTTATTCAGCTACCACAAAATCTGGTGCATTTTGAAGCTTGTTATACGTATTTCAGAAGTTACATAGCAGACTTGAATCATAAAGTTTTTTTCACGGCTGTGAGGTAGCACTTACCTCACATATCTGCTTTCCCATTAGGCTAGTGTTTCATCAGCATCTGAATTCACACATAACCTATTCTGGCATCCCACCCGAACCTTCAAACCACACACGAGGGCAATTTGTACACTTGCCATCGTACCCTCTTCTCAGATTACTCTGATCTAAGTCTGACAACAAGGTCACCAAAAAGAGGATTCTCGACCAGTATCACACTGGCACTTCACCATATATGGTGTCCATGCTTAGTGATGCTAGCGCAATGCGGTTGAGCTAAGTGAAGTGCCAGTGTGATACTGGTCGAGAATCCTCTTTCTGGTGACCTTGTTGTCAGACTTAGATCAGAGTAATCTGAGAAGAGGGTACGATGGCAAGTGTAGAAATTGCCCTCGAGTGTGGTTTGAAGGTTCGGGTGGGATGCCAGGATAGGTTATGTGTGAATTCAGATGCTGATGAAACACTAGCCTATGGGAAAGCAGATATGTGAGGTAAGTGCTACCTCACAGCCGTGAAAAAAACTTTATACGTATTTACTCTTTATATTATTTACAACTGAAAGAAAATTACTAAGCGATCGTTTTCGCCACTGCAATTGGCCATTTTCAGGCATATCCGAAATGGCAATCATAACTTTAATGAATCCTATAATCAATTAATCAACAAATCTGATAAAAAGCTATAACATAACACTGTACTGCACACTGTCTACTACGCTAAATTCAATATAAAAAGGAAATTCATATTTACTGTACAAAAAGTGAAGTTACAAAATTAGCAATTCCTATGGTTTATGATTGCTGTATATTGCTGCTGTTTGGTACCAAAATCGACCTTCTTCACCAAAATTATAATTTTGAGTTACTAATGCAAAAACATAACCGATCCTGTTCTGCATACGAATTCAGAAGAAAGTATGTGCGTGATAATGAAATGTAATATAGTATTACCAGGGAAGGCATATTGATATTATTCAACAGTATTATATTATTATATCTCAATATAACTAGCAAAACGTATCTTGAGAACGTGAACTTCTTCTGAAAGTATGCGAGCGCGAAGAATTTGTTTTGAGTTAAGAAAGAACTGCTGTAAAAACTGTCAAGCAATCTGGGGGCAAAACTACACCCACTGAACAATTTGTGCGTTGGAATTCGCCGCTAAAATTCCCATGTAACAAAGTATTGTATCACAAAAAAGGCTGCATGAAGAATTATTCAGAAATTACAGTAAGTGTGAAGTTAAATACAACTATAATTGTTCGAATGCCTAGAGTACTTGATAAATATTTACACTACGTCACGAAGATGAAGAGCTGAAGCTCCAGTAGAAAATTGGGCATTTTTAGAAAAAAGTTATGGTACATTATTTTTCCGTTTCGACAATTGTGGACCCTTTGAAGGGAGTCCTGGGCAAATGCCTCCAATGCTCTCCTCTTAAATACAACCCTATTGGGATCCTCAGTTGTTGTTTTTTTTTTGTAATTAAATACCTTATGTTAAATTCAACAAAGTGTCTTTTAGCGGCCGAAACGCTTACACTTATTCATTAACAGACATTAACTGTGAGAAAGACAAAGTAGCATTTACGGTATTTTCTTTTCAAATTGCTTTGAAAATCTAAATGTGTAATCTTTAAAGTCACAAAAATTGCTAAATTTAAAAAAAATCACTAAGATTATTTAACATGGGTACTTTGCACTTGCCCCAAAACCCCGTATTTTTTCAATGCCAAAAACTTTTTAGCTAACCAATACAGTTGGTACGGTACCTCAATTTATTTTAAAACCATAAATTTACACTAAATGGGAATATTTTAAGACAATAATTTTTTAAAAATTCCGCGAAAAAAGGTTTAACTAAAGAATATGGTTTGTATTTAGGAAACTACTAAAAAGCGGTGATCAATAATCGGCAGATGTTTGCACCGGGGCCCTTATTGATAAAATTAAGGCACTAAAATTGACCGTTTCTAAGTTTGTAGTTCAGCGATATTCCCATTCAGCGGTTATGGCCTTGTTTCGTTGACACTATACGGCTACGTTACGTAATCAACATTGCTGCTAATGTGTAAAACTTCAAAATGGCATTCATTATTATTTTTAATTATTGCTGTTTTTTTTATTATCATCAAAAACTTAACGAAATGCAATATCTTAAGCATTTTTGCTTTTAAAAATTAAGGAAAATTTACCGACCATAATTTAGAAAAATTGTGTCCTCGGTTTTTGGCCTTGACCTTTCCTGTCTTTGGCTTCGAGAGGTCTGTCCTTGGATCGTCGGTCTTTGGCCATGGCCTCGAATATTTTTTGAGCCCTTGGCCTCGAAAGTTGTTGCCTCGACTCTACCTCAGGTAATTACATCACGGATCGCTATGGTCAAGCTGCCTTGGCTAAGAGATATCGAAGGAACAGTTTAGTCCTCGAGTCATACTGCCACTTGCTGAGTGCTAATCTATACCTACAGCACAAAGCGGAAGCTTCAAATTGTTGATTTTATCGCTGAATATCAAACATGGAAGCTGTAAAAAACATTTTGTACAGTTTTTTATTTGGCCCGACCGAAAATAGAACTCGGGTTTACCCTTTCAGCTGCAGATGCTTTGTTAGCTAGCCTTCTGGTCGGTACACACAGTACACACGTAATAAACTTAAAAAGAATTAATATATGAACTATTTTATTCAGTTGCGGTAAATGCTAAACGTAATGGACAAGATCAAGTCGGTCACATTTTCAGTATGAGAGTCACATTTTTACCGTATTGCCTTTACCTGCTGATTGCTTTGATATGCGCCTTCGAAAGGAAGTGTTGCCAATAATAGATGAAAGATGTTTGAGAGGAATTTCGTTTGATTCATCGTCGCACATTAGGTTGTTGTCTGCCGACATGTCAGGACCGCAAAAGTGTACATGAACGTTACTGTCTTCGTTAATATTGAGATCTGCGAAAGATGTAGTGAGTTGATGCCTTATGATTGTAGCGCTTTTATTGTCCTGTTTCTAGAAAGTGCCAAACAAATCTTCCATTACACTCGCTGTATTACGCAAAGCGTATAACGAATTGGCGGGACCCATCTCCGCGCTATTGCGCCTGCGACTACATAACAAAACTTCTTTTGAAAAAATGTAGCAGCGATAGCGAGTTGATAATACTATGTCCGATTTGACCATCTAGAGATTTGAACCTCAGACTTCCGGCTCCATAGATGAATGTTTTATCGCTTGACCAACTAACTGGCCGGTACTAGAAAGTAACGCTGGAGTTATTCTTCGGTTTGAACTTGAAAGCTTTGAAGAAGGTGTGGTTCTTTTACTTACCCTCTTCGTCGTGCAGTTTTTCCGCTGCTCCTTCTTCGTCTACCTCATGCTGTCCTTGAGTTTTTGATTCAAAAAACACACTACCAGAGCTGGATGCCCCATCCATTTTTTTTCCTTATTAGTGGGGCGAGTTTTTTTCAATGAAGTCAATTTTTTAGTAGTAAGTTTGAATGACGTATTTTTTTGCAAGAACTCTAGATAAAAAGAGAACGTTTGATTTTCATAACTTGATAGGTCAATGAAAAGTCATTTTTTTACCGTTAGGTCAATATTTGTTTGTAGGAAAATAAAGTCAATTTTTTTGAAATTTTTACTCAGTTTTCAGCTTATTGGTTTTATCCAAATCTGGCAATATTTGTTTTTAGTTTTGCTGAGAAAGAGCGATAATTTTAATAAGAGAGATACGTACGACAAGTTTTTATTGACCTAATAGTTCAAAATAATTTACTTAAAAATTCAAAAAAAATTGACTTTATTGACCTCACAAATCTTGGACTGAATAAAGGATATTTCTTGAAATTTTTTAAAGATTGTATATTAAAGACACAAATTCTCAACGAAATGTATAAAACAAGCCTGAGCTATTGCAAAATAAATCTTCAAGTATTATGATAAACAGTAACACTGAAGGTAATCACCAGATGTAGGGTGTAAAATATTGCATGCCTTTACCGTAAATTTCTACTTCGCCGCGAAGAGATTCGAACCGAGGAATTAGTATACACAAGATTTGAACGTAATGCAGTATGCAAATCAGCATTTCTCACCACTATTGCATTAAGCGGCGAAGAATCGTCCAAACTGACCTAATTTTCGGTTTTGCTTTTGTTGCACATCCTCTCGGTAACGTTTGTGTGTGCAAGTCAAACCAGTCAGGAGTTGAGTCTGATCGATGTAGTGTCAATTATTTTGTTGTTTTAATTTGATAAGCTGAGTAAGTTGGTGAATTTGAAAATTGCAATACTGGAAATTTTCAAGGTACGTTTTCATTATAATTATGATAGCTTTAATAGATAAATTTATATTATGGCTAATTGGCTAACAACTTCGATGTAGTGAACCTGCATTTAGATAACCTCATGTTGTGCTTTCGCTTTCAATGATATTGAGATATTAATAGTTAAACTATGTAAATCTTGATAACTCACGTCCTGAATGCAATCATGCTAGTTTGCACCTCTCACTTGTTATGTTTTCACTTAATGTTTCTAGTTGAATTATATTAGAGCTTATCCCATGCCCTTCGATTTACGTATGGAATTTAAATTGTAGAGCGAACCACGAACTCGTCGCGATACCGTACTGCACTGTCAGCTGTTGTCCGCACTGTGATACCTTTTCTCTCCGTCACAGTAACATCGTTTGGGTGAAACGGTTTGCTACGTTAAATGATTGAAACTACTGATTTCAAATGTTAATGATTGTTTAGTTAATGTCGGTTAATAAATTCGCGTAGTTAAAAACATTTTCTCCTAAATATTTTCGAGTAGAATGTTTTTTATTGTTTTCTATAAGTAAGCCTTTTTTGTAATTACTATGTTATGTGCTTCATAAAGTTTTGCCTCTGCACTAGTGTTTATTTTTCTCATTGTTTTAAACAGAAACCGCTCGCTCGCTAATTTGTTATTTACCCTGGCCGTATACTAAACAACGATTTGATCTACACGTTTGGTGGAGAATCGGGCAGGAGTTAAAGAGCAGATTCGAGATCCGAGTTCCGAGCGCGTTTTCCTGTTAGCTAATCACCTTTGTTGGCATCAGGAGTGCAACCAAACCACTCAATAAGACGGCTGCGCAACAGAGGGGGTAAAGTGTAAAATCATTATAGTAATACTGTACTTTGATTTTGAGGAGCAGACCGGCTAAGCCAGCCGTTTGAATTACTTTTGCTTGAGTTACCAAAACACCAGACCTTTCAAAATGTTTACAATCGCTTTCACTTTTAAGGTTAATTCTTTTTGCATATAAAGTAGCATTTAACCAGTTTCCCTGATTCCCATCTTGCAAGAACAGGCTTTAGAGAGTAACTTAGAGTAACGAATTTGGCTTTATTGGTTATGTTTTTAAATTTTACTATTTTAACCGCTGAAAATTAGCTGATTAACATTTTTGAAATGAGATCTGACTTTTACAGCACAATTGTGCAATATGTGCAACGCATGTCACGTGAAAGAGCTAGGATACAGAGATTTCAGTGTTGCACCTGCAGCAACCAAATGATTTGCGGCACCAAAGAATAATCGATAGATAGAGTTTCTGCTAGTTCCAAAAGCTCTATCACGTTATAGCCCCCCTCCATTGCTCTGTTGACCAAAATGCGCAATAAGTAGGGCTTGCTAAAGTCAATAAACTCTAATTTTTTTCTGGGCTTTGTTACCGTTTGCGGACACAATCCCGAAAAACAAATCCCGAATTGGACAATCTCCCAAAGTACAAAATCCTGGATTGGACAAAATTCCGAACGGACAAAATTTCGAACCGGCAAAATCTCGAATTGGACAAAATCCCGAATGAACAAAATCCCGAATAGACAAAATCCCGAATGGACAAAATCCAGAATCTAACCAACTTCAAAAATAGATAAAGTTAGAATTAACAGTGTAGGCTACTCACTGCTGGCTTATAAGCACTAATAAGTATTAATATTTAATTTGCCGGCAAAACTGCATGTTTTTTATTTGCTTGTGTCGTAGTGACCTAGAAAAACAGCGCACATACAAAAATAAAATCATCTAGTAAAACAACTTTGTAGTTCTGTCAAGTTAATTAGGTGCAAAGCAATTAGTCCAGTAGCAAAAACCTCGTACTTATCACGTTTAACGTCACCTCCTTCAGTTTGCAGGAAAAGAAACTAGGCAGTATTTAAAATAAACTAGATGGGAGTTTGCCAGCAAACCCAGTGAACGACCTACGCATAGCTAATGCTGTGACGCTCAAAAGTACTTTTTGTCTACCATAAAATCAGCAATTAGTCAAAAATATCTGATTATGAAACCTCCAGAAAAGTAGAGTCAAAATATTTGTCAGTTAAATATCTCCTGATATCATAAAACACTGGCACCCTAGATTGAGTCGTTCAAAAATTGATTTTTGGGGGTCTATTTGGGAGTCCCTGGGGGGGTGGCACCCCCAAACTATGTCAAAATATTTGTCTGTTAAATATCTACTAATATCAAAAAAAAGTAGAACACTACCTAGAGCCGTTCAAAAAATTGATTTTTGGGAGGTCCAGTTGGGGGTCCCCGGGGGGGTGGCACCCCTAAACTGTGCCAAAATATTTGTCTGTTGAATATCTACTGATATCAAAAAGAACTAGCACCCTAGCTTGAGCCGTTCAAAAAATTGATTTTTGGGGCCCCATTTTGGGGGGGTTCTCGGCGGAGTTGCCCCAAAAAATTTCGGGAGAAAAAATTGCGTTTGCAGCTCAACAACTTTACAAAAAAATTAGACTTCCATGTTTTGTGGTTTAGGAGAAGAAGAGCGTACAAAAATTAAAAAGAAAAAAAGGAAAAAAAGGAAAAAAAAAGGGAAAAAAAAGGAAAAAAAAGGAAAAAAAAAAGAAATAAACCTCATCGCGGCTAAAAGTGGGTTGGTTGGGATGAAAGGGTATCTTGAGACACACAACACTATGAAATATTTTTTGCCGTACTTAAGCCGTTTTTGACTGAAACCGCTTTTTACGCCAAACTTGCGGGGCGGTTTTCGGGTTCTGAAACCGAAGTCACGTAACCTATTGCCTCGAAATTGTGTACAAACATACAACTTATTAATCTCAAACTGCTGTCAAAATTTCATGTTGCTAGACTCAACCGTTATCGAGTTATAAGCCAAAGTCTGAAATTTCGCACTCGTTAGTTGGAAAATGGCCGAGTAAAAACAAAGGAACACGCGACGCGAGCGTCGGTCGTTCCAATTAGCGAGTTTTGTTCTTGACAAAAATGTAAGCAATTACGACGTGAGAGAAAGTTGGCCCAAAAACAAACTTCCTAAAAATATTCGTCGGCTATTTTTGTTTATGTTCCAGAAACAAAAAAATTTGCTGAACTTCACTCAACTGCAGCATTAAACATATAATGACCATAATACATAATCATTGAACTGAAGCGCAATTTTTCAAACTTTATTGCTCTTCTGCCGGTTTAACTTAAGTTCAAAGGAATTCCTTTTAGTCACGGCAAAAAACATTAATACTGAGTTTTGTAAACATTGATACCACATTTTATTCTTGACGACAAAAAAGAAAGTAATAATGAAAACAATGAAAATTTTATTTACGAAGAGTTTGCTCCCTCTTATTTACTTATTTTTGTCTAGAACAAAACTCGCTGATTTATTTTAAATTTATACTTGTCTGTATTAACCTACTTTCTTTTTCTGCAAACTGAAGGATATGACGGCAAACGTGATAAGTGCGAGGCTTTTGCTACGTGACAAACAGCATGGCACTTGCTTAACTCGACAAAACTGCAAAGATTTTTGAATTGATCACTCGACTTTTGAATATGCGCTGTTTTGCTAGGTCGCTACGAAAAAAGCGAATGACTACCTGCAGTTTTGTCGGCAAATTAATTATTTATATTTATTAGTGCTTGTAAGCCAGCAATGAGCAAACTACTGTATTAATCCTGACTTTGTCTGTTTTTAAGTAGGTTCAATTCTGGTTTTTGTCCATTCGGGATTTTGTCCATTCGGGATTTTGTCCATTCGGGATATTGTCCACTTCGGGATTTTGTCCAATTCGGGATTTTGTCCGTTCGGGATTTTGTTTTTCTGGATTTTGTGCCGGATTCTATTGTTACATAATCAAACTTATGCTAACATTGGTTTTGGTTGCTCAAGAGTTGTTTTGAATAGGGTTTAAAAGGTCAAAATAAAGTCAAATTTTTCAATAAAGTCAAAATTTGTCAAGATTGTTTTTCATCAAAAACTTCTTGAAAACAGAACAAAAAAATCAATTCTTTCTTGATTTTTCTGAATTTTTGAGCATATGTCAATATTTTATACTCGTAGTATGTTGTTTTATACAATTTAAAAAAAGAAAGTCTTTCAACTCAAAGTTACGTAGAATTTCACAAATGTGTTCCAATCAAGTTTGCAATATAATTGTGTACGTAAATAGACTTGAAAAAATTCGAATTCTCAATTCTCATTGTTAAAACAAAATGCATTATTGCAACACCATTACGTAATCCTATAAAACTGTTACGCTTTCTACACATGCCCTTTTCGAAATTGTATAGCTTGGAAAATTTGGTTGGATGAAAACAGGGTGTCGAACCGTTTCAAATAACGGTTCGGGTTCAGGTTTAGCTCCAGCTCAAAATATTTTAGCGGTTCAGGTTTGGTTCGGGTTCACTTGAGCACCATTTTTGAGGTTCAGGTTTACTCAAGTAAAATATTACTGGTTCAGGTTCGGTTCGAGTTCATTGACTAAAAATTTAACTGTCGTTACTCGTTTCGTCTAGAAAAAAAAGGAAAAATTGCTGATCCTGTCAGGCGCGTAGCCAGAAAATTGCAATGAGGGGCTGTTTGGGGGGTCTGGGGGCGGAGCCACCATCCACCGGAGCAAATAGGGGTCTGGAGGCGAAGCTCCCAGCCGCCGGATACTGGGGGTTTGGGGGCAAAGCCCCCAGCCGCCAGAGGCACGAGGGTCTGAGGGCTGAGCCCCCAGCGCTCAAAAATTTTGCATTTTTTTGCAAAATTAAGTTAATTTTAGGGCTATTTTAGTAAAAAATAATGCTTTTTTTAAACGTGGCTTAGAAATTGGCTGTGCAAACATGATTAAACTGGTTGCATGAATGGGCTATTTGGGAGGTGATTAAAGGTAAAATGTTAGTTATCTTATTTAGATGCAAGTAAATTATAAAATCAAATACTTCAATAAAACTCATACGGAATAATCTATTTCGTATACAGTTTATAGAAAAAAATAGTTGGCGGGGGGCTAATGAAAAGAGATTTGAGAGAATTGGTGGGTAATTAACTAATACTGAATAGCCCCCCCCCGTCATTCCTTAGTTTATAGTATATTTGTTGATGGCACCTATGTTTAGCATTTTTGCACTTACGATCAAATTTGATTAGACTTATTTTTTGCCATTTTTTAAAGTTTTCATTTATTTGTTAGTTTTATTTTTGACAAATTAGCCCTTCTCCTAAATATATGTTTCAAAAGATGTTTTAAATCACTATTTAGTCCACTATAGTGCAAAGGTGCTAAAAACGTAGTGTTTTTCCCATTCTGCGTTTTGGTTGCCTTGCCAATGGGGGAGGCTAGAGCCCCCCATGGCTACGCTACTGGTCGATGATCACCACTGCTCTTATTGTGCGTGTACCAGCGCCAGCGGCATCCGGATATGGACAAATATAATATTCTTACTTTTGTTAGGGGTTCAGGTTCGGTTTGGGTTCAATTGAGCACAATTTTGAGGGTTCAGGTTTGGTTCAGGTTCACTAAAGTAAAATTTTGCTGGTTCGGTTCGGGTTCACCAAAATGAAACGGCTCATTCGGGTTTACGGTTCTGGTTCAGGTTCGGTTCGACACCCTGGATGAAAATGCCTAAACAAGCAAATCGACCAAACCGAAAGTCAGGGAAATATGCCGCCAATATCCTAATGAGTTCGGGGAAACTCCTGCTGATGATATACGATGCAATTTTGCGACGTATTAACACAATATATTAACTATACAGTATGTTCACTCCATTGTTAAAAATGTCCAGCATTTTTTGCATGTGTTGCGTCATAAGGACTTTTTTGGGTGGATCAATTCACTAAATGGTCAAAAATAATTTAACTTCAGGAATTTAACTTCACTTCAGGAATAATTTAACTGATCAAAAATAAGTTTTCAATTTTTTTCTATTATTTTTAATATTGAATATTTATTTGAAAACTTTGGGATGTTTTCTTTGAATTAATAGACTTTGGGCTTGAGGATAGCGCAGTGGGCGAGCGAATTGTTACATATATGCTTTCTCAATTTATAGAAATCGGCCCGAAGCATTCTCGAAGATGTCTGGATCCCACTATGACGTCATAATGCTTGTTAGAAACATGCTAATTTCAAGTGTTTTAGAGCAATCGTTGATCTTAAATCAAACCCAGGTCTTCGTGGCTGCTCAAGGTTTTCTATCGAAGTAGAGTGTTACGGATTTGGTTTAAATCTACGTCTGTTAGGTACGGAATTCGTAACACGCGACGTGGTTTAAAATATAATCTTTATTATCTGAGGTCAGCGGTTTAGATGAATTTGCGTTGCAGACGTAGCTCGTAAACAATAATTGACAATTTGGTAGTAAAATCCAATGTCTATTTGGAAGCTGAGACTTTGTAAAATTTAACTCTAGCACTAACGGGGAGCGCAAAAAGAAATATTGGGGTGGAGTAAGCCGGTTGCATAACATTTAAGGTATGACAACTGGCTCTTGAGCAATAGCTCAATGCTAACTGTTTAAACTTGTCTTTTAAACATGCTGCAAAGGCCGCGATACCTTGACATTAGTCTAGATTTCCTTCTTACCGGCTCCGCTTTTGCTTCTGCTCTCCGCAGACACTGAACTGAAATGGGTGTCGACCCCGCAAAGTCTCGGCTTGCAAACTTCAAAATTCGCATACAACATAGAGAGGTTGAAAAACGATTAATCAAAACTTTCTTACATCATTAAAAAATAAAGAAAAAAGTGCTTACAACACAACCGGGTTTGTCACGTTTCAACGTCTGCTAATTTTAGATAATTTGCTTGCAGCCATTTTGAATCAAGAGATACATGAAGATAATGAGCCATGGCGTTGAGTGCAAAATACAACAAATGATAATCAAAAATTTCTTACGTCATTAAACAAGAAAGAAAAAAGTGCTTACAACACAGCCGCATTTGTCAAGTTTCAATGTCAGCTAATGTTAGATAATTTGCTTGCAGCCATTTTGAATCAAGAGATAAATGAAGATAATGAGCCATGGCGTTGAGTTCAAAATACAACAAATGATAACACAAGGTTCAAAACTTTACGAAGGTGAAAAGAAACAGAACGGCGCTACACTCCCGCCATAAATGTGTTCTAGGTACATTTACTACTCTGCATAATTGAGCGCTGTTCGCAAACCTTTTATTGAAACACAATATCCGTACAAATCACAGTAACAAGCAATTTGCATGGTTCAGTTTCAATCAATTTCTAAAATTTACGACAAGGCTTTCTAACTTGCATTCTAACAATATTATAAACGGCAATGATAATGGTAGGAAGTATTCATGATACGTTAACAGCAATAGTGACAAAAATTTAACGACATTTTGTAACATATTGTTATTCGATGTTACACAGTTCACAAAGAAAAACTCTTGAGCACAGCAATACGACTCATTGAGAAAGAGAACACAGATATTGTCAGAGAGAGAGACTACAGCAACAAATAAATATAATATTGCCGATGCATAAAAGACAAAACGTTTTACAACATAAGAGCAAAGAACTAGACACAAATCAGCGAAAGCAGTAGAAGACCGAGTGTACTTGGGAGAATGGATTAAATCAAGAAATGGTAGAAACCCATGGGCAGGAGAACCGGGGCCCAAACCAGCAACGGCAGCCGACTTAAGGGCATAGATTGGATTACACAAACCCAGCGCGGACCCGTGGACAGGAGGACCGGGGCCCAAACCAGCAACGACAGCTGAGTTCAGGGCATAAACAGGATTACTCAAGCCCAACAGGGACCCGCAGACAGGAGGACCGGGGCTTAAACCAGCAACGATAGCTGACTTAGTATGCCCAGGGTAGAAAAAAGGCAGTTGTGGGCACAAATAACATTATATCAAAAGCGCAGCGCAACAAAGCGCAGCGATCTTTTTAACCAGTGAAAGCGCAGCGCAAAATGCGCAATTTAATTTTTTAGTTTCTGAAGCGCAGCGCAACTTCCGCAATGAACTTTTTGATTCAGTTGAAGCGCAACGCAATTCCGTAATTGCGGAACGGCATTTTCGTATCAAGTTAAAGCGCAACCCAACTTCCGCAATTGAAATTTCACTACACAATGCAAATATCGCGTTTTTTGGAATTTTGGACTGAAAAAGAGTAAATAATTTGCTAAACAATCCCGACATTTGTCAATATTACGATCGAAATGGAGCAAAAGTAAGTTCAATGTATAGAATTGCGCTTTTACCGGAAAAAAATTTTGAAAGCGCAACGCAATTAAAGCGCAACAAATTTTGAAAGCTTTATTCCGCAACGCAACTTCCGCAATGTTCCAAAATAAAAAATTAAAGCGCAACGCAACTTACGCAATTGCGGAGGTTGCGGAAGTTGCGCTTTGCTGACCTCTGAAAAAAGGAATATCAGAATCTAAAGACCCAGAAACAGAACAACTGAGGCTCGAAATATTGCTTACAGCAAATCCAGTTAACTCGACGTCATGAACTGAACTACCGAAACTCAAACAGTCATCGACTGAAGATGAAGCAATCGCATCTGTTTCGACAGTGGTCCGATTATGCACATCGGCATTTACACCGGCTAAATCTGTCGAAAATTCTATGGCCGGAGATCCATTGACCCGACCGCCCTCATGGACAGTGGTCTCAGTATGCATTTCTGCAGTGACTAGACCAATGACAAAGACTCGTAAACCAAACATTCAGCACCTTTGCTGACGTTGGTAGTGGTCCCAGCGTGCACATCAGCATCGACTAGACCTAAAAACGAAGACTCATCTTCCGAAAAATCAAGCACCTGATCATCATGGGCAGGAAGACCAGCGCAGGCAAGAACAGTGGTTAAGCTCGGATAAATTGAGGTCTCAAGGGAGGATGAAGATCCGATAATAATTTCAACTGAGGCGATGGGTACAACACAGTCAGAAACCTAAAACTCACGGACAGGACCAGGAGAAATCGAAAACTCAGTGGCCGAATATTTACTAACCGGACCAGCACGGAAAGGGATCCAGCAGAGTAGAGGAGCCCAGCTCTGCTAACGGCAGAACACGATTGATCACCTTCACGAAACTGAAACTACAGCCCGTGCAAGCGTTGCTCAATTAGCGTCCCTAAAAGAACATTTGAAAATTACTTTGGGACACAAAAGTATTTTTGGTTGTGGATGAAGCAGAAGTGGATAAGCAAAAATACATTAATGTACTAGTAAACAGCTTGGATACCCCAAATGAAACATTTCAAATTGAGTGCCTTCCACTAGAAAGCAGTAGCAATGTTAATAGCAGTATTATTCTACACACTGTGGATGACGTATTGCGACAACTTGGGACCAAACAAGAAAATTTTGCACTGCTCTTAACAGATGCTGCTCGGTACATGTCTTTGGCTGGGAAAACATTAAAGGAATTGTACCCTACTTTGATGAATGTCACTTACATTGCACATTTACTACATAACTGCTCTATGCGAGTTCATGCTTTCGTTGACAATATTGATGACGTAGTGGCCACAATAAAAGCAGCAACAATCAAAAACAAAGATGATGTTCGTGAAGCTGATCTGCCATTACCTCCCGTCCCTGTGATTACACGATGGGAAACTTGCCTTAGAGTTGCATTATGCTACAGCAAAAACCTTCCTGCTGTTCGTACCATTGTCAACAATCGAACAGGTGAAAGTCTCTTAGTCAGCCGAGCAAGAGAAGCTATCAATGTGAATGGTTTGGTGCCAGACTTGGTTCGTATTAATCGATACCGGACTCTAGCCACTAACGTCGAGCTATTAGAAGCATGTGACTGCACAACGACAGAAGCATACGAGCTGCTGAAAAGTATGCATTTTTTGGATCACTCCTGCTTAATTTTAACTTACATCAAAAAACCTGTCCAACTCTAATTTAGAAGCAATAATAAGCTGAGCCAGCTCGGCTATTGCTCTAACCACCTAAGCATTGTTGCAAAAAGCTCAACCAATCTTTGCTGCAGCTGTTGAGCGATATTATTTTCAATGCTGAGCAAACTACTGCAAAAAGACAGAAATTTTGATATCAAAAATGTCAAAAAATACATGTTTATCAAATCAAATCTTTCATTATGCTCGCTGGATTACGCCGAAGCGCGTAACGAGTTGGCGGGGCCCATCTCCGCGTCATTGTTCCCGGGCAACACAGCTCCTTTCGAAGAAATGTCGCAGCGGTGGCAAGCCGTTGGCAACACTGTGTCCGATTTGACCGGTCCGAGATTTGAACCTCAGACCTCCCGCTCCAGAGACGGACGCTGTATTTCGATGAATAATTCTGGCAATTGTATTGTGTGATGTTTATTAAAAAATTGTAGAGGCAGTAACATGTATAAACTGTATTTGGCAGTTTTTTACGCGCAATGAGAGTGTTTTTTTACACAGTAAGCAGAATGACTCTTTTTTCTACGTTTTGTTGTCTTGCACCGCTTGGTTGCATATTTTATAAAATTCGTAATCAAAATGTCATACTTAAGCCAAAACACGTTAAGTCAAAATTTAGCAATAGTAAAGCCAAAAATTATATTTTTAGGTCAAAATGAAAATGTACCTAGGAATAAATTACACTTACACACTATTACATCTCGTAATTTATGTACGGTGGTAGGCCCTACTGATTACCATTTTCAACGTAATCGAATGATTGTGGTACTAAACTCGATGTACTAAGCTACTGAAATCACAAATTCTATTTTATCGCATATCAGATGAGACATACTTTCGTCAAGTTTGTTCAAATAACATTTTTCCTTTTCAATTAGTTTGTAACTAGGAGCTAAAAGAATTTTTTGATAATCAATACAGCAGAGCACGTGCCTCTAAGCAAGTACAAGATCTTCGTAATAATGAACCTAGCCAGAGGTGGGCAGTAACGCGGTACTGTAACGCGGTACTTTTTTTAGTACCGCTATCGGTAACGACATTGTTTTTAGTACCGTCGATACTGTTTTGACTATTTTACACGATATTTCTGTAACTTTTTTTTGAACTTACTTTGAGCGGAAAAGCGAAAATTTCTTTTGAAGGCAAGTGGCAACATGTATTATGACAACTAAACCGTGACCACAGCACGCAAATGGCATGTGATGGCAAAGCCCTTGTTAGTCGTCTGGATAGACAATCTCTGAATCAAAGCCTAATATGAGTCACGTAGGTAGTTGGCACGGCCGCACGTAATGGACATTTAGCAATGATGACGATGTTAAAGCAATTTTTGCACGAAAGCAAAGAAGAATTACGAATAAAATCATAACTTTTCTGGAAAAAGAGTTGAAAGCTGATAAAACATCAAGCAGTAGTGAAAATGAGCCAGACGAAGATGGGAAAGTGATTTTTTTGGCTCTCTTATCGTGGACAAGCGCAGTCGCAAGGGTAGTACCACAAAAATTGCAGAATCATTCCTAGATGAACCGCCTACTAAAAACATACTGGCCACCTTTGCGATCCATGAGAAGCTGAAGCTGCTTTTTGCGAAGTACAATACTGCCTTGCCGTCTAGCGCAGCTGTGAACAGGGCCTCAGAGAGAAAATTTTTCCGAGAGTACCAAGGTCGATACCGGGCCCCCAAATCTTACTGGGCCCCCCAAACCTTATCGGAGCCCATGCCGTAAAATCATTTTTTGTCCGATGGGTGTAGATCTTCATTTAAAAGCGAGAGAATAACGATATTCGCATACAGTTAAGATCTGTGAAAACACAACTAGACATAAAATTGTTTAAATCCAGTTAGGGGGTCTGGGGGAGCGCTGTGAGCTCCCACAGCGGGGTCCGGGGCAGAGCCCCGAAAGCTTTGGCACTTTTTATGTTTCTCGACGGTAAAATACAGCGTTTGATCAACATCCCAGCACCAAACTTGCTTAAATTGACAAGCAGAAAATGTGGTATACATGAAAGAAAGTATGTGAAGTGGGGGATGATGACATTGACACAATATTATACAATAAAATAACTTTAATACTGCAAATCCAAATATTTTACTGATAAAAGTTTTCTCAATTTAGCTGGTCGGATGAAATATTCCCCACCCAAAATCTTGATTATCTTGGCAATAAGTTTATTTGTTAATATACGGGTAATATACCAGTGCCTAGATTGAGCTAGAGGCTAGATAAACATATAAGACAGGAACACAGATAGAGTGAGTTACTTAGTGATAATAGTTTAGTATGTCAACTTTGACTCCACTCTCTGAAGTTGAAATGCTTTTGGATCTCTGGAAATGTGGGCCCTCGTACATTGCTATACTGTAGAATTAGGGCTCTCAAGTCAGAGAAATGTAACAAAACGTTAATTTTGGTGAAAGTGTATGGCTTTTGATACATTTTCCTCTTTTTCTAATCAAATCGGCCACTATTGGATGTCCTAAAGCCTGTTTAGCAAAAATAGCAACCAATTATCCGTACTGAATAGGCTGACTGATATTTTTGCTGTAGGCAAGTTTGATTACGGTATTATGGTGCGATACCAAAACTTAACGTGGAAACCTGAACTCTTCCGGGCCCCCTTAGGCCCGGGTACGATGTACCCCCTGAACCCCTCTCTCGCAGGCCCTGGCTGTGGAACGTCTTTTCTCGACAGGAAAAGACGTTCTCAGGCCCAAAAAAGCGGCATTATCAGACGAGCATTTCAACATGTTGGTGTTTTTAAAAGCCAACTTTAATAAATAGTGCGTTGCAATTTTGTCTGATTTGCAGAGACCATCATTCTAGCTGCCTAATTTTTAAAACGCCAGAACGGAAGCACATCACCTGCTGCCACCCATTTACCACTCATGATTCAAGATAGAAAGTCCACACTATCTCTTGTTGCCGAGTGTCAAACAGAGAAGCAGTGAATACCATTTTTACTGTTGTTAGGTTTGGCTCAATCCAGTAAGCGGCTGGGTGTACTCGTATTATGCAATTGCCCTAAAAGTTACGCCTAAACTACATCATTACTATAAACTGAAAAAATTTCGCTGAAAAATTAGTTTAAGATTTATTCACAGCGCGTTTTGTGCAACCAACAGGGCCGCAGCAGGGGGGGCAAAAGGGGGCGGCACCCCCCTAAACAAAAATTCCGTTTTCGTAAAATGCCCAGCATGATGCCCACCCAAACTCCCCTTTCCATTGCCGCAGTTTCAAGATGGTGACTTTTTTTTGGAAACCAAAAAAAAACTAAGAGATAAGTAAAACAATTTGGCGAGATGACCCCTTTTTTTGTATGAGATCAACAGAGAACTCGGAGAAAAGTAGACCAGCCCAAAAATTTCTGCCCCCAGAAACAAATTTTTTCCCCCTAAGAGCGACGTTCTAGTTGCGGCACTGGCAACCAAGATCCAATTTGCAACATTTGAAGCAATTTGCCTAAATAGATAATAATTTCAAAACATATTCGCTACGTAGTTGCCGAAAAATCAATTTAAAATCAAGAAAAATTTTTCATATGAAAAGTACCAAAAATCGTACCGAGTACCGTTATCGTCGTTACTTTTTTAAAATTGTACCGCTATCGGTACCGTCGTTACTTTTTTAGCAAAGTATTAGTACCAATATCGTCGGTACTTTTAAAGTACCGAATGCCCACCTCTGAACCTAGCTTAGATGAACTAATTACAGCAGATTGTACATATCGAAGCGTTGAATGGCTCAAAAATTGTTTATCAAAGTCGAAACAACAGCCTAATCTTTCTATTTTCCATTTCAATGTAACATCACTTACAAAATATAAGTACATATTAGAAGAATTAATATATGATTTGGGTAAATGTCCACAAATATTAGCAATCTCTGAAACAAAACTAAATGATGAAAAAATTAAACTTAATTGCTCTAAAATTCTAAACTACGAATTCATATTCGTGTGCGTACTCTAGTGGACAGTTTTAGTCATGAGATAAGATATGATTTGGACTTAATTCACGGGCGAAGTTTTACACTTCATATGTCGTAATTTTTTCTTTGATTTCCCTTTGACAAATACTGCATTTGGACTGAAATTCCGAACATCCGACGCAAGAATCTAAAAGGCAACATGGAATTTTCAAAACACGTCTTTCTCTTTTTTGACATATTTTGCACATTTTTTCTTCCATCAAAACCTTTCTTGCTTGCTCCAGATTCATGTTTGACTTGGAGAAATCAGCTGCTCCCATCAAAGCATCCATGATGTCATGAAAAGTGGGAAAATTTTCGTCGTCTTTCTCGAATCTCTGTTCAAGGACATGTCTAATCTTTTCCTCTTAAAACTCCAACATCCTTGCCATTTCAAAGTTTTTACCATTTGACATTTCTTTTTGAATTTTTTCTTCTCTTTCCGTATTTTTTCTAGGATCAATAAACGGTGGAAGCAGGGGTGCCGAAACAAGGGGGGGGGGGGGGGATAAGGGGATATTATCCCCCCAATAATTTGGCTGTATCCCCCCCCCCCAATAATTTGAATGGGTGTACAGTACATCTGAGCGAAAATTGGGGAAAAAGTGTTCTATTTCTGATAAGGACCTCTTTTTTTGTCTTTACCTGAATTTGGGTCAAAAAAGTGCTATATTTGATGAAGACCTTTTTTTTGGTCTTCACCTGAATTTGGGAAAAAAAGTGTTTCATTTGCATTTTTTTGGTCTTCACTAAATTTCCAAACCTGAACAAAATCGTGGTCGAGGTTCATCCCCTCCAATGTTGAAAATGGGGCAAAATTGGGGTAAAATTGCAAATTATCCCCCCCCGAATGCTCAACAAAGATTGGCACCACTGGGTGGAAGAATTAGCTTTTTTGCAATGAGTACGGGGACAGGTTTCAAAAACCCTTGGTCGTCTACAATGTGAATTGCTGCTGGATTTAGTAGAGAAGGTCGATTCAATTTAGGAAATTTTTTGACAAAATTTTTAGCAAATTCTAACTCTTTGGATTTCAGCAAAAAAACGCACTTTGGAAAAAATTTAGCGTGCTCTTCCCACAAAAGATCAAATCTTTACCAGTTTTGAAGTCCACCATTACAATACCAGCATTTCACTCTATCTTTCCTTCCAAGATAATAAAATCCGGCGTCTGCTATCTCAAAAGGAGTAGCTCGAATCTTTTCATTGGGCCAGTTTTCAGTGAGATGAAAGGTTTGTAATCGATCTGCGAAACACCGCTCATGGGGGTTGATGGGCAACACACAACTGAATTCTGCTTCACTCGCGCTTCCACCTTCATGAAAGTTGGAATTGTTTGCCATTAAGGGAACTGTTTCGTGACTACTCAAAATAAAAACTGAAATTAGTACTAATACCATCACTGTATATTTAAAACGCATTAGCGGCTAGTCGACTCGAAATATCACGTTTCGATGTAGAAATGATGTAAAACCTGATTTAGCATACTGTAAGCCCCACCACCTTCCATACTGACCTACTTTACTTGTTGTTTATCCAAGGACTTTGTGCTGTGAAAGTTTGTGCAGATCTGGTACATGCCAACAAGCCATATAAACAAAACAAAAAAACGCTTTCGAGTAAACTTTGGTTACATAAAATCGAATTCGAATGTTTTTAAGATTACCATATTTGGTCGATGCAGAAAAAGGCGCGGGGCCAGTCTAAAGTGATTGGGATGACTGAAAGAAATTAAACTCCTGTAAAACCACTTCCTAAGCGCTGTTTTGGTCAAACCTTGACAATTGGGCGGTTTGGTATTTTGCAGTGTTCAATTTCAAATAAATCAAGAATTTGCTCAAGAAACGATTTATATTTATTCAAATAAACAACAATAATCCACATATTGTAACTTTTTTAAGCTGATTAAGTGGGTCAGCGAGGGGAATTTAGACATTACTGTGAAAAGAATTAAAGTGTTTAGAAAAACTATTTTTTGATTACAAGTGAAAATTTATTTCCAAGGAAGAATTTGCTACATTTTGGAACAATGTTTATCCTAGAGTTAAAGGAAGTTTTGTTGACTAAAGCAAAAAATTTGTGTGTAATTAAAAATAAGTACAAAAGGATTTTATTGATTCATTGTAAAAAGTTTATAACTGTTAAAAGTTGTGTGTAAAAAGTTAAGCGTTCAAAAAAAAAATTGTGCATAATTAAAAATATAAATGTATGGATTTTTATAATTTTATCTGTTTTTTTATTTATTTATTTATTTTTTTTTTTTATTTATTTTTTTTATTTTGTAAAAAAAGTTTTTAACTGTTAAAAGTTATGTATAAAATTTTGGCGAATAAAAGAAAAAATTTGTGTATAATTAAAAAAAGAAGTATATGGATTTTTATAATTTTATTCATTTATTTATTGAATTGTTATCATTATTTTTTTTGTGAAAAATTTTGTAGCTGTTAAAATTTCTGCATAAAAAGTTTGTAACTAAAAAAAGATTTTGCAAAAAGAAAAAAAAAATTGAGTTTAATCAAATCTAAGCTGGATTTTTATAATTTCATTTTTTGTAAAAAAGGATTGCAAACTTTAAAAGTGGTTGGTTTTTCTTCTATTTTTGTTCACTCGAGTATTCCTATGTTATTCGTTTAGTTGAATAAAAGACAAAAATCAATTAATAACAAAATGTTTATTAAACAGTCAAAAAACACACTGAAGTTAGTTTAAGAGTCTTTCTTTTTTTTCTCTTCGATTGTCGCTTGGAGAATACACGGACGCTTTAACGGGACTCTTGTAGGGATAATACGACTACGACATGGGTTGCAGAGGATACTCATGATTGCAGCCAGCTGTTTGTCTTCTTCATTACCGAGTTTAAGATGACGGTTGCGAACTGCACTGCCAGAGCAGTTATCCATTTAGCCGCATTTACACGGGCGACTTTTAGCTGCGAGAATCGACATTTTGCCTTTTTTCTTTATCAAATCGCGTAGGTCACTTACACGGCGCGAGATTCAAGTGAGATTTTGTGTGCGCGATATCGCCAGACACGCCCCAAAAAAAATCAAATCGCAGCAGTCACTCACAGGGGAGAGATTTTAACGCGATGCTCGCATACGATTGCAAGTCGCAGAAGTCACTTACACGTTGAGACTGCGTGCCAGTGATTCTCGCCAAATCGAGTCGGCGGAAGAGTCGTTATCGCACTGGTTCACTTACACGGTGCGAGATAGTTTCAAAGCGCGGCTTGCTGGTTTTGAATTTGCAAAAGCCAACTGTCGCGAAAGCACTTCAAATGCGCAGCTGGTCAGCTTTTGCATTTGAAACAATCACGCTTCGGAATTTTGAAAAATATTGTATGAAACCAACGCAAGCGTAAAACGAAATAGAGTGAATACTATCAAGCAGCTAATTTTGTTTAAACTTGCGATGAAAATGCACGGTGAAAGATGAAGCAGCTAGGGCGGCGTGCTGCTCGTGCAGGATGTGTAATGCGTAAACGCTTGAAACTACTCGAAAAAGCTTACTTACTCTGCATCATTCTGAGTTGGCTTGGATGGAGCAAAGTCAAGAGGGCATTAATGCTCATAATTTATTATAAAATTCTGTCATTTACCCTCTAGGTCTTGGTTTTTCTCCACTGCAACCCACCTCTGATTGTGTTTCTTGCTTGGTTATATATAATATTTGGTAAAACAAAATAATAAACTTTATCAACATTTTTGTGCAGTTATATAATTCTAAAAACACTTTTGAAATTACCTTTTCTCCAAGCATGTGTGACTGACTAGTTCATATTGTTTATTTCATTAATAGTGCTCAAGTATTTTGTATTTTATAATAGATCTGTGCTGTTATACTATGCGAAATGCTAATAGTTAAATTTTATTTTTAAGTTTACTTTTTGAGTTCTTCTACAGTAACACCAGGCGTCTTCCGTCGCAATCGAAGCCCTGGCTTTTTTTTTAAATTAAACCAACATTCAAAAAATCCATATAGCATTTGTATAATGTGTTTTCATGTAAATTTGTTATGGAGCTACTAAACCACAGCTGTTACAAAGCATCAATATCCACAATAATAAAATAAGCAGCGCATGCATTTGCTAAACGCCAACTGGCAATTACAGTAAGTATAGTGCAGAGGATGAATTATTATGAACAGTGCAAAAATACGTGACTTCAGGTCAAAACTTACTCCTGGCGTTATTCAAACGAAAAAGCGCCACAAAACCATTAGAAATGGAGACCATGATTTGATTACAAACAGCATTTTCATGAAATTAATGTTTAATTACAAAATGCTGTCTGTAGGTGTTGTGTTTCTCCACTTAACTGTGGTTATTTTAACCGCAAGAGAGGCTGGTAGGCTGCTTATAGCTATCGATCTCGGGTCAGAAAAAAGCAAACGCTAACACGGTTTTAGCCGACGAAAACCAGTGGATGGTACTTGTATACAAGGTGCTGGACCCAACCAGTGAGCATAGGGTGTAAGCCTACACAAGGCTCCAGAGTTTCGCTGCAGCACGTACAGTCAACAGTGCTACAGAGAGCTTCTGTAACAAGCCCCTCAATTTCCAAAATATATTGTCCAAATCAGGGATGTGGGAGCGGAAGCTGGAAGCGGTGAAAGCGGTTAAATTTTTGTGGAAGCGGAAGCGGAAGCACTTTGATGAAAGAGGTGGAAGCGGAAGCGAACTCTGAAGCGAAAGTGTTGAAAAGGAGCCGGAAGCGGAAGCAATTTTTTCAAAGTCAGACGCTTCCGGATTTTCAAACTGGCTACAACCGTAAGGGTAAAACGTAACAATAACAACAATATTATAGAATCGACAACACAAGTCAAATAAAATAGCTAACAAAGTAAACTCGTCCGTTTTTTTTACACTAAATACAACTAGAACGTGACATCGCAAGCGATATCTGGGGACTTCGCGGCATTGTCCAACCTTTACTGATCTTCATTAAGCTTTAACATAGTGATCAGATTGCTTTAAATAAATTTGTATAAAATGTAGTCGTTTATAGTCAGATCAATAATTTAAATGCGCCCCTTTCAAATTTGGTTTCACTAACTTAAATCGCTGTGTGGTTATTCGAGTTCAAAATTTAAATCTCTCGAAGTTATCAAAAATAATCGAGTAACGTCATTCAAAATGATCGCATAACAGTTTACAATATAGCGTCAAATCTCGGTACTTTTTACGAGTTCTAAACAGTTTTTCACTCCATTTGAAACAACATAAAACGGTCTTTAAAATTCCAGCAACTCACAAGCAAATTTCGTTACATCAACCAAACTTACATTCATGTATGATTCTGAAAACGCTCTTTTGCATCGCAATCCAACATATTATAGTATTGGTATACCGTTTGTTTCGAAATTAAAGCTCCCTCCTTAACAGCATATTACCTAAAATAAAAAAAAATGCTAAAATTAAACGCAAAATTTAAACAGGCATTTATATAACTTTTTTATTAAATCGTTTATGTTTTTGTCACATAGACTGTACTCTCGAATGGTATAAATTGACAAATTGCAAAAAGAGGAGGAGAATCAAAATTTAATTTCCCTAGTTAATGCTTCACTCACAAATTGTCACAAGTCGATAAGCATAATTCGGTAAACAATACCAGTTTTCTATACGCCCTTTAATTAAAACGATCTTTCGGGCATATAATTGTCCAACATGGCATCACCAAGTTTGGCATGTTTTATCTTTTTCCAATATTAGCCTACCCGTACTATTAAAATTTGATATGTAAAGGTGGAGTACTTCGTATTTAAGATTTAAAAATTTTAAGGGCGCATTTGGCATGGTCTCCTCAATGTGGGCCACCAAATTTTATTGTCTATGTTTGATTTATATTAACTTATCCAATAGATTTAATTCGTTTAGATTGTGTTGCTAATGGGGGAAGGTGTCAACATAATTGGAGGACCCTGTAGTATCAGATCCTCAATATTTTTTGATAGTAGATTTTTACCTATTTTGAAATTTTTATTTGTCTCGCTTGAGTGTATACAAATTTTGAAAAACCCGTTGGAAGAGGACTTTCCAACTGTGGCATCTAGTCATATTTTATGCACCTATTCTGATTTTCTTTTTCTTTTATGTTTACCTATTCTGAAAGTTTCATGTGTCTAGCTTGAATGGCTGAAAAGTTTGAATTTTGAAGGACCCAATTGAGGGAACCCCGATTTTGGTGCCTCAAATTTTGTCAAATTTTATCTTTCCTTGATATTTGCTTGTCTTGAAATTTTGATGTGTCTAGCTTAAACAATTAAAAAGTTTGAATTTTAGCATCCTCGTTTGAGGGGAACCCCCATTGTGGTATCCCCATATTTTGTCAAATTTTATCTTTTTTTTATATCTAGCTATTCTGAAAATTTCATCAGTTTAGTGTAAGTGGTTAAAGTTGAATTTTAATGTTCTTGTTTGAGAAAGATCTCTTCATTTTGTTACCCCCAAATTTGGTCAAATTTTACCTTTCCTTTATGTTTACGTACCTTAAAAATTTTGTTGGCCTAGCTTAAAAGGTTAAAAATTTTGAATTTTGGAGGGCCTGTTTGGGGGTAAACCTCATTGAGGCACCCCCGATTTTTGTTAGGTTTACTTTATATTTAACATCTATCTATTCCGAAAATTTTTCACATCTAGCTTTAACGGTTTAAAAGTTCAAAGTTTTGGAGGGCCCAATTGAGGGATATCCCCCCAACCTGAAACCCCCGATTTCATTCCCGCTCTACACCTCCTTGATATTTTTAATCGCTCAAAATTTGAATATAGTGCGTTTAGCGGTTTAAAAGTAGATAGTTGGAGAACGAAAAGAAAAAAAAAAAGTAAGAAAAAAGAAAAATAATACACAGGTTGGGGTAAACGAACCTACCAAAAAGAAAGGCGGTTGATAGTGTGCTCAAAAAGCACAAATCGTTTTCCATCAAAATCGGTATTTACGCAGATTTCACGGTTCGAAATCGTCCACTTTCTGCCAATGCTCGGCCGGTAACATTTTGGTCACGTAACCGGGCGCTTTCAAACTCGGTTTGCATAAACCATTAATAGGCACCAGATTGTTTACAAATTTCAGCTTTGCACGCCAAGTGAGTTTTGAGTTATAGGCGAATTAATAAACTTTCAAGCCAAAAATCGCATTTTTTTATGTTCTTTTGTGTGTCAATTCACGATCACGTGATCTAGGATCCCCAAAACTGGCACACATAACGCATTCATTAATTTTCATGTTACGTCCAAATTCAACTTTCTAGGTTTCACCGTTGCTTGTTATGAGCATATCAATCCTCATCTGCCAAATTCGCAAACAAAAACAAAGGAACTACGCGCTCACGCTAAGTCTTAATTAGCTGTTTCATACTGAGCAGGGATGTGGAAGCAGAAGCAGGAAGCGGTTAAATTTTTGTGGAAGCGGAACACTTTGATGAAAGAGACTGAAAGCGGAAGCAAACTCGGAAGCGACTAATTCTATCCTGAGCCGGAAGCGGAAGCATCAAAAATTTGACTGCTTCCACATCCCTGATCTGCATAAAGTCTCGTGTGAAAATTAGAACCGGAAGGAAGGTCATTTATGTAAAGTACTCCACATTTAATTAATTGTAAGGAAGATATGTCTTCTCCGATTTGTACATATTGTGATCGATTATTTGAATAACTTTCTAAAAAATCTCCAAAACTTCCTCTCAGGCCAAATTTGTGTAGTTTTTTAAAAGTATGTCATGATCAACTGAGTTAAATGCCTTGGACAAGTCTAAAGGTGGGGAATATTTTATTCAACTAACTAAATTGAGAAAACTTTCATCAGTAAAATATTTGGATTTACAGTATTAAAGTCATTATATTGTATAATATTGTGTTAATGTTATCATCCCCCACTTCACATACTTTCTTTCATGTATATCACGTTTTCTGCTTGTCAACTTAAGCAAGTTTGGTGCTGGGATGTTGATCAAACGCTGTATTTTACCCTTGAGAAACATAAAAAGTGTCCGGGGCTCTGCCCCGGACCCCGCTGGGAGAGCTCACAGCGCTCCCCCAGACCCCCTAACTGGATTTAAACCAAGTTTATGTCTAGTTGTATTTTTCATAGGTCCTAACTGTATGCGAATATCGTTATTCCCTCACTTTTAAATGAAGATCTACACCCATTGGACAAAAATGATTTAATGGCATGGGCTTCGATAAGGTTTGGGGGGCCCAATAAGATTTGGGGGCCAGGTATCGACCATCGTACCCTCTGGAAAAGTTTCTCTCTGAGGCTCTGCTACCAGTACTCTTAAAGGCGGTGAATCATCCAGCCAATTTTGGTGGTTTACAGTAGCTAAAATTAAACTGTAATTTTTGATATTTTTTGTTTGAATTTTGGGGCTGCGGTTGCAAATATATTCAACAAATACAAAAAGATATCCCCCGAAAAAAGTTTTTGGAAACTCTGAGTTTTGTTCTTCCCGCCAAACCCACAGTTCTTTAAACTATTAGGCCTACTATGGTTTTGGTGAGAAGAACAAAACTTAGCGTTTCCAAAAACTTTTTTCGGGGGATATCTTTTTGTATTTGTTGAATATCTTTGCAACCGCAGCCCCAAAATCAAAACAAAAAATATCCAAAAATTACAGTTTAATTTTAGCTACTGTAAACCACCGGAATTGGCTAGATCATTCACCGCCTTTAAAAATTGATATGCCTAGCTGGAATACTTCGCAATAAAGATTTTACAATTTTAAGGTGCCCATTCGGTATGGTCTTCTCAATGAGGCCAACCACATTTTGTCATCTTTAATTCATATTAACCTATCCAATAAATTTGATTTCTTTAGCTTCTGTAAGTAATGGAGGAAAGCGTCAACATAATCGGAGGACCCCTACAGTATGAGATCTTAAATTTTTTCATATGATATTTTTATTCACCTTGAAAATTTTATTTGTCTAGCTCGAGTGGTTATAAAATTTGAACGACCCGTTGGGGGAGGACTCCTCAATTGCGGCACATGAAATTAGTCAATTTCATTTACCTATTCTAAGTTCATCTTTGTTTTATATTTACATTTTCTGAAACTCCCATGTGTCTTGCTTGAATGGTTAAAAAGTTTGAATTTTAAAGGACCCCATTTTAGCGCCCAAGTTTTGCCAAATTTATCTTTCCTTTATATTTACCTATTCTGAACAATTCATCAGTCTAGAGCGTAAGTGGTTTAAGTTTGAGTTTTGGCGTCTTTGCTTGAGGGGGATCCTTTCATTTTGGCACCCCCAAATTTTGTCAAATTTAATCTTTTCTTCATATTTGCCTATTCTGAAAATTTTATGAGTCTACCGTGAGTGGTTGAAAAGTTTAAATCTTGGCGGCCCTGTTTAAGGAGGACCCCCTTTTGGTGCCCTCAAATTATAAGTTATCTTTCCTATGTATTTGCTTAAAATTTCATATGTCCAACTTAAAAAGTTTGAATTGTGGAGGGACCCGTTTGGGGGGACACCTTATTGTGAAACCTCCAATTTTGTTAGGTTCAAGTTTATTTAAGATATCTACCCATTCCAAAAATTTCATCCATCTAGCTCTAATGGTTTAAAAGTGTAAAATTTTGGCAGTCCCGCTTGAAAGGGACCCCAAAATTTTGTCAAATTTTATCTTTTCTTCAAATTTGCCTACCCTGAAAAATTGAATACGTCTCGCGTGTGTGGTTAAAAAGTTTGCATTTTGGCGGCCCCGATTTTGGTACTCCCAAATTTCGTCAAATTATATCTTTTCTTTATATTTACTTACCGTAAAAATTTCATGAGCCTAGCTGAAAAGGTTGAAAAGTTTAAATTTTGGAGGGTCCGTTTGGCGAAAATCCCCATCGCGGCATTACCAACTTTTGTGAGATTTAGTCTATCTTCAATATCTACCCATTCCAAAAATTCGATCCATTTGGCTCTGACGGTCTAAATGTTCAAGATTTTGGAGGACCCGATTGAGGGGGATCCCCCAAACTGGCACCCCCGATTTCAGTTGCATAGAAGTCCTCTTTGAATCTTCAATCGCTCAAAGTTTGAATACAGTGCGTTTTGAAAGTAGATAATATGGGAAGAAAAAGAATGAAGATGAAAACAAGGAAAATAGTACCTACTCAAGTTGGGGTAAACGAACATACCCAAAAGAAAGGTGGATGATAGTGTGCTCAAAAACCACAAACCATTTTTCATCAAAATCGGTAATTACAGAGATTTATCGGTTCAAATGCGTCAATTTTTTGCCCATTTTCGGCCTGTAAAATTTTGGTCACGTGACCGGGCGCCTCTAAACTAGGTTTGCATAAACCATTGATAAGCAACCTCATTGTGTCCTAATTTCAGCATTGTATGTTAACCGGTTTTTGAGTTATAAGTAAACTAATAAATTTTTAAGCAAACAATTGCGTTTTTCTCAAGTTTTTGATGTCTCAATTTACGATCACATGACCTAGGATCCTCAAAATTAGTACTTATGACGCTTTTATTAATTCTTATGTTGAGCCCAAATTTCAACTTTCTAGATTTTATCGTCTGCTAGTTATGAGCAAACAAATTCTCATTAGCCAAAATTTGCGAACAAAAACAAAAGTACTACGTGCTCGCGCGAAGTCCCAATTAGGAAGTTCGAAAGGGATATATTACATATCTGATTTCTAACAACCCTAAAAGTAACACGCTTAACGCAATTGGAACACTATCTTTAAGTCGAGTCTACTTCTTTAAGATGGATACTCTCGCGAAGTCCCTGTATATCGCTTGCGATGTCACATTGTAGTTTAATATCCAATTCTATAGTATTGCTATCTTGTTCTGTCCGAAAGCCAAGTAATGCTGGTTGTTTCACTGGACTATTTAGTGTTCACCATTGTCTAAGCATCAACAGGTACCCAGAAAAGCTTCAGAAGTTTTTTAAACTTTTTGACATGGCACGGGTTTTTTGAGAGGGCCTGAAAAGAAGCCCTCAGTAAAGGTAGCATCTAGAGAAAATATTCAACATTCAAGACAGTTTTCGAATTAAAACGAGATGGTAAAATATTAGCTCGAAGTAGCCATATTCTTTGAGTTTATTTGCTGTGAAAAATTTGATGCAAATAGGTTTTTTTATGGAGAGTTAAATAATATCAGAGTGCTAAAGAAGGTAACACAATGTAAATAACATCTTGTTGAATAAACAACTAGAAGTATCAGATAGTTTACTCTATTGAACTTACTATACAGTGGACATGAAATTGTTGAACGTAGAATACAGTATATGAATTTATCAGAAAAAATGGCATGGCATAGAATCGTACGCACCACTGTGGATTAACTTTCACACGAGGATTAACAAAACTTTGGGAAAAAATTCAGACAAAAGGCTGGGCCAAATGCTATAGATATAACGTAATTCAAGAATGGCTCTTTAGAACTTGTGAATATAGTTTATTTTAATCTAATAAGTTGAGCCGTGTAGAAAATAGGAAATTGATAATCCGAGGATCATAGTTAATCACGTTGGTGCATACGACTCATAATGTAGTACGCAAGCAACTACACTTATCAGCAGCCTCAACACAAACAAATCAAATGCAATATGAAAACAACTAAAAACTACAGCTCTAAAATTGCACCATCAGAAAACCATTGCACAAATTACCCCAACTCCATCTCGCTTATGGCAAGGTTTATGACATTTATATGATACCATTTCATTACAAACTTAATGAAGTTTGGCCTATACGTCGATGATATATCTAGAACCCATGAACAGTTGAGTACCTTGTCCTTAGTAGGCAAAAGCTAACAAGATGCAACAAATTAATGCTTAAGATTACGGAGAAATCATGGCTTCCTGTAACTCAATGACAAAAGTGGAATAATTCATGAGAAAAAGTCTGATTATAGGCTAGTCTCAATTGCATTCTCTCTAGGTTTATCGTTTCACAGAGAATTTTTGGTCATATGACAAAATTTGAAAGTAAGATCATTTTGGGCATAGCGATAGATTATATTTTAGTCTGGCATATAAACTTTGCATGTGTTATTATTATTATATTTTTAGATATATTCACATCCTAACCTTTTAATAAAATTGACTAATTAATAATTTACAAAAAATTGGGTAACTGATTGTCAAATGACTTAAAAACATACAGGTATTCTCCTATACCAAAAACCTCACATGGAAAAAGGACCAGATTTCCGATTCCAAATCCAGTTTTTCACAGTCGTATTTTTCATGTTTTTAAAGTTACTGGTACTTTGGTATAGGTCTTAACTCAATTAGGTTTTGAAACAAGAAAGGAAAGATGCTAAGCTAAAAGCAAATTGCAGTCTGGTTTGCTAAAGCAAAGTATTAAAATTCAAACAAAATAAATGCAATTCAAACAAAATTTGTATAAAGCTGACAATTCACAACACGAAATGACGCTACTACGTCAGTTTATCTTTCCCTCAAAATCTGTTTAATAGTGTTTCTTTTAAAATTTGGCGACAAACAATATGTTCTACTTCGAAAAATCTTTCACAAAGGGCACAACGATGAGTAAACTCTAACTTCAGTTAGAAACAAATCTAGTTTTTGATTAAAGTGACAACTACACAACACATTACAACAAAAAATGCAGGAAGGCAGTGGTATTGAACTTAGGTAAATTATATCATGTAAAAACAAGTATGAATGAACTTAACTAATACGATTGCAATATTTTTGGTCTAAAGTACACACACCTAAGGTAATATACTTCAACGAAAATTTAATTTGCCTTTAAGCAAAAAGATACAGTTTGATACAAGATAATCAAAAACTACATGAAAATTGGTAATCATAACTTTCCTGCTTGATGTTCAGCATTAAAAAGGGCAGTGGAGCCTCCACCACGTGTAGTGGTCAAGTGGCAGCTAAAACCTACTCTAATACATCCCATTGCCGTCTACTGGCCAAAGCAACTTAGGGAATAAAGATGTAATTACAACTACAAATAAAAGAAAAGTGTTTTCATAATGAAATTATCAGTACCGATATTAAGTTGTTAAACGCACAAATGTCATAATACGAAGTGTATAATTATATGAATGAGATGAACAAATTTTTTGGAACCCAGTAAATGATTTTGTAACATACTGCACTGGAATTTGGCTTTTTGAATCAGGCTATAACCTGCCCACGTGTCTGCCACACAACATCACTTCACACTATCTTCTTTATTGTTGAGCATCAAAGCAGGAAGGTTGCTAAGACCAATTTTTTATAGTTTTTTTTTTGAACAGACCTGTAATCGAACCCAAGTCTACTAGTTCAGTGCAGGCACTCTACCGACTCAAATTTCAGCTTTTTTGTTTTTTTTTGAAGATGTTCACAATAAATACATCTTATCAAGTTTCAGAAATACTGTCACAAGTGTCACAATGCATAATGTTGGCATTCTAAAAACAACATATGAAACTTATATTAACCAAGCAAGAGACTGATCAAATGGTAAACATTGGGACTACAGATAATGAAAAAAAAGAGTTGCATTGTGACATTTAATGTGGGAGGTTTAACTCCCTCTCTTCTTACCGAATGTACATGTACAATGTGCATATATATACTGAATTAAAAATGTTTCGTTGATTCATACTAATCGTGTTTGCTATGTGTCTCAAAAATAGGTAAAAAATTAAAATCAGTAAAACGACTAAATAAAATAATGCCCAAAAACTGACCAGCAAAAAAAGATAAATATTTGAGTAACATAGGTAACAATATTATGACAGTGAAAATATTTGCTTGTAACAGTTAACCAGAAGACAAAGCAAATTCTTATGCTCATAAAAACTACCAATTATATCCACCAAAAAAGCACCAGGCTACACTACAGCACCAAAAATAAACTAAACAATGACATATTTCTGTAGATCAAACAGCAAGAAATTAACATTGTCAAGAGCAGTGAAAACCAGAAAGATTTAAAAATGTTACAGATATTGATAGCAAAAGGCTGTAAAAGCACTAATGGGCTTCATTACAATGCAATACATGCCACTTCTTACAAGCCCTGGCATTTATTCGATCCTATGATGTAGCAAATAATAGCACCACATAACTGATAAAGAAAATTGCTGGAAAAGATGATTGAAAAAATTCTTGTTATTTTAGGGTTTATTCCAGAAAAGGGTTCTTGGGACTCACGGAACGGTTTAACAATGATGGTTGATTTAGTTGTTGAAAAGGAACTATAGCTGGGTTTGGCTGCTGGATTACCATTGGCTGTGTTGTCATGGCAACTGAGCCAAACATTGTATTTTGCAGTGGATTTACGGGCAATCCTATTTGTGATATTGGGTTAGGGCTGATTGAGGTTATGGAGGTGTAAGTTGAAGGGTTGAAATTGGCCCCACCAGTCAACTTTGTTTCCTTTGGTTGAAAATCCAAATTTGCTTTTTGCCTTCCTTCTTTTAAATTCAAGTCAGTTAGTGAAGATTCTAAACTTAAGCCACTGTTGGATGGTTGCGATGAGCTAAGTACAGACGTTGGCAGAATGATTGGTTTTTGCTCAGTTTTTTCTGGCTGTAGAATTTCAGTCGAGGCAAATGTAGTATTGACAAGAGAGCTACCAGTAAACTGAGCCCCATTACCAGTACTTCCTTGTTGCTGAACACCACGCAAATTAACAGGAGACACAGTTTGGGGTATAGTTGAGAAGATAGGCTGTTGTTGTTGCTGAAAAGGTTGCTGTAACTGTGGCCTACCAACAGTACTAGGAGACTGTTGAACATCAAATAAATTAGCTGGAGACACAGTTTGGGGAGTGGTCGAAAAAACAGGCTGTTGTTGTTGTTGCTGAAAAGGTTGCTGTAACTGTGCCCCACCAGCAGTACTAGGAGCCAGTTCAACATCAAGTAAATTAGCAGGAGATACAGTTTGGGGAGGAGCTGAAAAAACAGGCTGTTGTTGTTGCTGAAAAGGCTGCTGCAAGTGTGGCCCACCAAAGGTACTTGATCCCTGCTGAACATCAAACAAATCATCAGGTGCAGCAGCTTGGGGACTGGTTGTGAAGATATGCTGTTGTTGCTGTAGAGGTTGCTGCATGCCCAATCCTATCTTGGTGTGTTGGTTGATTGTTTGAAACTGCTGTGTGGGAAGTGGGTTTGTAGTAATGGCAGTAAAACTTGAAGAAAAGGGGTTGCTTGTAGATGTGGGAGTGGGAGATGATGATGGTGGTGTAAATGCAAAAATATCCATGAGGTTTTCTAACTTTCCAGAAAAACTTGGTGAGGTTTTTTCTTGTGCAGAAGATGTTTGTTGACAAGAGTTTGCTTGCGGCTCTGATGCAAAGTTTGCATCAACGTCAGTATAAGGCAAATTGCAAGTGTTCTCTTCGAAGTGGTACAACGAAGCATTTAGTGTGTCAATACTAAGTTGATTACTTGTAGTAGCTGATGAATGCTTGCGTTCACTTTTTTTGTTTTCTAGATGTGCTAGATGCTGTTCTAAAGACTCTAACAGGCTGTTAGGAGCATTGAATAAGTTGGGAATATCATCATTGTCTATGCCAACTTCTTTTGCCACTTTAAGCATCTCAGAAATTTTATTCATTCGAATCATGAACTTTTTATAAATATCAATAGCTTCTCTACACTGGTTTTTATTCATATTGAAATATTTTTCCAAGAGATTGATAATTCCATCATTGTAGCAAGCAAAGATGCGAATTAAATCCTTGAAAAGTAGCACGAAAGCAGTCATTATAATTCCATTATTTATCGAACTTGGATTGGCATCAAAATCAATCAAATAATCAAGCTGTTGTTGAATAATTGGTAAAGCCTTAAGAAGCTTTTCAGATTCAAGCCTACGAAAAAAGCCATCTTTTCCTCGTTTTACTCTGGTAAAATCGTAAGCTACAGCTCTGTAGGAAAGAGCTTTCTGATTAAGGTACATTGCATATCGACGTAAGTATTGAGACATTTCATAACTCTGCTTTCCTGTTCTGTCTAGGAATGTACCTAGTGAAAACAAGCCATTTCTTGAAGCAAGATGTTGAAGAAACCTTTCGCTTCCATAGAACATAAGATGGTGAGTGGTAATTAAAGCCTTAAAAACAACAACCCATTTCAATTGCTTAGTTCTCTCCACAAGACAATTTGCTAACTCAGGAAGATTGACATTGGGTTCTTTGACCATAGCTAGCAAATAATCTAGATGTTTCTTTTTGGGTGGCATAGCCTCACTTGTTGATGCTTTGCAAACAATCTTGGCTACATCTGAGCCCATGATTGTGTGTTGGGCAGCCACTAGCCTATCGCCAATACTTTGTCCAGCCATAGTTACTTACAGACAAACCTGCAACTAAAGTTATATTAAAAATCAAAATGTTTAATCTCTTATTCTACAGAATGAACAGCTTATAATTAATCACACAATAAGTAAACAAGTTTAGAGCATAACTTATGCTGTTTCACAGTTCATATTTTTGTACAGTTTCTTCATGAAATTTGTGCAGCTAAAGCACTGCTTTGTTTTTACCGCCATACCTTAATTAAGAATTAAATTTGTGCACAAAATTTATCATTTACAGTGATTGTAGCTTAAAATATAAAAACTAGTTCCAAAGTCATTTCAACACTGTCTGTAGAATAAGCAGTATAATACAGCGAATGAATTTAATTTCTGCCATTATCATTATCCCAATTATTATAAATTTGAAAACTTGAGTATTGACCAAAAATACTTTATACCAGTAGCATACACTAAAAATTCTAGTGCACACCACAAGAGTGCAATTCTACACATTTTGTTTCATACTCTGTACTGACAGAACAGCATCAACACTATAAAAAGTTAGGTGGCATTTTGAACCTCTTTCTTTGAAGGATGTTCGACACTTCACACTGTACGGTGCCCCTTTTTTTCAATGCTGAACTTCAAGTCTCAGGGAAGCTGGGAATATCAAATTTTTACAGTTTTTGGTTTGACCTGACCAGGAATCAAATGCCCACCAAGGGATGTTCATTCCAGAATATCGAATCCATTGGAATCGGTTCCAAAATTGAACCGCTTCCAAATTATGGAATCGGAATAGTAAAGATTTGTTAAGATGCGCAGCTTCCGCATTGTTTTCATATAAACGTAATTGATTGCGCATTGCTCACTCCGTAACAAAAGCACACAGCAAACAGGCATTGTAAACATGCTGCCCTACGCACGCATCATGCAACTACGAGTAGTACCAGGTGTGTATGACTGTACCAAGTACGTGCTCATGCGAGCAATGCATGACAATTCCTAATTGCTTATTTCTCTCAAAACTCTTGCGTTTCTCTTCTCGTTCGTTTTTATGAAAAAAGATTGAAAATTTATGGGTTCTTCCTCGTGGCAGCAATAAGCAAGTACATCTTCTTTATCATAAAAAAGCATAAAATGGCGATCGACAAGTGACCATAACAATGCATTTATACTGCTTTTAATTTAGACATTACTATTGACATTTGGCAGTCGCACTATTGCTGCCAATTACCATTATTTCATTTGTCTGAAATCAAATGATTGTCGAATCGATCGAAGTCGTCTGAAAACGATATTTTGCTATAGGATTTGATATTCTGGTTAGATTCTGGAATTCAAAAAAAAAAAAACGAAATTTTTCTAAAATATGCAGATATTCTGAAATGAACATCCCTATGCCCACCACTTCAGTAGTAGACCTTTCATCCACTTCTGAATTGACCACTGATCAATATTTTACTCAACCACTCAACCTGTCAACTTATTGAAAAATGATCAAAAGTTTTCTTAATAAGAACTCACAACTGGATAAATGATAGCCTATGCCTAGCTTATTTAACGAAAAATTGAAAATAACTTGTAACGTATAGCCTAGTCAAAAAAATTGGCAGAGGTTATTGCTAAGTTACATTGAATTAATCAAGATCAGAGATAGGCCTACTGGCTTAAATTGGCTGATAATTGACAAAGGCTACTATTGCAGTTTTAAGTAGACAGGGTAAGTATCTACTGGTATGGAATCGGTAGTACCAGTAATGGTAGTGTTTTATAATTGATGTGTCTCTATATGTTATACCGGTACGTAAAATGAGTGTATGTCTTACTTCAGTGTTACCAGGAAACATAAAGTTTTATATTTTTTGATTTTATAAAATTGATTTTTACCTGCACCTGTGAGATTGCATTACCATACCTACTGTGCGAAAATTGTCGATTACAATTTTTTGAATTTTGTATTGCCGAAATTTTGATTTGATTTTTGTAGATGCATTACGCGGTATTTTTTTAATTGTTTTTCAACTGCTTTGAGCAACTGTGTGTAATAGTACTTAACTGAGGTAACCACCGAAGACGTCCCTTGAACAAGTCGACCCAGACAAGTCGTCCTCGAAGGTGAATCACACCTAGCCGCATTTTTTCGCGCGTTGTACGGCCATAGCGAGCTGATATATCCGAAGAAACTGAAACAAGTCGACCCAGCTGAGAAACTGCAACAAGTCGACCCAGTTGAAGATACGTGACGCAACTGCTACGTATCATTGAGCCTTCGCTGCGTGCGCTCTACTGTCTAGGGCTTCGCTACTTCGAATTTGTATTATTGCATTTGTTTTTTATAAGATACATGACGCAAATGCTATGCATCATTGAGCCTTTGTTGCGTGCGCTCTACTGTCTAGGACTTACCTTTCGAATTTGTATTAATGCATTTATTTTTTATTCATCACCATAACAAAAGGACTTCGCTACTTCGAATTTGTATTAATGCATTTGTTTTTTATTTATCACCATAACAAAATTGAATGAAAAGCACAAATATACATATAAAATACTGTGGATTTTAATCGCTTTGCTACCTCGCTACTCGGAATTTGTGATCATTCATACCCATAGCCGTAGGAGGCGGAGGGGCAGAAAAACCTTCATTTGGACAGAAACATTTGGGCAGAAACACCTTCATTTGGACAGAAGAACCGTTCAAATTTCAGGGAAGACCTTTTTTTTTTTTGGAGAACACCTCAATTTGGGCAGAAAAAACCGTCTCAATTTTGACAGAGAAACGCAATGCATGAAGTCATTTTTCGGGCAAAAGTTTGCTGCCCCCCCAAATCATTTTGAGCTCCTACGGCCATGTTCATACCTATATTAATCGTGTCGCTTCCGCTCCTCAACATAAAAAAGATTATATTATTGATGCTTAGTATAGTTATTATTCAGGTATCAAAAGGAGCGAAGGCAACGCTCTTTTGAAAAGGGCGGTTGCCCACCTCTGGTTTCGGTTAGGTTAGAATAAATATTATCAACCATTCCAGTAACATCACGAGACGAAGCCAATTTTGGTGAAATTTCCCCTTTTTTATTCATTTTGGATTTGGAAGGATAAAATAGAGTCGCGGGATTAAATAGACTGTATTTGATTCCCCCCAACACCAATTTGGACGAAAAAGAGGGTTTATCGAATTGGTGTGGTCACGTGATGTGACTGGAATGGTTGATAATACTCGTCCATGGTTGATAATACTCTGATTTAATGGTTACTGGAATGGTTGATAATACTCTGATTTAAGATCGATTCAGGGTCCTTTCAGGTCGTCGCTGTCTCATGGACAAAAGAGTCAAAGCGACTTGGTTAATAAAGGTGTAAATGCAATCATGTACAACTAAGAATGATTTCTATTTTATGTAATTGAAATGCAGTACAGTCAAATACTCGTATTAGTGCCAAAACTTCCGGCATTCGCAAATGAAAAAATGTTTTATATTTTAGGATTAAAAATTTTAGTAACCGAAATATTTTTTCTTCGGCAAACTTACATAGTGACGTAAGTGTTTGGGCACATGAATCTATTTTTCAGCTAATTTTCAGCCAAGTCTGAGAAAAACAGACTTCACAATATACCGTTACTAAAAATATAATGCTGTATACGCGAAATGAATGAACTTTAGGGATCAACAATTTTCTGTGAATAAAACCAAACTGAATACTTCTATGATTTGTTGAAGCAGAACTGAAACAAAAAGCGTAAACGTTGAAATTGGGTTTACGCTAGAAAAATGTGTGGCTTGAAAGGTCCGACCATAGTCTTGGGCCCTACGAAATGAAAGTGTAATTTAAATGCATTAGCTTGCTTGGTCTAGTTCAGGTAGTGAGAAAGCATCAATGCCACTCCATCAAGTTAGTGCATGTCCCGAGTAACCTTCTTGCAAATGCTAACATCAAAGCAAATCATGTGATTAGCATTGTAACTTTTGGGTCCTTATGAAGCGTTCCACTGCTGAGCTACTTTACGGCTTGAGTGATTGCTAGATCTAGGTTCAACTCCCTCCTGGTCACGTTGTTGCGTCTTTGCATAAAACGCTTTACCATGATAAACTCTGCTTGGTGGCTACGAACAAACAGCAAATTCAGTAGACAAGAATTCAAAGATATCCATTTATTTTGCTTACAGTTCTCGATTAAGATCAGTTATACAGTAAAACCGGGGAGAACTGATTGGAAGTGAAGCTGGAAATTCACGTAAAGTCTTTGCGATAGATCCACAAATTGAATGCTTTTTCTTGAGTCAATAAGCAAGCATCTATTCAAGCATTCAATTTATTCCTCAAGAAAAAAAAAACACACCATCAGTCATAAATTATAAGCTTTCGCTATTAACCTACTCTACTACAGCAAGATCGAAACTAAAAGCATTAGTCGCAGAAAGCCCATTTTTTATGAAATATAATGTTATTGATGCAAGCAGCACTGGCAAATTTTGACTTAGAGTCTGTATGTACTTGTGCAACAAGGTATAATTTTTTAATCCTATGTATTGTTGTAGTCTGAACATTCTTGTCGGCACTCATAGATTGCTGTAACCAGCGGTGCCATTCAACTAGTTCGGGCAAACGGTTCCTAAATTTAAAGAATCGGTTTTTTAAAAATTGCTTACATATAGACATTTTGCACTTTAGATTCAAACGACTTGGTTGCTGAGTTGAGAGAACCAGCTGCAGATCCGGATCATGTAAAATTTAGATATTGCCCTATTGCAAAATTTACGATAGTTGTAACCTCTTCAAACATTATTGTGGTTTTGGCAAGTTTTTGCTATGTTAGAAAGAAGCAGTACTTAAATTGTAGGGAGGACGGGGGGACGCGTCCCCCTATCGAGATTGAACGTCCCCTCATCGAGATTGAGCGTCCCCCATCGAGATTTGAGCGATGGTGGATGAGAGGAAAAAGACGCCCAAAGTCCGGTCAAACATAGAACCAAATTGCGCGGGAATAGTGATGCAGAAAAAAACAGTTCAACCGCCAGCGAAGACCTTTTTTTTTTTTTTGGAGATCATGTGTTTTTAGCCAGAAAAAACTCTTGAATTTGAGATTTCGGCCAGCAGAAAAAGCGTTTGAAATTCGGCGAAGACCTTTTTTTTTTTGGAGATCACATGTTTTTGGCCGGAAAAAACCCTTGAATTTGTGATTTCGGCCAGAAAAAACGTTTGAATTTAGGCGAAGACCTTTTTTTTTGGAGATCAAACAAAATTGGATCAAACTTCCAAAAAAGCCTCTACCTTTGCAAAATCCTGACTGCGCGCCTGATCTTCACTAAGGTTCTGTCAATGCTGCAAAAGCGTCCCCCCATGCAAAATTTTACAATTTAAGTACTGGAAAGAAGACCACAAAATATATATAACCAGGACTTAAATTGTAAAATTTTGCATGGGGGGACGCTTTTGCAGCATTGACAGAACCTTAGTGAGGATCAGGCGCGTAGCCAGGATTTCGCAAAGGAGAGGCTTTTTTGAAAGTTTGATCCAATTTTGTTTAGCTTGACCCAAATTTTTATTGGCCTTGAATTGGATTGAGGTGCAGTGAAAATTCAGTGATTTCCAAAAAAATTTAACAAAAGGTCTTTGCCGAAACTCAAACGCTTTTTCTGGCCCAAATCTCAAATTCAAGGTTTTTTTTCCGGCCAAAAACAGGTGATCTCCAGAAAAATACTATAAAAAAAAAAAAAAACTTTGCCGGCGGTTGAACTGTTTTTTCTTCTGCATCATTATTCCCACGGAATTTGGTTCTACATTTGACCGGACTTTGTACGTCTTTTTCCTCTCATCTACCAGCGCTCAAATCTCGATGGGGGAACGCTCAAATCTCGATGGGGGGACGCTCAATCTCAATGGGGAACGCTCAATCTCGATGGGGGACGCGTCCTCCCTACAATTTAAGTACTGTATATAACATTCAGCGTGGCTAGGCTAAAATAAAACCTAAAAATTATCACTATTTTTTAAACAGATTAGGGCGTTAGTTCATTAAAATGCAAAACCAAGAATAAAGAAAATCGAAATTTTGTTGTTTACTCATAAATCTACAAATCTTTGGCAACTTTGAATTAACTTCTGTTCGTGACATCGTTACACCTGCCAGAAAATATTGCTCGAAAAAAGCCACCTGTGTGAACAAAACGTGGTTATGTATGAGCAAAACTTTTTTTTTGCTTGTTTATTGTCAAGCTTGCGCAAATGTACGATTACTTGGTTGGTATTGAAACTTTCAAAACTATTTTTCACGGGAAAATGCAATCTACGACTATGTATACTGTCTGCGCAAAGGTACAATTTTATCAGTGAGACAGTAACAGCTGGAAATGTAACAAAAAACCATAGGTGGGCAAGTTAATGCAAAACGTTAGCTTCGTTAACCACTAGTCCGTTAACAAACTTCGCACCTCCGTTAACGTTAATCCGTTATTTTCAGCTTTGATTAACGGAAGTTAATATAGTCCGTCAATTCGTTAACATTTTGCGTGTAATTTACATTTCGTTTTATTCACTCGCTTCTAGAACACGTATTGACGCTGTTGAGTGGTCTTTTTGTGTTTTGGAAGTTACATTTTACAGTCTAATCTAATTTCAAGGTAAAAATAAGTTCAAATGCACTAACGAAGCTGCGATCGGAAAATCTGTGGAAATTGTGAACAGCGATAATTAATAGATCTATGAAGCTGCAGCTTATTATTTGTCACAAAAAGAGCTCCTTTCTTCGCTTCTATGAAACTCGTGCTAATAAGCAACGTGTGTTGCCCGAGCAAACTGGTTTGTACCGGTACGATGAATGAATGGTGCAAGATATTAACGATAAAAACCTTAACGGAAGGTTACAGAACGTAACGGAAGTTAATTTAGTCCGTTAACAGAACTTAACGGAAGTTAATTTAGTCCGTTAACATGAAAAAAGTTTTTAACGGATTAACGAGTTAATGAAAAAGTTAGCTTCGTTGTTAACGGATTAACGATTAACGGACTTGTGCCCACCTATGCAAAAAACAAACAATCAAAAGTCCAGATTATCGCAGGTTACTTTTCGAAATGGTTAAAATTGTAGTAAGTAAGTTTATTGACAGAGGGATACTTTTGTAACTCTATCAATAAAATAAGATCAGTTTTAAACATTTCGAGTCAAAGAAGCTTGACCCTGCTACTGCTGGGTAAAAAGCTTGGCACTGCCGATGCTAATAATTGTAAGGCTAGCCTTGTTTTAATTGCGAGATACCCAGAAAATCTATTCCAAAAGTCAACAAATTATTAAATTCTATTTATTTGAGGGTTAAAATGAGAACGCGGTTTAGAAGCATAACAAAATTTTGTGATTTCCAAAGTGGTTGAGCGAATATGATTGAAATCAAAGCTTACATGATACTGCTGCCCTGAGACTGAATTGGATGATAAAACTTTTAGATAAAATTTATACTTCATCGTGCTAAAAGAAACTGAAGTAAATGTTTGCTGGGAAACCAAGGCAATATTTTTAAGGGGAAAGAAACTTTTCAAAAGTAAATCTAAGCTGATATATCTCTTGAATTTGGTGAAAGCTCAAATTTGGTGAAGTTATATAGTCTTCAGATCTATCTTTTTTTTTTCTGAGAGAAAACAGAACCAGAACTAAAATATTTCCGATCTAAAAGCCCTTTAAAACCCGAAAACTAATATTTGAAACGATCCAAAGCCAAATTTGTTTCAACTAAAAATATACAAGATTTTGTTCTTTAAATCAAATTTGACCTATATGATTAGACGAAATACTAAACAATACTTCCGAAACAACGACTGAGAAACGTATGATCGGGCGCATACTAGCGACAGTGGAATATTCGAGTTTTCACCATTTTGGCGCTAAAATGCTCGTTTGCAATCTTTGCTACTTGATTGCACTGAAGTAACTTGCTTCCGTAGTCGTACTCTCAGAGACAACGTAAACAACCGCCACGTTGCAAAGCAAGAAATAAATGTATCGCTCCAATCATACTTCCACAAAAGCAAAACGTAATAGGAAGAATTCACGCGCTATAGAAAGAATTCAGACGCGGAACGAGAATACGTTACTCTGCATAGGCCGATCTGCCATGAGGACCGTTAACTCCCGTACCTGTCAATTAAATGCCCTTTGAAACATTGGATTGTATCACGATCATGATGCTTTTTGTTCATCAATAGAATTTTACATTAAAAAAAAAGTTTTGTTCATCAATGGAATTTCTCATTAAAAAAAAGTTTTTTTTTGCAAACATAACATTCACCAAAGAATAAAATAAAAATTTTTTTGCAAACATAACATCGAGCCGAGGCATCAATGAAGTTTCAGAAGCAAACACCGCCGAGAATTCTGATTTGCAGGTAAATACGAATTCAAAACTAAGTTACACCGCATGTCTGTTACGATAGCATATCCACAAAATATAGCAGCCAAGTATAGCCGCTCTTTCAAGGAATATCACCTTTCGCCAGCTAAGATAGCTAGGTAGCTTATTAACTCCCAAATGATTGCTGTGCTACATTGAGCAGCTTGCAACTGTTGATTGATAATATTGAGCTATCTTTGATGAAACCTATGTTTTGCATTTTTCAACAAGCGATCAAATTTTGATTGCTTATATATTTGGCTATTTTTTGAAGTTTTTAGGCGTACTGATTAGTGTGTTTTATTTTTGTCAAATCAACCCCCTCCCCCCCCCCCCCCCCCCTAAACAAATGTTTCTAAACATGCTTCAAATATTCCTACGAAAAAGACAAGTCTCAGAAGTGCTAAAAACGTGGTATTTTTTCTTATTCTGCATTTTGGTCAACAAACTCCCCGGCTCCCTTGGCTACGCTGCAGCATTGCAGTCATGTCAACCAACTTTAAAACCGAAACTAGAAAAAATGGCGCTCATGAGGTACCCCTGGAGATGATCAATGTAGCACAGCGGTCATTTGGGAGTTCATAAGCCTAACTATCTAGCCTAGCTGACGAGAAGGGATATTCTTTGAAACAGCAGCTGTACTAGGCTCTTATATTTTGTGAGTAGATTACCAAGACAGAAACGGGTTGTAACTCATGGGGTGGCTCATTTATTTTTTGACTTCTTTTCAAGAAATTTTTTTCTTACATAATGGCAGGGTTGTGAAGGGCTTGTCAATCTTGAGACATTATTAGTGCTCATTATGCCATACCCTTACCCATACATGGGTAAGTTGAGCAAAACGTTAGCTCCGTTACCACTAGTCCGCTAACAAACTTCATATCTGCGTTAAAGTTAATTCGTTATTTTCAACTTTAATTAACGGAAGTTAAGGAAGTCCGTTAATTCGTTGATATTTTGATTGTAATATACAACTATTTTTATTCACTCAATTCTAGAACACGTAATGATACTGTTGAGCTGATTTTAAAGAAAAGTTTATTGCTATGTTGGAAGTTACATTTTACAGTCTAATCTAATTACAAGATAAAAATAGGTTCAAATGCACCAACGAAGCTGCGATCAGAAAGTCTTTGGAAATTGCGAACAGCGATAATTAATAGACTTATGAGGCTGCAGCTTATTATTTGCCACAAAAAGAGCTCTTTCTTCGCTTTTTCTTCTACAAAACTCGTGCTTATACGTAACAAGTGTTACCAGTGCAAATTAGTTTCTACCGGTACGATGAATGAATGGTACAAGAAATTTACGATAAAAACCTTAACGTAAGTTAACAGAACTTAACGGAAGTTAATTTAGTCCGTTAACATAAAAAGTTTTTAACGAATTAACTAGTTAATGAAAAAGTTAGCTTCGTTATTAACGGATTAACGATTAGCAAATTTGTGCCCACCTATGCCCCTACTTTTTTTTGTTTTACCCCAACATTTGTTCAAATGACCAAGAAACTTTAGTTAAACTAAATTCGATATTTCACGCTTTGTTTGGGACAAAAATATGTTTGTTCAACTGGTTTTGTGAACGGTACCAAAAGCATATTCTATTTTGTGTTCTAGATTTTGCCCCCTACTATGATTAAAGCACTATTTTTGTGCAATATGAGTCTTGCACTTTGATATTTTTTTGTATGTTGTGGTGGCGGATCGAACTCATGATTGCTGTAAGCGCTCCATTGTTTCATAACCAGGGATGTGGAAGCGCCAATTTGTTAATCGCTTCCACGTTCACCCTTAACGCTTCCGTTTTTACTTGATTATGGAGTTTTTGTTAAAAATTTTTAAACAAAAAAGCTGGCGCGCAGAAAGGATTTTGCTAAGCCACTTAAAAAACATATTTTTCTGCCCCTTCAGCTCACTCTTTACTGCAGGTCAAGTTTTAAACACTTTTCAATGCTTGCATTTTGGTTTTATTTGATTTTTATTTTTGGATGGCATACCTAAAAGGGGTTTGAATCCCCCTTGATTGTGCTTGTGCTAAAAATGTCTTGGCAGAATTTTTTCGGAAATGTTTGTAACAACTTATTACGTCAATGTCATCTTAAAAACATAAGAACCAAACTGCATAATAATAATTTGATGTCATTACAGAGACCTTGGTAGCATAGGCGTAGTTAGGCCCAGAAATTCGGATTGGGATAGAGGATCCTAAAATCGAACGTTTAACTATAAGCAAAAGTTCAATTATGCATCTGCTAGTACTGAACAGTATTAATTTTCTACCCTTTCAGCCATAATTTTCAAATTGTGGATTTATTGATGAGGGGAGGGGAGCTGCATGTAAGTAAACCACAAACCTTAAAAAAGTTGTGTTTTTTTTCGCAAATGCATCTATCAAACCAAGTCTTTTTTTTGTATATTTTACAAATAATTGCAACACATTTTAATTTTTGATGTTTGGCATGAAATGCGTTAGGTGGAAGCAAAAGCAAAACACTTTCACCGCTTCCACATCGCTCTGTCAATTACTTGAAGAAGTCATATCTTTTGCCTGAAGTAGTGAGGGAAATTTTTTTCCGGGTAACCATAGGTCTACAACAGGTCTGGTCAATCTATAATACAAAATGGGCATTGTTGAGTCACCTGCGTGCATGGTTACTGTACCTTTTCCAAAGCGACTCTCATTAGTTACCTGCTACCAACGTTAGCAGTTTTTCGGATTAAAAAGCGCTTTTTGTGCCTCATCAATCTCCAGTACGAAATAAAAAAAAAGAGCTTTTATTTTTTAGGATGAAGTAATGTGCGAAAGAGATTCCTCCGATTCCAACGAATTTGATGTAAATGCAAGTTTAGAAAAAAGTTCATTTAGCGATTCAAGTTTATAAAGTGCTGCTGTCAACAAAGAACCTACTGGTCCTATTCAACTGTCGTATCAAGTTGTTCAACAAAGCTCGATCATGGGTAAAGACAAACTTTTCGATAACGTGGGATATTCTTATACGCTAAAAAGACGGGCTGCTAACTCAAAATTGTGGAGGTGTTCCGTACGCAATAAAAAGCTCATTTGCCCAGCAGCAGTAAAACAGGTTGGTGAAAATAAATTTACACCCAATTCGATGGAACACCAGCATCCCCCTAAACATGGCGCCAAAGAATCCGCAATTATTGCAATAAAATCAAAAACTGCTGCAGAATCCAAACCGTTTGAGTCTGCCACTCAATTAGTCCGCGATGTGATGAAAGAAGAGCTGTCAAACGTGTCTGGATATGATGGATTAATTTCCATCACCAACATGGCAAAAAATACCAATTACCACCGGAGAAACAAGCGTGCTCCTGAGCCAAAGGCAAAGGATTTTAATTTGCTTGAAGCTCATCTTCCCACGGATTTTTTGGTGGAAGACTTAACGGTGTTTGAAAAACGACACATCATTTTTGCAACCGCGCTGCAGCTCGATTTGCTGAGTTCAGCAAAATCCTGGTACGTGGATTGTACTTTTAAGATAGTAAAAAAAACATTTCATCAGCTTTTCACCATTCACGCTTTTGTCAAAAAGAATGGAGAAGTTCTTCAATTTCCGCTGATGTTCTGCTTTATGACAGCAAGAAAAACAGCTGATTACATTGCTGTTTTAAATGCAGTAAAAAAACGGTTTGTTTCGGAGCCTAAAGTCTGTCACGTCATGCTGGACTTCGAAAAGGCGGCGTGGAAAGCTTTCGAATAGTGCTTCCCACAAGCTGCGCTACACGGATGCTCTTTCCATTTCGCACAAGCTGTGTATCGTAAAGCGCAAAATCTTGGACTACAACAACCATACACCCAAAATCCTAACATAAAAAAGCTAATTCGCAAAGTACTGGCTTTATGCTACGTACCAGAGGATCATATACGGGGGCTGGTAGAAGATATTAAGAAAAAATTGCCTGATGATTCACCGCAGTTACAAAATTTGCTTTTGTACGTCGAAGAAACTTGGCTGAAAACGTGGGAACCGCGTCAGTGGAGTGTCTACGGGATGCCAGTCAGAACCAACAACGACGTTGAAGGTTGGCATCACAAACTCAACAGAAAATGCAAGCCTGAATGCCCATTTTACCTACTCATCAAGCTGTTACACACTAAATCTTCTGACATCAAGCAAAATATTGAACTGTTGGATTTAGGACTTTTAAAACGCCGCCAAAGAAAAATGCACACTGCTTTTCACAAAAAACTGTTTCGCTATTGGAAACAGTATGAAAAAAGTAGCAAGAACGCGAAGCAGTTGCTATCCGCTTGCGCCTCATTAACCATTACCTTTTAGTTGACTTTTTCGATATCATGTTTGTCAAAAGTGATTAAACGCTTTTGAGATGATGGTATATTGCTTATAAAGGACATTATTTGATTTACTCAAATTCAAATCTGTCTGACATCTTGGCTAGCAGTAAGCAAGGCATGGAAACAATTTTGGCCCAGTTTACATTGTGTGTAAAATCATGAGCGTAGAAGCGCATTTTGAATTGATTTTAAACAAAAATTTAGTATGCCCAGCGTATAACACACCCACCTACGAACAGGTAGCCAATTGGTTCAAATAAAGCACGCATATACGCTCGTACGCTCACGATTTTACGTCCAATAGACCGAACTTCGAATGTTTTTCACGTTTTCATTTACGTTTTGGCTATACCAATTTTGAATATTATTTTATAGTGTTAACAGAGGGTTTGTGATTGTCATTTCACTCATGTGACTGTTCGTGTAGTGTGTAGTAGTAGCTTTTTCCTTGAAATATCCGGCCAAATATGAATACTCTTAATATTCTCGATTAATTCGGTCTTTCTTGGCGTTTTTGAGACGTAATGCTAGCGTTTTTTTTAGTGGCGATGTCCATTGATATTGACATTTGAAAGTTGAAACTGTAACTTTCAAAACGGCACTTATTTTCCTAATTTCCAAAAGTGTTTAATGACAGGGGCTTAAGGCTTAGAGCCAACATTGTAAGCAGTGATGGAGTCGAGTACTCAACTTCCGAGTACGAGTACGAGTACGAGTACCGCAAAAAACTTCGAGTACGAGTACGAGTACTGATATTGAAAAATGTACTCGAGTACGAGTACCGTAAAAAAGTTCGAGTACGAGTACGAGTACGAGTACTTTTACAAGTTTAGAAAAAGAAATTTTTAAGTCGTATCGGATCAAAATTTGTCGCAAAAATATATACGAATACGTTTTTTTCTGTGAGTGGGATGTTAAGAAGGCGCACAACTGCAGGCGACAATTTCTGACAAGTTACACGCAAAATTACTGTTATATTTTAAACAAATTAGGTACCTTGACGTTGAAAGCAAGTGCACGGTTTTTTGCGCGTCGGAAAAAACCTTGGCTTGCAGAAGCAGCAAATTGCTCATTGTTGCAAGAAGTTCTGTTACAGCCGCAGAAAAATGTGTAACTCTAAAACTGAGCAAAGAATTAACTTTGAAATTTTTGGTAACATTCAAGCTTTGATGGAAGTTTACGGCAAAGAATGCGTGTCAAGAACCCGTGGTTTTGAATGGCACAAAAGATTTCATGAAGGCCGAACTGAAGTTGAAGATGATGAACGTTTACGACGCCCAACCATATCAAAAACCACTTACAATAACCGAGAAAGTGAAAAAATTGTCCGAGAAGATCGTCGGCTTAGTATTCGACTGATTGCAGAGAGGATGTCCATTGACAAAGAAACAATGTGGCAAGTACTGCATGAAAATCTGCATATGACAAAGGTCTGTGCGCAAGATGTTTCAAAGCTTTTAACTAGCGATCAAAAAGAAAAACGCCAAGAGGATTGCGCTGACATTTCAAAACAAATTGAAGAAAACCCTAAATTTTTAGACAGCGTGCTTACTGTACATGCGATGAGAGATAAATTTTCCAGTACGACCCAAAGACAAAGAGACAGTCCATGCATTGGAAAACTGCAAACTCACCACGAATTAAAAAAGCAAAATCAAAATTCAAGGCAATGTTAATTGTTTTTTTTATGTTAAGAGCGTTGTCGTGTTCTTTTTTTTTGTGAAAATCCGAATGAAACGCTGTGTTCATGCTAAGGGAGAATACATCAAAGGGGAAACAAAATAAAACGACCTTTTTTCCTTCAATAAAATTGCTTTGTGTCACCAGTTTTGTTATTTAAAAGCGACACCTCGTATACCGTATGCTTCTTTCAATCACAAGTAAGCTTTCAAAGCCCTCTACCCCAAACACGATTACCCACAACAATTTTTTGAGAACTTTTGCGATTTAATGTTATATTCAATTAACATTTAATCATAGGTAGGCAAGTTAATGCAAAACATTAGCTTCGTTAACCACTAGTCCGTTAACAAACTTCACACTTCCGTCAACGCTAATCCGTTATTTTCTGCTTTAAGTAACGGAAGTCAATAAAGTCCGTTAATTCGTTAATATTTTGCGTGTAATATACATTTCTTTATGTTCACTCGGTTTTAGAGCACGTATTGACGTTGTTGAGCTGATTGTAAGGAAAAATTTTTTGCTATGGTGGTCTTTTTGTGTTTTGGAAGTTACGTTTACAGTCTAATCTAATTTCAAGACAAAAACAAGTTCATATGCACTAATAACGCTGCGATTGGAAAATCTTTGGAAATTGCGAACAGCGATGATTAATAGACCTGTGAGGCTGCAGCTTATTATTTGCCACAAAAAAGAGCCTCCTTTCTTCGCTTTCTTCTATAAAGCTCGTGCTAATACGCAACAAGTGTTACCAGTGTCAACTGGTTTGTACCATTATGATAAATGAATGGTGCAAGATATTAACGATAAAAACTTTAACGGAAGTTAAAAGAACTTAACGGAAGTTAATTTAGTCCTTTAACATGAAAAAACTTTTTAACGGATTAACGATTTAATGAAAAAGTTAGCTTCGTAATTAACGGATTAACGATTAATGGACTTGTGCTCTCCTATGCATTTAATTAAAGACTATCTAAAACTTGTAACACTGAACTGCAAGTGACGTAGTAGTAAATGTTCTCGAAATAATGCTGCATTTCAAAGGAGGTGACTATGTTATGTGAGCATAAAATAACAGAGGTGGAGTCGAGGACACGCGGCTCGAGGCCATGGCCAAGGACACAAAAAAAATCCGAGGCCAAGGCTAAGGACAGGAATGCTCGAGGCCAAGGACCAAGGACACAAATGCAAGTGTTTTCCTAAGAAAAAAGGTCTTAAAAATTTTTTTCCGTCGATCTCCAAAAAACGGTCTAGAAAAACGTTTTTCAGCCGATCTACAAAATTTTAACCATTCAAAAAATAGTGCTGTCCTCGAGCCGAGGACAAGGCAATTTTCGAGGACTTGAGGATTTGAGGTCAAGGCCAAGGACTTGAAAATGTGTCCTCGAGAACTCCACCTCAGTAAAATAATGCTGCCATTTAATATCAGCTACCAGCTACAACCAAGGGCGTACGCAAGGGGGGGGGGGGTTAGGGGTTCAACCCCTCCCCATTGGTCTGTCGACTAAGATGCACAATAACGAAAATATCACGTTTTTAGCACTTCTGAGCCTGTTTTTTTGCAATGACACGGACTCCAACATGATTTAAAGCAACTTTTGAAGCATTTAGAGTTTCTTAGGGGGGGTTGATTTGTCAAAGATATACCTTACAAACCAATAGCAACTTTAAAAAATTGGCAAAATTAGCAAATTTAACCGCTAAAAATGCTTATCATTGGCTTCATCAAAAATATAAAGATGGGGTTTCAGTATTAGTTAATTAATAATCCACTCAAATCTCGTTCCATTCGCCCCCCTCCACCTTCTCCAACTGTCTCACTCTATAAACTACAGAATATAAATGCTTGTGAGTTTTTCAAATCAAAATTTTATGATTTACCGGCTTGTAAATTAGAGGACTGAAATGTTACCATTAGACACCGCCCACATAGCTCACTTATGCGCAAAGGCGTACACAGGGGGGTGGGGGTTTAAACCATCCTCCCTATTGATCCGACGTATATCATTTGAAATATCGTCTTATTAATCAAAACGAACAAGCTCCTTCTTTACTCTCATAGTAATACGAAATATTTAATTATATAGTAACTAACTTTTTTGTTATCTAATGCAACAATGTAAGCAACTAAATGCAATACTGAAACTCTGGAATGCCGTGTTACGAGTTAGAGTAACTTTCAGTAACGTAGGCAGGGGGGTTATAGCCCCCCCCCCATTGGCCTGTCAACCAAAATGCAGAATAAGAAAAATACCACGTTCTTAGCACTTCTGACAGGGATATGACTTCTGAGCCTGGTTTTTGTTCTGGAATGGACTAAAAAGTGATTTAAAACATCTTTTGAAACATAAATTTAGAGGGGGGTGTGGCAAATTTGTCAAAAACAAAACTCACAAAGCAATGAAAACTTTGAAAAATGTCCAAAAACAAGCAAGCAACTTTGATCGCTAGTGTAAAAATGCTAAACATAGGTTTCATCAACAAGCATATTATAAACTTAGGAATAGTAGTGGGCTTTTTAGTATTAGTTAATTATCAATCACTTGTCTCAAAAATTTTTCCGTTAGCCCCCCTCCCAATTATTTTTCTCTGTAAAATATAGACGAAATAGATTGTGAGAGTTTTCCTAAACTATACGATTTTATGATTTACCAGCATGTAAGCAAGAGAGCTAAAATTTTACTATTAGCCACCTTCCGCATAGCCCGTTTATGCAAACAGTTTAATCGGGTTTACACTACCAATTTCTATGCCATGCTTTAAAAGCATTATTTTTTATCAATATAGCCCTAAAACTAAGTTATTTTTTAAAAAAAATGCAAAATTTTCAAGCGCTGGGGGCTCAGCCCCCAGACCCCCAATAGCCTCCGGCGGCTGGGGGCTCTGTCCCCAGACCCCCGAAACAGACCCTCAATTGCGAATTTCTGGCTACGCACCTCTCACACTTTGCACTGTTTATAATCATATGAGTTTTCGTAGCTTTTGTTTTGAACAATTTTTTTCTTCATCGTTCAGTTGCAAAGCTTGTGATGTTAACTATAATAGATGTATGCTTAATGCTTAATTGTATTTGGTTTGAAAAGATTTATTTGCATTACGCACTGTGAGACTTTGATTCCATCTTGTTACATTGCACTAAGTTATTTATTCGCCAAAGCATAGATCGCGAACAAATTTTTGATGTCACGTTTGAAACCCCCCCCACTGAAAAATCCTGCGTACGCCACTGGCTACAACAGTAATTTATAGCGGTAGTTTTATTCTATATATTTACCTGTTTACAGTTCTATTATTTAATTTCAAATCTAACATCCATTTTTATAAAATAATCCTAATCAGTGCTTAGTCATATTAATATTTCAAACGCATTTTACATGCGTTATCAAAAGACTTGACTTATTATTTTATCAATTTCTTGCAAAAAAAAGTAAAATTTTGCCTACAGCTGCAACTCAGCTACAGAATAATTATGCAACTCAACTATCTCTATCTGACCTAAATTTAACACTGAAAATATTGCCTCCAAATCTAACTCTATGCTTTTTCGGATACCCCTTCCAATACTACAGTAAAACCATTATTTGGGATTGGGAGATTACAGTAATACATCTACTGTAGAAAACAATCTATCAACATTTGAGGTGAAACCGTAAAATGCTAATCCAACTGATGCCATCTTTGTAACACGCATGGCTCGATTTCTGTGCTATGTAACTTTAATTGCTAAATTAGTTAAAATTTGCGGCAACTTTCACACGTTTTCTGCAGGAGAAAGGCGTTAGTTGTCAAACAATACTATGCGCTGTCGACCCAATCACTTTAACCACATTCCACCGCTTGATTTCGCTCGTTCTCACCATTAAAAAGTTGTTTGTTCAGCTGCGGTCTGCACGGGTTCCAGCAAAAGCAACTCAATAAATTAGCGGGTTTTATTGGCTGCAGTTTACTATCAAAAATTCATTTTGTTTGTTACTTTTAGCAAAGACCAAATGTACTCGTGTACTCGGCTCTTTTTTTGACCGAGTACCGAGTACATTGACCTTCGAGTACGAGTACCAACCGAGTACCTGGGGTTCCGAGTACGAGTACGAGTACTCAAAAAATGGTACTCGAGTTGTACTCGAGTACGAGTACTGTACTCGAGTACTCCAACACTGATTGTAAGTGGCTGAGTGTAGAGCTAATTTTTGATAAATTAGTTCAAAGCTAATTTTTATCAAAATGCTGGCGTAAAACTTTTGTTTATGGAAATGAAATTATTACGTGTGCCGGCCAGCTAATGCAGTTACCGTTTTCGGATACTTTTGTTGATTTGTTTACGAAATAATCATTTTTGTGAATCGCCGAGAACTGTTGAGAAACTTTGAAAGAGACTTGCATCAAATGTTAACAATTTTTAATTGAAAGGTTGATTAAATTGATTGATGTCTCATTTAGGCAGTATACTGAGCAAACCGGTGCATTTCATGTGTATCACAGACGGGGGGTTGGAGGTAGAGCCAACAGCCGCCGTAGGGCGGAAGTCATCGAGGTCGGCAAAGGCAAAACCCCAACTGCTCGGCGGTTTTTGTGATTTTTCAGAAAATACATCCCTCTAACGCCCCCCTTACTTACAGGTCAGGTCGAAAACACGTTTTAACACTTGTAGTGTGGGTTAAATTTTCTTAGTGACTTTGCTAACGTGAGAGGGCTGAAGCCTCCGTAGCCCTCCTCCTCGGTTGCGCCAGTGTCGTAACCGCAGATTTAATGAGCTTGTTGAAAACAATGGCTGATGTTCGTGAAGAGGTTTTGTTACGTTTGTTACGACAAAGTAAAATGATCTTTGAGAAGTAATGACGTAAAGACACTTCGGCTTTAGCACGAAAAAATTTCACTCTTTTTCTTGCTTAGTATTTCAAGATTTACCGCTTTATGAAGATGCAGCTGCTGTTGTTTGTTTCTAGATAATATTTTGTAATGGATGCCGTTTGTGAAAATGCTTTTATCAAAAGTTGATAATAATTAAACAAGAATTTTCTACGTATTTAGTCAAAATGAAACCGAAATGAACTAAAAGTACGTTTAAAATAATTCTTAAACTCCCCTGATTACAGTACTGTGTAAGACAGACAAAGACCAAACATATTAAACTTTTTTAATTTGTTGCGTTTTTTTTTTTTGGGGGGGGGTAACGGGTCGAAATTGGCATACTGGAAAAAGTATGATTTTAGAGCATGCATTTTTGCCCTTTTATTATGACGTTTCCAAAATTGCAGTGCAAGTGCAAGGCCCGGTCTACAATGTGCGTAAAATCGTGAGCGTACAAGCGTATTTTTAGTTTATTTTAAACAGAAATTCGGTAGGCCCAGCGCACTGGCTCCATTTGGTTGAAATAAACCAAGGATACGCGCGTACACTCACGATTTTACGTCCCCTGTAGACCGGCCCAAATAAGTTGGATAGTATTGCTCGGTTTCCATCTGATTTTGATCGCGTTTTGTAGTATAAATGTAAAGTGTGTTTTGTGGAGTTTGATGACGTAATGATTGATTTGAAGCTGATTTTTTTTTTTCGGTTTCCGGCTACTACACAAAAAGGGTAATCGTGAATGAGCTTACTGATATTATAATTTTGACTGCGTTGGCGTATGCCTTGTCCACAGAAAGTCTTATCTCTCAAGTTTTTTTGACTTTGGGTTACAACGTAATCCACAGTACAGAGTTTGATTTCAAACACTTCCGTGAAAACATAGGCTTACGTTACATTGCTTGGAATCGTGAAATCTTACTTAACTGGCCTGTCTTGTGTAGTGAGTTTATTTCTATAGTTCATTGATCTTTTTACTCGTACCCGTATGTGTAATTTGTGGGCTGGCTAGAAACAGAAATTATTTTTTATGTGCAGTAATAGTCAAAATAATTTCATAATGTTAGACGAGGTAATTATTATGTAAATAAAAGTTTAGCTGCTTTTTATACACCTGCACTGCTTTTTTTTTGTAAGTGCGTGTTCAAGTACAGTACAACGTTTGGGGGAAGCATGAAAATGCAAGATTCTGTATTTAGAAGTAGTTTGTATAAGGGATATTGATTTGAAAAGTTAATTGGTGGGGCAAAACTTGAGAATTGCTTTAATCAAAATGTTCATTTCTTCAAAGCAGCTTTTCGTATGACACTTGTCAAGAAGAATTGTAAAAATAGAGAGCGCTCTCCATTTGGAGAAGCTGCTTCCGAGAAATGAACATTTTGATTAAGAATGTTAATTTATTGTATTGTCCATTCGCTTCTCGGCTACGCTGCTTTTACGTGTATTTGCGGAAATCGCAACGGCAAAAGGAATCGAACCCTCAACTTATGGCATCAGAGTCCGACATATTTACCGCCACGCCATTTGTTAATCTTATTTTAGAACAGAACGAACATAAATTTAAAAAGAACATAAGACACTTTTTTTAACAGAAATTTCTACGCGTATTACGGAACTGGCAAAGACAAAGAATCGAGCCTTCGCTTGCTGATGGTGCAGTGGTATAGAATCGCCTTCAACATCTATAAGCCTTTTATCTTAAGTAAATTTTAATGTAACCAAAGCACAGCAAAAACCAAAACAAACGTTACGTTACAAAAGAAAACCGGTTAGTCTGTAATAATTCACAAAACATCATTACTTACAGTCCCAGCGTAAAAAAAAAATCATATGAAATAAGCCCACTTTCTGAAATTAGAATTCATATATTATTCTTATTTTGTGATTTTTTCTAATTACTATCTCAACGTAAAAAAACACGAGACAAAAATAAAGATAATTTCAAAATTACGTCATACTTCACAAAACAACATTAATTACAGTGAAGAAAACTTCAATTGAAACAGGCCTATTTTTGAAAATGAAAAGTTAAATTGTTCTTATATCTTGCTATTATATATATTCAGATTTTTTAACCAGATTAATTGCATTGAAAAACATGTACGGTTTTGAAATTCACATCGGTAAATCAAAAGTCTTGCACTTACAAGCAATCTATAAATAGAAAATCAACTCTTTGATCCCAAATGCTAAGCAATTTCTAAATTTGATTTAAAGAAACGTTAATCCTTAATTTTGCGGAAAGCCAATCATTTAAATCATTCCAATATTTATCTACAACAGAACAGTTCAGAAAATGTGTGCAGCAAAGTGCTTATTTCTAGCGCCAGAATGCGAAAATTCGTATATACTTCACAGCCGCTAGCTTACGTCAGGTTATGTACGTGCAGTATATGTATGCATAATATTTTAAATGCTTCGCTTGCAGCACACCGCCGATCCTCAAAAGAAAAAAAACAATGAAACAAGATATGGGTTTGTGCTTGAAGCAGAATTTATGCCTACTTGCTGCAATATAATAACTTAGGCTTATTGCTTCGGATTAAAACAGACGAGACGATTTTGTTAAGGCATTTAAAGAATACTTAGGTGCCTTTTACCGATCGTTCCTTGGCCATTTTTGTAGATAAACGGTCACTTGGCCACTCCTGAGCTTGATGGACAGCTGCTTGACTCGAAGACCGGCAGGCCACTTCGCAGCCCTCCTAATCCGCACTTAGAAACACAATAACTGATCCTCTCGTGCATTATTGTTTTAATTTTGTGACAAAAATAAAATATAATCGATTAATACTCTACTCAAAGAACAATTATGGTTCCTTCACAGTGGCCCAACCTAAAATAAAAATAATAATAATAAGCCGATCCAGTGCCGAAGCAACGCAGCTAAATAACGCTTTGCAGTAGATTTTTTGCTTGCATTGCTAATTTTGTAATTTAACTTATTGGGATGTTTTTACTTGTTCTGTGCTAAGGCAAAGATGACTTTGCTTCGAGCATTACGGTACAGTATATCGTTTCAATTAAATTGGTGCACTATAACAATGTGATTTTGATTATTTTCTTTGCTTCTTTTATGGCTGCTTTTCTGCGGCTCCAAACTGACCTTTTGTCTTTCGATCAAAACGTTCAAAAAGTACTGAGGCGTAATTTTAAAGAATGCGTCGGCAAGCGCAATTTCATATACTGGCAAGATGTGCAACTTTTGTTTTTTGTGCATAGACAGATGACGAATTATGCTTAAACCCAGGATTGTCCAAACTTTTTGAAGGAGTGCCATACGATGATACGAATGAGACTTGAATGCTTCGGGCCAACTGATCATACTAAGACCACTGGTCATAAATAAAAATAAGCCCAGTAAACAGGTAAATTCCGATTACAGAAGTCAGGTCTTCGGCCTAATTTTGGAGCATTTTGGTTACGTGAAAACGTCTTTGGGCTGAATCGCTCGCGTAATTCCAACGCAATTTTGTTAAAAAAAAAACAACATGTGACATGTGAAGACTGGGCAATGTGGGCATGCGCCGGATAAAATTCTGAGTTTTCTTTGCGTGGTTAAGAGATTGATATATTCAAAAACATTTTCTGAGCAAAGCTTTTTCAAGTGTAATGTCACAATTACAATTCTGTTACAGTTCTGTATTTAAAAATATTAGTAGAGTATAAACACCGTGGTATCGGGCGCGCAACCACGGTTTTGCTAAGGGAGGAGCTTGAACCAAAAGTCAATTTCCTTTCTTTTTTTTATCGAAGACTGTCTCATTTAGACGGTGGACGGTGGAGCTGAGCAAACTTGTGCTACTTTAATGTATCACAGACGGGAGCTTGGTGCTGAACCCTCAGCTTTTAAAAGTAACCATTTTTTACCCTAATTGAATCACATTTCGTACGTTTTTAGAGCCATTTAAAAAAACTAAACTGCCCAGCTTCATCGGCCCTCCCCCCTTACTTACAGGTCGGGTAGAGAACAAGTTTAAACGCTAATATTTTGGCTTGAGTTTATGCGTGGCTATCAAGCAGAAAAGGTTATAAGTTTGCTGTGAGGTTTAAAATTTATTGAGCTAGTTTCAACGTGGAAAAAACGGAAGAATAGCGCACTGCTCTTACAGATGCAAAGCTTCGCGAAATTACAATTAATACTCAACTATTAATTTGTGCTGAACAAATTACACTCTTTTTTTATCAAAATTAATAAATTTTGAGTTGCAGCTGGCTGTTCGTAATATTTACCAATTTTCAGCCCCATGCCTTTTTGAATTTAAAATTTATTCGTTTTGTTTGTTCTTAAATGTATTAAGCAAAAATGTGCCTCGTGTACGTATAAGATTGTACTTGCAAAAAAGATTGCATAATTCGCTTCGTTTTCTTTCGCGTGTTTGTTGGTGGCCACGGTTTGTTACGGTTTACCGTTCCGCTACAGCAATTTTGTTTGAGCGCGTGTCAATGTATTACACGTAACCATACGGTTTTGTTCACTCACTACCTTTTTATCTCGTGTAAGTAGAAACGAAAACGAGGAAAAGGCTACCTGTTAGCGTATCTGAGTGAGCGCTATCGGGACGAGTTGTTCGGACGCCATCTTGTCGGTGGGTCGACTTAGGTGGGTCGAGATGTCCAAAGTACGACTTCGGTGGCAACCCTTAACTGATGCATGCAGTAATGTTAAGCAGTATAAAGCACTCAATTACTGTCGTAGCCGAGCTCTAAACTGCTCAATCCAATCATCCAGTTCTACTGTCTAAAGCAAACTGCTGTAGACTAGTGCAGTGTTTAAAGTTTAACCATATAACCAGTAACAATAATCTTGTTTACTCATCACGATCTTGCTGCCTCTTTAGGCCTATCCATTGAGATATTTAGCAGACAAAAAATTATCGTTGGGTTAGAGCTCCCTCCTCAATCTGTCAATAAAATCCTGACTGTGTGCCCACAGCCTCTTATACTGGCCCATTATAAAGGTTGACACCAGTGGCGCACCCAGGGGGGGGGTTTCGGGGGTCGAAACCCCCCCTTTTGGAACTCAAAAAACAACATAATTTTGTTGATATAAACAGTTTGTAACACTTTGCCATATTTACTTTTCACCAGGGTGTCGAACCGAACCTGAACCCGAACCGTAAACCCGAATGAACCGTTTCATTTTGGTGAACCCGAACCGAACCTGAACCGGCAAAATTTTACTTCAGTGAACCTGAACCAAACCTGAACCCTCAAAATTGTGCTCAAGTGAACCCGAACCGAACCTGAACCCCTAACAAAAGTAAGAATATATTTTTCCTTATCCGGATGCCGCTGACGCTGGTACAGGCACAATAAGAGCAGTGGTAAACTTCAACAGGATCAACAATTTCTCCTTTTTTTTTTCTGGACGAAACGAGTAACGACAGTTAAATTTTAAGTCAATGAACCCGAACCGAACCTGAACCAGTAATATTTTACTTGAGTGAACCTGAACCTCGAAAATGGTGCTCAAGTGAACCCGAACCAAACCTGAACCGCTAAAATTTTTTGAGCAGGAGCTAAACCCGAACCCGAACCGTTATTTGAAACGGTTCGACACCCTGCTTTTCACTAAATAATCACTTGCGTTGTTGTTTTAGGGTTGTAATTTGATCCTGTAAGATAAGATGTTGTTTTAGGGCGGTAATTTGATTCTTACGATATTTACCAAGCAATTGAGATTTTGGGATTTGTTTCAATTACAATATTGCTCTGTGCTTCCACGGCGTTTCAACTACGAGACCGATATATTGTGTAACTATGCGTATTTGTTATATCCATTGAATAATGGATAAGAGACAAACGTCATTTAGTGAAAAAAGTCGTCCTTGTATAAAAAAAAGCCTACTAAGCCAAACGCACTTTTTCCCTTAAAAAAGCAAACAAATCCGCTGTTTGAAGATGAAAAGCACAACAAAACTACACTCAAATGTCAAGATTTTTATTCTGCAAACGTATTGAGGAATTTAAAAGTGGCTTTTAATAGCGTCAGAGCTATCATTTTCGAATGCTTTTTTCTATATTTTTGCATTTACCTTATAGTATTTTAGGTGATTTTGCAGCATCATGCATCATAATAGCAACCCAATGGCTATTTCAGTGTAATCAACTTCTGTATATACCATCGCATTTTAGTTTTTCTTCATTTCAGCGTAGATTCATGAAGAGAGTTGTATGAAAACGTTCAATCTAAAACAGCCTGAGTGGAAATTATAGCTCCGACGCTAATGAAAGCTATTTTGAAATTCTGTGCCACTAACAAGCTTTTTGAATTTAAAAACGCATTGATTTAAAAAATTTAAGCCAAATTTGCAATCTTTCAGCATATAAACATATTTTAGACTTGACCGGTAAGTGTGCAGGGACTGATTGGACTAAACAAAATAAACTCTTTCAAACGCTTTCAAATCTTTGTAATTTAGCTTTTACTAATTGCTCTAAAAACATTCAAAACGTCATCCAAATGGCGTTAAAATGGCTATTTTTTTCTGAAAAATTGTAAGAATTGCTCAGTGGCTGGGGGCTTCGCCCCCAGGCCCCTATCTTAGTAATTTAGCTGTTTCTAATTGCTCTAAAAATGTTCAAAACGTCATCCAACTGGCTATTTTCTGAAAAATTGCTAGAATTGCTCAGCGTCTGGGTGCTTCGGCCCCAGGCCTCCACCTAAGGATTTAGCTTTTTCTAATTGCTCTAAAAACGTGCAAAACATCATCCAAATGACGTTAAAATGGCTTTTTTTTCTGAAGAATTGCAAGAATTGTCCAGTGGCTGGGAATCCGTCCCCAGGCCCCCATCTTAGTAATTTAGCTGTTTCTAATTGCTCTAAAAACATACAAAACGTCATCCAAATGGCTTTAAAGGGGTAAATCATCCAGCCAATTCCGGTGGTTTACAATAGCTAAAATGGAACTATAATTTTTGATATTTTTTGTTTTAATTTTGGGACTGCGGTTGCAAAGATATTCAACAAATACAAAAAGATGTCCCCCCGAAAAATTTTTTTGGAAACTCTGAGTTTTGTTCTTCTCGCCAAAACCACAGTAGGCCTAATAGTTTAGAGAACTGTGGTAGGCCTAATAGTTTAGAAATAGTTTATTTCTAAATAGTTTATTTCTAAATAGTTTATTTCTAAATAGTTTAGGCCTAACTATCTCTAAACTATTAGGCCTAATAGTTTAGAGATAGTTAGGCCTAATAGTTTAATAAGATTGCAGTAGGCCTAATAGTTTAGAGAACTGTGATTTTGGCGGGAAGAACAAAACTCAGAGTTTCCAAAAACTTTTTTCGGGGGGACATCTTTTTGTATTTGTGGAATATCTTTGCAACCGCAGTCCCAAAATTAAAACAAAAAATATCAAAAATTATAGTTCAATTTTAGCTATTGTAAACCACCGGAATTGGCTGGATGATTCACCGCCTTTAAAATGGCTAGTTTTCTCTGAAAAATCGCAAAAATTGCCCAGCGGCTGGGGGCTGCACCCCCAGGCCCCCATTGGGGTAAATTGTTATCTTGCACACAACCTTCACAACCAACAACTTTCAAAATCGTTATTACAAGGTTTTGGAATAAACAAATGTTGCAACGGTGCAACTATTACTGCGAAACCCTGTTTGACTATAACTGCATTAACCACAATTGGGTACTGGTTGCTTTTTGAAAAATTCAAACCCCCCCTTTAAAAATTTCTGGGTGCGCCCCTGGTTGACACTACAAAATTTTGTCCCGGGTGTCACCATCCTTTCCTTAGCAACGCCACTGGACCAGGTCCAGGCAATACGTTGAACCACACACTGCCACACTTCATCCACTAGGCTATTTGCTAATCAGACATACTGTGCTTCAGCCATTGGAAACAATGCAAAGTTAACACATTGCGCCAGATCAAAGCAAAGATAAGTGTGTCTGCGCAAAAGCACTGTTATGGGGCGCCGTTTGTTTAAAACATTTTTTTTATTTTATAAGGACAAACTTTGCCCCACTTTGACATATCTACTGCGATATGACATATTGCAACAATATGCGGCTTATCTACTGCGATATGACATATTGCAACGATACTTGCTTCGAATTTGCTGCAAAGCACAATATTGTCTTCAATTCCAGGAAAACCAAAGCTATGTATTTTCCTTGTAAATTCTTCAAAACCACTGATCATAATCTAACTGTGAATGACCAGCATGTTGAATTTGTAAATAGTATTAAATACCTTTGTGTTACAATTAGCAGTGTTCTTTCTGATGAACTTGATATTAAAGCTCGAGTAAGATCTATACATTGCATAGCTAATATGCTTCGTACTAGGTTTTTCAAATGCTCTGTTAATGCAAAAAACATTTTGTTTCGTTATTTTTGTTTCTCCATTTACGGCATCAATTTTTCGTATCGTTATCCTACGTCCAGTATAAATCGTCTTCCTGTAGCTTACAACAATGCTTATCGTATACTTTTTAATCTCCCTGGAAGAATGCTTCTTTTATTCGTCAATGAGAAAACGTACTGCAAATTTTATAATAAGATGCAAGCACTCTCCAAACGCTTTCATTCAACAAATTTTTGGCTCTGCATGCTTTTTTTTATTCTGATTTTTCAGTACATTACTCAAAATTACATTTTGGCTAAATTAGCACTCATGTTTATGCTTTGTGTTGTGCATGATAAATTTGTTTGTGTGTTTTTGTTTTTCGCGTTATTATGGACCTTTGTTGAGTCTGGCACAAATAATAATAATAATATAACATATCTACTGCGATATGACATATTGCAACAATACGTGACATATCTACTGCGATATGACAAATTGCAGCAATATGTGACATATCTACTGCACGTGGGAACAGTTGGCGCCTTTAGGGTGCTTTTTGTTTGCAGATTTATTTCGCTACCACAACGACGTCAAGTACTTTGAATCACTTGAGCGCGAATACACTTTCGCGCCATTTCTGCTGGCAATTAGGATCTTTTCACAGCATTTCAACTACTGGAATCAATGCAGAATGAAATCAAGCACTGCTACTTGTAGTAGGTGCATGTCCGACAGTCTAAGGCATTGGGAACATACAGGAAGTTACCACTAATAGGGATTTCACCCGAGTAGGGAATTTTATCAGGCGTTCGGTAGGAATTTTAGAATTTTAGTGCCAGTACTGAATTTGATTTGAATCACTGTCGTAAGTATGGTAAAGTATTTACTCTGTTTATTTCATCCATCGCGCTACGCTTAATTGATGAGCGTTTAGCAAGCTCAACAGCAGATACTATTTTTGACTAGGCCCAGTCCAGACTGGCAGAGATACTTACCTCTCGTACCGGCACTATCGCAGCTCCTAGCCTGCTATATCTGCGTACCCTAGACTGGCAAGACTATATTGTTGGCCTTATTTATGCTGATTGTTTTTTCTTTTTTTTGTGTGTGTGTGTGTGTGTTTGTTGTTCACTATGGACTTTGCTTCATGCTGTTTATGTTTGCAGCTTGTGTCTGAAATAAACAAGTAATAATAATAATATACCAGGAGAAATGGCGCGAAAATGTTTTTGCGTTCAAGTGACTCAACACACACGACATTATTATGATAGCAAAATAAATCAGCAAACAAAAAGCACCCTAAAGGCGCCAACTGTTCCCACGAGCGGCAAATATGTCACATATTGCTACAATTTGTCATATCTCAGTAAATATGTCACATATTGTTGCAATATGTCATATCGCAGTAGATATGTCACATATTGCAGCAATATGTGACATATCGCAGTAGATATGTCACATATTGTTGCAATATGTTACATATTGTTGCAATATGTCACATATCACTGCGATATGTCACATATTGTAGCAATCAGAGGTGGAGTCGAGGACACAAGGCTCGAGGCCAAGGACAAGGACACAAAAAAAATCTCAGGCCAAGGCCAAGGACAGCCTTTCCGAGGACAGACCCTCTCGAGGCCAAGGACAGGAATGCACGAGACCAAGGCCAAGGACCAAGGACACAAGCGCAAGTGCTCTCCAAAAAAAAAAAGGTCTTCACAAAAATTTTTTAGGCGATCTCCAAAAAAATAAAAAATAAAAAAAAGGTCTTCATAAAAATATTTTTCAAGCGATCTCCACAAAAAACGTTTTCCAAAAAATTTTTCAAGCGCTCCACAAAATTTTAACAATTCAAATAATCGTGCTGTCCTCGAGCCGAGGACAGGCCAATTTTCGAGGACTTGAGGCCTCGAGGCCAAGGCCAAGGACTTCAAAATATGTCCTCGAGGATGTCCTCGAGGCCAAGGACGTTCTCGAGGACTCCACTTCTGGTAGCAGTATGTTACATATTGCTGCAATAAGTTACAAATCGTTGCAATATGTCACATATCGCTGCAATATGTCACATATTGCCGCAATATGTTACATATTGTTGCAATATGTCATATCGCAGGAGATATGTCAAATCGGGGCAAAATTTGACCTTATAAAATGAAAAAAATGTTTTAGACAAACGGCGCCCCATACACTGTGGCAAAAGCCCTCTCAATTAGGCAGCGTGGCCGAGAGGGTAAAAGACGTTGTTTTCACGACCACTCAGATTGCATTATTATGGGTTCAACCTGCACCCTGGTCACGTTGTTACGTCCTTGGACAAAACGTTTTACAATGATTATATCTGCTTGGTACAGTAGCTTCAACCAAGCAGCAAATTTACATGAGAAAAAGTCAAACGCCAACCAGAAAGCTTGGAAAATGGTCATCTCCTAAGCGGATTCGTCCAAAGCATAGCGCGCCATCGCTTTCTCGTGATAGGGAGATTACGATGCATCAATCAATCATAAATTAAGTCTCAACTATGTTAATAGTAGTGTGGACGAAAGATATTTTTCCAACATTGCCATCCCGAAAAGACAACATGTCTCAGCAAGAGGAAATAAATGCAACTTTTAGTAACAAATTTTGTCCGTCTTAATTGGTGTGTTTCTTACACTTTGAATTGTTGCACACTTCTGGGCTACGGTGCAGTGTATTGTACATTTTTCATGCAATTTTGTCAGTCTAACTTTGATCTAAATCAAATTTTAAATCCTATTATTCTAACACTAACCTCAAATCTAATCCTAACCAAAACTCAAATCCTAATCTTGACTCTTAAAAGAAATAAAAAAGGCACAAATGAGCATTTTTTATTTTTGTTTTGCTTTACGCCTTTTCAGGGAAATCCGGTAGGCACTCTCTCAGTCTGGAGTTCAAATCAAGGTTTAATTGATTTCAAACGCACTACCGTAAGTGCAGGTGTTGCTACAACTTGGCCAGTAGCGTAGCCAGGATGAAGTGGGGGTGGGCTATAGTCCCCCCATTGGTATGCCAACCAAATGTGGAATAAGAAAAATACCACGTTATAACACTTTTGAGAATACCTTAGCACTGGAATAGACTCAAAAATTGATTTAAAGCATATTTTGAAACGTTTATTTAAGGGGGTAGGGGAGATAATTTGCCAAAAGTAAAACTTATAAGCAGTACTTAAATTGTAGGGGACACACGGGGGGACATGTCCCCCCATCGAGAGTTAGCCTCCCCCATCGAGATTTAGCGTCCACCCATCGAGATTTAGGTGTCCTCTCATCGAGATTTGAGCGCTGGATGGTCAGACGAAAAAGACTTAATTCACCTAAGTTTGGCTAAAAACCACTTCAATTTGCGGCGAAGACCTTTTTTTGGTGTTCATTCAATTTTGGCGACAAAATTACGTAATCTTCACTAAAGTACTTTCGCATGCCAAATGCGTTTGGTCAAGGCTGCAAAAGCATCCCCCTGTTAAAATCATTAAAAATAATCTGCCCTGCTTTCAACTAATGACTGAAGACCCAATTTTAAATCTTTGTTTGTGCATTTATGTCTGATTAATTATTGGATTTCGCAATCTTGTGACTTGAATCGAAAAGATTAATTGTTATTGTCTAATCGGTGTTTAAGATAAATTAATGAGTAATTATTATCCTTTGTTAGAAATAAGCTGCTAATTAGCACATTTTCAAAGGTGCATCTTCAAAGACTTTCAAAGGCTAATTAGATCGTATTAAGAATCGTTGTTTTTGAATGCTCTTTTTGTGTATTATTTGTGTAGTAGACTGGCAGTGATAAACTAGCAGTTGACAGCCTTTGTTTGTTAACTTCTGGCCTTTGATGCTAGACAATAGGCGATGACACATGTTTTTTATGACTTGGAACTATTTAAACCTGCTTGGAGCCTGATAGCTCAGTAGTGACAAAAATGAGTAAAGTGAACAGTGTCAGTTTTTGGTGATACGTGCGAAATGCTGCTTAACTTGGGTAAATTGCGTTTTGCGATCCCTTCCCTTTATCTCCATTTTGTTTTATGGATTTGACTATTGACTGTGAGGGGACAGTCTTGTAGATTGGAAGAAAGACCCTGAATTGGCCCTCGCATCGTATTTTGAGATTACTTCGTTATTTTTTCTGTATTTTCCTTTATTCAATATTATAATAAATTCCATTAAAAATCAAGAAAATCAAGTGCTCAGTTGTGAGAAGGAGAAAGGGATTGGGAGAGTTTGGCATAGCTCTCCTACACGTTATTGAAGTTGGCTATTATACTACGCATCGTTGCCCTGCAGAAAACACAAAACGGTTCGGATTGGCAAGTCTTGGCAGATATTCAAATTTAAGAATTAAGCTTTTACGAGAAACGGTTTGACAAACTGACACATATCACAAGACTGAGTTAAAAAGACTTCATCGTTTGTAACACCCCCTATGCAAAATTTTACAATTTAAGTACAGCTTATAAATCAGAAAAACTTCAAAAAATGACAAAAAATTGGTTTTCAAATTTAATCGTTTATTAGTTATATCTGTTAAAAGATGCTTAACATAGGTTTCATCGAAAATTATATAGAGTAAGTTCAGAATTACGAGGGGGAAGCGTTTAGAATTAGTTAATTACCAATGAGTTTTATTGAACCACCGGTATAGGATTTTATGATTTACCAGCTTGTAAATACGAGAACTGAAATTCTAGAGATAGCTACCTGCCACATAGCCCATTTATGTAACTGGTATAATCATGCTTTTGCAGTACTAATTTTTATGCCACGATTTAATAGCATTAATTTTCATGAAATAAGCATAAAAGAGTTATTTTTGCAAAGAAAGAAAATACACATTTTTTAAGCGCTGGGGCTCCGCCTCCAGACCCTCGCAACAGTGTCCCCCTTTGCAGATTTGTGGCTACGCGCCTGAACATGGCACTCATTAACTCTTGCTCTACCTTGATCAAAATGGAATACAGCAAATATTTTACTTCAGCCTACCCATTATTGATTGAAACTGAAAAAAGGCTTCAACTATTTGAGTCAGTGGAAACCGGCAATTATCTGCCGTTCGCGCTTGAAATTTTAGGTATATGACAGAGTTTTGCTGGCTTTTTACCCCGAGTTCTCGCTAAATGTGTAATTTCTCCGCCAGGTAACGCAAAAGTTTTATGAACTTTCCTGACAAAACAAATGGTGCAGTAGGAGGCACTTGCAGACGGCGTGAAGTAGAGAATTGGACTCAAACTCGCAAGGGTGACCATTGGATTCTATGCCATTACAAATTCCGCATTTGCGTGTAAATACTTGTGCATAAAAATTGTCTTGTGATACTTTTGAGTTTATGTTAGTCATGTTTTAAAATGAAAAAAAAGGTACGGTAGTTTTTTACTATGGTAGCTTTTACTATTTGTCACAAAAAACAGTAAGTACCATGCGCGATCATCAACCGAAACACCATCAACAGGAAACAACTACTCCTCACGCAGCAACTACGCAAACTTGTCCGGTAAAATAGATTAAGTTTTTGGTTTCTAGCAGCTTAACGGCGCAAAGACAGCTGCATGCGTTTTAGGGCGCTTTCGTAATTATTAGTTAACATTTTAAGAATGTCCGTTTTAAAAGGTACTGAAATTTCATAATGGTCATTTGCGATCTTAATCAGGATTCATTATTTTCGACCTTAATCTGGGGTTCAACAAGTTTTTAATTATTAGGTAACATTTTAAGAATGTCCTTTTTAAAAGGTACTGAAATATTATAATGGCCATTTGCGACCTTAATCTGGGGTTCAACAAGTTTTTTGGCCAGTTTATCATTAAGCGATGGTTGCAAAGCCTCCTCCTATCCTTTGTACTCCCGCACTGTCTCCTTGAGAGCAGATACCTCCCGTTTTAATTCAGCACGCTCACGAGCAGCATCCTCATAATCCATTTGGACTAGCAGAGCAGAGAAGGAACCCGAGATGGCAGCAGGGACCTGACCACCATTCGCAATATGCCAGAGACGGGTCAGTACGTAGTGCGGTTTCTCCGGACTCGCGCCTTCCCGTTCCTCAAGGACAGTCAGTCAGGCCTGGCGCCAGGAAAACGTGACTGGGGGGGGGGGGGGCATAAACAAATTTTTGTTGGGGGGGGGCACAAAAACTTCAATACTTCATATTCGAGAGTGTGGAATAAAAAACAAAGATCTTTATCGCAAAATTCCTCGAATTCTGGGGTAAAGACCAAGCAAAAAAAAGGTCTTCATGTCAAAATATGTGCAGATTTTCACGAATTCTGGGGTAAAGACCGAGAAAAAAAGGGTTTTTATTGCAAAATCTGCGAAAAAACAGTTCTTGCTCACGAATTCTGGGGTGATAACCAGTACTTTGGGAGTCTCAGGTCTCGAACTGCACGCCAGTGGCACTGGGCCTGTTACTTTCTTTGGGGCACTATCCTCGCTGGGGGGGCACAATTCTCGTTTGGGAGGGTACGTCCCCGGAATGCTCCCCCATGGCGCCGGGCCTGCAGTCAGTAACTGCTTGTCCGACTGTCCAATCAAAATGTCAATGCCTTTACGGTCATGGACAACCGGGACGTGCGTACCTGCAAAGTTTTCTAGAGCAGAAATATCCACAGAGTGCGGAAGGATTCTAATGTCATCCGAAAACTGTTGAACAACCAATGCATCTTTGATTATGAATTTTTTACCAATGTAAAACAATTCGAGTTTAAAGGAGGTGCGACTTTTACAGTCCACTGTTTTAACTGCCAAAGTGCGATTTTTTATATTCGGGTCGCAGTTAGTCTCTAGCCCAAGTTCATTTTTTATAGCATCCAATATCAGCGTTATCTGTGAAGCAGTAGGCCTATCGTACAGAGATTAAGCCAAAGTCGATTCGCCGTTGTTAGGGGTAATGACTTTTATTGCACTCGTACCGTACGTAGCAAGACCACGCTATTATCAGCAAAATTGAGCTCACGATAAGTAAAGTCTTGACTTCCGGTTTGTCGGTGGTTGGTTCTAGGGGCGGGAACAGGACGGTAAACTGCGTCTACCCTGTCAGCGGCCCCAGGGGCGCCGAGAGCCGAACGTGGGCCCGGAGCCAGCTCAAGTATAACGGATTTCCGGTTGTGTGAACTCCAAAACAGACGGAGAAAATGCCGCTTTGAAAAGGTCTTAACCGAAATTCTAACGATTTTTCAGGCCGAAATTAGGTGATCTCCAAAAAAAATGGACCACGAGGTCATTGTCCCCCCTGCCCCCCTCTCGGTGGCCCTGAGCGGCCCCAATGATTCATCCAATTAAAACATTCATGCAAGTAACAAGCGTTTTGGGACCACTACGTACCATTACAACCCTAGGTTCTGATGCGAGTCCCCCTGCAACACCATACCTCTAACGCAAGCGATCTAACGCCTTTTCAATGCGTCGAGATGTATTTATACTCTTCATGGGGACACAATACAGATTAACCATCTCACGCAGCTGGCACACACATGAAGCTCTCAGTACCTCAAGCCTACGCTTCTCAAAGGGGCTCTCTTTCATCAAACAACAGATCTGATGTTCATAGCGGACGTCACTTAATTTCCTGCAATGTTACAAAGGCGATATTACTTCCGTCGTATCCTATTTGCGAAGTCAACTTTATATATTCATTACGTTCTTGCCGATCGAGGCAGGTGCGTAGTATTACTTCATTGCCATCCGCAACTTCGTTTACGGAGCGACATTGGGAGAACTCGTGTGTCCAGATCAGCTTCTAACAAGATTGTGAGGCAGACGGCTGCCAATCGCGAGAACAGACCGTTGGTCGATTTTCAGATGCCTTATCATTTAAACTAAGACCATCAAAGCGATTCATTACCGTATGGGATTTAAATTTGGAAGCTTTAACTAGTTTTTCGCGAGCAATAGAAACTTTCGGTTTTACTGGCAAAAATTCGGATTCAATATTTTGCTCAGCGAGACGTCTGTCATTTTTGCTCTTTACGCACAAATTATCAATATGACGTCTAGCACGGGAACGTGAGCTTGAAAAGGGTTTAAGTTTAGTCGAAGTAGCAAGTAATGAGCTCCCCTCAAAGGCAGCAAGTTTTTCTTCCGCCTCAAGATAAGCTTTTTTAAGACGTAGTTCAGCAAACGCTTCTGCTTCTTCGGCTTCAACTAGGAGACGAGCTTTACGAGCCTGAGCTTCCGCCTCAACTTTACGAGCTTGAGCTTCCGTCTCACGAGCTTCAGCCTGAGCAAGCAGGCGAGTCTTACGCGCTTTAGTGATTTCCTCTGTACTTTCAATTTCAGTACATTTACGTTGAAATTCTATCTGTTGGATCAGATTTTTTAGAAACAAAGGATGCGTTCACATTAATTTGAGAAGCACTATCGGAAGCTTTAATCTCGTCGTCCTCGTCTTCATGGGAATAGTTTCTGCGAATTTACCAGTGGAATCAAGAAAACGTTTTTGACAGTTTTTGATTAATTTAGAGCATTGATCAAAAGAGACAACGATGCCTTCGGCCATTTTTTAAAAATTCAATGTCATCTAAATCGTTTAGTGTGCAAATAAAAGTTTCATAGATTTCTCGCACAGCTTCAAATTAAGGAAACTCGAGCTCAGAAAATTGATCCGCGGATTTACATTTTGTTAGTCCTACAGACAATTGCTTCAAATCCGACAGCAGCTTCCGCCGCCGAGTAAGAATTTTCCGTCGAACATTACCCAAAGGAACAGAGATTTTGGGGTTTGATTTCCTCCCAGAGGTGCTGAAACCATTATTATTACGGTAAGGTAAATTAGAAAAAAATATCCTCTCTGTTTTAAGGTGTATCAGCAGTAGCAGCAGGCAAAGTGGTTAAAGGTTGAGCATTACGAGCAGTTTGATCGACACTAAGTTGTTCGTACTCACTCACTAAGTCGAGGGTGACTGGAATTCGAATACGATCGACTCGAAACTTTGTGTGAGTCAGAAGTCAGACATAATCTATATACCACTCAAATAACACTGAAAAAACAAACTTACACTATGTCTTCTCAATTGACAAGGCAGCCCAAGAAAATGAAACAAATTGTTTCACCACAATTATTGTTGAGAACGTTGCTCAATTAACGTCAGTAGGAACGATCTTCTGACGTAGCAAAAAGCTTGAACAGCATATTTTGCAGCCGCAACGATGTAACGTCGAGAACCAAAGGTGCATTGCCACCAAACCAAAAGATGAAACTTCCACTGATGCTAAGAAGAGAAGTTCCACTACTTGCAATGGATCCTTCACAAGATGAAAGTCGCTTGAAAGGAGGTCAAGAGCGATCGAAACCAATGACGAAACAATTTGAAACTACGGGCAAAGTAGTAGTGGTAGTAGTTGATTTTTTATTACAAAGGTTTAACACACAAGTCAGAATTTTGTATTGCAAGTCAGAATTACAAGAAATTGCAAAATTAATGAATCAGTTTACTCATAGCAAATTACCTCTTAATTTCGAACATTATTTTGCCTATTCATCTGATGTTTCATCCTATTCTACCCGCCACAGCTCTAGCAATGACATTTTTTTAACGCGATTTATGAGTTCAAAAACCCAACACTCCATAAAATACATTGGAGCTAAAATATGGGACAACATTCCATTTGATCTTAAAAATGCACCTTACTCAAAGTTTAAAGAGTCTTATAAAAAGTTTCTCCTTTGTAAATACAAGAGCTAAATTTACTATTGCGTATCATAACAGTCTGCTATCGTTTCTTTTCATTACCAAATATTTAGTTATACTTACACAAATTAATATTTTACTGTAATATTTTGAACTTAATTAAGATATTTGCCTGGGTTGCTGCTTGGCTTGAAGACCATTGGTCCCTTCGCTGCCTCCAGTTGCTGTTTATCATTGTGCAATTCTGTGTTATTTTGGTATTTTTATTGGCAACAAAAATAAAGTGTTCTGTTCTGTTCAGAAGTAACATTAGAAACACAAAGAGCACCAAATAACCCTAACATTTTCTTGTCGAGATGCTCCTTGTTAATATGCACAAAAACAAAATGCTATCACACAAAGTTATGATAAAACACAACGAGTAGTACAGACAATGTTGTTTGTAGCGAAGTTTCCACATGTTCAAATGTGTGCGGGTACAGTACGTACAAGCAACGCTTGATCAATTTCTGACAGTGTACAGTCTGTAATCTTTCCGTAAATTTTCTTTAAATTGCTTTTTGAACGAATTAAACGTTTTACTGGCAAAAGTAGCGATGAGAAGCCAAGGCGAGCAACAGATGGATTTTAACTTTGCCAAACAATTGCAGCAGATATATTTTTGGTTGTAATCAGTTATTTTTCTTTTCTATGTTGCAGAAGCCCTCCGTAACACTGCTGACTATATAGGTGCTACAGCAAAACTCTGGAGCCTTCACCATGTCCGTCTGGCCAAACCACAATTGAAATTTTCCAACTTAAATTATGTTGTTCAGACAAAAATAAATAATATGGAACAGTACAGCACTGCAAGAAATAACCGCATTTAACCAGAAAATAGGAAACTAAAAGAGTGACATACAAGCGGTCTTGAAAATAAAATACGTTTGTTTGCGAATTGGCCTACTGAAAAAGTATGCCAGAACAGAGGTAGAACTCCGACAAACACAAACGCGTGCAAGGATTAACGAAAAACGCGTAATTTTTAAAACATTTGCAGCAACTGGCTGCAGGAAATTAAGTGATGTGCGCAAACTGAACAAACTAAAGGGAAGAAGCGGCCGAGTTCGAAACTATAGCGGGGCAACAACAAAAAAAGGTAAATCGGTGCTGTAACGTACTATACTCATGTTTTACTTTATTTGAGAGAAGTTACAATATGATGTTCTCCACTGTTTACTTTTTTAGGAATATTATATTGTCATAGTGAGTAACCGTTGGAGCTGTATGCTAGTAAATGCTGTGTTATATCAATACATGACCCTTTATATAATTTATAAAAAGTGGGCACAGCCTTCAAAACCTTAGAACTAAATATCGAGTTTTTAAACACTTTTCGATTTAAGAACGAGCTGGTAGGCTGCATGGTTCATCTTTGAATTGATAGGATTGGGGGGCTGGCCCTAATAGTAATCCACAAACTTTAACAAAGGTTTCTTTGCAAATGCTGGTTTATCGAACAATAATTTTTTGTCATACATTTCACAAAAAATTGCACCACAGTAAGTTTTCATTGTCCGATATGAATGGCCCGGGTGGAAGCGGAAGACGTGCCCTTTCACCGCTCGTTATTAATAATATTTTTGCTTTGCCGTTCGCGCGAGGCCCTGTTGAGCGCTCTGGTGCTCTATTTCATGCAAGAATATCTTACAGTCAACTCAATTTGTAATATTATGTCGGTACGGTTGAGTAATGTTGTACTCCACGTGCATTTAATAATCACTGTTGTTATTTTGATGGTGATTTACATTTTAGAAGATCGTACTATTTTATTGATTTTTTGTTTAAAATTAATAATTTTTGGTGTTGCATTGCTTAATCAAACAATTTGACTGATGGTTTGACAATAATTGGATTGATACATCTCTACAAATATTCTTGATAAACAGTAATTATGGATACCTAAACAGAAAAATTTCACATAAATATCAAGACACCGTTGCTCATTAATTAATTGGAATTTTTATCAAACGGTTTCAGCGTCTAATCAGGATTTAAAGACTAGATGGGAGTTTGCCAGCAAACCCAGTGAACGACCGACGTGTAGCTAATGCTGTGACGCTCAGAAGTACTTTTCGTCTACCATAAAATCAGCAATTATTCAAAAATATCTGATTATGGAACCTCCAGAAACGTAGAAGTCCCAAACAATGTCAAAAAATATCAAGTCATCATTTCTGATTCTAAAAAAAAACCTGTCACGTTCAGCCAGCGTTTCTCAAAGCATGGATCACGACCCAAATGTAGGTTGAACAAATAGAAAAATCTTCATAGCGCAGTGAAAATCCTATCGTATCAAATTAGATGCTAAACCAACATCTTAAGTGGTTAACAACAATTCGTCTGTTAAAACTTCCACCATCAGTACTACAAATATTGTAGCTCAAGCGTAAATTCAAAATACGTACAAAGCTATCGTGTAATGTCTAGTACATATTTTTTATTTACTTAAGACACTCTGCATTGTATTGGTCCCAGATCTATGTTTTTGCCTTAATAACTACAATTCTAAACTTTTATCTTGAACAGAAGACTATTTGTACAGTATTTTTGATTCTTTGTCTTACAAATATCTACTAAAGAACTGTTTTAGCTTAAACGATAAGTAAAGATTTGGGGAATCTATGTATTCGGGGGTTTCCGAGGAGGGGTGTCACCTCTTAACAATGCCAAAATCTTTATTTTTTACAGACTTAATATTAAAAGCAATTAGCTCTGTAACAAGTGATTTAAAGAAATTGATTTAGGAGTGATCCAATTTTTGGTTTCCCGAGAAAGTGATACCCTTAAACTATCTTAAAATATTTGTTTAATATTTAATGATATTACAAACAATTAGCTTCCCAGCTTTAACCATTCGAAAAATTGAATTTTTGGGAGTTTTATTTGGGGAAGGGGAGTTGTTGCAGAGGTACCCCCAAACTATGCCAAAATATTTGTTCCTTAAAAATCTGCTGATATCATAAAACACTAGTACCCTAAGTCAAGCCGTTCAAAAAATTGATTTTTGGGGGGTGCATTTGGAGAGGTCCCAGAGGGGGCACCCCCAAACTACGCCAAAATATTTGTCTGTTAAATATCTGCTGATATCAATACAAAGTGGCAGAGGTGGAATCCTCGAGGACGTCCTTGGCCTCGAGGACGCCCTCGAGGACTCATTTTGAAGTTCTTGGTCTCGAAGCCTCAAGTTCTTGGCCTTGGCCTCGAAACCTAAGGTCCTCGAAAATTGCCCTGTCCTCGGCTCGAGGACAGCACTATTTTTGAACCGTTGAAATTTTGTTGGAAACGCCAGAAACCTCGCAGAAAATTTGCAAATACCTTTTTTGTTTTCCGCAATTGGAGCATAGGCAGAGCCAAATGGGCCTTCTCGCCAAATTGAAATTTCACCAATGACAAAAATGTGATAAAAAAGCTTATTGTTTCTTCAGTTTCAGTTTCTTTTTAGCGTTTTTCGCTTACACCAGTAGCGAACACAATATTGAAGACCAGGGGCCCCGGGACCCCCTCAAATCAATTTTTGCCTGCCAATTTAAACGTAAACCTGGAAGAAATGGATAGTTTTAATCCTAAAAGTTGCTATCTCAGGATCACATGTAGCTTTTTTATGAACGTTATGCATTAACCAAGGCTGGATTTACCACAAGTGGCGCAGTACCAGCTAAGGGCCCTGCGCTCAAATCTTGACTTTTTATGGTCTTCACCTACATTTTGCAGAAAAAATGTTGCAAAAATCTCCAAAGTGCCAAGGGCCCAGCGTGACGTAAATTCGCCCCTGCAATAACATGGTAGTAAGCGTAACCATCTATTGTACTATTTTTCAATAACAATTCATTAATTCACCTTCTCCTCGCCAGTTTTTACGCACAAACTACTTTTTAAAAAAATTAGCCATGGAAAATGCTGATTGAACAAATCGTTGAACTTCAATTGATGGGGTCTGGGCCCCCTGGCCTAACATGCACTTCTATAACTGGTTATATTCATGACAAAACAAAAATCTCCAAGGAAAATCTTCGAGTGGGTTTTTATTTACTGCTAAAATGTTGCACGAGACAATGCAGCTTACTTCCCCCGACCTGGACCAAATCACGTACAATTAAACTTTAACACCAAAATACAAAATGTTAAACATGTTTTGGACTTAAATTGCAACTAGAAGGAGGATTAAACAATTTAATTTTTTTCATTGGCTTTCAAATGTCAAAAATCTAGTGTTTTCAAATGGCTCTAAACATGTGCGAAATGTGATTCAATGGCATTAAAATAGCTTTTTTTTCTTCAAAAAATTGCAAAAAATCGCCCAACAGCTGGGGGCTTTGCCCCCAGACCCCCCGTCTGTGATACGTTTGAGTTACACTGGCTTTCCCAAAACGTCTCCAAAGTTACGTATTTGCACTTTTCAACTATATTAGTTTAAGCTCTCTCCCTTTGCCAAATCCTGGTTATGTGCCAACAGGCAAATTTTTGATGACGTCATTGCATGTGATTTGTGGTTTAGGCCTCCCCAATCAAAAACCCTGGCTACGCCTATAAATTGGATATTGCCTGAAAAACTTTTTTGAAGACCTTTTTTTTTTGGAGAACACTTGCGGTTGTGTCCTTGGTCCTTGGCCTTGGCCTCGAGCATTCCTGTCCTTGGCCTCGAGAGGGTCTGTCCTCGGAAAGGCTGTCCTTGGCCTCGGATTTTTTTTGTGTCCTTGGCCTTGACCTCGAGCCTTGTGTCCTCGACTCCACCTCTGCAAACTGGCACCCTAGTTTGAGCTGTTAAAAAAATTGATTTTTGGGGATCCAATTGGGGGGGTCTCCGGGGGGGTGGCACCCCCAAACTCTGTCAAAATGTTTATCTGTTAAATATCTGCTGATATTATAAAATACTGGCACCCTAGTTTGAGCCGTACAAAAAAAATTGAGCTTTGGGGATCTAGTTGGAGGGAACCCTTGGGGGGGGGGTGCCAACCCCAAACTATGTCAAAAAAATTGTCTGTTAAGTATCTGCTGATATCAAAGCAAACTGGCTCTCTAAATTGAGCCAATCAAAAAATTGATTTTTGGGGGTCCAGTTGGGCAGGTCCCCGGAAGGGTGGCACCCCCAAATTATGTCAAAGTATTTGTCTGTTAAATATCTGCTGATATCATAAAACACTGGCACCCTAGTTTGAGCCGTTCAAAAAATTGATTTCGGGAGGTCTATTTGGGGGATCCCCAAGGGGTGGCACCCCAAAACTATGTCAAAATATTTGTCTGTTAAATATCTGCAGATATCAAAACAAACTGGTACCCTAAGTTAAACGTTAAAAAATTGATTTGGGGGGAACCATTTGGGGGGGTTTCCCAGGGGGATGTGGTACCCCCAAACTATTTCAAACTACTTGTCTGTTAAGTATCTGCTGATATCAGAGCAAACTGGCACCCTAGCTTGAGCCATTCAAAAAATTGATTTTTCAAAAAATTGTAGATCGCGTTACACATATTTACAAATGTTTGTAAATGAGGAATCTAATTTAAAAATTAAAATTATTACCACACGAATCGAAATTCTAAATGTGTTCTCTAATATCAAATTTGTTGGATTTTGAAGCGCTTAGATGCTCTTTTTCTCTAGTACGCAAAATTTAATTCCTCGGCTGATAAGGTGTGTTATAATGACGTTTTTATCTCGCGTTTATTAAAAATAAAGAGTTCGCTGCTTTACGCCATTTTAAAACTGAGAATGTAAAAAAAATCATTGATGAGGTTTTCTGATTGTGACTTTTTGCTACGGTTGACTAAAAACTTTTCGCTCACTGGTTGTAACTTCTCGCTACTGTTGACTAAAAAAATTATCTTTGAGGTAAAAAGAATAACACATGCTTTCGGTTTCTTTGCTTTGCGTAAGTAATTTACTATTGTTTGTTAGTTTAACAATATCGTAAAATATTTGATAGCATACCGGCCAGTTGGTCGAGAGGTAACGCGTTTGTCTCTAAAGCGGGAAGTCTGAGGTTCAAATCTCGGGCCAATCGAATCGGACACAGTTTTGTCAACGGCTCGCCACCGCTGCAACATTTCTACAAAAGGAGCTGAGTTGCCCGGACGCAATGACGCGGAGATGGGGCCTGCAAACTCGGTACACACTTCGGCGTAATACAGCGAGTATAATGAAAGATTTGATTTGATTTGTTTCAGAAATAAATAAGGTACAATGATAGAAGCTGAAAACGTTTGATGATTACAGTTGCCAATGATGATTAAACAATATGCATAACTCTGTGGCATTGCTATAGCGCCCGCCAGCTTCGCTAACAGTAAAGATAAGTTAATAAAAACAAAACAATGAGTATCATGCCGAATGTCGAAATTACTTTCTTTTGCAATTTTTTTGCTAAAATATTTGTTCGCGCTAATCATTTGCATTATTGCGTGCTTTTTGCTTTGTTATGGTTTTCGCATTGCGCTGCTTATTTTTAGCTTTTTTTCGGTTTATTATTGAACGAGTCCTTATGCCAGAGTGCTGAATTTTCTGTCTGCTTGTGTTTTAAATCAAAATTATGCTTCAAATTTACTTGTTGTTTTTCTCATATACGGATAAGCTTTGTTAAATTAAGTTCAAATTCAGTTCAGGGGGTCCAGGACAAGAGCACTTGGGACATTGTTTCACAAAATGAATAATGATTTAATGGCAGTATGACAATAAACGGATTTGAGACAATAAACGGATTTGATTGTAGCAGTATGACAATAAACGGATTTGATTGTATGACAATAAACGGATTTGAGCCATAGCGACGCGTTTTGTCGTTGCTCAAGGGACTCTTCAGGCGATATAGGCCAATTTTGTTCTATTAGCCAAAAAAAAATTGAATTGGAATCGGCCCCCCTTTACCGTTTCTAGGCTACATGTCTTCCACTGCATTATTGCTACTTCAAAACTTTTCGCTTACAACCTAACGACCACCATTACTCAGTAGGCTACTAACTCACTACTTGTCATACAGTCCTTATTTCTAAGATTTGTCTTTTTTTTTTGAAGGTGCGTGCCTTAGAAAAAATCATTGTACTTATTTCTAAGGAATGTACTTATTTTGGACATATGTCCTCTTTTTGTCTTATTTTTATCATTAATGTCAGAAAACGATTACATCAATAGCCTATTGATTCGACAAGCTAACAGCTATTGCAATACGATTTTTTTCTGGAAAAAAATGTTCTGGTATTTTAAACAATTTTTTAAATCTTAAACGTCTCTGGTCATTGTGACATTTTTGCATAATGCTCTCCAAGTTTTCAAAAAACCACTATTGCATCTGCAAAAGACTAACTGTGCTCATTTCTTAGCTGGCTGATGTAATTGCTTTGTTTAGATATAAAACTTCGCAGCGCCAGTCTCAAATTTTTTGGAGCATCTAAAGCTGATATATTGAAGACGGTGATGAAGAAAATGATAATGATCTTAAATTAAGCTTTCGAAAATTCTACATCATCACCTTGGAATGGGAGGTGAAGATCAGCATCCAAAGTGCATTAAATGGATCGAGCTAAGAATTCGAGCGATTGAGTACAAGGAAGAGTTAGAAAAGAGTTAGCAAAGTTACTCAAGAGACCGATTATCATCTTTGTGTGGTGATTGATAAAGGAGTGGGCTCAGGAGTTGGTTGGAACCAGGATTGGAAAAATTACTTGTTTTTGCTTTAATTACAATTACAAATACAATTTTAACTTAAAATTTTCAATTACAATTACAATTATTTAAGTTCAAGTAATTGTAATTCAAATACAATTCAAATACAATTTGAATTACAATTTGAATTACAATTACAAATACAATTTGAATTACAATTTCAATTACAATTACAATTACAATTTCAATTACAATTTCAACTACAATTTCAATTACAATTTCAATTACAATTTCAATTACAATTTCAATTACAATTTCAATTACAATTTCAATTACAATTTCAATTACAATTTCAATTACAATTTCAATTACATTTTCAATCACAATTTCAATTTCAATTGCAATTTCAATTTCAATGAAAAGATTCTCAAAACATTGTGACCAATTCTTTTACATACAAAGCCTCGAGTTTTGCTTATGTCAATACTGTGGATTTGTTTTGTATTCTTATACCACTCCTATCAAAGCCCCATTTCTCTATATCTTTGTTCTTCCATTAATCTTTGCTTACTTTAATTTTTTCTATACATAATTTCGTTTGTAAGCAATTGTCAAGTATGTTATTCAATTCATATTGCCTCCACTAACATTATGGTTTTAGCCAAACCATGGCATCATACCGCAATGATTTGTGCAAAGAAAATAAGTTTTAACACACTTAAAAATTGTAAAAAAGTTGAAATTGTGTGCGTTGCAACTTCAAGATACTACTACTATTTAACACTATTTTGACTTTTACCAATAATATAACGTATTTAGCATGATTACACAAAACAGAGCCAATAGTGTCGCTTTGACATGCACACAAGGGCAAACAAGCAAAAAAGCAGACAAAATCTTAATATCACAAATAGCCATGAAGTTACGATCATAGGGGCCCGAGCCCCCCCAATTAAAATGCCACCAATGATAAAAATGTGACAAAAAAGTCTTGTATCTTCATTTTCAGTTTCTTTTGGCAAATTCGCGTACAACAGTACACACGTACAACAGTAATTACCAATAATATCAACAATCAGGAGGCCCGGGCCCCAACAATTTGATTTTGCCAACCAATTGAAATGTATAACCTGGGTAAAATTAAAGGGTTTTGTCCTGAAAGTTGCTTCCTCAGGCCCTCATTTAATCTTTTTACGAACGTAATGCAATAACCAGGGATGGATTTACCATACCGCACAGTGCCACAGGCCCTGCACTCAGATGGCAAGACTTTTTTGTTGGTCTTCGCCTATATTTGGCAGGAAGATGTTGCAAAAATCCCCAAAGTACCAGGGGCAACGCGCAAAGTAAATCCGGCCCGGGAATAACATGGTTAGTAAGCGTAACCATCTAATCTACCATTTTTCAATAACAATTCATCTCCACCTTGCCCGTTTCTACAAACAAAATACTTTTTCAAAAAATTAGCAAGGGGAAATGCTGATTGAACAAAATATTGAATTTGAATAGAGGGGGCCTGGGCCCCTGGCCGTACACGTACTTAATTTCACAACAAAACAAAAATCTTTAAGATAATCTTCAAATGGATTATTATTTACTGCTAAAATATTGCTGGAGGCAATGTTCCTTACTTCCCCCTATCTGGGCCAAACAAATCACTTACAATTAAAATTCAACTACAAATTGCAAGATTTTTAACGTGTTTTGGACTTAAATTGCAAGTAAAAGGAAAATTAAACAATTTAATTTTTTCTGTTGGCTTTCAAATGTTAAAAATCTAGTTCTTTCAAATGACTCTGAACAAACCCGAAATGTGATTCAATGGCATTAAAATAGCTTTTTATTTCAAAAAATTACAAAAATCATTCCTAGAGCCTCCGGCGGCTGGAGGCTCCGCCCCCAGAACCACATTTGTGATGCACTTGAGTTACATTAGCTTACTTAACTCGTCTCCCAAGTTTGACATTTGCATTTTTTTTACTATAAGTTCACTTTTTCTATCTTTAGCAAAACCTTAGTTAATTGCCAACAACAGGCCACGACATTAGATCTTCCATTCTACGATATCTTTGCCCCACAAAAGTTCCTCTTTTGGAAATTTCTGATCACGTCATTACATGTAATTTGTGGTTTGGGGCCCCCCAATCAAAAATCCTGGCTACGCCTACGGTTACTTATGGCAGGGGCAGGTTAGTTGATACACATTTTAAATAAAAAGCGATTTTCCATAAACTACGCGGCGAAAAAGCGCAAGTTTATGTGCATTTGAAAGCTTGTTTATTAGGCTAACTTTTCATAAAAGTTTGGTGTTTCTTACTTCAAAAGACTTCGAGTTATACTTCCCAAAGTAAACTTTTCCAAATTGTATTAACTAACCTTTTGGAAAGGTTAGTTGATACACCCATGAGGTTAGTTGATACAAACATTATAGTCTGGCAGGTTAGTTGATACATATAGAGTTTGCATTAATTTTAGCCCAAGTTTCCATATATACCTTTACAGTAACAACACTTTAAACTTTTACAAGCTAACGAGTTGAACACAGTATACTTTGGTTAGAGTTTTTAATACTAGTAGTCCTACGTTCCATGCAGATTCCAAAAGCATCATAAATGTATTCATTCTTACATTTAGTATAACTGTTAGTAGCACATTACAACGCATTAAGCAATTGAGCACTGCAGTATGCACTGTTTCATTCTGCAACACAAACGAATCTTGTATCCTAATGTCCATTAAGTATTTTATGCACAGTATATTGTTGACATGAGCAACTAGTAAGCCAAATCCCACTTGCTAAAATCGAATAAAAATTTGAAGTAGTTGCTTCTTCTACTTGACCTTTTCAAGGCAATGGGGTATGGCAACTTCAATAAAATGTCTGTGCCTGTAAAAGAATACGCAGTTTCATCATTAACAACGAAAGTCTGATTGTCATCATCTTCTAGCTTTTGAGGAACTTTTTCCAGGAACACTCCTTCATAGTCATTATCTTCCACGTCGTATCCATCAACCCGAGCTATGTATTTTGATGGATGTGTGCGACCATCAACCTGCCAATATGTAATTTAGTGTAGCCAAATGTATAAATATGATCTTTGATAATAGACTTGAACAGTTAACTGCTGGTGACATTTTAAAACTTCCAGTTATTAAATTAGACCGCAAGGATCAAATTAAGTTCTAAAGAAAATTAGTTTAGCATTACCACTATGCAGATAAGAATTACTGGTAACTGCTGATACTATGCTGCAATTTTTTGAGCAATAGCATTTTAGAACAAAGAAACTTAACACACTATTTCACAAAAATTACATCATACCTTGACAATTACAAAGTCTCCAACATTTACAACAATTTCTTCATCTGAGATTGAAAGATCAGATTCATCGTCAAACTGAAGAGCAGCACTATCATCAGAAGACGTTTCCTCCACCATGATAGGTTGCTTCTACTTTTTGGACCTCTTTTTCTTTTTAAATAATTCTTTCTTAGCAGTGTTGGAGCGTTTTTTCTTAAGTTTGGCTCGTTCTTTCTCAGCAATTTCATTTCTAACTGGGGTTAGAGTAGAAACTTGAGATTTTCCTTTTCTTCGTTGTTGCTGCTTTTTCTTTCTGGGGGATGCTTTAGGCAGTGGTCTTACATCACTTAGATATGTATGATGATGTCTCAGGTCTGTTGATAGTGGAATGAATTTCTTCATTGAGTAGTGAGCCTTGGGTTGCAGAATGTGGTGTTTCTACAGTCGATGTTTCAGCTGCACCTTCCGCACTTTCAAAGCTCACTGTTCCAGGAGTTAAAGCTGATGCATCTCCCGCAATTTCAAAGCTATCGATTCCAGGAGTTGCTGCTGATGTTCCAGGAGTTTCACCTTCCACACTTCCAAAACTTTCTGTTGCAAATAACAAAGGCTGTGATGAACCGATTTCGATGGTAAACGGAGCATAGTCTCTGTCAGTAACATCCGATGGTGCAAAATCAGCATCAGTAAAAAGATTAGGGTTATAGGGCCAATTTCCTGTATGTTCAAAACCAGATAAAATGTTGCGAGGTACAATAGCAGAAAGTTGAGCTTGATTCACCAACTGTGGTATGTCATAAATAGTCACACGCTTTCCTGGATGTGATCTGTTCCATGAATCCATCGCAGAGTTATATGCAGTCTTAAAAGGGTAAAAAACTGATTTGTCCAGTGGTTGAAGGTGATGAGAAGTGTGAGGTGGAATTGTAAGCAAAACAATTCCCAGTTCTTTGCATCGATCAATGGCTGCCAGTGAAATGTGGCTTTCATGATTGTCAAGGATTAACAACACCATGTTCTCCTTGGAGCACTGACTATGCTTTCCCAAATGGTCTAAATATTCCACAAAAATTACAGCACTGGTCCAGCCAGATGGGTTTGCTTTCCCAACACAGCCTTGTGGACCACCTTGTATAAAATGTTCACGATAATTTTTTCTTGGAAATATTAGCCTTGGTGGTATTACAGTACCATTTGCGCACTCAGCATAAATAGCAGTCACTAACTCTCCACGTTCACCAGAAGTGACAGAACCAACATTTTTGGCTCCTCTTGCTGTGACAATTTTTTGAGGATTTTGGACTTGTGGTCACACCAGTTTCGTCAAGGTTGTAAATTTGCCTTCCTTCAAACTTATGTTGATCCAACACAGCGGCTAAATTATTAAAATAAAGAGTTGCGTTACGTCGATTAAATGCTGAAGCACGTCCTATAGATGTTGCTTCTGGCACTCGGAGTGAAAGACCATGCCGTTGCTTAAATCCTTTCCACCATGCTTTTCCAGCTGTTTTGTTTTCTTTCCAGTTTTCAGGCATATTCAAGTTGTTTGCAACAGCAAAATTGTATGCCAACTCTCTGCATTTTGGTAATGACAATCCATGGTACTGATCAGCAAGTAAAATTATATGAGCTGCCAAGTCCTTTTCCATTTTTGGGGTGAAAACATAGTGAGCAAGAGAGACACCAGCGTAGCCTATTTCAACATTTGGTCCATTTTCTTCTACCTTTTTCATGTAACGTTTGAGAGTCATCTTATCCAAATCAAACATTGTCGCAGCTTTTCTAAGAGATGCTCCTTTTTTGTATTCTTCAGCAGCTTTATGCAAAGTCTCTGCACTAGACCGATAACACCTGTTTGTTTTTCTTTCATAAAACTGAGGAATAATGCAAAAACAAGAAATCACGCAGACCGTTACAATTAGCTTTGTTTTTATTTAATGTTTACTGATTTACTTATAAGGCTGATGTATAGTACCTAGTAGTTTGCAATCTGTAAAAACAGTCCAGTACAAGCACTCTGTATAATATCATTACTGATGTGGGTTAGTTGATACAGTGTCTCAACTAACCCACAGGTGAGTGTATCAACTAACCTTTTCTTTAAATTTCAGAAAACATGCTTGCTTTTGTGCCAGCACAGCAGTAGAGGTAACTTTTCGAGTTACCTATTGCTGCCTTACCTCAAGGTAGTTACTTGCACTCATAAGTTAATATTCTACTTTATTTGAAATTTTCAAAATAAATAAAATCAAAACTATGCTAAAAATTACTTTAAACACTATATTTTCAACTTAAGCTTTTTTTTCCTAAACTAAACAACCGAATTCTTCCAAAACATCATGTGATAACTTCTTTGTCACAATTCACCAAATGGTGGCGGTATTTCGCCAAAATGCTATTTATTTTTCTTGTTTTGCGGGGTGTATCAACTAACTTGTATCAACTAACCTGCCCTTGCCCTACCACCGGTTACACTCACACCTGACGTCATAGGCCAATTCCATGTTAGGCTTTTTTTCGGCTTAGAGTTAGTGCTGGTTATGATTTGAGTAGGTGCTAAGTTTAAGTTATGAATATGATTAACCTATCTCTAAAACTAACTATAACTATCCCTAATCTATTTTGATGTTGGGTTTGTGACGTCAGATGTGATTGCAACCGGTAGAAAATATCGATTTTGATTTGCAACTGGAAGAAAATTGATATTGTGCAAATATATTTTGTTATCATCTATCTTAGTGAATAATCGAGTAATTGAAAATCGGCAGAAAGATTACATTTATCGAGTTTTGAAAATTTTCAATTACAATAAATTGCAATTACAGCAAAATCGTGAAATTAATTGCAATTTCATCAATTACAATTATAATTTTTCCAAGCCTGGTTGGAACCCAGTTTTTAGCACCGGGATTGGATCTCTCTTTGCCTGACCCCTCAACCTTAGCCTAACTGTTCCAGCATGGCTGCACCTTGACTGGTGTCGCTCTTGGTATCCTTAACAAATCAAGCGACAAGAAAAATGCAACGCGAGTTTTCTTGTTATTATTACTGTACATAGTATACGATTAAACTAAGAAGTTTTGAAAATTTTGCAAAAATTTATGCCAGATTGGCGGAATTATTTATCTTTGAAGAGCGCAATTAATACGCAAAACTTGGCTAGCCGTCGAATGATGTCATGAATGAACTAACAGCCCAGAGTTGTAAAATGACCCAGGCTTTTCGGCTCGGGTTCGGGCCTAAAGTTGACAAGAATTTCGGACTTAAATTGGGCCTGAGACGTGCTTTTCGTTTTAGGTGCACAAAAATATAATTAAAATAACTTGGCAACATTGCTAGATTTTTCAAACCAATATAGCTTTCGGGTTTTTTCGGGCATGATTTGGGCTTCAAATTAGTTTTCGGGTTCGGGCTTATATTTTCGGGTTCGAGCCTGAACTAGTCGTCTACAACTCTGTTTCGACCGCCAAAATATACTTTGTTAAATTTAACGTTAGATTACCAAAATTAGCAAAAAATAACATGAGGATCTCAGCAAGGTCTTATTAACAAGGAAAGGCATTGGAGACATTTGCCCAGAACCCCCTTTAAAGGGTCCACATTTCACAATCGTAGAAACCAGGCGCGTAGCCAAAAATTCGCAATGGGCGGGGCTGTTTGGGGGGTGTTGGGGCGGAGCCCCCAGCCGCCGGATGCCAATGGGGTCTGGGGGCAAAGTCCCCAGCCGCCGGAAGCTGGGGGTATGGGGGCAAAGCTCCCAGCCGCCGAAAGCACGGGGGCTGGGGGCGGAGCCCCCAGCGCTCGAAAATTTTGCATTTTTTTGCAAAAATAACATAATTTTAGGGCTATTTTGATAAAAAAATAGTGCTTTGAAAACGTAGCTTAGAAATTGGCAGTGCAAACATGATTAAACTGGTTGCATAAATGTGCTGTTTGGGAGGAGGCTAATGGTAAAATTTTAGTTCATTTATTTAGATGCTGGTAAATTATAAAATCGAATAGTTCAATAAAACTCACACGGAGTAATCTATTTCGTATACAGTTTATAGAGAAAAATAATTGGGAGGGGACTAATGAAAAGAAATTTGAGAAAAATTAATTGGTAATTAATTAATACTGAATAGCCCCCTCCCCTATTCCTTAGTTTGTAGTATATTTGTTGGTGACACCTATGTTTAGCATTTTTACACTTGCGATCAAATTTGATTGCGAATTTTTGACCATTTTTCAAAGTTTTCATTTATTTGTTAGTTTTACTTTCAACAAATTAGCCCCTCTCCTAAATATATGTTTCAAAAGATGTTTTAAATCACTATTTAGTCCACTTTAATGCATTTAACGGTCTCAAAAATGCTAAAAATGTAGTGTTTTTCTCATTTTGCATTTTGGTCAACATGCCAATGAGGGGGGCTATAGCCCCCCCCCCTGGCTACGCTACTGAAACGGAAAAATAACAAACCGTTATCTTCTTCTAAAAATGCCCAAATTTTTTGCGGGAGCTTTGCCTCTTTATCTTATAAGAATTACGACTTTCATAGTATGTTCTTCACTGATAAAAGTCAAGCTATCAAGATTTCTTTCTTTACATCTATAACAGTTAGCAGCCAAAAACCGAATGGTTGACTACTGAGAAATACAAAAGTCCATCTTTACTGATGGTGATAAAACTACGAGAAGGCTATAGTTCATCCATGACGTCATTCACTTTATAGATCCAAATCGTTATTTTGAGCTTTTTCTAAATCAATACAATTTTTTACAACCAAGGATGGCAGTACCAGAGTTGTAAGTCGGGCCGGGCTTTTCGGGTCGGGTTCGGGCTTAAAGTTGACAAAAACTTCGGGCTTGATTCGAGCCTAAGACGTACTTTTTGTCTAAGGTGTATACAATAATATAATCAAAATAATTTGGCAACATTGCTAAGTTTTTCATACCTAACTTTACATTCGGTTTTTTTAGGGTATGATTTGGGCTTCAAATTAGTTTTCGGGTTCGGGCTTATATTTTCGGGTTCGGGCCTGAACTAGTCGGCCCGTTTACAACTCTGGGCAGTACGGTACGGTACATTTAAAATTCGCGTACTACGTACCTCGCACCTTGAATCGTGCTGTACCAGCGTGCCGTACATCACTTCAATTTTTGAAGCGTACCAAACCAACGTACCCTAATCGTACCATTATAAAAAAGACGTACCGTACCAGCGTACCGTACTTCTTAGCAAAATTTGAGGCGTACCGTGTTTACGTACCGTACCATCTGCCATCTTTGTTAACAACTATAAAACTGGAAACAATGTTGCTGAACAACTTTTTTTGACGTAGCAATTAAAACCAAAATAGCAAATTTACCTTGGCACTTGATCTTTAAGGTGCTGCGCAAGCCCCTGCACGACGGCAACGTGATGATCCAGGTCGCAAGAGAAGAGATCAATGGCAACCAAAGATGTTGATAAAGTTTTGGCTCTCAATGCCCTTCTCAAGTAGATTTCAAAGATTGAGTTCTGCAAGAATGTGGTCAAAACCAAGTGGATGAGATGAAAATTTTCAATAGAAATGACACCCTTGTGCTTCTTTACAAGTCGGTCTGCGTCGGTTTTTCTCTTCTGGTCAGTACCATTTCGTTGAGCAGATGTGCTTTTCTTGTAGGCCTATTGGCTCAATAGATCGGAAAAAAAGTTAAATCAAATCAAATCAAATCTTTCATTATACTCGCTGTAATACGCTGAAGCGTGTAACCAGTTGGCGGGGCCCATCTCCGCGTCATTGCGCCCGGGCAACACATCTCCTTTCGAAGAAATGTCGCAGCGGTGGCGAGCCGTTAGCAACACTGTGTCCGATTTGACCGGTCCGAGATTTGAACCTCAGACCTCCCGCTACAGACACCAACGCGTTAGCGCTCGACCAACTCAGTATGAAAAATAACAGTCCAATCTTTACCAAAAGGAAAAGTAAGTTTTGATTACAGCTGCCCTCAAATTAAAGTCAATGAAGCATCCAGCCAATTCCGGTAGCTTACAACAAAGAGCGAAACGTAGTTTTTGAATTTTTTTTCTCATTTTGGGGCTGCAGTTGCAAAGATATTCAACAACTGCAAAGAAATATCTCTCACTGAAAAGTTTTGGGAAATTGTGGATCGGTTCTCTCAGCCTAAACTTACGGGGAAAAAGAGAGACGGAATAATACTTACCCTTTTAATAACATGACATGACCTATCCAAATTCGGTAAACCTTCCCCTTTATCTAATAATTCAGACTGGGTGAACAAACTCAGGGTTTCCAAAAAATTTTAGGAGGATATCTTTTTGCATTTGTTGAATACGTTTGCAACCGCAACCTCAAAAATTACATTTCAATTTTAGCCATTGTAAACTACAGGAATTGGCTGGATGCTTCACATCGTTTTTAGGAGATACTACTCGAAAGCGGTTTTATAGAAGAAATGAGAACTACTTGAGGTAATAAAGAGGTGACCCAAACCTTTTTCCACAATTCCTCTTATTTGCAAAAATACGATATTATCCGTTTGACTTCAAACCATGCTAGGCAACCCTGCATTTCGCAATTTTGTGACATCACAAAAGGCATAATTTTGCAAAAAAATTCTCTCAGACTAAGAAACGCGATTACCAACAGATAGCAATGAGTAGCCTCTAACCAAATCTGAAAATTTGACTACTGCTACTGAAACCTAAACAAGGCTACCAGCACTGATCTACAGTACGCTTTTTGTAAACTCACAAAGTTGCGAAACGCAGGGTTGCCAATGGTACGAAGTCAAACGGATTAAAACGTATTTACGCAAATAGGTTGGAAAAAGGTTTGGGACACCTCTTTATTACCTCAAGTAGTTTTCAATTCTTCAATAACACCGATTTGAGCTGCATTTCTTTAAGGAATAAATATCGAAAAATAAGCATTCGATGAAAAAAATTGTTTGGGGGAAACTATGGTACTAATTGAATAACTTAGCACATATTGGAAATCAAAATTGTACCTATGATGAAAAACAATGTTTTTTGTTTGTCCTTATTTTTGAGTCCGAATCGATAGTAAACCTTGTTATCGTGTTGCGTTCGTAGAACCGTACACAATATGAATGAACGGAAATATCAGATGCTTATTCATATCCGTCATAATGAATCTAAGAAAAGAAAACAAACGAACAACATCTTACAGAGCTCTGTTGGTAACAAACTTTTTTCTCTGCAAGCTGAAGAGAAGTTTGTCAAAGCTTCTGTTTTACATAAAGTTTTGCAAAGGTATTGATGAAAAATTTGGCAACATTTCTCATAAATGATGGTTGATGGATCACAAAAACTTGTACAAGTTTTCATTACGATTGTGATATCTTTTATGACGAAATTTTATTAAAATTTTTCATGAACATTAATGCAAAACCTTATGAGGGAAGGTTGAGAGTGAGGCAAAGGGAACGTAATAAAAGTACTCAAATGTATTGACTACAAAGCAAAATTTGCAGCCTATGCAGTAGCTTTCTTCTATACGCCAGGCGTAAACTGTGCGTAACATCGTGAGCGCATCAGCAAATTTTTGGTTTATTTTGAAGAAAGATTTGGTACTTCAGTTTGTAGACTTACTGGCGTACAAACTGTAGTTGATTAAAATAAACAAAATACGCTGGTAAGCTCACAATTTTACACCCAGTGTAAGCGGAACCTTACTTGTTTACAGCCTTGACCTATTTTGGAGGTATTTTTTTTCAAGAAAAGGATCGGAAACTAAAACAAAAGCACGATTAAAATAAATAAGCGCGAAGGTGCAGAAAATTGACATGTAAAATAGAAAAGTGTCAAATTGTTCAGTTTTGGATGAGTTCACTGCACCTTAATATGAGCAAGCCGGTGGGTTAAAGCAGTAACGGGTTCGTCTCTGGAGCCGAAGATCTGAGGTTCAAATCTCGGGCTGGTTGAATCGAACACAGTGTTGCCAACGTCTTGCCACTGCTTTGACATTTCTTTGAAAAGAGCTGTGTTGTCCGCTGGTACAATGACGCTAAGATCAGTGGCGCCCTGGGGGGTGACATCATTTTACGATGTGAAACCATAATCCGGCCAAAAACTCCAATAATTTGTCGTGAAGTCCGCATTTGTACCAAAAACTCCTCTAACTTGCGGTGAAGACCTTTTTTTGGTCTCCATCCGCATTTAGACATAATTTTCACCTAAATCGGTCACGGCTGCGGAAGTGTCACATGACAAAGGGGGACACCACGAAATCCCATCCCGGGTGCCACCAATCTTAGCAACGCCACTGCCGTAGATAGGCCCCGCAAACTCATTACACGCTTTGGCGTAATACAACAAATATAATGAAAGATTTGATTTGATTTTTAAAAAATCTTTGATTGCTGCTTGGACTTTTGCCCGGCACGTGATCTGGCCGTGATCCTCTAACTTTTATTTATGTTTCTCATTCTCCAATTTTTGTCGTGGGAAATGACAAATTTGGTTAAGGATTAGCTTATAGTTTTCACTTAAAGCTATTGCAACAGGAAAAACGCTATTTTCTTCTCACAAAAAAGAAAGTTTTAGCCTTGAATTAGCAAAACTGAGTGACGACGTGCAAAATGAGAAGCAAACTAAAGCTAATATCTCAAAAACGGTAAAAAGCAAAAAATGCTCAAATTTTTTGGTGATAGTTTTGGGATCATCCTAAACACTTTACTTATAAAGCTGACAAAAAAGAGCTACGCCCACATAAGCAGAGCGGACCCCAAGGCCGTTGCCAGAGGGGGACCAGGCGGAACTCAGTACGTCTAGAAATGCTTAAACTCTACCAGGTAAATGCTCAGTATTACTGTAGTTATGAACGTCAATTACGGCTAAGTTGAGCCTCTTTTCGCTGAGCCCCGCCTGTACAAAGCATCCGGCCACGGCCTTAATTACCACCGATTCAACGAAAGTATAAAAACTGTTTTTTATAAACACATTGCTGAACATCATATAAATGACGTCAAAGTAAAAAATTGATTAAATATGTCGCTAAAAGTATCCCTCTTTACAAATCGTGGCTATACACTATATTTTAATCAGGTTAACGAAATTCGTTGTTGGGTCTGTACATTTCCAAAATTTCTTTGTTTGAAGTTAACTTCACAAATTTTAATGTAAATGAAAAAAATATATAGCGGAATTTCTTCAATGTGGTTTGCGTTGTTCCTGCTACAATGCTGCTGGTTGGAGCTCACTTGGACGCAAACTGGTAGTAAGTTATTTAATCTTTTTGAACTATTTTGAGCCCTTTTCTTTTTATTTACTTTTTCAAAATTTTACATACTGAATATTTGTTACAGTATAGATTAATCTGCTGTAAATTTTGCTCCAACTTTTTGTTACCAAGCTCTCTTTGAAACCCTGATATCGACCACAGACTACTATATATTCATCTATATTTTCTGACAACGGAACCCTAATAAGGAGTTGATTTGTTCCTCCATTGGTTAGCAGCATATATGCATGTTTCAGTGATCGTCGTCGTCATCGTAGCCAATAATATTTCAATGTAACTTATTAAAGATGTTACATATAAATACATACATATTTGTTATTAAATATGTTACATACGTAATACATTCAACAATATGCTGCCCTTTAAATATAATGACGTACATTTAATATGTTGTTATAAATTGGTGTCAGATTAAGATGGGTGTAACTGATGCTGCATCATTAGGCAGGGCCTGAGTTACATTGCCCCGGACACTTTGCATTTTTGGTATTTTCGCTACAACTAAATTTTGTTTGAAAAATGGCATTGTGCAAACATTGATGTCCAAAATTGTCAAACTGCTGCGGTCATACTAGGCGTAGAACATAACCGATATTATAAAAAAATCAAATTGCATGTATCTGTGCATGATGATATCCACAATGTCGCTAGATAGCGGAGTTTCTCAATATTGAGAATAGTCAAAGAAAACTGTGATTTTCAATGAGGCAAAGAATATTAAGACTGTTGGTTATTTTTATATGAGCATTGAATACAAGGCATATTGCGCAGCTTTGATTACCATGATATGATCAAAGAAATTGCGCTTTCTAAGGTTTGAAAATCAGGATTACAGTAAATTAAAGTAAACAGCCCTAGCACAAAAGCTAAAGTGACAATGCCTCTTGACATGACTTCATACCCTTAAAGCAAGTTTAGACGGTTGCCGTTAAATGATTGCTATTTGCAGCTAGTCATGACGGAGCGTTTTATTTCTATTTTTGATAATTATTGGGGTAAGCTGATTGTATCAAACACAAATTTTTTTTCAATCTGGGTGCTAAAGTATGAGCGGTCGATAAAGTCGAATGTAGTCTTAAACCCTAATATTGTATAACGTAGCTAAGAAAAATTGGGATCAGGCCTACTCATGTCCAAAGTTGGATCCATTCATTTTTTTGTAATTTTTAGATTCAAATTCAAATTCAATTTCATTGACTTTGAAAAAGCTAAATTCAAATTCATTGACTTTGAAAAAACCAAATTCAAATTCAAATTCATTGACTTTGCAAAAGTCGAATTCAAATTCAAACTCATCAATAACTCGTGAGCGGATTCTAATTCAAATTTAATCCAACCCCTTTTTTCACACCAAAGATTCAAAGAGGATTTTGCAGTTTGCACCTAGCAAGTCGCAGTCTCTTAGTCGTAGATGTGTATTAGCGCATCACAGGTGCGTAATAAACCAACAACTCAAGTCGCTTGAATCCAGAATTAGATACAGTGCCGTCGCCAGAGCAAACGATGTGAGGGGGCACCAGCCAAAAGTGAGTAGGGCACTAAGATTTGCTTATAAAAACTGATCTTCGGATCTTGAACGGCTACAATTATGTGCAATTTTAAAATAAGGCCGGCAGCGTTTCTAGCTCGTTTCTTCCATGGCCAATAATAGCTTGAAAAATCTATCTACAGCAGTGAATATTACCAGACGTTCGACCAGGATTTTGCTAAGAGAGGTGAACCAAAAGTAAATTTTTTTTACACAAAAACTGTCTGATTTAGCCCCCGTGCTGAACAAACTGATGCAACTCAAGCGTGTCACAGACGGACATAGATACTAAATATTAAGTGAATGTGGATAGGGCCTGAGAGCGGATACCCCAACCGCTGGGCGATTTTGATGCAAAAAAATAGCGATTTTAACGCCATTTTAATCATACTTCGCACTTTTAGAAGCCATATGAATAACTAAATTACTAAAATTCAAAAGTCATTTCAAAAAATTGAATTGCTTTTCACCTTTGACCCCTCTACTTGTGGTCAAGTTTAAACGCTTGTATTTTGAGATTAAACTTTCTAAGTGACTTTGTAAATGAGACTTAAGACCCTTTACCCTAGTTGCGCAACTGACTGTGACCTCAAAAGCTTGAGTGTGCTCTAACTAAAACTCAAAGCAGCCGGTCTTTGAAAAAAAAGTTTTCACGCACTGTTTATTTTCATAGTCACTAACGAATTACTGGTAACGATTCGGCAAGCTTACGTGTCTCTACGGAATATTGCGTCAGATTAATGTACTGCAGTTGGTTGTCAGCAATTTCACAAAGAATCGGAAACACATCAAAGAAGAATTATGTTTAAAAGTAATTATTTCTTTTTCCATCATTGTCTGTTGTCTTGTTGTTGCGTGATGTTACAAAAGCAGTATTTTTAGTAAACCAAAATGGGGGCACAGGCACAAGCAGCCGTTAGGGGGTTCGCCCCACTGCCCCCTCCCTTAGAGACGGCACTGGTTGGATCCATTCATTTGGTTTTTAATTTTTAAATTCAAATTCATTGACTTTTAAAAAACTAAATTCAAATTCAAATTCATTGACTTTGAGAAAACTAAATTCAAATTCAAATTTATTGATTTTGCAAAAGTCCAATTCAAATTCAAATTCATCAATAATTCGTGAGCGGATTCAAATTCAAAATTCAAAATTCAAATTTAATCCAACCCTACTCAAGTCTACTGTAAATTCGGCCCTACGATTAGAGTTCTTTGTATTGGGGGTTGGTTTTTTGTTTCTTTATCATTTTTTCTCGTTTTGGTTTCCTATTTACATGTCCAGTGGTGCTATTGCATGACGGAACTGTCATTTGATTGAGTTTATCAATGAAAATACTGGAATTTGATTATGACGTTTCGGCATTGCCTAGAAGCGCTGATTATGACATTTCGGCATTGCCGAGGAGTGCTCATGCGTGACGAACGGAGTTTACTAACCCCTGTAGACAATATGGGTATGATAATATTTAACGAGAGTGAAACATCCAGCCAAATCTGGTAGTTTACTATTGTTGAAAACAAGAAATAATTTTTGAAAATTTTTGTTCTCATTTTGACGCTGTTGTTACCAAGGATGGCAGTACGGTACGGTACGGGACGTAGGTATGGTACGGTGCGCCTTAATTTTTGCTAAGAAGTACGGTACGTTGGTACGATACGCCTTTTTTGTAATGGTACCGGTACGGTACGTTGGTACGGTACGCTTTTTTTGTAATGGTACGGGTACGGCACGTTGGTATGGTACGCTTCGAAAATTGAACTGAAGTACGGTACGCTGGTACGGTACGGTTCAAGGTACGAGAGACGTAGTGCGCAAATTTTGCCCGTACCGTACCGTATTGCCATCCTTGGCTGTTACAAAGATATTCAACGAATACGAAAAGATATCGACTTAAAAAGTATTTGAAAACCCTGAGTTTGTTCTCCATCCTGAATTTCTAGAAAAAGAGAGGGTTTTACGTCGTAGGATAGGTCATGTGATGTTACTGGAAGGATAAATTTTATTTTGTCTCTTTTTCCTTAGAAGTTCAAGCTGAAAAAATAGATTTAGGGTTTCGAAAAAGATTTACGAAGGATGTCGTTTTGTATTTGTTGGATATTTTTGCAACCATACCCTCAAAACGAGAGCAAAGCATTATAAAAAATTGTATTTTGATTTTTGCTTTTGTAAGCTACACTAATTGCCTAGAAGCTTCACCCCCTTTAATATGCTGGTCACATACCACACTGTAAACTAGCTTCGAAGAAAATATTTGAACTTATTGTTTTCACCATCGAAGAAAGGAAATCTTTTTTAAAAAATCTAACTTTTTATGAGGACATAAAGACTATATCTTGCAGTACATGCAGTAGCAGTAATCTAGCTTTACCAAATTTACGCTATACTTCTTTCCGTTATGTATTGATAGCAAAATTAGATCTTAACTACATTTAGATTTCTAATCACCAAAGTGTAAAATGAAGCACTCAGTTTTAACCAGGGATGTGGAAGCGGCAGTTTTTGAATCGCTTCCGCTTCCACCCTCATCGCTTCTACCGCTTCCACCACTTGATGACGTAATTTTTGCTTAAAATTTTATCTTGAAATTTTTTGGCAAGAATTTTTTCCAGATTTGTCAAGCTTAAACGGTTTTATGCTATTATGACCTCAAAAAAGAACATAACATGAAACCAAAATGCGAAATTAAATTAGTTTGTCGTTGTAAGGATCTGAGCGTAGGCGTAGCCAGGAATTTAGATTAGGAGCGGCCGAAATCGAAATGTCCAATCACTTGGTATTATGCTAAAATAAAGAGCGATTGCTCATTGGAGTCTCGGTATAGATTTCCAAGTGCTTGGGATAATGATGTTTCAATCGCATTTATTGTAGTTTGCGATTCTTTACGTGGCTATAATTAGTTAAACCTGCTGAGGTTAAACCCAAACAATAGCAGAATCTTTTTAGTATTTGGTGGTGGTGGTGGTACTACTCGACCCCTTCCGAGGGATGGGGGCGCAGAGGAACTCCGCGGAGACCCAACAGTCGTGCCACACCCCAAGGTCTGGACCATAGATCGAGAATAGAGAGAGAGGAGCAAAAGATAGATTTGAGAAGGGGTTCAGAAGCAGGACAGTCGAGGAGGAGATGATTGAGGTCCTGCAGAGGGTGTCCACAGGCACTACAATCAGAATTCTCCTTCCGACTGATCCTGTGAAGATATGAAGATAAAAGAAGACTGTGACCATGGCAGCGAAGACGAGAGAGCTCACTGCGTATGGAGCGAGAAAGAAGAAGTTCCTCCGAAGAGACTTCGGGGACTTGGAAGTTCAGATGGGAGTGAGAGATGTGACGTCTCCAATTGCGGTATTGGAAATAACGGACTTTGGCAATAACTGGGGGGAGAGGGCTTGGGATCGCATCAGTGGGCAGAGAGGCACCAGTTTTGGCAAGTAAATCAGCTTTTTCAATTCCGGGGAGACCTGCGTGTCCGGTGACCCATTGGAAGCTCAAAGTGGTATTGTTAGAGAGGGAGGAGGCAAGGGACCAAACATTCCATAGGGACTCGGGCAGGAGATAAGAGGGGGCTGAAGAAAGGATAGAGAGGGCTGATTGAGAGTCGGTTAGGAAAAGAACTGACTGGAATTTGCAGGTCATCAAATGGCTAGTACACCAAGCAAGACCTTGCTTGAGGGCAAAAGTTTCAGCTGTGAAGCTGGAGGCAATTGAAGCGGAGGAAAAAGATAAGGAATGGGATGTGTTGCATTTGGAGCATGTTGCATACACTCCAGCGCCACCAGGACCAAAAAGGGAGGGGACAGATCCGTCAGTCCATACTTGGATATCAGAGGGGGGGAGGGAGGATAGTCTGCTTGAAGCAGTTGGTAGTCGGGCTGTACTGCTGCCTGTGCAGTCGGGAATGAAGGGGGAAACAGTGAAGTGGGTTGTGGACCATGGGGGAAAAGGGGGGCAAGTGATCAGAGACTCGCGTGGGGATGGGAGTGGTTGTGTGGCTGAAGAACAGAATGATCTCCAGGAGGGTTTCTTCTTTAGTAGGCAGGGAACGTTTTTCATTGCCAAGGCATAAAGTCTGGAGAAGTCGGGGGGAAGGCGCAGAGCACGTTCAAAGGAGTAGAGGGTCTGATGCTCTAGAGTCAGCTTTAGAGGAGGGAGTTGGGCCTCGAGAAGGAGTAGTGAGGAGGGGGTGGAAGAGAGGCAACCAGTAATGACCCTGCAAGCAGCTCTGTGTGGAACTTCCAGGTGATTGGTTGCAGTGTGGCAGAGGAATGGGAACCATCCAGGAGAGGCACATCTGAGCACCGGACGGACAAAGGCTTTGTAGAGTAGGGAGAGAGATTCTTTTGTGGGACCCCAAGAGGCAGTGGCAATTGAGCGAAGGGCTTTGTGGCGTGGGTAGAATTTGGAACACAGGGATTGGACATGGGCCCCAAAGGATAGAGTCCGATCAAAGGTTACTCCAAGGAATTTAGGGGTGGGATTGAACAAAAGAGGGAAGCCCAAGAGGTTCAGTCGGGGTTGGAAAGTGGCTTGATGGGGATCTGTAGAGAAAAAGGAGGACTCACACTTCTTTGGATTGAGTGGAAGTCTCCATAAGTTGGACCATGTTTCTAGGACGGCGAGGGAGGATTGGACAACAGAGGAAGCTTTGAGCGGATCTGGGGAAGAGGACCAGATGGCCAGATCGTCAGCATACAGGGAGGCATGGGCATCCCGAGGTAAATTCTTAGTGATGTCATCAACAAACAGAATGAAGAGGACTGGACCAAGAACCGAGCCCTGTGGGACCCCACGTCTGATGCGGAAGGAGCGGCTATGGGAACCACCAACCTGGACTTTAGCTCTACAATCAGAAAGGAAGGAGCGCACCCAGAGAACGAAGCAAGGGGGAGTTTGAGCGAGAGGAGTTTGTGAAAAAGAGCAGAGTGCCAGACCAAGTCAAAAGCCTTGAAGAAGTCAACAGAAGCCAAAATGGTTCGGTCTGGAGGTTTTTTCTTTTGGAAGCCGTCCCAGATTGATTGAGACAGAGTTAGAATTTGGTCAAGGGATGACCTACCAGGACGAAAGCCGGCCTGGCAAGTGGAGAGGAGATGATTCGATTCAAGGTGAAAAGTTAGGCGAGAAAGAATCAAGCGCTCAAAAAGCTTGGAGATGCAGGAGGTGAGGGAAATGGGGCGGAAAGAGGACGGAGAGGAAGTGGGTTTTCCAGGTTTATGAATGGGAATGATAGTGGCAGGTTTCCAACAAGAGGGGAAGGTGTGAGAGTGCCAGGACCTGTTAAAAAGAGAAAGAAGGAGGAGCTGTGCAGGTTCAGGCAGGTGCTTTAGTAAAGGGTAGGCAATCTGGTCAGGGCCAGACGCAGTGGAAGAGGAGAGATTGCTGATGGCAGTGGAGAGTTCAGTCAAGGAGAAGGGGGAGCAGAAAAAACTGTGGAGGGAAGAAGCATCCTCACAGCTAGCTTTCCGGAGTTCATTCATGAACTGTCTTTCAGCTCTGCGAGAGGAACGGGGTGTCGCTTTAGATAGATGTGAGCGAAGATAAGAGGCGTAGTGGTTGGCAGTATCAAGAGGGGAAGTGCAATCAGGAAAAGAAGGGTCTTGGGAGGTGTTCTTTTTGCCCTAGACGGCATTGAGAAGCCTGAAGACAGCACGAGGATCAGAACGGGGAGACAGGTTAGAACAGGTGGCTTGCCAGGTTGCAGATTTGGCTCTAGAAATGACTGAGGACGCCCTACGAGAAGCGTCTAAGTATCTGAGGCGGTGCGACTCAGATCGGTGTGCTACGGAGCGGGCCCTCCGTCGTTCCCGCACTGCAGATTCCGCTTCCTGGGACCACCAGGCTTTGGGGGAACGACCAAGGCGGCCAAAGGGGATAGAGGTCTTGGCAGCTTCGACTAAGAAGAGGGAAAAGGAGTGGGCAGCCTGGTGGATGTTGAGTGCATCAAAATCAAGAGAGGGGAGATGCTCAGCAATATAAGATTGGTAAATATCCCAACTGGCCTTTTTGTAGTTGAATTTGGGAGGACGAGTGTTTGGGTGACAAACTGGAGAGAGGGGGAGGACAATTTCAATGGGGAGATGGTCCGAGCCAAGGCCAGGGAGAGTGCGCCACTCACAGTGGGGAGCGAGAGACGCAGGAGCTAACGAGATATCAGGGGAAGAACGGCTCCCAGTGGAATGGTGAAGGAGCGTGGGAGAGGCGGGGTCGTTCAGAATTTCCAGACCGGAGGAAGTGATCCAGCGAAACAGGTCATTTCTGAGCGGGTTAGGGGGAATGAGTCTATCCCATGTTGGTTGGTGAGCATTGAAGTCTCCGAGGATAAAAGTGTCAGGGGAGTTAGGAAGGATGTCAGGATAGAAGGTCCTGGTGCAAGAGTCAGAAGGAGTGTTTCTGATGGGAGGGGAGTAGAGGTTAAGAAATTGAAAAGGAGAGTGGTTGGAGAGAAGGATTTTAACACAGGTGTAGTCTGAGTAGGGGTCCTGGGAAGACAGAAACAGGAGAGAAAGCCAGGTCAGAGTGGATGAGAGTGAGGACACCACCACCTGTGTAATGAGTACTGGAGGAAACAGGGCCTTGTCTACCGAATGTCCGGTCCGTGCGGAGGGTATAATAACCAAGGATTTGGAACTTTTTGGTTGAGGAAAGATGTGTTTCCTGGAGGAAAATGAGGTCATAGTGGTTGCCAGAGAGAAGAGCGATCAGTTCGGCACGGTGGGAGGAGGAAAGACCGCCGGCATTCCATTGAAGAATTCGGAGATTTTGTGAGAGGCGTGGATTTCCTTGAGGGTGGGGTGGCAAGTTATGGACCGGCTGTGAACCTGTGAGCGGTGGTGATGAGGCTGGAAGGGTGAAGGCGGAAGGAGGGTAGGTGTTAAGGAGGGGAGGATGTGAGGGGAGAGGCAGAGATGAATCCAAGAGATCTGAGCAAGCAAGTGGAGGGGGTGTGGGTGGGGGCGGAGCTGGAGAGACGGGGCGGGGGGACGCTGGCCAGTGGGTGGGAGAGGCAAGGTCCCCATTAAGACAAACAGGGCAATTCCAACCCATGGGGGAGCCGGCCGCGCAGATTTTGCGAAAGTCAGCCCGGGTCAGAGAGAAGCAGGGGAAGTGCACCCACTTGGAGCAGGTGGAGCACTTTAAGGAATCCTTACCAACCTCGAGAGAGCAAATGGAGCAAGGGTAGCGTGGGGGGCCCCGAGGTGGACGTGATTGGTAAAAGTCAGGCGGTAGTGGGGGGAACCCTGGGGGAGGGGGTGGAGGGGATGCAGGCGGCGTAACAAGGAGACTGGTCTGAGTGGGGGAGCCAGTTGTGTTTTGGGGATGGCACGCTGGGCATTGCCAGCCCACTGCAGTGCCAGTTGCACAGATTGTGCGAAAGTCAGCACGGGTGAGGGAGGAGCAAAGAAAATGCACCCACTTAAGGCAAGCAGAGCATTGAAGAGAATCTCTGCCCACATCCAGATGGCAGATGGAGCAGGGGTACCTGGGGTGAGGATGGTTGCTGATGGGGCCTGGGTTAGGGTGGACATTGCCACTAATAAGGAGCAATGCCAGGATAAAGAGACGTCGAAAGGGGGTCCGGTCAATAAGAAGAAGAGGAGCCGCCCGTTGTGACCGGTCAACGGGCGGCCCAGCAAAAAAACAGTCCGAGACAATGGGGGCGACCTTTCGGTCGAGCCCCTCGGGAGATCTGTCCGGCCATTTCGACCCATCCCCATTGGGGAGGGGACTGCACCACCACGTTGAGGTGGCAGGACGTTGGTGCAGCTTGTTAGTATTTCGTTTTTATATGCGTTAGTATTTCGTTTTTATATGCGTTTTAGTATTTCGTTTTTATATGCGGCTTTGCTCGAAATGTTTTGCAGAGCAGCGTGTATTTTTAAGATCGCAAAAAAAAACAACGTTGCGAAAATTTCGTGATTATACATATCATAAAAGATTATAATTCTTTTTAATTTAGCAACTGTATAGGCTACTCTGCAGTAAGACATACATTATAGAACATATCATGTTCAAAGTTCTAGAAAATTATACTTCGTTTAAGAGACATTGATGCTTTCCTTTGTCTACTTCATAGAGAATATTATATTGTCACAGTGAGAAAAATTAAATGCTGGAACTGAAAACTGTATTTATGTTAATCAGTGAATGCTATGTTATATCAAATCTTTTTTAAAAAACTGGGCAAGGCCCCCAAAATTTTTGAGAAAATCTTCAAAATCTTATAGGACTGAAACAGGAATTCTTATCCCAGATAGCCATTTTATCTGGATCGGATCAGGAACAGATCTGGTAAGATCGGGCAATAAGGCCGGGTTCAGATCGGGTATAAAGCTGGCAAATGTTCAGCCAGATCTAAACCCGATCAAAACCGGAGGTAGCATGCAAAGTTGACCTGATCGGGCGTGCGGATCAGATTCAGATCTGGCTACATGACCAAATCCAGATATGGCAACCTTATCCGTTTCAGACCTGGCACCTCCATCTCTACCAGGAGTAACAAACCGATCATTCTCAGATCTGACAATCCGGTCGCTTTCAGATCTCGTACGACTATCAGTTTCTGACCGGGTTTAAAGCTGGCAAAAGTTCAGCCAGAGCTTAACCCGATCAAAACCAGAGGTAGTATGCAAAGTCGACCCGATCGGGCATGCAGATCAGGTTCAGATCCGGTTTAAATGATCAAATCCAGATATGGCAACCTTATCCATTTCAGATCTGGCGCCCCATCTATATCAGATGTAACAACCAGATCATTCTCAGATCTGGTAATTCAATCGTTTTCAGATCTGATAATTCAATCGTTTTCAGATCTGGTATGACTATCAGTTTCAGATCGGGTTTAAAACTGGCAAAAGTTTAGCCAGATCTTAACCCGATCAAAACCAGAGGCAGCATGCAAAGTCTACCCGATAGGGCATGCAGATCAGATTCAGATCCGGTTTTCATGACCAGATCCACATCTGGCAACCTTATACGTTTCAGATCAGGCACCCCAATCTCTACCCGATGTAACTACCTGATCAGTCTCAGATCTGGCAATCCAGTCGGTTTCAGATCTGGCAAGCCTATCCGTTTCAGATCTTGCATTCCAATCGAAGTCAGATGTGGTATCTTCGTCGATTTCAGATCAAGCTTCATGGCCGGTGTTAGATCTGGCGATATGGTCTTATCCATATCAGGCACCATTATCAGTTACACATCTGGCAATCCGATCGTAATCCGACGTGAACCCCTATCAGTTTCAGATCTGGCTAGATGATCTGTCTAAGATCTGGCATTTCCAGCTAAACCAGATGTGGTATTCTTATCATTTTCAGATCAAGCTACCTTAGCGCTTTCAGAACTGGCTGTGCGATCTGTTTTAGATTGAGCCTCACGGTCTAACGCAGATGGGGCATCCCTATCATTTTTAGATGAGACAAACTGGCAAGACCATCAATTCTAGATCTGGCATACCAAACCTAATCAACGTGAAGCCAATTGTATTTTCGGATCCGGTCATGTAATCAGTTTTTAGATTTAGCACCTCTACGTAATAATGAAGATATAGCAACCCGACTATTTTCAGACCTGGTTCAATGATCCAGCTGTTTCGAAAAGCGAAATCTAATCGGTCTTGAATTTCGTTAAAAGGTCTACCAAAAAGATGTTTCAATGTCGGTGCTGTGCGCTACAACCAATAAAGCAATATATAAAAGTGAACTTTAAGTAGTGAAATTAATAATTTTTATATCGTTATGACGCAGGTTGATTTGGCATGCTAAAGATATTTCTTTCGTATCTGCATGAGCTAAAATTCAAACACTATTAAGTTCTAAAATGGTTAGGTGGCCACATCTGATACTACATTCAAAGTATTTTATAATCATCAAGCAAACACATGTTGACCAAATTTTGAAATTTTATTTTACAAATAAATGTGAAATTTATTCTAAACGTCTGTTGAGTTTGGTCAGTGTTTTCTGAAACAGCAGTTGTTTGGTCAAACTCAGGTAGATTTAAATTAGGAGGGGATATACAACTTGTTTTCTTTTTTCTCGCTTGTCCTGGCGAAGCTCATCTTCGGCCCTACCAAACCAGCTGATTAGCGTTATTCCGGATACGGGTTTATGGTTGCACTTAGTTAACTTGCGAAGTGTTTCTACAAAATATAAATAAAAATTTAAGCTCTTCGCATTGTTTATTTATTTTGTTTCTACGTTTTTTAATCTTTAATTTTTGGTAACAAATTTTGTTCTTCTCACCGAAGACGATTAAAACTAAACTATGCTTGAAACAAGCCATTAGAGTTGAGTTTTAATCTTTTTATGAAAATATCGAAAGCATAAAGACTCCACAAATCTAAATGTATCAAGAAGACTCCTTCGCGCAATACTTACTTATATAGCACTTATACGAGGTTTTCAGCGGAGGTGCAAGATATTGAAATAGAAAGAAGCACGATAAATCATAAGTAAATATAAAGTTATATATTTTTATTTCATTTTTGAACAAGGAGGAATGGGGCCACTGTCAAAAGCTCCTTAATCTCAAAAGTAGTACAGCAAAGTAATTATTAAGCAACGCAAGTGTTTTTCTAAAATCTACACACAATGCATGCAATACAGTAAATAGCAAACGGTATTAACGCGGGAAGTTTTTTGGCCAATGGAGCCAAAGTAAAAAAAAAGCTTGTTATTATCTGGGAGGAAATCCCTTGTTTAAGCATTCAAAAAGCGCATGATCAAATCTATCTGACGTCCAGCTACTCGAGGCCTTACGGCTGGAAGAATTTTGTCAATTGTTGACAAACAAAACCTTTTTAAACCGGTTTCACTAAAATTTATTTCACTGATTTTTTGCGTAAAACTTCATAGGAAAGACTTTATCCCTTTCAGCTCTCCTACTTGCTAATTAAGTGCATGTACTAAATCGAAACGCGTCACACCAATAAAGCAAAGAATAGGAATACGCAGCATTGTCAATTATTATTGCTATAAACAGGCGCCCTTTAGACTATACACAGATTGCAATTTAACTTTCCATGAATACAGTTTTACCATTGCACTGAAGATGAGTTAGTGAGCTACTACAAAATTTTGAAGAAATTTTTGTAATAATACAGAGCTTACTTTTGCCTCTCTTTAGAGCACAACGCGCTGCGTCTTATTCGTTGGTTGTTGGGGATCCAAAAGATCATGAGTTTTCCGATTTAATCATCTGCGTAAAAATAATAAATTTAATTGTTTAGATCTTCAAATAAGTAGAAGTAACCTGCCAGTTTTATGAATTAGTGACAGAGTTTTTTAAAACTATGCTGCATTTAAAAGGAATTCCAGAATTTTTTGTAACTCCTACAATAGCAAAGTTTTGTGTTAACGCGGCATAGCTAATGTTTACTGCTATTTGCATCAGAGGTGTAAATGGGCCGACTAGTTCAGGCCCGAACCCGGCCCGAAACCGAAAACTAATTTGAAGCCCGAACCATGCCCGAAAACATCGGAACTCGACTTGAAAAGCCCGGCCCGACTTACAACTCTGATTTGCATTAACAGTTACATAGTACAAAATATTTACATGATAATGAATTACCGTGTATTTCAACTAACAAAAATTATGCTTTAATTTTATGATATTGATTTCTGATGTCTTACCTAAGGTACTCCTTGACATGATTTCGATTGCTTTTGGTTTTTGCACAGTTAGTTTTTTTCAACGTCATAAGTTTACTTTTTTCGTTTTGTTGACAAAATGGTCTCAGAAAAGCGTTTTCTTGATAACGCAGCCATCACGTTGAAGGAAGTTAAATCTTGACCGCAAACTAACTTCGGCAAAATTTTTTCCTATTTTCAATCTGAAGTATAATTGGTTACTACAATGTAATCTTAAACCTACTGTAAAAATATAGCAATTGTAATATTACTAGTTTGCAGACTTTAACTCCATATGAAAACTAATCATATGAACTAAAGTTTATTAATAAAAAAAATTGACAAATGCCACATTACCATAAAAATTTGATAACAATGAAATATGGTTTGAAGTAAAAAATATTTTAAGTAAAATAATCTCAAACATTAAATGACAGCTTTAGGCTTGATAGCATATCAAAATTTTAAACTTTATTTCTAAAACTACAGTAAGCTATTGCAAGTTAACGATTGTAATAACTATTGCATTTACAATTTGTTAAGTATAACTTTTGCATTGATTTGCTTGGGAAGCTAGATTTTTATTTGTACGGCACTGTAGTCCAAGTTTAAGTTTCTGCGTTTGAAAACTTCGATCTAAACTGAAGCTAAATTAAGTTTTGGTTAATTTGAAGCTCAAACTGCTCTTCAAGTACTGTAGAATATATACAGCAATGTTCAGTAGTTTGGCTAGATAAAGAAATTTTAGAAAATAAAAATTTTCTCGCAGGAGTTTTTACGATTTTTAATTTAAGCAATTCGCTGATTTGCGGCAGCCCTCACATCTATTATAACATAGACTAACTAAGCAAGAAAAGGTGACAAAAATCTTTAATCTAAATCTCTCCGTATACAGTAGTATGTTTGTACCACTACCAGTAAGTCCTCCACTGCGTACAACTCTATGCTAAGCAAAACTGACCCGGAGCAAAAATCAATAGAGACAAAGGCAACTGATCACTAATCTTCGTTTTTTTTTAATGTCTATCGTCTGCTGTTGACAAATCGTACGAGAAAACTATGAGCCGACAAAATCATCACCTACCTTACCGTAATTGCTAATAATTACTTGAGAATTCTCAATGATTTTTTGAAAATCTAGTCTTCTAAAATGTTTAGTATTAACCAACAGTCCAACATACTACCCAAGAAAAATTAAGCATTTAAGATCGGTTTTATTAGAACCCATAGAAATCAAAACCAACACTTAAAGATTAATGACAATACTGTACTCAGGCATTTTAGGCTACGTTGACAAATTGATTCGACAAATTGATTCGACAAATTGATTTCGTCTTTGATTGTTAACAGAGGTGGAATCGAGGACAAAAGGCTCGAGGACAAAAGGCTCGTGGCCAAGGCCAAGGACACAAAAAAATCCGAGACCAAGGCCAAGGACAGCCTTTCCGAGGACAGACCCTCTCGAGGCCAAGGACAGGAATGCTCGAGGCCAAGGCCAAGGACACAGCCGCAAGTGTTCTCGAAAAAAAAGGTCTTCAAAAAAGTTTATCAGGCAATCACCAATTTATAGGCGTAGCCAGAATTTTTGGTTGGGGAGGCCTAAACCACAAATCACATGCAATGACGTCATCAAAAATTTGCCTGTTGGCACTTAACCAGGATTTTGCAAAGGGAGAGGGCTTAAACAATTATAGTTGAAAAGTGCAAATACGTAACTTTGGAGACGTTTTGAGATAACCAGTGTAACTCAAACGTATCACAGACGGGGGATCTGGGGGTGGAGCCCCCAGCGGCCTGAGGCTTTGGGGGTCTGGGGGCGAAGCCCCCAGCTGTTGGGCAATTTTTTTGGAATTTTTTGGAAAAAGAAGCTATTTTAATGCCCTTGAATCACATTTCGCACATGTTTAGAGCCATTTGAACACATTAGATTTTTGACAAATGAAAGCCAATTAAAAAAATTAAATTGTTTAATCCTCCTTCTAGTTGCAATTTACGTCCAAAACACCAGAGGTGGAGTCGAGGACAAAAGGCTAGAGGCCAAGGACACAAAAAAAAATCCAAGGCCAAGGACAGCCTTTCCGAGGACAGACCCTTTCGTGGCCAAGGACAGGAATGCTCGAGGCCAAGGACCAAGGACACAAGCGCAAGTGCACTCAAAAAAAAAAAGGTCTTCACAAAAACTTTTCAAGCGATCTCCACAAGAAAACGTTTTCCAAAAAATTTTTCGAGGGCTCCACAAAATTTTAACAATTCAAAAAATAGTGCTGTCCTCGAGCCGAGGACAGGCCAATTTTCGAGGACTTGAGGCCTCGAGGCCAAAGCCAAGGCCAAGGACTTGACCTTCGAGGCCAAGGACTTCAAAATGTGTCCTCGAGGACGTCCTCGAGGCCAAGGACGTCCTCGAGGACTCCACCTCTGAAAATTAGCCTAAGGTCAGACATGGGCAAGACCACCACTTTTTGGTGATCTTGAGGATCAAGATCAGATCATCCAAACACTGTAATTTTGAAGTTCAAGATCGCGATCTTGAAGATAGTGGTGATGATGGAGGGGGGTAAGCTATAAATGTTAAATGCTGTATCAGTATTGACTATCAATGGGCAATGACAGTGCTGATTTTGCTAATAACGTAAGACATTTGACATTCACAAACTTTTTGTAGCTATTCTACTAGTTTAAGTAATCACGAAAACCCTTATCGGTTACTTTTGCTAGTTTTGTATAACAATAACGAAACTCAAGAACAAAATCAAATCAAAAATATCAAATCTTCATTATACTCGCTTAAATACCCTTTATGGGTGCGGCGAGTTTGCGGGGCCCATCCCCGCTTCAAAGCGCCACGGGCACACAATTTAACGTGGTAACAGTGGTAGGCATTGGCAACCTGTGTTAGATTCGATCGACGCGGGTATCGAACCTGATCTCCCGCGCAAGATTTGCCGCTGAAGCCAGACGCGTCTGCCACTCGGTCATCCCGCCGGTCAAGAACAAAATCCTTTTTCATGACATTGTATATTTTATGACATCGCAGATCATAGACTGTAAACTAAAAGAATATTTTAGACCCAATTTCGCTCCTTCCATTAAACTCCTCTCCAGTTTAGACTCCGTTCCGCGTCGGAGCCATGAAATAGCTTCAAATATCACATAACCCTGGCCTCGGCCCTACGCTACAATTAAAAACGAAAGTGTTCTTGATCTTCATGATCAAGATCAGACAAAAACTGCGATCTTGAAGATCAAGATCAGATCATTAAAATAATGTGATCGTAAAGATCAAGATCAGGTCACGATCTTGATCTTCAAGATCACAATCTGATCTTAAAGATTAAGATCGTGCCGATCCCTGCGTAAGGTTTGACCTTGCAGTCACTTTCCTTCTGCACCAATGGCGATAACGAATTTTGTATTGCAAAAATTGTTGGCAGCGCAAACAGCAACACACAAGTCACAATTGCTGGTGCAATTTGTTTACAACTATTAAAAAGCTTTTTTATGCATTGCCACCAGTAGGCGCGCAACCAGGATTTTGAGGGAAGATTTCAACCCAAAGTTAAAAGGGGTGAAGCATCCAAACAATTCTGGTACTTTACAACACCTAAAAATGAAAATATAATTTTTGAAAAACTTTGTTCTCATTTTGGGGTTGCGGTTGCAAAGATATTCAACAAATAAAGAGAAGTATTTCCCAAAAAAGTTTTAGAAACCATGAATTTGTTCTCTCAGACTGAACTCTCAGAGAAAAAGATTGAGAGAGTGAAAGACAAATACTTTCCAGTAACATCACGTGACTTCACCAATTTTGATGAACATCCCCAATTTTATGCTATTTTACCTGAAGAGAAAAAACTCAAAAACTTTTTAGGGAAATATCTCTTTGTATTGATCAATGTCTTTGAAACTGGAGCTTCAAAGTTGGAACGAAATATTTAAAAATATACTTTAATTTTAGCTATTGAGAACTAACGGAAGTGGCTGGATGCTTCACCCGCTTGAAAAAAAAATCGTTGTTTGGAAATGACTCATTTAAGCGTGTGCCGATGAAACCAGTACAATTTGCGTTATACAAACGGAGTTCTGAGGGAAGAGCTCTTAGCCGCCGTAGGCGCGAGTGGAGACCACGCTCATAGTCTTTGGGCTACTGTACTTTTGTGATTTAAAAAAATGCCCAGTTTAACGCCATTTGAATCATATTACGCTTTTTTGCTTTTAGAGCCATTTAAAAAAACAAAGTTGCAAAAATCCAAACTTAATAGATAACATTAAATTTAACATTAAATTTCCCAACCCCATCAACCCTCTTTATTACTTACAAGTGTAGTTCAAAAACATGCTTAAACGTTAAATTTTTTTAGCCTTTTGCTAAGGGGGGGGGGACTGAAGTTTGTCGCAACAAAAGTCATCCTAATCACAATTCTTGAATCGACCTTAAATTTTTTTATTGATAATGTATGAAAGACAACTAACACTGCTACAATAATATGCCTACAGTATACAGTAGCTTGTACTGCAGAGTGTAGATACAAACAAATTTTCGATTGTTCGTAAGAACGGAGAATCAAACTGCACTCGTTTATACAGCAAATTGCTGAAATTGTTTCCAACAAAAACTAATACACTTATTTCATATTCTATTTTACGTAGCAGGCAAATACACTGTAATAGCTAAACCCAAAAACAGTAAAAACTTGTGCCGGTAAGTATTTTACTGAACAATTTAGAGTTTCAGAGTACGGTATGTTTTTCCAATTACTCAAAAAACTTGGTTTTGTTAGTTTGATCGTTTTTCCCGTTTAGTCGTCATTAGCAACTCTGATCTCATCTTAGATTTTAACGCTACACCTACAACACCAACTGCTGCGGAGAATGAAACTCGACCGGTAACTGCAACAGCTATAAGATCAGCAGCTACACAAACAACGAGGAACGAAGGTACACATTGCTTGTAAAATCGAAATCGCTTTCTTTGTTCTGTAGGCTACAGTAATGCCACATTTTTTTTGTAAACCTAAACTTGAAATCATGAAGCGGTAAACTTGTAGTAGATTTTGTCCTTATATTGCTGAATTGCTCTTTGCAAACTGCAAAGTATCAGTGAAATGACATTAGGTCAGCCTGCACAACTTGCTGCATTACAAAGGCCATAACAATATAAACCTACTTGTCGCGGGCCACACGCTTTCGCTATTGTACTGTAGCTACCACCGTTACAGCGACACGTCTTGTGATCGGCAAAAAGTAATAAAAAACAACCGTTACCCCTTTACCTGCATGCTAAAACATCTAGTTGTTGTTTTTTAATACTTGTTGGCAAAAAAAAAAAATTATCATTGCTGTTCCATTCATTCTCTATTAGGGTGGTAACAGTCATCGGCTATTTTCAGAAATAGCAGCTTTTTTACTTCAGGGAGAAGTGGTGATAGCAAGTTATTAAAAAGTACGGTGCATTGCAAGTATTGACAATATGTCAGCAGTAAACACAAACCTCAAAAATAAAGTTTAATGTGAAATGTTATACCATAGACTCTCTATTAAATACACCAGAAACAGACGCACGAAGAAAAAGAGAAGAGCATTGAAAAAAAAGTTTGATGTTGTAGCAAAGTTTTTTGCGGTCAGGCGTTTTCGACTGATTTGATTAGACATATTCTTAGCGCGAGTGAACCAAGAAGAAAAAAGTCACGCTGAATGGACAAATCGGCATATTCTAGAAAAATGAACTGTGAAGAAAAAAGACGAATACTGTTAGTTTCCAGTCGACTAATAAAGATTCTATGATTACACCTTTTGTTAGCACCAAGCTCATTGTAGTTTTACGCACATACAAACAATTGCATCAGACATGACGTCACAATACGACAAAAACAGAATGCTTAAAAGAGATTATGCTTGAGACCACATGAAACCACTTAACACATACAGTATGCAGATTCTACGGAAACTACAGTTTTCCCATTCCAACCAACACGTTTAAAAACAACTTCACGAGGTTTGATTGCGAAATTTAAAACAATGGTCAACCTACCATAAACCTATCGTAATTTACAAAATTTTCGAAAATATCATATTTTGAAAAGTTGCATAGATTATCAGTTTTTGCGTACCAGCTTGATTTTGATCCCTTTGCGGTATAAACCAATATACCTGCTATAGGGTGTCCCTTATTTTGACATTTCGAAAAGTTTCACCTCTAAACCTTTTAAATGGTTCCATTTCAAGAAAAAATGACATGAATGAAATTCTAAACTTTTAAAATGAAGTTTAGAGGTGGCGCGAGGCCCGCGCCAGGATGGGGTGACTGGGGAGGCATAAACAACATTTGGAAGGGCACGAAAACTTCAATTATTTGTGAAATTTGACAAAATCTGGGGCAAAGACCAAAAAAGGTCTTCATCTCAAAAACTATGCAATTTTCCAAGAATTCTGGTCTTCTCCAAAAATGAGCAAAATTCGACAAAATCTTAGGTGAAGACCAAAAACAAAGGTCTTCATCCCGAAATATACGCAAATTTTGATGAATTCTTGGGTGCAACCACACAAACAAACAATCTTTATTGCAAAATCTACAAAAAAAACAGTTCTTGCTCACAAGTTTTTTGGTTTGATAAACAGTATTATTTTGGTAGTCTCAGGCCTCGAATTGCACTCCAGTAGAACCGAGCCGGTTAATTTTTTTAAGGCACAATCCTCGCTTAGGGAGGCTCAATTCTCGTTTTGGGATGCACAAGCAGTGATTGGGGGGGGGGCACGGCCTCGGGATTCCCCCTCGTGGCGCCAGGCCTAGGTGGCGCAAAGCCTTTCAAGTTTGGATGGGCGGTAGTTTTGATTCCTATGCAGAAATACCACCATTATGAACAGCAAAGTTTCATTATTTCATTGTGACCTTAACACGCATAGCAATAGCGTTTATCATAATCTTCTGAAAGCTAACTTAGGAACTGCAGTGCCGTATCGGTCTTGACATACAGTAATTATGTGCAGTTTTAAGTGCTTGTATCATCAACTAGTTTTTCAAAAAAAGCAGCTTCTTCACCTGAAATGGCTATTGGCTAGTTTTCTGTGGTATCTTACAGAGGATTTGAATTTGCTTCGCCTGTTTGATCGTAACGTAGGTTTGACTACAAAAATACCATGGTGAAAGTTTCAAAAAAATGTCGTAGAAGATGAACCTTCGTCACAAACTCGAGTAAATATGACTAACACTAAAAACAAAGTACTCGTTGAGTGTGTCAACAAAAACAGTAGAAGGTTGATATGTCTGACCAACCAATTAGAAATTCTCCACAGAGCTGCAAGCAAGGTCTTTAATTGATGGCTCTTTTCCACCCCTATTCCACTGCTTCTCATTGACACCCAACTTCCCCTGGAGAAAATTACTTTAAAGTTTTTTAAGTACCAATTTTTGAACTTTGAATACCAAGCACTTTCATGCTTTGGACGTGCTCTGCTCCTCCTCCAAGAATCACTTAACCTCAGCACCATTGGCACAAAATCAGCGGTCAGCCGATTAAAGAATAAACCCTCCTGGTGATCATATTGCTTATCCCTAAAAGAAAACCTTCTATCATTGCACGAACCATTAATTATATGTCTCCCAATCCCATCTGGACTCCAATCAAGTTTACAGCACCATCTTCCATACCTAACTGCAGTTGCCCTTGCTCATCCCCGCACCATGAATACGCCAAGAAACGATTACTCTACCTATCTTTGGCTCTGCAGTCTGCATTCTGGCGTGTGGCTCAACTGTTGGGTTTCTGCAAAGTTCCACTGCTTCTTCATCTTTCGAAAGGGGTTGGGTAGCACCAGTACTTAAACTGTAAAATTTTGCACGGTGGGACGCTTTTGCAGCCTTGACCAAACGCATTCGGAATGCGAAAGTACTTTAGTGGAAATTATGTTTCTCCGTCCCCGAAATCGAGTGAAGACCAAAAAAAAAAGTTTTTTCCGAAAATTGAAGAGTTTTTGGCCCCGAAATCAAGTAAAGACCAAAAAAAGGTCCTTAATGCAATATGGGAATCTTGATGGAGGGACGCTAAATCTCGATGGGGGGACGCTAAATGTCAATGGGGGGACGCTAACTCTTGATGGGGGACGCGTTTCCTCGCGTCCCCCCAACAATTTAAGTACTGGGTAGCACCACCCCTTAATTAAGCCGCTTTAAAAAAAAGATAATGCAATACGCTATACAGATTGTTGAAAATAACCAGGCCATTGTTCCGAATATGAAGAAATCTATTCTTATATTGCAAAAACTTTCTATAAGCGTGATTATTGTACATTTGTATTGATTAGAAAACTTCTTATATGCATAAATTGGTGTTTGCTAAGCCAACTTTGAAATTACTGCGCCACCTCTAAATATTAAAATTTTGCAACAAAACTTTGCATGAGGCAGTTTTAGGTACAATGGAAACTTTTGAAAGGGTCAGACTCACAAAAATGTGTTTAAAAATTTGACCCCAAACAAGGACACCCTAATACCTACCCATGTAACAAACTTGTGATGCCAGGCATGTAACAATACAAACTTGCCTATAAACTGCATCTAACCAAGTAAACTGCAAATCAACCATGTGACAAGATAAACGTGATTTTACATACTATGTCAATGGAATTATGTTTCAGATATCACCGCTAATTCTGCAACACCAACAACTGTTCCAGACACCGGATCAGCAGCTACCTCACAACAAACAACGAGGAGCGATGGTAAACGCCGATCTACAACATAAGGGAGCGGACAAAAGGACGCAGGACGTTAGGGCGCAGACATAAGGGCACAGGGACATAAGGGCGCAGAAACGTAAATGTGCAATCTGTGCTTACATTTTCGTACTTCGGAAATAATTATGTAATCAAAGAAACAAACTAGATTAATGAGTATTTTATTTAATTTTTGAAAGTTAAGTTTTTTGAATTCGCTACCTGCTTTCAGTTCTCAATTATCGCACTAAGCACTACCCTTAAAGTGTTTTTAGGTCGCCGTGCACTAATCTTGAACAAACATTTAAAAAAAATTTTTTTAATGAGTTTACTTGCTTTACGTAACCACGTCAGCGGTTGTTTTCAAACGCAATCGTTTACCTGTTCTCAAACGGGAGTTGTACTTAATCCGTTAAACAAACAATTATAATTAGTCTTTGGTCCCACTGCGAAGCGAAATTAAATCTAATCTTTCATTTTCTCGCTCTTTCACGCCGAAGGCGTGTAAGAACGAAAATGCTAGCGCAGATTGCAAATTTACCTCTCTGCGCCCTTATGTCCAGTGCCCTTTTGTCTGTGCCCTTATCTCGGGTTTCGGGTAAACGCTGCCAGTAAATTTGCCGTCAGTTGATCGAGCGGTAGCGCGTTCGTCCTGGAGCTGGAATCTGAGGTTCAAGTCTCGGGGTGATGAAATCAGACACAGTGTTGCCAACGGCTTTCCACCGCTGCGATGTTTCTTCGAAAGGTCGGAGCCGTGTTGCCCGGGAGCAATGACGCGGAGATGGGCCCCTAAAGCTCGTTACACGCTTTGGAGTAATACAACGATTATGAATTAAGATTTGATTTTCTTGTAAAGCGGAAGGTTTGAGGTTCAAATATCGGGCCGGTCAAATCAAATGTAATTGTGCCAACGGCTTGCCATCGCTGTCACATTTCTCCGAAAGTGTTGCTCTTATGAGTAATGACGCAAATATGGGCCCAGCAAACTGTTACACTCTTCGGCTTATCAAAGCGAGTATGTAAACATTTAAGTCTTGATTCTACAGTAAACTTTACTTCATGCTGACGCTTCATTTGCCACCATTGTAGAAATGTTAAAATTATGCATTGAAAAGAGCGTTGCCGTGAATAGCACAAAAAGCTTTACAATTATCAGTTTGATTCAGCCAAAGTTTCAATTCAATTAAAAAGAAAACAGAAAGTTCAAACCAAAATTTGAAACATTTGTAACAACATTTTTTTGTTAAACTTTTTCTCAAAGATCGCGGGCACATCCCTACATAGCTAACTGTAGCAATTCCGACGAACCAGATCACCAAATGACCATTCATAAAAAAATTATCGGTAATAATTTTGTAAAGCGTTCTGAAACAAATTAACGTTATAGGTACTTCACTTAAAACAAATTAACGTTATACGTATATCTCGTAAAACAAATTACCAGTTTTTGAAAAATTATAACACCTTTTGAACGTAAAAATCAAAATAAAGGGGATTGAACGTTCAAGATTATCATTTGCAACCACTGTATTACACATACATAACTCTTTCAATACGGTGTGACACTATATTACCAAAGTGGCTTTCCACCGGCGTGGCAATACATTAAAACAAAAATCTGAATTTTCAGCAAAGCTTGTTTTGCACGTTTTTAGGCCTTATTAAAGATTTTGCTATCTGTTAGGCATCATCAACACCTTGCAGAATAAACAATTTGTTTTCCAATTTTGAAAATTTAAAGTTTGTCGAATAGCATAGCAAATTGCCTCCCCAACGGCCGTCATGCTTTGATCGCTGCATGGTCATAACGTTTAAAAAAACAAAAAATTCAAACATCGTGATTTTGCGGCTCTTAAAATACCGTGCAAATTGAGGTCATTTTGATGCCAACGAAATTTTTTGTTAATTTGAAAAAAGAAACTTTATGCTAAAGCTTGGCCCTTGATAATCATTTTGCTGAAAATTTTGTCTGAAAAGCTGCTGTTGAACTTTATTTAGAACTGATAACATTTAGGCACTTGGACGAGTTTTTTCAGAACAAAAAAGCGCCCCTAACGTTTGGGATCATAAAATTTGTTATGACTAAGCAAACTTCAAGTCGTTTTTTCTTTCGATTGAAATTTGGTTTTCAGTGATATAACATTGAAATGATTGCGCAAGATTTGTGGTAGTGCGAAACCGCAAACATTTTCTAGGTGATGACTGTGGCTGCACGCTATTGTTCATTTAAAATGCATGGTAGCATTGTAACGCGGCAGTATGGAACGGTAAATTTTGCGCTTGCGAACTGCACTAGCCTTACCCAAGCAAGATTCATTGCTATAGGTGAGATTGGGGACAAAAAGTGTTTTGAAAGCGAGAATTTTGCCTTTTTCGACAATTCTCGTTTTGCGACACCCGATTTAGTGCAAAGCTCACCTGCACAACCCTGGCAATTCGGGTATACAGTTTTTTGTCTTGCCTTCCGTCATTCCTGAATGGAACACCAAGATACTTGATTTTCTCTATCTGCTTCAGTGTCGCTCCATTCACTTGCAACGAGCACTGATCAGGGTTTCTTGAAAAATGTACTAACTCAGTTTGGTCGCGCCTGTTTTTATTTTTCATTTCGGCGGTGTCACATGCATCTCAAAAGCTATTTAATGCTCGCTGGAGGCCAGCTTCTGTGGATGAAAGCAGAACCAAACTAACGTGAATAGCAGACAAATGATACTGTAAATTCCAATTCAGGCACACGTATTAGCTTGACTGCATTTTTTACCTTTCTTTCCTCGAATAGCTTCTTTAATCTCTTAGTTACTCCGAGGTGTTCTTTTCTCACTATCGCCCGCCACTTTAAGCCGTTTTCGCGCGCAACATTTAGCAGCTGATGAAATGATTTCTGATTTGAACAGCTGCCACTTTTTTTCCATATCCTCGAATGCATCAGCAAGTTGTCTGAAGTTATTTGATACATTAGATGCAAACTGTTTTCTTACTTCTCTGTCCTCCCAAGCCTCCCATTTGATCCTGTAAGCTACAGACAACCTGTTGGATTTCGTGTTTGGCCAAAGTTTCCGAAATTGCAAGGAACATACTACTTGATGGTAATCTGTTGACGATTCAGCACCTCGCTTCACTCTAACGCCCATCACATCAGAAAACAAATTTGACAAAACTATGCTAAATCGATCAGATTTTTGATCCATTCTAGTATTACTAGATCAATACCATGTACGTCGTATACTGGTGAACATCTCTGTGCTGGAAAAAGGTATTCATGATGCGGAGACTGTTGCTACAAGAGAGCTGTAGTAAATACATTCCATTCTCATCCAGTCCAGTGACTCCATATTTTCCGATCACACCCTTCCACGTATCTGTGTCTGTTCCAACATGTGCGTTAAAATCCCCCATTAGGACTGTAAATTCAGCAGGAGATACTTGCAGAAGAGCATCATTTTCTTCATCCACAAAAGCCTGATATTTACTTGTAGCATTGGGGGCATATACCTGCAATAAACACAATAACCGATCCATAACCTTGAGCTTCAACATGCAGACCCGTGATCGCAAAGAAATTCAATCTGACACGCAGTCTGACAACCGGGCTTGTGAGATTTCCACACTCGCTTTAGCAGACAAACTATTAGGATCAGCACCAGAATATACGAGTTTCCATCCGACATCCAGATTAGGGTGGATGGAATATACATTTTTCTTCAGAATTTTTTTGCAACCCCTGGCAAAATGTGTCAAATGATGAAATAACACATGTGTAAAAATTTGAGCGTCCTAGAACATAAAGACGCGCAATGAGCTGAAACTTTAAAAATTTAGTAAAAATGCATGTATTTTGATATTTTTTCTAATCGCATAATTACCCTTAAATATCATAATAGTCGTTCATAACCCCAATTAAAATGAAGTTAAAAGTTGTAGAAGGCCTGTATAAAACCTTATTTGTGCTAGGACAGGTATAAAGCTTCGTGCAAGAGGCGTGAATCAGTGATGGAAACCAGTCGGGTCGACCGGCCGGTCGGGTTGCCGGTTGGGTCGAGATTCTTCGACCGGCCGGTCAAGCCGGTTGAAAAATCGGTCAAATTATCCTTTCGGCAACTAAAAGACATCTAAGCACCAACCGAAATATGCTTATATATTTTATCATAAATAAAATTTTTTATAAAAAAACAGTATTAACAAACCTCATCTTTCGAAAACACTTGTTGAATGGTTTCAAGCTGTGACTAATATGCTGTGACCATTAAGACATGCACATCCAGGGACGTATTTAGGGTGGGAGTATTGTGCCATGGATCCCCACTTTGGGCCGCGGTACAAAGCAAATAAGTGCAAAATATACGTTAAAATCACGTAATCAGATTCTAATAAAGCATGCATGTGGAAGAGGCTTGCGCTACCAAGCATTTTAGCATCATTTTAATCAGCTTAAGAGTAGAAGTGACGCAGATTTTAGATTTTTTAGTACATCCTAAAATCTTGCCGCTTTGAAAAGCTTGTTTCAACTTAAATTTACCACACTCTACCCTGGGCAAGAAAGACATAGCTCTTATTTTTTTATATCTAACTAGCCATGGCTTGTTCTGAAGTAGCATTTCTACAAACTGCTGGGGCACATTATATTTCGAATGTTTTCTAGCCAATGTCATAACAGTTTGGTGTTTTTAATGAAAATAACTGACGCGTTGCGTTCATCGGGATAGTGATTCATAACCACTTTGTACTACCGATGAGTTTATTTATTGGTTTGACGTTTCGCTTCCCAAACCGGGAAGCTTCTTCAGAACGATTTTCGGCGGTGCAGCCTTTGCAGTTACAAAAAGATAAATCAGAAAAAAATAACAGCAGAAAATAGGCAACAGTAAAAACATACGTACATCACAATACTTCTACTATTATACCCAAAAACATCAAAATGATGGAGCAATAACATTATATAATATTGAAAACGATGTCACTTACAACGTGAACCTAAAGGAATATTGAAAAATTATGTCACTAACAGCGTGAAAAAAAGGAATACTGAAAAATTATGTCACTAACAGCGTGAAAAAAACTAATAATATTCATAACAACTAGGCTGCTTCACTAACAGTTTGATAAAGTATGAAAAGAATCTATTGCAACACATTATGAACTGGAAAAGGTTTTTAGCTCCACAGAGATTTATATTAATTGTTCCGTCCGTATATAAATCTCTGTGGAGCCAAAAACCTTTTCCAGTACATAATGTGTTGCAATAGATCCTTTTCATACTTTCTCAAACTGTTAGTGAAGTAGCCTAGTTGTTATGAATATTATTAGTTTTTTTCACGCTGTTAGTGACATAATTTTCAATATTATATGATGTTATTGCTCCATCATTTTGATGTTTTTGGGTATAATAGTACAAGTATTGTGATGTTCGTCTGTTTTTACTGTTGCCTATTTTCTGCTGTTATTTTTTTCTGATTTATCTTTTTGTAACTGCAAAGGCAGCACTGCCGAAAAAAAGTTTCGTGTTTGCTGCTCGGCAAATTGCAAATAATCTGTCATCAATAGCTAAAAAATTGTAACTTTATTTTTTGATCTTTTGCAAAATATCATCAGAAAGAACGTCTAATAATTTGTCTTGTGCCCTCCAGAGCTTTTTATGCTTATTTTGTGCACGTTTTGTGCTGCTCAAAACAGGTCTTTTAAATTAAAACTTAACCAAAAAAGGTCTTAAAATTGAGTCATTTTTGCAAAAAACGCAAAAATTTTTTTGAGTTCTTTTTCTCAGACCCCCGTCTAAAGTCACAAATTTTAACACCTCATCCATGCCTCCCCCATTTTGAAAATTTTTCATTAAAAACATTGAATAGTGAAGAAAAACCTTCTGTAAAAAACCGGTCGACCGGGCCGGTCAAAAACCAGTCAACCGGCGATAATTTTGAAATTTACTGGTCGGGTCGAGAAAATCCTGACCGGTTCCATCTCTGGCGTGAATTTCGGTGATTTTCAGCGAAAATTCTTGCACGTGCGGCAAAGCTTCCTTTGATGTGGTGCGAGAATGTAATTAATTGTTTTTGTTACGTCATAACACTTGTTTATGTAAATATATTTGTTGACAGATTGTTTAATGCAAAAATAGGAAAATAATGATAAGCAGTGACTGTTACACTAAAAGCAAAGTTTGTTTGCCGCTGTTCAAAACACTTGAAACTTATTCCGCTATAAATGCAGCTTATAAACAGATGCAGTTGAAAAGCTGTTAGGTTTACGTTTTGCTATAAAACATCCGCAACCAAATTTGACCGCGGCAGAACGAGTATAATATTGCTTGAGTAGCTTTTGCAAATTTTGATTATTGTAGCAAATATTTTATGCCTGCCATTAAAACATTTTTCGAAATTTCAACTATCAATTTTGATATTGGAACCCCAAAATAATCTCTACTTCGACAAGCCGGCTATCAGAATATATTGTGATCACACCATATTCGCACTTGTACTGATATCCCAAAACTCTGCCTCATAAAGTCGGCCAATATCGATCCTTGCTTCAATCCAGACCAACTATCCAAACGGTAATGGGAAACAATTGGTAGTAAACTGCGGCCCCATGTGTGTAATACAGCTTCTATGGTACTTTGAAATTAAACCTAGAGGTTTTGGGGGTATTTGATTTTGCTGTTAAATGCACGTAGTATTTCAAAAATTTTTCAATTGTTGGGAGAATATTGGTTTTTAAATCCTCTAGGGTTTCCAAAACCGGACAGAATGCTCTTGATCTTGATGCTGATGGTTTTCCTGAGAAAACTTTATTTCGTGCTAAAATAATTTATTGATTAAAACCAAAGTCGTCCGTAAGACCTATTCTCAAATACAGTTGCAACTTTCTTACATCAAAATCCAATAAACCACTGTACAATTTAAAACTTAGTAGCAACTAAAAAAAGAATGTCAATATTCCCAATTGAAATTATAAACTTTTATCTAAACAATTATGTCACTCAAACCTTTTTTTCTTCCACATAACCACACTTTCAAATACCTAAATTAAAAATAAAATTGATGGTTATCTGTACTACACTAGTTATAAACCAGTGGCCCAACCAGTGAGAAGATAAGGTTTCAGCCGCCTTAGCCAAGTCACTTAGAACCATAGGTGGGCACAAGTCCGTTAATCGTTAATCCGTTAATAACGAAGCTAACTTTTTCATTAACTCATTAATCCGTTAAAAAGTTTTTTCATGTTAACGGACTAAATTAACTTCCGTTAAGTTCTGTTAACGGACTAAAGTAACTTCCGTTAAGTTATGTTAACTTCCGTTAACGTTTTTGTCGTTAATATCTTGCACCATTCATTCATCGTATCGGTATAAACCAGTTTGCACTGGTAACACTTATTGCGTATTAGCACGAGTTTATAGAAGAAAGCGCAGAAAGGAGCTCTTTTTTGTGGAAAATAACAAGCTGCAGCTTCATAGCAGAGGTGGAGTCAAGGACACAAGGTTCGAGGTCAAGGCCAAGGACACAAAAAATCCGAGGCCAAGGCCAAGGACAGCCTTTCCGAGGACAGAACTTCTCGAGGCCAAGGACAAGAATGCTCGAGGCCAAGAACCAACGACACAGGCGCAAGTGTTCTCCCCCCAAAAAAAAAAGTCTTCAAAAATTTTTTTCAGGCGATCTCCAATTCATTGGCGTACTCAGAATTTTTGATTGGAGTAAGCCCAGCACTTAAATTGTAGGGGGCACGCGTCCCCCCATCGAGATTTAGCGTCCCCCCCAACGAGATTTGAGCGCTGGATGATCAGACGAAAAAGACCTAATTCTTTACCTAATTTTGGCGAAAAAACACTTCAATTTTAGGCGAAGAACTCTTTTTTTTGGTGTTTGTTCAATTTCGGCAACGGAATTACGTAATCTTCCCTAAGTACTTTCGCATGCCAAATGCATTTAGTCAAAGCTGCAAAAGCGTCCCCCTATGCAAAATTTTACAATTTAAGTACTGGGTAAGCCTAAACCACAAATCACATGAAATGACGTCATCAAAACTTTTCCAAAGAGGAAGTTTTTGTGGGACAAAGATATCGTAGGATGGCAGATCTGAAATTGTTGCCTGTTGGCACGTAACCAGGATTTTGCAAAGGGAGAAGGCTTAAACTGAAAGTTCAAAAACGCAAATATTTAACTTTGGAAACGTGTTGAGAAAGCTTGTGTAACTCAAAGGTATCACAGACGGGGGATCTGGGGGCGGGTCTCCCAGCCGCCGGAGGCTTTGGGGGTCTGGGTGCGAAGCCCCCAGCCGTTGGGCAATTTTTTGTAATTTTTTGGAAAAAAAAGCTATTTTAATGCCATTGAATCACATTTTGCAGGTGTTCAGAGCCATTTAAAAGCACTAGATTTTTGACAAATGAAAGCCAATTGAAAAAATCAAATCATTTAATACTCCTTTTACTTGCAATTCAAGTTTAAAACACGTTTAACATCTTGGATTTTGGAGTTAAATTCAATCGTAAGTGATCTGGTCCAGGTAGGGGAAAGTAAGGTGCATTGTCTCTTGCAACATTTTAGCAGTAAATAATAATCCACTCGAGGAGTTTTCTTAGAGATTTTTGTTTTGTCATGATAATAACCAGTTTTAGGAGTACATGTTCGGCCAGGGGGCCCAGGTCCCCTCAATTGAAGTTCAATGATTCGTTCAATCAGCATTTTCCATGGCTAGTTGTTTTTTTTAAGTATTTTGTGCATAAAAACCGGCGAGGTTGGAGGTGAATTACTGAATTGTTATTGAAAAATGTTAAAATAGATGGTTACATCAAATAACCATGTTATTGCCGGGCCGGATTTACTTCGCGCTAGTCCCCTGGCACTTTGGAGATTTTCGCAACATCTTTCTGCCAAATATAGGTGAAGACCAAAGCCTTACGATTTTAGACCAAAGTCTTACGATTTTAGCTCGGGGTCCCTAGCTGGTACTCAGGCGCGTAGCCAGAAATTCGCAACGGGGGGGCTGTTTTGGGGGTCTGGGGGCGGGGCCCCCAGTCGCCACAGGCCAATGGGGGTTAGGGGGCAAAGTCCCTAGCTTCCGGAGGCTTGGGGTCTGGGGGCGAAGACCCCAGTGCTCAAAATTTTTGCATTTTTTTACAAAATGAACTTAATTTTAGAGCTATTTTAATAGAAAATAATGCTTTTAGAACGTGGCATAAAAATTGGCAATCCAACATGATTCAACTGGGTGCATTAATAGGCTACATGAGAAGTGGCTAATGATAACATTGCAGTTCTCTTGTTTACTTGCTGGTAAATCATAAAATCCTATTATTCAATAAAACTCACACGGAGTACTTTATTTTGTCTATATTTTATAAAGAAAAATAATTGGGGGAAGAGCTAATGGAAAGATATTTGAGAGAAGTGATTGGTAATTAACTAACACTGAATATCCTCCCTTATTCCTGAGTTTATGATATATTTGTTGATAAAACCTATGTTTGGCGTTTTTACATTAGCGATTAGATTTGTTTGTTTATTTTCGGGTATGTTTTCAAAGTTTTCATTAATTTGTCACTTTAATTTTTGACAATTAGCCCCCCCCCTGAATATATGTTTCAAATGATGCTTTAAATCACTTTTTAGTCAATTCTAGCACAAAAAACAGTCTCAAAAGAGCTAAAAACGTGGTATTTTCCTTATTCTGCATTTTGGTTGACAGGTCAATGGGGGGGGCTATAGCCCCCGCTTCCCCCATGGCTACGCTATTGCTGGTACTGCGTCATATTATGGTAAATCCGGCCCTGATTAATGCATTACGTTCACAAAAAGGCTAGATGTGGGCCTGAGATAGTAACTTTTAGGACAAAAACTCCCCGTTTTCTCCGGATTATACGTTTAAATTGGCTGGCAAAAATTGAATTGAGAGGGACCCGGAGCCCCTGGTCTTCAATATTGTTGTTAGTTATACTGTTGTAAGCGAAAAATGCTAAAAAGAAACTGAAACTGAAGAAACTATAGGCTTTTTTGTCACATTTTTGTCATTGGTGAAATTTCAATTGGGGGGGAGGCCCGCTTGGCTAAGCCTATGCTCCAATTGAGGAAAACAAAAAAGGTATTTGCAGATTTTCCGCGAGGTTTCTGGCGTTTCCAAGAAAATTTCAACGGTTCAAAAATACTGCTGTCCTCGAGCCGAGGACAGGGCAATTTTCGAGGACCTAGGGCTTCGAGGCCAAGGACTTGAGGCTTCGAGGCCAAGGCCAAGGACTTCAAAATGTGTTCTCGAGGACGTCCTCGAGGCCAAGGACGTCCTCTAGGACTCCACCTCTGATTGTTAAAGCTGTCGCGCTTACACATGACAAAAAAAGTTGTTTACGACGAGGAGCGAAAACCTTGCCTCTATGCGAACGATAAAAAAATAGCAGTTTTCAGACCTAAAACGCATTAAAAGAAGAGCAAATAAATAAACGAAAGCAACGTCGCAGGCAAAACAAAAGCACTTATTCTCCTACAGCTACATTTGCCGTGGTTATCGCGAGGAATATCTTAATCCCAAAAACACTCAATAAAATCATGTGATCGAGGCCTTAATCCCAAAAACACTCAATAAAATCACGGGATCGAGGCTTTCGCATCAGAGCGCTTATACAAGCTTGGCAACTAGAGGCGCGAAACCCAGGCACAAAAACTACTCGAAAAAGAAAGTTGCAAAACCTGGTTTTACGATGCGAAATCTCGTTTACACATGGCTGAAATTTCATTTCAGATTGCGAAAACCGCTATGTGTAAACGCAGCATTATTCTCAACATTTTAGTGTCACGAAAACTCAACGCAGTTTAGTCACAATCAAAGCACTTAACTAACTTTTCCGTAATAATTCTCCTGTAATAATCATACTGTATTGTTTTGGTTGCAATGTTCTGAACTTAATTCAAAGTTCAGTTAAACAATTCAAAATTATCGTAGTCGTAGTTTCAAGTAGGCAACATATACGACTGAGACATTCTAAACATAATCCAGTCAAATATTGCATGCAAGCAGAGCAATTGACCTGAACTAAAAAGTTTCAGTCGCTAGAGCGTTTTTTACAAAAGACTAATCAATTTTAAGTATTTTTTTACTGAAGTGCTTTGATTCAGTGTGCTTCTGTTTCAATGCAATGAACTGACAAATTGTGTTTTCTGTAAAGCAGAAGGACTAAATCCAAAATCAAGCTTTTCTAAAAAGAAACTTTTTTGCCCAACTCAAAAACAAAAATGTTTTCAAACTTTTTGTATACTAAAAGTAATCATATACTCTTCATCATGGTCGTAGCCAACCTTGTATAGAACCCCCTCAAAATAACAGCTAGACTTCAACCATTTAATGACCATACAGATCCTGGTCATATTCAAAGGTTAACGATACAATATTCATATTTAACGATTTTAGAAGTGCTGCGTACCGAATAATTGTTTTATCAATAACTACTGCTTGTAAGCTACAACTGTGTATCAATAACGCATATTAACAACAAAACCTTCTTTTAAAAAATTCAATGCAGTTTTCCAGTTTCTCCTAATGCAATGTTCTGGTATTACAACTAACTGGCTTGCGCAACAACCTGTAAAATGTGGAAAACTTAACTTGCTTCCATTTCTGCTTTCTGCAACTGCTTTCATTAATGATATCACAGACTTGCTTCATAAGAAGACAGTGCTTTAAGTGTTTGGTATGTACGACAGACTGTACGCATAGATGGGCACAAGTCCGTTAATCGTTAATCCGTCAATAACGAAGCTAACTTTTTCATTAACTCGTTAATCCGTTAAAAAGGTTTTTCATGTTAACGGATTAAATTAACTTCCGTTAAGTGCTGTTAACGGACTAAAGTAACTTCCGTTAAGTTCTGTTAACTTCCGTTAAGATTTTTATCGTTAATATCTTGCAGCATCGTTGTGGATTTGAAATTTGTTTTTATCTTGAAATTAGATTAGACTGTAAAATGTAACTTTCAAAACACAAAGAGACCACCACAGCAATAAATATTTCCTTACCATCAGCTCAACAGCGTCAATACGTGTTCTACAAGCGAGTGAATAAAACGAAATGTAAATTACACGCAAAATGATAACGGATTAACGGACTTTATTAACTTCCGTTAATTAAAGCTGAAAATAACGGATTAACGTTAACGGAGGTGTGAAGTTTGTTAACGGACTAGTGGTTAACGAAGCTAACGTTTTACATTACCTTGCCCACCTATGACTGTACGTATAAGCCAACATCACTTTTAAACCGCTATTACTATGATTGTGAGGAACGTTTGCAATTACAGTTCTTTTGCTTCTAATCCGGATTGTCAGTAAAATCAATTAAAGTACGGAAAGAAGTTAATCGTTTGGCTATTCCACCGTAAAGAAAAGACTTTTTTGAGCTGCTTGTATTTTCTTTAAAATGGTAAATATTTACACTTTTTCCAAAAACTACGCATAATACTGTAAATTTCGCTTAAGAATGTTGTAATATTACAACGTAAGTTATAAGTATGGCAAGGCTTTATTGACCTAAAAATTGACTTAAAATTTAATAAAAAAATTGACATTAGTGGCCAAACAAAACTTGGATTGAATAAAGGATATTTCTTGAGACTTTTTTAGGATTACTGTGTTAAAGCAAATATTTAATAAATGAAACAACACAAATTCTCAACGAAATTTGCAAAACAAATTTATGTGCTATTGCGAAATAAGTCTTCAAGTATTCCGATAAGCAGCAACACTGCAAGTAAAATTTTGAAAATGGCTAAAAATAAGCAATCAATTTGATCGCTTGATGCAAAATGCTTCAAGTAGGCTTTATTAAACAAATTATGGATAGGGAGAGGGTATTCAGCAGTCTTGTTAATTTAGTTAATTAACCAATCACTTCTCTCAAATCTCGTTCCATTATAAGCCCTTGCCCTAAATTATCATTCTTTATAAAATGCGCACGATATAGGTTAATACTTGTGAGTTTTTTTGAATTGTTGGATTTAATGATATTACTGGCTTGTTATAAAAAGACTAAAATTTTACAACTAAGTTAACTCCGCCCACATAGCCTATACATAAGCAGACAGTTTGATAATGTTTTTTCAGGCAAAGCTAAATTCTATGCCACGTTTTAAAAAGATTAATTTTATCAAAATAGGCTTAAAATAAAATAATTCTTGCGTAATCTCCAACCTCGGAAGGATCCGTCCCCAGACACCCCCAAACTTCCCCCAATTGCAGATTTCCGGCTACGAGCCTGGCTGTTGCTAGTTATGGGTGATAACCCTTTCGATGCCAGAGCTTTGGGAGAGATTTGCCATTCATTTGCCTTATGACGTACGACGTACGTCCGTTTTGAGGATGACTTGTATGCCGAGCTTCTTACCGATTTTTGAAAATTGGACGTTCGTCGTACGTCTGAAGGCAAGCTAAGAGCGTCTGAATGCTCTTTTAACATGCACATGGTGTACTTGATTGTATAAAATGAAATGAGAAAAAAATTATTATTTATTTTTTTTGACGGTTGTGCTGATGCCTCCCGCTGGCATTCACGTGGCAGGTAACCGACCTGGCTTATGCAGCCGCTCGATCGTGACTGCCTTATTCGGTGTGTAGAGTCATAAACTAAAATAAATCACAGAGATAGCAAATATTGCAAGATTGATTTGTAAAGAACAAACCATTTTTGATAATCTTTATACTGCAGATAGCGAATATAGTAAATAATATCAATATACATGCAGTTATTAGCTAGGATTGTGTACGTTCAGTTACCCGACAATAAACCAGGGCTAGTTCATGCATTGCATTTGGTTGCCAGTAGCATATCGTAAATGCTGCGCACGAAATATTTGGTACTTGTGGAATCATATAAAATTTTATGTTGGTTAGCCTGAACCTGGAAAAGTGCCAGATAACATAGGCTGCGGCAGGGTTGCCAACGTGCACGATACAGTACTACCACATGGCCCACATACAGCGTAGCAGCTTAGCCTATTTTTTAGATGAATCCACCGACGAACAGCCTATAAACGTCGCCAAGCGCGTGCTAATGAAGCATGGCATCGGCCCTCATATTCCCTCAGTGACAGCATGAATGAGCTATGCTTAAATTCTAACAGTGATGAATCAAATCTTGGTATACCGGTAGATAGTGAAAAAGAATGCGAACCACAACCCATGGATACCAGTGATACGGAGATATAGATACTAGCCTAGCGACGATCTCGATATAGATGGTGAAAAAAAAGATGAGCCACCGCCACAACCTATGTCTATTCTCCGATGGGATGCTAAAAGAAATACCAAATCCATCTCTTGTATTGGGAATAAAACATCTAAAATTGGCACTGCTGCTTCTTACAAATAAAAGACTTTTTTACGAAACCTTATGTTGATGCAAGCAAGAAATAGCTGAGTACTGATATCACTTACACAACAATTTCAACCGGCGTGGTTTAGAAAGAGCTAATACAAAAACTATTCAAAACTTTTGTACAAAAGAGCAATTTCTGAGTAAAATAAACAAATTGATGATGTCTGTGATGACGTCATTGGTCACGTAACTAAAATGCATACACATAACATCACTAATGCGTTTTTGAAAAAGTTTTGGAAATAACCGAGTTTGACTACACTAACATATATCATTTCAATCGGCGCAATTTAGAAAGAGCAAATATAAAAAATATCCAAAAACTGTAAAATTGAGCATTTTTCTGAGTAAAATGAAAAATTGATGACGTCAGTGCGGACATCATTGTAGACGCAACTAAAATACATGCACATAGCATCACTAAAATGCGTTTTTGAAAAAGATTTGAAAAACTTTACGCTAAAATGTTTATGTAAAAAAATTATCAATACAATAGCAAAACTTAAAATAATGACGTCATGAGTGACGTTACTAGTCAGTTTGGGCATGCTAACCCATCATCATAATGTCTCAATACTAAAAAACGTTTGATTTTGTTTGTTATTGTCCGAAACAAGCACACATCGCAATAACACAAAAACAGCCTAATTTTGTTAAAAATGCCTTGGCAAACGGGTGTCAAAGAGTGATGACGTACAACGTACGTCCAAGGGCAGCGAAAGGGAGACTAAAATTTTACAACTAAGTTAACTCCGCCCACATAGCCTATACATAAGCAGACAGTTTGATAATGTTTTTTCAGGCAAAGCTAAATTCTATGCCACGTTTTAAAAAGATTAATTTTATCAAAATAGGCTTAAAATAAAATAATTCTTGCGTAATCTCCAACCTCGGAAGGATCCGTCCCCAGACACCCCCAAACTTCCCCCAATTGCAGATTTCCGGCTACGAGCCTGGCTGTTGCTAGTTATGGGTGATAAACTGAAAAATGTGTGATAATTACAAAAAATGAACTGTATTGCCCTATACAAAGAATACTGACCTAACAGTAAAAACTTGACTTTTTACCGACCAATCAAATTAAAAATATGAAACTAACTCTTTCTATCCAGAGTTCTAGCAAAAAAAATCACATCATTCCAACTTACTACTAAAAATTGACTTTATTGAAAAAAGCTTGCCCAAATTATAAGTAACAATAGCTCTTCGCCGTAACCCAAAAAAAAAGACAGCAAAAAGCCTCCAATCTTCAGAAAAAGTCAAGTTGTTTCAACGTTTACTTTTAAAGCTAAATTGACCAACTACGTAACCGCGTCTAGTCTCACATCTCAAATCAAAAAATCTTAGCATTCTCATATCAAAAAAACTTGGCAATAACTTCTAAGATTTTTAAATTGGTAATACGAGAGAAAGTTTCTCAATTTCAAGGTTTGTCAGAGGCACTTTAACTAAATTAGGGAAATTTTATAACCGTGATTTAGTTGATGTCATAAACTTCTTGAGGCGCAAACACTATGACTTTGACATTATATGATTCAGTTTTTAAAAACTAACTTATAAATCGCTTTTTCACCTTTTAAAGAATGACTTCAGTTCTATAAAATATTAGTCATAATGTTACGACTATGAGATCAGTCACCCTATTTTGCACGAGCTATTTGATCAACGGTTTTTACAAAAGAGACGGGGGACAAAAGTGTCTTCCTATCTAAATCCAAAATCAAAAGTGATGGGAACACCAAATTTGGCATGCGGATTGGTGTTTATTAAAATTTTTTAGAAAAGTGTATGAGTTGATGACGGCACGAAAGTAACGTCACGGTCTCATTTACAAAAAGGACGTCATTTTTTTCGATAACGACACAGACGGTTCAAATTTTGTACGTACTGCAGGTTTGATTTTTGATACTGAATCATAAAATGCTTAAGTCACAGTAGTCAAGTCACAAAAACGTCTTATGACGTTATGTAATTAAAACATTGGCCCAAAAATGTTCAGATTTTTGAAAGTGACTTTGGAAAACCTCAAAAATCGGTAAACTTCCTTACCAACTTCAAATTTTCCGGGGTTATTTGTGATAAAATTTGACTCAAAGTCAAGTTGATTTGAAATAAAAATCTTTTTTTTTTGAAAAGATTTATCAAGAAAAATCCGGGTAGCGGCAAAAATGACGCTTTTCCAGAATAAAATATGGTTAACTTTAAACCAACTTTTTCAAAAACTACTGTAGGTCAACATCAAACCACTTGCGAAATTTATTTTCGGTTTAGGAGTGCTTTTATCAGGAAGTCAGTTTAAGAAGCTTGGTCGACGAGCGTAAATTTTCCTCTGCTACCTGGTAAAAATATGTTAAATAAATAGCCCGCGTAACAAAGGGTTAAAACAATCAAATTTAACGGAAAATAATATGTGTTACACCAAAATTGAACTCATCACGTAGTTATCGCATTTGACCCTCGAAGGAAGGTTTAGTTTCCTGGCCGGCTCAGTTTAATTATTCATTAGAAAAAAAAAGGCTAAAATCTCAATTCTGCCCAAGACCTCTTGCCTCCGAAGACTGCAGACAGTGGTTTCCAGACCCAACCGGCATCCTCACACACATTGGATAACAACCTTCTCCTACCAAACTCCACTGTACGTCAGAACTGATAGGTTTACCTTACATGTAAATTATTTGGCGAGATTTCAGCCAACACTTTAATCGCACTATTTCATTTTTCGCTAAATATATCTACTGTATATTTGTAAACAAAACAAAAAAAAACAACGCTCAAGTGAAAAATCGCAGTTTTGTACATACTTTTGTAAAAGACAATTGTCTACTTCACTGAGAGGACATGGTGGTGTCCAAAATTATGGCATAAAGTGGCGTTTGACCTCGAGCCACAACTTCGATGCTGTAGTTTCACGCGCGATCGGCAACCGCCCGATGTTCGATATAGCGACCGCAGACGCGTTTCTGCTTAGGGCGCCCCTGCACTAGCAGAGCGCTCTCGATTTCGAGCCGCATTCTCGATCCCAATTGAAAAGTTTGCTTTTGGACTTGGACTTCATCCGCATCCAGAGAGAAAGGATCTGGATATTTTTGAAATGCTTTCGGGATTAGTAGCGCAAACTGAGGCCGTCAGATGTCCGAGGTCAATCACGACTGCAGCCTGCTTTGTACTTGACTTCCGGTCTCGCGCGCGAGCTCGCTCAACCTTGAGATGCAATGTTGATTCTTAGCAAAGTTCGCGTCTGGATTTCGACTTTTTGCAGCAAAAGCATACATGCATACAAAAGGTAATTTTCTCGTGCAGTTCTTAGGAACGCAACCCCGGCTGGACGGATGCGGTAGGCACCATCCGCGCTCATTTTTAGCATGAATTGCTCGATGCATGCTTTCCTGCACTCGCTTCTCAACTTGTCGAGCTGCGCTCGCTCGACAAAAAAAACAAAGACGGCGGGTGATCCGCACCCGGCGTTCAGAGATTGGCAGTTGTTCGGCTCGGGCTCTCTGACTGCTTTACCCCGGTCGGCTCGAGCTGCGCTACTCAGGTCTTGCATCCTGTCCAGACCAGGGTCTTGTTTTCTTGTGCGTTCAGCTGGGCCGAGGTTGCCGAATGTTTTATTTTGCTCGTACCACTCCACTAGTTTTTCTTCGGGCATGTAGCTTTAGCGGTATCTTGCACAAAATCCCTGAACTTAAACGAACAAAATCCCGAATGGACAAATCCAAAATGGACAAAACCCTGAATTGTACAAAATCGCGATTGAACAAAATCCGGAATTGATGAACGATACCCCGAACTGGACAAAATTCCAAACAAAAAAAATCACGAATCGGACAAAGTCCTAAATAGACAAAAAATTTTGAATGGCCAGAATCCTAATTAAGCCAAATCTCAAATGAACAAAATTTTTATACAAAATTTTGAAATATGCAAAGTTTGGAAAAAAAGCTTTTATTTCCAAAGTTATTAGTGTTATATTATTATTGTTATTATCGTTATTGTTAACTGTAGACCAAGGCATTAATATGAAAAACTGTTTCCCGAATGTTGCAAAGCGTAAACATTTGCATTAACTTTTTCAAAATCGTTTTTCGATTTTCGGTATTAAATTGACTGCAGATACAATTAAATTGACTTTATTCAGTATTGCAATATAGTTCTAAATCTGCATTAAGTTTTGAGGAAATTAAACGCAAACAGTCTGTCTGAAAATTAAAACTTTATTTTGTTTGCAACTATAAATAAATGTTTTTGAGCGCGACTAAAAGAATTTATTTTGAACCAAATTGCAACCGCGAAAGAGCAAAGTAAAGTTGAGAAAACTACATTTATTTTTGGAAATATGTGTTGTGGTCGCCATATTTTAAATTCTGCATTTGAGTGAAATAAATCTTTTATTCTAAAAAAATAAACAGCCAGAAACACGAGTTAAAAATCAGCGCAGACCGATTTAGTTGAGGAATTTGCGGAAATGTGATCCCAACTTTTACAAGCTGAACATTTATTTACTGGTTGTAGTCCTCTTTGCTAGAAAACAAAAATGTTATTCCCGCACAAAATTTGCAAAATGAACTAATCAATCTAATATTCTTTCGTTATTCATATTATTATGTATTATTTCTATAGGCTTACGACATGACAATTTGACAAATATATTTCGTCAAGCACTACGATAACAAATAACATAACCCAAACGATTTTCGCTTGTAAGTACTTGACGAGGAGGTAGCGAAAAGACCACAATGGTCATCAAAGTCAGCTACCACCTCCAGCACATCATCGTTAGTTTTTGTTTTACATAAACGAACAAAAAGCAAGCATTATGTACAATCAGTCATGAGGCTAAACAAAAACACACATACGTCACACTCACAGAAAAATGTAAGGGGATCATCTTAATATGTTACATCATATTAATTGCAAAAGTTGCGAAAGCAATGAATTAGCAAATATTGCAGGCATTTAATAGTGTGAGATAAGATACCTTTTGTATTGTTTTGTAAATGTTTGCAAAGAGTATATCTTGAGATCACTCGGTCCGTTTGCCCAATATTTCGGTCCAAGAATTTCAATGTTAGTTCTACCAAATTTTACATTAGTTGATTTAAGAAAATAATTGCCGTTTAATCTTCTTCTTGTACCATAGTTGTGGATTTTGTCTAATGGGTTATATGCAGATGGATTCACACCAGCACAATCTTTTGAGTTTACTCGATGCATATGTTTACATACTTCTAATTTATGTATATCATTTATTTTTAATAAATTCAAGTTCTTAAACAAGGGTGATGAATGTGCATTAAAGGCGCTGCTAGTGATTATTCGTAAGGCACGATTTTGCAGTTTTATTAGAGGATATAGTGCGCTTTGGGAAGCATCACCCCACGTTGATATGCAGTATTGGATATGGCTTTGTATCATTGCATGATATACCTTCAGCAGTGTTTTTTGATTGACATAATTTCTTAACCTTGCCAAGGCCCAACAACCTTTTCCAATTTTGGAACAAACAATGTTTACATGTTTTTTTCAAGTCAGCTTATCATCAATGTAGACACCTAAATATTTTGCATAACTGCTTGGTGGAATTGCATGACCATTTATTTTTATTTCGAAGGACTTTTGACGTTTTGCCTTTGTAATCAATAAAAATTCCGTTTTAGTGAAATTAAGAGAAAGCTTATTACTTCTCATCCAATCAACAATATTTTCAAGTTCATTATTCACATTTGTTTGCAAATCTTTGACATTATAATTGGACATAGTTAAATTTGTATCATCAGCAAATAACTTTACATCAAAATTTGTAGCTAAAGGCAAATCATTAACGTACAGGGTAAAGAGTAGAGGACCTAGTGTAGATCCTTGTGGAACACCACAAGTTATGTTTTGATTGTTCGATGTTACACCATTAACAACAGTAAACATTTTACGATTGCTTAGATAACTACTGATCAGCTGAAGTGGTATTCCACGAATGCATCTCTATCTACAAGGCTACATTCTCTATCTAATAGTAATACTGCATCCATAGGTTGATCAGTTTTTGCAACAAATTCTGTATTACGATATGTTGAAGATTTGTGGCCTATTATAAAAAGGCATTTACCTAAACAACTTGTATATTAGGTGTCATTCTTAATCTAGTAATTTTAACGATGCTTAAATGTTGTTTATTGTTGCTTCTGCTGCTAAACATTCTGCAAAAATGCAGCATAACAAATACAGTTACAATGCTTATGAGTAGAGGACCTCAGAAAAAAATCTTTTAGTTGTTACGAAGACTAATAAACCTTGTTGGGGTTGTTCGTTGTCGAGTCTAATCGCTCTCCATTTTATGCAGGTGCTGGAGGTCTCCATTCGAAAGCATGAAAATGATGACATTTTTATGAACTAAATTCGGCTAGGGGGTTGTGGGTAGCGCTGTAAGCTCCCCAGCAGAGTCCGGGGCAAAGCCCCGGAAGCATTAGCCCTTTCGATGTTTGTCAAGAGCAAAATAGAGCATTCAATTAACAACACAGCACTGAAATTGGCTGACAGAAAGTTGGGTCCGGTATACTCAAGATATGGTGTTCAATTACACTAGGCAACAAAAAAAATTTTTTTCATGCTTCTCACGGTTTTTTAACTGTTCTTGGCTAATTTTGGGGCGCAGATTTCAAAAATGTTGTCAGTTTTTTTCTGTAACGTCAAGTTTTTTAATTATTTGTATTACAATTCCATCCTGATAGCATGTAATAGCAGCAATTTTTGATTTTGAATTTTGCCCAAATGAGCTCAAAAACATTTGCTTTAATCGTCTTTTCTTTTATCATGATCAATTAAAGCTCAAGAACTTTGCTTCGATACCTTATCGATTTATGAGGAGTTAATAGTTACAAATCTTTGTGATATACTGGCATGTGTTTGGCTCCTCTCTTTGATAAAAAAATTTGTTACTGCTCTTTTTCAACTGGCTATGTAAATGGAGAAAGCGATAGCAGCTCTTAAACCGAGAAAGTGGTAGCACCTCGGAGAATCAAATGATTCTTTTTGACCATCAAAAAGTTCTACTACAAACATGGTGGCTATGCTTGAGGAAGAGCCACATTCAAATCACAAGCATTCTTAATTTTACACCTATTGAACCAAAATGACCCAAACAATTTAGGTAGAGATTTGGGACCAATCAAAAAATGAATTCATAATATATACATTTTTTTAGCTTCTTCTTTCTCGACTGAAGCAGTGGAACATGCTGCACTATGCCGTTAAATGTTCATTTATTTTTGTTCACGGCATACCAAACTTCAGAATTGCTTCGCAGTACATTAAGTATTTAATCTGTAAGTGGAATATTTGTAAAGATCACGAATTGGCCTTTTCCTTGGTTTACAAGGGTTATACCAAGCATCAATGCTTCTTGTGTCGTTGGGACAGCCAAAATGTTAAACAGCACTACAGTATACTAGAAAAGATTGGCATTCACCTAAAGAAGCTTTTGAGCAAGATTTTTCATGTTTCTTTACTTGATCCCGCCAAAGTGTCAATGCCAAAACAGATCAAGTTAGGACTCTTGAAAAACTTAATAAAGCAATTGATTTTAATGGGAATGGATTGATGGGTATCTGCATCGGCAATTATCCGCCAAATCTAATGCCAAAATAACTGCTAAAATATTCATGTGAAAAGAAATTTGGAAGTGAATGATTCAAGAAAGAAAATTTGGTGAAAGGCTAAGCTCATCATAAAAGAAACAGGGTATCAATTTTGCTTAGTGGTCAAATTTTTTTAGGCAAAAAATCTCCTTCATAAGGCAGCATTGTTAAAGATTTTCTATGCAGCTACAACAGCCCCTGTCCAAGCATATCACTGAAAATTCATTTCGTCCATCTCCACTTCGAATTTTATCCCTTCTAACATTGGGAACGATTTCATCAAAAAATTATACAAGTGGAAGATCGCTATCAGGGGAGAATAACTCGGATTATTGTGGCAGATAATATACTGCTGGTTTCTTCAGAGAGAAAAGAGTGCTAAGTATATTGTGAGAAACCAGTAAAAAGCGCAAAGTATTTTTAATTGTTAACTGCAACATTCGGTTGATATTTTTTGGGGGGTTAACTCAATAAACTTTCAAAGTACTTTAGCCAAAATTGTTGTGATACTTGTTTGCTAACGAATACATCAAAGATGCTTCTTGTATATTGCTTTGGTAAAGCTACAAGATTATTACGCCAAATATGATGAATTTTTTCATTTGATTTTCTCAAATAAATAAAAAACCTGATGTCTTAGCACAAAAACAAAGGCAGATTTGAAATAAGCGCCCCAAATATACTCCAGAGCACTTTTTCACTTTAAAGTAGAAAAAATTTTGTTGCCTAGTGCTAATGGTGCAAGCAATTTTTGGGGTAGGGGATGGGTTGTGAGGCAGTTGTGGTAATCCTTATTTTTCGAGGTTGGAAGAGGGACGGAATTACCCTTTTATATTATAAATAGAAGCATCTCTGGAGAAATCCGAGTCAAAAATGGGTCCGAGTGTTTTGCTTCGGGGCCCAGACCTCCTCACCAGAAGCAAATAGCTCTTGGTCCAATTAAATCCACAACTGCTAATTGTTAGTGAGGAAAAAGCAGAAATGCCAGAAAAAAACTATCGTTGAAGGACCTGACTATTACCCCCCTGCAGGTCTGGTGGCCGGTGGCAGAATATTTTTTAAATCTAAAAAAACTGCCGGTTTATGGCTATTTTGAAGCTAGTTGAATAACAAACTAGGGCACAAAAAACTTTACGGTATTGTTTTAATTCGTCATATTTCCCTGTAAACCTTTTAGAAAGGTAATGTATCACTAAAAGTTTTAACCGGTAGAGGCATTTGCAAAATATTCATTTTTTTTCCCTCGTATCCCTAGTAATTGATATTCGATCCAAGCCCCGCGCAGCTGAATTACTCCTGCCGCCCTGAGTTACTTCTGCCTTTTCTATTGCACACCGCAAGTGTGGAAGTGATACCTCTGTGGTGTGCAAAAAAAACAACAACAAGGGTATCTTTGGTCTCTAGTTTTTTTGTAGTACGATGACGGAAAAATATTCAGTGGTCGAGTTTAACCAATCAGTGGACGACTGGATAGAGCGTTTCTGCAGAAATGGTAGATTCTGGTTCGATTTCCGGTCGGGTCAAACCAAAGACTATACAAATGGTATTAACAGCGTCACTGCTTGACCTTCAGCAATAATAAAGAACAGTGTAAAGCCTCCACCGTCCGTAGTAGAAGGGTGGGGATTGGGCAGATGGTAGCTTGATTCCAAAAAGGAAAAGCTCCTTCGCTGTCTCCTGGTCAAGGAAACTTGGTAAATAAAATGTAATTACAATAATTACAGTTACAGTTAATTCGGAGCAGTATATTGACATGCTGATGGGATACTTCATCCGAGCCATACAAGAAAGAGGGCAGTTGACAAGATTGCAGTTGTTTTTCAACAGTGGGGCGCCTTGGTCTTTGTTCCAACTGCTCTCTTTCAAGTACATGAAACAGTGCTTTCTAGGAGACATTCAAGTAAATTTTGAGAAGGACAAACAAATCCATGGCCTCCGTATTCCACAAATTTCAGTTTCCTCCCCCAGACCACTAGAAAGATCGTTTTACGAGAATAATCCTTCAACAGATGAGAGATTAAGAGAGAATATCAAACGCGAAATCAGGAGAATTCCAGCAGTCATGTTGGAGCGCTGTTATTGATAATTTCAATGTTGGGGCGGCAGAAGTAATTTAGCAGCTTGGGGCTTGGATAGAACATTTTATCAATTACTAAAGAATCGAGGGAAAAAACTGGAAATTTTGTAAATGCCTTTACCTGCTAAAACATTTAGCGGTACCTTACCCGTGGAAAAAATTTTGCAAAAAAAGTTTCATCAATTGTGGGAACCCCGGCTACTTAAAACTTTATAGCGTTTGTGGCCCACTCTAGAAATCATACCAAACACCCTAATTCTTGAAAAATTAGGATCTTCCACGCCCCCGATCTTGGGCCCCCTATAGGCCCGAGTTCGATGTGTCCCCTAAACGCCCTTTTGTAGGCCCTGTATGTGTTATGCACATGTGTAAGTAACGTACAAAAAATTGTAGCTTACTTAGCTAAAACAAAGGTACACTAAAATTGAGCAAGTTTTGCTCATAAAATTTTGTGGTTGCTAATACTGTGCAAAAACTTTATTTGAATCAGTTTTTTTCACAAAATTGCATATTTTATACAAGCATAATTAATTAACTTTTACAATGACGTTTATTTATGCAAAAACCACCACAACTAGTCCCCCTCCCTCCTCTAATGAAAAAAACTTGACTTATTTTTCCAGAAAATGTTTAATAATAGCAAAATCAAAGACTAAACCGGCGTTATAATGACTTCAAAAATTAATTTTGAGGGTGCAAACGTTGAAAAAAATTTCCAGTTTCTAATGTTATTTTACATTTTGCGGTTGCTGAAAGAATTTGAATTTCCTCCTTCCCTTCTGGATTTTGGCTAATTCCGTAGAAATCGAGCTCTCAAATCATTTACGATTGGACTTCAGCATCCAAAACAAGAAGGCCTATACATATTGTGTCATTACGTTGTATTATTCATGAAAAAATGAAGAACGAAATAAAAATGTCTAAAAAAGAGCATAAAATGCTATTTTAATTATTTTTTTAATGTGCTTTATTTATTACAAAAATAAGTGAAATTTTGAATTTGAATGTGATTTTGGATCAAAAACTGAACTTTATGTGTCATTAAACAATAATCATTAGTCTAAATAAGACATGGAATGCAGAGTTTTTGACTAGCCCATTACAAAAGGCACAGCTCTTTCGTAACCTTCCCTTTTGTAACCTTCCCACTGACGCCAGTAGTGCAGCCAGTGGGGAGGCGGGGGGGAGAGGGGCTATAGCCCCCCATTGGCCTGAAGAGTATGCAAAACACCCCGTGTTTGGCACTTTTGAGGCCGATTTTGGCACTAAAGCGAAAATAGTCCCCCCCCTATTGTATTGGCGATGATAATTGGCCAAGGATCAGATGTGATTTCGAACAAAAAAACTGGGTTTTTCAGCCTGGCTGAAGATTTTTTTCTTTTTTCTTTTTTTTTTTTTTTTTGAGATCACGTAAATTTGGACAGGAAAAAGCGTCCCAATTTTGGTGGATACCTTTTCTTTTGTTGGAGATCACCAATATTTGGCGACAAAAACCGACTCAATTCGATCGAAGACCGATCAAAGTTTAGGTCAAGATCGTTTGATGTTGCTTCCAGCCTCCAAAATACCCCCCGCGGCAAATTCCTGGCTACGCGCCTGAGTGACGCCCTGTAGCGCATTTATTTTAAAGTTATGGAATGCAAAAAGCAAAAAAAGATGTAAGATTTAAAAAATATATGAACAATAATTATTTCAAATATTTGTTGTTTTATTTGCCAGTTTTATGTTGGGACAAAATTCCAAAAAAATTTTAAATCTAATGTGAGCTTAACTTGTCCTACAGCCGTTTTTCTACCGATTATTTAGATTCTTATGCTTTTTGCACAAACAAATTTGATGCAAACCCAAAAAAATTTATTGCTGTAGCTTTTGCTTTAGAAAATTTTATTTATGAAACTTACTTTGCAGCCATCAAACCAATGCATAGGCAATTTGAAATGCGGTTAGGTTTTTGTTTCTCGTAATTACGGTGGTTTCAATTTTCCTATACAATAGACTTTTTGCTATCTTAGAAAAGCTAACAAAAACAGGGCTGGTGGGGCTACGCAAACTACTTGTCAAGATAGTCCTGCTTGACATAAAAACTTGCATTACAAACCCAAAAAAAGGGACGGTGCAGGGCGTTGTTGTGGTTAGACAAAAGCAGAGCGCGTGGTTCATTCGCATATGAATGAATGAACAAAAATGAAAAAAAAACATGTCGCTATATAGCGGGACCAAAAAATTATTTGGAGAGGAGTTTGCTACTGAGTTATTTACAGATTTATACTGTCTTGCAGTTTATTTCATTTCCTGTAGAGCGAGCATCCTCTCGGCTAAGGACTCAAAGTTTGCATTGATTGATTAATTTATATTTAACCTCCACTTGCTAGGAAGCAAAATAGGCTCTTTTGTTTTGGACGATTCCTCACCAGCTTAAAAGTTAACCATTTTACAAATTTTCCGGTTCACGTATGACTTCTTCCCACGTAAATTTGCTGCTTGTCGAAGTCACCAAGCATAATAATCATCGTAAAGCGCCTAATCCAAGGATGCAACAATGTGACCAAGATGCGGATTGAACCCAGATATGCGATTGGGGTCGACGCTTTTACCCTTTTGGCCACGTTGACGTTGCATTTAACTATTTTGTTAACCAACAAACAATTTCAGTACAAAATCACCAAAATTTTGCGGCATCTAGTGTGGCTGTGTATTTGTATGCATTTTTTTAAATGCTTTTCATTGTTCATCAATTTACGAAATAGATTATCCCTAAAAACAGTCTAACAAACGCGCTTTTTGCTTGCTCATTTATTTTATAAAAGCTCAACTTTCATTTCCCTAGTCCGTGATTTCGCCGAGCTAAACACGACACAAAAAATGTTATAGAGAAAATGATAAAAATGTCTTCACTATAATTATCTTTATGTCAACTAACGTAGATTCACATCCATCAGAGTATTGTGAGGAATCCAGCTCAAAGCTTTAGAAATCATTTTTGAGTAAAAATTATGCTCCAGGCATAATATCATATCTGAACTCTTTTGTTTCCGTTCTTTTTGAGTAAACGAGTAAAGCAATGCTGCTCAAAATGCAGCTGTCACTGAGTTTACGTTGTCACTCTTTTACAATTACAACCGTTCAAAAAGTTGCTGAAATTTGCTAAATATAAATGAGCAGTCGAAAATATAGGATTAAGCTAAATCCTAAAAATCTTGCTAAAAACACTGAGTTGACCCTGAAAATTGTTCAATAACTTGTAATCTTTTCGTTATACAGTAGTACTCGTAGTTGTGAAAAAATATTTGAAATAGTAGATTGCAGGAAAAGCCAGAAGATTTCATAATTGTAGAATAGCGACTTCATAACGAAATCGAAAAATATATAAAGGCGGAGTCGATTCGTTTTTTCCTAGCCTTTATAAGAAACTAAAGTGCTGAGCCAAAGTGCTGAGCTCAAATTTTTTGGCAATAAAAAAGATTTTCCTTCACTCAACCGCAGTATTTAAAGAAACAATTTGATGGCCACAACGCAATCTTGTATAACTGAAATGCAGTTTTCGTAACATTATTGCGTTTTCAGTGTAGTTCAAAGCAAGTTAACCACGGATGTAAACATTCATTATAGCAAACAAAAAAGTTTAATTTTCAGGCAGTGGGTCTGCCCGCGTCCAATTTCCTCAAACACAATACAAATTTGGAACTATCGCAGCAAAATCGATATTAGTACTCAAAAATAAATTTATGAAAAAGTTGAAGTAAATTGTTACAGTTTGCAACATCTGGGAAACGTGTTATTTTACATTTTAGTGTTTTTAGTCAAAAAAATTTAAGTCAAGCAATTAACTCCTTATTTCCAAACGTTGCATATTTCGAATTTTTTCAAATTATTTAAGATTTTGTCCATTTCGAAATTCTGCTCTTAAACGGTCCTGCGCGGTCCCCTTCAGCGCCACTGCAGCCGGCTCGACCCAAATGCAAGGCTGGCCTCGAAAGGTTTGCTTGCACGATGTGCTCGAACTTTGCCTCTGCTTATATGTCGGCCGGCTTTGCTTGCTGGCTAGGACGGCCACTTTCAGTTGAAATGATTGAACTTGAGACCCGGCCGTCATTATTTGATCTGGTTTTAATCTGGTGTTATAAGTCAAATACTTTAGCTTGAACCAGTTCATTCTCAGACCTGACTTTGCTCTGGTGCTATAAGCTAAATGTTTAGGCTTGAGCCACTTCGGTATCCGAACTGGCTTTGATCTGGCATTATGAGTCAAAACGATTAAGCTGGAGCTATTTCGTTATAGTTCAGTATCTGATCTGATTTTGATCGGGAATTGTAAATCTAAATGATTGAGTTTGAACCACGTTGGTATCAGATCTGATTTTGATCTAACGTTATAGGCCAAAGCAATAGTGTTTGAGCCAGTTCAATGTCAGATCCGATTTTAATCTGGCATTGCTCATTGAAAAGTTCAATCTTGAGCCAGTTTGGTATCTGACCTGGTTTTGATCTGGCATTGTAAATCTAAATGGCTGAGCTTGAGCCAGGTTGGTATCAGATCTGGTTTTGATCTGTGATTATAGGTCAAACCGATTGAGTTTGAGCTAATTCAGTGTTTGATCTGGTTTTTATCTGGCATAATATGTTGAAAAGTTTAAGCTTGAGCCAGTTGGGTAATTGATCTGGTTTTAATCTGGCGTTATAAGTCAAAATGATTGAGTTTAAGCCAGTTCAGTATCAGATCGAATTTTGATCTGGCATTGTAGATCTGAAAGATTGAGCTTGAGCCAGTTTAGTGTCAGATCTAATTTTGATCTGGCGTTATAGACCAAAGCGATTGAGTTTGAGCCAGTTCAGTGTCTGATCTGACATTGCACGTTGAGAAGTTCAATCCTGAGCCATTTCGGTATCTAATTTGAATTTGATCTAGAATTGTAAATCTAAACAATTTAGTTTGAGCCACCTCAGTATCAGATCTGGTTTTGATCTGGCGTTACAGGACAAAACGATTGAGTTTGTTCCAGTTCGGTGTCTGATCTGGTTTTGATGTGGCATTATACGTTGGAAAATTTAAGCTTAAGCCAGTTGGGTAACTGATCTGGCATTGTACGTTGAAGAGTTTAAGCTTGAGCCAGTTTGGTACCTGATCTGATTTTGATCTGGCATTGTACGTTGAAGAGTTTAAGCATGAACCAGTTTGGTATCAGATTGGATTTTGATCTGGCATTGTAGATCTAAATGGTTGAGTTTGAACCACCTCAGTATCCAATCTAATTTTGATCTGTCGTTATAGGACAAAGCAATTGAATTCAAGCCAGTCCAGTATTTGATCTGGTTTTGATGTGGCATTATACATTGAAAAGTTGAAGCTTGGGCCAGTTGGGTAACTGATCCGGTATTGACCTGGCATTATATGTTGAAAGTTGAAGCTTGAGCCAGTTGGGTAACTGATCTTATTTTGATCTGGCATTATAAGTCAAAGCAATTGAGTTTGAGCCAGTCTGATATTTGATCTGGTTTTGTTCTGGCATTCTAGATCTAATTGATGGAGTTTGAGCCAGTTTGGTATCAGATCGGACTTTGATCTGGCATTGTAGATCTAAATGTTTGAGCTCGAGCTAGTTTGATATCAGATCGCATTTTGATCCGGCGTTACATGCCAAAACAATTGAGTTTGAGCCAGTTCAATACCAAATCCGGTTTTGATCTGGCACTATACGTTGAAAAGTTCAAGATCGAGCCAGTTTGCTGTAAGATCGGATTTTGATGTGGCACCATAAATTTAAACGATTGAGTTTAAGCCACCTCAGTATCAGATCGAATTTTGGTCTGGGGTTATAAGTCAAACCAATTGGGTTTGAGTTGGTTCAGTATCTAATCAGGTTTTGATCTGGCATTGTACCTTGAAAAGCTTAAGGTTGAGCCAGTTCGGTATCTGATCTGATTTTGGTGTGACATTATAAGTCAAAACAATTGAGTTTGAGCCAGTACAGTATCTGATCTGATTTTGATCTGGCATTGTACATCTAAATGATTGAGCTTGAGCCAGGTTGGTATTAGATCTGATTTTGATCTGGCATTTTAGGCCAAAACAAATGAGTTTAAGACATTTTAATGTCAGATCTGGTTTTGATCTGGCATTGTACGTTAAAAAGTTCAAGCTTGAGTCAGTTTGGTATCTGATTTGGTTTTGATCTGGCATTGCAGATCTAAATGATTGAGTGTGAGCCAGTTTGGTATCAGATCGGATTTTGATTTGGTGTGATAGGTCAAAACGATTTAGTTTGAGCCAGTTCAATCTCAGATCTGGTTTTAATCTGGTATTGTACGTTGAAGAGTTTAAGCTTAAGCCAGTTGAGTATCTGATCTGGTTTCGATCTGACGTTGTAGATCTAAATGATTGAGTTTGAGCCAGTTTGGTATAAGATCAGATTTTGATCTGGCGTTAAAGGACAAAACGATTTAGTTTGAGCCAGTTCAATGCCAGATCTGGTTTTGATCTGGCATTGTACGTTGAAAAATTCAAGCTTGAGCCAGTTCAGTTTCTGATCTGGTTTTGATCCGGCATAATAGGTCAAAACGATTGATTTTGAGCCAGTTCGATATCGGATCTGATTTTGATCTGGCGTTATAGGGCAAAACGATTGAGTTAAAGCCAGTTCGATATCTGATCTGGTTTTGATCTGGCATTGTAGATCTAAATGATTGAGTTTGAGCCAGTTCAATTTCAGATCTGGTTTCGATCTGGCAAAACCGGATTAAGTGGATGCCAGACACTGCCAGGTAAAAACCAGATCCGGCCCAGATGATGTGGCTATCTGGATAAACACTTTTAAATTTGAAAATAAGTGGGTAGGCTGCATGGTTCATCTTTGAATTGATATGGGTGGGGACTGGTCCTAGATCCAGTGAACTACAAACCTTTAAAAAGGTTTCTTAGCAAATGTTGCTTTCTTGAACTCAAATTTTTGTCTTATGTTTTACAAAAAACTGCACAACATTCAAGTTTTTAACGTTTGATATGAAAGGACAAAGTGGAAGCGGTACTCTTTTACCGCTTCCCGCTTAAGCGGAATTCCGCTTCTACGAAAATTTTCCGTTTTCACCGCTTGCGCTTCCCGCATCCCTGGTTTTTTGACAACTCACCCCATGACGGGGCGTGTTGTCATTTTGCCTTAACATACATTTTGCCTGCCATTTATTGTAAAATGTTTAACATTTTAACCCTATTTTACTCGAGCTGTTGCATTCCACACAGAGGGAGGGGTAAAAATACCACCTTAGCTGACTTGTGAACCAAAAGTCATGAGAATACCGAATTTGGCAAGAGGGTTGGTGTTCACCAAAATTTTTAAGAAAGGTTGATTTTTAGTTGATGACGTCATCATAGTAATGTCTGAGTCATATTTTTCAAAAATGACGTCATTTTTGTAATAACGTTATAGGCGGTTCAAATTTTGTACATAAGTTTGTTTTTTGATACTGTGACAACGATTGGACTGTAGAAGTACGCATGCTATACCACATTAACAAAAAAAATGACAGAACCTGAGCAGCAACCAAAGCATATTCGCAAAAACTAAAAATTTGGGGTTGAGAGTGAAAGCAAAATTTGATTCAAAAATGCAAGACCTATTTGAGCATTTTGATTGCGTGTACAGTACCACAAAAACAAAACTGGACAAGCCTCTTATGTCAGGGTGTATAACTAGCTATCGCAAAATGTCTTTATTGTTAGCCGTTGAGCGATTCTGGAACTGCTAAGTTGTACGTCTAAGGTGAATCACCACCCTCTAAAACAGTGGTGGTACGAAACAACCTTCTCCAATAATCTGTGTATCATTGCGACGGCAAATATTGTGGAGCACGCAACAAGTAACAGCTATTTTCGCAACTTTAGCTGGAGAATAATAAAGACTCCCCCCCAGTGTGATCCAATATCCTTCATTTACGTTTAAGAATTCCAAATGACCGCTCTATCACACGCCGCGGTTTTCGGGGAAGCAAATTAATTTTTTTTCACCTGCACTAATTGGTGTGCCATAAGGAGTCATCATAATTTCTTTAAGCTGTAATGGCTGTTTCCAAGTAACCAACAGCTGTTACCGAGTTTGTTATTTGCAAACCAATTACTCAAGGATAGCATTTCCATAATAAACGAATCGTGATGGGATCCTAGCCATCGAGCAACAACTTCGCGAAAAAATAAATTCGAGTCGCATACAGCTTGAATATTTGTGGAATGAAATCCTTTGCGGTTAAAGAAGACAAGTTCATCTTCATGAGGTGCAATTATAGGAATGTGTGAACTACCTATGCAGCCAATCACTCTTGGAAATCCAGCAAGCTGATAAAAGTCATTTTTCGTCTTTGCGACTTCCTCTCTGTTTCTTGGCATATAAATATACCTAGAAGCTTTTGTAGTAATGCTACTATCAAACTGAGTTAGCACTTTGCTGAGAGTTGGTTGAGTTACTTTAAGAAAGTCTTTACTAGTTGATTGAAAACTTCCACTTCCAAGCGTTTTTAGGCTCAAAAGCACTTTTTGTTTGAGGCTCAAATCCATCATTCTACAGTATGACCGACTGGCTGCATATCGACTTTGACCAGCTCAAAAATTTCTTCGATTTCTTCACGATTCATTTGAAATTCTTTGATTAATTCAGTGTTACTCATACTTAACGTGTGATCTACCACTGCTGGGCGAGAATTTCTAGCTTCGTTTTCTTGCTAATATAAAAATATAAAAATCTCAACGCTTTTCTACAATTTTTAGCCTTTCAACCTGTGCTTTTACACAGCAAAAAATGTTGGTAGAATTTTGCGAGTGGTCAATTAAGACCACTTGCAGAATTTCACGAACCTTGTGCCAAATTGGCAAAGATTTTCAGAGAACAAAAAAACGTTCCTGGCGAATATTTCTAAACTTAATCAAACGAAGAAAGCATAGCATACCAAATTTTCGTAGATTTTTTTTACGTCAATTTTGCGAAGATTTTTATTCGTACAAAGAGCATAGCATATGCCCCCAGATCTGACATTCAACAACCATAAATACGCTCAATGCAATTGTGAAGTTCTTTAGTTAAGTAAAGTTAGATGCTTTCGCAAAGTCCCCGGATATCGCTTGTGATGTCATGTTCTGGTTTACGAGTAAATGATTGTTTGACTTTGAACATTACGCCTAGGGTTCTGGAAAGCATGGAGTTGAGTAAATTAACATTAGTTTTTATTTTTAATGTGAAGTTATTGTACAGTTAGGTTCTGCAATATCACTTATAAATTTGAAAGAATTTGATTTTTAGTTTCTAAATTTTGTATGTGTAGATATCTTTGCTAATTGTGAAGGTTTCCATGCTAATTGCTAAGGCAGGCATTGTTTTGATTTAGTTCTTAAATTTTGAGAAAAATCAGTAGAAGTGTTCATACATGTACTTATACAAAATTTTTCTTAAAAAAAAAATATTGCCCTGGGCTAGTTGAGGCTGTAGACTTGATATTTAGGATAGTGTGTCAAATTCCTGGTCAAGATAATGTAAGTTATTAAATTCAAAAATCATTCTGGCATTTTCAGATCAAAAAGTTTTTTCCTGTCGGAGCCAAAGGTTACTGTCAAAATATTTGTTTTAACGACGGCTTTGTATGTAACCGCAATTTTAACAATTGTGAGTGCGTTGCTTCGTGAAAATTCAACAAATTCCTTGAAAGTTGAAAAAGAGAACTAAGCAGAGTTGTAAAATTTTGATTGACATTTTATAGATACCTTTTGTAGATATTTGAATTTTAAGAGCCGTTAATCACAAACCTGATCAAGTTAATGGAACATTATGAAACTCGAAAGCAGTGTATTTCAGATCTGACTATCTACAACCATAAACACTCTTGACGTAATTGTGAAGTTTTTTAGTTCAGCAAAGCTTGGATGCTTTCGCGAAGTCCCCGGATATCGCTTGCGATGTCATATTCTAATTTTTGATTGTTTTTGTTCACATTTTGGGACTGTGGTTGCAAAGATAATCAACGAACTCAAAAAGATATCCCTCCTAAAAAGTTTTTGGAAATTCTGAATCTCTTTTCTCAGCCTGAACTTAAATGGAAAAAGAGGGACTGAATAATATTTACCCTTAATTCCAGTAACATCACATAAACTATCCAACTTTGGTAAAACCCAACCTTTTTTTGGAAATTCAGGCTGGGAGCACCAACTTAGGGTTTCAAAAAACGTTTTAGGAGGATATCTCGTATTTTGTTGAATAGTTTTGTAACCGCAACCCCAAAATGAGAATAAAAATTTTCTAAAATTTTATTTCGATTTTAGCTATTGTAAACTACCGGAATTGGCTGGATACTTCTCGTAAATAAAAAACTGAAATTAGATTTTTGCAACAATTTGAAATAGAGCATAGAAAGAATGTCAGCGGCAAGGTCACGCAGAATTTTATCAAAAGTCCGAACCAGACAACGTTAAAGTGAAGATAAAACTTACAGACAACTAAAATGAAAAAAAAAAACACCCTCACAATAGGCTGTTTCTCTGTTAGGCTCTTCAGGGGGGTGATACTGAATCTTATTCAAATAGAACAAGGGCTGATATGCTGCAATGATTTATTTCGCCCTTTGAATACGAGGCTTGACCTACTTGATAGCAATGTTGTTGTTCGACTGGTGGGTCTACAACAATACTTTGTCAGTTTGACGTCAGATAGGACTTGAAACCGTATTACAAGAACGAACTTAAACTTATAAGTTTGACTTAAGAAGAGACTTTTGAGCTAATGAAGTTAAAAACTTAACCTTATATGAACCTTCTACACTTCGCAGTCTTTTATCACTTTCTTTATTTCGCTTGGTTGAGATCCCAAGCGATTACCTAAAATTGTCATTGTGATTTGGGTCGTCCAGCTAGTCTTTTTCTGTTTGCTTTGGCAAATAAAGCTTTGAGAAGTCTTTCCTGGGGCATTTTGTTTAATGGCCAAATCATTTAAATTGATATCTTTCGATTCGGGGAAGTATATACTGTAATGGCTCGACCATCCGTTTAGGGTCAAGTTCTCAATTTCTTATGATTAAGATAGATACCGGTACAGCTGTGTACTGCCGTTATTGGATTATGCGATTAGCACAGAGGTGCGCTTGACTGCTAGTTACTTCGCTTGAAATTCTTTTGATGAAAATGGAAGTCAAACTTGTTTCAATCGCACATTGGATTTTTACTATGATCTGATTGATGCGCATTGGAACAGGTAAAAATTGCTTTTCCTATTATGGTGAACTAGTCATGGATTTAAAAAGTAGGGTTATTAATAGAACGGTATACAATCAAATCAAAATCAAATCTTTTATTATACTCGCTGTATTACTCCGAAGCGTATTACGAGTCGGAGGGGCGTATATCCGGGTTATTATGCCGGGTAAAGCAGTTGTTTTCACAGAAGTGTTTCAGCGGTGAGAACGCTGTGTCCTATTTGACCGGCCCGAGATTTCAATCAAAATGACATCCCGCCTCCAGAGATGAACGCGTTACCACTTGACAGCCGTTCCGGTGCGGCATCCAATCGAATTCTCAAAATAAAATTTTCATGATACTTTCCAAAATATCCAATTTTTAACCAAAAGGATATCACTGAAATAGAAAAAATTCCGAATAGAAATATCAGCGAAAATATATTTCTGTAAGGGTAATCATCGAAATGGACATTTTTCCAAATGAACACTTTGCTTAATCGAAAAATTTTCAAAAGTGGACAAATTTTTGCCTAAAACATGAATCAGGCTTGAGTCATAATGTTGATCAAAGATAACTTGTAGCATGATTGCGTTTTGGACCTCATCAGTCGGGATAAATTTCTGCCCACTCTCTTAACTTCTTGATGATAAAAATCTCCTTTTTGTTACAGCTCAACAGAATACATGCGTGAAAAGTGGACAATGCAATGCACCGTTCAAAGAGATCCCGTCGAATTCTCCTATTTTGAGTCAGTTTATTAGCGCTTTTATTTTTCGCATGTTTACTTTTCATGCCCAGCTCTTGGTTCTGATACCTGCTTATATTACCTAGTCAGACCAAAAAAACATAATAAACCAAGAGTCGGCAACCTATGGCACGCGGGGGGTCGTTTTTTAGGGCGAATTTCTGAATTTCCATTGAACTGCCCGCGGAAAATTTCCGTTGAACTCAAACTCAGATGCAGTATATTATTTAATGCCTAAAATCACACCTTTCAAACAATGAATTTATGTTAAGAAAATTTATTCCAGCCAGCGGAAACCTTGCCAAGTTTCGTGGAGGCTCAAATCAAATCTTTCATAATACTCGCTGTATTACTACAAAGCGCGTAACGAGTTTGCGGGCCTATCTCTGCGTCATTGCGCCCGGACAACACAGCCCATTTTGAAGAAATGTCGCAGCGGCGGTGAACCGTTGCCCAGTAGGCAACACTGTGTCCGATTTGACTGGCTCAAGATTTGAACCTCAGACATCCCGCTCCATTGACGAATGCGTTCCCGCTCAACTAACTAGTCGGTCTCGCGACTACGAAAAGGTTTCCGATTTCTGATACGAACTCTTAGGTTGGGACCATTCCTTCGTAATTTGGCACTTTTTGGGCTGACTCAGTAACGTACAGGCACCGGAACCAAGAAACAGGCCTGAAAACTTAACATGTTAAAACGCTGCGTAGCTAAACCGGTATCAATATCGTAATCCTCTTGCTCAAGTCTTCAAATTTTCTTTATCAGATTGCTTTTTGTTGTTGCATTATTGGTGAAAATGCTGATGTTAAGTTTTACAAGATTATAATTTTTGTTTAAATAACGTTTTTAGCAATTTTCAAACATTTTGCCGAACAGTACCTGTGATTCTAGAAATTTGGGACATTATTAGGTCACTAAAAAGCATCAGAAACTAAAATCTTTAGTTTTTGTTATCATTTGAAAAGTTGTTTAAATGCCTGTTGAGCCTATGGTCTATCGTACACGAATCTTAAAGGGGGTGAAGCATTTAGCCCATTGCAAATTTACAAAACCTAAAATCGAACCAGTATAGATTTCGAAATTTTTTATTCTCATTTTGGGCCTGCGGCTGCCAAAATATTCACCAAGCATGAAAACATAATTCGCCAAAAAGTTTTTGGAAACCTTAAGCCTGTTTTCTCAGTCTGAACTTCGAAGGAAAAAGAGAGACTGAATAATATGCATTATGTACGTACTTTCCAGTAACATCACATGACCAATCCAATTTTGATAACCCCCAGCTTTTTCTAGAAATTCAAGATGGCAGAACAAACTCAGGATTTCCAAAAACTTTTTGGGGAGGAAATCTCTTTGTATTAATTTTGTTAACTAACTTTACAACTACAGCCCAAAATGAAAACAAAACATTTCAAAAAGTTATATTTCGATTTTAGGTATTGCAAACCACCGGAATTCGCTGGATGCTTCGCCTCCTTTAAAAACTCATGTTCTTAAAACACCTACAAGCATTGAAAAACATGAGTTCCAAAGACAAATTTTTCAGGAGTTTTTAGTATAAATCAGGCCCTTACGGATACAAACAAAAGACACGAACTCGAGACCTTTCGGACAAGAGACGTAACGTGCAAGGGGCCGTAAAGAACATGAGTTCTAAAGGGCACTAGTTCTAAAAATGTGTTTTTTAGTTCTGATGTTTTTTAGGACCCGTGTTTTGAGAATTCGTGTTCGGATACCATGATGAACTACGGTACCCATGCCACATCTTACCGCGTTACAACATGCAATTTAGATGTAGCAGATGTAAGACTCTCAATTTCTACGAGGCCAAGACTGATCGCACGTGTTTTTCTTTTGAATTTTGATTGTCCTTGCTTTAGGTGCAGAGACGATCAAAACGTTTGACACAACCTTGACCGTTCTGTGTATTCACGGTGACACAAAAATCAACTCAACCATTTTTGATGAGGCAGTAAGTTGCTTTTGTTGGCAAAAATGTTTATTTAATATTGGATGTAATTTTAGCGAATTTCTCACACATAAAGCTATATTTAATAAAAAAAGAAAAAGAAAAGTAATAGTGAATTATTCTTTATGTTGACATGCGGTTTAATCAAACCAGAACACCTTCTCGCAAAGTTCAAAAAAGCTATTTTGATATTGGACTTGATAATAACAGAAATCTGGGGTTAGACTATTTAAGTAACAAAAATAGGTTCTCATCGTTTATAGTTAAAAATCCTTTTAATTGAATAAGACCGCCTTAGGATGACAATTCATCTACACATGATACAAAGCACTATTACAGTAGTGTTACCTTTTTTTGCAACTTTTTGATGTAATATGTGTTGTATTGTTATATCGTTATTGTAACTGAGAAATCTTTAATATGTTTCCCAGTGAAAAAAAATTAGCCAATTTAAGTTTTTATTTCCTTAATTGCAACCCAGTGTGTAATCAGTTTGCGAGGCCCATCTCCGTATTTTTGAGCCTGTGTTCATCACAGATTCTTGAGAAGAAATATTGCAGCGGTGGCGAATCCTTGGCAACGTAAAATTTTAATTCGCCGGCAGGCAGTAGTGTTGCCAGGGGGGGGGGGGCGGGGGGGTTATAGCTCTTTTGTCAAAAACTAACTTTTGTCAAAACAATTTGTCAAAAACTAAGTCACAAATCAATAAAAACTTTTAAAAATGCCCAAAAATAAACAATCAAATTTGATCGCTAGTGTAAAAACGCCAAGCATAGGTTTTATCAACAAATATATTATAAACTCAGGAATAAGGAGAGGGGGGCTATTCAGTGTTAGTTAAATACCAATCACTTTTCTTAAATATCTTTCCATTAGCCCCCCCTCCCCCAATTATTTTTCTTTATAAAGTATAGACGAAATAGATTACTCCGTGTGAGTTTTATTGAATAATAGGATTGTCGCGATCGTTGATACTTGGCTAGAGTACAACCTTTAATCCCTTGAATTGCCCACGTCGGCTGAAACTAGATAACGACTGAGATGTTAATTGACAAATCGAAAAATGGCAGTTGATAGTTCCTTTAGCTTCTTGAATCTCAGAAAGCAGTACCCAATCTTAAATTAAACCTTCTATTTAAAATTGAAAACACAAAACCACTTTCACTGAGCAAAATCGCTCCACTAAAACTTCTTACGACCGACCAATTCAGATCGTAAAAGACTTAACTGCGACCGACCAGGTTCAAGTCGCACCTTACACACTCTCGCGATCGCCCAGTTCAGATCGCCAAACTATACGGCTACACAAGTCAACCACAGATACACACACTCGGCAAAAATGCCTACGAAACTAATACCTAAAAATCATCCACTTTTAGAATATCAGAACAATAATAGAATCAAAACGATCCGCTTATTTATACTAGGCACAAGCTATCGAACATCCCAGAACAATCCATGAACGTCACAATAGAAAACATATTAGCGATTACGAAAACACAACGGTAGCGTAATTGTGACGTCACAAACTTCAAGTCTAATTGTAGCAATTAAGACATGTAAACAACTAATTATTCCGGTAACTAATAGAAGACAGTAGAAGATACTGGAAAGGAAACATCCAGAATATTCCAAATCAAAAAGGCGGCAAAAGTAGTAAATCAGTCACGTACGCATTAAATGCAGCAAATAATCCTGTCTCAGGCATTCAAAATTATTATTTCGTGACAAGGATTTTATGATTTACCAGCATGTTAACAAGAGAACTGCAATGTTATCATTAGCCACTTCCCACATAGCCCATTAATGCAACCAGTTGAATCATGTTACGCTACCAATTTCTATGCCACGTTTTAAAAGCATTATTTTCTATTAAAATAGCTCTAAAATTAAGTTATTTTTGCAAAAAAATGCAAAATTTTCGAGCGCTGGGGGCTTCCCTCCACCTCCTGATTTAAAGGTGAACGCGCTACCATTGGACCTGGTGAACGTTCTAAATTCTTGAGTAGGAGATGAATAAATTTCATAGTTTGGAAAAAAATTTACAAGAATTTTCCAGTGTAGAAACTCGAAAACTTAGAGTGGTAATGAAAATGACTGCAATTTATCGATATTTTTAAACAGTGTGATGTATTTGTTTAGGCAAATAACTTCTACCGCAACGACCTTACATTACAAGGCTTTTTAAGCCTGGAAAATACGACAGTCGTTGAAAATGTGGTATGCATTATGTAATTTCTAGCCTAGGTCTACTCTTCACAAAACTGCTATAAAGTGCTAACCAAATTACTTCACCAAGGGATCAGTCATAGTTTTAGATGGAAGAAATCTTTTTTAGAGTTCATTAGATTATGCTGTCGAATAGCCTAATTAATTATTTTTTGTGCAGAAATTTCATACTGCAATTTAACTTTATTGTAATACTTTCGGTGCAGAAGTGACCCCGTTGTTCTGCGGCCACAGTGATAAGAATAAAAAAGCTGGTTGTGCCATTAACACTAGCAGAGTACAACTTTTAAAAATCAGTTTTCCGCAATAATAATATTTTTTGAATGAACGTAAATAACAGAACATTCTTTATAAGAGCAGTTCTCATTTTTGCTAAAAAGTTTAGGAATGAATTTCGAGAACATTAAGCCATGGCATTTTGCCAGCTTTGGCCAGCTTTGGCATAAAAAAATATATCTTGAAAACACTAGCGAATTTAAAAAAAAAAATTAGTAAATAGTTATGCAATATTTTAAGTTGAAATTATTGACAGGTAACTTACTCCGTGAAATACAACTATGCACTTCTGAAGGAACGCGCTACCGACGACACCATAGCCAATACGATAGGAAACGTTGCGTACGTCAGAGAGGGTTTGAATATAACAGACTTTCAACATAATTGCAGTGTCAGCAATGTATCAATTACTGGAGGTATGCTCTTTCATTAGATTATAAATGCGGATCCATTAAAATAGTCTTGAACTTTTACATTGCTAAGTATACAGTAAACTACAGTACAGGCAATACTTGGTACATTCAGGGCCGTATTAAAGAATTGGGCGATTGGGCAACTGCGCCTAGACCCCCCAAAAACTGATTCATAATTTTAAAACCGTAAAAACAGTATCAAAAATCTCTAGTTTTTGTTAAAAATTCCAGAAGTATCCCTAAGGTCTGAGAAGGAAATTCTGCCTCTAGACTCCCGCATGTGATGCACGAGAGAATTTCTTATTTTTCCTTACCATATTGACAAATTTGAAGGCCAAAAAATGACCATTTGTGCTTGTTTTCACCATTTTTTCTTGAATTTTTTTTAGTTTTCACTATTTTACAGACCTTTTAAACATTTTAAACAGGAAACTGCCTGTGTTCTAACAACCCGGACTCAATTTGTGCCGGATACCCGGATTACATTTGTACTTCCCGGAGAGACGGAGTCAGTGTCACTTGCACAATCGCAACTCCGTACTGTTTAAACGGAGGTTCTTGCTCCAAAAATGAAATAGATGGAAGCAGTGTATGCAGGTAAAAAAAAGATGGGATTTTGTTCTCGAAATTCAAATGCCTTAAAGCTGAGAAGGTAGGCCTACATCTCGAATTGATGCTAAGCAGATTTTGCTGGGTAAATCACTTGCTAAGCTCAGATAATGCAAAAAACATCCTATCGCGTCTGGCTGTGTCTACAAAAAAATAACTTCTTATAGAAAGGACTTACATTTGAACAAAAATTATGGCTATTTTTAGTGATATAAGGTTCAATCTCGATCTGGTCAAACGGACGCAGTGTTGCCAACGACTCGCCACCGATTCAATATTTTGCTGCAAGAAGTTGTGGTGTTATTTGCAGACTTTGAACAATTGTTGAGAATTTTCGAAAAACAGCTATTTTATCGTCCTTTAAATAACATTTCCTACGTTTGTAGTGGCATTTGAAAAAACTAAATGCTACAAGATTTGGAAAACTTTTAACAACTAGAACGTGATATCGCAAGCGATATCTGGGGACTTTGCAGCATTATCCAACTTTTATTAAACTTTATTAAGCTCTAAAATGGTGATCCGATTGCTTTGAATGAATTTGTAAAAAATCTGGTCGTTGATAGTCAGATCAATAATTTAAATGCGTCCCTTTCAAATTTTGTTTCACTAACTTAAATCGCTTTGTGGTTATTCGAGTTCAAAATTTAAATCTATCAAAGTTATCGAAAATAATCGAGTAACATCAATCAAAAAGCTCGCATAACAGGTTACGATACAACGTCAAATCTCAGCACTTTTTTACGACTTCTTAAATAGTTTTTCACTACCTTTGAAATAACATAAAGCGGTCTTGAAAATTTCTGCGACTCACAAGCAAATTTCGTTACATCAATCAAACTTACAGCCATGTATGATTCTGAAAACGCTTTTTCGCATCGCAATTCAACATATTATAGTATTGGTATACTGGTTGTTTCGAAATTAAAGCCCCCCTCCTCAACAGCATAAACTAAAATAAAAAAGTGCTAAAATTATGCAAATTTAAAACAGAGATTTATTTAAGTTTTTTACTAAATCGTTCATGGTTTTGCCACATAGCCGTTATTCTCGAGTGGTATATAATGTGACAAATTGCAAAAAAAGGAGGAGAATCAAAATTTATTTTCCCTAATTGATGCTTCATTCACAAGTTGTCACAAGTCGATGAGAATAACTTAGCAAACCATCGCAGTTTTCTGTTCGCCCTTTAATTAACGCGTTCTTTTGAGATGACTACCCACTGACCCAGCATGCTTTGGTGAAGATTTAGCTTAGAAGGTGAGAGGTGTTGAGAATGCACCGGCATTTCAGACCTTTATTCTTCATCAATCCATCTAGTTTTCTCTGAATCATTCGCTATGTGGGTTTATCTAACTCAGCTACTCGACATGAAAGTGAAAGAATATAGAAACTTACGTTAATAAACTTCAAACTAGTCTAATGAAAAAAACTTTATAAATTTTCATGTAAGCGGTAGAGGGAGTGATCCTAATTTCGAAACATGCTGTATATTACATCCATTATTTAGCACTAAAACTTCCTTACTTAAATTCTTGAAAAACCTTGAATCATAAGAAAAACCACGCTTTTTCAACGTCACTGATGAGTTTCGTGAAAAACATTCAGCCATGTTGCTCAAATTTATCAAAGCCATTAAGCTCAACTTGAGTACGACCTTGCAAGCGATATCTAGGGATCTCCAATTTGAATCTTTAGATGTTAGATTGCGTTTGAAAATTTATTTTTCCTGTCTTCAATCAAAATTTTTTTGTTTATGATTATGTCTTTCATTGGCGTCGCTAAGGAGGAGCGTGCCCCGGGTGTCACCATTTTGGGTGACACCATTTAACGATACCAATCGAACAAAAAAGAAAACAACAATATGTTTAACATCATTGGAAATGTTTAATACAATGGAATGGAATTAAAAATGATTTAAAGTACGTTTTGAAGCATTTATTTTGAAGGGGGGGGGGGGGGGGGGGGCTGGCGCTAATTTGCTAAAAATCTATATCACAAATCAGCAACAACTTTGAAAAATCGTCAACCCTAAGCAATAAAGTTTGATCGCTAGTTAAAACATGCTAAACAGAGGTTTCATAAAAAAACTTTAAGCTCAGGAATAGGGGGGCGGTGGTGGTGACAATTCAGTATTAGTTGATTACCAATCACTTCGACTCAAATATCGTTCCATTTGCCCCCTCCCCACCAATTATTTTTCTCTAATGAATATAAACGAAATATGTTTAATCTTTGTCAGTTTTATTGAACTATAAGATTTTATTATTTACGGTACCAGCTTGTAAATAAGAGAACTAAAATTTTACCATTAGCCACCTCCACATAGCCATTGCCAATTTATGCAACCAGATTAATCGTGTTTTTGCTCTTCTAATTCTTGCCACATTTCAAAACCAGTAATTTTTATCAAAATAAGCCTAAAATTAAGTTATTTTTGCAAAAAAAAATTTCCAGCGCTGGGGGTTCCGCCCCCAGACCCCCATAACAGATCCCACTGCAGACTTCTGGAACACGCCCGAGGCTAATCCTGCCTTTGCACTGCTAATTTCTATGCCACCAATAAAGTTTTCTCTGATTCTACGTTCGAAAAGCATTATTTTTTATCAAAATAAGCCTAAAATTAAGTTAGTTTTACAAAAAAATAAAAATTTTCGAGTGCTGGGAGATCTACCCCCAGCCCCAATGGCCTCCGGCGGAGCTCCCAGACCCCCAAACACAGCCCCTCTCCCCACTGCAGATTTCAGATTATGCGCCTGAAACTAGACGTGCACTGCTCATACTTCCAAGTTCTAGAATCTTACAATGAAAAGTTATTGAGCTAGCCAAATAACAGCCGCTATCTACAGCAATAAAATAGTAACTTTATTTTTCAAATATAAGCTTTTGCTGCCTATATACATTATGAACGGTGACATCACGAAATTCCGCTCAGGGTGTCACCATTCTTAGCGACGCCAGTGATGCCTTTGATGCTGTTTTGTGTATTTAGTTTATGATTCTGTTTAGTTGTTGAATTTGATTTACTTTATAATACCTACTCATTCCGAAAATTCGATCCATCTAGGTCTAATGGTTCAAAAGTTCAAAAATTTGGTGCCACGTTGGAGGGAGCCCTTAGTTTGATACCCCCAAATTTTGTCAAATTTTATCTCTTCTTTATTTTGGCCTACGCTGAAAATTTCATGTGTCTAGCACCAGTGGTTAAAAATTTTGAAATTTGGCAGCCTCGTTTCGGTGAGAACCTCCCATTTTGGTATCTCCAAACTTTGGCCAAATTTTATCTTTTTTTTATATTTGCTTACCTCAAATACTTCATGTTTCGAGCTTAAAAGGTTAAAAGCTTTGGATTTTGGAAGGCACCATTTGGTAGGATTCCCTCTGTTTTGAACCCTCATTTTTTGTTAGGTTTAGTTTATTTCTAACATCTACCCATTCCGAAAATTAGATTCATTTGTCTCTAACGGTTCTAAAGTGCTAAAATTTGGCGGCCTCATTTCAGGCGAACCCCCATTTTGCTACCCCCAAATTTTGTCAAAGTTTATATTTTCTTCATATTCACCTACTTTGAAAATTTCGTGTGCCTAGCATGCGAGGTTAAAAAGTTCCAATTTCGACAGCCCCGTTTGGAAGAAAAAATTCAATTTTTTAAATTTTGTCTTTTTCTTATATTTACTTCTCTTCAACAACTCATGTTTCTAGCTTTAAAGGTTAAAAGTTTGAATTTCGGAGGACCCGTTTGGGGGGAAACCCCATTGTGGATCCCCCAATTTTTGTTAGGTTTAGTTTATTTTTAATATCTACCCATTCCGAAAACTTGATCCATCTAGTTGCAATGGTTTAAAACTTCAAAATTTTGAGGGTCCCAATTAAGGGAGATCCCCTCCCAACCTGGCATCCCCGATTTCAGTCGGGCACTAGTCCTCCCTGATATCTTCAATTGCTCAAACTTTCAATACAGTGCGTTTAGCAGTTTAAAAGTAGATAGCCGGAGAAGAATAAGAAAAAAGAAATAAAAGTTAGAAAAAAGAAAAAAAAGGAAGAAAAATAGTATTCAGGTTGGGATTAACAAGCATATCCAAAAGCAAAGCGGTTGATATAGTGTGCTCAAAAATCACAAATCATTTTCCAGCACGATCTGTATTTACCAAGGTATATCGGTTAAAATCATCCACTATCTGCCCATTTTCGGCATGTAATATTTTGGTCACGTGACTGGGCGCTTGCAAACTCAGTTTGCATGAACCATTTATAAGCATCCATATTGTGTCCAAATTTCAGCTTTGCACACCCAGTGCTTTTTTAAGTTGTAGGCAAATTAATAACTTTTCACGCCAAAAATCGCCATTTTTTATGTTTTTTTTGTGTCAATTCACGATCACCTGACCTAGGATCCCCAAAATTGGCACTCATGACGCTTTCATTAAATCTCATGTTGGGGCCAAATTTCAACATTCCAGGTTCTGTCGTTAGCTAGTTATGAACAAATCAATCCTCTTTTGCCAAAATTCGCGAACAAGAACAAAGGTACTACGCGCTCACGCGAAGTAATCAAATTACTTACACTGGCCCTTTTGATCTTCTTTTGCTTCCTAGTCAAGTTCAAAACACGTTCAATAGCATGAATATTTTGGGTTAAAATTTTCAAGTGGTTTCAATAAGGGGGGCTTCAGCTCCTTTAGCCTACCCTAGTTACGCCACTGGGTGCAACAGCGAGTACAATGAATATTTTTTTTTTAGTTTCACCACTATAAACTTAATGTGCTGCATGACTTTTCCTGTCGAGTTTAACTTTTCAAATTTTTCAATTTTTATTAAATTTGGTTTTTACAGTTGTCAGAATACTCTCATTCACTGGCATGTTGGCAAGCGTTGCGAAATTATGTTCCATGTTTGGATGGTGATTGTGTTTTTTGTAGTGGTGGGATTACTTCTCTTCTTGGTGATTGCCCTGATTACTCTCTATTGCATTCGAACCACGGATAAAAGGTAAACATGGATTTTAAAGTATTAGACCGCATTTCTTTACCAGAAGCTTTGGTATCATTTAGAAAATGTGGATAGCTAGCTGCTCTTTAATGATGGCAATCTTAAAACTCGAAATTCGTGTATTGCTTTTACGGGTAGACAGAAAACGACTGGAGTCCAAATTATAGAGCTTTGTCATCAGTATAACCATGTTTAAAAAGCCGAGTGACGGCATGCAAGATATTTCATCTGATTTTGTAGAACAATTTTATTAAAAAACGTTCGTTTTTGCGCTACTAAAAAAATACCCAAAAATTTTAACAAAAATTTCAAACAAAATAAAAATATCAAGAAGTGCAATGCTAAACTTATGTATAAATATTGGAAAATTTTACAAAGGGTTTTGAACGAGAAAGAAAAGGAAGAAAAAAAGAAAGTAGAGTCCACTGCTAAAGAATTGGAAAAAGTAGATGAAGCCAAAATAACGGAGGAAAAAGTAAGTTAATAGCTGTCAAACAGCAAAATTTTAACGAGATTTTATCTAAAGGACTGTATAGATCACATCAAGCACATATTTGAAAGAGGTATTCAGATGTTTGTAGTGTTAACAGGTGTTGGAAATACCAGTTGCATAAAAAATTGCTTCGAGACTGGAACTTGGCCCCCAGACTCTCTCATAGAACGTGGCTTCAGATTTTGGCCTCTAATTCAGTTGCTTTGTTAAAGTTAAAGTCCAGAATTAGGTTCCATTTTTAGCACAAAATTTTGTCTCACTTCCAGACTTAAAATTAAGACCTATTCCGAAATATCCGCTTGTAGCTTTACGATGTTTTACTTCAATGGCGATCCTTATTCTTTCTCAACAAGATTTTCAGGATTTATCATTGACTAGTTCTACGATGCGTCCGTATTGGTGTTTCGAGTAGTTTATCATATCAGCCGATGGATAGAGTTAGAGATGATTTATAATGGCAACCAAATGAAAATAAACGATACAAAATGAAAATAAACGACACTGTATGGATCGCAATTTGGTTTAATCCCCCTTTTACTGCTATATGTCAAACTTTCAGCTCTTTACAGTTTCTTATTTTTTTCAGAATGCTCCAACTGCGCTCTCTTCTGACGTCATAGCTTCAAACGATAAAGCAAATCAAAACATTGCTCCATTCCCAGCTCCGAAGCAAAGCGCTCCTCCAATGTCGCCCAGAAGTGAGGACAGTTTTGATGATTCAATGTCATCTGCATCCAATCCAGAAAGTACTCCAAGAGATCATCTCAGAAACTCCGACACGGAATCGAATAACCCTCAAACACCTGACTATGATCCATTCCAAGCAGATGATAATCCGTATGATATAGCCAACTGCAGTTAATCGGATTCCTTTCGTCGCAAACTCTCACCATCGGACACAAATTGTCAAGGAACGGAATTCCTGCATTGTAATGTCCAGTGTTTTACATCTATTAGTGGACAACCTCGCTATCCGACTATGACAGCGAAATTCTAGGAAAAAAAGAGCAAAATGCATCAAAAAAATTCCCCGTTAATCGGACATAGCAATTAGACTGCAGCGTTTGCCCAAGAGTGCATTACCAAATAATAAAAAATAATTACATTTATTATATAACTTTTCTATCATAATAGATAAAACATTTGATAAAACAACTTTTGTGACGTATTTTGCAGTTGCGTTGTCTATAATATCTTTCCTGCGCTAACAAGGGCCACGCAAGAGCAGATCGGCGCTGCGGTATTGACGTACCAACAATACCAACCACAAACTAGACTGACTCGTTAATCTGACAACCTCGCTAATTGGACATTTTTCACTAAAACAAATCGTGTCCAATTAACGGTAGTTGATTGTGCTATTAACAAAACACAGCCGCGACAAAACCCTACTCCACTTGTGAAAGTTCATTTTCATCAAGTAATAACACGGAGTCAGGCGGATGCAATGTTAGAGGAACGTTTTTTCCGCCAATACCGTATCATAATCTGCCTGCTTACGCCAACGTTCCTTTACCAATAGCTTCACAAAATCGACAGGTAATCATTGAAATTGGTTTCTTTTTTACTTAAATCATGGAGAAAATTACGCAAAGTTCAATGTTGACTGAGTTTTGAAATGCTTTAATCAGAATTGTTCATGTAATTTAAGTTTTTGTCTGCCACTCGTCAAGAAGAAACATCAGGGTGGAGAGCGTCAAAACTTTTAATCCCACCCTCTGTCAACAAAAAGAGTTAGTGTATTATAAATAGTTTAAAGATTTTAGAGCAATGCCGCTTTCTCATTGGTTTTTCTTTCGAGCCAATCACGGCTCGCCTTTTTTCCTATAAATACTAAACAGCCGTACTTTTTTTGCCCTCTCCATTCTAACTATCTTCTTGACAAGTGTCAGACAAAAAGCTTCGAAGAAATGAACATTCAGACGAAAGTAATCACTCAAAGTTCTGTAACACCATCCAACTTATAAGTTTTTAATCAAAATAGGCATGGGATTTGTTTAATACCTGTGCAGCAAAAGTTATTGTTAAATAAAATCAATAAAAGAAAGCTCGCTACTGCTAAAGTAGCCTAAGAAAATATCTTGAAATAATTTGAGAAAAACAACAGCTGGCTGGTATGATGATTACATCAAGCCACTACAATAGCAAACAAACAACCAGGTTAAGTGCCTAAACAACTTGTGCTGTATAACCAGAGGCGCCGGCAGAAATTTTTTAAGGGGGGCAAGCGACGTATCCATTATTTTTTGGATCAAATAAAACCTTACAACTACAACCAAGGTTTTGCAAAGGGACTTGTGCTAAAAGTTAAAATGATCCTGCTGAAAACATATAGCAATTGGGCGGCATGTTGAGCAAACTGATGCGATTCAAGTGTATTATGGTCTGGGAGCTAAGCCCCTAGTTTCTTCGTAATTTTCGCAATTTCTTGAAAAAAATAACCAATGTAACGTCAAGTGGATCACATTTCGAACGTTTTTAAGGCCATTGAAAAGAACAAAGTTGTTGATAATTAAAAATCTATTTGAAGTATTCTTAAATTGCTCGGCCCTTTTAGCCCTCCTTAATTGCAGATCAAATTCAAACCACGTTTAAACGCTCACATATGTGAGTTAAGTTTTGCAAGTGACTTGGATAAGGAGAAGGGAAGGCTGAACCCCTGAGCCTCCTTGGTTGCGCCATTGACTGCAACCTGAATTTTGTTAAGGTAGGGGACTTAAAATTTTTTCGTCAAGGAGTCTAAACAGTAAAATCTTTTGCTTGAAAAATACCTCAACTGGGCAGCGTGCCGAGCAAACTGGTGCAACTACAGCATATCACAGACCGGGATCTTGGAGTAAAACCCCTAACTGCTTCGAATCAAATTTTGCATCTTTTTTAAAAGCTAAATTGATACAATTTGAAAGCCATAATAGCTCAGCCCCTTCAAACCCCCACGTTACTCATAGGTCAAGTCCAAAACTCATTGTAATTAAATAAATTAAATGCTGAATAGCCTTTCCTACACTTCAGATTTTTTTATGAAGCTTACGTTAAGCATTTTGCACTAAGCGATCAATTTTGTCTGTTTATTTTTAGCCACGTTGTGAAGTTTTTATCGGTTAGTTTGTAAGCTGTATTTTTGACAAGTAAGATAACATCACCCCCCCCCCCCCCCCCCAAATGATAATAATAATAATAATAAATGTTTCAGAAGTGGCTTTAAACCACTTTAGAGGCCATACCACTGCAAAACACTGCCTCAAAAGGGAAAAAAATTGGGGCATTATTCTTATCGTGCATTTTGGTCCAAAGAGCAAAGAGCAATACAGGGGAGCACAGCCTCGCGGGTTACGCTGTTGATTACAAGCTTGGTTTTGATTTCGATTTCTGAGCAAAAGTAATTTAATGGCAGAGTAATTCTTATTTTAGAGTTTATATAAGCACAGCGTAATTTTGAAATGTTAAACGCTGCATTATATTTTGATCCTAATAAGCGTTCAATGACAGATGCTGAGACGTTTGATATTAATTATTTAATCAAACAATTTGATACTTAATCCTAGAGTGTTGCTTGCGCTCGCTTTTAAAAAAATGCTGTATGATAATTCACGTAAAATGGGCAATCCTGTTCCTCCTGTTCTCCAGTGGCGTTGCTATGGATGGTTACACCTCGGGCGGAATTTCGTGGTGTCACCCTTAATAATAATGTATGGTTGCAAAAGATTATATTTTGAAGATAGCGGTACTACTTCATTACTCCAGATAGCGGTTGTTATTTGACTAGATCAATAAATTCTCATAGTAGGATTCTAAAATTTGAAAGTATGAGCAGCACACGTTTAGTATCAGGCGCATAACCAGAATTCTGCATTAGTGAAAGGGGCTGTTTCGGGGGTCCGGGGACTCTGTTCTCATCCGCGTGGGGCCATTGAGGTCTGGGAGCGGAGCCCCAAGCACTCGAAAAAGTTTTGTTTTTTGCAAAAATGACTTAATTTCATGCTTATTTGATAAAAATTAATGCTTTTAAAACGAGGCATCAGGGAGAACTCTGGTGGCATAAAAATTAGCAGTGCAAAACATGATTAGACTCAGGCGCGTAGCCAGACATCTGAAATGGGGGATGTTTCGGGGGTCTGGAGGCGGATCCCCAGCGCTCGAATATTTAGTATTTTTTGGAAAAATAACTTTTCGGCCTATTTTGATAAAAATTAATGCTTTTCAAATGTGACATAAAAATTAGCAGTGCAAAAATATGATTAAATTGATTGCGTAAATGAGCATTGGCTATAAGGGAAGTGGCTAATGGTAAAATTTTGGTTCTCTTATTTACAAGCTGTTACCGTAAATCATAAAACCTTAAATAGCTCAACGAAGCTTTCAAGGGGTAATCCATTTCGTCTATATTTAATAAAGAAAAATAATTGCTGAGGGAGGCTAAAGAAACACTAATTGAGAGTTAAAATGATTCGTGATTAACTGATACTGAATAACCAATTAGCCATCCTCCCCATTCTTGAGCTTATTTATTTATGAAACGTATATTCAGCATGTTTCAACAAGCGATCAAATTTGATCGTTTAGTTTTGGCAATTATTCAAAGCTTTTACTGATTTATGAGTTAAATTTTTGATAGATTAGCGCCCAACACTAAATAAATGTTTCAAAAGATACTTTAAATCATTTTTAGTCCATTCCACTGCGCTTAACATTTCCGTTGATGTTAAACATATTGTTTTCTTTTTTGTTCGACTGGTATCATAAAATGGTATCACCCCAAAATGGTGACACCCAGGGCGGGCCGCCCCCTTAGCGACGCCACTATTGCCCCTGCCCACTGCATCAAGGCGAAAAGTTCCATAAAGGGTTGTTGTCTTAGTTTAGATGGGTATATTTAGACTAATTTTGCAAATTTAAACATAAAAAATACTCGACATTTTTAATTTCCAGGGGCAGCAAGTGCTTTTGCCCCCTTTTACAAGCTTTTTTTCAAGATTGCATTACAGAACCTCAAGGCAGCGATTGAGAATAGCTGTCTTTGTGCATAGACTATTCCATTTACTTTCGGAATTACTTTGACAATAATTTAAAAGCTAAACCTCTTTCGCGTGGAGGGTTTAAATATGTTTATTGTGCAAGGTAAGCTGACAGGTTTCAACAGAGGTGGTCAAAGCACAATTCATAAGTGCAAAGCGCAACTTTTCAACCTTTGTTGAGAAGTTGCGCTGCACTTCAGAAAATAAACAAAATTAAATTGCGCATCTTGAGCGCTGCGTTTTCATTCGACTAAAAACCGTTGCATTTTGTTGCGCTGCGCTTTTGATAAAATATTATTCTTGACCACCTCTGAGTTTCTAGCTATTTTGCACAAAAAATTTTTTCTAGGATCCCATAGTCACACTTGTTTGACAAAGGGATTCATTTGAGAAAAAAGATAGCGTCGCGATACGAGTACAGGTATTGCTGAATGCTACTATTTTCAAAAAGGACAATCCACGATGATCCTTGAAAGTCTTCGATAACCTTTGCTAAGCTTTCATTTCATTTATGAGACAACAACAACTCGAAGTTTAGCAAACTAAATTCGCTGATTATCGCAGGTTGTATTTACTGTTGAACTTTGCGACAGGTTATAATTTTCGTTAGTAGGACGTGGCTGTTTAGGTTTCAAAAAAAGTTAAATTTGATTACCGTTTAAAGCAAAATTTGTAATTTTGCACGTCATTTATATAAAACGGTTGGTAAAATTTGAATTGGAAAGACCAGAATCACATGAGCCTCGGGCATTCCCTAAAGCTACGCCAACATCCCATTTGTAAATGTAAATGCAGTTTTTATTCAACTTGTAGCGTATTTTGTTTCTTGTTTTTGCGTTATTGTCGATTATTTTTACGTTTGCTACAAAATACACTCAGAATAAACTTATTTGTCTAAATGTATATGCGATAACAAAACTTTTTCTGGGAAACGAACTGAAACTGACACCTTACTTCTTCACTATTTGCATGTCTTTCAAAAAACACAGAAGATTGATAAACCAAAAAAACGAAGTATTTGTCAAACCGTTTGTAATACTCGATGTAATACGCCGAAGCGTGTAACGAGTTTACGAGGCGTATTTTCGCGTCATTGTTCCCGGGCAACACAGCTCCTTTCAAAGAAAGGTCGCAGCGGTGGCAAGCCGTCAGCAACCCTGTGTCTGATTTGACCGGCCCGAGATTTGAATCTCAGACCTCCCGCTCCACAAACGAACGCGTTACCACCCGCCCACCTGTCCGGTCAAGGTGAATTCATATTTTGAGGACTTAGCAACCAGCAAAGACAGGTAGGTACCCATTTTTGGTTGCTGCACAAGCTTGTTTCTGACGTCTATCGGCTAAGAATATTACGTTCGAGTCACTCGGGGATGGGACGAAAGAGATAAAAGAAATTGTAAAATGTAGAAACGATAGACAACAAATGCAAAACTTCACTTGCATATAAAGTGGATCTTAGAAACATATTTGTTAAATGGCAGTTCCAAAAGTTGGCAAACAAAAGACGTTCCTCTTCCCCAAAACCATTAGGGCCATACCGAAACTTCTTTACAGGAATTGAATCGATAGTAACGAATTTCATTTTTTATTATTGGTGTTGCTTGACCTTAAAAGTTAGTGAAGATTCAAAACGCACCCATTTTTTTTTTTGCTGATGAGAAAATAACAAAGTCTTCGATATAGCCTGCACCGCGTCCTAGATTTCCAGTCTTTGCGTCATATCAAAAGATACGCTCATAAATTCGCCAACGCTATTGTCTTCGTATTATCTTTTCAATTTACGATGGAAATTTTTTTCAAGCATTTCATTCTACGTTTAAGCCATCTATATTACAACAACAATATTAAAAAAGTCGGCAGCGTGGTCGAGAGGCTAAATTAAGGCGTCCTTTTTACGACAATTCTGATCGCATGATCTGAGTTCAACCCGCACCCTGGTCACGTTGTTGCGTCCTTGGATAAGACGCTTTACGATGATTATCGCTGCTTGGTAACTTCGAACAAGCAGCAAATTCGGTGGGCAATAATTCGAAGAAATCCACAGGAACATTGGATCAGAGAAAAACTCCTTAGCAGGAGCGGATTCTCCAAACACAAAATAGTCAAGTTGCAATAAAAAGTGTGCGGATCGTCCAATAGTTAGCGTCTGACACTGTCGGGTGACCGGAGAATAAATATGCGCTTCAACAACAATGTTGATCTTAGCTGGTTATTTGGACTTTGTGAAAGCGCGTAGTTCCATTGTTTTTTGTTCGCGAATTTTGGCAGGTAAGGACTGATTTGCTTAATAATTAGCAAGCAATAAAGCCTAGAATGTTGAAATTTATACTCCACATAGAAATTAATGAATGCGTCATGCGTGCAATTTTGGGGATCCTAGGTCTCGTAATCGCGAATTGACACACAAAAATACATAAAAAACTGCAATTTTTGGCTTGAAAATTTTAGTAATTTGCCTATAACTCAAAAAGAACCTAACGTGTAAAGCTGAAATTAGTACACAATAAGGGTGCTTATAAATGGTTTAGGTAAACCGAGTTTGCAAGCGCGCGGTTACGTGACCAATATGTTACAGCCAAAAATCGGCAGAAAGTGGACGATTTTGAACCGGTAAATTTCGGTAAATACCGATTTTGCTGGAAAACGTTTTGTGATTTTTGAGCACACTATTAACCGTCTTTCTTTTACTTATGCTTGTTTATCCCAACCTGAATGCTATTTTTCTTCCTTTTTTTCATTTTTCTTACTTTATTCTTTCTTATTCTTCTCCGGCTATCTACTTTTAAACCGCCCAACAAACTGTATTCAAAGTTTGAGCGATTGAAGATATCAGGGAGGACTTGTGCGGGAATAAAATTGGGGGTGTCAGATTGGAGGGATCCCCCTCAATCGGGCCCTCCAAAATTTTGAACTTCTAAACCGATACGGCTATGTGGATCAAATTTTCGGAATGGGTAGTAGATATTAAAAAACCTAACAAAAATTGGGGGGTTTCCCCCAAAACGGACCCTCCAAAATTTAAACTTTTTCACCTTTTAAACTAGTAACATGAAATTTTTAAGGTAACTAACTAAACATTCACTGTGGTGCTTTTGCACTGGATCGGCTTCTAATTATTATTAATTAATTAATTAATTATAATTATCATAAAGGAAAGATAGGAGATGACAAAATTTGGGGGTACCAAACTAGGGGTCCCTCAAACGGGGCCGCCATAACTCGAACTTTTTAATCACTCACGCTAGACATATGCAGTTTTCAGGATAGGCAAAAATCAAAAAAAGATAAAATTTGACAAAATTTATGGGTACCAAAATGGGGGATTCCCCTCAAACGAGACTGCAAAAATTTTAAACTTTTAAACCATTAGAGCTAGATGGATCAAATTTTTGGAACAGGTAGATATCAAAAATAAACTAAACCTAACAAAATTTGCGGGTTCCAAAATGGAGGGTTTCCTCAACCCCTTCAAAATTCAAACTTTTTAATCTTTTAAGCTGGACACATGAAATTTTTAAGGCATGTAATTGTAATTACATTTTATTCACCAAGTTCCATTGGCCAGGAGACAGCGAAGGGATCTTTCGGTCTTCGAGTCAAGCTGCCACCTGCCCACCAGTCTACCACACACGATGGAGGCTTCACACTGTCCCTTTAATTGCTGAACGTCAAGCAGGGAAGCTGTGAATACCAATTTTTATAGTCTTTGGTTTGTAAATATAAAGGAAAGAGAAAATTTGACAAAATTTGGGGGTTCAAAAATGGTAGGTACCCCCAAATGGAGCAGCCAAACTTCAAGCTTTTCTGCCATACACGTTAGGCACATGAAATTTTCGAGGTTGGCAAATACGAAGGTAAGATAAATTTTGAAAATTTTTGGGAATATCAAAATAAGGAGATCTGACTCAAATGGGGCCGCCAAAATTCAAACTTTTTAATCACTCACGCTAGAAGCATGAACTTTTCACGATAGGTAAATATGAAAAGATAAAATCTGACAAAATTAGGGGATACCAAAATGAAGGGATCCTCCTCAAACAAAAACGCCAAAATTCAAACTTTAACCACTTACACTATAGACTGATAAAATTTTCAAAATAGGTAAATATGAAGAAAAGATAAAACTTGAAAAAGTTTGGGGGTACCACTATGGGGGTTCCCCTTTAAACGAGGACGCCAAAATTCAAATTTTTTAATTGTTTAAGCTATAGACACATCAAATTTTTAGGATAAACAAATATCAAGGAATGATAAAATTTGACAAAATTTGTAGCACCAAAATGGGATCCATCAATTGAGTCCTTTAAACTTCAAACTTTTCAACCTTTCAAGCTAGACACATAAAACTTTCAGAATAGGCAAATATACAACAAAAATAAAATCAGAGTAGGTAAATAAAATATGACTAGGTGCAACAATTGGAGAGTCCTCTTCCAACGGGTCCATCAAAATTTTTATCCACTCAAGCTAGACAAATAACATTTTCAAGATAGCTAAAAATATAATAAAAAAAATTATTGAGGATCTCATTTTATAGGAGTCCTCCAATTATGTTGACACTTCTCCCCACTAACTACAAAAGCTAAACGAATTAAATTTATTGAATAGGTTAATATAAATCAAAGATAGATAACAAAATTTGGTGGGCCACGTTGAGGAGACCAGACCATGCCAAATGCGCCCCTCAAAATTTATAACTTTATGGTAAATACGAAGTACTCCAGGTAGTCATATCAAATTTTAAGAGTACCGGTAGGCTAATATTCCAAAAAGATAAAACATGCCAAACTTGGTAATGCCATGAAGGACAATCAACCTTTAAATGGACTTTCAAATTATAAGATAATTCTCACAATGAATTGGTATCACAAAAAAGTAGAAGAGTCAAACTTATGGGATTACTCCAACATTTAAGACGTTGAAGTACTTGAGCTTAGTGACTTAGTTAGATTTGAACTGAATGGCCGAGTTATTTTACTAAACTGTCACTTGTGACTTGGAAAAAATTTTCTACTTGCTCTTTAATGTTTTTGAACAATTTTATTAAGAATGCTTTCGTGCTGAATAATGGATGTAATACAATATACTGTACAATATCCATTACATTGCCTGTTGGGTCGCACTGCTAAATAACGTTTTTAGAATCGAAAAATGCGTGTATATTTCTGGCCGTGTTTAGTGTTAAGTTTGGCTGATGCAACAATATCTTTTGTTCAAAAGTCCCTGGGATTTTAAAGATCGCTCAATGCTATTACATAATAAAGAGAAAAACAGTTAGAAACTCATAAAAAGTGCTGAGTTTTATAGCTTTTGATTGATATTACTTGATTATTTTGATTAGTTTTTGAGACCATTAAACTTTGAGAGCGAATAACCCCAAAGCTGTTAAAATGAACTAAAACGAGCGTAATAATGTGCAAAAGAAGTAGATCATTTTTGATAACTAGTTGTTTGACTTTAAACATTACACTTGGGGTTCTGGAAAGCATCTTGATATCTCGCTTACGGTAATCCTTTCATTGTATTTTTTTTCATTTTTTTTATCAACAGTGCTCTTCGGCGGACCGGGGTTACCATATAGCAAACTGGCACTGTGTCTGAGGTAAAATATCGCAACTTCTTTTGTAAAAACAGCCCCACGTGCGTAGTCAGGAATTCGCAATGGGAAGGGAGCTTTTTCAGGGGTTTGGGGACTGAGCCTTCAGCGCTCGAAAATTTTGCGTTTTTTTGCAAAAACAACTTAATTTAAAGTCTATTTTGATAAAAAAGATTGCTTTTTAAACGTGCATAGGTGGGCAAGTTAATGCAAAACGTTAGCTTCGTTAACCTCTAGTCCGTTGACAAACTTCACACCTCCGTTAACGTTAATCCGTTATTTTCAGCTTTAATTAACGGAAGTTAATATAGTCCGTTAATTCGTAAACATTTTGCGTGTAATTCACATTTCTTTTCATTCACTCGCTTTTAGAATAAGCATTGACGCTGTTGAGCTTATTGTGAGAAAATATTTATTGCTATGGTGGTCTTTCTGTGTTATGGAAGTTACATTTTTCAGTCTAATCTAATTTCAAGATAAAAGTAAGTTCAAATGCACTAACGAAGCTGCGATCGGAAAATCTTTGGAAATTGTGAGCAGCGAAAATTAATAGACCTATGAGGCTGCAGCTTATTTTATTGTTTGCCACAAAAAAGAGCTCCTTTCTTCTATAAAACTCGTGCTAATACGCAACAAGTGTTACCAGTGCAAACTGGTTTGTACCGGTACGATGAATGAATGGTGCAAGAAATTAACGATAAAAACATTAACGGAAGTTAACAGAACTTAACGGAAGTTACTTTAGTCCGTTAACAGAACTTAACGGAAGTGAATTTAGTCCGTTAACATGAAAAAACTTTTTAACTGATTAACGAGTTAATGAAAAAGTTACCTTCGTTATTAACGATTAACGGACTTGTGCCCAACTATGCAAACGTGGCATCGAAACTAGCCGTTGCAAACATGATTAAACTGGTTGCATAAATTGGCTATGTGGAAGATGGCTAATGGTAAAATTTCAGTTTTTCAAATTTACATGCTGGTAAACCATAATACTGACTACAAATTTGACTACAGAGCGGTTACTGATTACTAACTGCAGACGAGGGATTACTGACTACACTGTTTGGAATTGATCAAGCATCGCATGTACTGTACCCGCACGCATTTGAACATGTGGAGATTAGCTACAAACTACATAGTCCGTACTATTCGTCGTACTTTATAATTTTATCACAGCTTTGTGTGATAACATTTTGTACAAATTAACAAGGAGCATCTCCATTAGAAAAACTTAGGGTTATACGGTGCTCCTTGTGCTTCAAATACTACTTCTGACTTGTGTGTTAAACCTTTGTTATGAAAAATAAACTACTACTACTACTACTCTATAGTTCAACAAAACTCACACGTAGTCAACTATTTCCTCTATACTTTATAGAAAAAAATATAATTGGGTAGGAGGGCTAATGGAAAGAAATTTAAGATAAGTGATTTGTAATTAACTACAGTAACACTAAATAGCCCCCCCCCCCCCCGAATTTCTGAGTTTATAATATATTTGTTGATAAAATCTATGATCAGCATTTTCGCACTAGCGATCAAGTTTAATTGCTTATTTTTGGTCATTTTTCAAAGTTTTGATTGAATTGTGAGTTTTATTTTTGACAAATTAGCCCCCCCCCCCAAATATATGTTTCAAAAAATGCTTCAATTCACTTTGTAGTCCATTCCACTGCAAAAAAAACATTCTCAGAAGCGCTAAAGCCGTATTATTTTTCTTATTCTGCATTTTGGTTGACAGGCCTTTGGGGGAGCTATAGCCGCTATACACTGAATTGAAAAAAAAAGCAAAATACGGGCGTACAAATTGCAAATCAAAAGCGTGACAAAAACATGTACAGTCCGTTTCAAAAAAAGTGTATTGTCCAAAAATGAATAGGATGCGACATTGCAATCGGACGTTTTCTAACTAATACAAAAGTTACAGAGCAGATTTGGAACTTAAACATTTTTCACAACTGTGAGGTAGCACTTTCCTCACATATCTGCTTTCCGATTAGGCTAGTGTTTCATCAGCATCTGAATTCACACATAGCCTATCCTGGCAACCCACCCGAACCTTCAAACCACACACGAGAGCAACTTACTCTCTCCTCAGATTATTCTGATCAAAGTCTGACAACAAGGTTACCAGAAAGAAGATTTTCGGCCAGTATCACACTGGCACTCCACTTAGCTCAACCGCATTGCGCTAGCATCACTAAGCATGAATACCATATGCAACATCACGTAACGCGTTCGCCTCTGGAGCGGAAGGTCTGAGGTTCAAATCTCGGGTCGGTCAAATCAGACACAGTTTTGCCAACGGCTCGCCACCGCTGCGACATTTTTTTGAAAGGAGCTGCGTTGCCCGGGCGCAATGACGGGGAGAGGGGCCCCGCAAACTCGCTACACGCTTCGGCGCAGTGGCGCCGGGGACCAAAAGTGGGCCCGGGGCCAGCTCAAATGTGACGGATTTCCGGTTTTGTGAAGTCCAAAATAGACGGAGGAAATGCTGCAGCTTGGTCCGAAAATTGATGTGATCTCCAAAAAATAAAAAGGTCTTCACCGAAATTCTAACGGTCTTTCCGGTCGAAATTAGGTGATCTCCAAAAAAAGGGTCTTCTGGCTTCACATGCTGATTTCTCAGTGTCATTTCGATGGGCCCCTTATCGAGCGCTGAAGCCAACGGCCTTCCTGAAGCCCATGGGTCCCCTAAAATCCATGGGCCCCGGGGTCATTGTCCCCCCTGCCCCCCTCTCGGCGGCCCTGCTTCGGGGTAATACAGCGAGTATAATGAAAGATTTGATTTGACCACATGTGATTTCATATATGCTGTCCATGCTTAATGCTTGGTGATGCTCGCGCAATGCAGTTGAGCTAAGTGGAGTTGCCAGTGTGATACTGGTCGAGAATCTTCTTTTGGTGGCCTTATTGTAAAACTTTGATCAGAGTAATCTGAGAAGAGGGTAGGATGGTAAGTGCAAAAATTGCCCTCGTGTGTGGTTTGAAGGTTCGGGTGGGCTGCCAGGATAGGCTATGTGCGAATTCAGATGCTGATGAAACACTAGCCTAAACGGAAAGCAGATATGTGAGGGAAGTGCAACCTCACAGTTGTGAAAAAAGTTTAAAATTACAGTAATACAAAAAGAAAATCCAGTACCGGTAGCATTGAAACGAACAGTTTCATTCTGTCCACTCTCTCACTGCTAACTCACGAACTGTCAGTCAACCTTTTAACATGAGGTTTTTGCAATAGTGTTCATGAGAAAATCAACGCCATTTCGTCATAAAAGATATCACGGTTGATATGAATACAGGGACAGGGTAACAACATTCGTAATATAAGCTTTTGTGATGCAATTATTTATCACAAAATGGTGAAAAAAATTTTCATCAACACCAATGCAAAGCCTCATGCAAAAACGTTTCTTTTGAATCTGGCAAAACTACTGACTGCTCTACGTGAGTCTCTTAAAAGCAAACTTTGAGCATTGATCTAGATACCTGATAAAATATTGGAATAGATTTCAGATAAGAGAATAAGCTTTTAAATGATTTAAGCTTACTGTATTATTTCTTACTTAATTTAACTTTTCTCTTGAACTTGAACTTTAACTTAACTTAACAATTGGTAATTAAATACTTTTAATTAAATTATACATCTTATACTTAAGTCGGCAAAAAGCAAAATACTATCCTGTTTAAAAAGAACTGCCGTGTCAAACGAAATAAAATTGAATTGTTTGATCATCGGACTGTCTAACATGTTGTGTTATGACATGTATCTTCCAATACGTCTGACACGTATCTTCCACTACTTATACAACGGTAAGCTAATTCATTTCCTGCAAGAAGCGAGCTATACTATACTTCAGATAGCGCAGCACTTAGGCTATTGTCAAAAATATTAACTACTGTAAAGAAAACGAAAACCTCCTAAGCTTTCGTCAAAGAAAACCCTATTCCTTTTTATTCTAATTCAAACCAGTGGCGCTACAAGGGAAAGCTGAAGCCTCCCCCCCCCCCCCCCATTAACCCAGCCAGCTTTTTTTTTAACAAAACCATCTTTTCCAACAGACAAAATAATTATAACACGAAGCTCATTTTACTCAAAATTTAAGAACAAATTAAAAACAATATCAGCCTCAGCCTAAAAGAAAAACAATTAAGGACCCGAGTAGCACAGCGCATTTGTAAGCAACAAGCAAATTTTTCTTGGCCCTTTCCATATTGCCATTTTTGTTTGGTCAAACCGTAGTTATCGACTCCGAGCAGGAATATCTTTGTGTCACCATATTCTTCAATAAAGTTAAGACCAGTACTTAAATTGTAGGGGGGACGGGGGGGACGCGTCCCCCATCGAGCTTGAGCGTCCCCCCATCGAGATTGAGCGTCCCCCCATCGAGATTTAGGCGCTGATTGATGAGAGGAAAAAGACCTCCAAAGTCCGGTCGAATATAGCATCAAATTCCGCGGGAATAGTGATTGAGAAGAAAAACCTTGTTTTGTTTTTTTTGGTCTTCACCTAATTTCCCGCGGAAAAACACATCAGTTTTTAGACTCTCGGCGAAGACTTTTATCTTTTTCGGTTTTCATTCAATTTCGTCGACGGAATTATGTAATCTTCACTAAGGTTCAGTCAAGGCTGCAAAAGCGTCCCCCCATGCAAAATTTTACAATTTAAGTACTGGTTTAGACCATAAGGCTGAAAACTCGTAAATAATTGAAAAGAGCCAGCCTCAACCAAAAATTTAGTGGTTTTCAACGCAAATGAGCGCAGCCAAAGATTTTTTTCCGGAAATAATAAAAATAGACATTACCGAAATGTTGCATTTGAGTCCGATATCATTTCGAAACCAGTAGCGTAGCCAGGGGGGGGGGCTGTAGCCCCCCCCCCCCCCCCCCCCCATTGGCATATCGACCAAAATGCAGAATGGGAAAAGCACTACGTTTTTAGCACTTTTGAGACTGTTTTGTGCGCTGGAGTGGACTAAATAGTGATTTAAAACATCTTTTGAAACATATGTTCAGGGGGGGGGCTAATTTGTCAAAAATAAAACCAACAAATAAATGAAAACTTTGAAAAATGGTCAAAAGTAAGCAATCAAATTTGATCGCAAGTGTAAAAATGCTAAACATAGGTGTCATCAGCAAATATACTATAAACCAAGGAACAGGGAAGGGCTATTCAGTATTAGTTAATTCCAATCATTTCTCTCAAATCTCTTTTCATTAGCCCCCCCAATTATTTTTCTCTATAAACTGTATAGGAAATAGATTACTCCGTGTGAGTTTTATTGAACTATTCGATTTTATAATTTACCAGCATCTAAACAAGAGAACTAACATTTTACCATTAGCCACCTCCCAAATAGCCCATTTATACCACCAGTTTAATTTTGTTTGCACTGCCAATTTCTAAGCCACGTTATAAAAGCATTATTTTTTAATCAAAATAGCCCTAAAATGAAGTTACTTTTGCAAAAAAATGCAAAATTTTTGAGCGCTGGGGGCTCCGCCCCCAGACCCCCGTGCCTCCGGCTGCTGGGAGCTTCGCCCCCACACCCCTGTGCCTCCGGCGGCTGGGGGCGAAGCCCCCAGACCACCAAAACAGCCCCCCCCCCCCCCATTGCGAATTTCTCGCTATACGCGCTGGATGTGGTTAGACAGACGCCGAGTGCTTGGTTCATGCGGTTGAATAAAGAACGTGCTGACCGCTGACGAAACGTTAAAATACTGAAATAGCCCTTAAAAGCTTTAAAGAATTAGCACTTTTGAAGAACCATCCAGTTTTATGAAGATCTTAGCATGGGGTTGTGTTATGATGTACGAACTGAAATGTCGTAGTTGTTGTGTTAAAGATTTCAAAAAGTTTAAAAACTTTTCTTGCAATACATCGGTTCAATTCACATGTTTTATTGTTACGTATTTTGCGGTAATAAAAACGTAAAAAAGCCAAAACAACGCATTGACGAAAATATGCGAAAGACCAGTGTTGCAACAACTGAGGTTGAACGGTTGCCGAGTCTGCATTTCTTCTGCGAAAAAAAAAGAAAGAAAACGCGAAGACAAAAAGCAAACCGAAAAAAACAAAACAACACAACATCTCATGACAGAGCGAACAGAAGGTAAATGTAAAAGGTTTGCTGATACACAAAAGGCTATGCTTCCGCGCTAAGTAGCCCAGGCTTCCGCGCCGGTAGCCTTTAGGCCAGATAGCACGCAAACGATTAAACACAAAAATTAGTTGCAAATGCGACATAAGTTTAATCAGTAGGCCTGTAAAATGAAAGGAATTTTAATTCAAGCACTCCTTTAAACAACATGGATTTGGTTAATAGCATAGATGGGCACAAATCCGTTAATCTGTTAATAACGAAGCTAACTTTTTCATTACGTCGTTAATTCGTTAAAAAGTCTTTTTATGTTAACGGACGAAATTAACTTCCGTTAAGTTTTGTTACTACCGTTAAGGTTTTTATCGTTAATATCTTACACTATTCATTCATCGTACCGGTACAAACCAGTTTGCACTGGTAAAACTGGTTGCATATTAGCACGAATTTTTAGAAAAAAAAAGCGAAGACATGAGCTCTTTCTTGTGGCAAATAAAAAGCTGCAGTCTAATAGGTCTATCAATTATTGCTGTTCGCAATTTCCAAAGATTTTCCGATCCCAGCTTCGTTAGTGCATTTGAATCTATTTTTATCTTGAAATTAGATTAAAAAGTAAAATGTAACTTCCAAAACACAAAAAGACCACCATAGCAAAAATTTTTTCCTTACAATCAGTTCAACAGTGTCAATACGTGTACTAGAAGTGAGTGAATAAACAGAAATGTAAATTACACGCAAAATGTAAACGAATTAACGGACTTCATTAACTTCTGTTAATTAAAGCTGAAACTAACAAATTAACTTTAAAAGAGGTATGAAGTTTGTCAACGAACGAGTGGTTAACCAAGCTAACGTTTGGCATTAACTTGCCCAGCCTATGGTTAACAGCTATAACAACTCGAAATAAACTTTTATAGGTAACAATTAAGAAAGAAAGGATGAACTGCATTATTACAATCTTGGCAAAGTGTTTTGTTTAAAAATTTGTGCTGTATTTGTAGTAGGATTTAATCCCAATTTTTTTAACCATTACGTACAACTTGCTTCATGATTCCTTTTCGGTCCTAACATGGTTTGATTGATGAGGGTGGTATGTGCCAAGCTTGTTTACTATCACAGTCTAGCAAATTGTTTGTAATAACGGCTTGTATTTTTACTTTCTAACACCGTATCATTTGTTTCGTCAGGAAAAGTGCTTGCAAGCAGCGGCAGGCGCGCAACCGCGATTTTGCTTAAAGGGGAGAGGGCTTTGAACCAAAAGTTTTTTTGTTTTTTTATTATTATTATTTATTTTTATTTTCTGGAAAACTTTTGGTTAATTTTTGCCGCGTCGATTTAACTAACTCAATAAATTTTGATTCTGTTCTTTTGGTTGAGAAATTGGTTTCGTAGAGTCGGAGCGGTGAAGACCTGGAAGTTCCTTCCAGGACACACGCAACATCTAGTTACGGGTCATTCTGTTACGACCTGAGTTGAAAAATTAATATTCTTTTTGAATTTTGTCCATCCTGTTCTAAAAAAAATAATGGTACGGTTAGTAACGTCAGTGATCTCTACTGTGATTAGCTCTGAGGTAGGACAATGTGTTTAAAAAGTACTGTAGAACCAGAAAATCTCATTCCTTCTTTTTCGGCTCAATTTTCCTTTGCATGTTTTATTTTAAGCTCTAAAAAAAGTCCATAATTGATGACATGAAGTCATTGTGTTGTAGACAGAAAGAAAAAAAAACAAAAAACAAATTAGTGGGTAACGGTTGGTCATTATCATAATTTTCAATTCTGGCATCTGCAAACCAAGCATAATAATGTTACAGAACAATCTAAAACGCTCTTCATTTTGAGTTGTGTATCGGTATGAACCAGATATTCTGCAACTATTAAAACACCAGTAGGCTTATATAATTGAAATTGTAACTAGATTTGAGGTTGCTGAGTAGCAACCCCTCTGAACGACCAACCAAGGCCACAGAGAGGGGGGCAGGGGGGTACAATGACCCCGGGGCCCATGGACTTTAGGGGGCCCATGGGCTTCAGGAAGGCCGTTGACTTCAGCGGGCCTAGCAGAGGGCCCATGAGCTCGAGAGGGGCTCATCGAAATGACACTGAGAAATCAGCATGTGAGGCCTGAAAACTTTTTTTTATTTTTGGAGATCACCTAATTTCGACCTGAAAAACCCTTAGAATTTCGGTGAAGACCTTTTTTTTTTGGAGATCACATTATAATTCGGACAAAACTGCGGCATTTTCTCCGTCTGTTTTGGAGTTTACAAAACCGGAAATCCGTCATATTTGAGCTGGCCCCGGGCCCACGTTCGGCTCTCGGCGCCCCTGCGACCAACGCAAATATCTACATCTACAGAACAGACCTACCAAGAAAAAACTAACGCCCTAGCTTAAGTCCACGAGCGGCGTGGCACCCCCAAACTATGTCAAAATAGTTGTCTATTAAACATCTACTGATATAAAAAAAAACTGGCACCCTAGGTTAAGCAGTTGAAAAATTGATTTTCGGGGTCCATTGAGGAGTCCCGAAGGGGGGGAAGGGGTGGTAACCCGTAAACTATATCAAAATAATTGTCTCTTACATATCTACTGATACCAGAAAAACTGGCACCCTAGGTTAAGCTGTTCAAGAAATTGATTTTGGATGGTCCATTTGGGGGGGTCCCAGGGAGGATGGCACCTCCAAACTATATCAAAATTTTTGTCGCTTAAATATCTACATATTAAAAAAAAAACTTGCATCTTAGCTTGAGCAAATCAACAAATTGATTTTTGATGGGTCTATTACCAGAGGTGGAGTCCTCGAGGATGTCCTTGGCCTCGAGGACGTCCTCGAGGACACATTTTGATGTCCTTGGCCTCGAAGGTCAAGTCTTTGACCTTGGCCTCGAAGCCTCAAGTCCTTGAAAATTGTCCTGTCCTCGGCTCGAGGATAGCACTATTTTTTGAGTTGTTAAAAGTTTGTGCAGCACCTGAAAAATTTTTTGCAAAACGTTTTTTTCTGGAGATCGCCTAAAAATTTTTTCTGAAGACCTTTTTTTTTTGAGAGCACTTGCACTTGTGTCCTTGGTCCTTGGCCTTGACCTCGAGCATTCCTGTCCTTGGTCTCGAGAGGGTCTGTCCTTGGTAGGGCCGTCCCTTGGCCTCGGATTTTTTTTGTGTGCTTGGCCGCGAGCCTTATGTTCTCGACTCCACCTCTGTCTATTACTCTATTTGAAGGGGTCCCCAAAAGGGTGGTACCCCCAAACTATGTCAAAATATTTGTCTGTTAAATGTCTACTGATATCAAAAAACACTGACACCATAGGTTAAGCCGTTCAAAAAATTGATTTTTGGGGGTTCTTTTGGGGGGTCCCCTAGGAGGGGTAGCATTTCCAAACTATATCAAAATATTTGTTTGGTAAATATCTGCTGATATCCAAAAACACTAGCACCCTTAAGTAAAGCCGTTCAAAAAATTGATTTTTCTGGAGTCCATTTTGGGGGCATTACCAGGGGAGGGTGGTACCCCCAAACTACGTCAAAATATTTGTTTGTTAAGTATCTGCTGATATCAAAAGAAACTTGCGCCCTAGCTTGAGCCGTTAAAAAAATCAATTTTTTGGCCCCATTTTGGGGAGGTTCCAGGTGGGGTCACACCAAAAAATTTTGGGAGACAAAATTGCGTTTGCAGCTCAACAGCTTTGCACAAAAATTAGATTTCGATGTTTTTGTGGTTTAGAAGAGCGTACAAGATTAAGGAAAAAAAAAGAAAAAACCTTATTGCTGCCAAAAGTGAGTTGGTAGAGACGAAAGCGCAGTTTAAAACATATAACCATGCGAAATATTTTTTGCCGTACTTAAGCCGTTTTTGAATGAAATCGCTATTTGTGCCAAACTTTCCGGACAGTTTTCCGGTCCTAAAATCTAATTCACGTAACCTATTGCCTCGAAATTCCATACAACTCATTCACTTCAAACTGCTATCAAAATTTTATGTAGCTAGACCAAACTGTTCTCGAGTTATAAACAAAAGCCTGAAACTTCGCACTCGGTAGTTAAAAAATGGTCGAGTAACACGCGACGCGAGCGTTGGTCGTTCCAATGACATTTTATTCACCAAGTTGCCTTGGCCGGTAGACACTAGGCAGCGAAGGGACCTTTCGGTCTTTGAGTCAAGCTTCCACCTGCCCACCTGCTGTCTACCACACACGGCAGAGGCTTCACTCTGACTGTCTCTTCAATTGCTGAACGTCAAGCAGGGAAGCTGTGAATACCGACTTTTATCGTCTTTGGTTTGACCGGACCGGGAATCGAACCCGAGTCTACCGCTGCAGTAGCAGACGCTCTATCCACTTGAACACTGATCGGTTCATAGGCTACCGTACAGGAGTTATATCTTCAACACAACTTAGTTTATTTGACACAGTGCTAGAAATCAAACCAGTAAGCAGTCAGGCGCAACCTCTACCACGCATCGGCAATTGAATCACAGTAAGGGTGAGTATATCCGCTCAGTGGCTTAACCAGGGAGAGGAGATAATTAATGCGGGCTGAAGACCTCAGACAAGTCACTTAGAAAATCTAAACAAGTATGCATGTCTTTAAAATTATTTTGAACTTGACCAGGAAATAAAGGGGAGTGAAAGGGTTAGGCAATTCTGCAATTCTATCAAAAAGAGATCCAATTCATAGCAATACATTATTATTCAGTAGCGTAGCCATAGGTGTAGCCAGGATTTTTGATAGGGGGTTGTAAACCACAAATCACGTGCAATGACGTCATCAGAAATTTTAGAAAGCGGAACTTTTTGTCGGACAAAGATATCGCAGAATGAAGATCAGAAGTCGTAGCCTGGTTTGGAACTTAACCAGAATTTTGTTATAGGGGAGATGGCTTAAACCAAAAATAAAAAGTGAAAACGTCTTAATTGGGAGACGTGTTGAGTAAACTAGTGCAACACTAACGGATCACAAACGGGGGTCTGAGAGCGGAGCTCTCAGCCGTTATAGACAATGGGAGTCTGGGGATGTAGCCCCCAAACTCTGCGCGGGTTTTAATAATTTTTTGGAAAAAAGCTCTTTTAATGCCATTGGATCACATTTTGCACGTGTTCAGAGCCTTTTAAAATAAGTAGATTTTTAGCATTTGAAAGCCAATTGAAAAAAATTAAATTGTTCAATCCTCCTTTTGCTTACAATTTAACTGCATAACATGTTTAAAACCTTGCATTTTGTAGTCAAATTTTGTGAGTAATTTGGCCCAGCAAGAGGGAAGTAAGATACATTGCCTCCTGCAATGTTGTAGCAGTAAATAATGATCCACTTGAAGATCCTCCGTAGTGATTTTTGTTTTGTCATGAAAATAACTAGTTGTAGAAGTACGTGTACAGCCAAGGGGCCCAGGCCCCTTCAATTCCAATTCAATAACTTGTTCAAAGAGCATTTCCCCTTGCTAATTTATTTTTCAAAAGTATTTTGTCGCGTAAAAACTGGCGAGGTGGAGGTGAAGTGTTATTGAAAAATGGTACAATAGATGGTTACGCCTACTAACCATCTTATTGCCCGGGGACTCTAGAGAAAAAACACAAAAACGCCCAGCAGCTGGAATATCCCCGTTTGTGAGACATAGACTTTAGCTTCAATTCAAGCCCCCTGCCCCATTATAGCAAAATCCTGGTTAGGCGCCTGATTACGCAAAAAATTTACGCACTATATCATTTTTTGCGACGATCACGTGCTTTGCGTCGTTGCGTCTTGGCAAAGCAAAAAAAGCGCTACTATCACTCAAGAGATACGAAGCGTAACGTTAGTGAATCGAGCCAGTGAATCGGAATCAAGAAAAGAAATTCGCAAAAGTCGACAGCAAATTTTAAAATATAGTTTGAAAAGAAGTGAAATAAAACAGGTTTGTGAGCTCGCCAACGATAAAGCAAATTAAAGGAATCATTAAAACATTTAAAAGTTGGCAAAATTGAGTTTGAATCCATATTATGCTTTTTTTGAAAATAGTTGTGTTGAAATTAATTAGTAATATATACGCTTAACAAATAGCATACAGTGCTAGGTTATAACCATGCTGTAGTAAGACTTAGGCCAACTGCGTGTCAGTCAGCTAGAATTGAGAAGGTTGACATAAGACAGATCTGCTTATCTTCGCCCAACACGCGTGATATTGGCAAGCAATCAAAGGTTTGATATTAATGCGATTATTAGCAGTGCAACTGATATTCTACTGCTGCTGTGCTTAAACTTTCAGTCTAAATCTTACTCCAGAGAAGCCGTATTTGAAGTCGGAACGCAATAATTTTCGTATGTTTTTCCTTTTTCATGGCCGATTTTTCGGGACCGCTTTCCGGTTTTACTCGTAATTTCTTTCCTGGATTTTGTTTTTATGATGCAGGATACCAAGAGTTTTTAAGGAAAACTGAACTAAATTAATGCAAACAATCTTATGCTCAAAAAATTTAAACGTGAGGATTAAATGTTCCAAATTTAAGGTGAGGATCAAAAGATAGCATCACTCCTCCTAATTAATTTTAATTTTGACCGAAGCTCGATCTGCTCCACAACACTTTTAGGTGTTTGTTTGAGATCCATAATCAAATCCTTTGAGCCTTCTTAATCCGGGCGCCCCCCAAATTTACCGGGTCTGGGAATTTTTACCCCCCTTCCATACCCCTTTTCTACGGCTTTGGACTTTAAGATCACACCTCAACACTGTGGCACTGGTTTTTATTTTTTACCACAAACCTATTATTATTAAATTGATGTGCTTACGTTTATCGAATTTAGAATGTAAAAAATGTTGTACATTATTAGTGTCTGACGCTGTCCGGTGACTGGAAGATAAATATGCAATTTAACAACAACTACTTTTAATGCTTTACAGCACTAGATTATCTAGCTTTGAATTTGAGTGAACATCACTTAAAAATGTGGTCACATTGTTGGTTTTGGTTTTTCTTTTACTTGACTTTTTCTCACCTAAAACTTGGTAAGAATTCCGTTTTGTAGCTACTCGACACTTTTTAAGAAATCTGTGCTGTAAGAATATTAACTTATACGGTGATCAGAGATGGGCACGATACTCTAAATTCAAGTTAAGCGATTCCGACACACGGTACTCTCAATTTTGCTTGATTCGATAGCGATACGCGATACTTTTGAGTTTGCTTAATTCGGTGCCGATATCAATACAGTATTGCCGATACATTTTAACGATACTTTTTTTCGATACATTTAACTTAAATAAGCTTATTGTCAAATCATTAAATAGTTTTATTTTGGCAAGGCGCCGGCAATTTTGTTTTGGTGCGATTGAAATGCCCGCTCACAAGCATACCTGTCAACATTTGAAAACGCCAAATCGGGAGATTTCTTACCACCAAATTCAATAGCTGGAAAGTTTCGCTCCCCAGACGTCACTCCTGTTTCTACTGCTTGAACAATTACTGTTATCTGTCATTGTTGGTACATATTTCCAAAATTTTGACATTATCGTTCAAGTTCTCGCAGTTCAAGCTACTAAAAGACGTACTAAATAAATCAAGCAGTCTTTTTATTTTGGATACGGCACCACATAATCGGTAGCATTAGTACTATTTTAACTAGCGCTGCCTCTTAACTACTTTTCCCCCTCCACCCACCCTTAGTTAAAGTCAGTCACGAGAGTCAAAGTCAGTTTCGCAAGTAGAAGCAAATATATGCATTTGCTTCTACTTACGGGACTGACTTTAACTCTCGTGGGCTTGATTGTATTTGTATGTGGCTTTTTTGGCAGCATTCAACCGTGCTTTGGAAGGTTTAGAGCCAGCTGCACTGCGGTTACAATTTAATTTTTAACTGAAAAATGCGCACACAGTGTCATTGTGCAGACTGGTTCTGTTTTCGGAAACAATCTTCCGCACCATGGAAAAGGTTCATTTTTCCAGATGCGTTTGAGTGAGGTATGAGTGATTTCATTAAAGCAGCAAGATTGCTGAAAATTCGGTCCCTGGCTATTTTCTTCCGCCCCATAAAGCCCCAAAACTTGTCCACTTGCAGATCGTTGGGCACTTCAGCATCATCATACAATTGGTACTCTAAAATTCACCACAAAGGGTATCTTTGTCCAAGCCAAGATGAGGGAATGATTAGGACAACTTCATAACTGCATATATAGAATTTATGTCGCAAGTAAAAAATAAACTGAAGACATATTTTTTCTGCTCATGCAAAGTTTTGGGTAGCCTAAACACCTCCGATTTAAAAAATTCAAATTTTTATAGCAATCCCATTCTTTGTAGACTAGACCATAATAATATTAGCTCAACAAATTTTAAGTCGCTCTAGGCCTATAATTTGGATTTTTTAAATTGCCTCTCCTCTTCCCTTCTTTGATCAGTGAAGTTTTTGTCTTTCCAGCTCCATATTTTTTTGCTAGCTCGCTGTCTGAAAATATGTCGCTGACGATTTTCGAAAATTCATCACAAATGGTCAACGGCAAGTTGCTCTTCACCACGAACATTGCAAATTTTGTTTCCGCGTAAACAAGTTTATCTTTCTCTTCTGGCACCTTCACCGTAAAGCTGGTTATCCTCTGATTTCTTTCTTCGGCTGCAATGCTCTTTTTATGATTTTCGGAGGTGACGTGTTTCGTTACGTCATTTTTCCCTCTTCGAGCTACGCTATTGTCGATTCTGCAAAGCTACGTTTTGCGTATTCATCCCTTTTATGGTTTTTACATTTGAAAGGATAATCTTTCTCAAGAGATTGCTCGTACTTGCAGCTATACTTCTTTTTTTACTTTTACCCGCCTCTTCTTGTAACTCTCGTTGACCATCTGTTTTGCTCTTATTTGTACTAGCACTTTCTCCGACAGACGCCATTAGAAGAGCTTAGATCCAGTAGCGTACGCAGGATTTTGAAAAGGGGGGGCCAAAAATTTCAGAAAATTTGGGAAGAACAAAGATCTGAATCAGAAGTTGTTCCACTCAAATTTAGTCTCATTTTTCGGCCAAATTTAGGTGAAGAGCAAAAAAAAAAGGTCTTTACTCAAGGTCCGTCCCGTTTTTCACCCGAACTCACTCAAATTTCCAGCCAAAAGCCTGAAAGCCTGATGACCAACTTACAAAGGGGGGGGCCATGCCTAAATTTTGCTCACTTTACTATGCAATTTTGCAATCCTAGCGACCCAAAGGGGGGGGGCCATGGCCCAATGGCCCCCCCCCTAAATACGCCTCTGCTTAGATCTTCACAGTTGCAATGACCTACAATAATCTGTACCAGAGACTGCACTTTGCGCATGCCATTGTTATTTATTATGTCATCAATTGTAAACAATTCGAATTGATATTACCCGTCATGTGAAAGCAAGTTCACACATTAATTTTTAAATCCAAACTATTGAAAAATTCAAAATCGGTCGAAGCAGGAATCGAAGTGTGTTTTTTCCCTTTCAGAAAAAAAGATTTGCGAACAAAATTGATTAATTTTTCAAAAAACTGATTAATCGTTAAATTCAAAAAATCTTGAGCTAAATCGGGAGATTTTTGGTTGAGATCGGGTGATCGGGAGAAATCCTCGAAATCGGGAGTCTCCCGACCAAATCGGGAGAGTTGACAGGTATGCTCACAAGCTAGGTTAATAATACTTTTCAGCACGGACAAAACATGTCACATGACGTTGTTGAAGCATGGTTGTTTCTACATAATTGGCCATTTGTCAGATGTTTTTTCTGAAAAGATCAAGTGGAGAGTTCGCGCCTTAGCGAGGCTATACAGTATCTCCACGCGTCATTGCGCTTGCTGCGAACAACACAGCCTTCGTTTGAAGAAATTCCTCAGCGGTGACGAACCTTTGGCAACGTATTGTGTTCAATTTGGCCTATGGTGATCCGAGAATAAAATCCAGACCACTCGTTCTGAAAGCGAACGTGAATACATTCAAGCAACTGCGGGGTACAACTGGTACCATTGGATGATAATCAAATTATTTTCCTCTTTAAGTTTTTATTGACCTCTAATCCAAGGATTGAAGCTAATTTTCGTTGGTGCATTTGGCCCCACTGTTCATGCAGTGGTGATTAAAAATCTGTAATCAAAATTTTATTTCACTCGCTTGAATACGCAGGAGTGGGTGACGAGCTAGAGAGGTTCATCTTCACGTGATTGCGCTCGGAAATCCGAGTTCTTTTTTTTTCAAATGCAGTGCTGGCATTGAGTCGTCGGCAACACAATGTCCTATTTTACGGCACGCGAATAGAACCCTAGAGCTCCCCTTTCCTTTGGAGTCAAACTCGTTACCGTAAGACCATAGACTCATTATTAAGTAGACTAAAAACAGACGCGCGGAAAAAAAAAGAAGAGGATTCAAGAAAAAAAAGTTTGCTCTTGTTGCGAAGGTTTTTTTGCGGTCACGCGTATTCGACTGATTTGATTGGACATTTTCGTAGAACGAGTGAACCGTGATGAAAAAAGTCAAGCTGATTGAACAAATCGGCATATTTTAGAACAAATAAACCGTGAATAATAAAACACAACGCAGTCAGTTTCCAGTCTATTAATAAAGAGTCAATGGTTAGATCAAGTAATAAATTAAACTGCTGTTTTCAGTTTTTTATCGTTTCATGCTCTTCCAACTCAATCGGCAATTATTGTCGATTGAGTTGAAGTATGTTACAAATTACTTTCGCTTGCGTTGCAGATAAGTTTTTGGGAAATGAAATTAGCAAACTTGACCTCATTTTGAATTTGAAAAAAAGAAACACACGCACACTTGCAGTGTTTTGCGCGGTATGCCTCTTCCAGATGAGATTAGTTGCAATAAGCTGTTGTTTATTGCTTTAAAAAAAAGATACGTTGAAAAACAATTATTCGATACCGATATCGATACAAAAGTATCGCGCTATGTGTATCTCCGATACTTGTATCGCGATACTGCCCATCTCTGAAGGTAATCATTCAATTATAGATAATTTGACTACAAACTAAAATACACCAACATGGATTAACAGATGAAGAAAATGTTAGAGGAAAAGTTGGTTAATTAGACGAGCAAATAGCTGGAATTTTAAATTAATTCAAGAATAGCTTCTCTGGACCAGCGAATTCATTCTATTCTAATAAGTTTAACGGTGTAGAAGATAAAAAACTGTTAATTCTTATTTGGATCAAAGTTAATCCATGAATGTTGGTGCATTTTATGGCCCTCCATGAATCGATAGTGGCTGCTCGGTTATCGTTGTCATCAGGGGTGCAAATCTTTGTTGAGCATTGGGGGGATAATTTGCAATTTTACTCCAATTTTGCCCTATTTTCAACATTGGCGGGATGAACCTCGACCACGATTTTTTTCAGGTGAGCAAATTATGTGAAGAGCAAAAAAAAGGTCTTCAACAAAAATGGAACACTTTTTTTCCCCGAATTCAAGTGAAGACCAAAAAAAGGTCTTCACCAAATATGGAACCAGGCGCGTAGTCAGAAATTCGTAATGGGGGGGTAATTTTTGGTCAGGAGGCGGAGCATCCAGCCGCCGGAGGCACGGGGGTCTGGGGACGGAGCCCCCAGCGTTCGAAAATTTTGCATTTTTTTGCAAAAATAGCTTAATTTTAGAGCTATTTTAATAAAAAATAATGTTTTTAAAACGTAGCATAGAAATTGGCAGCGTAACATGATTCAACTGGTTGCATTAATGGGCTATGTGGGAGGTGGCTAATGATACCATTGTAGTTTTCTTGTTTACATGCTGGTAAATCACAAAATTCTGTGATTCAATAAACCTCACTCGGAGTAATGTATTTCGTTAATATTTTATAAAGAAAAATAATTGGGGGGGGATAACGGAAAGATATTTGAGAGAAATGATGGGTAATTAACTAATACTGAATAGCCCCCCCTTCCCCCTTATTTCTGAGTTTATAATATATTTGTTGATAAAACTTATGCTTGGCATTTTTACATTTGCGATGAAATTTGATTGCTTATATTTGGGCATTTTTCGAAGTTTTTATTGATTTGCGACTTTTATTTTTGACAAATTAGCCCCTCAAAAGATGCTTTAAATTACTGTTTAGTCCATTCCAGCACAAACAACAGTCTCAGAAAAGATAAAAACGTGGTATTTTCCTTATTCTGCATTTTGGTTGACAGGCCAATGGGGGAGGACTATAGCCCCCCCCCCCCCTGCTTACGCTACCGAACGGAACACTTTTTTCCCCGAGTTCAGGCGGAGATCTGCGCTCAGATGCACACCAGAGTCAAATTATTGGAGGGGATGCAGATGTGTACCATACTCAAATTATTGGGGGGGATATATCATCCACCCATCCCCCCGGGTTTCGGCACCCCTGGTTGTCATAAATTATTTGAAACAATACACAGTATTAAATAAAATGCTGTAATTTCGTGAAGACAGTCGCAATCGATTTGGGCAAAACATAAAACGCACTTAAAAGCGGAGAAAGGAGGCTAAACGAGGTTAAGTTTTTCCTTAACAAAGAGCAAAATATGACCTCTTAACACGTTCGTCTTCTTTCTTTTCCCATGTATAAATCTTGCATTTTTTGAAAATTGCTGTTTTGGATTCATAGCAAAATACTGCAAATCTACCTCAACAATCACTTTTTAGTTAAATCTCAACGAAATGGAGAATTTCCTTTCGTCACCGTACCAGATATGAATGTTACGTTTGGTAAGTAATACAGAAATCTGTTGGATATTTTTCCACTTTTTAAGGCTTTGATTTCAGGACGATGCAATCAAAAATATACATTTGCACATAGCTCGAATATCAAACGCGATATTGATGATTACCTGTGGCGTAACCAAGAAAGGGGGCTTTAGAGGCTGCGACCCCCCCCCCCCCCCCCCCCCCTTGCTAAGACACTTAGAAAATTCAACCTAAATGAAATATGCATACTTTTAAACGTGTTTTGAATAAACTATTCTTCCTGCAGAAAGTTGACCAGCAGGAAGTAGGCTATTTTAATAATTTGGCTCTGTCAAATAGGGCTTTTAAATCTTACCAACAGTTGTTTCAAATGGCTTTACAAACGTGCAAAATGTCATCCAAACCATGGCGTTAAACAAAATTTAGCTTTTGGTGCAAGCCCTTCCCTTAACAATATCCTGGTTACGTGCCAGACGATAACCAAAATAACTCTAGCAATAACAAAAAATTGCCTTTTGCAGCAATACATTGATCGTCTGGGGAAGTTGCTCTACTTTATTCCTTACTTGTCCACTTTGCTTGGTTGTAGAGTACTCACTAGCTTAGGTTTAGGAATGCAGAAAAGACACAAACTTCGTATTTTGGAAGAGAATTTCAACCTCTATCTCCTTGAATGATAGATGCAGGTTCTGTCGAAAAAAAAGCACTCGTATTCGAAGGCGTTTCACGGTTGATTCTTATAAATCCGTTGTGATCCAATTATGTACAGAGTGAAATTTTTGCTTCTTAGTTGTGTTCTAACCATGTAAACCTGATTGAAATTTTTTCGTTAAAAATTCCAGCAGAAAGCAAAAGTCGGAATAATCCTTAAATTAAACGAACCAACGATTATCGGTTTGGTGCAGGGTTGCCCAACGTGCAGCCAGCGCTACGATTTCGTGCGGCCAGCGAGAGGACTCAGGAATTTAAGTTATTTTGAGGTGAAATTGTAATGACAACAACTGTATTTATTTTGGACTTCATCCTAGTTTCCAATATGAACGACACCAATTTCTGGCGAAGACCTGAAGAACTTTTTTTTTAACTTCACCTACGTCGTAAGTTCTGCGATATGAGGCCCATTCCTTCGTGCATTTCAACCAATACGGCCCACTCTTCAAAAAATTTGGGCACCCCTGGTTTAGTGGATGGAATTCCAGTCGGAATACTCCAATATTTGTTGCAGATGCCGATGTGCAAAAGGTCTTTTCAACGCAACTTGAAGTTGCTTACGTCTCCAATTTTACTTTCAACGAGACTTTGTTCTTGGAAGCAGTGAGTGGTTGTTCATTTTCATTGAGCTAATTTTTGTTATGTATTCTTTAAGTTTATCGTATTTGTGAGCACAAACTGGAGTTTCAATGCGTAAAGAAAAAATCCAGATATCCTTGGAAAAAACAATTTCTAGCAGAGTGGTAAACAGGCCAACTAGTTCAAGCGCGAACCCGGCCAGAACCCGAAAAATGATTTGCAGCCAAACTTGGCCCGAAAAAGCTCAAAAATTGAACTGGGTCTAAAAAACTTATACGGTTGATTGCTTACTTACTTCGCAAAACTTTAGCTTGCTCTGACTGAATAAAAAGATACCATTAATAAATTATGATGCAATAATAATAAAATTGTAATGATACAGTAGGGTAGGTGAATTCACGCAGAATCCGTTTTTCGTCCGTTTTTGTCGTTTTTGTTTCTCCATAAAAAAGTTCATATCCGTACTAAGTATACTGTCACATATTAATCAAAATGCTGTTAAAAAAATTTTTGTATGAACGATGAAAGCGATGTTTCAAAGTAGGGCTGTACCGGTGTACTCCTTCACCAAAAATTTTTTTCGGAAAACTTTTGGCCAGTATGTGAAAGGCTGGTTAGTGCGGATATGGACATATAAAAATGCGGACAAAAAATAATATTCAAGGAGAAGAAAAAACGTACAAAGGCGGGCGAAAAACGGATACTGTATATATCCACCTAAATGCACAAAAAACGTCTCAGACCCGAATTAAGCCCTAAATTTTGTCAACCTGAAGCCAGAACCCGACCCGAAAAGCCTGCCCCGACTTACAATCTGATATGAAATCACTTCCGTTTCAAAAGCAAAATAGTAATATCATAATTTTAGAACAGAAATCTAAATACTAATTTTATCGGGAGTATTTTGTTTAGGCAACGGAATATTACAACGGAACTCTGGAAACTAATTTAGATGGATTTTTACAGATATCAAACATCAGAGAAATCACCAAAACCAATCAATCCGTTGAGGTTTGGCCGTTCTTTCGCATGTCTTTTCTGGCATTTTTTAGTTGTTTTTTTTACGGTTTCCAAATTACTCCTCTTTTGGTTATTGGTCTCTGTTTCGAAGAAAAATAAATAAATCTGAGCGTGTGAAAAAGCTATTATAGTCATTTATTTTTTGCAACACAAAAGCTTTTTTTAAGTGCTTCAAATTCAGATCTATTCCTCAACCAAAAATAAGTATAAAAATATCAACGTAAAATGTGTTTTTTTGCTTCGGATTTCAAAATCTACTTGATGCCGGTGCTTTTAATTTTGCTTTTTTGGAATTGACAAAAAAACTATCGCTAATTAAATAAAAAATATACAGTGAAAACTTTTTTTAGGTCGAGTTTTAAATATTTTTATAGCAGCTTTTATTCAAATAAATCTAAATTTATGCAAATGTATACGCAAATATTAAAGATTTCAAGACAGCGAACGGTAGAGAAAGACGAAACCATTGTTGTATAAGGTAGTAACGAATAATGCAGTAAGCTTAAAAGTTTAAGAAAATTTACTTTAAAAATGAGACCAAACTGCAACTTGATGAATTTTATAAACGCTGAATAAAAATAGAATCTACTTTTGGTTATTAAAATTATTCTCTGTGAATTCTAGTAAAAATTAAACGCTAATGGTTGTTTGCACCACTACAGTAGATCTGATATGGCGTTGGTCAAAAAAGGTTCTGAAAATAATTCAAATAAGTGGAATCAAGAGAAGGCTTCATACTGCGTGTTGCTAAAAACTAAAGGCAGGTCCATGGACTTATTCATCCATGCCTGAACCGAAGTTCACCTCATGGAGGACTTGCTCGTGACAGATCTAGAAGCCAGGTAATCATTGCATAGAATAACAAACGAAATACTGTAACCTACAGCTACAGTACATGATTTGAAGCTGACACCTACAGTAGTAACATACAATTGAAAAATTTTAAGAGATGAAGAGTAACCTTTTGTTTTGAAATTCGAATAGAGCAGTGATTATTTCTTTCGTAATCAATTTTTTTTGTATTTTTGCATAGATATCTTACGACGTTATCTACAATTACACGGCTTTACGTAATAGCGTAGCAAACGATAGAAGCATTCAGCAAGCCTTTGGAAATATTACTGCAGTCAAACAAGGACTAGAAGCTAACACCGATTTTTCAGGATCATTTTCCGTCTCGCTTACTCCGTTTACTGTGTCTGGTTAGTGCGGAAGAATTTGTAAAAGCATACAATATACCTACTGAATAGTAAACAGCGAACAACATTTATGACTACTGAACTAGTTTGATCTTTGGAAAGTGTTGCATCATGCAATTCTACGAACTACTTTTTCAATAAAGATGGGGTCTTTTGACTTCAGTAGATTATCACTAGCAGATATTATTACAGACGTTATAGCTGAAGCTTACTTGTAAGCGATAAGTTTATAATACAGTTATCATAATTACTACTGAAATATTTCAATTATGCCGAAGACGACAGTTGCACTTCTCCGGTCTTACCGCAGGATGTATGGTCTCATCCATGCTGCAGGGTGGGGTATACTCAGTACTTTAATTGTAGGGAGACGCGTCCCCCTATCGAGAGTTAGCTCCCCCCATCGAGATTTAGGTGTCCCCCCATCAAGATTTGAGCCCTGGATGATCATACGAAAAAGACCTAATTCTTCACATAATTTTGACGAAAATCCACTTCAATTTCCGGCGAAGACCTTTTTTTTAGTGTTTATTCAATTTCGGCGACGGAATTACGTAATCTTCACTAAAGTACTTTCGCATGCCAAATGCATTTGGTCTAGGCTGCAAAACCGTATCCCCATGCAAAGTTTTACAATTTAAGTACTGGGTATACTCCTCCCCCTTTTCACTCCTTTTTTCAAAGAATCTTATGCTATTCCCTGAACTATCTAGAATCAATATTCAATATAGTGCTCTTTTATGTACGGGTGCAATATTGCAAGTAGTTAATGATATACCGGTACAGCATTACCACAAAAAGACACGATGCTTCGTTCATAGTTTAGCTCACTGCTCTTACATCTTCCCCTCAAAAATCAGCCTTAAAAGATAACTGAAGACAAATCAATGGGGTTATCTAAAGTTAGAGCAATCGTATTAGATTAGGTATGACTCCAACCTTTTTGATTCATCCCTTTTAGCAGAGATCTTCCACTTCAAACACCACGTAGGGGCCTCCCAAATTATTATTTTTATTGGCAATCTTGGCGTTTCAATGCAATAGCCTATAATCCACAGAGGCCTACAGTATATTTACCTGGCCTACAGTATAGGTTAAAAGGCCTCTTTGGCTAGGTATAATTGCGGCGTTGTCTTAGGATAGAGCTAAAATGGCGTCGCTGATGTTATCAACGTCAGCAGGGTTGCAAATAAAAATTTTGATTAGAGAAGCCCCTACGTCATGTTTGAAGTAGAATATCTCTGGAACGTCTAGTTGGGTCAAGAAGAATGGAGTCAATGCCAATCTTATCTAAAATGACTGCCTAACTTTAAATTTCTCATTAATTTTGCCCTCAGTTCTCTTTGATGTCAGCTTGTCCAATTATCCGCAATTACATGAAAATTTACTAATGTCCAACCATAGGCTATTTATTAGTAAACTGGAAACTGACAGTTTTACCTTTTTTTCTTCGCGGTTCAATTGTTCTAAAATATGCCGATTCGTCCAATCAGCATGACTTTTTTCTTCACGGATCACTTGTTCTAGTATTATGTCGAATCAAATTATCGAATACGCGTGACTGCAAAAAAAATTCGAAACAAGAGCAAACTTTTTCTCTTCAATCCTCTTTTCTTTTTCTCTGCGCGTCTATTTTTAGTCTAGTAAATAAAGGGTCTATGGTCCAAAAATACTTGATTTTTATTGCAGGTAACAGCTTATGTGCTGGGCTGAGCTGTCCTCAAGGAGCTTATGCATTTTGTGAGGAAACAAGAACTGGGGTTCGAGTCCTTTGCAAGTCATCTTGCAAGGCTAGTTTTTGCCTAAACGACGGCTGGTGTCTTCATAGCAATGGTAATGAAAGACCAGTCTGCAGGTACGACGCAAAAACTTAAATGTTTCTGCTTTCATAGTGCCGCTGAAAGTCAGTTTTTGGTGTCACTCGAGCAATAAATAAGTAAAAACAAGCTGATGATATGGGTAATCTCGAATTCAATGAAGCATCTTAAAATTCAAAATTCGTACACATAAATCCTTTTTTTCTGAGCTTGTCACTCACAGCATTTAGCTTTTTTGCCTTTCCGCCTTGGCGTGGCACCATTAGCAATAGATAACCACCTAAGCTGAGCAGTCCCTATCGAAACTATAGACTCGGGTTCAAATCTCTGCTGAGTCAAAACAAAAGCTTGAAAAATTATTCATAGCTTTCAGCGTGACATACTGCATTTAAAAAAAGACACTGTAAAGTTACATTGTGGGCACTGGGCAAGTAGTTTCAAAAAGCAAAAGTCTGTTTTTGCCAAGGTAACTAACTAAAAATGCAAACAATTAAACACTTTGGTTGACGACAACTTTTGTTTTTTAGCTGCCCTACATCTTTTGGTGATTGGTATATTGGCAGTCATTGCGATGCTTTTGTGCAGATTTGGATGCTCATTCTATTTTTTGCCTCGGTGTTTCTTGTTTTAATTGCCATTGTTCTCCTTGCTTGCTGCCTCCCTGTCAAGCTGAAGAAAATGTAAGCTTCTTTTGGGAAAAGTTTCTTACGAAAGCCTAAGCAATACTAAGTTCTTGTTAAGCCTTAGATTTTTGTTCTTTGTGAACCACTACGAAGTACATATTAAATCGATTGAGAGTTAACTTAAATTTGACGAACGTATAGGATATGATTGTAATACATGAGGGAACACAAAAACTAAGTAAAATGCACTTTTCAATTACAACTAAGGCGGTGAAACAAACCAAAGATAAGGCGCAAAGGAGGGAGGCAAAATGGATGCGTGAAACAACCATGTTAGAATTTCGAAGCAGTTTAGATCAATTCGAATTTTTCATTATTTTACTGAATTCACCCATCTCGGACTGAGCCCCTTTTCATCAAAGTTTAACATAGCATAGCATTTTGTTAAACGCAATAATTTATTCAATACCGTGCAAGCATAAATATTGCGGTAGATAAAAATTAAGTTTTGTTTAACACCAATCATCATTTTAACCGTGTATTTGTGATCGAATTTTGGTAAATCTTTTTCTTTTTAAAGGAAAGAAGACAAAAAGCAGCATTCTAAAGGAAAGAAAAAGTCCACGCAACGCCAGTCTGAAACACATGAAAACGTAAGACTTTTCAATCAGCATCTGTGCTACTGCACTGATAAACTTTTGAAGAGGTTTTTACGAAATCATGAGCCTATTTCTTTTTGGCAGGTTACGTTCTAATGCAATTGTATTGTATTTGGAGTTGCATAATATGAAACTTTAAGAAGAAAATACCAAAACAATGTTTTATGACCACTCCATAAAAATTGTGTCGCAAATTCTCTAAGAATAAAAGTTAAGATTTTATTGCTCACTTAGCTCTTAGGCAGGGACAAAAATAAACAACGCAACGTCAATAGACCGTTTCAATTTTAGCTTTTTATGCTCGAAAAGTTCAGAAGTGCTTTGTAGAGAAGGAAGTCTTTGAACCGTTCATGCAATGCCAACAAATTGTTGAATTACGCGATAGCTCAAAGTCTTTACTGTCGCCTTATACCATAGATTCTGATGTTCCAAACATTTAAAACTTGGAATATTTTGAATGATTGCCTTAGTTTTTTCATTCATGTATGTGAATAGATTAAGCACTCTCCACCTGTCTAACCTCGGCAACGCAGAGCATCGTTTTTCTTTGAGTTCTGTTTGCAAGTCTTTTGTTAAGCTGGGCCTTCGCAACTGGTAGACTGCTTGGCCTCAATGGTAAATAAGCTTTAAGTGCCTCTCCCAAAGACACGAAGATGCATTGCCAACGCTAGAATCGAACCGGAAGTAGATACCTTTCGATTACTACAATTGTACTTTACTATGGAGAGAAGATAGATTCTGCTGAAGTTTAGGTGCAAAGATGAAAAATTTACAATAGGTAGAAAAATACAGATTTTTCTACTTTAGATGGAAATATATCTTTAAGGACCCATGTTTTATATGCAGCTGATCACGCTTTACATTAGCCTCAAAGCCAGCGGCCTGCCGGGGTGTTTGCTGATTTCCAGTGAGCCTATCTGCCAGCAAGCAAAAGAGAAAATCAAATCTCGCCAACCTTGAGATTTCTAAAGTTGTGATATTGAGAACTCTACCCGATCGGTGGATAGAGCGTCTGCTACTGAAACGGTAGACTCGGGTTCGATTCCAGGTCGGGTCAAACCAAACGCTATAAAAATTGGTATTCACAGCTTTTCTGCTTGACGTTCAACAATTAAAGGGACAATGTGAAGCCTCTACCGTGCGTGGTAGACAGGTGGGCAGGTGGCAGCTTGACTCGAAGACCAAAAGGTCCCTTCACTGTCTCTTGACCAAGGCAACTTGGTGAATAAAATGTTGAATGTAATTACTATTACCTGTAGTTGCAGTTGACTATGCTCTAGCTACAACAAAAACGCAACACGAGTTTCCTGCTTATCATTAGATAGTATAAAGGGCAAACTAAGAAGTTTTGACAATTTTGAACTAATTTATGCCAAAATTTGGCTGAAATATTAAGCTTTAAAAATCGCAATTTTATTGTTAATATATCCCAAGTGAAGGTGTCAAATGGTTAAAGCGTAAAGAGGGTGAAGTCTTTAGCCAATTCCGGTAAAATTGAAATAGAATTTATGAAATGTTTGGCTCTCGTTTTGAGCCTGCGATTGCAAAGATATTCTACGAATACAAAGAGATATTCCCTCTGAAAAGTTTTTGGAAACCCTGAATCTGTTTTCTCAGCCTGAACTTTGACGGAAAAAGAGAGACCAAATGATATATACCCTTCCAGTAAACTATTCAATTTTGGTAAAATCATCCGTTTTTTGATATTCTTGCTGAAAGAACAAACTCAGGGTTTCTAACAACTTTTTAGGGAAATACCATTTACTATGTGTTGAATATTTTTGTAATCGCACCCTCAAAATGAGAACAAAAATTTTCGAAAATTGTATTTCAATTTAGCTATTGAAATTATCGGAATTGGTTGGATGCTTCACCCCCACTAAGTCGATGGCAGAATGAAATAAAATTTACACTACAACGCGCTAGAGAGCTTTACCAGAATTATTAAAACAAGTGAACACGTAGAATGATTCTAAAGTAAAATGTAACAAAATGTTTTAGCTTTTTAGCTATACTTTTACACATTGAAATTGAGTTTTTTGTTTGTTTTTTTTTCAGTTGAACGACAGCATTTCGTGGTCAATATTTTGAAACAAAACTGAAAAATAGACTCACTTTGCATCACGGTTACATTACACTAAAACCTGGTTTAGTTAACCAATTTTATAATTATTTTAAATTGTAGATCCAAGTCGTTGAAGCAACTTCTCCCAGCTACCCAAGGCAGCAAATCGACAACAATCCTCCTGAAAATGTGAGAAATCTCCCTCTAGTTCCTAGTTTCTCCGAAAATAACCGCTCTGGCAACAACTCCGAAACCCTCATTCCCACATCGAATGAAGAATCCGCTTACACGCAAGTTATGACTCATCAATATGGATCGGAAGCTAATAGATCAGAGCATAACTCCCCATCAAACTCAACAACTCCGCCTAGAATTCAAACTACAAGTGAAGAAGACGCTCAATCCTCACATTCTACTTCTGGAGAAGAAATGGCGAGTTACATGCTAACTGATATAAGCTCAAATGCGTCGGGGATTCAAATGACTGTACAAAATGAAGAGCGTGAAATGGCCACTTATTCACAAGTGAGAAAACAACCCAAAAACCCTGTCCCTGCAAAGGTAAGTAATCGGATCAACTGTAAAAACTAATCCAAATAATTTACTCATCATCTACATCACCATTAACGTATGATCAACAAAACACGGCATTTTCTCATCCATTTTAACAGTCACATTTGGAATGGTGTTCAAATACCAATTCCTAAGTCATGCACTTTCTAGCAGTTTGTATTTTTGGTTATCATCACATAACTTCGTCTTCACTCAATCATAATTATATTCTTCGTCAAAGGCATTAAAGAAAGTAGCGGCTTAAATTTGGGGGAAATGGGTGTTATGAGAACCTGCACTGTGTAGTGTTGTACGGCAAAGAAGATCACTACAGTGTACGTACGATACTATACAATGTAGTTGGGTTATTGCATCTTAAAAGGGCATTCTAGTCATATTTTTTACTGTTGCCAAAATGCAGAAAAACCTAAAATGCATTCTCACCAAATTTGAACTTTCTACTTCTTCCCGTTTTCAAGATATTATGGTTCAAAATTAACAATTTTCCTCTTACTCCAGTATTGCCATTTCGTCAGTATTGTAACAGAAGATTAACTTTTGAAAAGCAGGCTTACATTTATTTGAAAAGAAGCTAATTTACAATTTTCACCCTTTACTTTGTTTTCTAGCGGTAACGCGTTCGTCTCTGGAGCGGGAGGTCTGAGGTTCAAATCTCGGGCCTGTCAAATCGGACACAGTGTTGCCAACGGCTCGCCACCGCTGCGACATTTCTTCGAAAGGAGCTGTGTTGCCCGGGCGCAATGACGCGGAGATGGGCCCCGCCAACTCGTTACACGCTTCGGCGTATTATAGCGAGTATAATGAAAGATTTGATTTGATACTTTGTTTCGCCAACAACTCTGCCGCAAAACAGCACTTATTGAGAATTATGAACCTACAATAACTTTTTTAACTTTTGTTTCTAATTGGCAACTCTGACAAAAATTTTAAGGGAAAACGTCTTTGCAAGGAGAAATCTAAACTGTTGTATGTTGGAAACGGAAAGTTGTAGAATGCCCAAATTTGGTGAAGCAAGTCTTCAGATTTGTCAAGACTTTTTAAGAAAAAAACACGAGCGAAAAAAAAAGCAGCTATGTCTTCAATGATCTTTGAAAATGATGCAAAAAAGATGTTCTGGCTCTACGTCTACACTTTAAATCTTTCAATGAATATTTTAAATTCGCTTTGAGATTAATTTTGTATCAGAATTGTTGAGTTTTTGCAAAAAGTAAAATTCCTTTAAAGCTATTCCTTGCTCTTAAGATCATCGTTGTTTGAATATTGAAATAAGCAACTTTTTGGAATGTTTTCGTTTTGGTGAGTTTGCGATTATCATCTGTTCGCTTGCAACTAAACCACTTTTGATGATTTGTTCATTAATTGCTCATCTACCACTGTGTTTTTTGTTTTTTTTTGGAATAGCAGGCATGCAGCTGACAAATTTATTACTGCTGAAAGTTTAATTCATAGAAATATACAATGGATATAAGATGTGTAAATCTGAGCCAAATTTACCGCTGCAAATGAAAAAACTGAATTTAGCTTTAGCACTCCTTTAAGTAATAAAATGCTATTTACAAATACGTCTTTTCTTCGTGCGTTTCTGAAAATCATGCAATTTTTGGAATCGCAATATAACTATTTTTATTGCATGCTAAAATTTCAATAACATTCTAGAAACTAATAAAATGTCTTCGATATTACTGAATCGCATGTTAATTGTGACCTGTAGCTGAGTGTTTGTTGCACGGATTTTGTTTAAAAGCAATTTTTAACAATCCGTAAATGCTCAGTTTATCGGCAATAATTGTAGGCTCTTTGGTCATCCTATTCACTGTTGAAATTTTGCGCCGCAACCTAAGGCCTAGCCACCATACACGGTTGAAAATAAAATCCCTCCAAAACCCACACTGATTTGAGCAGGAGGATTTATTCAAATGTTCAACAGGATTAAATTAAATCTTTAATATGAGGCGAATCAGAATCCAACTCGTATCAACAACAGAGTTGTAAACGGGCCGACTAGCTCAGGCCCGAACCCGGCCCGAACCCGAAAATATATGCCCGAACCCGGCCCGAACCCGAAAACTAATTTGAAGCCCAAATCATGCCCGAAAAAAACGAAAGTTATGTTATGTGTTAAAAATTTAGCAATGTTGCCTAGTTATTTTGATTATGGTTTTGTGCACCTAAAACAAAAGCACGTCTTAGGCCCGATTTAAACCCAAAATTTTTGTCAACTTCAGGCCCGAACCCGATCCGAAAATCCCGGCCCGACTTACAACTCTGATCTACGCCGTCAGTTTCAAACCGATTGTTAAGCGCAATGGCCTAACCATAGGGGAGGCCAAGGGGGTGAAGCTTAATCCCCTTAGCCAATCACTTAGAAAGTGTAACCCAAATATGCACGATTTTAAACGTGTTTTGAACTTGACCATAAAGTAAGGGAGGCTGAAGAGGCTAAGTAAATTAATTCTGTCAAGAGATTTCCAAAAATCTTAGCAAGTTAAAAAACTGAATCTGACCCTCAACGTCAAGATGTAGAGAAAAAACGATGATAAAGATGAAAGCGTACCTCAGCTTTCGTGTCATTAAGTTGCTTCATTTTAAAAAAGCTAAGAATCCAGGTTTCTTAGTTTTTTTAAATTAAGCTACTTGAAAAATCTTAGCGATTAGTTCTGTCAAATAATTCTACAAACGTGCAAAATATCATTCAAATGGCGATAAAATAGCTATTTTTCGGAAAAATCACAAAATTTGCCCAGTAGTTAGTGGCTCCCAGACTCCCGTATGGGAGACGCAGACAATTGCTTACTCTAAGTCACGCTTTTTAACAAAATCGTGATTACGCGTTGATTAAACGGAATGTTATGCATCGAAACAATAATTTCAAATGCTGAGTCCGAATTATTATGTCTGTAAGAAGAATGGTCATTCATACAACCCTAAAGAAATTTCCATTACTTACAAAACTGTATTAATTGTGTTTGTTTATTCTTGCAGAGGCGATACTTCGCTGAAGAACTGGCCCTTTAAGAAGACTCGAAAAAACCTGTTGCCAATATTAGTTTGTTTTATGTTCGCACTTTTTCATTGATGCGCGTGAATGTAGTACTATGCACCTGTATAACCGCACGTACGCCAAACAGGTACTGCTCGAGATCGTTTTTATTGAAGAGTTACAACTACTTGAGGTAATAAATAAGTGCCCCAAATCTTGTTTCACTATTCCCAATATCCGCGAAAATAAATTTAATCCGTTTGACTCCGTACCATCGGCAACCCTACGTTTCGAACTTTCATGAAACCAGGAAAGGATATTTTGGAAAATAAGGAACGCGATGTTTGATTATCAAGCATCGCATTGCTTATTCTGCAAAACATTGCAATTGCCAATTTACAAAATTTCTTGCGGAATTAGTAACGAGAAGTTTGATATTTGGCAAGAAATTTTGCAAAGTCATCCTTTTCTGATGTCACGAAAATTCAAAACGCAGGGTTGTCACTTGCCAATGGTACGGAGTCAAGCGGATTAAATCTGCTTTCGCTGATAAGGGAAAAAAATGGAACAAGATTGGGTAGTTCCCATTTTTCAGAATCATTTCTTCAATAAAAGCGATCTCGAACAGTATCTCTCGAAGTACTGTACCTTTGTTTGATTTTGTTTCCAAGTTTTAAGTCACACTGAGTCACTACAATTAAGGGACAGACTGCTTGGACACAACGACGAAATGGCAGTACGGGAATCGAGCCCGGAATCAGCAGCCTTTCGATTACGAATCCGTTACTCTACCAACTGAGTTATTGTGGCCGCAATTTGTGCTAAGAATAGCTTTTTTTTATTAAACTATTTTTTCAAAAACCCTCATATACTGCAGTATTTGCAACATTATATTTTGTGTTGATTGTTTCCTTCCAGGGGGGGGAGCCAGAAAAGGTGTAACGAATTGGAAGGCAGGGCTATTAACAGGGCCGTAACCAGAGGCAATGTTTAGGCAGGCTCAAAATGTTTGTACAGGTGGAACTGAACCCTCCCTGGCCTCCTCTGTTACGGCCCTAGCTATTAGCTGCGTTGTGAAGCAGCTTAATTGACAATATTATGACTTTTGAGATTAAATTGAAATATCTCATGTTACTGCTCTCAATTTTCAAATAAAATTGGCTGTAATGGGTTTTGATTCGAACAATGACGATTTAATGCATGGTTTTGTGCTTTTCTAGTATACAGCAATCACACTCAAATGTTTAATATACCACATATTTAAAATTTGGATTTGTTTCAAGTTACATTTTTCAAGCCATGAGACAGGACCGTAAGAAGGGGGTAAAAGTATCCTGGCTCGAAAAATTTTAAGAAGTCCGCCCAGATTTAGAGGACACAAAGGATTTGGGTCCAGCCAATTCTGGTAGTTTATACAAAAGTGAAAATCGAAACACAATTTTTGAAATTTTTTGTTCTCGTTTTGGGATTGTGGTTGCAAAAATATTCAACAAACGCAAAAAGATTTTCCCCCTCCCGAAAAAGTTTTTGGAAACAATGAATTTGTTTTCTCAGCCTAAACTTCCATCTAAAAAGAGAGACTGAATGATACTTACCCTTAATTCCAGTAATATCACACGACCTATCCGATTTTGGAAAACCCTACCTTTTTTTTGGAATTTCAGGCTGGGAGCACTAACTCAGGGTTTCCAACAACTTTTTAGGGGAATATCTTTTTGCACTTTTTGAATACCGTAGTAACCGCAGCCCCAAAATGAGAACAAAAATTTTCAAAAATTATCTATCGATTTTAGCTATTGTAAACTAACGTAATCGGCTGGATGCTTCACCCCTTTATATATTGCTCCGAAGCAAGTTTTTCTGGTAGTGTAAATCCGACAAAGACCATTTTTGGTTTTCACCTTAAAATCGGGAATGAAAAAAAAGTTGTTTGACTGGGTAAGAAATTACATTACTTGTTCGTGCTATCCCGGGCCTGGTGTTTCTCTCAACGGTTCTGCATACACAGAAATTGAAAATAGGTTTCTGTTATAAATTTACCACGGGACTTTATGCTCTTTTTTCAATTTAAAAACAGCTTTTTTACTTTTGTTGCATTGATATATTGTAGTAAGTACCGGTACGCATTTTTTCCAAATACACAGACGTACAAAACTTTTGGTTCAGTTATTTTGAAATGCCAAGTCGAGTTAAGATTAAGGGATTACTATTTTGATCGTCGTGTTTAAATTACGACAACTTTTATTAGCCCACCAAATACGTCAACGCAAATATCAAGGCTTAGGTATGCTAGTTTTTCGACCTTGGTACGTTTTATCAGCTCGTAGAAAAGCGATTATGTAAACAATGCACTATAGACTGTTTTCAGTGTGTTTCATTCTAACCAAGTAGTAGAAAGACCACAGCTGAGTTATATATCTAACACAACAAAAGGAGTTAGCTAACCAGTAGCTAGATTCCGAAAATTACAGCCGCTATGTAGCCTTTATTTATGTAGATGATGAAAGGTAAACGGTTTTCTCTGATCACATTGGTCAGAAAACGAAGCCGAAATCGACCGCAGAGCAATTTAAAGAAAGGCGGCAGCTTGTCGTAAATAAAAAACGGAAATCGGATTTTTGCAGCGATTTGAAATGCAGCACAGAAAGAATTTCAGCGACAAGGTCACACAGAATTTTATCAAAAATCCAAACAAGACTGAATATTGAACTTAAAAGTCAAGTTTTTCATTCAAGTCAAGTTTTTTACTCTTGACCAAAATGTTGGGATATGCCTAAAATGCATTTTCACCAAATTTGAAGTTTCTACGCCTTCCCGTTTTTAAGATATTGCAGTTCAAAGTCAGCCGTTTTCCATTTACGTTAATGTTGTCATTTTATCAGTGTTATGACAGAACATTAACTTCGGGAAAGCTGGCTTACATTTATAAAAACGCAGCTAATTTTACGGTTCTAAACCTGTACTTTGTTTTATAATAACTCTGCCGAAAAATATTTATGGAGAATCAAGAACATGCAGTCAATTTTTGAAATTTTGTTTCGAATTGGCAACCCTAGCAAAATTTATAAGTGGAAAGACCTTTTCTAAGGGGAAATTTAATCTATTATATCTCAGGAACGGAAGGTCGTACAAAGCTCAAATTTGGTGAAGTTGGTCTTCATATCTGGCAAAATTTTTTGAGAAAAAATCGAGCAAAAAATTTCCGACTTGAATGCTCCTTTAAGATAAAACTTACAGACAACTAAAATGAAAAAAAATCAATAAAACACCCCCGCAACAGACTGTTTCTCTGTTAGGCTCTTCAGGGGGGTGATACTGAATCTTTTTCAAATAGAATAAGAGCTGATATGCTGCAGTGATTTATTTCGCCCTTTGAATACGAGGCTTGACCAGCTTAATAAGCAATGTTGTTGTTCGGCTGATGAGACTCCAAAAATATTTGTCAATTTAACTCAGCTAGGACTCCGGACCGTTACAAGAATAAATTTGAACTTAAGTCTGACTTAAATAGAGATTTTAGTGCCAATGAAGTTAAAAACGTATTTATGAACTCTCAACTCTTCACAGTCTTCTATCACTTTCTTTATTTCGCTTGGTTAAGGTCCCATGATTCTCGTTGTGATCGGGGAAGGTTCAACTGGTCTTTATGTGTTTGCTTTGGCAAGTATAGCTTGTTTGGGAAGTCTTTCATGGGGCATTCTGCTTAATGGCCAAATCATTTAAGCTGAGATCTTTCGATTCGGGGAAGTATATAATGCCCGGACCCCTCCATTTTGGCCGAAGTTCTCGATTTTTTCTGATAGATACCGGTACAGTGTATTGCTATTATAGGATTCGCAGAATATTGTGCTAGATACTTTGCTTGAAATTCTTCAGATGAAAATGGAAGACAAACTTGTTTCAATCGCTTATTGGACTTTAACTATGTTCTCATTGATGCGCATTGGAACAGGTAAAAAATTACATTTCCCATTATGGTGAACTAGCGATGAATTTAAAAGGTATGTTACTAATAGAACGGTACTCAATCGAATCAAAATCAAATCTTTCATTATGCTCGCTGTATTACGCCGAAGCATGTAACGAGTTAGAAGGAAGAGTCTATCCCCGCATCATTGCACCGGGCAACACAGCTCCTTTCAAAGAAACATTGCAGCAGTAGCAGTACTGGGTCCGATTTGATCGGCTTGAGAATTGATCCTCGAACCTTCTGTTCCAGAGCCGAACTCGTTACTGCTTGACCAACTGGCCGGTGTTTTGACTTCTTCATAATAAAGATCTACTTATTGTTACAGCCCAAGAGAACACATGCGTGGAAAGGGGACAATGCAATGCACCGTTTACAGATATCCCTTCAAATTCTCCTGTTTTGGGTCAGTTAATAGCGTTTTTATTTTTTGCCTATCCTATTTTAAGGCGCTGTGCTTGGTTCAGGTGCTTGTATGCAGGGCCTCAGAGAGAAATTTTTCCAGGGGGTACGAAGTCGATACCGGGCCCCCCAAGTCTCTTCCGGCACCAAACTTGCGCAAAATTTTATTCTGATTTTTTGCCTAAAACTAAGTGAAGAGCAAAAAAAACAAAGGTCTTTACTGGAATTTAATCCGATTTTCTGTCCAAATTTGGGTGAAGAGCAAAAAAAAAAGGTCTTCACTCAAATTTAGTCCCATAGATACGCCATGGATATACCACTGTGAGCGACACCAAAACATAACGCGGTAACCTGAACTCTTCCGGCCCCCCAAGGCCCGGGCCCGGGTACGATGTACCCCCTGAACCCCCCCTTTCGTAGGCCCTGCCTGTATGTTACCGAGACATGATAGGAAAGTGCCAAATCACGAATACGTCGTGCCAATCAAAAAACTGATATTTCACCAACAGATCATCGCTGATATATAAAAACCAGGGATATTGCTGATAAAAACTCTTTCTATATTATGCACTTTTTGGCGTGCTCGGCAAACAGCAGGCTCTGGACGCAAAAAGTGGGCTTGAAAAGTGTACCATATCAAGTCGCTACCGTATGTCTTAACCGGTATCAGTATAAATATCATGTTCTTTTTCAAGTCTTCAAATTTTCTTCATCAGATTGTTTTGTGCTATTGCATTGTTGAAAACGCTGATGTTAAAGTTATATTTTTCGTTAAAATAACGTTTTTACAATTCCAAGACATTTTTCCAATACCTGTAGCTAACTTTACAAATTTTATCGACATTTAGGTCATCAAAAATCAGCTGAGACCGAAATCTTTTATTTTTGTTATCATTTGAAAAGTTGTTTAAATGTCTTTTGCACCTATAGGATGGTTTACCGAATCCCGTACACGAGTCTTAACAATTTAAGTTCTAAAAACACGAGCCCTAAAAGACACTAGTTTCAAAGACACGAGTCCTACCGAACACGAGACGTTACGCGCACGCGACTTAACAGACATAGAGCAATAAAAAACACGAGTGCTAAAGGGCACTAGTCCTAAAAATGTGTTTTTAGGACTGGTGATTTTTAGGACTCGTGTTCGGATATTATGAACTGCGGCATTAAAACCCACATCACATTTTACCGTTTCACGACATGCAACTTAAATATAGCAGATATAGAAAACCCAATTTTTATTAGGGCAAGACTGATCGCACGTATTTTTCTTTTGAATTTTGATTGGTTTCGTTTTAGGTGCCGAGACGAACAAAACATTTGACACAACCTTGACCGTTGTGTTTATTCGCAATGACACAGAAATCAACTCAACCATTTTTAATGCGGCAGTAAGTTGCTTTTGTTGGTAAAAATTTTTTTATATCTAAATATTAGATGTAATTTTAGCGAGTTTCTCACACATACAGCTATTTTTAATTTAAAAAAAAAGAAAAGTAATAGTAAATTATTTTTTTACGTTGGCACGCTATTTAATCAAACTAGATGACCTTTTCGCAGAGTTCAAAGAAGCTATTTTGATTTTGGACTTGATAATAATACAAATCTGACCTTGTATTTTGAAGACTATTCTTATTTTAGTCACAAAAATAGGGCGTCATCATTAGTTAAAATTTTTTTCGTTTGAATAAGACCGTTTGAAGAAGACAATACTTCTACACATGGCATGAAGCACTATTACTGCGGAAATTTTTGTTACTTTTTGAATAAATTTTGCTGTACGATTATATCTTTATGGTGACTGAGGAAACTTTAATGAGTTTTTGGGTGAAAAAATTTTCAACCACCTTGTGTTTTTATGCAACCTATAGCGTATGCATCAAGTGTGCAAAGCTTATCTTAGCAATCTTGAGCCAGCGGGCATCACAGCTTCTTTCGAAGAAATATTGTGGCGGTCGCAGACATTGCCAACTCTAAGTTTTAATTGACCTCAGGAAATAATCTCTGACCTCCCGATCCAAAGCGCTACCATTGGACTAGCTGACTGGTCTAAATTCTTGAGTAAGAGATGAATAATTTTCATTGTTTGGAAAAAAATTTAAAATAACTTTCCATCGCAGAAACTTAAAAACTTAGAATGGTAATAGAAATGAATGCAATTAAGCGATATTCTTAAACAGTTTGATGTATTTGTTTAGGCAAATCACTTCTACAGCAACGACATTACATTACAAGGCTTTTTAAGCCTGGAAAATATGACAGTCTCTGAAAATGTGGTATGTAATATGTAATTTCCAGCCTAGGTCTACTCCTCACTATATTACGATAAGTGCTAACCAAATCAGAGTTGTAAGTTGGGCCGGGCTTTTCGGGTCGGGTTCGGACCTAATGTTGACAAAAACTTCGGGCTTAATTTGGGCCTGAGACGTGCTTTTTTTGTCTTAGGAGCACAAAAATATAATCAAAATAACTTCTCAATATTGCTAAATTCTTCTGACGTAACTTAACTTTTGTTTTTTTTTTTCGGGCATGACTTGAGCTTCAAATGAGTTTTCGAGTTCGAGCCGTGCTCGGGCTTATATTTTCAGGTTCGGGCAGGGTGGGGGCCTAATCTAATCGACCCATTTACAACTCTGAACGAACTAACTTCACCAAGGGATCAGTCATAGTTTTAGATGGAAGAAATCTTTTTTAGAGTTTATTAGATTATGCAGTCGAATAGCCTGATTAACTATTTATTGTTTCAGAAATTTCTTACTGCAATTTAACTTTCTTGAAATACTTCCAGTGCAAAAGTGACCCCGTGGTTCTGCGGCCACAGTGATAATAATAAAAACGCTGGTTGTGCCATTAACACTAACAGAGTACAACTTTTAAAAATTAGTTTTCCGAAATAATATTTTTTTAATGATAATAAATAACAGATACACTGTTTATAAGAGCGATTCTTATTTTTGCTAAAAAGTTTTAGAATAAATTTCCAGAACATTAAGCTATGGCGTTATGCCAGCTTTGTTACAAAAAAAAGAATATCGAAAACACAAGCGAATTTCAAAAAAAAAACATTTGTGTTAATGTTATGCAATATTTTAAGTTGAAATTATTGACAGGTAACTTACTCCGTGAAATACAATTATTCACTTCTGAAGGAAAACGCGACCGACGCCATCATAGCTAATACGATAGGAAACGTTACGTACGTCACAGAGGGTTTGAATACGACAGACTTTCAAGATAATTACAATGTCAGTGACGTATCAATTACTGGAGGTATGCTTTTCATTAAATTATAAATGCGGATCGATTAAAATAGTCTTGAACTTTTACAATGCTAAGTATACAGTAAACTACAGTACAGGAAATACTTGGTACATTCAGGGCCGTATTAAAGAATTGGGCGATTGGGCAACTGCGCCTGGATCCCTGCAAAACAGAGTTGTAAGTCGGGCCGGGCTATTCGGGTCGGGTTCGGGCCTAAAGTTGACGAAAATGTCGGGCTTAATTCGGGCCTGAGACGAACTTTTTGTCTTAGGTGTACAAAAAAATAATCAAAATTACTCGGCAATATTGCTAAATTTTTCAGACCTAACTTAACTTTCGGATTTTTCGGACGTGATTTGGGCTTCAAATAAATTTTCGGGTTCGGGCCCGGATTCGGGCTTATAGTTTCGGGTTCGGGCCTAAACTTGTCGGCCCGTTTACAACTCTGCCGCAAAATGATTTAATTAAAAAACGTAAAAGCAGTATCAAAAATCTCTAATTTTTGTTGAAAATGCCAAAAGTAGCCCTAAGGTCTGAGAAGAAAATTCTGCCCCTAAACCCCCGCATGTGATGCACGAGAGAATTTCGTATTTTTCCTTACCAAAGATAAATTTGAAGGCCACAAAATGACTGTTTGTGTTTGTTTCCACCACTTTTCCTTGGATTTTTTTTTAGTTTTCACTGTTTTACTGACCTTTTAAACATTTTAAACAGGAAACTGCCTGTGTTCTAACAACCCGGACTCAATTTGTGCCGGATATCCGGATTACTCTTGTACTTCCCGGAGAGACGGAGTCAATGTCACTTGCACAATTGCAACTCCGTATTGCTTAAACGGAGGTTTTTGCTTCAAAAATGAAATAGATGGAAGTAGTATATGCAGGTAAAAAAAAGATGGGTTTTTGTTCCAGAAATTCAGCTGCATTATAGCTAAGCAGGTAGGCCTACATCTCGAACTGATGCTAAGCAGATTTTGTTGGGTAAATCACTTGCTAAGTTTAGGTAATGCTAAAAACATCCCATCGCGTCTGGCTGTGTCTACAAAAAAATAGCTTCTCGTAGAAATGACTTGCATTTGAACAAAAATTACGGCTATTTTTGGATGTAAGGTAGCGCGTTCGAAGTTCGACTCTGAAGCGGGAGAACCAAGATTCAATTCTCGATCTGGTCAAATGGACGCAGTGTTGCCAACGGCTCGCCACCGCTTCAATATTTTGCAGCAAGGAGCTGTGGTATTATTTGCAGACTTTGAACAACTGTTGAGAATTTTCGAAAAACAGCCATTTTAACGTCATTTGAATGACATTTGCGCGTTTGTAGTGACACTTGAAAAAAATTAAGTGCTGCAAGATTTAGAAGACCTTTGACAGAATTAAATTAGTTACCGGCCTTTTCGGCCTTCGTTTGCTTGCTAGTCAAGTTCAAAACACGTTTAAGAACATGTATGTTTTGGGTTAAATTTTTCAAGTAGTTTAGCTAAGGGGAGGGGGGGCTTCAGCTCCTTTAGCTTCCCCCTGGTTACACCACTGGGGGCAACTGCGAGTATAATGAATATACATTTTTTTTAGTTTCATCACTATAAACTTAATGTGCAGCATGACTTTTCTCGTCTGGTATTACTTTCAAATTTTTCAATTTTCATTAAATTTGGGTTTTACAGTTGTCAGAATACTCTCAATTACTGGCATGTTGGCAAGCGTTGTGAGACCATGTTCCATATTTGGATGGTAATTGTGTTTTTCGTAGTGGTCGGATTGGTTCTCTTCTTGGTGATCCCCTTGATCACTTTCTATTGCATTCGAACCATAGACAAAAGGTAAACATGGATTTTAAAGTATTTGACCGCATTTCTTTACCAGAAGCTTTGGGAAAGGTGGATAGCTAGCTGTTCTTTGATGATGGCAATGTTAAAAGTCAAAATATGTAGATCACTTTCACGGGTAGAAAGAAAATGACTGGAGTCCGAAATATAGAATTTTTGTCAGCACTATAACTGTTCATAAAAAGCCGAGTTACCGCCTGCAGGAAGATTTTATCTGATATTGTACAATAATTTTATTAAAAAAACGTTCTCTTTTGCGCTGTTAAAAAACATCCAGTCACAACTACCCCAAAATTTTAACAAAACAATTATTTTAAGAAGTGCAATACTAAACTTATGTATAAATATTGGAAAATTTTACGAAGGATTTTGAATGAGAAAGAAAAGGAAGAAAAAAAGAAACTAAAGTCTGCTGCTAAAGAATTGGAAAAACTAAATGGAGCCAAAACGACGAAAGAAGAAGTAAGTAAATAGCTGTCAAACAGCAAAATTTTTTCGAGGCTTTAAAGGACTGTGCAGATCAGATCAACCACATATTCGAATCATGTATTCACATGTTTGTAGTATTAATAGGTGATAGAAATACCAATGGGATAAAAAATTGCTCCGAGACTGGAACTTGGCCCCCCAGACAGTGGCGAATCTAAGTTTAAGAAATTTTGGTGGGGGGGATTTTAAGCACAAAACCTCAAAAATTCGGTTGTCTTCACCGAAATTGAGAGTGATTTTTCGACCGAATGCAGAAATTCCAACTTTTTTTCGCCCAGAATCAGGTGGTCTCCAAAAAAAAAAAAGGTCTTCACCAAAATTGAGAGTGATTTTTCGGCCGGGTTCGTCAGGTTTAGGCTGGTGGGGGGGGATGCATCCCTAACTGGAGCCGAATTATTCGAAATAGAGGCTGATTTTTCGGCCAAAATCGTTACTTTTAGGCTGGTGGGGGGGGATGCATCCCCCCCATCCCCCCCCCTAAATCCGCCACTGCCCCCAGACCCTCTTATAGCGCGTGGCTTCAGATTTTGACGTTTAGTTTAGTTGCATTGTTAAAGTTTAGTCCAGCATTAGGTTCCATTTTTAGCAAAAATCTTCCTTTCACTTCCAGACTCAAAAATAAGACCTATTACGAAATATCCGTTTGTGGCTTAACGATTTTTAGCTTTAAAGGGCAATTGGCCATCCATATTCTTTCTCAACAAGATTTTCAGGATTTATCATTGACTAGTTCTAACATGCGTCTGTGTTGCTATTTCTAGGAGTTTATAGCATTAAGTCGGTGGATAGAGTTAGAGATGACTTAAAATGACAACCAAATGAAAATGATCGATACAAAATGAAGATGAACGACACTGTATGGATCGGCGTTTGGTTTAGTCTCCCTTTCACTGCTATATGTCAAACTTTCAGCTCTTTAGAGCTTCTTATTTTTTTCAGAATGCTCCAACTGCGCTCTCTTCTGACGTCATAAATTCAAACGGAAAAGCAAATCAAAAAACTGCTCCATTCCCAGCTCCGAGGCAAAACGCTCCTCCAATGTCGCCCACAAGCGGTGACAGTTTTGACGATTCAACATCATCTGCATCCAATCCGGAAAGTACTCCAAGAGAAGACCATCACACAAACTCCGACACGGGGTCGAATAACCCTCAAACACCTGGCCGTGATCCATTCCAAGCAGATGATAATACGTATGCTACTATTACTAAAACACAGCCGCGACAAAACCCCGACTCCACTTCTGAAACTTCATCTTCATCAAGTAATAACTCGGAGTCAGGCGGATACAATGCTGGTGGAACGTTTTTTCCGCCAATACCATATCATAATCCGCCTGCTTACGCCAACGTTCCTTTACCAATAGCTTCACAAAATCGACAGGTAATCATTGAATTGGTTGCTTTTTGACTTTAATCATGGAGTGAATTACGCAAAGTTCAATGCTGCTTGAGTTTTGAAATGCTTTAATCTGGATGCTCATTTATTCGAAGCTTTTTGTGTGACATTTGTCAAGAAGAAATATCAGAATGGAGAAAGCAAAAACCTTTAACTTCACCCTTTGCCGACAAAAAGAGTTTGTATATAAATAGTTTAAAGATTTCACACTAATGCCGCTCTCCCATTGGTCCTTCTTTCCATCCAATCAGGCTCGCCTCTTTTCCTTTAATAGTCGTTCTTTTCCTGCGTTCTCCATTCAGACAATTCTTCTTGACAGGTGTCAGAGAAATAGCTTTGAAGATGAACTATCAGGCGGAAGCAATACTCAAGTTCTGTAACACTAACCAACTCGAAACTTTTGAATCGAAATAGGCATGGGATTTGTTTAATACCTATACAGGAAAAGCAATCTAATAAAATCAATGGAGCAAAACTTCTTCTGCCAGAGTGGCCTAGGGAAATATCTTGAAATACCGTAATTTGAGTAAACAATAGCAGGCTGTTATGATGATTAAATCGATTCACTGCAGTAGCAAACAAACAATCAGGTTAAGTGCCTAAACAACGTATGTTGTAACGGTAAAACAATAATACAAATTACACTTAACCATTCCAGTGGCCACATTGTCTTTGGTTGAATGGTGGAACGCAGTTTTTTACAAGCTTGCATTATAGGACCTCAAGGCAGCGATTGAAGATCTGTCCTTATGCACATGTGGCGGATAGGCTATTTCAGTTACTTTCGGTATTAGTTTGACTATAATTCAAGCTAAATCGGTTTTTCCTGGAGGGTTTAAATATACTTATTGTGCGACGAAAGCTGACAGGTTTGAACAGAGGTGGTCAAGGCACAATTCATAAGCGCAACTTGCGCAACCTCCGCCAAAAAGTTCGTTGCGGAAGTTTCGCTGAGCTTTAGAAAATAAAAAACTTAATTGCGCATCTTGAGCGCTGCGCTTTAAGTGGTTTAAAAATCGTTGCGTTTTGTTGCGCTGCTCGTTTTGTGAAATGTCATTTGTGCCCACCTCTTAGGTTTCTGGCTAAATTGTATAAAAAATGTTTTTAGGACCCCATGGTCACAACAGTTTGATAAGCGGATTCAATTCAGGAAAAAATGATAGCGTCGCGATGCGAGCACCGGTACTGCTGAATGTTACCGTTTTCAACGAAAAGGACAATCTACGATGATCTTTGAAAGTTTTTGAAAGCCTTTGCCAAGCTACAATTTCATTTATGCGACAACAACTTGAAGTTTAACAAAAATAAACAACTAAAATCGCATGTTATATTTGCTGTTGAACGCTACAGATTATAATAATCGCCAGCAGTAGGCCTACGTGGCCAGAGGCGTCGCTAAGAATAGTGGCACCTGTGGGGCGGGATTTCGTGGTGGCACCCTTTATCGGCCAAAATATAGGTGAAGACCAAACAAAAAAGGTCTTCGCTGCAAAACGAGTTGGTTTTCAGTCCGAAAGTATGTGATGACCAAAAAAAAAGGTTTGCCTACCAATCAGTGGGTTTGCGGTCTCAAAAGAAAAAAAAATGGTGTCACTCCAAAATGGTTCCCCCTCTCCCCCCCTAGCGACGCCACTGTACGTGGCTATTTAGTTTGTAAAAAAAGTTAGATTTGATTGCAGTTGGAAGCAAAATTTGTAGTTTTGCACGTCATTTATATCACATGGTTGGTAAAATTTGAATTGGAAAGAACAGAATCATACCATGATGAAACGGGCCTCGGGCTTTCCCCAAAGCTACGCCAACAACCTATTCGTATCTGTAAATGCAGTTTTTATTCAACTTGTTGCGTATTTTGTTTCGTGTTTTTGTGTTATTGTCGATTATTTTTGCATTTGCAACAAAATACACACAGAATGAACTTACTTTGTCTAACTGTACTTGCGACAACAAAAGTTTTTTCTGAGATTTCGAAAGATCTATAATCAGCAGCAAGTTACGTGTTACATGTAGATCTCGCCAGATCAATGAACCAAACTGAAACTGACACCTTACTTCTTCAGCGTTTGCAGGTTTTTCAAAAAACACAAAAGGTTGATTAACCCGAAAAAAGGGTACAGTATTTATCAAATCAAATCTTTTGTAATACTCGCTGTAATACACCGAAGCGTGTAACGAGTTTGCGGGGCCCATCTCCGCGTCATTGTGCCCAGGCAACACAGCTTCTTCCGAAGAAATATTGCAGCGGTGGCGAGCCGTTGGCAATACTGTGTCCGATTTGGCCAGCCTAAGATTTGAATTTTAGACCTCCCACTCCACAAAAGAATGCGTTACCGCCTGGCCGGTCAAGGGGTATTTATATTTTACCGACTTAGCAACCAGCAAAGACAGCTAGGACCCCATTTTTGGTTACAGCAAGCTTGTTTCTGACGTCTAGCAACTAAGAATATTACATTCGAGTCACTCGGGGATGGGACAAAAGAGATGAAAAAAAATGGTAAAATGTAGAAACGACAGACAACAAATGTCAAAATTTGCTTGCCTACAAAGCGGATCTTAAAAAGACATCTTTTAATGACAGTTCCAAAAGTTGGCAAAAAAAAGACGTTCCTCTTCCCCAAAACCATTAGAGCCATACCAAAACTTATTTACAGGAATTGAATTGAATTGAATTGATAGTAGCGAATTTCATTTCTTATTATTTATGTTGCTTGACCCTAAAAGTCAGTAAAGATTCAAAACGCACTTTTTTTTGCTGATGGGAGAGTAAAAAGGTCTTCAATGTAGCCTGTACCGCGTATTTCTCTTTAATGTTGAAGGCCATTCTACATTTCCAGTCTTTACATCATATTAAAAGATACACTCATAAGTTCGCCTACGCTATTGCCTTTGTGTTATATTTTCAATTTACGATTGAGAATTTTATTCAAACATTTCATTCCACGTTTAAGCCATTTATATTCTTCAGTGTTGACCTTAGCTAGATATTACAATGACGTCATGAGTGGAGAATGTTTGAAAAGCACTGAAGCATAAATGCATATCACTCAACCATGGAAATTACTAACTCAACATCGTAAAAACGACAAGCAAAAGGCAATTGACCAATATGACGGTCGTTTTGTAGAGATAAGATGGCAGTCTCTGATCAGACAGATTAGCATGCATTGTAGGCAACAAATTGTATCCGGTGAGGATAACCGTTCAAGCGGAAAGTTGGATACTAAATTTCACTACTGAAGTTTACCGTATTTGATTTAGAAAAACTACAAAATCTCAGTTCATTTAATCCCAAAAACTTACAGTACAGTTCGAGAGCTAGCTACAAAAATACTATTCGTCAGTTATCAATTTTATTTGAAAGATGCTAAATTTTGAAAGATGCTATGAAGAACTTACTCCGAAAACAAGTTCGGAATTATCTTGAAACAAATACCACCGTCGCTTTCCTAAACGTAAAGAATAAAAATAGGCCGTGACCGCAAAATTCTCACTCAAAGCAAACGAGAAAAAATAGAAACTTCTAAAAAAGCTAAAGCTAAGATTTAATGGAATTGGGGTAATAATAAAAAAAGTTAACGATTTTCTGTTGCATCACAAAATAGCAAGGTTTGTTACGACAGAAAACAGAAAAACAAAAAAATCCACAGCAACACTAGAGTAAAATAGGTAAAACAGGTACTGCAGTGCAGTATTTCAAACGAGATACTGTATTGTAAAACATAAGTGAAAATAAAAAATAGGAATCACTGATTCACTACGCAAACACCTAAAAGTCAACAAAAAAATATAACTATATAATCGACGGTATAAAACTTAAGCACACAAAATAAATCCCAAGACAAAAAAAAACTACTTTTTACGTTAATCTTCAAAGAAGATTTTTAAATCACGGACTTCTAAATAACAGAATTTAGAAGTCCATGGTTAAACTGACAGCAGAAGAAAAAGCTTGAAGTACGGTCGCATAAATCTTTCAATAGAGAGCTACAATACTCAAAAAATCAAGCTCCAAAAACTACAATGGTTTATTGCTTGCTGTAGCAATAACTCGTAGCTACGGTAAGTTTCTCAGCTTATTAGTTAAACTTCATCTGTAGATTAATGGAGAAGACAGAGCAGTTGAGAAGGATGTAAACATTGACGTAACGGACGGAGGGAACATTTCGATTGTGAATGTGCGACGAATTTCTGGAAAAAAGCCAGCGACAAAAGCAGAAAAGTCTTCACCTAAATTTGACGACCAGTCTTCACTGGTTTTCCGACTGAAATTGCCCTGCATTTTTGGGAACAAGTCCTCCTAAACCCTTTTTTACAACCAGAAATGCACCAAATTAAGCTGAAACCTTTTTTTATTAGTTTTCGCCTGTTCAATGGACTCATTAACTGTAACACATTGGCCAGCCGTGTTGCAGGGTTGCCACAGAAACTGCACAATCAAATTCCAGGACTTTTTAAGGTCATTTTCCAGGACTGTTTAAAATTTTTTTTAAAAGACTTAAAATTTAGTTTGGGCTATTGCTCTTTCATGCACCTACTTTTTTGTACTTGTCATTGACCAAAAATTTTGATGTAACGCATTTGCATTCCCAGTACTGACTACTAGCCAGGAACAAAGCCAGAAATTTGCAATGGGAGGGATGTGCTTTCGGGTATGGGGGCAGAGTCCAGCCGCCGGAAGCCACTGGGAGTATGGGGGCAAAGCCCCCAGCGCTCAAAATTTTTGCAATTTTTTGTAATAATGACTTATTTTCAGGCCTAGTTTGGTAAAGATTATTGCTTTTAAAAAGCAGCAAAGAAATTAGCTGCAAAAACGTGGTTAAACTGGTTGCATAAAAGGGCTAACAGCATGTGGGTGATGGCGAGAGCTCGACCAGTACGACTTTTTCAGGCTGATAGCGACTTATTAATTACCACATTTTGTCACTATTTTTCACTTACCTTGACACTAAAAGCTTCAATAATCCTCCTCCAAAGAAAGACTATTTCAAACACAAGTCATACTAAGCAAGAGTGCTCGTGCTTGCTCTAAAAATGAACTGTTTAAGGTAATTGTGCTAAGCCAATATTTTATCGGCGTAGAGAGCCGGTACGATATACCGGCTTGGCCTTGAGATCGCCTAGTATATATCGGCAGACCAAATGTATCGATCGAGCTCTAGTGATTGGTAATGGCAAAACTTCAATCCTAGCTCTATTTTCAGCCAGTAAACCATAAAATCCTATCATTTGAAAAGACAGAGTTTATTTGATCGCCAGTGTACAAAAAACGCTATCCTAGCCCTAACCCGAACCTTAAACTCAACCCAAACCGTAACCTTAGCTCTAACCCTAATGTTAATCTCAACCCAAACTAAAAATCTAAACCCCACTTAACCACTAACGATAATAATTGAAAAAATAAAAGAGTAAATGAGCACCCATTCTTGTTCTCTTATTCTCTATAAGCAGAGCTCATTTGCACGCTAAAGAGTAAATAGGCACTTTCTTTGAAAAAACTCACAAGTATATTAAGCCGATTGTCAAATTCAGTTAAGGGGGTTCAGGACAAGAGCACTTGGGACATTGTTTCACAAAATGAATAATGATTTAATGACAATATGACAATAAATGGAATTGAGCCGTCGCGACGCGTTTCGTCCTTGCTCAAGGGACTCTTCAGGCGACAAAGGTCAATTTTATTTTCATTAGCCAAAACAAAAAAAATTACCATAATTGGAATCGGCCCCCCTTACCGTTTCTAGGCTATATGGCTTCCAGTGCAATACGGCTACTCCAAAACTTTTTGCCGACAACTTACCGACCACCATTACCCAGTAGGCTACTAATTCGCTACTTGAAACCTTCAAAATCTACCACTAATCAATTCTTCTACCTCTTACCGAAATCTTACAAGCTAAGCCTACTTACTGCTAACATTGCAAGTTTGGTCTGCACAACGTTAAATTTGAAACCAATCATAGAAATTAATACCGAATAATAGCCCATTATTGTCAAAAAATACAAAATATCGCAAAACATTACGTATGGAGCTCTACGCAATGGAAAATTTTCTAGACCCCAACGTTATTCGAATTAAAATTTTCTATCCACATAGCACTATCTCAGAGTGCTCAAACTAAAAAAGTGAGCGAATTCAAATTTCGAGAAAGGCTAAGACAAGGGTCATAGTCAAGAGATTCCTAAACCGAGAGTGCTCAAACCACTAACTTGGTGAGCGTAAATCAAATTCAGTTAAGGGGGTTCAGGACAAGAGCACTTGGGACATTGTTTCACAAAATGAATAATGATTTAATGACAATTTATTGATAATGACAAAAATGACAATAATGACAAAATGAATAATGATTTAATGACAATTTATTGACAATTTAAATGAATAATGATTTAATGACAAATTAAGCCAATTGTCAGTATTTTATAACGCTACAAAAAGATATAATTTGGGAGGAGGGGTTAACGAAACGAGATTTGAGAGAGTTGATTGGTAATTAACAGAATTAAATGTTGAAAAAACCCTTTTTTTACCAAGTCTATGTTAAGCATTGTGCATCATGCGATCGAATGAACTGTTTATTTTTAGCTAGTTGTTACTGGTTTATTTTTGACCAATATTAGCCCTTTCCCAAAATCATGTTCCAACAGGGGCTTTAAATTACTTTAGTGTCCTTATTACTGCAAAATAATGCCTCAGAAGTATAGCGAGAAAAACGTCATATTTTTCTTGTTGTACATTTTGGTCAACGGCCAAAGCGGGTCCACAACAACTGACCGCGAACCAACAAACCGCAAACAAACTGATCGCGAACAAACTGACCGCGAACAACCCCGATTGGCTGAAACGGGCTATCCTGAATTTATTTTTACTATCCCCAGAGCCATCTTGCCTAAACTTTCACTTTGTGACGAAACTACTGCGACGAAATCAGTGACGAAATCACTGTAACGAAATCGTTGCTTCACGATCAGTTAGTCGCAGTCAGTTGACTTGGCTCGGCCGAAGCTACGCTACTGCTACTAGAGTATCGCATTGCAATAAAATTACTGTCCATGAATTCACTCTTTCTAATAATATTCAATCATTTATACATACTGTACAGCAAAGTGCAAATTTTGGCATTTGAAAGAGAAGTGCTAATATGTACTCTAGCGCACTAGTAAGAACTGTTTAAAAAGAATAAGAGAGAAAAGAGCAGAGGAATGGGCGCTTATACTAACTTTAGGGTAGGAGCTAGGGTTACAGTTTGGTTTAGATTTGTGGTTCGGTTAGGGCTAGGATGGCGATTTTTTTTTTGTGCACCAGCATACAAATAAGCTCTGTCTTTTTACAATACAATAAAGCTTTTTGAACAAACTTTACAATAGAAATTTTTTCAACAATGGCTTTGTATAATTGCAAGGTACCAGTTATTATAAAAAAAAACAAACTTTACTTTAATTATGTTCAAGTAAATTGTGGGAAAACTTTATAAATATTTTTCCAGGACTTTCCAGGACTAACAAACAAAATTCAAGGACTTTCCAGGACAGCAAAAAAAATCAAGGACTTTCCAGGACTTTTCCAGGATGTGGCAACCCTGGTGTTGGTATAATCTGTTGGTCCGTAATCACTCGTACTAAGTCTCATTTGGCACTTCTTCAAAAAGTTTGAATATCCCTGTCTCTACCAATTCAAAGCTGTAAAATTTTTCTGCCGTTCTTAATGATCTTATGGCGATTAATCGAATGAAATTACGAAATAGCAAATCGTAGTGAAAGACATTGACCAAACGAAATCCGGCCAGCACCGACGACGGGAAAGAATGAATCAAAAATGAAATGACGATGAATAACCATTAACTTTTTATCTCCGGCTGTTCAAGCATACGTCATAGGCAGTGGCAAAAGAAAGATTTTTCATTGAGCCAGTGATTTCACACGTTGTAAATAAACCGCAGACTCAGAACGGGTTGAACACAGAACAACAGATTTTAATTTGCAGGGCCACATAACTTAAGGTGAATTTACACAGTATCTATTTTTTGTCCATTTTTTTACGTTTTTGCTTCTCCGTGAAAAAGTATGCGCTTTTAAATCCGCATCTTTGTAAGTCCTTATCCGCACTAAGTAGACTGTTACATATAAATAAAAACTTTGTCCAAAAATTTTGTGTATGAACGATGAGAGCTATATTTCAAAATAGGGCTGTGCGCCTTTACAAGAAATTTTTTCGGAAAACTTTTGTCCAGTATGTGACAGTCTGGTTAATGCGGATATGGACATATATAAAAAATGCGGATGAAAATGGGCATACTTGTTCGAGGAGCAGCAAAAACGTAAAAACACGGACGAAAAACGGATACTGTGTAAATCCACTTTGAGGTTGTAAGCAAAAGCGGGTGACTCAGAAACGGAAGAGTTTTTTCGGTTTCAGTTTCTTAATTTCGGCATAAAAATGTACCGCTCAACGAAAGATTGATAAAAGACGATTGCGCTAAACCGCTGCCATCATAGATCTACGTTAGTGTTAATACATCCTTGGTGTTAATACAATATAGGCTACATCGTTTTTATCATCGCAACATGTACTTTAATGCTGCGCTAATTCGTTACTCTACATTTTTATGATGTTTTTAGATTTTTATGACGGTAGTTTATGATATTGGTTTCAGAATGCTAAAATGCTCAAGTTTCGAAAACAAACATAAGATGAAACAGACTGTATTAGCGATTACACTACTAAGCATTCTCTCCGACTCAGGTACGTTAATACTAAGGCATAAGAGCTGAAAATAATTTGGAGGGCACCAAACTTATAACCGAAAAAAATGAGTTGATGAAATTGAATTTTGCCCAAAAAATAAATTGGTGGCCTGCAATTTTTGCTAGAAAAAGTTGCACATCAAAAACCCTAAATTAAACTTATTTGCTATGCAATTCGTAGACTAACTAAAAAAGGGAAGCTATTCATGAGGCAATTTGCTTACAAATGCAGATAAATAAGTTTTCCTTCAGGAACTACTGCACATAAATTCAGATCAATGCTAAACTCATCAAGATAAAAAAAATGCACTTTTTTGAAAAATAGCTTGACAATAACAGGTATAGCCAGAACTGGCTATAATTTTAAAAACATATTGAATACCGCGCAAAACTGCCCGAAAAGTAAGAAATTGCCCCAAATTTACTGCCCAATGAAGGTCAAATATGAGACGACACTTACCGGTACAGCAAAATAGCCAAGGTACTAGGATATTAACTAAACTAGCCTATTGACCATAAAAATGAAATCTGAAATAGCCAGTACTAATTACATAAAAATACAAATGCTGAGCAAAATTACGCAAAAAATATGAAATTGTCCGAAATTTTGACGCGCAATCGACACCTTAAAAACAAGCTGGGGGGGGGACGGTGCCCGCCAGACCCCCAGCCTACTACGTCAATGTGTTATTATGAGTACTAGTGAGAGGAAGAGCGATAATGAGTTTGAATTGCTGGAAAGCACCCACTAGTATTTGATGCGATAATTAATTCTTTGGAAAACTAGAGAATGCTGTTAGTACTACACAGGGGCGTATTTAGGGGGGGGAATGGTGCCATGCCCCCCCCCCTTTGGGTCGTCAGGATAGTATAAATATCATAGAATAGTATGCAAAGTTTTGAGCACAAAAAAGGACAGATTCTGGGTAGAGATATTTTGAGTTAATTTTGGGCTTCGGGGTATTGATAAATTTGGGCCAAAAACCGGACTAATTTTGAGTGGAGACGTTTTTTTTTTTTTTGGTCGTCAACATAATTTTGGGCCAAAAACCGGACGAATTTTGATTGAAGACCTTTGTTTTGGTCCGCAACTAATTTTGGGCAAGAAAACGGACTGATTCTGAGTGGAGAAAGTTTTCTTTTCGTCTTTATTATTTTCTAATTTCCTGCCCCCTCCTTTCGAAAATCCTGCGTACGCTACTGGTAATACACACCCAGTAAACAACTGAGTGTGCTTTTTGCTCAACGTTTTTGTAAGTTTCCAGTTCAGTTGCACTTGGCAGTTTATCGTTTTATTTCTAGTAGTGCTATTCCTCCTTGGCAACCTTTTGGCCAGACATGCACCATAACTTTGCTATCTTATGATACACTTTTTGAAATTGGATATGAAAGCCTGTACAAATTGACGTAATATAAAAACCTGTCCGTTAACAGTGTTTTTTTTTAGACTATATTTTAATCAACTTAAAACCGGTTTAGAGCTTTGGGTGAGTAATCGAAAGGTTGCTAACTCCCGGTTAGATTCCCAAACGGGCGTTGTATCGTTGTCCTTGGGAAAAACACTATGCATATAACTCATTAAGGCCAAGCAGTCTACCTGTTACGGTGGCCCAACCTGACTTACAAACAGAAACCCAAAAAGGGCGTTCTGCGTTGGTGTGGTCAGATAGACGCAAAGTCCCAGGCTCATATGCATGAAGGATAAATTTAAAACAACTCCTTACTCTCCTTTAACAGTGTTTTTTTATTTGACAGATGCGCAGCTTGATCCTGCCTTTCCTCTCGTGACAGTTCCAGATACTGAAGCCGTTATCGGTAAGTGTGCCATCATTTTTAACTTCAGAGTTGGTGTGCTAGTATGGTTTCAAATCGTCATCTACAGCAGCTCTTTTGCAGTTATTTAGAAACGCTACCTCATCTGAAAAATGTAATTATTGGTATTTAAGTTTGGAAATAATAACATTAAAAGATTATTTCTAATTTTCGTCATAAAGACTAGCCCTAAGGGGAACGGGGACACAGAAATGCATTAAAAAACTGTTTCATTGAAGGCAGTAGCGTATGCAGGATTTTCGAAAGGGGAGGGGGGCCAGGAAATTCAGAAAATTTGAGAATAATGAAGACCAGGATGAAAATTTTCCAGCCCAAAACCAAGTCTGTTTTCCGGCCCAAACTTAGGCGAAGACCAAAAAATTAAAAAAAAAAAAGGTCTTTACTCAAATTTAGTCCGGTTTTTGCCCCAAAATTAGGTGAAGACCAAAGAAAAAAGTCTTCGCCCACCGTTTCTGTGCTCAAACCTTCTGCCCAAATCACAAAGGGGGGGCCATGCCACAATTTTGCATACTATTCTATGCTAATTATACTATCCTGGCGACCCAAAGGGGGGGCCATGGCTTAATGCCCCCCCTAAATACGCCCCTAATTGAAAGACACTTTTCATCGTTTCAATGGTGATACTGTACCGCGATACTGGCACAAAAAGTCTTTAACCGCGATTCAATGCGATTTTTTGAGGTTTATTGCGGCCATGCAAATAGTCCCAGTAAGGCCGTAAGGTTAAGGGTTACAAAAAATTTGATCTCCTATAGCCTAGGTTTAACACTTATTTTAATCAAACTAAACCTCAAATTCTAATATTCCACGAAAACGTACAGTTCTGTACCGGTAAATTCAAAATTGCTGTTGTTTTTTCCTCGCTATTCAGCTTCTCGTTAATTGTTGTCACCAGGTCCAACGATTCAAAAAGTCTACGTCACTACAGTTGGCCTTGTTCCGACTAGATCCAATTCAAGATTTGTTCCTCCTACTTTTCAAGAAGCTGTAAGTTTATTCGCCGGATTTTTATTTGTGAAATTGGCTGACTACGCATTTTTTTGAACTGATGTACATGTAGTATTGCATGGTGTCGACGACTTGCGGATAGAACAATTATTATGCAAAAAACTTCAAATCACGAAATTGAAGATTCGTGTTTCTGTAGAGGCAAATTCCATTTGTCTATATAATTGCGTTTAAGACTTAGTTGTTGCATTAAATCTGTGTATTGTTTGTTGGTGTATTTTTTTTTACGAAAGTGTTTGTGTTTTCTGTACAGTTTAGCACTTTGTTGGTGTATTTTTTTTTTTTTTTTTACGAAAGTGTTTGTGTTTTCTGGACAGTTTAGCACTTCAAAGCAACTACAAGCACAAAAAACATTGTTTTGACTAGCAGAAAAATCGTTATTAATTTTTTTGGGTGGGGTAAAGGACTGGATAAATGACTTGACTCGGTAACAAAAACAAAAATGGGTTCAGATCCCGTGGTCTGTTTACTAATTCTCAATTTGTTTGCTTGGCGCGAGATTATCTTTTAGTCTATGAAACATACACGCGGTAACTAGTGTTCGTTCAAAATTGTTAACTTTGTGTTGAGACACGGCAGAACATCACGGCATGAAACAAAATATATGACTTTTCACTCAAAGTTATCAACCCATCTCTAAATTTTTTGTTGAAATTTTCAACCGAACAAAAACAGACACCCAGTTTAAGGGACCTATAATTATGCAAAATAACACCACTTTATTTCCATGACCCCAAAACGAGCATCTATGGTACAGTAAGTTATCATGGTTTTTAGTTGTCCACTTTTTTAGAACCTTTAGCTTCTTATTCGGAAAAATAACTACTAGAAGAAAGAGAAAAAATCAAATAGAAGTGTTTTATAAACGTGGACACATAAACATTAAAACCCGCTGATTTGTGTGCTATTTTCAAATTTGAGTTACGGCTATGTTGGGTACACTATTTCAGTACAAGTAATACCTTATTCTCGTTCTTAAATGGTCCTCTGAGAAATGAGTGTCGCGGCGCCTTTTGCAGAACATTTAAGGATTTTTTCCGAAGAATGCAAAGTTTTTTGTAGGGCACCAATTGCGGGCCCAAACTGGCCAGACATTGCTTAGGTTTCAGGCGGGGGAGGGGGGGTGCAGCAGAGTACTCAACTCTACTAAAAAGAGAGAGTTTAGATGCAAATTTTGATAACGATAATTTGTTGGTTTTAGGCTGCTGATTTTTATGGCAGAACTTCGGGGTTTTCGGGATTTGCCGCTGTTCCACTGGATCAGATCAACTCAAATCAAATCAGTGCCAATCTTCTATTAGTAAGTTTCTGCTAAAATGATATATGGTTTTTGCTCTTATTCTTCACCTTCAATTTGCAACAAACAAAATTTTTATGATATCAAAAAATGTCTTTAAATCTGAACCTCGTTAATGTTAGATGTTGAGCCGTAGTGTTTTTTCTTACAGTAGGTGTCAAATATTGTTTTTAGGAGTAAATACTCATATTCTCTTTTAGTTGTAAAATATACTGTAAAAATAGTCCCTCTTAAGCGTAGAATACCGAAATTTTACCAAACTTGCGTCCAAATCAGACCCCATTTCTTAATCTGGCCCGATTGGCAAATCTGATGGCAATCAGATTGTGAATACACCTGGGTGAATTAACAACTGCATTGTTTTTGAACTGAAAAGTGGTAGAGAACAATTTTTGTCAACATTATCAAAGCTGCGAGATCTGAAGGGTGCGGTACATTTCGCCCTTGGAATCGCTGAAATATTGATATTTTTTTACGACACAGTATACTACTGTATGCTAGAAACTGATTTTTTTATTTTTAAATTTGACTTTGTGTTTATTTTTAAATGTTTTGCCGAGGCTGGTATTGATCTTAAACTTGAGCAAAATGAGCCTCGTGTTCTTATAAAATTGTTTTCGTAAACAAGTAATGTCATTAGACTAATCTAAAGACTTATTGTTTTTAAGGTAACTTATAACGCTGTTTACAACTTGGACACTCTTCGATCCACCAGTACAGGCGCAAGCGATGAACAAATCCAATCCACACTAGGAGATTATGCCACCTTGTCCAGAGAAATCGGAAATGCTCGATTCGATCTTTTCAACTTTTACACATTTCAAACAGGAAGTGAAAACTTTCAATTTACAGGTAACATTGTAAAGTCGAGCATTTGAAACGGGAGGTCTGGGGTTCGATACGACCGATTGCACCCATTGTTTCGAACGGCTTAGCATCTTCGCAAGATTAAATCATAGAAAACAGTGATCTACCAACTCTGAAGTTAAGCTTTATTTTGAAACTTCAAATTTTGCCACCAGATCCCTAGGATATGGCAGTTGAGAGCTCCGCTGTCTCCGGCGGATGAGGGCTTCTGGAATCAATTCTTAAGAAACTGTGGGGAAGTCCAGATACTCAAGTTCAGACTTGGGGATTTCGCCCTCAGACCGCCAGACTACGGCGATTCGGCTTCGTGTTCTCTGACGGATAAGAGCTACCGCACCTCCAGACTTCCCGAATTCACTCCCCATTGCAAAGTTTGACACTACATGGATACATATGTTTATACCAGTGTTTGTTTTAAAGCCATATGTCACTTTTATCCTGGACCCTGATTTGATGTTGGCAACCAACCATTCTCAGCTTACGTGAGCGTTCTGTATAATCGCCTTTATTTCCATTTTAGGTCAAAGTGTATGCGGACAAACTGGAGTAACTTGTAATGGGACAATGCTGTGCGTCGAAACGTTAACTGGAACGTCTGTGACATGTCAATCATCTTGCAAACAAGAATTTTGTTATAACAATGGTACATGCGCTCAAGCTGATGTGTTCGCAACTCCAACTTGCACGTGAGTTAAGCTTCGGAATTTTTCTTGTTATCGCTGTTTACGGTTAGCTACAGATTACCTAAACAATTACACATAATGTGAGCTAAGGTTGGATTAAAAGTTTGAATTTGAATCCGCACAAAAACTTCGAAATTTTGTTGTATGCTGCAATGTTGTTAGTACATAACAAAGTGCCCTGCTAATTTTTAAAATCTTTTACCTCAAAAACAAATATAGATTCCTTAAAAATATTGCTGCAAAAATTTCAAGTTCAGTAAGACGAAACGCATGTAACGAATACTTTTATTACAGTATCTTTAGTATTTAAAAGTATAAGCAGTGAAACTGTGGAAGACCTTTTTCAGATGCCTTTCCAGTTCTGACGTTTGGTTCTTAGGCGAACGTTGTGAAACCATGATAGCGCTATGGATGGTCATTCTCATTGTGGTTGCGTGCTTGATTGTGATCATCATTGCTATCGTCGCAGCCTGCTGTTTTTATAAAGCGAAGCGAAGAAAGAAAGAAAAAGAGTAAGATGTGGTGATACTGTTTTCTCAAAACACTATACTCTGTCCTCTTCCAAATGATGTTGAACATTCGACATTCTTAGTTTTTCAAGTAATGACGTCTTTGTGAGATTTTTAGGTTTCCAACATTGATTCTTAAACCAACTAGTTGGTCACGCATTAACGCGTTCGTCTCTGGAACGGGAGGTCTGAGGTTCAAATCTCGGGCCGATCAAATCGGATATAGAGTTGCTAACGGCTCGACACTGCCGCGACATTTCTTCGCCTGGAGCTGAATTGCCCACAGGTGCAATGACGCGGATATGGCCCCAGTAAACTCGTGACACGCTTAGGCGTAATACTGCGAGTACAATGAAAGATTTGCACTTTGATCCTAGAAGTAAATGCCTATCCAATTATATTCATTTGCAATTTCTTTTTTAAACTTTGTGTGATCTAATACCAAATTTTACCTGATGATGAACGATCATGCACGAAGAGTAAGAAAACAACATCAGACGGCGTCTTTGATTTTATATTTGTTAAAGTTGACGTTTCGCTCCTCAATTTGAGGAGCATCTTCGAAGCCGCACACCTTTTTTGCGCGCGAAAAATCAACAAGAAATAACAACTTTTTATAAACAAACATTGGAAAACGCGCTCCGGTTAATAAAATGAGTAAATTGATTAAAGGTAGTCCAACCTTTTTTATGAAAACGTATAGGCTCTTGATTACTTTATCTTGTCTAGCGCTTGCCTCAGGCAGAAAGCGTGTTTTATTTACTGCATTGTACATTTTCATTTATCATGATTTGCTTAGCGTATATGCAGCTGCTCAAAGCCTTTGCTGTTATTTTACTTAACATAAACATACAAACATTTTTTTCTTCATGTGGTTTAAGCTGTGGTGAAATATTTATTTTGCAAAATAAACTTACTAACTGCGAATAAATTTGCAAACGTTACCGTAGAATAGTCCGTCTTGTGTAAGCTTTCGCGTCGGCTTTCTTAAAATTCCTAAAAATTAGTAAGCATTGCATAAAGTGGAAGGTCAAGTTGACCTTGATAAAATGAAAATATTTGTTTTGTGTTTATATTTTAGTTTATGCAGTATTACATTGAAGATTTATTGATTTTGTTCTTACCTCAAAGAAAAGTTAAAACTTGAAAGCAGTTCCACCGACAAACTTGAAAATTACCAAATTTTTCAAGATTTAAACAAGATTTTTTGAGTTTTGTATGCATTCCAATTGATTTTAATCATGTAAAATTTGTGCAATTTTATTGTAGATCACTCGTAAATGATGTAGCTGTGGTGAGCACTACTGCTGCTACTGAAGGATACAGCAACAAAGCTTATTTGCGCAACGAAACCAAAAATGAGGAAAAAACAACAACGTCTGTTGCACGGAATGGATTTCATCCTGTAATGTTATTTTAATTGAGCGTGGTTTTGCTACACGAAACTAACCAGAAACCAGAGCTGTAAACTCGATTGATTTCCATTCGAGTTCGAGTTCAGCCAGTTTTAGCAAGTCCGCGTTCAAGTCTGAGTTCTCTCATTAAATTTTTTCGAGTTTAAGTTCGGCAAAAATATCGAGTTTTTTGAGTTTGAATTCAAGCCGACAAAATTCTAAGTCTACTTTTCGACTTAATCGCTCTTTTTTGTACACATGCCGTTTTTCTAGGTTGCCACGGCATAAACAAGTTAACGACAATCTTAATTTACACGGCATAATCAACAAAACTATTTCTCTCCGACCATAGGCGTAGCCAGGGGGCCCATACCACTAACGACAAAAAGTTACGACAACATAGCCTGGCGATGTTTAGTTGCAGTTTTTTTTCAGTAATTACGCACATAACAGTGATTAACAACTACATCGCCAAGCTCTACATACTCGTATGTATCGTTTCAACTTTATGCGTTGTACGAATGATATGGAATTCCCTCGCAATTCTGCGAGTTTCAGCTTATTTGTAACATTGCAAATAATTTTTTATTTGTGGTTACTTTAGAAAATTGCTTTTTTGGTTGTTTCTTCAAGCATTTTACTGCAAGAATGAAAAGCAAAAACACAACTTTTTTTTTTTTACGAAAATTATGGCAATAATGACAACAAGTGAGTCCCGGGGCCCCCAACTAACAACCAGGGGGCCCTTACTAACAACTAGGGGGCCCTGGAATCCTTAACCGACAACCAGGGGGTCCGGGACCCCTAACTGAAAACCAGGGGGCCCATAACTGACGACCAGGGGCCCCAGGGCCCCTAACTAACAACCAAGGGACCCGAACCAACAACCATGGGGCCCCTTAACTGACAACCGGGGGGCCTAGGCCCCTAACCGACAACCAGGGGGCCCCAGGGCTCATAACCAACAACCAGGGGGCCCCGGAGTGCCTAACTGACGACCAGGGGGCCCCTAATCGACAACCAGGGGGCCCCTAACTCACAACCAGGGAGCCCCAAACCAACAACCAGGGGGCCAGGATCCCCCTAACCGACAACGAGGGGCCCTGGGGTCCTCCTAATTGACGACCAGGGGGCCCCAGGGCCCCTGACCAACAACCAAGGAGTCCTGTAGTCCCTAACTGACGACCAGGGGGCCCCGGGGCCCCTAACTCACGACCAGGGAGCCCCAGGGCCCCTAATTAACAACCAGGGGGCCTGGGCTCCTAACCGACAAGCAAGGGGCTACGGGGCCTCTAACTGGCAACCAGGGAGCCTAAGGGCCCCTGACTGACGACCAAGGTTCCCGAGCCAGGGGCCCCTTAATGCAAATTTTTAACAATTTATATGCAAAACCTGTGAGAAATCTAAGAGTTTTGACCTAAAAGTTGCCACCCCAGGCCCTCGTTTAACGTTATTATAAACTTAATTATTTACTGCTAAAGTATTGCAGGAGGCAATGTTCGTTACTTCCCCCTATAGACCAAATCACTTACAATTAAAATTTTACACCATAATGCAAGGTTCTAAGCGTGTTTTGGGATTTAATTGCAAAAAGAGGATTGAACAACTAAATTTTTTAGATTGACTTTGAAATGTTAAAAATCTAGTTCTTTGAAATGGCTCTGAACTCGTGCGAAATGTGATCCAATGGGATTTAAATAGCTTTTTTTCCAAAAACTTACAAAAATCGCCCAGCGGTAGGGGGCTTTGCCCCCAGACCCCCATAGCCATCGGCGGCTGGGGGCTCTGCCCCCAGACCCCCGTCTGTGATACGTTTGAGTACACTAGCTTGCTAAACACGTCTTCCAAGTTAGACTTTTACACTTTTCAACAATTAGTTTTCGCCCTCTCCCTTTACCAAAATCCTGGCAAAGTGCCATCAGGCTACGGCTTCAGATCTTCCATTCCACGATATCTTTGCCCCACAAAAATTTACTTTTTCGAAAATTTCTGATGACGTCATTGCGTGTGATTTGTGGTTTGGGCCCCCCCCAATCAAAAATCCTGGCTACGCCTATGTCTCCGACAATTTTTTAATCTTGAAATTTCATTTTAAAACGAACTCGACCGGTTTTATTCGAGCTCAAGTTCGAGTTTGGAAAAATTATTCTTTCGAGTTTAAGTTCGATTTCGGAGCCCTGCCAGAAACATTACTAACTCAGTTACCATGAAAGATGAAACAGCTCACCATATACAAGTAGAATAAGCATCGTACATCAGCCGAAAGTAAACTCAGTGGGTCGAATCTATAACTGGTTGCCCTCCTCGATCTTTTAGGGGATTGTGCCAAGCATTATACGACAAACAACACAAATAACAGTATTCCATTTCTATGTCACCATATGGTTAAATTATTTAGAATTTATAGGACAAAACTTTTTGCTTACCTATTGAAATTATTGTGTGACTTAATGCTTAAACCCAAAAAGAATGAGTCAACGATTACCACGTGTCTTGAATTTAGCTTTCGCCCTTTTCACATGTCCAACTTCTAAAGTTGTTTAGTTCCAGTTTTTGATTCCCATTTCTTCGGTCCTGTTTTCTTTTTCGAATAACAACCGCAATTATGAAAAGCGTTTGAAGTAAAAAAAAAATTTAACTCATCCTTAACCTTGTAGCAGTAATCACTTAATTTTATATTGTTCTCCAACGTTACCAGTATACTACTGTACAGTTTTAGGTTTATATTTTTTATCTGAGCTTTTTGTTTCAGAGATTGGAGGCAAGACCGGAGACTGTTGTTTTTCGGACTCCGTCTACTGATAGTCATGAGCGGAGACGACGCCGCAGCTACAGTTCAGAGCGCCGCGAAAGGCGCCAGCACCACAGCAGCCGAAGTCGAAATCGCTCAGGTTCATTAGACAGCAACAGCAGTGTCAGCAGCTTCAATGACCAGGGCTTATCAGGATCCTCATCAGAATCTGATCAAGTCAGCAATCATAATCGTGGTTCAAGACACACGTCGACTGGATCTCATTCTTCATCCGAATCCTCTACTCCTAATCCACGATCCACAACAACTGATCCGCAAGAATTCGGGGAGGTGGAAAATGATGTGGATATCAGTACAAGGGATCAAGGAACGTCCCCCATTAGATGGGTTCCTCCTGCTAAAACTTCAAAAGGAAAAATTGACATCTCTGAAAGAAAGGGATGGCTACCGAGTCTCGGACCGCAGATGTTTGATCTTGGAACCCCTGCAAATAATAACGGGTCTGCCTATACTGCAACGCTGCCTGCTACATCCCACATTACAGATACAGACATTTAAAGACCTTGTCTTCGTCGTTAACTCAGTATTTGATGAAAAACTCCGTACTGTATTCGAAATTCTGTTCTGAGCAAAACTTTTTGTAAGAAAGTCTAGCTCTGATCAATTACCTTGTAACAGATACGGTACTTTAAACTTCAATGAAATAATGAAACTGTTGTCTGCAATAGCTTCAAAATTTTTTCTGATCAAAACTTTTTGACAGTTTTGTAAAGTCAAAAGGTTCTAAATGAAACAGCAGCAAACAAAGGTGATGATAAATACATCTGCTGCATGGCGAGTGGCGACCTAATAAGGGAGCAATTTTTGTGACCGTGGGTACAAGTGGTCGAATTTTGAACAAAGAAAAAGAATGTATCAATGTTTCTGCATAAATGCCAAATAGGCGTATTAGATCGAAGATACTTAAAGCAACTAACCGTATGCTCTCCCTGAATTTGTGATGTTTTACTCTACTGTTTTTCTTGGTTTTGTAATTTGCTCGGGCGAATCAGAATCTTTATAGCCTTCAAGTCAAGGTTTGATCTGCTTATTTACGTACCACACACGGTGGAAGCTTTGCACTGTCTCGAAATGCTGAATATCTATCTATCAGGGAATAAGATTATTAGTTTGGCTCGACTGGGAATCAAATACGAGCCCGAAATACAGAAGGCTTAGCTTTTATATTTTTTTGAAAGCATTTCGTTCATTTCAAACTGTTTCGCGTGATTTTGGTTTCCAATACTTCCCCAAATAGTTGCTCGCGCAAATTTACTACTTCGCACTGTACAAGCATTTAAGCAAAACTGTACTCGTCAACCGTGATTTTTTCAATTTTTTTACTTGTTTGTAAACAGTTTTAAACTTTTATTTGGTGTTTGCATGCCAGTTTTAACTCTTAATTGTCGATTATACCCATTTTCTTCTAAACCGTTTTCTACATATCAATAGTATTTTACTACAGTACTGTATGTACTTCATGAAATATGCCTCATAATTTTACTGTATTATGATGAAACATTTCTTTAAAAAAAAAAACAGGACGAATATAAATTCCGAAAACACAAAACAATTTTTTCAACCTAGGTAATTACGAGCACTTGCGGAATTCGCAGCGGCATGGATCCGATCCCTCGACCTCACTGCTTCGATTCTTTACCGCTGCACCATCCGCTACCACCGCGACACATTTTTAAACTACGGACTGAAAAAATGTTCCGTTAGCGCCGATTAGCGGAAATCAAAAAAAGTGAAAACGAGTATGCTCAGAAATCGTAGGCGCTAAAGCGCGACTCTGTGTATATTTTACCCAGTTGAAAAGCATACGTTGATAAGTCTAAACAATCAAAAGATACGGTCAGGATTTTAAGTAACTGTTGACCAGGCGTGAAAGGTGTTTTTTAGTCGCTTGTTATTACAATGTTTTTAATTCATCCGTGATCTTACACTTGCGGTTGGTAGCATGCTTTTGCGGCATTGTGTTTGAAATAAACATAAACTGAAGCTGTTTTAATAAAATTTAAGCGCTTTATTGGTTTGTCTAAGCTATGATCTTTTGACGTATAGTAGGTAAGTATCAGTACACAAAGCCTGGAGGTTTGTTGATTTTTTTAAACATTGGACTCTTGGCCAGAGGTGGAGTCCTCGAGGACACATTTTGAAGTCCTTGGCCTTGGCCTCGAAGGTCAAGTCCTTGGCCTCGAGGCCTCAAGTCCTCGAAAATTGGCCTGTCCTCGGCTCGAGGACAGCACTATTTTTTGAATTGTTAAAATTTTGTGGAGCGCTTGAAAAAATTTTTGAAAAACGTTTTTTTGTGGAGATTGTCTAAAAAATTTTTTGTGAAGATCTTTTTTTTTTGGAGAGCACTTGCGCTTGTGTCCTTGGCTTTGGCCTCGAGCATTCCTGTCCTTGGCCTCGAGAGTGTCTGTCCTCGGAAAGGCTGTCCTTGGCCTTGGCCTCAGATTTTTTTGTGTCCTTGGCCTTGGCCTCGAGCCTTGTGTCCTCGACTCCACCTCTGCTCTTGGCGATCGCAAGCGCTTTCAATACATCTCAATACCCTAGCATTGCGTATGGCGTCTACTAAAAAGTAGTAAGTTCTAAACTTGCCTATACGGTAAAGGCTAGTTTAGGACTAACTAATTTTTTGTAGATCTCAATGCATCCACATCTTTTCTTAGCATTGCAGCGCGGGTGGTAGTAGTTTATTCGCACAATCAATTTCACTAAAGCAGACAAAGCAATAAAACGATTTCATCACGACAAACGCAAGTTTTAAAAAAAAAAAAAACAAACGGGTAAAAGTTAATGGCGGAAATTAGGGAAAACTCGTTAAGTAATTAGAAAATGTAAATGGGTTGAAAATGATAAAAGATTGAAGTTGAGGTCACAGGGGTTATGCTTAAAACATTGCTTTTTAAAAAGACATTTCAGATACTTTTCTGCCCAAGACATGTGGAAGAATTGAAGCAATTTTTCCAAAACCTAAATTTCTCCCAATTTCCATCTTTCAGTCATACCAACAAAAAGCAATATATAGATATAGCAATAAATAACTGACCAATGGTGCCGTAAACAAACAATCGCACTCAGTAAATGATTAATGAAATAACAGCGAAAGAAGATAAGCCACCAATTTCAAGATATGATTTGGACTCCACTGTTTTCCAACTGTTCGACACGTAGGTGGGGCCACAGCGCCACACTGTGATAACAATTGACAACAACAAATTACCACAAAAGGTCGCAGCCGTCACATTTTTAAGCTCTATTAATTAAGTTCTAAATAGGAGCATGTACAAACATTCGAAAGATAAAGGTAATTAAACTTGCAGTTTACTAAAAGTACCCTAATTTTAAATTCTTTTTTGAAGTCAAAAATTTAATTGCACCTAAACAACCGGACCGAACCCAAACGAGCGTTTCAATCTCAGATCTCGGGGTGGAAATAGACTGGCTGGTGGAGAGCTGCTTAAGCACATGCAGAGGCACAACCAGGGAGAGAAATTGACTGGCTGGTGGAGAGCTGCTTAAGCACATGCAGAGGCACAACCAGGGAGGCTAATACGAGGGCTGCTGCAGCTCTCTCTTAGCAAAGTCACTTAGAAAATTTAACTCAAACTTCAAACATTTAAGTGTGTTTTGGACTTGACTAATGAGTGAGGGTCGGGGGCTAAAAGAGCTGGGCAATTAATTGCTCTCAAATGAGTTTCGAAGTTCAATCCTTTTAAATAGCTCTAAAAACGTGCAAAATGTGTTCCAAATAGCGTAAAAATGGCTGTTTTTTCTGGAAAAACAAAATCGCTCAGTGGCTATGGGGCTTCGCTTCCAGAGCCCCGTCTGTGATACACTTGAGTTGCACAAGTTTGTTAAGCCTATCGCCTAAATGAGACATTTTCGTCAAAAACATTTTAACTTTTGGTTCAAGCTTTTCTCCTCCCCCCCCCACCCCTTAGTAAAATCTTGGTTGACAAAACTTTGCATGAAAAAGGTTTAAAACAGAGATTTTGTCGGTTCGGAATTTTTGTAGTTAGCATTGAAAAGTGTTTTTCACACTCCAGCATACACAAAACCAATTACTACGCTTCGATACACGGCATCAACCATCAACCAAAATGCAGGTAGCAGATAAAGCAATAAAGCTTGGAGCCTTAGCTTTACCCAAGAGAGGCTCAAAAACTCCCTATGTTGGCTTTTGTAAACTCTGGTCATAATGATATAATTTATATGAAAAGTACAAATCATTAAATTGTCTTTTCAAGTATATTCTGTTCTTAGCCGCGAATATTTCTTCACTAAATAAATAGATCAGAAAAACAAAAACAAGCTAGTCCATATTGGTAGAAATAATTTTTGACTCGAACAATAAAAATGGAAAAAGTTACTTTATATTTTCTATAGAACACCATCTGGTTTTGCTTTTTAGTAATCGTGTAGTATTGCATACGGACAAATAAAAAAGCAAAACGATGTTATACTTATCGCTAAATCCAGTTTTTGGATTCAACTACAAACAAATTTTGCGACGTAAGATAATATTTTTTTAATCTTGTACGTTTTGATAGAAAATAAAGAAAAATTCCTAAACCTAAAATTGAAAAGTCCAACCAAGCCAAATTGAAATAAGCTGTTTTCAGTTTTTCACATGAAAGGAAAGAATAAATTACAAAATTTTTATTTTGGCTTTTGCCAAACGAAGAAAAATTATCAATATCAATTTCATGATTGTCTGTACTACAAATACATCCGACTTTCTTTCCATTCTCCAAAACTGGGGGGTCCATCAAGTCAGTCGCCGTAACACACTCACCCCAAGAACTGCCAATGAAGATGAATGGCAACATGAAATTTTCAATCTTTTTTTCCCTCCTAGCAAAGTAGCGAATTTGCATGGAATGTAGCTTCAACACTTCATGGAAATTCCATAGAGCCGATAAAACCAAGGCAACTCCAAGTAAAATTAACAACCAAACCTAGAAAATATATTGAGAAATGTTAGCAACAAAATTGCTAACAAGGCCGAATTCACTATCACTCTCTCTATTGATCTCTTTCTACCGCTGTTTCTTGATTGTTCTCAAAAAAAAGACCAAATAAACAACTTCGAACAGTAACAAACTAACAAAGAAGAAGTGATAAAAAGATGGGCATTTTTTTCGCTTTTTTTTTACACAAGACTCTCGATTGGACCAAAACTCGTTTCGTGGAGAACTTTTTTTAAAAAGCGCTTTCTCCAAAATGCCAAGATTCCCCTCGATAACTAGGCGTATTGCAAATCTGGCCCTGACTGTTATACTACAGAAAAACTACCTACCATAACTCAAAGCACAAACAAGCCAACTAAGAAGGTTAAAATGCTTAAACCATTTAAATACCGTTACATTTTATTCGATTAAGAACCTTTCCACCTGGGGAGCCGTTTTTTGCCGAAACAGGCGCTGTTGAGGTTTTAATTTTTAGTGATTTTACAGCAAATACCACTGCAATCTTTTTTATAAGAACACGAGGCTCATTTTTCCTCAAAATTTAAGAACAAATTAAGAACTATGACAGCCTCAGCAGTAAAAAAAAACTTAAGAGCAAACGAAAAAGAATAAATTTTAAATCTAAAAAGAAACTGAATTCTGTACTGATTCAAAACAATAAAATTTCAATATTCGCAAGTAAAATTGCAACAATTTCAGAAGTATCGACTGCTATTGCTCATTGCGCAGGTAACACTGGAAAATTTTTGGCTGTCGTGCAAACAAGCGTTTACTCAATCTGACAGGGCATTCGGAATTTAACAGTTTTACAAACATGGTCGCTGAAATTAACACCGATGGTCTCAAAGTTTAAGAACAAATGAAACTAAATTTGGAAAAATTTAAGAACACCCAGTCTCAACTCAAAATTTATTGGTTCTTATAAAAAAGGGTGTAGCGTCTCAACTTCAATTTTATTCGAAACCAAACGACAAGTATTTTGGCTTTGAGACAAAAGTCGCATGTAAAATCCTGGATTGAAAATTGCTGACTGCTAAACTGTTTTTAAATACGGTTAGTTTGGAAATAATGCTTAAAACTTTCGATGAATTGGAAATAGCATTTATGAAAAGTAAAGGGGTAAAAAAACAAGTAGAGAATGAAATGAAATGGACTGCTGAAAGAGGATGCATGTGATCGAACAAAATGGCGAGGCGTGGTGACGGCAATGACCATACAAACTCCGACCAACTCCGTTGACGGGAAAAAAACGGATTAAAAAGGAAATAATGATGAAAAAGAAATAGATACGTATCAGATCAAAAAAATTTTTCTTTACAGTTGCACACCATTTATTTCAATTAGAATACTAGAAGTAGAGCAACATGAGGGTAAGGGAGGTGGAAGTCACCTATTTACTTGAGCACTTGAAAGCTTCAATCCAAATACGAAAGCTTTCGCGCGCTTATACTTAACCAGTGAGTGAAAGGAGGGCAAGAAGGTTTAAACCATTCAACTTTTTCAAGCGGCTCTAAAATCATGAGACATTGCCTCCACATGGCGTTAAGCGGCTATCCCCCCCTAAATAAAATCACTAAACACAACCTACACAATTTTCTAATTCGTATGACTTATTATTAAAATTGGATGTTTAACACAAATTAACAAAATATACGGTATTAGCATGTAATTTTTAAATTCTGTACTGTAGCAAATTTGCAAAGCATCAAATGGGCCTACATTATTCAGAAAATATGCAATCCAGCCCAGAGTTGTAAACGGGGGCCGACTAGTTCAGGCCCGAACCCGAAAACTAATTTGAAGCCCAAAATATGCCCGAAAAAACCCGAATGTAAAGTTAGTTATAAAAATTTTAGCAATGTTGCCGAATTATTTTGATTATATTTTTGTACACCTAAGACAAAAAGTACGTCTTAGGCCCGAATCAAGCCCGAAATTTTTGTCAACTTTAAGCCCGAACCCGACCCGAAAAGCCCGGCCCGACTTACAACTCTGATCCAGCCTAAGCCAGAAATACCAGAAGTACTAATAAATACTTACGATTTGTTGGGGTACTTTAAGGTAGCAATAATTCATATTGTAAAACAATGTATCACGCACAATTAGCGGACACCATAATCATTTATTTTCGTAATTTACAGTAAGTCTGCGTTATCTGCATCAGTGAAACAACAATTCCTGAGAAATAAAATTCAAGTTTTAGTTTGTTTACAGTAAAATCGGTAAACAATTTGTAATGACGAGCAGAGCTATGTACAAATATACAAAAATTTTTATTCGAAAAGATTGTTATTTTTTTCAGATAAACATTTTTTTTATCAAATTCTGTGTAACTTTCACAAAACAATTCTTGCCACTGAAGATTGGATAATTTAACGCAAGTAAATCTTGTATAACTTTGCTGCGAAAAAGTTTGTGGTTTCCTTGCTTAAACAACCATGACCCCGATTTTTGTTTTACTGAAGGTAGTTTATTTGCGAGCCGGTGTCGCATTATCCCCATTACTGTCATTGGGCTAGAATTGCTGCAAGCTTGGTTGCTAGACCGGAACAAAACCTGTCAACTCAACAATCTCATGCATACGATGGAGTGTTTATTTTAACAGATGACTGACTACTAAAGTAAAAATATCAAATGGAAAAGGAGAAATACGTGAAATGTATTCATAGGCACATATCTTTCTTTACGTTTCGAAAGGAGGTGACTCGGTGAGGTTAGGGTAGAAATAAAAAAAAATAAGAATTCTAAAGAAAATAGGGCTTTCTTTTTAAAATTGATGGGATTACCACTCCAATACATCATTTGAATTTGAGACTTGGGCTCCACCCCCAGGCTCTAGTCTGTGACACGGTTGAGTTGCATCAGTTTGTTCTGCATGGGGCCTAAATTGAACAATTTGTGTGCAAAAAAAAAGATTAATTACTTTTAGTTTAAACTCCCCTCTTAGTAAAATCTTGGTTGCGCATCTGATCGCATTCATTGCTGCATATAGATTTTTTAAGCGATTATGGGCCGCAGACGAAACGACTTAAGAAACGCTGCTGGCCTTATATGTCCCTTTTTTTAGACATGAATACGGAATTTTAAAAACTGCGCCTAACTTGTAACCGTGCAATATCAGTTTCTATGAGTAAAAGTTCAGTCTTTTTTACTGCTCCCTCACTTTCTGCTATAGTGCCCCCCCCCCCCCCCCCCATTCGTTCGCTCTGGCGACGGCACTGCTACCGTGGCTCCTGGTATGCTGAAGCAAGATCTTAAACGCTAACGTTATGAAGCAAAATCGAGCAATAAAATTTTAATAATATAATGTAATTAACTCCAAATTTGTTGCTTACTCTCTGGTTTTGATAAATATTTTCCACTAAGTCGCTAAATATGCGCTAATAATCTAAATATCTCGCTTACGGTATTCCTCTCATCGTATTTTTTCATTTTTTATTAATAGTGTCCTCCGCCGGACCGGGTTTACCATGGCAAAACGGCACTGTGCCTGAAGCAATATTGCAACTCCTTTGCAAGAACAACCCTGAAACTAACTGCATACCAAATTAATGAAGAAATCACTAAGATACGAGCGTAAAAATTGCAAATAAAATGCTTGAGAAAAAACACGTACAGTCCATTCCCAAAAAAATTTATAGTCCAAAAAAGAATAAGGTACGACATTGCCATCGGGCATTTTCTATTTACAGTATATTTTTAACAAATATTTGTGTCAAAACTAACAAAAAAAGAAAATCCAGTAGCCTTGAAAGGAACATTTTCTTTCTATTTTACTGCTAACTAACTTGCTGTTTGTCGACCTTTTAACATGAGGTTTTTTGCATTGGTGTCCATGAAAACATCAACACCATCTCGTCATAAAAGATGTCACGGTTGTTAAGAAGACTTTTACAGTATAACAATATTCGTAATATAAGCTTTTGCGACTGAATAGCCAATTCTGACGAAATGGTGTGGAAAATTTTCATCAACACAATCGCAAAACCTCATGCAAAAACGTTGAGACTGCAAACGAGCTCATACTTATTTCTTTCAAATCTGGCAAAACTACAGCTTGCGCGAGTCACTTAAAAACAAACTTTGAGCATTGATTTAGATACCTGATCAAATATTTGGATAGATTTCGGACAAGTGAACAAGCTTTTAGATGATTTTAAGCTTAATGTATTATTTGATTTAACTTTTTTCTTGCCAATTGGCAATTAAATGCTTTTAAATTAAGCTAGAGATCTTATTCTAACTCGACAAAAAGCAAAATACTCTTGTGTTGAAAAAAAACTGCCGTATCAAACGAAATAAAATTGAATTGTTTGATCATCGGACTGCCTGACATTTTTACTGTAATGTATCTTCCAACACTTGATTGTTAACACCGATACAATGGTAAGCTAATTCATTTCCGGCACGAAATGAGCAATACTATTAATACTTCAGATATAGCGCAGGATTTACAGTATTGTCAAAAATATTAACTACTGTAAAGAAAACGAGAATCTCCCAAGGTTTCGTCAAAGAAACCCCTATTTCTTTTTATTCTAATTCAAAACCAGTGGCGCAACAAGGGGGAGCTGAAGCCCCTCGTTAACTGAGCTATTTTTTTAGATCTTTCAAACAAAACCATCTTTTACTTAGCAATTACCAACAGACAAAATAATTATATTTGAAGGGTGCTTTCAGCATAGGCCGTTCAGTGAGATCCATTTCGACCGAAAAAAACAATAAGAAACTACTTTTCGGGACATAGGCGTAGCCAGGGGGGGGGGGGCCCAGGGGGCCCGGGCCCCCCCCAATTGAAATACCAACAATGATAAAAAATTATGACAACATAGCCTAGCGATGTTTAGTTGCAGTTACGGACGACGAGGGAGCCCCGCGGTCTCTAAGTAACAACCAGGGAGCCCCTAACAAACAAACAGGGGGCCTCTTACCGACAACCAGGGGGCCCCGGGGACCCTAACTGAAAAAGGGGTCCCTGGTGCCTCTAACTGACAAACAGGGGGCCCCTAACCTACAACCAGGGGGCCCGGGACCCCTAACCGACAAAAAAGGGGGCCCTGGGGCCCCTAACTGACAACCAGAGGGCCCCTAACCCACAACCAGGGGGCCCCGGGGCCCCTAACTGACAAATAGGAGGCCCTGGGGGTCTCTAATTGAAGACCAGGGGCCCCCAGGGCCCCTAACTGACGACCAGAGAGCCCCTAACCAACAAACATGGGGCCCCGGGCCTCTAACTAACGACCAGGGGGCCCTTGAGCCCCTAACTAACAACCAGAAGGCCCCGAGGCCCCTAACTGACAAACGGGGGCCCCTAATTGGCAACCAGAGACCCTCAGGGCCCCTTACTAACAATCAGGGGGCCCTGGAGCCCCTAACCGACAACCAGGGGGCCCCCGAGGCCCCTAACTAATGACCAGGGGGCCTCAGGGCCCCCTACCTAACGACCAGGAGACTCCGGGGCTTCTAACCGACAACCAAGGGGACCCGGGGCCTCAAAATGACAAATGGGGGCTCTGGGGCCTTTAACTGACAAACAGGAGGCCTGGGGTCCCTAATTGATGACCGGGAGCCCCAAACTAGCAACCAGGGGGGCCCCGGGGTCCCTAACTGACGACCACGGGGATGTGGGGCCCCTTACTGACGACCAATGGTCCCTGGCCAGAGGCCCCGCAATTCAAATTTTTAACAATATATACCCAAAACCGGTGAAAAATCTAAAAGTTTTGTGCTAAAAGTTGCAATCCCAGACCTTCGTTTAACGTTATTATGAACTTAATGCTATAACACAGTCGGTAATGCAAACCCCCAACTGAAATACTACCAATAATAAATATAATGAGAGCATAGCCAGTATGTTGTCCTTGTCCGGAATTGCAGTTTCTTTGATTTAGGATTTACGCGTACAAAAGCAAGTAATAATAATGACGACCACCTGTCCACGTCATAATAATGTCATGCAATTTCTGGAGGTTTCAAAAAATTGTCAAGTGACTTGACTCGAGTCCTCCACGTTTTGGAAAAAAGGTTTTTTTTTTTTTTTGCTTTAAATGTTCTTTTATGAAAGAACTTAAGGGCGTGATCTTATCTCAAAATCATAGGCGTAGCCAGGGGGGGTGGCCCAGTGGGCCCCCTCAATTTAAATGCCACCATGGACAAAAATTTAACAAAAAAACCTTGTTTCTTCATTTTCAGTTTCTTTTGGCATCTTTGCGTACAACAGTACACGCGTACAACAGTAATTAACAATAAATAATATTGACGACCAGGAGGCCCGGCGCACCTCCTTAATTCAATTTTTTCCAACCAGTTTAAATGTATAACCAGGGTGAAATCAAGGGTTTTTGTCCTAAAAATTGCTACCTCAGGCCCTCATCTAAACTTTTCATGAACGTGACGCAATAACCAGGGCCGTATTTGCCATATGGCACAGCGCCAGGGCCCAGCGCTCAGATGATTGGACTTTTTTTGGTCTTCACTTATATTTGGTACAAAGATGTTGCAAAAATCCCCTAAGTGCCAGGGGTCCCGCACAATGTAAGTCTGGCCCAGGAATAACATGTTTAGTAAGCGTAACCATTTATTGTACCATTTTTCAATAGCGATTCAACTCCACCTCGCCAGTTTTTACGCACAAAATACTTTTAAAAAAATAGCCAGAGAGAATGCTTATTGAACAAATCATTGAATTTCAATTGAAGGGGCCTGGGCCCCTGGCCGTACATGTACTCCTATAACTGGTTAACTTCATGACAAAACAAAAATCTTGAAGGAAAATCTTCGAGTGGATTACTATTTACTGCTAAAATATTGCAGGAGGCAATATGCCTTTCTTACCCCTACTTGGACCAAATCACTTACAATTAAAATTTTACACCATAATGCAAAATTTTAAACGTGCTTTGGACTTTAATTGCAAGTAAAAGAAAGATTGAACAGTTAAATCTTTTTGATTGGCTTTCAAATGTTAAAAATCTAGTTCTTTCAAATGACTTTGAACACGTGCGAAATGTCATCCAATGGGATTAAAATGGCTTTTTTTTCCAAAAACTTACAAAAATCGCCCAGCGGCTGGGGGCATTGCCCCTAGACCCCCACAGCCATCGGCAGCTGGGGGCTCCGCCCCCAGACCCCCGTCTGCGATATGTTTGAGTACACTAGCTTACTCAACACGTCTCTAAGTTAGACATTTGCATTTTCTAACGATCCGCACTCTCCCTTTACCAAAATCCTGTTTAAGTGCCAACAGACTACAGCTTCAGATCTTCCATTCTACGATATCTTTGCCCCACAAAAAGTTCCTTTTTTCAAAAGTTCTGATGACGTCATTACATGTGATTTGTGGTTTGGGCCCCCCCAATCAAAAATCCTGGCTACGCCTATGTTTCGGGATACACTTTTTTAATAGCTACAATTCTTTAAGAACACGACACTTATTTTTCTCAAAATTTAAAAACAAATTAAAAACTATATCAGTCTCAGCACGAAAAAAAACAGTTAAGAACACGGGTAGCACAGCGCATTCGTAAGTAACAAGAAAAATTTTCGTGGCCCTTTTTATATTACCATTTTTGATTGGTCTAACAGTAATTATCGACAACTTATAACCAAGCAGGAGTAACTTTATGTTATTATTTTCTCTAATAAAGTTAAGAACATGAGGCTGAAAACTCTTAAATAATCGAAAACAGCCAGCCTCAACCAAAAATTTAGTGGCTTTCAATAGACATAAGTGCCGCCTAAGATTTTTTTTTTTTTCGTAAACAGTAAGATTAGACATTACCGAGGTGTTACATTTGAGTCCGTTTTCATTTAGAAACGCTTTTTGTTTCCAATTGAGGCTATTCCTTATGCTTTGCTGTGAACGTGTGACAAACAAACTGAGCAGAACTGCTTTAGCTATGCGGAAATAAAGTTATGGATAATAATACCGGTACAATTTCGGGAAGCATTAACCTTTTGTAAAATAGGTATTTGAAAAGCAGTAAAATTCCAATTTTTAGTTGAACTTGTAAATTGAAATTGCTTCCAACTGAAACAGGGCAAACCTAAATAACCAGGCGCGTGGCCAAGGGGAATATGATGACTCATCTAATTCTATCTTTTTAACGATTTCATAAAGCAGGAGTGTTGTTGTTGTAGAGCATATTTATCCAAATGTCACAGGACAGCGTCAGACGCTAAATATTGGACGATCCGCGCACTTTTTATTGCAGTGACTTCTTTGTGGTTAGAGGAACCCGCACCTACTTAGGAGTTTCCAGGCATCCAATCTTCTTGTGGATTTCTTCGAACTCTTGTTTGCTGAATTTTTTACTTGTTCGAAGCCACCAAGCAGAGATAATCATCGTAAAGCGTCTTATCCATCGTCGCAACAATGTGACTAGGGTGCGGGTTGAACCCCGATCATGCGATCAGAGTCATCGTAAAAACGACGCCTTTCCCTCTCATCCACGCTGCCGACAAAAAAAATTTAATATGCAGAGAGCTGAGAACTTTCAAGCTTTCAGCTCTTATCAGCAGCCCTCAGCAAATCTAAACCAAAGGTATTCCCCAGCCACCTCTCGGCGAAACTGGACGACCTTCAACACTTTCAATGCTGGGCCAAATTAGACCCAGAGGGCTGCTTCTGGACTGATCAAGTTTAAAACAGTGGCGGATTCAGGGGCCCGTACAACGCATAAAATTGATTGCAATAACCTGAACAAGATCCATTTCTTGTCCAGACTTAGCAGTAAAATGCACGGTGGGGTGGGGGGGATGAACATCTCCAAAATTGTCTTTTTTTTTAATGCAGACGAATTAGGTTAAAACTTGTGATTTTTTTAAGTCGTTTTAAGATTTACCATATTGTAATAAAAAAACTGAAATTTTACCATTAGCCACGGCCTCATACCTCATTTATGCAGCCAGATTTATCATGTTTTTACACTGTTAATTTCTATGCCACGTATTAAAAGCACTAATTTTTACAAAAATTACGTTATTTTAGCAAAAAACTTGCGAAATGTCTCAGTGAGGAAAATCCGCCCCCAGACCCCATTGTCTCTGGCGGTTGGGGATGCTGCCCCTAGACCCCCAAAATAACCACCTTTGCGGATTTTTGGCTTCAAGCCAGGCTAAACTAACAGTCAGAAACAAAAATCTATTTCGGAAAAACATAAGATGGCTGGCTGCGCCCTAATCTATTAAACTAAAAGGGAAAATTGTACGAAAACAAAACGTTTGCAAAAATATTAGATCTTGATAATCCTTCCTGCACAAAAACTGAAATGTGAGATTTTTGGCCAAAGATTGGAATCTCGAATCATAAAAAAGGTGGAAGACCAAAATAAGATTTTCGCCGGTTTTGGACTTAATTTACCCTAGTGTTCAATTGGAAGGTATTCATCTGCTCCTACTGGTTGGGAAGGTTGCGGTGAGGGCTTAACATTAGTATCTATCGGTTACGATCACTGCCGTTAATTTTAGCAGAGGGCCAAAATTGCATTCTCGACGCAGCCCACATCACCTAAAAAACTTATACGTTATGTCTCATTTTTTATTTTAATTTTGCTTTTAATCTTTCCGGAATAACCATGTGCTATCCAGGGCATGGTATGGAATGGAATGGAAGACGATTTTTCCATATTCCATACTGGCAACTTTCTTCCATTCCATTTCCATTCCATACCAAAAATCTTCCATTCCATATTCCATTTCCATACTAAAATCTTCTTCCATATTCCACTTCCATACTAAAATTTTCTTCCATATTCCATTCCATACTTCCATACCAAAGAAATTTTAGACTGGAAGCAATGCAACGTATATTTTGTTGCTTTGCACCTTTGGAATGTTGTAAGCAACCATTCGTGAAGGTGTGCCAACAATACTAAGATGCCACGTCCGGTATCTGGTATGCATATTGCACATGGTTTAATGCATAAGTGTAGCCTGGATTTTGAATTGGGGGGAGGGCTAAACCGCAAAATCATGCAATGACGTCATCAGAAGTTGTTGAAAAGAGGGACTTTTTATGGGACAACGAATGAAAGATCAAAAGCTAGCGTCTGATTTGGCTCGTAACCTGGATTTGCTATAAGAGGAAGGACTAGAACCGCAAGTTAAAAATTTTTCTAGCCTACCAAAATTGAGAGACGTGGTGAGCAAATTAGTGCAACTCAAATATGTCACAGAGGGGGCATAGGGGCGATTTTTTGGTAAGCTGGGCGATTTTTTGGTAAGCTTTTGGAAAAAAATGGCTGTTTTAATGCTATTCGGATCACATTTCGCACGTTTTCAGAGCCATTTGAAAGAACAAAATATTTGATGTTTGAAAGCTAATTGAAAAATCACTCCCTTTACTTCAGGTCAAGTCCAAAACACGTTTAAAATCTTCCATTTTGGGGTTAAATTTTGTGACTTGGCCCAAGTCAAGGAAATCAAGGTACATTGCTTTCTGTAACATTTTTAGCATTAAACAATGCACTCGAAGATTTGCCTTCAAAGATTTTTGTTTTGTCTTGAAAATAACCAGATTTAAGAATATATCTACGACCAGGGGCCAAGGCACCATCGATTCAAATTCAATAATTTGTTCAATACGCATTTCCCCTAACTAGGTTTTTTCAAAAGCATTTTGTCGCGAGAAAACTGACGGGATGGAGGTGAATTGTTATTTGAAGTTGGTAATTTAAAGTTATTTAAAGTTGGTACATTAGATGCCATAAATGGTTGCTAATCATGTTATTGTAATATAAAAGTTAGCTGGGGGCCTAAAACATATTATTGCATAAACAAGTTAGATGAGTGCCTGAGATTGCACCTTTTAGAACAAAAACACTGAATTTTTCCCGGCTTGTACATTTAAATTGGTTGGTAAAAATTTAAATTGAGAGGGCATGGGCCCCCTGGTCGTCAATATAAGTTATTGCTAATTGCCGTGGTAGGCTTGTACTGTTGCACTCCAAAAATGCTAAAAGAAACTGAATAAATAGGCTTTGTGTCATCATTTTTATCATTGGTAGCTTTTCAATTGGGGGGGGGAAGGCAGAGGGCCCGGTCCTTCTGGCTATGCCTATGGTTTAATGATTACCGTACAAGTTTGCCCTCACATCAATTAGAACATTTACCGTAATAGAAATACCAAACTTTAACACCAAAAAGAATTACCATAAGCTTAAAAACTAAAAATATACGTAAAATTAAGCAGAAACGGGGATGAAATAGCAAATACGAGTTTTTGTGACGATGTAAAAAAATAAAATTTACCACTGGGTAAATCGTCAGCCTCAAAACAAAAAAAAAACAAGTCAAATCTATCAAGGTCGTCAACTGTAACATCAATGCTGCAATTAAATTGCAATTTACTTTCAATGATGCAATACGTATACTGTTTGCGAAATGAACGCAACCCAAGTACTGCGGTTTGTCGACAAATAATATGCATAGATATTGAAGTTGAATAATTCTGTAACAATATTATTGTCACTACCCGACATCGGTATGTATTTTTCTGTAAATACAATGCACGAAATCTAGTATGGAATTGGTACGGAAGTATGGAAGATTGTCTTCCATTCCATTCCATTCTGGCATCTTCCATAATCCATACCGAAATTTCCGTTCCATTCCATTCTATTTTCCATTCCATTCCATACCATGCTCTGGTGCTATCCAGGGATGACCTGGCAATTTTTTTGTAGCCGGAACGTTAGTTCAAAATCTAACCATGTTGAAGTTTTGTGACGTTATCATGTTTTCATCCACATATTAAAGTATGTCATCATGATACTGTCCTACTTGGCCTAACGGAAATAAATGCGAGAGAAGGAGCAGTTAATAACTAAAATAATCAGACCCGGCGCCACGGGGGGGCATTTCGGGGCCGTGCACCCCCAAATGACTGCTTGTGCCCCCCAAGCGAGGACTCTGCCCCGAAGAAATTAACAGGCTCGGGGCTACTGAAGTGCAAACCGAGGCCCCAAATTGGTGCTTTTTTGGAGATCACCCGTTTTCGACCGAAAAAAATGTTTAAATTTGTGATTTCGGCCGGAAAATCCTTTAGAAGTCCAGTGAAGACCTTTTTTTTTCTTTTTGGAGATCACCTGTTTTCAGCCGGAAAAAATGTTTGAATTTGTGATTTCGGTTGGAAAATCCTTGACCTTTAGTCCTCAAGAATTCCAGTGAAGACCTTTTTTTGGGGGGGAGATCACCTGTTTTCGCCCGGAAAAAACGTTTGAAAGTCTGATTTCAGCCGGAAAATCCCTCTGAATTTGTGGTCTTTATCTGGTTCATTTCGTCCAGACTAGGATAAATTTCTTGTGCCCCCGTGCCCCTCTCGAATTCGCATAAATAAGTTCTCGTGCCCCCCAAAATTTATTTCTGCCCTCCCAGTCACGCTATCCTGGCGCCGGGCCTGAAAATAATTAGCCTATCTGTTGGTTATCGAGTCTACGCAGCAGCGAACTCGAACCAAGGAATAAGTTCAACAAACCAAACAACCGCAAAAACATAAACGCTATTGTAGGCCTACTCAAAAGCAGAAAAGATAGGTAAATACTGACTAGAGTAAATTTAGCCAACTATCCAATTGGTCAGCTGCAAAACTATAACGCAAAGCCTACCAGAGACCAGTAAGTTATACGTATTTTGCATAAAAATTAAGAGACATTGGCCAGGACGTTCTTGGCCTAGACGACACATATTGATCTCCTTGGCCTCGCAGGTCAAGTCTTTGGCCTTTGCCTCGAAGTTTCAATTCCTCGGAAATTGCCCTGTTCTCGGCTCGAGGACAGCAGTATTTTTTGAATTGTTAAAATTTTGTAGATCGCCAGAAAAAAATTTTTGAAGACTTTTTTCGGGGATCGCCTGAAAAATTGTTTGAAGACCTTTTTTTTGAGAACACTTGCGCCTGTGTCTTAGGCCTCGAGCGTTCCTGTCCTTGTCCTCGAGAGGGTCTGTCCTCGGAAGGGATGTCCTTGGCCTTGAATTTTTTTGTGTCCTTGGCCTTGGCTTCGAGCCTAGTGTCCTCGACTCCACCTCTGGCACTCAGCTACTTTACTAAATACCGCATAGCGAAAAAAACTTAGCAATCCAAATAGAAACAAACGAGGCCGAAAATTCTCGAAATTTGAGGAGTCACAGCCAGTTGCGATCCCTACGAACCAGAGATGGAAACCGGTCGGGTCGACCGGCATCGGTCGGGTTGAGCGGCCGGTCGGTCGGGTGAGATTCTTCGACCGGCCGGTCAAGCCGGTTGAAACACCAGTCAAATTCTCCTTTCTTGCAACTAAAAAGCATCTAAGCACCAACCGAAATATACATCTATATTTTATTATACACAAAATTTTTTATAAAAAACAGTATTAACAAACCATACCTTTTGAAAACACTTGTTGAATGATTTCAAGCCGCGACTAATATGTTGCGACCATTAAGACATGCACATCCAGGGGCGTATTTAGGGGAGGCATTGTGCCATGGCCCCCAATTTAGACCACGGCACAAAGCAAAAAAGTGCGAAATATACGTCAAAATCGCGTAATCAGATGAAAAAAAAGCATTCATGTGGAAGAGACTTACGCTACCCGGTATTTTAGCATCATTTTAATCAGCTTCAGAGTAGGAGAGGAGCAGATTTTTTAGTACATGCTAAAATCTTGCCGTTTTGAATAGCTTTTTTTAACTTAAATTTACCACATTCTACACTGGGCAAGAAAGTCATGGCTCTTATTTTTTTTATATCTAACTAGCCATGGTTTGTTCTGAAGTAGCAGCACTTTTGCAAACTTCTGGGGCACATTATATTTCGAATATTTTCCAGCCAATGTCATAACAGTTTAGTGTCTGCTGCTTGGCAAATTGTAAATAATCTGTCACAAATAGCTAAAAAATTTCAACTTCTTTTCTTGGCCTACGCGTAATATCATTAGAAACAACGTCTAATAATTTAGCTTGTGCCCTTCAGATTTTTTTTATGCTTATTTTGTGCATGTTGTGCGCTGCTCAACACAGGTCTTAAAAGTTCCGGTGCGAATGCAACCATGGTGCCATCAAAAAAGGAAACTTTCTAACACGTGGTTACAATGTCGACCACAGAAGCCACAGTGCCGATACTGATAATACTACGGTAGGCTATCGCATTATATACGGGAGGTCGATATATGCATAATGACAATAGAAAGTCGCTGTCCTTCCAAATAAAAATTTTTGGCCGCATGTATAAAACAAATTTTATGCAGCCTTGCCTAAAACTCTACGGCAAACTATAAAACCAATTTTTTTCTTCATTTTGGCAAATGCCTCGGAGCTCGCCAACTGAATTTCAAAACTGAAAATCTCTCTTATCTCTTCCAAACATACTTGCATATTCACTATTGGTTCTAACTTTCTTCGACTGTCGAAGGATAGCTCGACTTTTTCAAGCAAATATAGAAGGAAGCTTAGGCGTCGTGCATTTCGACCATATGCGTCTAGTTACTAGTCATCGCAGTTTAGTTTCGAAAACTTTCTGGTTTGATTTTTTCAACAGACTAGAGACAGTACTTTGTAAAATAACATCTACCCAATATGGGAGGAACTCGGAGGATATAGAATCACAAAAAAAGGAGGGCAGAAATAAGTTCCTCAATAATATGCAATGCAACATAACCAGCAGGTCTCTAAATAATGTAGTTTACCAACGAACTTTAGGCGACATAAACCCACAAAGCAAATTAAAATCCAAGCCAATCTGCAGAGATGTAGTAAACCGATTGCTATTTTGAGCCAAAAATAGCTACAAAATTTCATTTGACATACAATCAGAAATGGGCTCATAGGTCTACTACAACAAAAGTAGCAAAGCTCCTTGTCTGAGAAAGTAGCGCGCTACCTCCCTTGTCAATACTGTAACGGCACTTCTCGCTATTTCAGCCTACATTTATCATCATAGAAAATATCTTTCAAAAGTCAAACTTACGAACATATGTTTTCACAAAGGCTTGGCATTTCGAAGCGTTTGTAGCTTTGTCCAGCTTGCTTTGAGCTTCCAATCGTCTGTTTTCAATGAAAACATTTTCAATTGACTGTTTTTAGTTTTAATTCTAATTTCTAACCCGTCAAAATGGTAACGGAATGCTTATTCCGCAAAAGTAGCGTTGCTGTTGCTATTTGTCCAAAAAGATGAGGCGCTACTGCCTATCTGTGAATATAGTTTGACATTGGACTAAGTTAATACCGTAGGTTAAGCGATGAAAATTTGGTGACTGATTTTCTTTTTGCTAGTCCTACACTTCCGCTAAGGTAGCGAAAAGTAAACTCGTTTCAGTACAGTAGAGTGAATGATAAGAAAAGCATAGGCGGGTTCCTTTGCTCAAATTCAGCTATGCGAACTAGGGCTTCACTCTCAAAAAAACAGTTTGCTGAACTTAAACTCGAAAAAATCTGTTCGAGTTTATTAAAAAGAAATTTAAAGGGGCATTGAGGCCTAATTTTAACTTATTTATTGCCACGCAAAACAAAATTGCATTGTTTCTACTTTTTTCGGTTGATTTCAGAATCCTTCAACTTCTACAGTACCTATATTGAAAGATACTTGCATTTCTTTTTTCCTCTATTTCTAACAATCTTGCCATATTTTTTTAACAATTTTTGAATCAATCATTAGATGTCAAAAGCGTGGATGTACAGTGCTCCCGGTTAGATTTGAACCCGGGATTTTATTTTTGCAGATTTAAGACGCATTGTTTCTTGTTTTATTTGCAGTACGTGCATTTTGCACTTATCAAGCCAGGGTACATTTTGATTTTGCATTGCTTTAAAACCGGATTTTGTTTTAACTCGATCTTCAGTTCAACTTTGATGCTTTTTGACAATTTATAAAATTGTAGCGTTAGGAACAAATTCAATTCACCAACGTCTACAGCTCTAATTGTTAGTATAAAAGTTACCTTTTCTTGATTCTTCTTTAGTAAGCGAATTTTTCTGGAAAGTAATTTGGAAAATTAACACACTAACTTGAGCTTAACTTAACATTTTTTGTTCATCAAATTACAAATTATCGAAAAGCATCAAACTAGAACTGAAAATCGAGCTCAACAAAATCCGTTTTTTGAAGCAATGCAAAATCAAAATAAACGCTTGCATAATTAGTGCAAAGCGCACGTTTTGTAAACAAGAAGCAATACATCTTAAATCAGCAAAAATAAAATGCCGAGTTCAAATCTAACCGGGAACACTATAGATGCAGCGATAATCTCAGGAAAACATAATTACCATGGTTACAAGAACGCATAAACTATCCCAAACCTACCCTAAGCTAAACTCTTAACCCTATTAGTATCGCATGGGGGATGGGGGCGCAAATTTGCCCCTCTCTTTGTTACGTTATTATAGATCCTAAACGAAACAAAAGTTTTGCTTTGATGCACCCTGACTTTGAATTAAATTTTATAGCACACATTTTCAGGAAGTTTGGGGTCAGCTGGATAATCGGAATTTTTGCCCTTGCCTTTGTCAGAGACACCTGAGTTTCAGACAGTTTTGAGCACAATGCATGCTTATCAACGCGCTTATTCCATTCAACGTACTGCGCATTCATTATCGATCCTAATCTTAGCTGGAATAAAATATTGCATTTCCTGATAAATGCATTTCATCATCATTATAATGCAATTCAAAACTATGACTTTTTCTGCTGTTTCTCAAAATAAACTGCGTTTGCATAAAAAAATATTCATTGCCATTAGCTGATGAATGCATAGCCGTAGAAGGCGGGGGGGCAGGGGGGGCGGTCGCCCCCCCATTCGGTTCGAAACGTCGAAAAACGTCGAAAATTTGGACAAATATTCTATTTATTTGGGCAGCTATTCTGTTTATTTGGGCACATGATTGGCATGACCTTTTTTTTTTTTTTTTTGGAGAACTCCTCAATTTGGACAGAAAAACCGTTCAAATTTCTGTGAAGACCTTTTTTTTTTTTTTGGATAACACCTCAATTTGGACAGAAAAACCGTCTCAATTTTGACAGAGAAAGGCAAGTTATTTTTCGGGCAGAAGTTTGTTGCCCCCCCAAATCATTTTGAGCTCCTACGGCCATGGTTGAATGATATAATGAAAATAATACTGCAGCATTCTAAAATTTGGTGAATTATGCTATATCTCAGTCACAAAAAATGACAAATAATAATCAACGCAAGATATTAAAGATGACGTCATTACGCATGTGACGTCACCATACAAGTGACGTTATCGTTCATGTGATGTCATCATGCATATGACGTCATCATCTGCGATGATTTTATCAGAGATGTCTTTGAATTAACAAAAGTCCGAACTGAAAATAATATTCAGAAACATTTAGAAAAATTTGCATGATGTTACAAGAATTTACTGGTTTTGATGACGTCATCGTCGTTTTCGTGACGTCACAACCTCAAAATATTTAATTTTAAAAATTTAGCAAAAAAAGCTTCTACACGCAAAAAATCTTACATCTATCACTTACCAAACAGTTCTTAGATAGAGGGGGCAAATTTGCCCCACCCAGGTACAAATAGGGAGTGAAAATAGCCCGGTAGATATAGGGTTAAAAAGGAAGTAATAAAAAACGCGAGACTGAATATTCTTTCTTTTCGTTTTATTCTCGTTAACTTAAAGTTTTTAGTGAAATAAGCCGATCACTAACAATTTGCCACAGGTCTGCCACAAAACCTAGCTTCTAGGCCAACTAGTCTACCATTAATTAACTAGTTGTTTGAGGCCATGTTTTGGACGAAAATTACACACAGGAGAAGAAAGAAGAAATTCCGACGACTTCGCATTTAGGGATCAGAAAAAAATAAATCCACAAGCTTATCGGGCATATACGAAATCAGTCGTAAATTATATACTACTATTTTATTTATTAAAATCGATTTCACCGCAGCGGGGCATCATCAGTTAGATGTTATTCAAATAGAATCCAATCATATACTATTTGAATAAGATCTAACTGATGATGCCCCGCTGGGGTGAAATCGATTTTAATAAATAAAATAGTAGTATATAATTTACGACTGATTTCGTATATGCCCGATAAGCTTGTGGCTATATTATTTTGTTAATTAACTAGCTTACCAGTTGATTCTAAAAAAATTTAAAGTCAAATCTATCTTCTGTGTTTTCGTGCACCGAGCTAATTTTACTCTAAAAATTAAAAAAAACTAGGCAGGTCTTTATAACACAAGCGAAAATTATGAAGGCTATCGGATTGGTTTTGGCCTATTTTTTAAGTTTCTTTCTAATTGCACCAGATTGAATATCTTTGTGTTAAAAAGAATAATTCAAACTAATAATCCTAGAGCGGTAACGCGTTCGTCTCTGGAGGGGGGAGGTCTGAGGTTCAAATCTCTGGCCGGTCAAATCGGACACAGTGTTGCCAACGGCTCGCCACCGATGCGACATTTCTTCGAAAGAAGCTGTGTTGCCCGAGCGCAATGACGCGGAGATGGGCCCCGCCAACTCGTTACAAGCTTCGGCGTAATACAGTGAGTATAATGAAAGGTTTGATTTGAATCGTAATTCTAATTTCAAAATCACATCTTTGTCGCAAAAGCTACAGCAGAAGCTAGGCAAAAACACATTCTAACCCCAGGACCTACAAGCAGCCGCATTTTTTTCGTAAACTCAAAATCTTTCCCGTTAAACCTGTTTAACGACAAACAATGAAAAAAACGGGACAAAAACGTTGGTAATCAATTATTTTTTATATATTTAGTGTAAAATTCAAAATTAAGGTGCAGTGCCCCTTTAAAGATTGAAATGTTAGAAAGAAATATTTTCGAGTTGATCAAGCCGTGTAACTTAAGATTAAATTAAATTAATATTAAATTAATTAAATTAAGCGTTTTTTCCAATACCTAGGTGCAATCCTGAACCTAATTGCAATGAGCACAGCAGTGAACAACTAAACTTAGATTTTTGTTACCCTAAACTAAAAAAACTTGATATTTTTGCCGAACGTGAACTTAAAAAAATTAGAGAGCTTGAACTTGGACTAGCTAAAAGAGACTGAATTCGAATAAAATTTGTCAAGTTCGCAGTTTTGATGGGAACAAGAGTTATCGAAAACAATATATACAATTTTAATTATCGAAATTATCGAAAACAATATAAATCGACGCTTCAGAAATTAAGGACAAATTAAGAACAGCCAGCCTCAACTTAAAATTTGCTAGTTTGTATAAAAAGTGTAATGCCAAATGGACTAAGCCAAGATATTTTTCTCGTTCAGTAAGCTAACTGCTGCCGTAACGTGTCTTGGTTTATACCAAAAGTCAGTTTTTCAGTCTAATTGTGTATTAAGTTAGAAATGAGCAACATACAGTAAATATAGAGTATAATGCTTGGAATGAAAAATAGTTTCTAGAAAATGAATTTTTGAGGAAATGTAAATTCTGGATAATAAGTTTTTGGGAAAACTTAATTTTGGCCCAATGTAAATTCTGGCAAATAAGTTTTCGGGGATATTTAATTTCGGACAAGTGTTCATTCTGGCAGATGTAGTTTTGGCCAAGAGTTGATTCTGGCAATAAGTGTGATTTCTGACAAATGCTAATTCTAGAAAACGTTCTGGAAAATGTTTTTTTGGCAAAATGATTTACTGGGAGGTGTAAGGATCATGGATGCGAACTCAAACTGGAAAATTTTGATTGTGTTGCCAAACTCGAAAACATAATCGTTCTGAACTCGAACTTGAACTCGATAAAAACTGTTCGATTACATTAAAATGAAATTTAAAGAGCAAAAAATTGTCGAAAAGAAATATTTTTTGTTGATCATGCCATGTAAATTGAAATTGTCGACTACTTGATGCCGTTATTGTCGTGGCGAGTTAGAAAAATAGCATGTCTAAAAAAGGGAGCAATTGAGTCGAAAGGTAAACTTAGTGTTTTTCGCCGAACTTGAAAATTTAGAAAACTCCAACTTGAACTCGGACTTGTTAAAATAAGTTGAACTCGAACGTGAATTCGAATAAAAATGAATCGAGTTCGCAGCCCTTGTAAAGATACCGATTTTTTACGTTTTTTTTTTACTAAAATAACTCAATTTTTTAAGTCCATTTGGTAAATTTTGGTTTATAATGTGTATATCTAGCAGCGCAATTAAAATATATAAGCAAAAACTACGAAAGGCACAAGCTGCTTTCATTCCTATCCCTTTTGCTGCTAATGCACGTATAAGAACAAGCAAGGAAATACTCGTAAGAGTAATTAGGGACTTTCGTAGCCATTACCGATATCGACTAAGATTTTTTTATTCATTTGCAAACTGTGTAGCAAGACTGCGAACGCGATACTAACTTATGATTGGCATTGGCTGGAGCACATCTGAAATATACTGCGACGTGCCCCACTAGCTTCTTAAAAACAAATGCTGCTACAGTTAAATCGTTCTGTGGTTACAAAACGTTTGAAGGTGTTTGATATTATGGCCCAAATGGAAGAGGCATAGGTTTCATGGTACAGTTCTTTTTGCCCTTAAATCATTATCGGGCATTACCACAGTCATGCCTTTTTTATTGTAACAGACAAGAGTATATGTTTGTGATCTTGAGTGGAAAAAATTTTTATGGCAGCAAAATTGCCGGCATGGGGTAAGATAATCATAAATCTTCATTATCCAAAGCTTTAAACTAGGGCTACCATACGTCCTCTTTTAAGAGAATTTGTCCTCTTTTTCGGTTTAAAATGAATTGTCCTCCGAGAACACCCAAAAAATAGCCAAAACTCCTCTTTTTCAATGCTCAGAGCTTAAAGGCGGGATCGAAGACCAAACCAACGAAGACGATATCCTTTCGTTCACCATTTTCGAAGGGCCAATTTCAGTCTCAATTTCGGTGAAGACCTTTTTTCTATTTTTTTTTGGAGACCACCTGTTCTTGGGCGGAAAAAACGTTTGAATTTCCGATTTTGGCCGATTTATTCTGCAGTCAACGCCGATTTATTCTCAGTCCAGTACCTTCCGCGAGTTTGGTCCTTTGGGCTTCTTTTTTAGGAACTGTCCTCTTTTGGGTCAATGAAAATATGGTACCCCTGTTTAAACTGATTATCAATTGACTTTAAAATACGAGGTGCATAAGCCTTTTCCACGTTAAAGCTTATTTCTAGTGTTAAAAGTTGGAATAGTTTACTACGACATATATGAGATAAAATTTTAACTTTCAATGACAAAACCAGGGATATCTAGAACTGGACAAAACATCATCAGATAGGCTACTATAGCTTTTCTTTTTGCAATCACGTACCTAGTGTTCATAAGTGAAACCATTTCTTCTGTGGATAATTTGCACGCGCTAAACATGATCAGTTTCTTCACGCCACACGCCTATCTGTGTGAGGTTGTTTTCTTTTTCTTTTTTTTTACCAGTTTTAGTCATTTTTTTAATTTTTTTTTTTTTTCTAATCACCAAAAATAAAACAAAATTTCCCGTTTAGAGTCGAAATCTTACAGCTGATTTTTGTACTATTTCTAAGAGGAGGAGCAGACTCGGCGACCGTGTCGTTCGATTAAGCGACGTTTTTATTTTGTGTCTTCGCTCCTTCTGGTAGTGCTAAAACGTGTTTTTTAAAAGTTTGCTGCATTTGCGATGTATTTATTTTTGCTCGGCAATAAAAGGTTATTACCAACTACTATAATGCTTCATTTTGTCTAATTACGCTGATTTTTACGTTTTTATCTAGCATACCTAACGGCTTCACCTCATACTTAGCTACCGTGAAAGCAATACACACACAAACTACGCGATTAGCATAGGCGTAGCCACGATTTTTGAGTGGGCGGGGCCCAAATCACATGCAATGACGTCATCAGAAACTTCGTAAGAGGAATTTTTTGTGGGGGCAAAGATACCGTAGAATGGAAGATCAGAAGCCGTGGCCAGGTGTTTGCACGTAACTAGGAACTCGTTCAAGGAGAGGGCTTAAACCAATAGTTAAAACGTCTTAATTGGGAGACGTGTTTGAGTAAAGGATTGTACTGTAATTCAAACGTATCACAGACGAGGATCTGGGGGGCGGAACCCCCAGCCGCCGGAGGCTATGGGGGTCTGGGGGCTACGCCCCCAGCCGCTGGGCGACTTTTCGTATTTTTAGGAAAAAGCTGTTTTAATACCATTGGATCACATTTTGCACGTATTCAGAGCCATCTGAAAGTACTACATTTTCAATATTTAAAAGTCAATCGAAAAAATTAAGCTGTTCAGTCCTCCTTTTGCTTGCAATTTAAGTCCAAAACACGTTTAAAATCTTGCATTTTGGGGTTAAATTTTGTAAGTGATTGGGCCCAGATAGGGGGAAGTAAAGTGCATTGCCTCCTGCAATATTTTAGCAGTAAACAACAATCCAGTCGAATATTTTATTTAGAGATTATTGTTTTGTCATGAAAACAACCAGTTATAGGAGTACACATACGGCCAGGGGGCCCAGGCCCTCTCAATTCAAAATTTTGTTCAATGGGCATTCCCCTAACTGTTGCTAATTTTTTTCAAAAGTATTTTGTTGCATAAAAACTGGCGCGGCGGAGGTGAATGGTAATTGAAAAATGTACAATAGATAGTTACGCCTACAAACCATGTTATTGCCCGGGCCGGATTTACACTGAGTTGGGCCCCAGGCACTTTGATATTTTTGCAATATTTTCCTGCCATATACAGGTGAAGACCAAAAAAAATCTTATCTGAGCGCGGGGCCCCTGGCACTGTGCCATATGTTAAATTCGTCCTTGGTTATAGCATTACGTTCATAAAAAGGTTAGATGAGGTCCTCAGTTGGCAACTTTTAGGATAAAAATTCTTAATTTTGCTCGGGTTATACGTTTAAATTGGTTGGCAAACATGAAGAGGCCCGGGCCCCTGGAACAATTTGGGGCCATTTACATTGGGGGCCATTTAAATATTATTGTAGGGGGCATTTTTAAATTGGTTGGCATAAATTAAATTGAGGGGGCCCGGGCCCCCTGGTTCAATATTATAGTTAATTACTGTTGTAAGCATGTACTGTTGCACGCGAAGATGCCAAAAGAAACTGAAGAATAGTCTTTTTTGTGATATTTTTATCACTGGTAGCATTTCAATTGGGAGGGCAGACCCCTTAGCCCCCCCCCCCCCCCCCCTGGCTACGCCTATGGCGATTAGCCTCATCTGATTTTACTGTAATTTGTTTCTGCCAAGATATAGAATTAAAAAATTGCAAAGAAACTTCTAATATCAAGGAGTCAAAATCTAGAACTCATTATTAGAAGAATTACAAATTTTATCGTTTGATCAATTCAAAGTAAAATATAAACAAAAGTTATTGTAGAAATTGAACGATAAATAGCACGATAGTATTTATGCACTAAAAATAAACTAGCAGACACATATTACGAAACTTTTTTAGTCAGGAAATACGCCTTGCAATCAAAAAATGCTGCTGTAACTTACAGTATTGGTGACTGCTCGGCTTTATGACCGTGAGGTCCCTTGGGCAGCCTTCCGTTGCAATTCAAGAGACTGCAGTTTTTGCGATACATATTGCCTTGCTTGTTTGTTTTTTTTGTGCTTTAATTGTATCTGTTTTGAATTGTAAAATAAACCTTCATACGTTTACGTCGTTGCGCCATGACCCAAAGGGGAAGGGAGCAAAGGCATAATGCTCCCCTTAATATGCAACTGGTTTAGAATAATTGATACATCTTACTATGGGGCTACTCTTTGGAGGAAGCCGCTTAAGAGTTGACCATTTTCCGAGTTAATGCAGTTGAAGCTTGACATCTTACAGGTAAAATTTGCTCCTTGTTCGAAGCCCCCAAATACAGATCACTGTAAAGCGCCTGATTGAACAACGCAACAATGTGACCAGGGTATATCTTAAACCCAGACCATGAGATCTGGGTCGGCGCTGAAACGCTCTTTACCCTTTCTGCCACGCTATTAACTTTTATATTGTTCAAGAAAATCTGATTTTTCTGTTCTATGCCGCTTGGACAAGCGATTTTTTTCAGGAAAGGACAAGTGCAGCTCACAAAATATGAAGTAGCATATAAGCATGCATGTGCACTAACGCAACACTCTCAATTCAGGAAGGATCAAAGTAGCAAAAAACTTTCCGAAATTTTGAGTAATCTATTTCGGGAGCTTTGCATTGCAGTGCCATCTTTGTGGAAGGTAACCCGAATTTAATAGTCCTCAAACTCTATTTTACAAATTCATCTATCACCTACTACAAATTTCTACAGCAATTTTACTTCCTAACATCGCCTTAAGTTAATTCTCACCGTAAAAGAGGAAAATTTTGAGAAATTCCAATGTTGTAACGCACCTAAAAGACGCCAAAACTTGACGTCATCAACAACTTTCCAAAGGTTTAAACTGCTCGCAAACTTTACGAGCGTTTGCTTAACTTCACCCACACAAAAATGTTGATGAATGGTTAGCCTATTTTGAGAAAGTGAGGTGAGTGACCACTGGCGAAAATTGCCCTCGCTTTGCGTCCAGTGTAAATACACCTCCAGCCTTCCAGGTGGGGGTTAATTAATTCATGCGTATAAATCTATGTCCAAGGCTTCTGTCACTGCAACGAGAAGACTGTTTAACCCCAATGGAAAATACGGTGAGGGTACAAGCATCTCTCCCACAAACACAACGACGCATCGTCAGGTCGGGAATCGAAGATCAGCAACCATTTCACCAGTAACCCGTCGTTTTACCACCTGAGCTATTGCCACCGCACGGCGGGGTTACAAACCAGATATCAATTGTTTACAATCACTTTCCAAAATGCCTTTGAAAACCTGAAAACGATGATTGAATTGCTTTAGAGCGTGGATTTTGTACGCACTGCCAAAGCCGCCAGCTTGACTAGCAACGCCGTAAAATACGCGACTTATGCGAGAGTGCAAAAGTGCCATAGAGCACATAACACAAGGTTCTACCGTAACATAAATGTCAAGACCTGTGCAAATGTAATGATTTTTGGAGTCTTGTTCACAACCGCTAGATGGAGCACAAGTTTTATAAACATTTTTAGTCACATTTTTATAAAAATTTGGGTTAAAATAAAGGTTACCATCCGGGTTTTCTGTATTTGACAAAAAGGGTCCATAGTTGTAAGCCCCACCACCTTGGGCTTTAGCGACCAAATCAATTGCTACCATTACTGCGTGGTGTAGAGGGTGCTGAAAAAGGGGTTTTGTTGACGTATGCTCCACATTGATAACGTCATAAGCGCTAGATATAACCGTGTTCAATTTAGGGTCAACGATTACGGCTCCACGGCAACAATTTTTATCATAACATTTTCCTTTTTGGGCTGCTTTGACAGCTAGTTTCATGTGTTCTTCAATCTTGAGTAATTGCTCGTTTGAAAACAAGGTACAGTCTATTAATGCAGTTATCGATTTGTCTTCGTGAAACGATACCGGCCAATACTCCTTGCTGAAATTAAACTGGGATCTTGTGAGTGGGGGACGAGTGGCCAGTTTCACAGACAAAAAATCTTGAAGTAAATCAGTCATATGCGTTGGCAGTAATTGAAGTTTCAAGATCGTTTTGGAATCGCAAGAAATTCTCAATTTCTCAACTATTTGTGCATGTAGCTCCGGAAGAGAGACAAATAGTAACACTTGGAGAACATTTTGGTCATCAACAACTGCTTTACGCACTCTTTTTACATGCTGTAGTCCAGAAAGCGGATAATGTTCAGTTAGATGTTTCAGTACCATTGAGGCATGTTTTTTGTTCTTTAATGTCGCAGCTATGCCAGCACTTAACCCAACGCTGTCAGAATTTGTGAGCAAATCATCTCCCATGACACTTGAAATCGTCCATGTCGGAAGTTTTTTCCCAGTAGAATCCTTTATTTTCTCCAGTTTTTTCGAAGGGGATGCTCCATCGCCAAAAGGAGTATCCATGGTTCGTTTTTGGTATTTAGAAATAGCTGGCTTCATAGTGTTCTCATTAAAACGCTAACATCAATACATTCTGTACGCCTATTTTAATCTGAAAAATAAAAAATGTACATGGCTCACAACAAGCGTCCAAGCACTGGCAACGGATCGATTTTTTCACGAATTTCTAGATGTTTTCAAAGATTATCGGACACTGCATTTTAAGTCCAACCTAGTATACGTTTTAGATGATGTATTTAAAAATGTACGGAGAGAAATAATATGATAATGGTTTCACGCAATTGAGTCTTAAGACTCTTAGCAGCTTAAAACACTGTTGGAGTGCCAAACTAAATAAGGAAATGCTTTTACAACCCCACTAACTTTCTGCTTCCTAGACGTTAACTTGGGTCTTGACGGCAAATCACAAGCTAGTAATTCAAAAATTTACTTTTAATTCAACAAATGTAGCTGTAATTAATTCAACAAAAGTATGCAATGTGCATATCATACAGAGGAACGCATATCACATTCAGTAATACACGTAAAAAAAACACTAAAATATAGTAATGTTCCATAACTCACATGATTTAGCTAAGTGAGCAAATGCTGCACATTTCAATTTCAATTAAAACATTCATTTGGTCATCAATCATCATTTACGTCAATGATCAGTTGTTTACCCTAACCACACACTGGGGAGAATCAGAGTTTCTATCTTGCAAGAATATGACAAAAGTACTGGTACATGGTACAACGAGTATAGACTATGGATATTCTCCACTTCAAAACGCGATGCACTGGCAGAGCAAAACCTTGTTTTTGTGGCTGTGGTTACAGTGTTTCGTCGGGGCATCAAATCAAATCTTTCATTATACTTGCTGTATTACGCCGAAGCGTGTAACGAGTTTGCAGGCCCATCTCCGCGTCATTGCGCCTGGGCAACACAGCTCCTTGCGCAGAAATGTTGCAGCGGTGGCGAGCCGTTGGCAACACTGTGTCCAATTTGACGGGCCAGAGATTTGAACCTCAGACCTCCCGTTCCAGAGACGAACGCGTTACGGTTCAACCAACTGACGAACGCGTTACGGTTCAACCAACTGACCGGTCCTTTGGGGCTTCATGATGGGGTTTAAAATAGTAAGACTAAAAAATTTCCAACATTTTCACAACGCAGAAGCATGCAAAGTAGGATGTTTCATTTTTTCATCAATTTCGAGAAAAGCTTAGTTTGGGCGATTTTATGACGGGGTTTTGGGTACAAGTAACGAATCGAGCGTTTTTTTTCGATTATGACGTCATTCACCGGTGGCACCGGCCGTTTGAAGTTTATGACGTCATATGAGGCGCCGAAATTAGCATATCTCGCGAACGGATCGGGTTAGGAACCTCATATTGGTGTCAAACGACGCAGAATAGCCGGTTTCCTATCTGCTCTTAATAGATTTCATACGTCTATCTGCTACTACAAACCGATAAATCAAGAAAAACCGTTTTTTTAGCAAAATATTGGTCTTTTTATCGCAATTGGCAGCTCTGAAACTTGTTCAATTAGCTTGCCCAATAAGTTTTGTTAGCGGACAATATGTTAGTTACTACGACATAATAAAATTATAGAACATTTCATTATTTCGGTCGCAATCAATTGCTAAATCAGTTTTCGAGTGACATATAATATGAGCTAAAGTTTCCAAAATGCCAGTTACTAGGCACGAAGCAGCCAGTACCCAAAAATTAGACGAGGATTTGAAAGGTGACCGTTTGCCGTTAGCAGCAGAAGTCTTAGGTTATTATAACTTTTTGAGGAGATCTGAATCCGAAAGCAATCCAAAATTTTTGCTGCAATTACCAAACTTTACTGACGTCAAGAATCAACTGATCAGTGATGTGATTGGGTTGTGGGGGAAAGCCAGTCTTCCAATTATTTCCACAAAAAGAGTTGAAACTAAACTAAAGGAACTCATTAAAAGGTATACCCTTGCTCTAAAAAGAGTTAGAAAGACTAAAGAAAAGGATTTATCAGGTGAAAAATGGTTATTTGAGTTGTTTGATTTGAGCAGGTGCAAATGTAAAATTAGCGATCATCCAAAGATCCATCAAACAAAAGTGCTGTGCCCTTGCCCATTCGAAGATCGTGTACCTGAAAAGGAAGCATCTTTCTTGAAGGATCAACGAGGTGAACGTAGAATGATGATTTCTGCCAGTAAAGACTTAACTCACACAAAGCAGTTTTTAAAACGGTTAGCTCATAAACCCAAGAACAGCTCGGAGGATGATGAACCTTGTACCTCCTCATCTTTGGCTACAACATTTAATATTACAGTTGATCCCGATGATGCTGATCCAACTGAAGATAAGGGCGATGCTAAAGAGTATTCGCCAGTAGATATACCGGTTCGTGAAAAAAAATCCATAAAACGAAAATCGTTGCACTTAAAGGATGAGAGTTGCGTGCGTGCAGACAAGCGCATGTTATCTGTTCGTCAACAGTCGGATGCTATTCTTTCTGTTGTAGGAAAAGATGCTGTTGCTGCTTCAGCTTCTACTGTATTTCGCAAGCGCCAGAAATTCAGATTAACTGCCCTTGAAGAGTGTGAAGCTGCCTTGAACAGAGCTGAAGCTCTACAGCTTTGCTATGATGGTCGAGTAGTCAATAAAGTTGATAGGTACGTTTTTCTAGGTCAAGGTGTAGGTTCCAATCAAACCATCAAGTCGGAGCATGTTATGGGTGTTAAATCTTTTCCAAAAACATCGTCTGTTACTGGAGAAGCTATATTTGCAACCATTGTAGATCAAATTTGTGGCGGTTACATAAACAAGATTGTATCGGTAATGGCAGATACTACAGCTGTTAATACTGGCAAGAAGTCAGGGGTAAATGTCCGTTTAGAAAAGTACTTTCAAGAAAAGGTAGGACATGGCATTCACACACTCGAGTGTTTGTTCCATGAGAACGAGATATATTTGTCGCATGTCATTCAATCTCTTGAGGGAATTACAAAGGGTCCATCTTCGCTAGAAGGTGATGCACTTATGAATCTGATACATAATATTGGCAAGCCAAACATGAAAAATCTTCTTTCAAGACAAAGACTTGACATCCGAACCACTCAAATTGCTTCTCTTCATATAAAGTCAAAAGTGGAATGGTTTAGCCAATTAAAATCCGATCATAAAACAGATGACAAGTTTCGCAGTGACCAAATGGTGATGCTGACTCTGGCAAGCTATTTAATTATGGATGTGCGGGAAAATCTTATCAATTTTCTTGCTTATCGGCAAGAATTTTTTAGTCGTTCAAGGTGGATAACAACCGCAAATGGCTATTTGCGACTTCTGCTGTTTTACTATGATAAACTAAACCGCCACCAGCAAACGACTCTGAAACGATTGGTTTCTTACATTGTTTCTGTGTATGTTCCATCTTTCATAATGATGCATTTGAAACCACAAGCTGCTGAAGGACCACAGTTAACTCTCTTTCAGAGAGATTTGTTGAATTCCTACCAAGAAATTGATAGAGAAATTGCTGATGTTGTTTTCAAGTATTTTTTGGATCATGCTGTTCATTGGCTTTCACCTAAAAACGTTTCCCTCAGTGTGTTCTCTGAAGTGCCATCATACTGCATGGAAGCTGTAAAAACTGCTTCGTTTCCAGATGTGGTCAATACTCGAGCTCTTTTGCAAGATCGGACCTCCCGTCTTCGTCATTTTTTCACTTCCGCAAGTAAAAATGCACCCTGCATCACCATGACTTCAGTTAGTCCCAATTTTTGGAAAACAATTGATAACAACAACCGTTCCACTGAACGAAGAATTGGTAAACTGAGATCAATTGTACAAAGTAAAATTAGTGACAATGCTGCAAGTGGTTTAGTCGATGTGAAGATTAGAGCATATTTATGTGCAATGGAACATTTGCAAAAATAATGCGGTTTTAAAAATCACATTGCCGTCTTTGTTTGATGTGTTATGCTTTATGTTTTAATGTTATCTACTATTAAAAATTGTTCTCTTACTAATTGTTTGTTATAAGATTTGGAAGAGGTACGCTAGTCAGCCATCATCTCTTAGGTGAATTAGAACTTCGGTAATAAAAAAATGTTAAAAATACCGGTATCTTAAGCATGAAAGAGCTGGATACTTGAGCTAAATAAAATCTGGTGTAAGTAAAGAAGTCTGCAAAACAAGATCGGAAACATAACTCAAAAACTAAGATTCTGAGCCATATAAAAAAAAACTTCTAGATCCTTACAACTAACCAAAAACTGTAGCAATTGCTGTGTAGTGTTAAAAATTTCAAATTTTTCTAAAAAACACGGTTTTTCTTGATTTATCGGTTTGTAGTAGCAGATAGACGTATGAAATCTATTAAGAGCAGATAGGAAACCGGCTATTCTGCGTCGTTTGACACCAATATGAGGTTCCTAACCCGACCCGTTCGCGAGATATGCTAATTTCGGCGCCTCATATGACGTCATAAACTTCAAACGGCCGGTGCCACCGGTGAATGACGTCATAATCGAAAAAAACGCTCGATTCGTTACTTGTACCCAAAACCCCGTCATAAAATCGCCCAAACTAAGCTTTTCTCGAAATTGATGAAAAAATAAAACATCCTAATGCAAAGGAATTATTTGAGTTGAGGGGTGAAAAATGGAGCATCGGAAAAGACAACTAACCTAAACCCATTCCGAACAGATTGCCACAAGTAAAACTTTCAGAAAATATGCACTTGAAACACAGAAAATTTAACTCTTAAAACAATCCAATGGGAGATCATAACTTTAGTAAGAGTTACAAATAATTTCGAAATTTTTCTGTGCTTAAAATTTCGATATTCAGACCCAAGAACAACACATTTCATAGCGTTGAGGTTTTAGTAAATCAACTCCAGATCAACATCAGCAAATCGCAACAGCGTATAATTTGTTAGCTTTAGCAAACCGAAGCTCACGCTTAAACGTACAAGCTGCACTTGGTTTTCGACTATACAACACCGGAGATCAAGCTTTGAAGTGATTCTTTAGTATTGTGTTCACTAGAGACACTCTTAGGCAGTACGTATTGCACAATATTGGGAGTTTTATGTAGCTTTTAGAAACAAGTGCATGATACCGTTTATTTTACTTTGCTGGGGATTTAGTTTTTTCAAAATCGTCGCCACTTTTTCAACGATTTTTTCGTTGCTCAAACCAGTTTTTCGAGGCTTGAACTTCTTCAACAAGTCTTTAGTGGTGATGGGTTTCAGGGTCAAGTATCGGCGTACTGCTTCTTCCGTGATACCTTGTTGGAGTAGTTCTTTGGTAGGGGTATTGGTTCGTGAGGACGTCATTTTGGCATATTTTGAAGGGATGTCATCAGAGCCCCCAGCGTGACGTTTACCAAGCAAGGAATGAGCAGGGTTGTAACGTGAACGTCGTCTTTTCTCATCATGTTTTTTCGATTCATGGAGCTTGGACCGTGGCCCTGTAAAAGCATTCTTTTTTAAACTATATTAGAAGCACACCAAACAATACAGTGATCCAGTATCTAAATATATCCTTGAACCAAGTCAACTTATCAGCTACTAACTGATTGCCAACATTAAAGTTTGGGTAAGATGTCGTCGACCCGTAACAATTGACCATTCGAATTCTATTGAATAGATTGTAAATGTTAAGGAAACTGAAAGCACTGAAATGAGAGTAGAAGAACAAGAAAACGTTCGTAGTACTGACAGACCCAGAACCTAACGTGATTGAAACCATTGATTCTGGTGGTTGGGCTACTGTAACAGACATACGAGTATGTTGTCACTCATGGGGCAGTTCATGTACTTTTTGACTTCTTTCATGAAAATTGTGAGCAGTAACTTTCAATAATGACATTCACACTAAGCAAACAGCAGGACAATAATACGATACCTGACTCTGTAGTTGGAGTTGACGTAGCTTTTAGAAACAAGTGCATGATACCGTTTATTTTACTTTGCTGGGGATTTAGTTTTTTCAAAATCGTCGCCATTTTTTCAACAGTTTTTTCGTTGCTTAAACCAGTTTTTCGAGACTTGAACTTCTTCAGCAAGTCTTTAGTGGTGATGGGCTTCAGGGTCAAGTATCGGCGTACTGCTTCTTCCGTGATACCTTGTTGGAGTAGTTCTTTGGTAGGGGTATTGGTTCGTGAGGAGGTCATTTCGGCATGTTTTGAAGGGATGTCATCCGGGTCTCCAGGGTGACGTTTACCACGCAAGGAATGAGCAGGGTTGTAAGGTGAACGTCGACCTTTCTCATCATGTTTTTTCGAATCATGGAGCTTAGATCGTGGCCCTGCAAAAGCATTCTTTTTTGGTTCCACGAAGTTTCGGAGCGAGCATTTCGGCACTGTCTAATTCGTCGCCCCGGCACTTTTTGGTACAGACCTTTTCTGCACCACTTCGGTAGCCTATCGTTTGACAGTTCAGTTATTCATTTTTTTCCTTTGTCTTTTTCTCCGTTTCGCGCAACTTTTAAATATAAATAGGTCAGTAGAATTTCTTCAAAGCAATAAACAGTTGTAATTGAATTTCAACAAATTCATTACTGCTATGCACCAACAATGATAATTATCTGCCTGTTATTTCACTTAAAATTGGAACCGAACGTGTTAGCAATAAAATGCTTTTGCGTCAACAAAAACCTTGCAAAACGAACATATCTTAAATTGTTAAAATTTTTGTGTTTAAGCTGAGGTTAACGTTAAGTTTTCACGGAGTTTTACCATATAAAATAAAAGCGATTTCATGCTCCATAGACAATGTCAACTTGATGATTGCTTTTTCAGTTACGGATATCATTACTCGTTAGCAAAAGAAATCAACATACACAGAAATAACTAATATTATTCTTTCACGGTCAGTACTTTTTGTTTTATTTAATATGCGTGCACTGAACATTTATTTCAAAGCAACCATCCTTAGGACTACAAAAGCCTGAAACAGAAAGAAAATAAAGAAAAAATAACTGAACAGTCAAACGGCTCCAAATTGGTGCGCAAAAGGACCCGTGCCAACAAGTGCCGGCAAATAAATTGTGATCCCTTCTTTTTTAAACTACTGTATATTAGAAGCACAACGCATGATATAGTGATCCAGCATATAAAAAATCTTCAAACCAAGTCAACTGACCACTTGTAACTGATCGCGAACCAATTGATTGTTAGCATTAGGGTTTGGGTTAGATGGTGGTCAGTTGTCGTCGACCCGAAACAATTGACCATTCGAATTCTATTGAATAGATTGTAAATGTTAAGGAAACTGAAAGCACTGAAATGAGAGTAGAAGAACAAGAAAACGTTTGTAGTACTGACAGACCCAGAACCTAACGTGATTGAAACCATTGATTCTGGTGGTTGGGCTACTGTAACAGACATACGAGTATGTTGTCACTCATGGGGCAGTTCATGTACTTTTTGACTTCTTTCATGAAAATTGTGAGCAGTAACTTTCAATAATGACATTCACACTAAGCAAACAGCAGGACAATAATACGATACCTGACTCTGTAGTTGGAGTTGACGTAGCTTTTAGAAACAAGTGCATGATACCGTTTATTTTACTTTGCTGGGGATTTAGTTTTTTCAAAATCGTCGCCATTTTTTCAACAGTTTTTTCGTTGCTTAAACCAGTTTTTCGAGACTTGAACTTCTTCAGCAAGTCTTTAGTGGTGATGGGCTTCAGGGTCAAGTATCGGCGTACCGCTTCTTCCGTGATACCTTGTTGGAGTAGTTCTTTGGTAGGGGTATTGGTTCGTGAGGAGGTCATTTCGTCATGTTTGAAGATATGTCATCCGGGTCTCCAGGGTGACGTTTACCACGCAAGGAATGAGCAGGGTTGTAAGGTGAACGTCGACCTTTCTCATCATGTTTTTTCGAATCATGGAGCTTAGATCGTGGCCCTGCAAAAGCATTCTTTTTTGGTTCCACGAAGTTTCGGAGCGAGCATTTCGGCACTGTCTAATTCGTCGCCCCGGCACTTTTTGGTACAGACCTTTTCTGCACCACTTCGGTAGCCTATCGTTTGACAGTTCAGTTATTCATTTTTTTCCTTTGTCTTTTTCTCCGTTTCGCGCAACTTTTAAATAGGTCAGTAGAATTTCTTTAAAACAATAAACAGTTGTAATTGAATTTCAATAAATTCATTACTGCTCATGCACCAACATTGATAATTATCTGCCTGTTATTTTACTGAAATTGGAACCGAACGTGTTAATAATAAAATGCTTTTGCGTCAACAAAAACCTTGCAAAACGAACATATCTTAAATTGTTAAAATTTTTGTGTTTAAGCTGAGGTTAACGTTTAGTTTTTAAGGAGTTTTACCATATAAAATAAAAGCGATTTCATGCTAAGAATGTGTCGATGCTTTTCTCGCTGAACAGTGAGCAGAATAAACGCTCCGTAGACAATGTCAACTTGATGATTGCTTTTTCAGTTACGGATATCATTACTCGTTAGCAAAAGAAATCAACATACACAGAAATAACTAATATTACTATTTCACGGTCAGTACTTTTTGTTTTATTTAATATGCGTGCACTGAACATTTATTTCAAAGCAACCATCCTTAAGACCAGAAAAGCGCGAAACGGAAAGAAACAAAAGAAAAACTAACTGCATAGTCAAACGGCTCCGAATTGGTGCGGAAAAGGACCCGTGCCAAAAAGTGCCGGTCAATAAACTAAGCAGCGCGGAAAAGATCTGTGCCAAAACAGTCGTGCAGAAAAGATGTGATCCCTTCTTTTTTAAACTATATTAAAAGCACAACGCATGATATAGTGATCCAGCATACAAAGAAATATTCAAATCAAGTCAATTGACCAGGCGCGTCCATTTCTCCAAATTTTTTGGGGAGTCCAATTTCATACCAAGAGCTTTTTTGGCAAAATCTCGCAAATTCTGTTTGCATTGTTTGTACTTCGTAGATTTTGTTTACATTGTTAGTACGTCGCAATAGCACATATGAAGCAGTTTTTTTTGTTTTTTTTTTGGTGGTACGCCGTTTAGATCAGCGTGCGATATTTTGAAAAAAACTCTCATCGCGGCCAAAAGCGGATTGGTGGGGACAAAAGAGTATCTTGAGATATACAACCGTGTCAAATATTTTTTGTGGTATTTTTTTAATGCAACCTTTTTTACGTCTAACTTTTGGGGCGGTTTTCGGGCCCTAAATCCAATGTCAAGTGACCTATTGCGTCGAAAATTGGTACAAGCAAACATCTTATTCAGAAATAGCGGTAACTTTTGGTGAAAAATATTTTACACTTTTTTCCTCTCTACTGTTCCGCAGTGGCATAGCTAGGGGGTCAGCCCGCTTTAGTTGGCACCATTTTAGAATAACACCTTTTCATGATGATATAATCAAAATTTTGATGTAAAAATTCCTAAAATAGTAGAAGAGTTTCTTCAAAAATAACAGACGCGTTGCGTTCATCAGGATAGTTTTTCATAAACACTTCGTACTTTGTTCTACCGATAAGTTTATTTATTGATTTGACGTTTTGCCTCCAAAGCCGGGAGGCTTCTTCAGAATAGTTAACGATAAAAACATATCAACATCAAAATACTTTTACTATTATACCCAAAAACATTACAATGATGAAACAGTAACATTACATAATATTGAAAATTATGTCACTGACAGCGTGAAAAAAACGCAGTATGAAAAAAAATAATAATTCACAGTATTAATACAGAATTAAAAAATAACTATTTTATTAACAGTCTGAGACAGTATGAAAAGGATCTATTGCAAAATACTACATGCACTAGAAAATGTTTTTAGCTACAAAAAGAGATTTATATACGGACGGAACAATGAACCCATCATTGCGATATAAAACATTTAATTCCGAAGATTTTTGGTTTATCAAATAACCTTCCGCTATCCGACGCTTGCGCCAGTGTGGTAATCAAATCCTCCTCAATTTTTTCAGCATTATCCCATTCTATATAATGATCTTTTCTACGACATCTGACGCAATGCAGATTTTATCAGATCAAAATTCTTCACTGCATCAATATGCTCACGTTTTCTAGTTTCTAAGCTTCAGCATGTTTTACCGAAGTACACCGCATCGCTGTCACAAGATTTTTTATAAACAGGGCCCGACTTTTGTTTGTCCAGAACTTTGTCTTCAGGCTTACAAAAAATATCAGACAGGAAACAAACTGGCTTCCTAGCCACCTCCACACTAACTTGCTGTAGAGCACGCTTAATAGCCTCAGTGAGAGTTTGTACGTAGGAAACTACAGTCATGATTTTCGTTTGTTGGGATTCGCTTTCAGAGCGAGCAGGCCGTCGTTTGCGATGATATGTTCGAAATACATTAGCAAATTTGCAATCTATTTCTAAATTCATTTGCAGCACTGCCGAAATTGATCTGAAAAAGCCTCTCGGTTTGGGAGGCGAAATGTTAAATCAATAAATAAACTCATTGGTAGTACAAAGTGGTTATGAAAAATTTCTTTAGATAAAATAACAGCAAATTCATGTAAACCCTCTGAATTTGCAACTCTGTGAAAAGGTAAACTTTTTAATCTTTATGAAAACGTCGTTCAATAAAAAATAAAAATTTCCAAGATACATGAAAAAAAAACACAATTATGCACAAAAGCACATGGACACCAGTATATTGCAATTAATGTTAATTTGTTTCAAAAATTAGCAAGTTTTTCAGCAGCGCGCTTTGCTCCGTCTCCCCGATATTTTCTGAAAGGGGCCACGGTTGGGTTAAAATTCTGGATGCCCTTGCATGCCAGGTTCGCCACTTCGAAAATCGTTCTACCAAGCCTGTCTGCACTACTTTTCCCGCCAAGATACCACGATTTCTAGCGACGCCACTGCCGTTTCGTACTTGTTAGGGTTGCGACTTTCACTACTGAAGTAAATAATCAACCTGCCTAACTGGTACTACTCTTTTTCCAAACAAATATCGGTAGCCCACCCAACGGAGCTTTAATTATTTTCTTCATTCGAAGAGTTTTTTGGTTTTAGTACAACGGTTAGCCTACAAATTTTCTACTGCACGCAAAACAGCAAAAGAAAAACGATCTTTAACCTACCTTCCTCTCACGCTTCAAGTCTCAGCCTGCCCTCGCTCTAAGTGCCCAAAACAGTCAAGACTTTCCTCATTTAGACTTCGTTGGCTTTAGTGACAGCCACACAGTCACAATGACGAGTTTGGGAGTACCAAATAAAAATTGTGCAATAAATTGGCTAAGTGATAATACACACTCGTACTGTGATTATTATTATGAAATCTTGACCTGGCGCTGCAATATACCGTCTTCCAAGATTTTGAGCAAGAAAAATCTGACAAGAGAGAAATGTTATTTTGTTAGTAGCCTCTTCATGATAAATAGCGGACATGTTCCAGTTTTATTGGGGGGTCCTTTACTCTTTGGACCCCCTTAATGCATATCTTTGGGGGGGTTTGGACCCCCTCAACCCCCCAGGGATCGACGCGCCTGCAACTGACCACTACTAACTGATCGCGAACCAATTGACTCCCAGCATTAGGGTCTGGGTTAAATGGTGGTTAGTTGACGTGGACTCGAAACAATTGGCCATTTGAATTCTATTGAAATACATTGTTAATGCTAAGGAAGCTGAAAGCACTAAAATGACAGTAGAAGAAGAATACGTTTGTAGAACTGGCAGACCCATAATCTTAATGTGATTGAAAGCGTTTTATTCTGGTGCTTGGGCTAATGTAACAGACATACGAGTATGTTGTCACTCATGAGTCAGTTCATGTACTTTTTTACTTCAATAATTTGACTGTATCCCCCCCCCCCCCCCCAATAGCGTGAGTATGGTCTACATCTGCATCCCCCCAATAAATTGACTCTGGTGTGCATCTGAGCGTAGGTGTCCACTTGAATTCAGGGAAAAAAGTGTTCCCTTTATGGTGAATACCTTTCTTTCTTCTTTAAGTCTTCACCTATTTTGCTTACCTGAACAAAATCGTGGGTTAGGTTCATCCCCCCAATGTTGAAAATAGGGCAAAACTGGGGTAAAATTGCAAATTATCCTCCCCAATGCTCAACAAAGATCGGCACCCCTGCTTTCATCGAAGAAATTGCGAGCAGCAACTTTCAATATTGACATTCATACCAAGCAAACAACAGGAGAATAATACAATACCTGACGCGGTAGTTGGGGTTGAAGAACTGCTGGAGTTTTTCTTCTCTTTTGGAGAAGTTTTTTTCTTCTGCATAAACAATGCACTTTTGGCTAGTGAATCGTCTGCATCAATGTCACAGTTCGAGTCACCTGACTCGGAGTTGATATCACTGTCTTTTGATTTTTCGTCTTTTTTATGTAAAAAACTCAGATTAAGATTTTGCTTTGCATTCTCATCTCTACTAGAAGAGGAAGTTAGCTCATCCAAGCCACGGGGATTTACATCACTTAGCCCAACACTGTCAGAATTTGTGAGCAAATCATCTCCCACGACGCTTGAAATCGTCCATGCCGAAAAATTTTTTTCAGTAGAATCAATTATATTCTCCACTTCTTTCGAAGGGGGTGCTACATCACCAAAAGGAGCGTCCATGGGTCCTTTAGGGGATTTACGAACAGCTGGCTTCATAGTGTTCTCATTGAACCGCTAACATCAATACATACTGTACGCCTATTTCAATCTGAAAAATAAAAAATGTACATGGCTCAAAACAAGCGTTCAAGCATTGGCAACGGATCAATTTTTTCACGAATTTTGAGCAGGTGTTTTCAAAGATTATCGGACGCTGCATTTCAAGTCTCACCCAGTACACGTTTTAGATGATGTATTGTTTTATGTTTAAAGTTCAATAGCCCTCGCCAAACATCGTTGTCACAATCGGCGACTAATAATAATATTACATCTACTAACGACAGTGCCGGGGATAACTTTAATAAGTCACAAAAATGTTTTTAAAAATGTACAAAGAGATATAATACAACATGATTTCGCGCAATTGAGTCTTAAGACTCTTATCAGCTTTAAAACCCTGATAGAGTGCCAAATTAAATGAGGAAATGCTTCTACAACCCCACTAACTTTACGTTTCCCAAATGATAACTTGGGTCTTGACGGTAAATCACAAGCTGGTAATTCAAAAATTTACCTTAATTCAACAAACGTAGCTGTATATGCAATGTGCATATCACACAGAGGAACACATATCATATTCAGTAATACACGCAAAAAAAAAGAGTACTAATATATGGTAATGTTCTAATATAACTCATAATATTTAGCAAACTAAGCAAAAACATTCATTTAATGGTCATTAATGTCCATGATCAGTTGTTTACCCTAACCACACACTGGCGAGAATCAGAGTTTTTATCTTGCAAGAATATGAAACAAGTACTGGTACATGGTACAACGAGTATGGACTATGGATACTCTCCACTTCAAAACGCGATGCACTGGCCGAGCAAAACCTTTTTATTGTGGATCTGGTTACAGTGTTTCGTCGGGGCTTCATTTCGAAACAAACCTTTCATTGTACTAGCAGTATTTCGTCGAAACGTGCAGCGAGTTTGCGAGGCCCATCTCCACGTCAGTGCACCTGGGAAACACAGCTCCTTCCGAAGAAATGCTGCAGCGGTGGCGAGCCGTTGGCAACACTGTGTCCAATTTGACCAGCCAGAGATTTGAACCTCCGACTTCTCGCTCCAGAGACAAACGCGTTATCGCTCGACCAACTGGTCGGTTCATCGGGGCTTCATGATGAGATTCAAAACAATCGGACAAAAAATTTCACAACACTTTCAACAACGTAGAAGCAAGTAAAGGAATTATTTCAGTCGAGGGGAGAAAAATGGAGCATTCGACTACCTTAAACCTACTCCGAACAGGTCGCTACAAGTAAACTTTCAGAAAATATGCATTTGAAGCCCAGAAAATTTAACTCTTTCAACAATCTAATGGTAGATCATAACTTTGGTAAGAGTTACGAAAAATTTAGAAACTTTTGTGTGCTTAAAATTTCGATAGTGAGACCCAAAGACAACACATCTCATAGTGTTAAGGTTTTAGTAAATCAACTCGAGATTAACATTAGCAAATCGTAACAGCGCATAATTTGTTAGCTTTAGCAAACCGAAGCTCACGCTCGAATGCTCAAGCTGAACTTGGTTTTCGACTATAAAACACCGGAGATCAAGCTTTGAAGTGATTCTTTAGTATTGTGTTCACTAGAAACACTCTTAGGCAGCACGTATTGCACAATATTGGGAGTTTTATGTAGCTTTTAGAAACAAGTGCATGATACCGTTTATTTTACTTTGTTGGGGATTTAGTTTTTTCAAAATCGTCGCCACTTTTTCAACAATTTTTTCGTTGCTCAAACCAGTTTTTCGAGGCTTGAACTTCTTCAACAAGTCTTTAGTGGTGATGGGTTTCAGGGTCAAGTATCGGCGTACTGCTTCTTCCGTGATACCTTGTTGGAGTAATTCTTTGGTAGGGGTATTGGTTCGTGAGGACGTCATTTTGGCATGTTTTGAAGGGATGTCATCAGAGCCCCCAGCGTGACGTTTACCAAGCAAGGAATGAGCAGGGTTGTAAGGTGAACGTCGTCCTTTCTCATCATGTTTCTTCGAATCAAAGAGCTTGGATCGTGGCCCTGTAAAAGCATTCCTTTTTGAACTATATTAGAAGCACAACACATGATATACGATCCAGTATATAAAGAAATACTGGAACCAAATCAACTGATCACTATTAACTGACCGCGAACATATAACCGCGAACCAATTGACCACTAACATTAAAGCTTGGGTTAGGTGGCGGTCAGTTGTCGTGGACCCGAAATAATTGACTATTTGAATACTACTGAAATAGATTGTTAATGTTAAGGAAGGTGCAAGCACTAAAATAAGAGCAGAGGAATAAACGGATGTTCTTAAAACTGACAGACCCATAACCTTATATTGAAACCAGTTATTCTGGTGGCTCGTACACATGAAAATGTAGTAACTCATGGGACTGTTTATGTACTTTTTGGCTTTCATCGAAGAAATTGCGAGCAGTAACTTTCAATATTGACATTCATACCAAGCAAACAACAGGAGAATAATACAATACCTGACTCCGTAGTTGGAGTGGAGGAACGGCTGGAGTTTTTTTTCTCTTTTGGAGAGGTTTTCTTCTTCTGCATAAACAACGCACTTTTGGCTAGTGAATCGTCCGCATCAATGTCAGAGTTCGAGTCACCTGACTCGGAGCTGATATCACTGTCTTTTGACTTTTCGTCTTTTTTATCCAGTAGACTCAGATTAAGATTTTGCTTTGAATTCTCCTCATCTTCACTACTAGAGGAGGAAGTTAGCTCATCCAAGCCACGTGGAACAACTTTGGAGTCGATAATCTCCTCATTTTCGCTACTGATGTCACTTGCATATACGATCTCAGCTCCTTCACCGTCACCATCATCCGAGTCCTCTATACCTTCAGTTGGTTTTTCATCGTTCTCATCAGTAGGCTTTGCCTTTTTTGTCTTCTTCTTTTTCTTGCTTTTTTCATCACCATCACTCTCCTCTTCACTGCTACTTCCACTCATGTAAAGATCATAATCCTCGTTGTCATGGATCATCAAATCATTATTTTTTTCCTGCTTTACACTTTTAGTTTGAACTTTGGATGATCCGTCTTCAGCCACTTCTTCCCCTTCTTCCGCAATGTGGAGCCTTTTTCGAGCCATGTAGTTGAGATGGTTGACAATTTTATCACGCTTATCCCATGCTGCCTCTGCTTCCTCATCCGTAAGAGTCCGATGCTGGATTTTCCTCTTGAAATTATACCAGTCTTCCACAGGATGAGCTTCAAATGTGAAATCAGGTCTCTGAGTGAAAATGAAATACATCGATCCTTCTCCAATGCCACCTTCTTTTTTTCCGCAATATTCTCGAGTGATAAACTTTGGTTTTGTATCACTTTTGCCATTAACTTTCTTTTTCATATCACTTTGAGTGTCGAGGGTTGTGACAGAAAGATCCCAAGGTTGATCTGATTCATTAAATTTACTTTTCTTTATCCCATATTTTAGGCGACGAGCCTAAAATACATAAGGCAAATTAGTAAAAAAAACTTTAATTTAGATTAAAATGACCTGAGATGGAAAATTTTCAGAAGAGTTCTATAGCAAGTGTAAAGAATGCTGTTTTACAATGGAACTTTGCTTTTGTTCTTTATTTATTTAGTTTTTGTGCTTAGCCACATACGATCAAGAAACTAACAAATAAAGCGAATAAACAATACGATCAAAGAAAATACAAGTAAATCATATGTGATCTCTGAGTTTAAGAAGCACCGAACAATCGTGAAGTATACTAGTCATGACGCTCTTTGTCATCGTAATTTCTACTACTATCTAAAAGTGTATGAAATAATTATATCCAGTACTTAAATTGTAAAATTTTGCATGGGAGGACGCTTTTGTAGCCCTGACCAAACGCATTTGGCATACGAAAGTACTTTAGTGAAGATTACGTAATTCCGTCGCCGAAATTGAATAAAAACCAAAAAAAAGGTCTTCCCCGAAAATTGATGTGATTTCTCGCCAAAATTAGGTAAGAATTAGTTCTTTTTTGTCTGATCATCCAGCGCTCAAATCTCGACAAGGGGACACCTAAATCTCGATGGGGGGATGCTAAATTTCGATGGGGGGATGCTAACTCTGGATGGGGGGACGCATCCCCCAGTGTCCCCCCTACAATTTAAGCATTGATTATATCAATAATGTAAGCTGTGCAGTCAACTCACAGCAGAAAACAAAAAACAAAACCAAAACAAAAAAACATACTTACATTAAAAATAAACAAACAAAAAAAATACTCACACACCGGTCAAATTACATTAAATTATACTAGAGTAAAACAGAATTCCATTATTAAGAACAATGTCCTGAGAAATTTAATGATAAGCTATAGACAGTATCCAGAGTCTTCAAGGGCACAATCAAACGTTTGATTAACAGCGTACGACATACTGTTTTGGAATCGACCTTTGTCTTTTACTTCTCGTCAGTAAAGCTAGGACTACAGGTATTGACATGAGCATAGAAAAGCAAAGAATCGCAAAGAAACCAGATCATAACGGAATATAAAACTTTTTTTTTGGAAAATATTAAGGAATACATATGATACTACACGAGATATATCGGTTCTAGTCTAATTCAAGTTGTAGCAGAAAAAGCAAAACCAAGCTTAATACTGTGCTATATTTTTTTCTTTGAAACAATTTTTGAAGTAGTAAAATTTTTTGTTTAATATCTTCATCAATTTCATTCAAGAGTTTGAGGCCTCAAAAATCTAATTTTTTTGCCTTACAGATTAGAGATTAGGAAGTTAGTAGGTAAAACAGTTAAATTTAGTTTGCTTTCTTGCTTGACAAGAATGTACTTGTTCAATGTTATTGAATTGTTGCTGGAGCAAAAGTGGCAGTTTATTATTGCAAATTTTTATGCATAAACTTAGCAAGTTCCCAATTGTAAATGTCATTTAACTGCAGTAAATTTAATTTTTTATACAAATGAGTAACATGAGTAAACTATTTGTTCCAAGTTATTGTGTGCACTATGTTGTTCATTCTTACATTTATTTTATACAATTGGTTATGGGTTGCTGTACCAGTGTACCCCAGACATTGATACCATAGTTTACACTACTATAAACAAAACTATAAAACATTTTGCAAAGTATGCGGTGTTTCATAGTCACGAATTTGATACAACCCTGCACTATGTTTAGCCAATTGCAAGGAAACTTGGTTCATATGAACACTTGAATAGACCAAGTTACTTTTTCATTAATGTGTTCAGGTTACCTCTTCTCTTTGCTTCCTTCCATATTCACTCCCTTCTCCAAACTCTGGAAATTCTTCCTCTTCTTCATAAATCTTTTTAGCGCTCATATCTCGAGTCAACGATCCATTCATCCAATTCTGAAATAATTTTACCAGTAAATTCTTTTAGTAGCCTATAGCATTTAAGCAGACTACACATAACCAGTAATTAAAACTGTTAGTTCAAATAAATCCAACATATTAGTAAGGAAAGTTTTAAATTAGAGACAATAAAACAAAAATGAAAAATATTTATTCATCATGCGTTGTTTATCTAACTTTTCAGAGACTAAGATCTGAGATCACGGTTTGAGTTAGGGTTCGGGTTAGGCTTGGGGTTATTTTTTAAGTTAGAAATTTAGTTTGGGATAGATTTGCATCAAAATTTATTACAAACTAGATGAGAATTTCCAGTCTCTTATTATTACTTTTTATGTTAGCGCAACATTTTAAACATGCAAAAGCATTTGCCTCAAGTCTAAAAAAATAAATCTAATTTCCAAACCTTACAGCTCGACTTGTCAGCTCACATTCAAAAAAATACCTTATTTACGTTAACTGTGAGTACAGTAGCCTGCTGCACTCCTAAGGATATCTCACTGTTATCACAAATCCAACTTACAGAGATGACATTACCACATCAATTTCATTATTTGATTAAAAACAGTAAAGTGTTACTTGAAAGATTAAAACTAACAGAAACTGCAGATTGTGTTTAATTAAATAAAACTGCCATGTAATCAGAGCAAAAGATTTTCATTATATTCTCAAAAGTTATACAAAAAAACTACTGGTAGTACCTTAGACCTGTACTTAAAAACTAATTGTTTTTAATCAAAGAAAACGATTGAGTAATCACAGATCAGTACAAAAGATTTTCATAATATTTTCAAAAACGAAGTGACTTAGCACATGGATTGGGCGTGGCTACATAAACAAACATTCAGGCAACATCACTCATTTTCGGAAATTTTTATTTTGATTATTGCAGTTATAGGTTTGGGTCCTAGGATTAGGTTTTATTACAAAATGTTTGCATGCACAGAACATGTGCCAAGCATTTTCCTTTCAAAAATTATATAAAAAAGCTACCCATAACCTACTTGTAATACTTGCTCTAGTACAGAGTAGGCCCAGTTCTACATATAAAAAATGACCAAACTATATCATTAAATAAGACATAAGTAAAAGTAAAAACTTACCCTAATATCAACATTATCACCTGCATTAAATCTCATCACATTGTACTTCTTTACATTATGTTTAGGGACACACACCAAATACTCATCAGCATTTCGACTAGCCATTCTTAGAATTCTAGATCTGTAGACCTAAGTTGTTTTTTTAACAATATTATATAAGTTCACACAGGGATATCTAGACAACAAGGGGATGTGAAGCCTTTTTTTTTTGCACTTGATATTAAAAGGGCTATTAGCAGGTCTGTGGTTTCACTGCTTTTGTGCAATAATTTGAGTTTTACTAATAAAATAATAGCAGTCGGTTGTGAAAATAGTAAAAAATCTTACAATCAAATGGCTTCAGATGCAAACTATACAAAAAAATTTAGGTAAAATTATAACGACACTTTGTGTACAAGTAATAAAAACTTTTCTTAGTTAGGCAATACATTTACATTAAAACAGTATGCTTAAGTTCATTTCACTGCGATGAACTTAATCATAGGCATTCAGAGAAAAGTGTCACAACTGTATAACACTGAAAAAACAAGGGACAGAAATTCACAAAATACCATCTTGTATGTACTGTATGAAAAAGTAGTACATTTTACATCTAAATTAAATAAAAACATTCAATGTTTAGTGGTAGTCACAAAGCTTTACTTAGCAGTGTAGCTATTAGCAAAATTCAACATTAGGATAAGCTAATACTGATTTTAAAAAATACCTAACACCACACCACAAAAAATAGACTTATCATGAGAGCACTTTTAAAATTAGCTGTCAAAAGTTTTACACATCAGAATCTCTAGAATTAGCTTTGCTGCTAAGCTTTCTTGTAGTTTGCTGCATTTTTGCAGGTGGCTCTAATTTGCTCCAGCTTAACCTTTTTAATTCGTTCTTTGCAAAGCAATTGAAAGCGGTTTGGAAAATTAGTGCAAGGTTTTCATGGTTTTGGAAACAACGCTAGTTAAGGACAGCAGCTGATGAAGAAAAAAGACGCAACAGCGTTTAGTAAAAAAACATTGCTGGCTATCAGATGCCAAAAATTTGATTTGAATCTCGCTTATCTGATAAAACAGCATTGTAACCTTGCATAGTTAAAGTTGCAACAGCGTAGCACAGCTTAGTTGGGGCAAACAAACGTCGATTAGCTTCGTCAAAAAGAGATATATACGGTAATATTCTTTAGGAATGTATTCCTCAATTTGTTCCGGTCTTTTGCTATCAGCCAGCAAAAGAACTTTGCAATCTGTGCATTTTCTTTACCAACAAATACTGCGGCCAATATATTATAACCATTATCAAAGTAAGTTACAGTGGCATTCTGGAGAGATACCGTACTGTATTTCATTAACATTAGGCTATTAACTTCATTCTGTCCAAAAAAGTTGCTAAAGTCATTCAACTTCAACAGCATCTTTAGGGGCGCAGAAATCTAGCTTATTGCTAGCAAAGGAAACTTTGGAGGCTTCCTCAAGCATCTTTTGCTAAAGCAAGCTCACTACTTTTTTTTTCAGCTAGCACATGTTGCTGAACAAAAATAAAAACATTTCCACCACTGGCTTGGCGGACATTAAAAAAATATCCATTTTTGACGATGCTCTGATCCTTTGGGAATTGAAACATTGCTGGTTATTTTGATCTGACTGCACAGATCAATAGCTAGGCTTGCATTCTGGGGCACTGCATGTACTCACCATTGAAACACATCCTAAACATTATATATATACTTAAAATATTAAGGTAGTGACTATTTCACCGAAAATTTTCAACTTAGAGAGAATAAAACGAGAATGAGAAATATTCATCCGCGCTTTTTCATTTGCTTTTTTAGGGGTTAAGATTACGGTTTAGGTTAGGGTTTGGGTTAGGGTTCGATTTGGGAATAGTTTTAGACTAAGCATTTGAGTTTGTGTTATATTTGAGTCAGAATTAATAAAAAACTAGATAAAAATTTCCGGTGAAATAAAGCCTGAAAGCCTTCCAAATATTAAAGGTAGTGACTATTTCACCGAAAATTTTCAAGTTAAAGAGAATAAAACGAAAATGAGAAATATTCATCCGCGCTTTTTTCATTTGCTTTTTTAGGGGTTAAGATTAGGGCTTAGGTTAGGGTTTGGGTTAGGGTTCGATTTGGGAATAGTTTTAGAGTAAGCATTTGAGTTTAGGTTTGATTTGAGTCAGAATTAATAAAAAACTAGATAAAAATTTCCGGTGAAATAAAGCCTTCCAATATTAAACTATGCCGGTATTGATATATTGCGGTGTGTTTAGATCACAATTTAAAGACAGCAACGCAGGTTGAATATTGCGGTATGTTTCAGTGGAAAACGCCAGAAACTTTGCGAAAAATCTGCAAAGACCTTTTTTTTGGTTTCTCAAGTAGAGATTGCCTGAAAAAAATTTTTGAAGACCTTTTTTTGAGATCGCCTGAAAAAAATTTTTGAGGACCTTTTTTTTTTTGGAGAGCACTTGCGTCTCTGTCCTTGGTCCTTCGCCTTGGCCTCGAGAGACTCTGTCCTTGGCCTTGGCCACAAAATTTTTTTGGGTCCTTGGCCTCGAGCCTTGTGTCCTCGACTCCACCTCTGCTCTTAACATACCGGTACAGTATCGAATGTGAGAACTGAAACTTCATCTCCAGGCAGTTTGAAACTCCAAATTGTTATTCTCTTTCTGCAGCTACTTTAAATCTATGCGGCTATTTAAAACTGGGATCAGCGTTTCAGATTAGGGTCTGTAAAATTTGTATCACGTGACCAGCAGACCCCCGAAATTTGACTAAGGATTGTTTTATGCATTCAATCTAACTCCATTCAATTTCAATTCGAAGTGACTTGGCGCACGGAACGTGCGCGGTTAAATAAACAAAGATTCCAGTGACGTCATTCGTTTTCGGAAATTTTTATTTTGATTATTACACTTGTACGTTTGGGTTAGGGTTTCATTTAGGCTCTGGGTTAGGGCTAGGATTAGGGTTAAGGTTAGGGTTTGGGCTTAGGGTTAGTTTTTTAGGCTTTATATCAAAATGTCTGCGCGCACGGAACGTGCGCCAAGCCTTTTCCATTTCAATTTCCTGTTTCCACCTTCAACTGTTCCGATTTCCGAAGTTATGGCATTATGATTATGAGCAATGCTGCCACAAGCAACTTTTCAAAATTCACTAGAATTACCAAAAAATATCACTAGATCTAAGAAAAATATCACTAGATTTCAAATTTCGCAATTCTAATAAATTTTGGAGAGTAGCCTGTGGCAGCATTGGTGTGAAGGGGCATAAACTGTTCAAAAAACCTGAAATTTGAAGGACCCACAGTTTTCCCGTAATTTTCTTAGTCGTCTCCAATAAAAAAAAAAAAAAAAAAAAAAAAGGTCTTCACCAGGTAAGCCAGGTAAGTCTAGGGTACTTCCAGGTACTTTCACATTCCACAAAAAATTCACTAGATCGTTGAAAAAATTCACTAGGTTACTAGAACGGACCACAATTCACTAGATCTAGTGAAAATACACTAGGAGTGGCACCATTGATTATGATCATCTGCTAGCAGAAAAACGACTGATTTTGCCAAAGGAACTATTCCAACTGTCCAATATTAGCCTATTCCTGATATACTGGGACTGTACTGTACTGTTAGTGCATGATCACTTAATTAGCTCATTATTGGAACGACCGACGATCGCGTCGCGTGTTCCTCTGTTTTTACTCGGCCATTTTCCTGCTAACGAGTGCGAAATTTCAGACTTTTGCTTATAACTCGAGAACGGTTGGGTCTAGCTACATGAAATTTTGACAGCAGTTTGAGATTAATGAGTTGTATGTTTGTACACAATTTCGAGGCAATAGGTCACGTGACTTCGATTTCAGAACCCGAAAACCGCCCTGCAAGTTTGGCGTAAAAAGCGGTATCAGTCAAAAACGGCTAAGTACGGTAAAAAATATTTCATAGGGTTATATGTCTCAAGATACCCTTTCATCCCAACCAACCCACTTTTGGCCGCGATGAGGTTTATTTCTTTTTTTCCTTTTTTTTTCCTTTTTTTCCTTTTTTTTCATCCTAAATTTTGTACGCTCTTCTCCTAAACCACAACACATCAAAATCAAATTTTTGTGTAAAGTTGTTGAGCTGCAAATGCAATTTTTTCTCCCGAAATTTTTTGGGGCAACTCCATCGGGAACCCCCCAAAAATGGGGCCCCAAAAAATCCATTTTTTGAACGGCTCAAGCTAGAGTTCTACTTTTTTTGATATCATTAGATATTTTACAGACAAATATTTTGACATAGTTTGGGGGTGCTACCCCCCCCCCCCCCCGAATGGACCCCCCAAAAATCAATTTTTTGAACAGCTCAACTTAGAGTGCCAGTGTTTTATGATATCAGTAGATATTTAACAGACAAATATTTTGACATAGTTTGGGTATGCCACCCCCCGGGGACCCCCAAATGGACCCTAAAAAATCAATTTTTTGAACGGCTTAATATAGAGTGCCAGTGTTTTATGATATCAGTAGATATTTAACAGACAAATATTTTGACATAGTTTGGGTATGCCACCCCCCGGGGACCCCCAAATGGACCCTAAAAAATCAATTTTTTGAACGGCTTAATATAGAGTGCCAGTGTTTTATGATATCAGTAGATATTTAACAGATAAATATTTTCACATAGTTTGGGGGTGCCACCTCCTCCGGGACCCCCCAAATGGACCCCCAAAAATCAATTTTTGAATGGCTCAAGCTAGGGTGCCAGTGTTTTATTATATCAGGAGATATTTAACTGTCAAATGTTTTGACTCCACTTTTCTGGAGGTTCCATTATCAGATATTTTTGAATAATTGCTGATTTTGCGATATACAAAAAGTACTTTTGAGCGTCACAGCATTAGCTATGCGTCGGTCGTTCACTGGGTTTGCTGGCAAACTCCCATCTAGTTCGTTACAATTTTGAGAGAGAAAACTATAGTACCTAAATGTCCGGCGTCCGCAGCCCGCACTGCACAGCAAAACTGGGCAAAATTGTATGCGGTACCCGCGCGGCGCAGCCGTACGCGGCGCAGCCGTACGCGGCGCGGTTGACATCTCTAGTCTGTGTAACACCGGACTTCAGTTCTGGTCAGCGCCAACTATGGAAGCAAACTAGAGATGTCAACCGCGTTGCGAACGCAAAAGTGCGCGGCCGCGCGTGTGTACCGCGTACAATTTTGCCCAGTTTTACCGCGCAGTGCGGACTGCAGACGCCGGACATTTATGTACCGGTATTATAGTTTGCTCTCTCAAAATTGTAACGACAGTGAGAACCAGTATATCAGGAATAGGCTAATATTGGAATAGTTCCTCTGGCAAAATCTGTCGTTTTTCTGCTTGCAGATGATCATAATGCCATAACTTCGGAAATCGGAACAGTTGAAGGTGGAAACAGGAAATTGAAATTGAATGGAGTTAGATTAAATGCATGAAGCAATCATTTGTCAAATTTGGGGGTCTGCCGGTCACGTGATACGAGTTTTACAGGCCCTAATCTGAAACGCTGATCCTAGTTTTAAATAGCCGCATAGATTTAAAGTAGCTGCAGAAAGAGAATAACAATTTGGAGTTTCAAACTGCCTGGAGATGAAGTTTCAGTTCTCACATTCGATACCGTACCGGTATGTTAAGAGTTTCGAGATTTAAGTTTTTTCCTGTTTTTTTTTTTTTTTTTTCTTTTGCAAGATTTTTTGCGCATGCTATAACTCCAAAACCATGGAATCTAGAAGCTTGAAATCAAAGGTGGAGTCCTTGAGGACGTCCTTGGCCTCGAGGACACATTTTGAAGTTTTTGGCCTTGGCCTCAGGTTCTCGAAAATTGGCCTGTCCTCGGCTCGAGGACAGCACTATTTTTTGAACAGTTGAAATTTCGTTGGAAAACCCCAGAAACCTTGCGGAAAATTTGTGAACACCTTTTTTGTTTTCCTCACTTGGAGCATAGGTGTAGGCAAGGGGGGGGGGGGCAGGGCCTCCCCCCCAATTGAAATTTCACCATTGACAAAAATGTGACAAAAAAGCCTATTGTTTCTTCAGTTTCAGTTTCTTTTTAGCATTTTTCGCTGACAACAGTATAACTAATTAACAATATTGAAGACCAGGGGCGCCGGGTCCCTCTAAATTCAATTTTTGCCAGCCAATTTAAACGTATAACCCGAAGAAAATGGAGAGTTTTTGTCCTAAAAGTTGCTATTTCAGGCCCACATCTAGCCTTTTTGTGAACGTAATGTATTAATCAGGGCCGGATTTACCATAACATTACGCAGTACCAGCTAGGGCCCCGAATTGAAATCGTAAGATTTTTTTGGCCTTCACCTATATTTGGCAGAAAGATGTTGCGAAAATCTCCAAAGTGCCAGGGGCCTAGCGCGATGTGAATCCGGCCCGACAATAACATGGTTAGTAGGCGTAACCATCTATTGTACCATTTTTTAATAACAATTCAGTATTTCACTTCCAAACTCGCAGGTTTTTGCGCACAAAATACTTTTTAAAAAATTAGCCATGAAAAATGCTGATTGAACAAATCATTGAACATCAATTGAGGGGGTCTGGGCCCCCGGCGAACGTGTACTCCTATGACTGGTTATTTTCATAACAAAACAAAAATCTCTAAGGAAAATCTTCGAGTGGGTTATTATTTACTGCTAAAATGTAGCCAGAGACAATGCACCTTATTTTCCCCCTACCTGGACCAAATCACTTACAAGTAAAATTTAACTAAAAAAATGCATGATGTTAAACGTGTTTTGGACTTAAATTGCAAGTAAAAGGAGGATAAAACAATTTGATTTTTTCAATTGGCTTTCAAATGTCAAAAATCTTGTGCTTTCAAATGGTTCTGAACACTTGCGAAATGTGATCCAATGGCATTAAAATAGCTTTTTTTTTCCAAAAAATTACAAAAAATCGTGTAACGGTTGGGGGCTTAGCCCCCAGACCCCCAAAGCCTCCGGCGGCTGGGGGCCTGGCCCCCAAACCCCCGTCTGTGATACATTTGAGTTACACAAGCTTTCTCAACACGTTCCCAAGGTTAGATATTTGCATTTTCCAACTGTTAGTTTAAGCCCTCTTCCTTTGCAAAATCCTGGTTACGTGCAAACAGGCAACAACGATTTCAGATCTTCCATTCTACGATATCTTTGTCCCACAAAAACTTCCTATTTGGAAAAATTTTGATGACGTCATTTCATGTGATTTGTGGTTTAGGCCTCCCACAATCAAAAATTCTGGGTACGCCAATGAATTGGAGATCGCCTGAAAAAAAATTTTTGAAGACCTTTTTTTTAGGAGAACGCTTGCGCCTGTGTTCTTGGTCCTTGGCCTTGGCCTCGAGCATTCCTCTCCTTGGCCTCGAGAGGTTCTGTCCTCGGAAAGGCTGTCCCTAACCTTGGCCTCGGATTTTTTTGCGTCCTTGGCCTTGGCCTTGAGCCAGACCCGGCGCCACGGGGGGGCATTCCGGGGCCGTTCCCACCCAAATGAAAATTGTGCCCCTACAAGCGAGGACTGTGCCCCAAAGAAATTAACAGGTTTGGGGCTACTGGAGTGCTAATCGAGGCCCAAATTGGTGTTTGCCACCGGTATTTTTGTAATTTTTGTGGACTGACACCTGATCTCATGACATGTATGGGATGAAGACCTTTTTTTTTGGAGATCACCTTTTTTCGGCCGGAAAAACCGTTTGAATTTCTGATTTCAGCGGGAAAATCCCTTTGAATCTATGGTTTTCACCTTGTTCATTTAATGCAGACTGGGATAAATTTCTCGTCCCCCCCATGCCCCTCTCGAATTCACACAAATGAATTTCTCGTGCTCCCCCAAAATTTATTTCTACCCCCCCAGTCAGGCTATCCTGGCGCCGGGCCTGCCTCGAGCCTTATGTCGTTGACTCCACTTCTGCTTGAAATTTGGAATGGCAATAAGTTTTTAGTTGAGATTGTGCGTATTAAAATTTGGTGGTGGTCGATCAGGTAGGTGGCTTGTGAGGATGGCCACAAAACTTGTAATTGTTCAACTTATTTGAGAATTGGATTAGATTTAGCTAACACATTGGGAATAGTCAGCTACTACAACTTTATTTTTTGTTCAGTGCTGAAGGAGGGTCAGGGCAAAAGTGCTTTAGAACAACTACTCCCAACATTCCAGCCTCATAAAAGTATGTTGATAGGATTTCATGCCAATAAGCATTGGGTTACAGTATTTGCACTCTAGTACTCAAATAAGCTTTGCTTTATCAGAATATGACTCTTCAGTGTTCAGTGTTGGTACCTCGCCGGCAAATCATCAAATTAACGCAGTATATCTTTTGTCATGTTTTTGGTATTTTGTTTTTATGTGATGCAGCACGGGTGCAGTGTAGTGTTAGCAATTTTTTTGCGGTGTGGTGCAGTGTGCGGACAGAACCTTGATGGTGCGGTGCGGGCGCAGTGCAGTAAAAGTGTGCCCGCGCCATCTCTGGGACAACCTTGCTTTGGCTCGGCATAAAAAGTAAAGACCGCAAATCTCTGCAAGGACTGCAAAAATCAACCCAAACCGTCACTGCCACAACAAAAATTTCCGCCAGAACGAGGTCGATTTCCGATGAAAAACTTGTTTTTTAAGGTATAATCCCAAGGCGAGTTTACGGAGCAAGTTTTGGTTGCAAATTATTTCCAGAAATTTTAGTTTGTCGGAAAATATGCCTTATTTATTTCGATCGGTCGCAGTGTATTTAAATTTATATGTGGATGGAACAAATGAATTAAGCTGAAAACTAATCTATTATCTACCACAGTAAAGGCACGTTATTTAGTACAAATATCTACCCGGTACTGCCAGTAGTGGGCTACAACCAGGCGCAAACCAAATCAGTGCAGGCACAAATTAGGATCTAAATAGCCCAATAAACATCAAATCTTTCATTATACTCGATATAATACGCCGAAGCGTGTAACAAGTTTGCTGGACCCATCTCCGTGTCATTGCACCCCGGCAACACATCTTTCGAAGAAATGGTGCAGCGGTAGCGCGCAGTAGCGTACGCAGGATTTTGAAAAGAGGGGGGGAGCCAAAACTTTAGAAAATTTGAGAACAAAGATCAGAATAAGAAATTGTTCCACCCAAAATTAATCCGATTTTATGCCCAAAATTAGGTGAAGAGCAAAACAAAAAATTTTTGCCCAAAATTCGGCGAAGAGCAAAAAAAAGGTTTTCACTCAAAATCGGTCCGATTTTTGCCCAAAATTAGGTGAAGAGCAAAAAAAAAAGGTCCTCACTCAAATTTAGTCCCATTATTTGCCCAAAGTTGGGTGCAGACCTAAAACAAACGTATAAAACATACCCTTTGTGTGATCAAAGCTTCTGCCCAGCTTACAAAAGGGGGGCCATGCTGCAATTTTGCATACTATTCTACAGTATGCTAATCATACTATTCTGGCGACCCAAAGGGGGGGCCATGGCCCCCCCTTTAAATACGCCCCTGGTAGCACGCCGTTGACAACTCTGTGTCCGATTTCATCGCCCAAGATTTAAACCTCAAACGTTCCACATCGCAGTCCGGAGACGAACGCTGTACTGCTTGACTAATTGGGAGGCGCCGAATGAACATGTATACAAGAATTGGCAAGCAATAAACATTGATCGTTAAATCTGAATTCACTATACTGTAGTTTAGTGAGTGGCTAATTTACAGAGTTGGAGTCCTCGAAGACACATTTTGAAGTCCTTGACCTCGAAGCTTCAAGTCCTTGCAAATTGCCCTGTCCCGGGGCCGCAATTAAGGGGGGGCTGGGCCCCCCTAACTCCCCTTACCCTTGCTTTTTTTTTATTGATCAACAGAGAATTCGGAGAAAATTAAACTGAGTCGGCGCGATGACCTTTTTTTTTTCTGAGATCAACAGAAAACTAGATTAGACCAATTTGGCGCGATGGCCTTTTTTTTCTTTTGGAAATCAACCAACTCAAAAATTTTGCCCCCCTTAGAACAGCATTCTAGTTGCGGCACTGCCCTGTCCTAGGCTCGAGGACAGCACTATTTTTTGAACCGTAAAAATTTTGTTGGCCAACGCCAGAAATTTCGCGGAAAGTTTGCGAAGATCTTTTCAGTTTACCTCTATTGGAGATCGCTTGAACATTTTTTTTAGATCTTTATCCTTTTTTTTTGGAGAACACTTGCGCCTGTGTCCTTAGTTTCGAGAGGGCTGTCCTTGGCCTTGGATTTTTTTTTGTGTCCTTGGTCTGGAGCCTTGTGTCCTTGACTCCACCTCTGCGAATCTACTCCAGCTTTACAATTTTGAAGAAACTGCTATGGACTATAATAAGTGAAGTTTTTAACAGTGAATACGTGGTCACGATGAATTTTAATTAGCTAATGATTCTAGTTAATCCACAAGCAATCAATAAAAACAACTGTATTTTACAAGATCCGGATTTGCGCGTACAGCAAAACAAATAGTCGTGTTGAGAAAATGCGCACAAAATTTACAAATCGGTAACGTAAATTTAGTCCAATTATTAATTCTTGGACACCAAGTAACAATCAGTGGCAGATTTGTTGGAAAAGCAGAAATTGTCGTTGATTGCGCACTTTGATTTCTCAATCATCACCGGGGCTTCTAGAACGGCTGCGGGATCTAAATATCAGTGCGGGTCAAGTAGAATACATTAGAACTCTATTACTACTACCGATACAAAATTAATACATACCCTGCACAATTGTTTTTGTAGTGCATATTATTTATCCTCCTGTCGCCGGACAGAGTCAAAGGCTAACTATCGGACGATCCGAACACTTTTCATAGCGATATCTACATTGTGCTTGGACAAATCCACGCCTGGGTAGGAGTTTCCAGCGATCCAATGTTCCTGTGGATTTCTTGCTTTCTTCGATACTAGTCCACTGAATTTGCTGCTTGTTCGAAGCCACCACGCAGAGATAATAATCATCGTAAAGCGTCTTATCCACGGACGCAACAACGTGACCAGGGTACGTGTTGAATTCTAATCCCAAAATACTTTAAAAAACGCTGAATTTTTCCACATTTTAAGCTTCATCAAACCTTACCACAAAATCGCCATTTTGATGAATTTACAAGACCACTATCAGTTTTTCTAGCCCTTTTGTTTCAATTTGAATTAAGTCATTACATTCGCAGTTCGCACTAACAACAATTTTGTCGAAAATTTTTGTGTGAAAGCTGAGAATATGTTAGAATTTAATACCTACCAATGCCTAAGTGACAGTCTGAATAGCAGATGGACAATTGGACATAATCCGAATAAATAAAAAATCCTATCTTTTATTAGAAACCTATAAAAAGATACTACGCAAATTTGACTTAGGGCTACCCAGTGGTGTTTAAATTAAACCAAGATTTTATTTGGTATTGCTCAACTTTTGAGACGAGCTTTAATTACTCTTAGTAACAGTAAGCTACATGCAATGCAAATCAATGTTTGGAACCAAAACTATCTTGACTAGGGAATAATCAGTCAAGTTTTGCACGAATGTACAGCAGTACACACTAGACACTGTAGACAGCTTTTCTCGTTTTTTTTTCGCATTAGAACGTACTTTAAAAGGAATCATCGAGGCTATTTTTCTTTTGACTTGTAAAAGCTTCCAAGGTGCAAGGGCAAATCGTTTGGCGAATCAAAAATTATGGTGGTTACCAGGCTTGGAAAAATTATAATTGTAATTGACAAAATTGTAATTAATTACACGATTTTGCTGTAATTGTAAATCTTCAAAAGTTGATAATTGTAATTGAAAAAATTTCTGCTTATTTTAAATTACAATTACTCTATTATTTACAAAGATAGATCGTAACAAAATGTGTTTGAACAATATCAATTTTCCTCCGGTTGCAAATCGATATCCATATTTTCTACCGGTTGCAATCACATCTGACGTCACAAACCGAACATCAAAGTAGGTTAGGGATATTTAGAGACAGGGTTAATCATACACCTAACCTAAACTTAGCACCTACAGTAACACTAACTCTATGCCAAAAAATAGCCTAGCATAGAACTGGCCTATGACGTCAGATCAGATGCGACTCGAACCGGTGGTAAGTAGCCATTGTAACCATAGGCGGAGCCAAAATTTTTGATTGGAGGGGGGGCCCAAACCACAAATTACATGCAACGACGTCATCATAAATTTTCAAATAAGGAATTTTTTGGGGGGCAAAGACATCCTAGAGTGGAAGATCTAAAGCCGTGGTCTGTTGTAGGCAACTAACCAGGATTTTGCCTAAGGTAAAAGCGGTAAACTAATAGTTAAAAAGTGCAAATGTCAAACTTGGGAGACGTGTTGAGTACGCTAATGTAACCCAACCAATCACAGACAGTGGTCTGGGAGCGAAGCCCCCAGCCGCCGGAGGCTTTAGGGGTCTAGGGGTGAAGCCCCCAGCCGCTGGGCGATGTTTGTAATTTTTTGAAAAAGCTATTTTAATGCCTAGGATCACACGAATTTTAACATTTGAAAGCCAATCGAAAAAATTAAATTGTTCAATCTCGTTACACACTTCGGCGTATTACAGCGAGTATAATGAAAGATTTGATTTGAATCCTCCTTTTACTTGCAATTTAAGTCCAAAACACGTTAAAAATCTTGCAATTTGTAGTTGAATTTTAATTGTAAGTAATTTATTTGGCCCAGATAGGGGGAAGTAAGGAACATTGCCTCCTGCAATATTTTAGCAGTAAATACTAATCCACTCGACGATTTTCCTTGTGAAATGAACCAGTTATAGGAGTACATGTACGGCCAGGGAGCCCAGGACCCTTTCGATTCAAATTCAATATTTTGTGCGGATAAAACTGGCGAGTAAGATTTGATCATTTTTGAAAAAATGATCAAATCTTTTTGAACAAATTGAACATTTTTATCAGATCATTTTTGAACAAATCATTATTGAAAAATGGTACATTATTAGATGGTTACGCTACTAACCATGTTATTCCCGGGCCGGATTTACAGTGCACATTGCCCCCGGTACTTTGAGGATTTTTGCAACATCTTCCTGCCAAATATAGGTGAACACCAAAAATAAGTCTCACCATCTGATCGCGGGGCGCTGGCACTGTACCATATGGTAAATCCGGCCGTGGTTATCGCATTACGTTCATAAAAAGGTTAGATGAGGACCAGAGGATGCCACTTTCAGGACAAAACCCCTTAATTTTACCTGGGTTATACATTTCAATTGGTTGGCAAAACCGAATTGATGGACCCTGGCCTCCAAGTCGTCAATATTATTGGTAATTACTGTTGCACGCGTGTACTGTTGTAAGCAAAGACGCTAAAAGAAACTGAAAATGAAGAAACAAGACTTTTTTGTCACATTTTTATCATGGGGGGCATTTCAATTGGGAAAAGGGGCGGACCTCCTGACCTCCCCCTGGCGACGCCTATGATTGTAACTTCAATGCTATTAGTGATATTAAGATTTTGTGTGTTTTTTCGCTTGTTTGCCCTTGTGTGCATATCAAAGCGAGACTAATAGTTCTATTTTGTATGATCATGCTAAATATGTGATATATTTGGAAAATTTTAAATATTGTTAAATAGTAGTTGTAACTTGAAGGTAACGTACACATTTTCAACTTTTTTACAAATTTTAATTGTATTAAAAACTTATTTTCTTTTGCACTAATAATTGCGGTATGATACCATGGTTTAGCTAAAACCATAATGTTGCTGGAAGCGATATGAATTCAATAACATACATGACAATTGGATACAAACGAAATTATGTATTGGAAAAATTAAAGTTAAACAAAGATTAATGGAAGACAAGCATAAAGAGAAATGGGGCTTTAATAAGTCTGGTACAGAAATACAAAGCAAACCCACAGAGTTGACATAAGCAAAACTCAAGGCTTCGTATGTAAGTGAATTGGTCGCAATGTTTTGACAATCTTTCATTGTAATTGTACTTGAAATTGAATTACAATTACTTGAACTTGAATAACTGTAATTGTAAATTTTAGGTTGTAATTGTATTTGTAATTGTAATTAAAGTAAAAACAAGTAATTTCTCCAACCCTGGTGGTCACACATTACACGATTTAAATAACAGCGAAATCTACAAACCTGGATCTGGAATGAGAATCCCTTTCCCCCTTTCTATCATCTCCGTTGACGCTACTATGATACGAACGGGAACGAGATCGTGATCTACTCCGACTCCGCTTTCTTGATCTAAAAACAAGCAATTTAAGAGGGTTACTAAGTTCGACTTGAGAGAAAATCTATCTCAACTCAAGTCGGTCTTGAGTTTAGTATAGTTTTACAAAAGATGGGCTTGATCTACGTATGCAGTGGACCCGTAGTATTGCTCCTATAGCATTTGCAATAAACCAAAGATCTTTGAAAAAGGGCAATAAAGTAACTTAGAAAATAACATGCCACTGAACATTTACTACCTCATAATAACGGTACTTTATAGCACAGTATAAAGATGTAACTTCTAGGAAATGTTGAATTAGCGGAAACGTTCCTAGATGTGTGTTACAACTACAAATACTGCTCCGGCATCAACTTCAGTGGAATACAGCAAGATAGAATTAAATACACTTTTTTTTTTATATAAGAGCGGTAAATTTTGAGTTGAGGTTGGCTGTTTTTAATTTTTTGCCAAATTTTACCTCTTTTGATCTTAATTTCTTTTTTAAATTATGAGAGCATCGATGTCAATTTCAGCAACCATGTTTGTAAAACCATTTAAATGTCAGTTTGAGTAAAAGCTTTTTACCTATTTTTAAAAACATCGCTAACTTGAAAAGCGAAGCAACTTTTTTTTTTCGTTTTGAACGACAGTAACAAGTTTTCTAAAATGCCTGAGCAATACGCATTAGCATTCTATAATCTCAGAATCGTGGCAATTTTGCTTGCCAAATGGAAAATCACTAAAATTCCATCGTTTTGAATCGGTACTGAATTCTAGTTTCTTCATAGATTTGACATTTATTCTTTTTGATTATTTTTTTTTACTGCTGAAGCTGGCATTGCTCTTAAATTTTGAGAAAAATGAGCCTTGTGTTCTTATAAAATTGGTCTTATTAAAAAGTGTATTGGACGCACAAGCACTGATTCAAGTAACCAGCCAGTTGATCGAGCGACTGCGAGGTTTGACCGTCCAAGGTTCAAATCTAGGGTCGGTCAAATCGGACAATGCTGTTGTAAACGTCTCGCCACGGCTGTGATATTGCCAGCTGTGTTGCCAGGGTGCAATGAGAAGGTAGGCCCATCAAACTCGCTACACGCTCGGAGAATACGAGAAAGCTATTTTAAGTTTAACTAATTTATCTACAATGGTATATGCAACAGCATTTTTTTTATTACTGGATTTGAGTTACTTAATGATGTCTCTGGAGAGTGATATAGTAAAAGAAAATTTTAATTTGTCATATGCGTAGCATTTTGGTTGCATTCTAACCGAAAACATTGGTTTTCGTCAGAAATCAAACGGATTAACGGAAACGTTAAAATCAAAAAGAAAGTTCTAGTGGCAACGTAGACTCAATGTTTGTTGGAAACCAAAGTAAGGAAAAAAATATTGTAGTAAAGACCAACAATAAAATCAAACCAATACGGAACAATTCCAAATCAGCAATTTTTTGTTTAACCTTGATCTTGATCTGGAATCGGGACTTCTAGATCGTGAATGTGATCTGGATCTCGATCTGGAACGCGATCTGCCTCGGCTTGAAGAGCGGGATCCACGATCTTCGATCAATTTTATTCTTCTTCCGTTAATTTCAGTGTCGTTGAGCTTCTCGATAGCTCGCTTCATGTCGTCATACGTCGCAAAATCGACCACACCTTCGTTGCGTCTATGCTTGTGGGCATCGGCGTATGTTACTTCACCAGCTTCCCTTAAATAGTCCTAAAACAGATTTTAGTACTCTTTATTCTACTGATGTTACCTAATTTGGTTCTTGAAGTGTTACTTGTCCTCTTCATTCCGGAACAAAATTCATGCCTTCTATGTAGAGTTAGCCTATACCTAGAGCCACATTTTTATTACTTTGGATTAAGGGCATTTGGTTTCAGATTTTTATTACGTAGTTCGAAAAACGACTGATAAAAGTAGCTTGTCGTAATTTAAAACAAAATAATTAAGAAGAGGATCCAGTTTTGGGTAAAATCTTGCAGCAAAACACTACCGGTATACTGTAAATAGATTTGAAGTAAAGTTTCTAAGTCTTTGAAGAAAGAATTTAACCATAGGCAGATAATTTCATGAGATATTAATTGTAATCAAAAAGAAAAAAAGGAAAGACACACACATTCAAACGGTACCGCAAAAGTCTTGGCACACAAAGAAGCATCTGATTTAAACTTGATTAAATAGATTTTATTGCTGAATTTCAAAAATGATTAATTAATTTTTAATTTGTACAAATCCATTACTTAAAACAGCTTAATTACTGCGCAATATAGCAAAAATAGTAAAGCCATTTGTCTAGATGCAGGTCAAGTGAAGAATGCAATTACTGGACTGCAACAGGGATTGTGCAAGCAAAGTGCAGTTCCACTAGTGCACAACTGCACATTAAAACTAGTAAGACATTAAATCCTAAACGGGGTTTTCGTTGTTTTAAATGGTAACTATATCTCGTATATTGAGTTCTGACAAGACAACAAATGAGCAAAATTAAAGTATCAAAATCAAGAGAGAGTATGAGAGAGAAGTTGCAAAACACCAAAGACTACAAAATGATACTGGTAAAATCAACGAGTTTAGCAAAAAATCGAAAAGAATGGAAATAGTGAGAAAACTAAGTTAAGAATTAGATCTTAACTTAGGTAAACTACAAACATTACCTTTAGATCTTGCCAACTCACACGAGTTGAAAGGTTTTTAACTAAAACTCTATAATTGGTGCGAGTTGGGGGACCATACTTGCTAATGGCCCTGCTTTCATAATAATTCACTCGACGTGGCTGGTCATCTCGACGATTGTAACCTCCTCCGCCTCCTCGGTTGTGATAGCCTCGATCGTAGTCACCTCTTCCTCCGTAATCTCGTCCACCATAGCCTCCACCACCGCTGCCGCCGCCGCTTCTAGGAATTCCCCTGGATGGTCAAGTTGAAAGAGATACTAGGCCGACTCTAGTCACAATTCATCTCTTTCAATTTCAGAGTGAAGTGAAGAGATGAACGCAGACACATCCTCTTCAGAAAAGAGCATTTTATCATCTACCTCATCTTAAGGAAAGAGGACACATCGCTATCATCTATCATCAGCTTAGAGGGCCGCGCTATCATCTATCATCAAGTTAAGCAGGAGGCCAAATATCAGCCAGTAACATCACCTGCCATAAGACATGATATGATGTTGTAAAATAAAGACAAAAAATGGTACGCTACAAAAATAACATGTAACACTAAGTAGATATTTCAAGCTGGATGCATTAATCAAACTCATACAAAACTTTCGTGCCTTTGCAATTTAAAACATTTATTAAATTAAAATGCTAAATTGATCATAACAAACTCACTAACATTTTGGCAGAGTAATAGTTTTTGCAACAAGCTCACAAACTATTAGCTTTAGAGCAACTTAATGTATGTACTACATACCCAGAAAGGAATCAATCCAAATCTTATTTTAGTCCCATTTGAAGATAGCAATCTCAATTACCAGTACTTAGTAAATAGCATGCAAGATGAAACTACCTGACTGCATGTTTAAAACAGGATTATACTGTAAAAATCAAGCAGAACAAAGAGTAGCAAACTTCTTTATATTACCAAAATGGTGTTGCTTTTGAGTTTCAAAATGCGAGGGTTTTGACCAGGGATGTACCGATACCAAAATTTTTGCCGATGCCGATTCTTGTTAAAATGCCGATTCCAATTCTTTGATTACTATATAACTTTTATATATATGCTGGACAAAGTTATGTTAATTGGAGCGTGTTTACATTAAAGCGACGCTTTGCAAACAAGCAGGTGTTAACCAGTGCTCCTATTGAGCCGTTTTTTTTTCAGCGAATCAGCGATTTCTTGGAACAAGGGCAAATAATTTTTGGCAATATGGTAACCATAGCTTTAGAAAATTCACCAAATTTGTGGAAATATGACATTTGGTATACGGTACTTTAATAACGAATTGGTACAAAATTTAGGGCACATAAACATCCTTTTAGAGCATAGGGCTTAATTGTTTCAAAAAAATTTGGGCACTTGCCGATTAACCTAAAAGTTAGAGGGAACACTGATGTTAACACTGAAAGCAAAATCAAGAGAAAAACTATTGGCTACACCATTAAAAAATAACTAACTTTATGTCGCTGACATCATTTGATCGATGCGGTAATATCTTTTAATGGCATTTGGTAGCTTAGTGTCACACTAGTCACAGCACTTGTGCGTTGCAGCAGCGTTATTTATATACTGGTAACTTTTTTACAGCAGCTTCCAGAGGTGGGCAAAAAAACCTTACACGAAAAGCAATGCGCAACTAAGTGCAACAATATTTTCAACCAGTAAAAGTGCAGCGCAAAATGCGTTTTTTTTTCATATCTTAAGTGCAGTGCAACTTCTGCAATGAACTTTTTGATTCAGTTGAAGCGAATGCAATTCCGCAACTGCAGAATGGGATTTTCGTACCAAGTTAAAGCGTACCATAAATCGGGGTTACTTTGCCCAAAAAAGTGATAATTTTTTGGATTTTTTTAAATAACTCCTGTTATATTGAATTGTTTTTGTTCATAATTCGTATGCACAACCTTAGTGCTCTTACATATTATGTCTTTCAACCAAATGTGTGTAGTTGTAAATTTTCACTATTTTTTTTTATTTGCTTTGAGTGGGCAAAGTTGTCCTGCTTTAATGCAACTTTGCCCACTATGATTGTTTCAGGCTTTTTTCCTATAAAATGTTATCAATGGCTAATATTAGCACTTTGTATGACATCTTTGCCCTCTCTAAGTGTTGTTAAAAAAAGAAATTGCTAGCATTCATTCCATAAGGTACGATTAAATGCATTATAAGCAGGAAAATTTCACAAACACTATTTCAAGAGTGCTAAATTTGATGCTTCAATTTAATCCTATTTAGCACTTTACCAAGTAACATAATTTTAATCATGCATCACAAACAGAACATAATTGTGTAATAAAAATGAAATTGTCACTGTGAACATAATCATACAGTCAACATTAACATGATCATCTTTTCTGATTATGAGAGCTCTTATATGTTAATTAGTGCTGTTGCATGCAATCGATTCAAAAGTTAAACCAATGTATTTATCCTTTGTTTCTTTATCATATACAAAAACAGTGAGATAGAAACAAAAAGGTAAATCAATTTAACTTTTGAATCGATTGGAAGTAAACGTAGTAATTGAAATACCAGTTCCAGTACTGGTACTCTTAACAGCTGACATACTGGTACTAGCTGATACCAGTACCCAGTATGTTACTGTTTCAAAATCAAAAGGCATCATTAACTTATTTCATGGTAGAGGCACACTCTACAGAAACCTCTTGAGCACATTAATGCATTACACTGGTACCAGAATAATGCAGTGTCCGCCTTACATGTCAGATGTGTTTGTAGATTGCTATCTAAATGTGCCAAAAACTGTACATGACAATATTAGCTATTTGCATAGTAATAGCGAAGCCAGCAAGTTGTTAAAATTCATCATTTCAAAACGTGTGCTAAACGACTGTTGGTGTTCTCAATTTCAAGATGATAATGTGACACTCAGCATACTGCTAATTTAGCAACTTATTAGTTTGATTTTATACCACAGCTAATTGTCTCAGACCACAGGTACCAGATGTAATGCATGGAAAACTGGACATAAGTTTGAGCACTCTCAATATTCATACTGATATCTGCAAATGCAAAATATCTAATTATTATACATTGAAATCAAATCAATATTTTCATCGATTACATAAACACAATGTATGTAGAGGACAAGTTTTTGAAAGAATTATGATTGCATTTAACTCTGCCAGCATGAACATGTGGGCAAAGTTAAACGAAATAAATGATTTTGAAAAAAAATTCTTTAAATTCACGTTGTTGCTTTTTGGGATTTGTTATTGCTTAAACTTGTATTTTTGCAAGTTAACAACCAAATAGTGATATTTTTCAGAGGTACAAAATTTTTCTGCCGTAGCTGACCTTTGACCCCCAGGACAAATTTTAGAGGAACGTTTTTACATTTTTTTTATACATTAGTTTTTTTTTTTAATTTTATATTGGAAACATTGTTGCACATCATGTTTTTGGGTTTTAAATTAGACCTAATATCTAGTTGTTCCTTAGATTCAAATAAAAAAAAACATGAAAACTTTCTTACAAAAATTTTTACGAAACGGAATACAGCAACTATAAAATGTGGGCAAAGTTCACCCTCGCATGTAAAGTAACCCCGATTTACGGTAACCTAACTTCCACCTGTGTTCCCTCTAACTTTATGGCTAATCGGCGAGTGCCCAAATTTTCTTCAAACATTTGTGCCCAAAGCTCTAAAACGATGTTTATGTGCCCTAAATTTCGTATCAATCCAGTATTAAAGTATACCCAATGTCATATTTCCATAAATTTGTCGAATTTTCTAAAACTATGTTTACTGTATTGCCAAAAATTACTTGCCCTTGCTCCAACAAATCGCCGATTCGCTGAAAAAAATCGGTTTAGTGGGAACACTGACTTCCACAATTGAAATTTCACAACACAACGCAAATACCACATTTTTTGCAATATTAGACAGAAAAAGAGTAAACAATTTGTTAAAGAAGACTGACATTTATGATCAATACTACAATCAAAATTGAAAATTAAGTTTGATGTATAGAATTGTGCTATTAAGCGAAAAAAAATTGAAAGCGCAACAAATTTTAAAGACTTTAGTACGCAACGCAACTTCTGCAATGTTTCAAAATAAAAAATTAAAGCGCATCAGAGCTTCCGCAATTGTGGAGGTTGCAAAAGTTGCGATTTGTGCTTCTAATTGCACTTCACCCACCTCTGGCAGCTTCAGACTTACACGTTTCATTTTCAAGCTTACTGTTCGTTGCATTCAAAACCACAGCAATTGTTTTGCAATCAATAGCTTTGCTCAAAGAATCGTGTGATGCAATAAACTTTTTTTTGTTCAATTATCTACATGCCATCTGGCCTAAAGACTACCAGCGCAGAGGTCTAGGCAAGAGCAACCAGAATGACAACTACCCAAAGACAAGCAGTGCGAAAAGTTGTCTTCCTGCAGGAATCAAACCTGCAGCCTTGGATTACCGGTACACTGCTCTACCACCTGAGCTAGAGAAGACGTCTCCTCGTATGCTTAATTTTGGCTATTTCAATCAAGCAACTTGCTTATTCTATGATTTTAGTTATAAGTCAATTGTGATGTTTTTGACGTTTGCAGGCAGTGATTCAAAGGCTGCAGATTCAATACCTGCGGGAAGACAACTTTTTCGCATTGCTTGTTTTTGGGTAGGTGCTGTTCTGGTGGCTCTTCCATAGGCTTTCATGTTGGTACCCTTTAGGCCAGATGGCACGTGAACGATTAAACATTAAAACTCCAGCCAACAAACATCAAAAACATCACAATTGACTTATTATTAAAAACTTTTTTTCCATTGTATTGCACAATATGCAACTAAGCAAAACAATGAGCAATGTGCTCACAAACAAACTTGTTTCATTTTTTCTTTTACGAGTTGTAGTTTTTCCTTTTGTAACGTGTGGAAACGTTTTTGTAAAAGAATATTGTTTTTATCTGGTAAAAAATACAAATCTAAAATGATCTGATCAGAAAAATTAGCAATATTATCATGTTCAAAGAATCGGCAAGTATCGGCCACATTTTAGCGATGCTGATTCCAAAAAAATTGCCGATTCCAATCAATCGACACATCCCTAGTTTCGACCCCAAAACCTCCAGCTGGGCACACAATTAGGGTGTTGTTAAGTACAAGCCGTCAGCTTTATTTTGGAAACTCTGCGACTTGTGTATGAGCGTGCGTGCGTGCGAGCGTGCGCTCTTGCTCCTCTCGTGCGTGCACTCATTAGGGTTAGGGCTAGATCTGGGAAATAGCTTTGATCGTAGAGAACGCACGCGCGCTCATACACGAATTGCAGAGCTGCCAAAAATAAAGCGACAGCTCATACTTAACAACACCCCACAACTGTTAGGAAAATCTGCCTTGTTGAATAGCTAATTAATAATTATCTAAGCATGTACTGGTATTCAAGTATTGGAAATGTAGTGGGACCTGTAATTACTTTTCACATTTTGAACATTAACTTCAGACTTAATTTATTCATGCATTGCACAAAAATAAAATGATTAAGCTATAAATTGAAATGATTATGCATATGGCAATGCAAATTTACTATTTCTTAATTGAAAATGTGCAGTATGCTAGCACAATAGTAAAGATAAAAATCACTGATCATACTTGGCATGCTCCACAGTAACTCTTTCTCCACATAAGTCTCGATTGTTCATTTCATAAACAGCATCATCTGCATCACGAGGATCATCAAATTCAACAAATCCATAACCATTTTTCAAATTGATTTCTCGAATTTTTCCAAAACCACGAAAAAAACGTTCCACATCACTTTCACGCGCCCTGTAACTTAATCGTCCAATGAATACCCGACAACTTGACATTTTTTATTAGTAATTGGTTTTACAGATAACACTTAACAGTGTTAAATCTGAAAGTGAAACACAGTTCAGAGTTAGTCTAGTGAGTTACCAGTAGTTTGCAAGTCACTTGCACTAACAATACCAGTAACATACCAGAATATTCTTTTTGCTTTGTTCACATTTCATTTGCAATAGTGCAGCCTAGCTGTGCAGGTAGCCTACCTGAGTACTGTAAGTATAAATACCAGTACTGTAGGTACCCTGGTACCAGGTATGGTACCCCATCACTTGTGTCGCAGTCATAAAATACCTGGTACCGTACGGTCAGACGGTAGGTAACCTACGTACCTAGATAACAGCTATTACAGTAGGCTATGCTAGTCTGAAACTTAACTTCAAAGTAATGGAGAAACTTTTAGGATAGAATCAAGTACGAATTTGGCCTATCCATATCGGGCAGGTAGAAGGAGCAACACTCTGCAAATGCAATGCAAATACCTACCGGTACCGCATATCAGTCAAAACCCTGCATTCAAAGTCCGTAATGAGAAAAAGCAAAATGGCGGCAAAGTGATTTGAACGGAGTGTTTGTTTCAAATTTCATTCTGATTCCAACTCCAGTTAAACTTTGTTCAAACTTTATTCAAATATCACTTCAATTCAGTATGACTTTTTTAATTTCACTTGATTTTATTTAGATATGTATGTTCAAATTTTTGATTCTGCGTTAAATAACCGACTAAATCTAAATTGTATTTGAACTTTGATTCAATCTGCTGTCAAAAAGCCTTTCTCTTATCAAGCAAGCATCAAAAATTTCCCTTGGTATCCGCTAATAAATACTCCGACCATCGAACGGAAATTTGCTGTTGTGCTCACTGCTCAGAGGTGGAGTCCTCGAGGACACATTCTGAAGTCCTTGGCATTGGCCTCGAAGGTCAAGTCCTTGGCCTCAAGTCCTCGAAAATTGGCCTGTCCTCGGCTCGAGGACAGCACTAATTTTTGAATTGTTAAAATTTTGTGGAGCGCCTGAACAATTTTTTGGAAAACGTTTTTTTGTGGAGATCGCCTGAAAAATTTTTGTGAAGACCTTTTTTTTTTTGGAGAGCACTTGCGCTTGTGTCGGCCTCGAGTATTCCTGTCAGAGGTGGAGTCGAGGACACAAGGCTCGAGGCCAAGGACTAGGACTTGAAAATGTGTCCTCGAGGACTCCACCTCTGATTCCTGTCCTTGGCCTCGAGAGTGTCTGTCCTCGGAAAGGCTACCTTGGCCTCGGATTTTTTTTGTGTCCTTGGCCTTCGCCACGAGCCTTGTGTCCTCGACTCCACCTCTAGTGGTTGTGTTATTGATTGACATCGTTGAATTTCGAATTTTAGATGCAGACAGTTGGGTTAAGGTGCGTTTAGACTGGATGCGAAGCAATGCGAAGCGAAGGTTGGCGATCTTCGCCAACCTTCACGAGTGGTCGATTACGTCACTCGCGAAGGTTGCTAACCTTCGCAAGTGGTTGCTAATCTTCGCGACAGGCCGCTTCATAGGCTAATTTTAATAACTTATTTTTAAAATGTATTCAATGAGCAGAAAGCGTTGTGTACTTTATTATTGCAGAGCTATTATAGTAACCACAGGTTCTGTTTCGTCATAGAGCGCTGGTATTACCGGTAAAACGAAGATTGAGTTTATAATATATTATCACGCAATAACAGTGAAGAAGAGTCATAATATGCACAGAGCTGGACAGCGCTGTTTCGAGCTTTTAGCTCTCATCGGCAGCCCTCAGCTTCTCTAACAAAGTTATTCCCCAGCTGGACAAGCCAACATCCAGCCAATTCCAGTGGTTTACAATAGCTAAAATTGAACTATAATTTTTGATATTTTTTGTTTTAATTTTGGGACTGCAGTTGCAAAGATATTCAACAAATACAAAAAGATGTCCCCCCAAAAAAAGTTTTTGGAAACTCTGAGTTTTGATCTTCTCGCCAAAACCACAGTAGGCCTAATAGTTTAGAGAACTGTGGTAGGCCTAATAGTTTAGAGATAGTTTATTTCTAAATAGTTTATTTCTACATAGTTTAGGCCTAACTATCTCTAAACTATTAGGCCTAATAGTTTAATAAGATTACAGTAGGCCTAATAATATAAAGAACTGTGGTTTTGGCGGGAAGATCAAAACTCAGAGTTTCCAAAAACTTTTTTCGAGGGACATCTTTTTGTATTTGTTGAATACCTTTGCAAACGCAGCCCCAAAATCAAAACAAAAAATATCAAAAATTATAGTTCAATTTTAGCTATTGTAAACCACCGGAATTGGCTGGATGATTCACCGCCTTTAAGGGCTTGCACAGCGGCAGAGGCTTTGTACGGAATAAACGATTTTTCACTTGTGGTACTTTAAAAAACAAGTGAAAAAATCGCTGAACCCTTGTAGTAGATCTAGCCACCAGGGTTGGTGGTTGATCTAGCCACCTAACTGCCAGTGGAAGTCGTTATGATTTCCCAGGAGTCGACCACGAAGGACGTCAAACTTGTCGGTTATGATTTCCGTGGTCACACAAGGGGAACCCTTGTAGTAGGGATAGCCTATGGCTATCCTTACTACAAGGGTTCAGCGATTTTTTCACTTGTTTTTTAAAGTACCACAAGTGAAAAATTGTTTATTCCCAAGAAAGCCTCTGCCGCTGTGCAAGCCCTTAAGGTTTGTCCAGTTCGACCAAGAGTCTTGTCCAGCTGGGGAATAACTTTGTTAGAGAAGCTGAGGGCTGCCGATGAGAGCTAAAAGCTCGAAACAGCGCTGTCCAGCTCTGTGCATATTATGACTCGAGCTGCTTTGCAGCTGCAGGGTTGGTGGTTGATCTAGCCACCTAACTGCCAGTGGAAGTCGTTATGATTTCCCAGGAGTCGACCACGAAGGACGTCAAACTTGTCGGTAGTAAAGAAGAATGCAGACTAATAGCCTAGGTAACAAAACAATCTTGAGAAAAAAATTTGTAAAGTATAAGTGAAAAACGAAGTACAGTAGATCGAATTTGGAAATGAAAAGACTAGTCATTTCTTCGAAAACGTAGTAGTACTTAGCCTATTTACTAGCTGTCAATGATTTGTTTAGATCCTTCCAGTGAAAACTTGCCATAATCTGTTTTGACGATGACAGTTCTGGGTTTTAATGCAGAAACGCAAAAAGCTGGAAGCAGATGTCAAAAGTTCTCTTTAGGTGTTTACTCAGTTAACAAATCCTTAAACGCTTTCACCATCCATGTCTCATTATGGTGGTGGTAGATCTACCGGTATCTTGTAGAGTGTAAACCAATAGGCTAGTCTACAGGTACATTTGAATCATTAACTATGTTGTTTTTTTGATGTGATTTTTCTTTTTCAGGCAAGCATGTTATGATACCTGTAGTAAGCTTAAACAGTTGTTTGTATTTCTTATTTAGTGCTGTTTATGAAGACTCCCAATGTTAACGCTATGAGTGAAACTGAAAGCTGGATTTGTCATCAGTTATGTAGTGGATTTTTTGGTTATTGTGCAATGGGTTGCTGTGTTGATTTGCTGGAGAAAAGCAAAAAAACATTGCAGTTTTTGCATGATTTGACACTATCATCGAAGGACAAGAATTTAGCACAGTGATACCTGATACCAGCAGTTGCTTTGAGGAAAAGTCAGCTTCTAAAACTAAGTTTGGTGTTTTATTCGCTAGCGGAGCGCGTATCGATGTTTAGTGCGAAGTTAAATGCTTTTGAAAGCATTTTATTACTTTGCATTTTCTTGCGGTACCAGTAGGCTACGTTGCGACGGTCGCGTTTACCTCAAAGGGCTTCGCTCCAAACCACCGTTTGTAAGACACAGACAAATTTATGGCTGTAAGGTCAAGCCCCCTCTTAGCAAGTTTTTGGTTATGCCCCTGATAAAAAAAAACATTTAGATTTTTTTATGTGAAAATTGTTACCAGAGGTGGAGTCGAGGACACAAGGCTCGAGGCCAAGGCCAAGGACACAAAAAAAACCTGAGGCCAAGGACAGCCTTTCCGAGGACAGACACTCTCGAGGCCAAGGACAGGAATGCTCGAGGAGGCCAAGGACCAAGGACACAATCGCAGGTGCTCTCCAAAAAATAAAAAAAAAGGTTTTCACAAAAATTTTTCAAGCGATCTCCAAAAAAAAAACAAAAAAAAAAGTCTTCACAAAATTTTTCAAGCGATCTCCACAAAAAAACGTTTCCCAAAAAATTTTTCAAGCGCTCCACAAAATTTTAACAATTCAAAAAATAGTGCTGTCCTCGAGCCGAGGACAGGTCATTTTTCGAGGACTTGAGGCCAAGGCCAAGGACTTGACCTTCGAGGCCAAGGCCAAGGACTTCAAAATCTGTCCTCGAGGCCAAGGACGTCCTCGAGGACTCCACCTCTGATAGTTACTCAAGCATCTGAATAAAAGTGTTGTTAGTTCTCACATTTTCATGTAACTGACGCTTCCTTCCCCAGTCCAATTATTTTTGTTATAAATGCTGTATCAAGTTTTTTGTTTAGTGGTGACTAATGAGAATGGAACAATATTAATGAACTTGCTTGGCGGGTACTTCTCTACCAATAATAGTAATCTCAACAAAAAAAAATAGAACTCACTTTCTATTGGTTAGATATATATTCAGTGATGGGATTCAAAATTTTAAGAACAGGTTCTCTTTTGTATCGTACTTACTAACAACAGGTTTGCTCATTTCCTTCTAAAACTAATTATCTCATCATCTCTACTAAATTGAAAAAAAAACAGTTGATAATATTAATATACGATACAATAACACGATAATAAATAACGTTGAGAAAACAAAATAACTGTCTGCCTTATTTGCAAGTTTTTGAAGCGAACCTACTGACTTCTAGGCTAGTTCACTGTCTATGAAGTATTTAGTGTCTTAAATGCTTTGTTCTGCGTACCACATTTCTGTAGAAATTCGGGCTTTGTTTTACGTCACAATGCTGCAAATTACTGAACATGTAGTTTTCAACCAGCTTTGAATTTTATGTTTTATTCCGTAATAACCGATGAGCCTTACAATTCTGCAATTGAGACGTAAACTGGAATATTTTTGACGGACAGGCGATTGAGAAACAAAGGTCTAATGTCTGTAAAAAAAAACAAGAACGGGTTCGCTGATTATTCTGACATTCCAAGAACGGGTTCGCGCGAACCCGTGCGAACCCCCTGAATCCCATCACTGTATATATTGGCTTTCTAGTTCATCAAAATACACCGACTGTATCTGTAATGATTGAACTTCAGACTTAAAATTGTTTACTTTGTCACTTTATTCACCATGTAAAGCAGTAAAAATTTTAAGAGACACTAAAAATGGTTTGAAATTCACAAACAACTAAATTCAGATATTACACAAAGACACAGTAAATGAATATTTAACACACTTGACATCAGGGCCTCTTTTAAGGGCTTTTAAGGGGGCAATTTCCCCCCTAAAAGCTTTTTGCCCCCCTAAAATAAAAAATTGCCCATGTTGGGCAATTGTTTTGAAAGCAGTTGCAATGCACTTTTCGTTAAGAAAAGAGCTTTTTTTTTTAATTTTAAGATATTTTTTCCTAAATATTGGCGAAACTGCGGCTTACAGGCACTCTAAATGCCAAATGGATTCATTGCTTGCTTTCGATTATAGTACGTAGCTATGTATTGTGATGTGATATTGTCCTACATTCCCGCTTCTATTCATCATGTGCATAGGGTCGGTCATGAGCATAGGGTCGCAAGGGCAAGGGGCATTGTATGTCCGTATCATGGTTGGTTTGGCGTAGCCAGGAGCCTGCAAGTCGGAGGTCGCGTTTTTAAGTCGTGGAGGTGAGGTGAACTAATGTCACAGAAAGTTTCGTGGAGGTGAACTAATGTCACAGAAAGTTTCGGTACTGGTATCCGGAGCGATAACAGATATGAAACCATAGGCGTAGCCAGGGGGGGGCCCCCCAATCAAAACTCCACTAACGACGAAAAGTTATGACAACATAGCCTGGCGATGTTTAGTTGCAGTTTTTTTTCAGTAATTGCGCACATAACAGTAATTAAACAGTAAAGTAACAGTAAAGCTAACAACCTCTCTTAATTTCGGTGAAGACCTTTTTTTTTTGGAGATTACCTGATTTTGGGTGGAAAAATCGTTCGAGTTTCCGATTTCGGCTGAAAAATCACTCTTAATATCGGTGAAGACCTTTTTTTTTTTTTTGGAGATCACCTGATTTTGGGCGGAAAAATCGTTCGAATTTCCGATTTCGGCTGAAAAATCACTCTCAATATCGGTGAAGACAGCCGAATTTTTGAGGATTTGGGCCCCCCCCCCAATCAAAAATCCTGGCTACGCGTATGTATGAAACCCTTGTTTTTATTAGCGCCTTTTCACTTTGATATGCCTGTACAATAAACTTTGATGATAAACTTGCCTGTATAATAAACTTGAGCTTTGATTCTTTTTTTTTCTTTTTGGAATCGGTTTACTGTTGCTACTACTATTGGATGTTGGATAATTTTGCTATACATCTTTAATAGTTGGTGAGCGTAAGACTTACAGCGAAATTAAATGGAGTTTTTGAAAGTTATTACTTTTTTATGCAGTGCATCATTAGTTCAGAACTTTATTAGTTATATGTTAGGGTTGCCGAACGGCAGGAGTCGGAGCTTTCATCAACACCTGCCAACCATATTTTGCTTCGACCGCTATCAACGATCAAGGTCAATTCATTGACACTACGCTAGAAACTTTTGATGAAATGAAGCCGCCGAACGAAATAGCCAAAAACGATTGTGGAGTACGGCTATACTTCATGCTAAGAAAAAGCAAACCTCCAGTTACAGATTTTTTTGTCCACCTTTTGCGTGGTGTGTCCCCATAGTATGACGGTAGAAAGGTGCGTTTCCACATACAATCTTCTTCACACTAAGCACCGCCAAACTGCTTTTGAAGATACCCTAATAGATAGGCTCCTCATTTATTGGAACGGAGTAGCTACGGCCGATTACGACCCAAGACCTGTCGTCATGCAGTTTCTATTGAAAGAACGAAGAAAGAAGTTTCCACACATCGAAACTTACAGCAAGCGACAGTTTATCCAAAGGTTTTTTGAATAAAAGCTGAAAATGAACAACCCAAAAAGCAAAAAAATGAATATGTTGTTTTTATGATGAGATTGTCTCAATATTTCCTTATTTCGTTGTTTCTTCTACTTTTGTTTGTTTGTAGCTAATTGTGGAACTTTTTATACCCAGTGTTCTGCAGTACACTAATACGGTAATACGCACCGTAAGCACTTTTCTCAATTAAAAATTACAGTCTAATCGCAAAGAACTCTGAAATGGGGGTCTGGAGGGCTTTGTTCCCCAGACGTTAGGTTACTTTTAGGAATTTGCCCCCCTAACGCAAAAGCTTAAAAGAGGCACTGCTTGACACTTCTATTTTCATCACATAGAACTGGAGTGAAAAATCACTACCACCAGAATTCAATATTCATGATTATAAAACTTGAGGTAGTCCAAAACCATTGCTTCCAGTTTAACTTGATCACTGTCACAAACCTTCAGAAACAAGAAGACTTCTAAGAGGACATTCAGAAGAAAAAATTCCATGTTTGTAGCTATTCAAAGAAGTGACTACTAATTGGCCAGTCCAAAAGTTCATAGAAATTTTTCGATTTTTTGTATCTATCTACTGTAGCTCTTGTATGTAGCAGTGTAGCTTGAAACCGATTCTAAATACAGTTTTATTTACCAAGTTGGTTTGGTCAAGAAGACAGAGAAAAAACTTTTGCGAGTTTTCCAGTATCCAAGGAATTGTTCAATTGTGGTTACTTTTAAAACAACAAGCTAACAAACAATGGGTAAAAACACTATCAACACACTCAAAACTAGCCTGTTGGTGGGTTATTTTAATAGTCTGAAAAAACAACAACACCATGTTAGTTTAAGTTTACTTTAAGACAAAAAAGCAAAAGCTGCTCAGCCAAAAGAACCACTGAACTGATACAATAGCTTCTGCTGCACAGAATAAAAAGTTTTTTGTTTTTTTTTTAATTGCAAACGTCAAAAAAAAACAAAAAAAAACATCTTAATTGACTTATTGTTAAAATAAAAAGTTTTGTTATAAACAGGCACGTAGCCACGGGGGGGCCTGGGGGGGCAGTTGCCCCCCCAAAATTTTATTTTGCCCCCCCAAACGTAATTTCACCTCGTAGTGGGTTTGATATGAATAAAAGTAAAACCAAATTTGCTGGTAGCATATTATTGCGTTTGATTTTCATGTGTAAGTTGATCGGACGCGATATGAGCTTACAAGGATTGTGACATCATAAATAAGCGTTACCTTCACGGATTTCAAGCTCTCAAAGCGTGGCAATCACACGGCGCCAATATAAGGCAGTTTTGCCAGCTTCGTAGCCTAGTAGTTGTTAGAGCGTTCGCCTTAGAAGCTGGTAGACTAGGTTTAATTCTCAGTCTTTCATACCAAAGACTTCAAAATTGTTATCTGCTGCTGCACTTGCTAAATGCTCGACAATTAAATGTAGCGCGGACTGTGGAGGATGAAATGAACAGTGCTAAAAAATGACGACAGTGATCAAAATTGAACAGTGCTAAAAAATGACGATAGTGATCAAAAACTCAGTCCTGGCGCTATGTAGGAACCATAGTAGTTGGAAAGCGCCATAAAACCACTCAAATTTCATCTCATTTGGATTGACTACAAACAACTGCATGATTAATAGCTTAGAGTAAAGTGCTAATCAGTTGGTCAACTAACTCAAAAGTAATAATAGATAGTACAGATAGGAGTAATGGATAGTAGCCTATGTATTAGTAACAGGTAATAGATAGTATGTACCAAAAGTCTAAAAGTAATAGATAGTATGCACGAAAAGTGATAGATAATATACTAAAAGTGATAGGTAGTAAGTAGGCTATTGGTAGTCTAATGTTCTATAAATTATTTAAGTTTATAATACACATAGGCCTACAGGTATTGCTAACGGGGTTCAAATAAGATTAAATTTTTAGCGAAATTGCAAGTTAGTATTGAATAATTGGATAGTAAGGAGAACTTTTAAGGATATGAGTAAAAGAAAACTAACCATCAGGTTTCAGAACATAGCAAGTTTCTTTCGCGCCCGACCCCCCAGTGACCGAGATAATGCGGAAGAAAGCATTCAGCTTCAGCAAAATGAGCAGTTGCCAACAGAAACTAATCTTTCCGATGAAGACAAAAGCGAAAGTGAAGAAGTTGAGCAACTCGACTTGTCTACAAAAGATCTACCACCAAAGCAGCCAATCATAGCTTTTCCTTCCACAAACGGTCGCAAATTTTCAAGTAGTTGGTATAATAAATACGAATGGATTGAATACAGCGTATCCAAAAACCGAATTTACTGCCAAACATGCCGTTTTTTTGCAAGCAACTTTAAACAAGAAGAAACATTTACAACCACAGGGTTCAACAACTGGAAGAAAATTGGAGATAAATGCAAAAAGCATTATGAAAGCAATATTCACCGATTGGCTGACGAAAAAAGGAAATCTTACTATCTGAGTAAAAAGGCAGGTAGGATAGATCAACAATTAGACCCAAATTTTCGGGATGAGACTCTGATCAATGACAATAAAACACATTTGATGACGGTTTTGGATGTACTGCTCTTCTGTGCTCAGCAAGAAATACCTCTTCGCGGCGATGACGAAAGCATTGATTCGCTGAATCGTGGTAACTTTCTGGAACTTTTTTCTTTGCTATCTCATTACAATCCCAACATCAAAGAGCGTTTAGATCGACTTCCCGAAAATGCAAAAATGCTTAGTCCAGATATTCAAAACGATCTACTTGAGGCGTCCAAGCAAGAAATGTTACAGCGAATTAAGCAGGAAGTGCACACTGCTCAGTATTACTCCATTCTAGCTGATGAAGTAAAGGATGTTTCGAAAAAGGAACTGCTAGGCGTCTCTTTGCGTTATCTTCACGATGGAACTTTACGAGAGCGGGCTATCGGATTTGTTGAGTTGAAGAGTTTGGACGCTATTAGCATCGCCGAGAAGTTGCAAAATATGTTGCAATCATTAACCTTGTCACCTGAAAATTGTGTTGGTCAAGGTTATGACGGAGCAAGTGTGATGGCTGGCAAAGATGGAGGCGTCCAGGCCCTTCTAAAAAAATCTGGATATACATTTGCAAATTATTTTCATTGCGCTGCTCATCGTTTGAATCTTGTTCTGGCAAAAGCAGCAAAAGTTGATCAAAATGTAAAACAATTTTTTGACCATTTAGATTTGACGTACAGTTTTTTTAGCGGAACCAAACGACATGCAGCTTTTATTGACGTACAACGCCATCACTACCCGGATTCCCAACCATTGGAACTCACCAAAGCTTGTGACACAAGGTGGTCATCACGTGCTCATCAAGTGCAAAAGTTTCTTAAAAGATACGGCTGCATTTTGGATACCCTGGCGCTCTTTGAAGATGATCCAAACAGTGAAACCAGATTGTCAGCTTCATCACTATTAACAGCAATTCAAACAAAGAAGTTTGTTGTACTTCTTGTTTTTTTCGCTCGTTTCTACGAATACAGCGAATTTGCAACGAGATGCTTGCAAAGCAAAACATTGGAGGTGTCGTCGTGTGTGAACTTGGTAAACGAACTGAAAGACAATGTCAATAGCTTTGATTACCACGAAACACTAAAACAGGGCCTCGAAATGGCGGAGAACTATGACGTTAACAGTTTCGACACTCGCAGTTCAAGCAGGCAGCATCGCCTTCCGGAATCATTGAAGTCCACCATCCTTACCTCATCTGTGGGACACTGGAAAAGCTGCTGGTGAAGATGAAATCAGACCCGAGATGTTGAAAGCGCTGACTGGAGAAGGAATTCTCTGGTTAACGCGAGTGTGTCAAGTTGCGTGGAAGCTTGGCAAAACTCCCAGAGATTGGCAAACAGGTGTGATTATTCCGATATTCAAGAAAGGAAATCGCAAGCAATGTACAAACTACAGAGGGATATTAATCCTTAGTTTGCCAGGGAAAGTATATGCCAAATGCCTTGAAAGGAAATGCCGAGAAATAGTGGAATCAAAACTGGAAGATGGTCAGTGCGGTTTTCGTCCGGGTCGCAGCACCACGGACCAAATCTTCACTCTGAAGCAAATCTTCGAGAAATCTTGGGAGTATGGCAAAGATCTCTTTGCATGCTTTGTCGATCTTGAAAAAGCATATGACCGAGTTCCTCGGGATAAACTTTGGAAGGTTTTGCAGGAGTATGGCGTTGATGGTCAATTGTTACGCGCTATTAAGTCATTCTACTGCAGACCGGAGGTTTGTGTTCGGGTAAATGGCAAGCAATCAAAGCCGTTCCATGTGGGCGTTGGACTCCGGCAAGGGTGCGTTTTGTCACCTCTCCTTTTCATTGTTTACATGAATTGGATCGACAAATGCAGCCAAGCTGATGAGTGTGCCACGATAGGAAATTGCAAAATTAGTCGTCTGCTATTCGCAGATGATTTGGTTCTGCTTTCTTCCACAGAATCTGGCCTCCAGCGCGCATTAAATAGCTTTGCAGATGCATGCAACACCGCCGGAATGAAAATAAGCACGGCCAAAACTGAGGTGCTTCATCTTTCAAGAAACCCTGGTCAGTGCGTATTACAAGTGAATGGAGCGACACTGAAGCAGGTAGAGAAGTTCAAGTATCTTGGGGTTGCATTTACGAGTGACGGAAGGCAAGACGAAGAAGTGGATACCCGAATAGGCAAGGCTAGTGCAGTAATGCGAGCTTTGCACTACTCGGTTGTCATGAAACGAGAATTGTCGAAAAAGGCAAAACTCTCAATTTTCAAAGCAGTCTTTGTCCCCATTCTCACTTATGGTCATGAATCTTGGGTAATGACCGAAAGAATGCGATCACAAGTGCAAGCGTCCGAAATGAGGTTTTTACGAAGAATCGAAGGAGTTACACTGTTTAACAAGGTGCGTAGCTCTGAAATTCGAAAATCTCTTAACATCGAGCCGTTACTTCTCCGAATTGAAAGATCACAGCTTAGATGGTTTGGCCATGTCAGCAGAATGCCTCAGGAAAGACTCCCCAAACAAGCTTTACATGCCAAAGCAAATGGGAGAAGACCAGTCGGACGACCTAGAACTAGATGGACCGATTACATTGAGGATCTTGGATGGAATCGCTTGGGACTTCGCCCAAGCGAAATGATGGAGGTGATGGAAGACCGTGAGGTGTGGCGGCTCAATCTTGAGCTACTGCCCCCGCAACCCTCACGGAAAAGCGGGCAATGAAGAAAGAAGAAGAAGAAGACAACAAAATTACTACCGCAGAAGACATGCTTACTTTACTTCGGCAAATCGGTGGTCAGATATCGGGAGAGTTGTGCAGCAGATTTGACAATGCTAACTATGAGATAATGAGATTAGTGGACGCATGCCTTCCATCAAAGAGCAATTTTATGGATGCAGAGCTTCTCAAATATGCTGCTGTTTATGATTTGATTATTCCTGATGCAGAGCACGATGTCTTCAAAAACTTTATAAAACGTCATGAACAGGCCACACGTTTTACCTTAATTGATGTATATGACGTTACTCAAAAGGATATATTTCCGAATATGCACAAACTTTTGCACATCCTGATCACTATTCCGCAAACCTCAGTTACAGTTGAGCGAATGTTTTCGTCAGTAAAGCGTATTAAAACCAGGCTAAGATCCCGCATGGGTACTATTAGACTGTCAGCCTTGTCCCTGCATTCGATTGAAAGGGGAACTTAGCAAAACCTTAAATAAAGAAAATATTTTGGATCATTTCAAAAAATCTAAAAGACGTTGTTTATTGTAGTCGTTGAAATGAGCTACCAGTGTTCCCTATATGGTCGTCAATTTTGCTAAGGAAACTGACCCGTGTGATGTAAGGCGATATAAGAGTTGATTTTTGACAGGCTTTTCTTGAAATGAATATCTAATAGACCAAAAATCGAAATATAAAATGAGTAGGAACTAAAATAAAAAACGCAATCGATTTCGTTTTTTGTTTCAGTTTACTCATTTTATGTTCCAATTTTGGTCTAATAAATATTTATTTCATGTTCCCTATATGGTGCGAAAATTGAGAAACTTGAGAAAGGTTTGGGCAATACGTTATAAAAAAGGCATGAAGTTAGATTAGGCATATCACGTTGAATTTAATACCAATAGTTGACAATTTTTGTCCAGAATATTAGTTTATTGTTTCAAGAATCAGGTTTCCATGCAAAATTATGGTCAAATTTGTCTAAAACTGTAAAATTTTGTTAAAATTTCCATCTGTACAATTTCCCACTGTTCCAATCGAATTTTGATTCCTAGAGGGAACACTGGTAGCTATACCGTATATATTGCTACCAGCTGGTCTATAAGATTGCTAAACTTTAAAAATGTAATATTCACTTCTATGTTTTTTAACTTTTGAGCAAAGCTGTGGTTAGATAGACGAAAAAAGTGCAAGTGTGGTATTACAACGTTTATTTCTTGGTGTCACTGTCAGCATTAATGGGGTACTAATAAGAGCAGTAAAATTTGTTTTTTCAAATGCTTCCTGATATACACTCTTTTTTTTTTATAAGAACCAGTAAATTTCGGACTGAGGCTGGTTGTTCTTAAGTTTTTGCAGATTTTTAGCCTCAATTGTTCTTAATTTGTTCTTAAATTATGCGAAAATGTAATCATCCGAAGTTGCTAAATTACCGCCGATTGACACTTTTCTCTCATCTATCACAAATAATCAGTTTTGAGCAAACAAGTCATGGCGCTTACCGATTAGCAAGTGCAGATGGTCACAAAAGCATGTCACTCGCTGCTTTAGACGAGTGGCAGTTTGAAACATTACATCTATTCAGCTGAGAGTTTTTGTTCAGGAATAATTTCAGCATTTTTGTTCTTAATTTTTTTCCTGATTCTGAGGCTGGCAATAATGTTCTTAATTTGTTCTTAAATTTTGAGCAAAATTGAGCCTCGTGTTCTTATAAAATTGTTCTTACAAAAAAAAAGAGTGTAGTACACTATAAAAATTACCTGATACATAGTAATTGTTATAAACTTATAATTTACCCCAATTGTAGATTTTCAAAGAAACATTCCGGGAAATTTTTGTTGCCAAGTCTGAGAGTTTGGTGGATTTGAAAATGGCTAATCAACAGCAGCTAATTGGAACGACCGACGCTCGCGTCGCGTGTTCCTTTGTTTTTACTCGGCCATTTTCTGACTAATGAGTGCGAGATTTCAGACTTTTGCTTATAACTCAAGAACCGTTTAATCTAACTACATGAAATTTTGACAGCAGTTTGAGATTAATGAGTTTTATGTTTGTACCAAATTTCGAGGATATCGGTCACGTGACTTCGGGTTTATGACCCGAAAACCGCTCCGAAAGTTTGGCGTAAAAAGCGGTCTAAGTCAAAAACGGCTTAAGTACGGCAAAAAATATTTCTCATGGTTATATGTCTTAAGATATCCTTTCATCCCTACCAACCCACTTTCGGCCGCGATGAGGTTTTTTTCTTATTTTTTTCCTTTTTTTTTCCTTTTTTTTTCCTTTTTTTTCCTTTTTTTTCCTTTTTTTTCTTCCTAAATCTTGTACGCTCGAGTTCTCCTAAACCACAAAACATAGAAATCTAATTTTTGTGTGAAGTTGTTGAGGTACATACGCAATTGTGTCTCCTGAAATTTTTTTGGGGCAACTCCCCCGGGAACCCCCCCAAAATGGGGCCCCAAAAAATCAAATTTTTGAACGGCTCAAGCTAGGGTGTCAGTTTTTTTGGATATCAGTAGATATTTGAGAGACAAATATTTTGACATAATTTGGGGGTACCACCCCCCCGGGGACCCCCCCAAATGGACCCCCCAAAAACAAATTTTTTAACCATACAACCTAGGGTGCCATTTTTTTTTGATATCAGTAGATATTTAAGAGAAAAATATTTTGACATGATTTGGGGGTACCACCCCCCCGGGGAACCCCCCCAAAAAATCAAATTTTTGAACGGCTCAACCTAGGGTGCCAGTTTTTTTTGTTATCAGTCGATATTTGAGAGACAAATATTTTGACATAATTTGGGGGTACCACCCCTTCGGGGACCCCCCCAAATGGACCCCCCCAAAAATAAATTTTTTAACGATTTAACCTAGGGTGCCATTTTTCTTTGATATCAGTAGATATTTAAGAGACAAATATTTTGACATAATTTGGGGGTACCACCCCCCCGGGGACCCCCCCAAATGGACCCCCCAAAAGCAAGTTTTTTAACCATTTGACCTAGGGTGCCAGTTTTTTTTGATATCAGTAGATATTTAAGAGAAAAATATGTTGACATGATTTGGGGGTACCACCCCCCCGGGAACCCCCCCAAAATGGGGCCCCAAAAAATCAAATTTTTGAACGGCTCAAGCTAGGGTGCCAGTTTTTTCTGTTATCAGTAGATATTTAAGAGAGAAATATTTTAACATAATTTGGGGGTACCACCCCCCCGGGGACCCCCCAAAAATAAATTTTTTTAACGATTTAACCTAGGGCGCCAGTTTTTTTTGATATCAGTAGATATTTAAGAGATAAATATTTTGACATGTTTGGGGTACCACCCCCCCGGGGACCCCCCAAATGGACCCCCAAAAATGAATTTTTTAATGGGTTAACCTAGGGTGCCAGTTTTTTTTTGGTATCAGTAGACACTTAAGAGATAAAAATTTTGACATGGTTTATGCGTCGGTCGTTCACTGGGTTTGCTGGCAAACTCCCATCTAGTTTCTTACTGGCAGATTGTTTTTATCAAATTTAGGCCTGCAGAACAATAATTGGCACTTGCGAGTTATAAGTCGTTCTGGATGGTTAGAATAAACTTTCAGTATCGCCAAAAAAAGTTCACGGAATATTACTTAAAAATTGTTGTTGTTTATCAGCAAACATTTCAAAACCACTTTAGCTACAACTCTTTAGTCCCCCTTCAGCATGTTTTATGCAAAGTGCACGTGTGATCTATCATTAAAGATATTTACTATTCATCCTAACAAACTGCAAGCAGACACAGACATAATAGTCTTGTTTCAGAAGAATAGCAAAGAGCAAAGCACATACATCAGATTACAAACCTCATAATCACATAAGTAAATGAAAAAATATTTGCCCCCCCAAATATTGCTCTTGCCCCCCCAAAAATATCCGGCTGGCTACGTGCCTGGTTATAAAAGCTAGATGTCGTGAGGCTAGGCCTACTGCTTTGTTGTATTCATTATAATGAAGCTCTGAGATCCAGCATAGCTATGAAAAATCACTCTAGGATTTACAGCCTTAGCTGTCTAGATCCGAATTAACTTGGCTAGCCTAGGGCTATCGCGAATCTAACTTTTCCAACAACCTACTCTTTGGACTGATAAATAGGCGCTAAACCATGCAAATATACTATTTACATTATTTTCTAGCAAACTGCGATCATAAAAATCCAATCAGTGATTTAGTAGGTTATCTTACTACAGCCTGCAAGCAAGCGCTGTTGCGCAACTGCTCGCGAAGGTTGCGACCGCTCGCAACCTTCGCGAGCAGTTGCGCAACAGCGCTTGCTTGCAGGCTGTAGTAAGATAACCAACTATTTCACTGATTTGATTTTTACGATCGCAGTTTGGTAGAAAATCACGTAAATAGTATATTGGTATGGTTTAGCGCCTATTTATCAGTCCAAAGAGTAGGTTGTTGGCAAAGTTAGATTCGCGATAGCCCTAGGCTAGCCAAGTTAATTTGGATCTAGACAGCTAAGGCTGTAAATCCTAGAGTGATTTTTCATAGCTATGCTGGATCTCAGAGCTTCATTATAATGAATGCATCAAAGCAGTAGGCCTAGCCCCACGACATCTAGCTTTTAAACCAAAACTTTTTATTCTGTGCAGCATAGCAGAAGACCAGTCCAGTAGTTCTTTTGGCTGAGCAGCTTTTGCTTTTTTGTCTTAAAGTAAACTTAAACTAACATGATGTTTTTTTTTCAGAATATTAAAATAACCCACCAACAGGCTAGTTTTGAGTGTGTTGATAGTGTTTTTACCCATTGTTTGTTAGCTTGTTGTTTTAAAAGTAACCACAATTGAACAATTCCTTGAATACTGCAAAACTCGCAAAACTTTTTTCACTGCCTTTTTGACCAAACCAACTTGGTGAATAAAACTGTATTTAGAATTGGTTTCAAGCTACACTGCTACATACAACAGCTAGATAGATACAAAAAATCGAAAAATTCCTATGAACTTTTGGATTGGCCTAATTACTAGTCACTTCTTTGAATAGCTACAAACATGGAATTTTTTCTTCTGAATGTCCTCTTAAAAGTCTTATTGTTTCTGAAGGTTTGTGACCGTGATCAAGTTGAACTGGAAGCAATGGTTTTGGACTACCCCAAGTTTTATAATTATGAATATTGTAGTCTGGTAGTGATTTTTCACTCCAGTCCTAATTGATGGAAAATAGAAATGTCAAGTGTGTTAAATATTCATTTACTGTGTCTTTGTGTAATATCTGAATTTAGTTGTTTGTGAATTTCAAAACATTTTTACTGTCTCTTAAAATTTTTACTGCTTTACATGGTGAATAAAGTGACAAAGTAAACAATTTTAAGTCTGAAGTTTAATCATTGCAGTTGCAGTCAGTGTATTTAGATGAACTAGAAAGCCAATATATATCTAACCAGTAGAAAGTGAGTTCTGTTTTTTTCCTGAGGTTACTATTATTCAGAGGTGGAGTCGAGGACACAAGGCTCGAGGCCAAGGCCAAGGCCAAGGACACAAAAAAAATCCGAGGCCAAGGCCAAGGCCAAGGACAGCCCTTCCGAGGACAGAACCTCTCGAGGCCAAGGACAGGAATGCTCGAGGCCAAGGCCAAGGACCAAGGACACAGGCGCAAGTGTTCTCCAAAAAAAAAAGTCTTCAAAAATTTTTTTCAGACGATCTCCAATTCGTTGGCGTACCCAGAATTTATTGGGATAAGCCTAAACCACAAATCGAATGAAATAACGTCATCAAAATTTTTTCCAAAGAGGAAGTTTTTGTGGGATAAACATATCGTAGAATGGAAGATCTGATATCGCTGCCCGTTAGCACGTAACCAGGATTTTGCAAAGGGATAGGGCTTAAGCTAATAGTTCAAAAACGCAAATATTTAACTTTGGAAACGTGTTGAGAAAGCTAGTGTAACTCAAAGGTATCACAAACGGGGGGTCTCCATTGGACGATTTTTTGTAATTTTTTGGAAAAAAAAGCTATTTTAATGCCATTGAATCACATTTCGCAAATGTTCAGAGCCATTTAAAAGCTCTAGATTTTTGACATTTGAAAGCCAATTGAAAAAATCAAATTGTTTAATACTCCTTTTACTTGCAATTTAAGTTTAAAACATGTTTAACATCTTGTATTTTGGAGTTAAATTTAATTGTTAGTGATCTGGTCCAGCTAGGGTGCGTTGTCTTAATTATAATGTGCATTGTCTCTTGCAACATTTTAGCAGTAAATAATAATCCACTCGAGGATTTTCCTTAGAGATTTTTGTTTTGTCATGACAATAACCAGTTATAGGAGTATATGTTCGGCCAGAAGGCCCAGGCTCCCTCAATTGAAGTTCAATAATTCGTTCAATCAGCATTTTCCATGGCTAATTTATTTTAAAGTATTTTGTGCGTAAAAACCGGCGAGGTTGGAGGTGAATTACTGAATTGTTATTGAAAAATGGTAAAATAGATAGTTAACTTCAACTAGCCATGTTATTGTCGCGCTGGATTTACATCGCGCTAGGCCCCTGGCGCTTTGGAGATTTTCTTAACATCTTTCTGCCAAATATAGGTGAAGACCAAAAAAAGTCTTACGATTTTAGCTCGGGGCCACTAACTGATACTCAGGCTCGTAGCCAGAAATTCGCACTGTGGGGGCGGTTTGGGGGTCTGGGGGCGGGGCCCCCAGTCACCAGAGGCCAATGGGGGTGAGGGGGCGAAGCCCCCAGCGCTCGAAAATTTTGCATTTTTTTGCAAAATGAACTTAATTTTAAAGCTATTTTAATAGAAAATAATGCTTTTAGAACGTGGCATAGAAATTGGCAACCCAACATGATTCAACTATAGTTGCATTAATGGGCTATATGGGAAGTGGCTGATGATAACATTGCAGTTCTCTTGTTTACCTGCTCGTAAATCAAAAAATCCTATTATTCAATAAAACTCACACGTAGTAATCTATTTCGCCTATATTTTATAAAAATAATTGGGGGAAGGGTTAATGGAAAGATATTTGAGAGAAGTGACTGGTAATTACCTAACACTGAATAGCCCCCCCTCCCCCATATTCCTGAGTTGATGATATATTTGTTGATAAAACCCATGTTTGGCGTTTTTAAATTAGCGATCAAATTTAATTGTTTATTTTCAGGGATTTTTTCAAAGTTTTCATTGATTTGTAACTTTAATTTTTGACAATTAGCCCCCGTTGAATATATGTTTCAAATGATGCATTAAATCACTTTTAGTCAATTCCAGCACAAAAAACAGTCTCAAAAGAGCTAAAAACGTGGTATTTTCCTTATTCTGGATTTTGGTTGACAGGCCAATGGGGGGCTATAGTCCCCGCTTCCCCCATGGCAACGCTACTGCTGGTACTGCGTCATATTATGGTAAATCCAGCCCTGATTAATGCATTACGTTCACAAAAAGGCTAGATGCGGGCCTGAGATAGCAACTTTCAAGACAAAAACTTTCCGTTTTCTTCGGGTTATACGTTTAAATTGGCTGGGAAAAATTGAATTGAGGGGGACCCGGAGCTCCTGGTCTTCAATATTAATGTTAGTTATACTGTTGTAGGCCAAAAATGCTAAAAAGAAACTGAAACTGAAAAAAAATTAGGCTTTTTTGTCACATTTTGTCATTGGTGAAATTTCAATTGGGAAGGGGGCGGACCCCCTGCCCCCCTCCCCTTGGCTACGCTTATGTTCCAAGTGAGGAAAACAAAAAAGGTGTTCGCAAATTTTCTGCGAGGTTTCTGGCGTTTTCCAACAAAATTTCAACTGTTCAAAAAATAGTGCTGTCCTCGAGCCGAGGACAGGCCAATTTTCGAGGACTTGAGGCTTCGAGGCCAAGGCCAAGGCCAAGGACTTGACCTTCGAGGCCAAGGCCAAGGCCAAGGACTTCAAAATGTGTCCTCGAGGACGTCCTCGAGGCCAAGGACGTCCTCGAGGACTCCACCTCTGCTATTATTGGTAGAGAAGTACCCGCCAAGCAAGTTCATTACTATTGTTCCATTCTCTAAACTAAACAAAAAACTTGATACAGCATTTATAATAAAAATAATTGGACTGGGGAAGGAAGCGTCAGTTACATAAAAATGTGAGAACTAACAACACTTTTATTCAGATGATTGAGTAACAATTTTCAAATGAAAAAATCTAAATGTTTTTTTTATCAGGGGCATAACCAAAAACATGCTTAGAGGGGGCTTGACCTTACTGCCATAAATTTGTCTGTATCTTACAAACGGTGGTTTAAAGCGAAGCTCTTTGAGGTAAACGCAACCGTCGCAACGTAGCCTACTGGTACCGCAAGAAAATGCAAACTAATAAAATGCTCTCGATAGCATTTAACTTCGCACTAAACATCGATAAGCGCTCCGCTAGCGAATAAAACACCAAACTTAGTTTTAGAAGCTGACTTTTCCTCAAAGCAACTGCTGGTATCAGGTATCACTGTGCTAAATTCTTGTCCTTCGATGATAGTGTCAAATCATGCAAAAACTGCTATGTTTTTTTGCTTTCTCCAGCAAATCAACACAGCAACCCATTGCACAATAACCAAAAAATCCACTACATAACTGATGACAAATCCAGCTTTCAGTTTCACTCATAGCGTTAACATTGGGAGTCTTCATAAACAGCACTAAATAAGAAATACAAACAACTGTTTAAGCTTACTACAGGTATCATAACATGCTTGCCTGAAAAAGAAAAATCACATCAAAAAAACAACATAGTTAATGATTCAAATGAACCTGTAGACTAGCCTATTGGTTTACACTCTACAAGATACCGGTAGATCTACCACCACCATAATGAGACATGGATGGTGAAAGCGTTTAAGGATTTGTTAACTGAGTAAACACCTAAAGAGAACTTTTGACATCTGCTTCCAGCTTTTTGCGTTTCTGCATTAAAACCCAGAACTGTCATCGTCAAAACAGATTATGGCAAGTTTTCACTGGAAGGATCTAAACAAATCATTGACAGCTAGTAAATAGGCTAAGTACTACTACGTTTTCGAAGAAATGACTAGTCTTTTCATTTCCAAATTCGATCTACTGTACTTCGTTTTTCACTTATACTTTACAAATTTTTTTCTCAAGATTGTTTTGTTACCTGAGCTATTACTCTAGATTCTTCTTCACGGTTATTGCGTGATAACATAATGTAAACTCAATCTTCGTTTTACCGGTAATTCCAGCGCGCTATGACGAAACAGAACCTGTGATTACTATAATAGCGCTTCAATAATAAACTACACAAAGCTTTCTGCTCATTGAATACATTTTAAAAGTAAGTTGTTAAAATTAGCCTATGAAGCGACCAGTCGCGAAGATTAGCAACCACTCGCGAAGACTCGCGAAGGTTGGCAACCTTCGCGAGTGACGTAATCGACCACTCGCGAAGGTCGCCAACCTTCGCTTCGCGTTGCTTCGCGTCCAGTCTAAACGCACCTTTAAGAATGTGCTGCTTTTTTTACATGGCCTATTTAAATTAGGTCTACAGTACAGTGTATGAACTTAAAATTACTGTAGATTAATTGAACCCAAGAAAGTATCCTGATACAGTGATGCAAAACTAGTATGCTTGTACTTCTAGGCAGTAGACTAGGCCTACCATTGCGCAGTGTAATGGTAGCCTACCATAGGCTACTTAATTAGGCCTAGTAGGTGGGGGGCTCACTGTCTCTCTTGTTCTGGATTTAATAATAGATACAGTAGTGACTATTTCACCGAAAATTTTCAAGTTAAAAAGAATAAAACGAAAATGAGAATTATTTATCCTCGCGTTTTTCATTTGTTTTTTTAGGGGTTAAAGGCGGTGAATCATCCAGCCAATTCCGGTGGCATATTTCCAATTTGTTCCACATTTCAGTGCATAAGGCTGTTTAACCCCAGTTCACTGCGACGTCACAATAGAAAAACTGCTCAGGTGTGACTGTGCAGGGTATATCTGCGGTCAACTTGGAAATTGTAAAGGTTACCATAGTACGCAAGCAAACTGAAATCCGGAAGTCAATAATAAGTTCGAGAAAAGCTTTTCCAAGTGATAGTGTAGGCCGTTCATAAAAAAAACGAAGTTATTTTGCTAAAACACATTACGCTGAACTTGAGACGTACTTACTTCTTTTTGATCTTAGCTGATGATAACAATTTAATTGTTTGCATGCTTTCTGTTGCTTTATCTAGCTATATGGCAATGGTTAGCACATTGATCAGCAGTGGCCGCCAGTGTGGCGATAGGATGCCCACTTTCTGAGTGGTATGAAAATGGCCACTTTTTTCCAGGGCTTTTTACTCCAAATGGGTTTGTGGCTGTAGCAATTCGGGCAGTACCAAACAACTATAAATGCTCACTTTTTTTATTAAGTGTTTGTACTTTGATTAGCGTCAGTCGATCCATTTCGCGGCCAAAAGCGCTGGTAAGACCTTACTTTTGGTATTGCGTGATTTTCACCTTGTATTCATCCACAAAAATGCCGAAAAACTTTCCGTTTATTCTTTACTGCTGGTTCTTCAACCACGAAACGCATCCAAAAAGTATATCCTTGCGAGGTCCCTGGGCAAATACCCTTCTCGTTATGAAGTTACGATTACTCTATTTAAATCTGGTCTTATTTTGCCGAAAGCTGTAACGCCTGTAGGTTATTCAACGGCTGTTATTATGTCTAATCTACGTTCTTGCATCTCATCCCCACCTCATAAGAATTTCTGCCGATGTTGATTTAGTTTTCCATATTTCAGAGTGAATGATGGCAAATAACTTGGTTCAAATAAGCACAGAGCTGGACAGCGCTGTTTCGAGCTTTTAGCTCTCATCGGCAGCAAGATGTTGCAAATAACTTGGTTATTAGTGCAGCAAAAAATATAATAAATGGAATTGCTCAATAATAAAACTGCAAAGCCTACGAAATCGTTTGGTATCATGTTCACCCGTCATTCAAGTCGCATGCAACTAGACTTTCGCGAAACTGCACAATCTGGAAGTTTCATTGCAAACTTACGCTTCTATTCTTTCCAATGCATTTTATTGCACGTTCAAAGCAAGCTACAGTAAATAAAGCACATGATAATTGTTCGAAACGTACTAGTATAAGATCAAACTATGATACGTTTTCCAAAACTACAACTCGAATGTGATACTGCGATTGCTACATGGTACGTAATTGAGATTCAATAAACTTTTCCTATAAGAACATGAGGCTCAGTTTTGCTCAAAATTTAAGAACTATGCCAGGGTCAAAAGTAAAAAAAAACAAAAAAAACGAAAAAGAATGAATTTCAAACCTAAAAAGAAACTAAACTCTGTACAAATTCAAAACGATAACAGTGTAGTGATTTGCCAGTAGACTACTTGCAAGCAAAATCGCATTGATTCCGAAACGATTAAGTATTGTTGCACATTGCGCAGGCAATTGAGAAAAGTTTTGGCAGATGTTCAAATTGAAAAAACTCGCTTTTTTGCTTTTGCAATATTACGATGCTGCAATAAAAGCAGCAAAAAAGTGTTTACTCAAGCTGACAGAACATTTGAAATTGAACAATTTTACAAACATGGTCGCTAAAATTCACATTGATGCTCTCAAATTTACGAAATGAGGGAGACAATTGGCGAAAAATTAAGAACAGCCAGCCTCAACTAAAAATTTACTGATTCTTATAAAAAAGCGTAAATTGACAAAGTTTACCAGTGGTTCTCATTCTCAAACTGAGGTCCGCGAAGCAATATTTCGGGATCGCAAAGTATCTTTAACGACTATCTTAAAAAATATTGCTGCAAGTTGATTATTATCAGAAATTAACTTTTAACCAGGGTTATTACTAACATGCTAAGCTTCTCTGCGACAAAACTTTTATAAATTTTATTTTGCATGTTTTCCAGTATCTTTACGGACGTACCACAGGCATTTACGCAAACATAGAAAGTAGTTTTGCAACCAAAGGATAGTGCTTATTAAAAATATTGCAAGAAGGGTCTAATCTATTTAACAGGAACACGAACTGGATTAAAAGTTTTTTCAACTTTTCCGGATTTGACAAAAATATCGGAGTTTTTTTTTAGTTCATGTTCGAGTTTTGCAAAAAGCAAGTTTTTCAGCAAAGGTCTCATAATTGATAACTTTACTAATACACATTTTAGAAACGTGTATTATGAAAATCTTAATTTTCATCTTTCGCGTAAAATGGATTGTTTATTTTGTGCATTAGATTCTTTTATGAAGCGTAGATATTTAATTGTAAAACAAAGTAATAATTACATTTTCCATGAAATATACTGCACATAAATAATAATGTATACTGCATATCACGTAATATCCCATTATCCGCAGAGTAACGTATAAAAACAAAAAAACATGTTTACAAAATTATATAGGGTAAAGCAGGGGTAACTTTTGCATTATCGGGCAAAATAGAAATGACTGGATAAAGTCGCGGGCTAAACTTGAATTTTTTATTGAGTAACAGATTGTGATTCTGGAGGGCGCGCAACCGCGATGTAACAAGGGTTGAGGCCGGGCGTTTACGAGGCACTAATTTAAAACAGAATGAGGTTAATACGGGGTTACCTTTTAGGCCATAAAGCAGAACTTCCGGCGTTTGACAATTTTGTGATGTTTTTTTAATAAACGTAGTTTTAGGCCAATTTTGGTCAAAATTTTTGTACAGAAAATGCTGCATTTTAATTGGCACTAGATAAAAAAAGGTCTGAATCGGCTATATAAAAGAGGAAGATCTATGTAGGCGGTGGCAATGACTTATAATTTCGAAATTCAGCTATATTCTACCACATTATTCTAGTAAAAAAAATTAACTTATTAACTTAACTTAAGAACTTAATTAACTAACTTATTAATTAAGAACTTAATTAATTAATTAACTTATTAACTTAACTTAAGAACCTTTCATGAAAAATTGGCTTTCTACCAGCTATTACTACTTTTCAGTTGTGTTGGACAAACTAGCCCTATTCATGATTTTGCGTAAAACCTATGCGCATCAACCACAGGGATTGGTTCCTTTGAAGTTAACAACACTAATAAATTTACTTTTGGATATGTATAGATTAAATTATCAATTATTCACAAACATAAAATTGTTCTGCAAAATTGAAGTATATCCTTTATCAACGTAAAGAGAATTACTATTAAAATTAAGGTTGATCAATGAATAAATTTAAACTAGTCAATAATTTCATGTGTATGCCTAAGAATTTTTGAGGAATTAACTTTTTTGACATTATCATTATAGAACCTTACAGTTTTTGACGTACAAAGAAGGACTTGCACAAAACCAAATGTGCAGTTAATTAATCTTCGCCAAACCTTCGTTTTCCTAGGTAAATTTATCACAAACTTTAAGCATTATTTTTTGACATATTTACCCCTCATACCATGCCCTATTCTAAACAATTGAGTTTGAAAACCTATAGATCACGCGCACGGCGGTTTTTACTTTAAAAGTTTTAACGCAAAATAAAAAGGAAAAAAGTCTCCAAGCAAGTTAATACTCGTATAATCGTTGAAAATATACATTCCTTCTTCAATGTTTTGTTTTAGACAAAATTAAAGCGCAGCGCTTTTTATCGCTTACATCATTAACAACGCGCGTTAATTAATGATTAAAGCAATAAATGCGAATTTGACTTCATTTTTGAAATTTGAAAACTGAAAAAACAAAGTACTTTCATAAGAAATAAATCAAGTTTGTATAATTTGCAATTCACCAACTCGTTGTAACTTATTTAAAAGCTTACAACTAACACTATGTTTTGCTTGCAAAAGACTTTTTTATCTCTACTGTACGCCTTTTTATCTGCAGTACGTAATGTTCGTACTAGATACTGTAATGTTTACAAAATTCAAAGTTTTGTACGCATCATCAAATCATATTTGTAAAACGTTTGCCGCAGAAGCAAGCTTGGCATTTTCGTATTTTACTCTGGTAATAATTTCCGATAACTAACTTGAAGCAATATTTTTCAAAGCACCAAAAGGTTAGTGCAGATCATAAGATTACGTCTCTCTGTGCCCGCATGTCTTTTCTTTTTTGTCCGCATTCTATGTCCTGCGCGCTTATATCGGGTTTTGTCCAAAGAATGTGCTAAGTCCGAAGAACCCTTCCCTGAACGCAGAATTAGATAAAATAGAAACTTCCTTGAGGAGCTCGACAAGAACCTCGTCCCCAACTTTTTGAATGTTATGTAGATATAGGAATGCTCAGTACCATTTGACAGTACTCTTTCACCTGGTTGTGAAAAGAAAAAGAATAAGCCTCTAAATCTGTTGTTTCTTTAATAATATGTTGAATTTCTTTATCTCGATCTTTTTTTGAATGTGGAAAAAGTACGTGTACGGTCAATCAAAGTGCGCACAAACGTTTGATAGTGTTCGGAACAAAAGTTCAGGTGACTGTGATTCAGTTTTTCTGAACACGACGTTTCTTCTTTTGAGTGATTATTGATTAAAGTCTCCAAATACGATTTAGCGTTATCGGATCCAATTTCCACAAAGAAACGCAGCTGGAAGACAAAAACCTATAGCTGCGATATGCCGTTGATCCAATTTTTGATTGAAATCCCAGCCATGCGACACTGAAATCAAAAGAAAAGAAGTAAAACAAAGTATATGATCTCGAGAACTTACACATTGCAACTGAGCGCAATTTTGACGGGCTTAATATAAATTACGTTTGCACAGTTCTAAATTTTTAATACAAGCAAACGTTACTCCGGTTAAAAAAAGCTTTGCAGGTTTCCTTACCTAATTAAAGTCAATATCAAGAACAAATTAGCAGTGATGGATCTAGCATTTAGTGGGACCAAATCAAGGCAAACTATTAACTCGGAAGTCTATATTGTGTAGGACAGACGGTTATATATATTTCTTTCAGATGTTATTAAACTTCTTGACAAATGGTCACCTAAATGTATCTACTCTAAAAATTGCTTAAAAATATAAGACAGCAAGCTTTAATAAAAAATTTATTGGTTTTACTAACCAAAAACAAAATTTCCGTAACTGTAGTGTAATTAATATTAAGTTGAAACTATTTAACAGCTGAGGTAATGTGTTTCAATATTATATGATTATGAACGTAAGCAACATACTAGCCTCAGCGCATGAAATCAGTTATAACTTCTGCATTTAGAATCTTGTTTACGAGTAGTTTCTCACGTCTGCATTGAGTGTGTTATTGGAATCTTTTCATTCCTTGAAAAGGACATTTTAAGGATCACGAGAGCCATATCAGCTCGCCAAACACCACAATGCTCTGTAAAATACCAACTTAAACTAGTTGGTTTAAATTTATACTCGGTTAAAAGACTGGCAGAGTAATACCAATCGTCCGACGCACAGTGTTAAATTCATATTAATTTTGTTGTGTTAGTTTAATTACGAAAGGCTGTAGACTTAACCATCTTGCCAGACTTTTCGGACTTGCATTTTTTGGCACAAAAAGCAAATTGAAATTTCTGTTTTTTTCACCTTTGCATTAGATGTAGTATAGTTGAATCTTTGACTTCCCAAAACGACGAAGGACTTATTACTTTATCATCATATAAACAAGATGAACTCGCTCAACTCCATAGTGTTCTCTGAAATACAAAATTATTTTACGGTTATTTATGCACCAAAAGATTGGCAAAGATTAACTAACAAGCAGTTTAGCTTAAAACGGTTTCACAAATCAAAATCTTGCTACTAAACTAAACAGCTCTAATGTCAACTAGATGGGGAATCTGCAGGTCAAGCAAACTAAGAACAACCAATGCATAACTTGGCGCAAGTATGATTTATGTGGGATGGATTGAACCAAGCCTAAATTTGTCTGCGTTTCACAAAAGTGAAGGTCCTGAAAAAAAACAAACTCAGCCGCAAATACTATGAGGTTTAATCGATTTTTGTGATTTCAGCCTTGGCCTTTTAGGAAAGATAGATACTTTAAAAGAATTAAAGCACCCAAATCCAATTAAGATTATGTGCAAAATATTTCGAATAATCTAAAACACATACACATCTTCACCCAATTTCAGCTTTCTTTGACCAATAGTTTCTGAGATACTTCATTTCAAAGTTTAGAGATCTCCCTAACAGTGTTACCAGATGAAATATAACTCGTAATTATTGGGATATTCTAACTAACTCGTAAAGCATTACAATTGCTGTAACACTAATTCATGCTGCTGCCATGCATTCCGGTGCTTTCAAACCAGTGGTAAAAGATACCTTCAACATTATTTCAAAAATGAAAAATTAAATGTCAACACTGTTACAGAGATCTCCTGAACTTTAAAATGAAATATCTCAAAAACAATTGTAAAGTTTAAAACATGTTTAAAAGCATGCAGATATAGGTTGAATTTTGTAAGAAACTTATTGAGCAAACATAAATGCGTAAAACTGTTGTACAACATATTTTCAAAAATATAGAATTTCATTAAAATCAACTAAAATCTAGTTTGTAATAAAAAATTTGATGCGAATTTATAATAAATGCAGTACTGGTATGGACTAAAAACTATCTTCATCGTAAGGGCACTATCAAATCACCATAAGACACTATCAACATCATTTGAAATCTGGTTTATTTTATAAAATCATCAAACTAAAGTGATGCAAAGTTTGAAGATAAATGACCAATCATCATAAACATGCCAACAAATTGCGCCCGAGCAACACAGCTTCTTTTGAAGAACTGCTGCAGCGGTGGTGAGCTGTTGGCAACTTTGTGTTTATTTTGACTGGCCCGAGATTTAAACCTCAGATTTCTTGTTTCAGAGACGAACGCTTAAATTACCGCTCAACTAACTGCACAGCAAATATTAGTCTCTAGTCCGTTTTGATTGCTCTACAAAAGGCAAAATCAATCAAATCTTCCATTAGACACTCGCTGTATTAGGCCAAAGCGTATAACGAGTTTATGGGGCTATTGTCTATGTCATTGCACCCATGCAGCACAGCTTGTTTCAAAAAAATGTCGCAGTGATGGTGAGCTGTTGGCAACACTGTGTACAATTGAGCTGGCCAAGGTTTAAACCTCACACCCATACTGCTCCAGAGACAAATACATTACCACTTAAACAATTGGCTGGTTACTAGATGAAAGACTATAAATGAAATAACAATAATTAATAACAAAAAAACAAAATCTATTGGCAAGTGCATACAGCCATAAATGTATAGCAGGGGGTATTTTGGGGGGTAGTGCAGCCTTCAGATTATTTGGTGCTATAGGCGTCAATTTTGGGGGGGCTGGGGGGCAGTGCCCCCTCAGGTCTGATACTGAAGGGGGGCAGTGCCCCCTTGGGTCTGACACTGAAGGGGGCCAACTATGTCAGGCCCCCTCGATTTTCTGGCAAGTAATACCCATTTAGCAACAAGAAATCTGAAATTTTTAACTGAGATAGAACAACCACATGCTGTAAAGACCATTTTTTCTTTTTGTTTTGGTCTTCACCTAATTTCGGGCCAAGATTCTGGACTGAAATAAAATTATTAAGTTTAACCAAACTTTGCAAAAACATTTCGCCCCCTCGGAATTTGTTTAATCAACAAAAAATCGACACCTATGTTTGGTGCTCCTTGCTGCTTCCTTTGACTGTTTTTGTTTTAATACATGGTTTTGCTTTTTTTGTTTCTTTGTTGTTTCAATACGTCAATTGTGAATTGGTAAATTAAACTTCTTTCTTTCTTTGAGCCACTGGCGGCAAGAAGGCCTAGGGCTTTTGCCCTCGTTGCTTGGTGGTTTTGGCAATTTTTTGCAAAAATCACTAATTTTTGGCCTATTTTAGTTAAAATAATTGCATGAAAAACGCCCTGCAGGCCTGCATAAAATTACCATTGCGTGAATGAGTAAACCGCCTGCATAAGCATGCTTTGTAGGCAGTGGCAATTAGTAACTAAAAAATTTTCAAATTGATTCTTTCATTATACTAGCTGTAAACGACCCAAAGCCTATAACATGTTTGCTGGGTCCATCTCCACATCACTGTACTTATGGGTAATACAGATATCCTTTCAAAAAAGGTCGCAGCAAGGCATACTACATTATCTTTAGCCCATTAAAAGTTTCTTTTTTCAAAAATTTTGATGATGCCTGTGCCAGTGATTTGCAATTTGTCTCCACACCCAATTAAAATCCTGGCAATGCCAATGAGGTTTAGGATGATTTGCCTTTTACCTTCAAACTTTGTATCACTTTAGTTTGATGATTTTAATGAACTAAACCAGATTTCGAATCATTTTGACAGCATTCTTTAAACTTTTGTTTGGATGGAGGTGTTTTTAATACATGCTGGTAGTGGTACTGCATGTATTATGAATTTGCATCAAATTTCTTTTTTTCAAAAGTAGATTTTAGCTGATTTTTGATAAGGTCCTAAGAAAAGTATTACACGTTCTATACACAAGTTTATTGCAAAACCAAAAATGTCAAATTTTTTGGAAGTTCTAATATTTTGACAACTAATTTAATATATCAACGAAAATGGTTTGTTAAAAATTTTACAATAGTACTTGTAGCCTTCTTTACCTGGCAAAAACTCTTAAACACCATGATAATATTTCCAATGTTTCACTAGGTTTAATTATATATAGAATTGTGCGATCTACGACATAAGGGTGCGAAACATAAGGATGCAAGGACATAAGAATGCAGAAATGTAACTCTGCAATCTGCATTAACACTTTTGTGTTTCAGAAAATAACTACGTAATTAAAAAAACAGAATCGGTCAATTTTTCAAATAAATTGCAACAAGTAAAAATCTAAAAAACCAAAAAAAGTGACAGATTTCTCCAAACTCTGAATAGTGATTGCTACTAGTACAAGCGCATTTGCTTCACAGCGAGACAAAACAACAATTATATTACTGTATGCTTCACAGATTAAGTGCAATTATCGGTGCAGCCAGGGGGGGAATTAAGGGGACCAGTCCCCCTTTCTGAAAGACCACAATTTCACAAAAAATATCTAAAAAAGATAAATTAAGAAAAAAGCTAATTTAAAAACGTTCTACTTTAGTGTAATTCTTCCCTGAGTTGAAGATAGGCATTGTCAAAACTTTCGCATTAAAAAAAATTTTTTCCAAGGTCATTGGCTTTTCTATCTTTTAAAAATGTCAACCATCTAGCTTGTATTGTTTCCAAGATATTTGGGTTGAAAAAACGTTTGCAGCAAAAAGGCAAAGTGAATCATAGTTAGCACAACAATGAAAATGAGTTACAATCATAAAATCAATTTGGTGAATATGATTGAAAAAGTTATCGATTACATCTCATTAATATAACAATTGCGCATAGAAACTGAGTTTATTGAAACAAGAATTTAGCCATGTTGTCTTTTTGGTAGGAAGGTTAAAAATATACCCAGAGAGTCGGAAGGTTTGTATAGGCAGTGTTGATATTTATTGAAAATATTTGATCCCCCCGTATCGCGCTGTCGTGGAATGATGATGTCTTGTCAGCATACCGCATTGCTTTTGCAGAACACAAACGAGGCAGAAAGCAGCGCACAATTTTGCATCAAAAAACGCAATCCATTTTGTTTCAAAACTCATCATTTCCCAAAAAGTAGAATCAGATACCAGTGAGAATTTCGGGGGGCCGAGATCTGATGTGTATCAGTCCATGAATTAAACGTCACTATAGTAAAATTGTATTTCGACCCCAATAAATTTCAAGAATATTTAATTGAAAAGATTTGGAAAAAAAACACCATATCCTAAAGGAAAGCAAATCTCTTCTACGTGTATGACTCTCGATATATCTTTAATGTCTTAATTGACTTTTTACACCACTGTATTGGGTCCGTTTTACAGATCACGCATATTTATGCGTATAAATATATCCATGTCATTTCATTCCATGCACTTTGCACGTTTTTCATTTTTTTGCGTTTACACTGAAAAAAATATCAGATGTATTATACTTGGACTAAACCGCTTTTGTAGATCTACGTTTAGACCAACAGCTTAGAGAACCTATTTCCTTGAAAAACGGCAGAATCAACATATTGCTCAAAAACCTTTTAGTTTACTAAAAGCATAGCTACGATGTCAGTTTGGGAACAGCTGATTTGAATTATTGTAACAACTTCAAACTGCACAATGTCAATTGTTTATTACAGTAAATAGTACGTTAATTATTTTTAGGAAATCTTTTTTGATCAATTTCTATGTCCACATATTACACCGTATAGCTCTGTTGATTTGTGGCAGTGTTCTTGTTGTCTATCAGAGTAGCGAGTTCGACAACGTTGTTCAAATTGTGTCAAAGTCTAAATTGAATAGGCTGGTTGCGAGCAAAAAGTCGCGCAGATTTGCGAGCAAAAAATTCACTCTGGAAGCCTTGTACGCAGTTTTCGGTGCGAACCAAATTTTGTTCATGGGCATGTTATATAATAAACCCATTGTATTTCATTTTGACCATTTTTTCGTTAATGCCGCATTCAGATTAACATGATTTAATTGAGACAGTTCACCGCACATAAGGAATGGTCAATTGCTATAGCATTATTCTTGCTTAATGCTTAGATCTCTAGTTCATACCAACGATAATAATAACAGTACAGTAATCAATTAACAAAACTTTGCATAATTTGTTACAATAATATAATTTGAAAGTTGAAGTATTACTATGCCAGCTTGCCTGAATAATAACGGCAATCTGCGACTTTCTTGTATGACCTACGTCAAGAAAACGTGTTTTTTGTGTGCGTTGTTGCATCATCAAATTAAATAAAACTGTAAAACCAGGCAAAACCACTTTTATTCTCTTTCATTTATCTTTTTGTTTATTTGTCTGTTGCATGAATGATGATAGGACTCCTGCCTGTTATCGCTAAACCTTTGTAATTTGTTACAAATTTGCCTAAATGAAAAGTTTCCCATTTGCATGTGCTTTAATCATGACAAAAAAAATTTCGAGTCCCCCTTTTTTATTTCTGGCTGTGCCGGTGAGTGCAATCATAACAGATAAAATGATTGCATGTGAAAACAATCGTTGATCTGTTTGGTGTTTTATTTTTTTTGAAAGAATAAATTTTGAAACCTAACTTACACTTCAACAAAACTTGACCTCAAACTCAAGGAATGCTCAAAGCTTAATTTTCAAAATTAAACAACATACTCATTAAAAAATAATCAAGTTTGTTTCTTTGATACATTTTTTTGAAGCACAAAAATATTTACACATATTGCCGTGTACGTCTCTGCATCCTTTATGTCCTTGCACCCTTACGTCGAGTTTCGAGAATTGTGCCTTGTTGCAGGCAAATGACCACTAATGGGACAGCACAGAGTATATGTCAATAAACGCGCACAATTGACAAAATATGCACCAAGACACATTGTACTGCAAAGTAACAAATTGCATAGCATATAGTCCATATATACCTAACTTCAGACTTAAACAAAAAAAAATAAGAGAGCAAAGAGTGAAGTCATTTGTTCATTTAGCTTTTTTTTAATTATTGGTAGGGCTTGGGTTAGATTTTAAGTTTGGGTTAGGATTAATGTTGGGGTTAGGTTTAGGGTTGGTTTTGGGCTAGGATAGCAATACTCTTATTTTTAAGGCAGTCTCTGCCTAAATAAAAAGCATTGGCATTTTTTTAAAGCCACCTGACAATTTTACATCTGTTAAACTGTAAAGTGTATTGACTGACTGAAAATGTATGAAAAAAAATTCAAGAACTTACTTTATAGTTTATTATTCTTCTTTATGCCTGATGTATACATGGTAAATGTTATCACATTTCAGATTTGTCGTTGTTGCCAAGCTGCCAGACTGCACCATCGTAGTTTGTGACTTTGAACATGGTCGCTTATCATTACAGATTAGCACATTTGACACAATATTAGAGGATAAGATTTTGTCAACATCTGACATACCAGTACACTTTTTTCATAAGAGGTCTGCTGTAGAAAAACATTTGGGTTTTGTTTGGAAAGTACTTCTCTAAACTACAGTAGTGATCCACTTATCCATATTGGCAATGACATCACATGACACTTTATGTTTATCAGAAATTAATCTTCTGTATTGGTTGACGTGAGACTTGCTTGTAACTACACTTTCCATTTGTAGCATGCTACTACAGTAGGCTACAGATCAAAAGTATACATTGTACATAAAATTACTACTTGTAGTGTAGATAAAAATCTATGAAAAAACACTCAAATAGAACATATACTGTATTTGAAAAGCAATGGAAAAATAAACATAAAGAACAATGGGGCTGTAACTTTAACTCTAGGCCTACTCTACTGGCTTACAGTACTCTTGTTTATTGTAAATTCTTGTTATACCTTAATTCAGTAAAAACCAGCTTGCATATTGCATTGGCACATTGGGTTCTCCTTTAAGCCATAAAAAAACTGCTAATTAATCTGTTACACTACAGTAACACTAGTCTACTCAGCTACAGTTACTGTAGCCTACACTAGCCTTCAAGCTGCTGCCACTGTCTGACTGTCTTCAGTCTCTTACTGTTTGTTTTGTCTTTGTCATACACTGATACACTCTCACTAACAATAACATTAGTAGCCTACACTAATAAAAGTTGTCATTGATTGTTTAACGCAAGCCTTGGAAAATGCTCTCACTAACTCTGCTCTGCTTTGAATAGCCTACTCTAAGTTACGCTTGCAAAAAGATTATCTCCGTCTCACAATCTCCCTAAACATACACATTCGCTAGTAACCTCGAAGAGTTCCAAGTTGACCTCGAATGTACGCTGCGCAGTCATACCTGAGTGGTTTTTCTATTGTGACGTTGCAGTGACCTGGGGTTAAATCGCCTTATGCACTGAAATGTGGAACAAATTGGAAATATGCATTCCGGTGGTTTACAATAGCTCAAATTGAACTATAATTTTTGATATTTTTGTTTTGATTTTGGGGCTGCGTTTGCAAAGATATTCAACAAATACAAAAAGATGTCCCCCCGAAAAAAGTTTTTGGAAACTCTGAGTTTTGATCTTCCCGCCAAAACGACAGTTCTCTAAACTATTAGGCCTACCGTAATCTTATTGAACTATTAGGCCGAACTATCTCTAAAGTATTAGGCCTAATAGTTTAGAGATAGTTAGGCCTAAACTATTTAGAAATAAACTATCTCTAAACTATTAGGCCTACCACAGTTCTCTAAACCATTAGGTCTACTGTGGTTTTGGCGGGAAGAACAAAACTCAGCATTTCCAAAAACTTTTTTTCGGGGGGGACATCTTTTTGTATTTGTTGAATATCTTTGCAACCGCAGTCCCAAAATTAACACAAAAAATATCAAAAATTATAGTTCAATTTTAGCTATTGTAAACCACTGGAATTGGCTGGATGATTCACTGCCTTTTAGATTAGGGTACTGTAAAGGTTAGACTAGGGTTTGGGTTAGGGTTTGATTTGGGAATAGTTTTAGAGTAAGCATATGAGTTTGGGTTAGATTTAAGTCAGAATTAATAAAAAACTAGATAAAAATTTTCGGTTAAATAAAGCCTTCCTTAATAATAATACATGGAAAAGGTGGTTTAAGCACGTAGTACTTTTGCCCTGTCAGTCAATGAGCAATGACAAGTTAAAATTTAGGCAGTGGCTATTTTGCCTCTAGAGGCAACCGAACGGCTATTTTGCCGCAAGTGCCAAAATAGCACTAATTCTAACCCAAGCCCTGACCCAAACAGAGGAAAAACACTATTTTGCCTCTAGAGGCAAAATAGCCACTTCCTAAAATTTAAGCAATGCTAGAAGCAGTCTGTACCAACTATGGTATCAGGTACCGTATCTATAATATGCCAACGGAATAAAGAGGAAAAGAAAGCCTACACTGATGTCACATTATACATCCTCTTAAAACAGCAGGTTTTAACTACAGTACTTTATAGAAATAGGTTGGTTTGTGGAATTAAGTGATAAAAACTTCAATCTCTGGTAAGAGAGATTTTCAAATTACGAATCTGGAATTCTTCAGTCACTGCTCAGGCTACAGGCTATTTCTACTGTACAGTGGAATCAACCAGTTAATGATTTTGTCATGCTCCCTTACTGAGAAGCAAGAACTCCCACCCACACTTAAGCGACTGGCAGGGGTGCCAGAACGACAGGGGGGGGGGCAGCTTTTTCAAAGGGAACTTTCAATACTGTACGTACCGTCATTACCACCAACAGTGTAGATATACAATCAAACAATTAAAGATTTCACCAAAACCAGAGTATTGAGTACGTCGCATAAACACTAAAAACTCACAACAAATGAATTATCAATTAAATAAGGGTAGATTCTACTACAGGATGCCATTGGGGGTTAGGGGCAATGCCCCCAACAGCTGGAGGCAAGTGGGTATGGGGGCGGAGCCCCTAGCGCTAGGAGATGTTACAATTTTTGTGCAAAAATAACTTAATTTTAGGCCGTAGCAAAAATTATTTCTTTTAAATTGTGGCATAAAAATTAGCAGTGCAAAAACATGATTAAACTGGCTGCGTAAATGCGCTGATTGGCTATGAGGGTGGTGGCTAATGGTAAAATTTTAGCCTTTTTGTAACAAGCTGGTAAACCTTAAAACAAAAAAATCACAAATTTTAAACTAATTCGTATGCATTAGCAAAACAAGATAATTTTGGAAAAAATGTTTATTTCCTACACCACATCCCAGCTTCCCCATTTCCTCCGAGTATTTTACTGTTAGACCTGGACAAGAAATGGATCTTGCTCCATTTATTGCTCTGAATTTGATGAGTTACATATTTTTTGTATATTTCTTCGATTTGAGCAGGAGGAGTCCGGACCACCTGGATTAGCCACGGGTAACGTCAGCGTTGATTATTCCAACTAGGGCTACAAACAAAGTTAGAAACTTGAATGTCTTGCAATAGAGTAATGCTGAGGCCTACAGACATAAGATCCTAGAGTTCTTAATTTGAAATTTTGTAGCACCCTATATCTTTGTAGCATCAGTTGAAACTAATTGAACTAAATTGGGTGTCACAGCTCACAGGCTAACCAAATGCATTCCACAAGATTGCTCATTTATTTTAGTGGTACGATATTTAGAAATCATTTAACACACACAATTTGTTATTATTGATTTTAATGAACTATTTAGCGCGAATTAATGGAGAGTAATTTTTTTATAGTAAAAAATTTTTGTTTCAAAAAAAAAAAAATCGTAATGTGTGTTGTATCGACAAAAAATTTTTTATGTTTTATTTCTAAAAAAGGCTCTGTTGGTTGACAAAAACTAAATTTAATCCCTCAAATACTTCTTGTAGCTGCAGTACGCATTTGCGTGCCATCAGTTTAAACTGACGCTTGGAAAGGGGTCAAAATTAACTTTTTCAACTACTTGTTCGTCGGGCAAGTGATATCAAACATCTACTTACCCCAGAAAATTTCAACTTGCCCGAATAGAAATTGGCACTAAAAAGTTGAATCAAAACAAAATTCCTTTTTGTTCGTTTTTTTTTTTGATGTTTGCTTCTACATGAAATAGTATGTTCTTTTTCGTTCGCATTTTTATAAACCAATATCCATGTTAGACTGTTAAACATCTGGTATTGACGAAAATTTTGTGCATGAGCAATGAGAGCGATATTTCAAAATCGGGCTGTATCCCATTACAAACACTTTTTTTTGTTTTCGGAAAACCTTGGCCCAGTATGTGACAATTTGGTAAGTGTGGGTATAAACATACAAAAACGCAGACAAAAAAAAACATACTTTTTCATGGATAAGAAAACACGGGCAGAAGCAGACGAAAAACAGATACTGTGTAAATCCACTTTAAGATTTGATGTTTTATAACTTAAAAAAAGTTAGTCAAACCTACTTCTTGACAAAAACATTAAATTTGCATAATATGGTTGTTCCGTTTTTAAGAATCACGTTTTTGTGCGCAATGATTATGTCTATGTGGCGTAACATTTAACTTTTTCCAATTATGCAAAAATTGATTTTTTTGATTAATTATTTCAATTATTACGTTAACAATAATATTGATTTACATTGCGGTTTTGCTGCAAACGCATTTTCAATCAAAAATATTTTGAAAACTACGTCAGCTAGAAAGTTGAAATTTTTGCAAAGATTATACGAGCTAATTGATCTTTAAAACAGCCATAAACAAAATGCAAAATTCTGAACAGTGTCTTCACGCAGCACAGGGTAGTACTTATGATGGCTAAAACAGCTGTTAATACAGAGAGCGCAGGAAATTTTTACTCAGAAAAAAATCGCATTATTTTGTGCCAAAAAGTTGCTAATCGCATTCAAATTTGCTTGTGATTAAGAAGTGTTAATTGTGATTAATGATGTGCGTACAATTTAACAAAGTGTTAATTGGGGTGATTGTGTACAAAGTAAAATAATGCAAGCAACAGCTTTCTCTAATTGCTTTTTATTTTATTGCAACAAAAGCGAACCTAATTTGCATCGCGAAATAATCTTGTTTGATGTTGTTGAATACTGTGTGTTTTGTTAGCTTACTCGTCGGCCAAGTAAAGCCAAAAAATAACTTGCCCGAGGTGATTTCAGCTTGCCTCGGGCAAGCATTAATTTCAAACCCTGCGCTAAAAGGATATTGAATTAAGTTTCATCCAATTGATCAGCTTTCACAAGCTAGCTAAAAACGTACATGTAATATAGCCTACTGTAAGTTGCTACTAAACTTTTACTGTGTTAATTGCTATCGTGCACAATTGGGTCATTTGTCTGGTCGATTGTTCACAAACGATTTACCGGTAATTATCTGTTAGATCTATTCATAAACAATTAAATTTTTTGTGTGTTGGATAAGCAAGCTTTGGGATTAGCTGGCATTTGCTAAGTTACTATCGTACTGAAATGCAAAGGGCAGTACTGCCCTCCCTTGTCCCTCCTGGTAAAAGAGCAGGGGGGGAGCAGCTGCCCCCCCATTCCAGCACCACCGGTGACTGATAATTATTGTAGCATGTATATACTCGTAAGTGAATTAACAAGGTAGGAAGGAAATCCCAGTATACTAGTATAACACGCTTAGCAAAAACAATGAACAGGTGAATAACACAGGAAAAATTACCTGGAATTATTTTGGCACTTGTACTGTAGCCTTGCTTATAATGCCTTCCTTTATAATGTATAAGTTAAAAGCAATTTGGTATCTTTTTGCTACAGCAGTCAGCAATACATTGCAAAGTAAACAGGTACGCTAGCTTTATGTGAATTGTAAAATATTGTCAGTTATTGCCAAGCCAGTGGCCAAACCTATGCTGTGATCTTGGCTAGTTTGCAGCAGTATACCAGTTATTAAGTTAGACTGCGTGCTAGTAATGTAATTGATTGGCAGTGACTATTGATATTTCACCAAAAAATTTCAAGTTGGAGGAAATACTACGGAGATGAGAAATATTCATTTGTGCTTCTTTCATTTGCTTTTTTTAGGTTTAAGATTAGAGTTTCAGTTAGGGATTGGGTTAAACTTGATAAAATTCGTGGTAAAATAGTTTCTTCCCAATTGATTTTTTAACCAAAGCTTGGAATACCTGCTACCTAATGATAGTGACATAAATACTTGGGTTTAGACCAGGGGTGGGCAAACTTGTTGAAAGAAAGAGCCGCTAGTGGAAAACCACAAACACCAGTGAGCCGAAAAATCAGTTCAAAAAAACATAACAGCAATTATAATGCCAGTCACGTAACCAGAAATTTGCAATGTGGGGGATGTTTTGGGGGCCTGGGGGTGAAACCCCCAGCCGCCGCAGAAGTCACGGAGGTCTGGGGGCAGAGCCCCCAGCGCAAAAAAATTTTGTATTTTTTTGAAAAAACAACTTATTTTACGGATATTTTGATAAAAATTAATGCTTTTAAAACGTTACATAGAAATTAACAGTGCCGACATTATTAAACTGGTTGGATAAATGGGCTATGTGGGAGATGGCTCATGGTAAGATTTTAGTTCTCTTGTTCACATCCTGGTAAATCATAAAATTTAATAGTTTGATAAAACTCACATGGAGTAGTCTATATATTATAGAGAAAAATAATTGGAGGGGGTCTAATATAAAAATATTCAGAAACGTGATTGGTAATTAACTAATACTGAATAGCTCCCCCCCCTTCTTTCTGCGTTGGTCAACATTTTTACGCTAACAATCAAATTTGATTGCTTATTTTTGGCCATTTTTCAAAGTTTTTATTGCTTTGTGAGTGTTATTTTTGACAAGTTAGCCCTCATCCCCCCAAATATATGTTTCAAAAAATGCTTTAAATCACTTTTTCGTCAACTTCAGTGCAAAAAAACAGTCTCAGAAGTGCTAAAAACGTGCTATTTTTCTTATTCTGCATTTTGGTCCACCAGCCAATGGGGGGGGGGGGGGCTCTAGCCTCCCTTTCTGGCTACTCTACTGAAAAACACAATGATTGTTGCCCTATAAGGCAACATTTACCTTTGATTGCGCTCTTTGAAATGTTTTACAACTCCCGAAAAATTATTCTACCTTGATTCTTTGAAGTAGTTATACTGCAATTTGTCATCAGCGCTATGAAAACATATACTTGTTTTATCACTCTGAAGTACATCGATAAATGAAAACAATTTCAAACGCAAAATAACATATTGATAAAGTATAATCTCAATTTTTTTTGTAATATTACAATTCAATACAAGAGCCACAAAATTTATGTCTAAGAGCCGCATGTGGCTTGCGAGCTGCAGTTTGCCCACCGTTGGCTTAGACCTTGTGTGATAATAGCTGAAGTGAATTGCAAGTTCAGAGTTGAATCTGCTCAATAATTTTAGAGCTGTTAAATTATCTTGCAGTATGAATTTGAATTTCAACATTCAATTTTAAAAATTGGAATTTTTAAAAACTGAATGTTTAGAAATGCCAAGTCAATGACATTGTGGAAGTCAATAAATTCCGAGATATGAAAGTGAAAGCAGCAAATTTTTGTCGAAGCAGAAGCTGGAAGTGGTGAAAGGGTCCAGTTTCCTCTTTGGCCATTCATATCAAACGTCAAAACTTGAATATTTTTGCATTTTTAAAAAATTTATGACAAAAAGTGAATGTTTGATCGATTACAATTTGCAAAGAAGTTACATTTTTTAAAGTTCATGGTTTACTTAGATTGGGGGCAGGCCCCACCCCTATCACCTCAATGATGAACCATGTAGCAAACCAATTCATTTTTAAGGCTCTATTGTAGTCCTAAAATTTAAGATTTTCTCAAAACCACTTTTAAATGGGGCTTTGCCAATTTTTTGGGCCATACTGGTATAAAACAACATTCACCAACATAAACGAAGTTTCCAGTTGCAGCATTTTAATTTCTTTCTCAGCGATAGTGATATATTTTTGAAAAGCAAACAGAGGAGAGAGGAGTGCATCATAACGTCTCTCAAACTAGGTTTATTATTATTGCTAAGTACTGTTTGCGACAAGAATTATTTTAATATGGTACTGTGTATTAGGGTAGAGTGAAAAAAATTTTTTTTGGAAATTCAAAAAAGTGTAGTTTGGAAATCCTGGCAAATGGTCTAAAAATAGAAAAAAAATCGACTTAAGCCAGTTGCCACCTACCATGGGCTGGCTACCCCCCCAAAAATTGGTCGCGGGGGTAAAATAGCCATAAAATCATGTTGCTTGATAACCGCTTGTCGTAGAGACCTGATTTATAGCTCAAAAGTTGCAGAATCATCATGTTTCTATGAGTGCTAAGAGGACTTTTTTGTCTATTTCAATCATAAAAAAAGTTACAGTCAAGAAACTGGTTTTTCATGCTAAAATTGCATCATAGAGAATTGTGATTCACTACTAGTTAACATGAACTCTTGCAATTCGTAACTTGCTAAGAAATTTGATTTTAGGTGTATGTCGTACAACATATTACTGTAGTAATGCGAAATGCACAACAAAAGTGAGTGCGAGGCTGGCAAACATAGATGTGTTATCAACAGTCAACACAACATTAAAACATTTTACGAAAATTGCATTTTAGTGTCAAACTTTTTTAACAATTTGCGTGATCTAATTTTTTGGCGAATAAGTCCGTCTCTTCTTTCAAATCCAGTGACTTGTGCTGATGCTTCCGTTACCAATTTGACATGTCTTTCGACAGTTTGATTGTGGCATGGATGGTGTAAAATTAAGGGTTTCATTCGACAGTCTTCAATTTCAGAATCGGAGAAATGTCTAATAGCTGGAGGTTGTTGCTGACAAATTTCCAAATCAGCCAACTCATAGTATGTGTCTGCTTCCAAGTTTAAAGTAGGAAGGTGAAATAAACGAACTGAGGAGTCGTTCTTGCGAAGTGAAAGAACGTGATTCACGCCCTTGTCTCGAACAGCTTGATCGTCATCTCCTAACATTGCGATCAAAATGCTTTCTGGATGGCCAAAATATCCATTTCTTTGAACAACATTTTGAGCTACTTGTCGAAGATCTTGATTTGTCAGACTGTTAATTCTTTTGATCAAGCTGAAAAAAACTTTAGAACCATGTGTTAGTTGGTTGTGTAACTTGATTTCAAACCAAGTGGGAAAATAAACAGTTAAACAAAAGTTAACTAAAATTTCCAAGTTCTGAGGTGGTTCATCAAGTGACACGTAATACCGCAAAATTCTACAACCCAAAGTCAACCATCTTGAATGCACCGCTGGGCCAACTTCCAAATATTGTAGATCATCATCACAATTACCAGTTATAATTGCCAAACAGATTTTGTAAGCGTAGTATTGATCTGTACTCAGGTTATCAATGACATGAGGTGGAAGTTTTGGAAAAGAAGAAATAGGAACGAACATTTGCTTAAACTGAGTAACTGGCCAACTTGATACAGGACCCTGTATTTTTTTACCTATTGGTCCGGCAAATGTATCTGGACCACTTGTTGCCCCATCCAAAGCAGCAAACACATGTCGCAAGGGAAGTTCATTTGTGTGTAGTAGACACACAACCCACTGAAGAGGTCTGTGTAATAATTCTTCTAAACTTCGAATGCATCCATTGTGTTTGCCGGTCATAGAAGCAGTACCGTCAGTGCCAACTATTGCAAGCTTGCCTTCCAATTCCGTACCACTGAAAGAATCAAACAACTTTTGGGCAATTGTTCTGCCTTTGCCATCTTCAGGAGAAAAGTGAGTAAGGTAATATCTTCCTGGCTCACCAACTACTGTATAATGTTCTTCCAGTTGAAAAGACCGATAATGCTTCTCATTTGGACCTTGTGCAACAATTTGGGTTGCATCTTTGCGGCCATCCAAATACACTGCGTTCACCAATCCAAAGTTTTGTTGCTCTTCGCTCCGGATTTCGTTTCGGCATCTTTCACGCTCTCTTCGTAGTTTACTACGATCAATGATGCGTGTTTTATCATCTTCAGTAACTAAACCAACATCCACTAGGACACTGTTAGCAACTGCAGCAGCTGCTCTATCCGATAGCTGGTAGCGTTCACAAATTCTGGCAAGGTTTGGCCATTTTTTGCGATTTTGAATGGATGGATTTGGCATTTCCGCTAAGAACTGAGAAACTGCAGATGATTGTGATGTGTCTGTGCTTGTTGATGCCAAAGATTCGGACTGCGAGACATAATCAGTAGTTGACAGAGTAATAATTTCATTTTGGCATTGTGAACTTGGGGCATTGACATGTGATTCTGAACGTCGTATAAATTTTTGGTCAGATGAGGTCAAAGGCAAAGCTACATCTAAACATTTTCCAATACGCCGACTCTTTTGATCTTCATAAAATACAAAATCTTCATCAGTCATTCGCAACTTGTGGTCTTTTTCCAAACGTCTTCGTTGTTCATTGTCATTGCAAAACACGTCGAACAACTTATCTATATCTGACAAGAACTCCGCTTCTTTTTCCAAAAAAGATGCTCCACGTTTTTTCTTGGGATACCGATCAAGTTTGCTGAAAGCTACCACCAGTGCCTGTACTTTTTTAGATATAGTTAAGTAATGTAATGGATAAACATTACACCACACCCATCTGTCATGTATTTCTTTAACAACATCATTTGCAACGTCCACAGTTCTAAAATTTTCGAATTGGATGGTCCTCTCTAACACTTGACATTTGGTGGGTAGTATACCGGATGGAAAGCTTTTACTTCCAGTGAAAGTGTATCCACTATGTAAAACTTTAACGTTGCTTGCACTTCGCCTGGTTGTCATAGCTATAAACTACGGTGGTTATTAAGTTATTTCATTAATAGTACTAAGCACCTAATTACTTATCTACAAAGAAAAAAATCTTTAAAAATTTGTAAGGATTAAGTAGACGTAAGCCTACGTCTACCTAATCCTTAAAAAAAGCTATGTTACACCTGCCAAAACTAGTTTTTTGACTGTAACTTTTTTTATGATTGAAATAGACAAAAAAGTCCTCTTAGCACTCATAGAAACATGATGATTCTGCAACTTTTGAGCTATAACTCAGGTCTCTACGACAAGCGGTTATCAAGTAACATGATTTTATGGCCATTTTACCCCCGCGACCAATTTTTGGGGGGTAGCCAGCCCATGGTAGGTGGCAACTGGCTCAAGTCGATTTTTTTTCTATTTTTAGACCATTTGCCAGGATTTCCAAACTACACTTTTTTGAATTTCCAAAAAAAATTTTTTTCACTCCACCCTACTGTGTATCAGGGTGTTGCAGGCGCTCCCGAAAAAATTCAACTCGGTCCAATCACACCTACCTTTTTTTTCTGTGGTGATTTTGTGTAAAAACCCCACAGTTCAAATTTCAGATTATTTGGATACTAAAAGCAATGAGAGTCATAAGGATGTAGTATGGATCCTAAGAAGTTGACTATACATCTTTCTCCCTAAATTTTATCTGGGAAAATCAAGTTTTGGCCATTTTTGATGCCTAAATTGACTGGAGGGTATGATCTTTGATGCATTAACACATAAGCAAGAATTTTTAACAATCAAAACAATAGATGCAGTTTTAAGTGAATTAAGGAATAATTATTATTTGTATACTGCTAGGTATACATTGGTCCGAATGCCACCAATATTCTCTTAAAATTTGAAATTATAGGCAAATTTTACAGTAATATCTTGTAACGTATTATACATTGGCATTTTTTATTGCAATTTTTCCAGGGTAACTGAGGACGTACCCAAAGCAAGCTATTTCCCTTTGTACCATCAAACCTTGATTCATGTGTTGAACTTCTCTTTTAAAAACATTTTGAATTTCGGGCAATTAGGAAATCAGTATCGCGTTTACTGCCTAAACGTTTTCTGATCAGATTAACTTGACAAATAATTTTTTGTTCTGTGACTTCGTAACTGCCTTTAACCCAGTGGTTCTAAAGCATGGGTCATGGAAGGTGGTGGTGCTATGGACTTTTTCTAGAGAGATTTTGGATGGGGCAGCGGAGGAACTTAGCAGAGTCCCAACAGTAGGCCATATCTCAAGGTCTGGACCAAAGAGCGAAAATAGAAGATTTGCGTAAAGGCTTTGAGGCAGGACAGTCAAGAAGATAAAAATCCAGTAGATGTTGTCAACAGGTGCTGCAGGAAGAGTTCTTATGACTAATCCTGCGTAGGTATGACAATAGTAAGAGGCTGCAACCATGTCAGCAAAAGCAGAGAAAAGCTCACAGCATAAAGGGTATGGCTGGACCAATTCCACTGGAGAACTTGGTGGAATTTAACAATTATGATGGGAGTGGGAAATGTGACGTTTCCACTTGTGATACTGGTTGTAATGGGTGTTAGCAAAGGTACGGGAGAGAACAAGGAACCATTGCAGTAGGCACTTGGCAGAATGCTCAAGCTCGCAAGGGAATCAGCATGCTCATTATTTTCAGTATACCAGCATGACCAGGGCAGGGACTTATTGAATTTTAAAAATGGCTATGGACGAGTAAGGGAGCATGGGACCAGACATTTCAAATAGAGGTTGGAAGGATATAAGGCCACCTAAAGTAAGGTGGCGGATCAAAATATGTTTTAAGTCAAGGTGATTCAAATCTGTCAAAGTGAAGTTCTTATTATTTTTCAAGTTCTTTCAATTTCACTATATCTAGATTATTGTATTATATGCATTTCATTTGGCTTAATTCATTTGGCAAACGCGTATAAGAAACGCATATCCGTAAATACGGATATTATTTGTATTTACGCAGGGTAAATGACAACAAAGCTGTTTTATTTTGACTTACTTGGAAAAAAGCAAAAACTACGTCATTAAGTGGTGGAAGCGGAAGGGATTCAAAAATTGCCGCTTCCACATCCCTGCATAAATTAGCCATTTTTAGTCCAAATAACTAGAAAAAATTATAAGTTTTTGCATTATGACGGACTAATTCAAGATTGGTCAAGCAGTAACATGTTTGTCTCTGGACTTAGAGGTGTGAGGTTCAAACCTTGGGTCAGTCAACTTGGACACAGTGTTGATTGGCTTGCCATCGCTGCTATAGTTCTCCAAAAGGAGCAATGTTGCCCGGACGCAATGATGTAGAGATGGGTCCCACAAACTTGTTACCCACTTCAACGTATCAGCTAGTATAATGAAAGATTTGATTTGATTAAGACGTAAAATGATGCTTGCTATGATGAAAATGACTAAAATACATTCTTAGTTTGGCCTGCCCTGGAACTAAACTTGAATCCACTATTTTGCTCATTTAACTACAGATGGTTGATCTATAGAAAATGCTGATACTTTAATCAATGTTTAAAAACTTTTTTGAACTTCTATAATTAACCCTTGATACGAACTTTTAAGACTACCACAATTCGGTCAATAATCAGTGACATTTTTTTTAACAGAACTGTTTTCATAGTCAAGAATCAAAAGTTTATGTTTTGAAACAACCGTCAGTATATATTGTAACGGTCTAATTCAATTTTCAGAATGAGCAATCATTCTAGTTATCAATCGCCTTTAGTATCACGATATGCATCAAAGGAAATGGCTTTCAATTTTAGTGACTTCAAGAAATTTTCAACGTGGAGAAAACTTTGGACATATCTGGCCAAAGCTGAACATGAATTAGGCCTTCATATTACAAGACAACAAATTCAGGAAATGGAAGACCACTTAGAACTAAATGATGATGACTTCAAACTAGCAACAATAGAAGAAAAATCTAGAAGACATGACGTAATGTCTCATGTTCATGTTTTTGGTCTCAGATGCCCCAATGCTGCACCCATTATTCATTTAGGGGCTACATCATGCTATGTGGGAGACAACACTGATTTAATTGTAATTCGAGATGCGCTGGATATCTTGCTTCCGAAATTAGCTTGTTGCATTTACAAGCTAAGCAAATTTGCTGATCAGTATAAGAATTTGCCCACGCTTGGCTTTACACATTTTCAACCTGCTCAACTGACTACTGTGGGAAAAAGAGCTTGCATGTGGATACAGGATTTAATTATGGATTTAGAAAACCTTGAAAATTGTCGAAATAGCTTAAGATTTAGAGGTGTGAAAGGTGCTACTGGAACACAGGCCAGTTTTTCGGCCTTATTCGATGGCAATAGTGAAAAGGTTCAAATGCTTAATAGTCTTGTTACAGAGATGGCTGGATTTGAAAAATCTTACATCATCACAGGCCAAACATACCCCAGAAAAGTTGATTATGAAATTTTAAGCAAATTAGCCAGCTTAGGTGCATCTGCACATAAAATCTGTACTGATGTAAGATTACTTGCTTCAAGAAAAGAGCTGGAAGAGCCATTTGAAAAGGAGCAAATCGGATCCAGTGCTATGGCTTACAAACGCAACCCTATGCGCAGTGAACGAACATGTTCATTAGCTAGACACTTGATGACTCTAGCTGGAAACCCACTTCAAACATCTGCTACGCAATGGTTAGAAAGGACATTAGATGACAGCGCGAATCGCCGAATTTGTATTCCAGAGGCATTTTTGACAGCAGACATTGTGTTAAATACTCTTCAAAATATTAGTGAAGGGCTAGTCGTTTACCCTAAAGTCATTGAGCGTCATATTGCTCAAGAGTTGCCTTTTCTAGCCACAGAAAACATCATTATGGCTATGGTAAAAGCAGGTGGAGATCGCCAAGAAATCCATGAAAATATCCGAGTATTATCTCAAGAAGCTGGTGCTAATGTGAAGCAAAATGGTGGTGATAATAACTTAGTTGAATTGATAATGAAAGCAAGTTTTTTTGAGCCTATTCATGACAAAATGTCTGAATTATTTAATCCAGAATCATTTGTTGGTTGTGCCCCTATGCAAGTCGAGTCTTTTCTCAATGAAGAAGTAGCTCCTGCTATCTCAAAATATGAAGGTGTATTTGACACTAAAGCAGAAGTCAACGTTTAACGTACTAAAGCATACTTTGATGCTTGCCACTGCTTTGTAATGTTTCTTATGCAACATTTTTTCATTCTAGTGCCGATTTCTAGGCAGCTGCTAAGTTTTGTACCATTAGCTGTTTATTTCATTTCGTGCTATTTCTTTGCTGCTACATTTTTGAAATGCACACCGCTTTTATTACACCCTGCTGTGATCAAGGCTTAAACTGCCTTTTACAAACTGTGCTTTAATGGACGGTATGCAAAGCTCCGGCAAAATACTAAATTATACTGGCAAAAGTTAAGTTTTTTCCTGTTGAGATGTTGCTAGAGTTCAAATCGCGACGAAAGTATTTGGAAGTTTTTAAAAACTTATTTGTTAATAGCGGCCACGGAGTTTAGACCCCTGTGCGAGTGTTTATTGACGATGTAAGCCCGACAGTGCAAATGATGGAAGTGCAGTTTGCAAATTTGTCGCGTAACTTGCCCGGTCTAGTTTGTTTTTTTATGCAATAGTAGGCCGGTCTCGTGCTTAGTAGTATCTTCTGTGGAAATGGTTGTCAAATTCGTAAAGGTGATGTAGTGTTGTCAAAAGACAGCGTAAAGCTGTTAAAAGGATCTCTTCGTTGTCTAGAGGCAAATGAGACGACAATTTGCAAATCATCAACAAATTAAAATTACAGTTTTTATTTCAACTCCAGTTTCGCACATGTATCAACATTTACAAATAAGAGATGAAACAAGCCAAACATTGTAAATGGGATTTTGACGATTATTCAAGATTTACCTTTATGTCATGAAGTCTCACTCCGTCCACATATCAGTTTTATTCTTCTATCGATGCATACTGTACTATATGGGTTACTTATTCCAGCAAAAAATTAACATGCAAAAAATATCAAAAATTGCCTAGCGCAAATAACATCAATACATAACACAATTTATACAAAACTAGACATCACCAAACAAATGTTAATTAATAAATACAGTTAGTCGTTAAAAAAAAATAAAGTCATACCAAATCTGCAAATTATGTAAAGGCCAACGAACACAGCACATTTTACCAAGATCGAATTAAACAAAATACAGGACAACTCTGTGATACGACTGGATCGCTTTTTGATAGAAGTTCAGGTCATTTTAGTCTAATCCTTTCAGCCTTTAATTGCAAGAGATTGATTTTTATCAAATTCCTGCAGAACGGTAATGATTAACCTCGTTTCATTACCGCCCTCAAGTTGAAATTCGCTTCTGGTAACTACAAGCGTCAGCTGTAATGTTATTACCAAATTTGTTCGCCCACGTTAAAAAACACGAAAATAATCACATTTTTTTCGGCAAGTTTGATTATGCTGTAAAAAATTGTCTACAATTTTTGAAAAAATAGCCATTTTAGGGCTAGTTTGCTACTTTTGTCATTTCATTTTTAAGGATTACACCTAGTTAAAAATACAGATTCAAGAAATAATTTCTCAATTTCAAGCTTTTTTTACACTAGGCATAATTTTCGCATATATTGATAGCGATAATTGTATTAGTTTCCTGCTACTGTACAGAGAAATGTTCCCATAAGTCTAAAAATGTTCGTAGTAATTTTCGCAAAAATACTACCAAATGATATCCTCAGAATCTACGCCATGTATAAGAAAGATTTTTGGCCTAGTCTACACTCGGCCTAAGATCGTAAACGTATAGAGACGTAAATTATTTTGCCTTGATCAAATTTTCACCCAGTTAAATAAATGTTACGCCACCAGCCCAGCACGTTTACGACATAGCGCCCAAAGTAGACCGATTGCTTAAAGAAGCATCTCGCTTATACCCAGCATAATAAAGACGGCGCTGTTTTGTACAAATTATTTGTTTGGCGATTAAACTATGGGTTCTCGATTAGGCGCCCAAAAAACTTAAGTCCGAAAACCGGTTCTTTTGTCGCGAAGCTTTCCTCTTGCTTGACTGCGAGCTTTGAACACGGCTTGATTGAAAAGATGCTGTTGAGAACAAAAATTCGATGTTAATAACGAATAATGTTAATAACTAGGACCCGTTTGTTAAGTCAGTAGTCTTATGGAAATGTAAGTCCATTTGTGTCATTCTTGCCACCGGAAAGTTGCACGAAGTATATTCAAGATTACAGATTTACAATATGCTCTTCTTTTTTCCCTTCTGCAGACCTAGAACTCAATAAAGGTTTTGCACAGCTGAGTGTAGAACACAGATTGGATGTTGCTAGTAGCATGGTGTCCAACCATAAATTCTTTATTTAGTATACTAGAAACAGACGCGCGGAGAAAGTGAGAAGAGCATTGAAGAGAACAGTTTGCTCTTCTTGCGAAGTTTTTTTTGCGGTCAAGCGTATTCGACTAATGTGATTGGAATACTCTTAGCCATAGGTGGGCAAGTTAATGCAAAACGTTAGCTTCGTTAACCACTAGTCTGTTGACAAACTTCACTCCTCAGTTAACGTTAATCCGTTATTTTCAGCTTTAATTAATAACGGAAGTTAAAAGTCCGTTAATTCGTTAATATTTTGCGTGCAATTTTTATTTCTTTTTATTCACTCGCTTCTAGAACAGGTATTGACGTTGCTGAGCTGAGTGTAAGGAAATATTTATTGCTATAGTGTTTTTTTGTGTTTTGGAAGTTATATTTTACAGTCCAATCTAACTTCAAGATAAAAATAAGTTCAAATGCACTAACGAAGCTGCGATCCGAAAATCTTTGGAAATTGCGCACAGCGATAATCAATAGACCTATGAGACTGCAGCTTATTTTATTATTTGCCACAAAAAAGAGCTCCTTTCTTCTATAAAACTCGTGCTAATGCACAACAAGTGTTACCAGTGCAAACTGGTTTGTACCGGTACGATCAATGAATGGTGCAAGAAATTAACGATAAAAACCTTAACGGAAGTTAACAGAACTTAACAGTTAGTCCGCTAATACGAAAAAACTTTTTAACGGATTAACGAGTTAATGAAAACGTTAGCTTTGTTATTAACGAATTTGTGCCCATCTATGCTCTTAGCACGAGTGAACCGAAAAGAAAAAGGTCGCGCTGATTGGACGAATTGGCATATTCTAGAAAAATGAACCGTGAAGAAAAAATAGACAAATTAGTCCGTTTCCAGTCTACTAAAAAAGAGTGTATGGTATGACCATACATCGTCAATGGATAGACTTCTTTTGAAGAAGTACAGAACGTTTTAATTCCAGAAATATACCACTGGTGCTTTCGGCGAAAATTAAACCCGCTTAGTGTTTGCTGAGATTTGAAATCCAAGCTTTCACCATATTGACCACTTATACGGAGAGCGATTTATTGTTCAGCAGTATAAGTGTATTGTTCCCAGTATCCAGTGATACAGAACCTGAATATACACGTGCCATGATATAATCCGACTGCGCCAATACCTTCGTAGGGAAAATTACTGTAATTGGTTGTGCATCAGAATTTATGAGTGCATACTTACTCTCTCAAAACGAGACGACTTTGTGGTTTCTTGACCACCTAGATGAGGGGGACCAAGGTCAAAAATGTTTCGAACAAAGAAATTTTCCTAAAATAAACATACTGTAGTAGGTAGAGTTGCCAGTTATTTAACGAATTTAAAATTACAGTTTACAACTACTTACAGTAAGATTGCTTTTACGGAGCAGAACAGCTAATGCTTACTTTATTCAAGACATTAAAAGTTCTGAATTTTCAGACAAATGTCTACTGATTTTAATATATTTTTTCGATAACCATACCAGTGAGCTAATGTAAAATACAGAAATAGTGCATACCACATACCGTACAATTTGCAATACTGTATCACTCAATGTTTCGCTATAAAATGTCTTGAAATTAGTGTCCAATACATTAATTCCTACTTTGATGTGTCGATTTAATCCTGTCGCAAGTATATCTCTGATTGCGGAGTACTGTCGCATTGTAGTCCACGAGTCGATAAATACGGAGTCACTTCCAAATTTCATTTGATGTTCCGGAGCTTCACCAGTCTAAATAACGCAAACTAAATTAGGTTCTTCTTTTGGGAGCTTCGAAAGTTGATTTAAAAGGCAGTTCAAAATAGACAACAGTACTAGATCCAAAAGAATTGGCAAGGTATCTTTTTTTAAGTAACATTGCGCTCCAAAACCAGTGTAAAACACGAAAAATGCGGCGTGGTAGAAATTAGAACATTAAAGGAGGTGAATCATTCAGCCAATTTCGGTGGTTTACAATAGCTAAAATTGAACTATAATTTTTGATATTTTTTGTTTTAATTTTGGGGCTGCGGTTACAAAAACATTCAGCAAATACAAAAAGATGTCCCCCGAAAAAAAGTATTTGGAAACTCTGAGTTTTGTTCTTCCCGCCAAAACCACAGTTCTCTAAACTATTAGGCCTACCGTAATCTTATTAAACTATTAGGCCTAACTATCTCTAAAATATTAGGCCTAATAGTTTAGAGATAGTTAGGCCTAATTGGGCCTAAACTATTTAGAAATAAACTATATCTAAACTATTAGGCCTACCACAGTTCTCTAAACCATTAGGCCTACTGTGGTTTTGGCGGGAAGAACAAAACTCAGAGTTTCCAAATACTTTTTTTCGGGGGACATCTTTTTGTATTTGTTGAATATCTCTGCAACCGCAGTCCCAAAATTAAAACAAAAAATATCAAAAATTATAGTTCAATTTTAGCTATTGTAAACCACCGTAATTGGCTGGATGATTCACCGCCTTTAAGAATACGGAGAGAGGTAATTTCGAACTATACCAATGATATAGTTTGAAATAACTCGCACAGGAGATCTTTCTGGGCAACAATGAAGTTGACGTGAAAGTCAGTTTACCTCGACTGTCCGCACAATATCTCTGAAGCTTGATCTCTGTTGTTTTTTGTCTTTCTTGGCCCTGTGTTTACTACTGTCAGTCGCAAGCTCTTTGAGATCGAATGTCAATTCTTTTTCATTCAACAGACGACGCATCATGTACTGCAAAAATAACACCAAAGTGACCTTTCGGTCTTCAAATTGAGTTGCCACAAGTCTACTTGTCTACCACACACTAACGAGGTTTAACTGTTCCTTTTGCAGAACGTAGAACAGGAAAGCTGTGAATAGTTTTTAATTTGATCCGACCAGGAATCAAATCTGGATCAATTGTTTCAGCAGCAAACGCTATTTAGTCTCTACAATTGACCACTGATCGTAAGATCTGTGTTTAACTCCCACCATATTCACGTTGCCGCGCCCTTGAAGGAGCTGTATAGCGATAGTAAATTTAACTGAGAAGCAAATATTAGCAATAGCAATTCAAGTGGTAAACTTCAAAAAATGAATCCATTGCTTGAAGGGGCAGTACATCACTTTCTTCATTTTGTAGTTTTTTTTTTTGGTATTTTTATTGGCGTCTGGTTTACCATTATTTGGTGACTGCAGCGGAGTGTTGATAAAAAGCTACCGCAGCCAAGAAGAAAAATATTGAAAATACATTGTACGCTTTAGTGGCCAAGTTCTTTTAAATAAACAAAGGCACAATAAAATAGAGGCCAGACGCAACAATATTTTACGGCCAAGACAACAAAATAAACTAACAACTTACTCCAGCATTTTCACTTCTTAGAATCTCGTAGAACAACGCAATTGTTTCACCGGCCGTTATTCTCAATTCAAGGTTGTTGCTAGTTAGCAACTCGGGTAGACGAGGCAATCGTCTGGAGAAAAATTTGTCCAAACTTTAACAAAATATCAGTTAACTAACGACGCCTATGAAGCTGGGTTAATTTTTTCGTTAAGAATTTTCGACCGGCTTCATATTTGCAAATATTTTGGTCATTTCAAACTGTATACTAATATAATGCTCATTTTCTGACGTTGCGAACGAAACTTTCAGGCAAGATCACTATGGCCGGAATTGTCAATTTATTGCCGGTCATGGAACAAAAAATTAATATCCAAATCCTTTAAATGAGTGAAGAAACTTACTACTTATAGTTATTTAGGGTATCAAAAAATGAAACTAACTGACAAGTAAAAATTCTTCTAACCGAGTGACTATTTTACCGAAAAACATTAATTAAATACAAGTAATGACATCGGCCAGCTGGTCAAGTGGTAACGCGTTCAACTTTACAGAGGTAGGTTTGAAGTTCAAATCTCGGGCCAATCAAATCGGACACAGTGTTGCCAACGGCCGCCACCGCTGCGACGTTTCTTCGAAAGGAGCTGTGTTGCCTGTAAGAGCAATGACGCGGAGATGGGTCCCGCCAATTCATAACATGTTTCGATGTAATACGAATATAATGAAAGATCTGACTTGATTTAAGAGGAATGACAATATCAGCACAAGTTCTCTTTTTAGTAGTATTTACAAAAGCTAGGGTTTATATTAAAGTGTAAGCAAAAAAAGGTATCAACTAAAAAGAATTAACGGAGCGGTTTTAATGCATGAACTAACTGCTGCATACCTCTCGGCAAAATCTTTCACTTTTTCCCACGGAGTTATAGACATCAGAAGACTCCAAGACCCAAGAGCATAAAGATGTAGTTCAGAAACAGCTGGACTAACTGTAGGCACACTTTTATCTCCTTTCAAAAACGAGCCAGCAAAGATGCTATCAAAGACAGACATACAAGAGATAATTTCATCGATATCGTCAACTGCTACGAATGCAAGAATTCCCAATACTTGAGCACACTGAAAAATAAGTCAAAAAATAAATGAACCAACATAGGAGTTGCACCACATGTCTGTCAATAAAATATGAATAATCCCAGACAATAAAGAATATGGCAAGGTTGAACGGCCTGTCAATCTTAAGAAATCGAAAAAAAGAATATTAGTGGTTTAGACGGATTATTTTTAGTTAATTGATGGAATTTAGAACATGCAATAAGTGTAAAAACACCTTTAAAAATTAAATTCTCACAAATTTTCTTATCCTTACAAATGTAACCAACTAATTATGATGGGGCAAATTGTTACTATAGGAAAACATATTTTTAGGCACTTCAACAATGACTTGACCTAAAACTGTAAATGGAATATAAAATCAACTTCTCCCAGAACGCTTTGGTTTAGATCAAAGATCTTCATAAAAAATTCGCATTACCTACGAGGCGCTTATCTGATTCTTCATATATTGGAAGGAGCAGAAAATTGGAATGGTCTGTTTTGGTAATATACTGCTAAAGCAAAGTATGCTTCATGAAAACAAATAGAGATAATATACACCAAATATGTACAAATGTGTATTTTCAGTGCCAGTACGGAAAAAAAGTTTTGCCTACCAGCTTAAGTGCAGGCCAAACACTCTGCAATGCCAAAAAACAAGGGCTGCCACACAGGCTTGTGCTACTCTTGAAGTACTTTGACAGTGTGTTCTTGTACAACAAATATTAAAATTAAAGGGCTACACCAGTCGGTATTGATGATGGCACCGTTTTTGCTCGTTTCTCGCAGCATTTTGTATTATAAATTACCGAAATCACAAAGTTATTGAAATTGCAAATTTCATAATCCAGCTATGCAAACATAAGCTATACTTGACATTCAAGTGGTCGTTTACATGTCTGAATCTTGAACTAACTGGTAATTCGGAATGAAAGCCAATGCTCAATGAAAAAAGTACGAAAGCAATAAAAAAAAACACACTATCTCCAAACCACGCAAGTTCGCCATATTTAGTGAAATTGGTTATGTTCCAATTACTTAAGGTCAAAATGCTTCATATCGGAATGTTGAGGGAGTAAAGGTGGATTTATGCATTATCCGTTTTTGTCCGCTTTTATATGTTTTTTCTTCTCCATGAAAAAGTGTGTTCATTTTCGCCCGCAATTTTGTAGGTTCATATTCGCATTAGCCAGACTGTCACATACTGCACAAACGTTTTCCGAAAAATCAAAACAAATTTTTTTGTGAAGAGGTATAAATTTTTTTGTGAAGAGGTATACTGGTGCAGCCCTATTTTGAAATATAGCTCTCATCGTTCGTACACTAAATTTTTGAAAAATTTATCGATATGTAACACTTACTGCTGATATGGACTAATAAAACTGCGGACGAAAAAGTACGCACTTTTCAAGGAGAAGCAAAAACGCAAAAATACGGATACTGCGAAGGCTAAACTCTCCTTCAAACACAAACGCGAAAAGTTCAACGCACATTTTCGCCTACAGCAGTATTTTAAGGGTTACCAACTTACCACATGTAAGGTTTGACTTCAAAGTCAATGTTAGAAAAAGAGTTACATTTTCGTTTAATACTAGTTGACTTGGCACTTCGACATGGATAAAAATTTTTCGGTTAAGGGCTAAAAATCTTTTGAATTCTCCTATTGCCCAACTCTCTAGAATGTACCCAAGAAAAGGAAACCATTTTCACGTGCTTTTGACTGGTTAAAATGCACGTTTTTCGATGTGACGTAAGTTAAAAGCGTATTCGTAGTGTATACTGTGCAGCAGCCAACCACGTTTTAGCCGACTTAGAAACGACATAAGCGTTAAACAAATTAAATATTAAACGTGCAAACTAACACGCACAGCCATTGTGATGAGTCAGCATTACATTCATGCATGGTAATTTCTGCAGTTTTTTCCCTTTTAAGTATTTCTCTAGCGGATTATATTGCCTTGTTATGCGTCCGAGATCCACCCGTTTTGAAGGGGGCCAGGACTTTTTTGATGCGACCAGTTTCAACTCCAACCCTTATCCCAAACCCTAACGCAGCAGTGTCAAAACTTCTAACGTTGAAATGTCCTGATTCGGTCTTGGTAGTCCTGTTTCCAGAATAGATTTCAACCAAACGCCCGGATATGGTTCATGCCGTTTAAAGTATAGACTTAGGTTAGACATATGCTGCAAGCATGGATCATACGCAAGAGATGGGGAAGGTCCTAGTTAACTAGTTTTCGGGCTTCGAGGCTCCTAAAATGGCATGCTAAGGCTAATAAAAAAGCGTAATTAGATATGTGGTTCTGTTTTTCCTTTTTTGTTTGTTTTTAGGCAAACTGTACACAAATTCTTACATTTAACCAAATTGCGAGTGTCTAAACAAAACTAGACCATATTTTCTAAATTACTTCGTACTTTAGCTCGAGCAATTATGGGAGAGGAAGTATCCAGAATCAGTGTGGTCATGTAAGGTTTCAACTGCGTGTACAGCATTTCCTCATCACCGCTACCACCCAAGTGAATTGAGAGAATAGCCAAGACTTCAGCTGCTAAAGCTTGTTCCATACCGCGACCTAGTGAAAATTTCATAAATCCCGTTTAAGAGCCAAGTGCCCGATAAATATATTAATGATGCTAGCTTCTCCCTATGCTTACACCAGGGTAGAGAATCGAACTTTTCAAGAATATATAAAGCACAGAGAAAGCAGCCCTACAAACCAGAATGATAAGATTCATGCTCGCCCTAATAAACGCAATAATGTTTCTGCCAGAACAGTGGAATCGGATTCGATTCGCATACAGATCAGGCCAAGTCTCTTAAAATGGTATTCACAGCTTCCTGCTTGACATATTGCATTAAAAACAAATAGCGTAGGACATCCATCGTGAGTGGTATTCAGATTGGTGGCGGCTTATTAAATAAAACCGTAATTATAACTTGAAATACAATATGTAGTGCTGAACAATTAAGTTTATAAACACATTAATTATATTCGTATCGAATCAAATTATCCAATTTGCTGATAGTTACAAATAGTCGACTAAGTCGTTTATAACGGGTAAAAAAAGAACTGACTTGTAAATTCATGAGTGTTACGTAATCGAAACAATGATTTTTCTTTCGTATAGTTGTGTAAATAGTAAAAATAAAATGATTTCGCAAAACTCATCATGAAAATTTGAAAACTATTTATAGCTCGGTAGCACTTTCGAATAATGCAGCATCTAATTTATAACTAAGCGTAGGTTCCGTAAACATACACAAAGCTTTATTCCCGAACTGTAATTGCTAGTTGCGTGCACTTTTGCACAATTGCAAATTGATGACAATTAAGGGCTTTCTATATCGACAAGTACTGTAACACGAAAAATGACCAACTGAACTTAGATTAACGTGCACGCAACACTACATTTTCACACTGTAGAAGTGTAGAAGGTAAGATTTTAAAAATGCAATCATTTTCTCACTACTTTTTCTATTTTTCATGAAATGGCGGCGATAGCCCAGTTGGTATAACGTCGGGTTGGTGACGGAAAAGTTGCTGACTCTTGGCTTAATTCCTCTACTGGCAAAGAGTCGATGTGTCCTTGGGAAAGACACTTTACACTTATTTCCCATTGGAAGTCAAATACCCGTTGTCGTGGCCCAGCATGAGGAAACTTGCATACAGAACCCGAAAAAAGAGATATTCTGCGTTGAAGTGGCTAGAAAGGTGCAGAGTGACGAGTTTATACGCAAACAAGAAAAGTAGTAACAACCACCTTTTCTTAAACATTTTTCAACGCCATCCAAGAGAGTTTCCTTGTAATTGTCGAGAAAATCAACCATCCAGTGAGATAATAAACACTTTCGAACTTCATTCAAGCAGTGATGCCTACATACAAAAACGTGATTATATTTAATCACACCAAACAATATACTAGTGCCGCATTGAGATGGTAGTATGTAGCTGCCATATACTACAACGATAACCATCATCTTGGATTTTCTTTTCTGCATACGATGGCTTTAATTACAACATCTTGTTAGCGTTGAAGCACAAATTTTGACAAAATATAAAGTAATTTGCCTTTTTAAAACCACTAAAATTTACTTTATTGGAAGAAAAATCAATAAAAGACATAAAAAGTGATTTCTGGGGTATGTGCTATGCAAAGGCAGAAAATTAAAATTATGTTTTTACACCTAAGCAAGCTATTAAAATGGAAAAGTGGCCACTTTCACAAAGCACATAATTAAGCATGAAGTTACATGTGAATGTTAGGTTTGTTTTCCCTGTTAGATAGTTGTAGAAAATACCTTTAGTACTCTTTCTACTACAAATACTAACCACTCTTACCGGATTTTTACGCTTCTTTCTGTTAGTCCGTCTATTGCCTCCTTTAATTTTTCCTCAACTATATCAATTGGTGCTGCTTCAATGGGGCCTTCTGAAACAAAAGAAAATCAAGTACAATATAAGATTTGATCATGGCATTAATAAAACGAACCAAGTCAACTAACCGCCGCTAACTGACCACAAACAAACAAACTAACTGACCACCAGCATTAGGGTTAAGGTTAGTAGGAGGTCAGTTTGCGGAGATCAATTGTCGTGGACAATTATTAAAACTCGACTACAGCACATTATGAGTAGGGTGTTTCAAAAAACCCTTTTTTTTTGAAATTCAATGGTCTCAGGGTGTTTTGGGTTTACTTTTGATGCAAAACCATCACTCAAAAATTTTCAGGCAAAAATTTTCATTTTTACCCATGCCTCGATGACGTTTTTTATTTTTACCCCATTTTCGGGCAAAAATTACTCAAAAATGCTATAACTTGGTAACCGCACATGATAGAAAGTTGGTTTATAGCTTAAAAGATGCAGAAACCTCAAATTTATATCTGTAGTAAATGCAATGTTTGCTCTAAACCTATCACAAAACTAGATATTTCAGATATTTGTGTTTTGATTTTGAGTCATCGAGGAGAAGCATTATGATTAAAATTCCAACTTTTAGTTGTGAAAATATGGCATGTCCATAAAGTATAAGAAAATAATACCGTACTTTTTGGTATCTTTTAAATAATGAAATTGAATATCAGTACACTTACACATAAGCACACTCATAAAAATGAAAAAAGTAGTTCGCAAAGCACAAGATTTAGTCCAACTCTTTATCAAATGATACTCCATCGACGTGTGCTTTATCCATCGAAGCAAAACGAATGCGATTGTGTTACTGTGATATGTCTGTGCTAAACAGGGTGGATTTTCTTGTATCCTTTATCATCTTACGAAGTTCTTGAATGGTATGGTATAGAAACGATTTTTGATTTGATTTTTTTGTGAGTTTGTTATGCAGTGTTTTTGCTAACAAAATAGACCGTTCTGCTGCATCATTGGTCACTTGCATACTCTTCAGTGCAGTTTTTAGCGTGATGTAAGATTCCATCATTGACCAATCTTTGGCTGGTATCTGCAGAAAATCCACATTTGCATTTAGCCTTGTAGGGATTAGCCAAGAATCTGGACCAAAGAGTTGACAGAGTTTGGTGTTTTTGGAAATGTTGGCAGGTGTGATTAACTTTCCTAACTTTTGTAAGGAGTTGTTTGAAGCCTTTTGGTGCTGCAGCATTGCCTTACGACACTTCTCTTTCTCGAAGTCCTCTACTTCATCAGAAAATAGGGCCAGAAAAACCAAAGACTCGTTCAAATACCACAAATGAGCTTCCAGTCTTTTTATCATTGCTTGGATAAATTCAACAAACCCACTAGGCATGCTTCGTTTGTTCTTCATGACTGAAAGTTTTTGATATAGCTGCAAATCCAACCGTGATGCCTCAAATGGCAATGGGCATTCAATCCAATTAGGAATGTAATATAAAATTAGAAACAAAGCTACATTTCCGTGTTTTGTGGCTTCAGTTTCATTGATTACCTCCAATTTCACAAGCTGCGAGCTGAAAAGGGCAATATGAAGCTCACATATTACCTTAGCCATCCAACGTGCATGGCTAATAGCTCCTATACTAATGAATAGTAGGTGCTTTCATATCACTTGGATATGCTGCCAACAAGAGAAGAGCAAGTTTAACAACTTCATTGTAATCTCCGTCCAATTGGTTGCTGCGCAGTTTTGATGAGGCAAATATGATGAACTCTTCTGCATCAGCCTGAATTGAGCGATGCAATAGCAGAAAAGGTTCTTGATTATCCAAATTTAAGCTGAGCCAATTGTCACGCAATCGTTTGTGCACATCAGTTTCAGGGGATTCCGAATCTCCCAACACAACTTTGCATACATCATTCACTAAACGCTCATATATATGATGTCTGCAATATAAATGCAGAAGCTTAACACCACAATGTCTCTCCAAACGCACCATTATCCCTTTCTTCCAACCACTGTTGGTGTTAGTTGTATCAAACACTCCACCGAGAATATTTTTCACAAGGTCAGGAAAAGCTTCATTTAGCACCCTTACAAGGGTTTCAAAACTTGTTGCTGAGTCACTTTTATCCATAGGCACTATATCAAGAATTTTTTCTTTTAGATCACTTCCTGGAATGTTACCATTAGTTGCAGTAATGCAAACAGCAATGTAGTTTTTTGATTTGTCAACTTGACGCTCGCCTGTCATTTGCTTTTCATCCCAATGAACCATGACATATTCCCCTGACTTTCGTCAAAATCGCACCTGTTTTCCCTGACTTTCGTTTAAAAATCCCTATGTTTTTCCCTGACTCAATCCTGCAAAACATACTTTTTCCCTGACTTTCAGAATGTAAACGAACAGTATAATATCAACCAGCAGCAAAAAGAACTATGCACACCTAATGCATACATACACAGAAACATCAATTCAGCAGCAGAAATAAGAATTTCACAGATGACCTGTCGTAATTGTATCTTAAAAAAGATTGATTGTATCTTAAAAAACAATGGATCTTGATTCATAGGAGATAAGAACTTTCCAAAAAAATCTCCCTGACTTTTTCCAACTTTTCCCTGACTTTTTCGTTGAATTCCCTGACTTTCCCTGACTCTCCCTGACCATCTCGAAAAAGATATGTTTTCCCCTGATTTTCCCTGACCGTATAAACCCTGAACTACTCAGCATGTCTTTGATATTTTTTGCAGATGTTTTTCGCAGTTCTTCTCTGCATCGATGTAGTGTACTGGTAGAAGCAACTATGTCATCTTGTAGCATTTTTTTTTGTCCACTTACATCAGGCATGAATGCTGCACTAGATAGAGTAAAAGCTACTCTTGATGATGTTACTGTTTTGTCAGCTAATTTTGCTACGTTTTCAATCCATTTCTTTTTATGTATTGGTACCATAATCACATCATCTTTTTAAACCTTTTTCGCACAGGTGAATTCTTCTTCACTCTCTTCACTTGTTGTTGAATCTTCATCTGAAATCATATTTTCACCGTTTCCTTTGTTTTCCTTTGACTGTTCTTTAACTCTCATGGTGTCTTCTCTTGTTTTTCTCTTCATACTTCTGATGTTCTTCTGCTTGTTCTTCTCATCCAAACCTCCCATCATCATTTCTCTGGGACCTCTTTGGTCTTCTAAAAAAGCAATATTTTCTTCATTGCCTCTTTTGCTTTTCATAATTTTTATGGCATCCTGATGAGCAATATCAAATAGTTTGCTGATTTTTTCTGTAAACAGCTGTTCACGTTTCTTTTGGGACTCTTGTTTGTCGACTGGAGTTTCGTGCAATGTTTCGGTATTCATCTACTATTTTCTCAATTTGTTTTTTGACATGCTGGATTTGGCGAGCTGGTATACCTTCATTGATCCAAATTCCAAAAACTTCAGAAGAAACCGTATTTATAGAAAGTTTCTTTGTGCTACCTTTTATCTTCACTTCATAACTGTAACGTCGTAGTACATCTTTTGCTGTTGGCAGATCAGATTTTAAAAATTCGTTCAACGGTTGACCCAAATCAAACTTCAGTTCAGTATTAGCACGTGTTGATGTCATTTTTACAAGCTTATCAAATATAACATTTTACACTATTGATTTTTGTGAAACATAGAAATTAAATTCAGAACAAATTTAAATCATTCTAATACAGGCTAAACATAATTATTTGTGTTTTGTTCGCAAATCATGATGTATGGTAATCTGTTTTGTTATCACAAACTGCTAAATTCACTCTCATTTTAGGAAGATTTCAAGATACTTAGGAAGAAGTTCCAACTTCAACTGTCGCTGTTTCTTCAGCAGGTCAAACATAGGCATTGCAGAAATGCAGACTTGTCATGGCAACAGGAAAGAACTTTCACTAAAATTTGCCTTTTTTGTTAAATCTGAATACTGTATATTTATGTTACAATGTCAAAATGAAATAGAAATTAACCAAATGCAGGTTTGAGAAATAAAAATTATCTTAATGTAGGCTACGAACTATGCAACATTCATTGTTATTTTGAATTTATATGATGTTTTGAAACATTTTTCTTCACCGTGCGAGTGAAAATGGGATAAAAAGTGAAATATTTGAAATATCTAGTTTTGTGACAGTTTTAGAGCAAACATTGCTTTTACTACAGATATAAATATGAGGTTTCTGCATCTTTTAAGCTATAAACCAACTTTCTATCATGTGTGGATACCAAGTTATAGCATTTTTGAGTAATTTTTGCCCGAAAATGAGGTAAAAATAAAAAACGTCATCGAGGCATGGGTAAAAATGAAAATTTTTGCCTGAAAATTTTTGAGTGATGGTTTTGCATCAAAAGTAAACCCAAAACACCCTGAGACCATTGAATTTCAAAAAAAAGGGTTTTTTGAAACACCCTAATTATGAGTCCAGTATGTCATTCTAACAAACTGCTAATTTAATGCTACCTAGAGTAAATAGAAAACATAAAGTCAAGGCTGGATCAATCTCCGATCGTTAAAAAAAAAATCACAATGGATGGGACCTATCCTTTCTAATGTTGGCACATTCAATTAATATCATCAGCCCTCACAATCACACCTTACTGATATTTGTAAAACATCAGCAGGCAAGTGTTTTGTGGCATCACCACCCTTCAGTGCAGCTAAAATTCTAAGCTCAGCATTTAATTGCAGAGCCAACTAAGGCTGAAAAGTGTCTTGCTGTCACAGCCAGTGATCGTTGTTACGATGGACCAGTCCATCGGTTAAGAAGAACAATTTGCAAACTCGTTGATTTTAGAAACAACTATTCCTTTTTTTCCAATAAATGGATTCTAGAAAGCTAAGCTCAATGCGACTATAAAGACGAATAACAAAATCCCAGATCAAAATACGTAAAATTAGTACTTGATCTCAATCTCAAACTATTTTTTTAATATTCACAAAGCAAAAGTCTTACCACTTCCATTTTCTTCAGTGATGAGATCTGCCCCACCAGGAGGGATACTGCTTCCTTCACTCAGAGTGTCCTCTTCCTGCGATTGAGGTGCCGAATCAACTGATAAAAAAAATGAGGAATGATCAAAATTTGTATGCAGAGTATCAAGTTTCGTGCACAAAGTACTAAATTTTGTAAGCCTCGTCTACTACACCCCAAAACAAAATAAAAACAAGCATAGCTACTTAAAAATTTAATAGTTTACTGATTTTTAGATAAAGGCAGCTTGAACAAATTTTATTATTTTCCAGTCTAATTTTGTAGGTTCAGACATCTAAAAAATGATGGGCGCAGCTATTTCACCAGAAAATTTTAAGTTAAAGAGAATAAAACAAAAATAAGGAATATTCAGTCACGCATTTTTCCTTTTTATATATACATTTTTAAGGTTTAAGATTAGGGTTTGGGTTGGTTTAACGTACAGATTTGACTTTGGGTTAAATTTGGCTCAAAATTGATAAAAAAGTAGACAAAAATTTCTGGTAAAATAGTCTCTCCAAAAAATAATTGCATCACAATATTACAAAAAAAAATATTATCACTCAACTAAATCTAAACTTTTTACATGCTAAAACTACAAAGCCAGAAATGTACAAAGCACAATTGAAAGCGAAACATCTCTAACCTCTGCAACTGCAGAAGTTGTATTTTCGACAATGCAGAAGTTGCACTGTGGACTCATGTCTTTAAGATTTGTTGCAGATTAATTTCCCTGTACTTTTAATTTCTCATTATTTCTTACTAGTAGCACAATTTTATACAGTACTACTTTAAACTTAATTTTAATGGTGGAAGTTAGGTTGTGCTTTTGACTTGTACCAAAGTTAAGTTCTGCAAGTGTAAAATTTGCATTTTACTCATATTGTAATGCACTTTTAGTTGTTTAAAAAAACATTGTGTTTCTGGTAAACTGTTATTAAAATTTTAAATTATTCCTGAAGTGAAATAGGCAGAACTAATTTAATAGTTCACAGAGACATCACGTCTTACAATCCTACTTCATTTGACAACAACTTAATCCTGTCTCCGCGTCGAAATGGGTAATCATTTCAACCCCTACTGACTCCTATTAGTTATTAACATTTAGTTAGTTACGCCCACTGCCCGCCTCTACCAAACACTAACTCATATTAGTGTCATATTAGTAATCACTCGCAGCATCTATTGGATTATATCAAATATTAGTTTACCAAAGCCAACCATAATGATACAGATAAAATATTAGGCTTAGGATAGGTACCAATACTATAGGCTCAATAACAGCAATATAATACAACTGCTGATTGTACAAAGCAAACAAGAGCAAAAAAGCAGGTTCATAACATATTACCTTTTAGCAAATCATTGACAGCACCATTCCGTACCCCTCTTCCTTTTGCTTTCTTTGGTTTATTCTTAGGCATAGAGCAACTTTTGTCAAAAATACAACTGAAGAGTTTTATTTGATAAATACAGTTTAGTTTTGTTAATTCTATGTCTCAATATCATCTGGAGAAACAAAATCAAATGGTAACAAAAACAACCAAATGTAAATTTATTGATACAATACAATAGACTAGGTATAAGTACCATAGGTTAATACACAACAGTATCCATTCCAACATGCCAGGTAATTTCACCAGCATCATAATATCGGATCTTTTTTTTGAATTCCAGAATCTTTCCAGAATATTGAATCCTATTGCGAAATATCGTTTTCAGACGATTTCGATCGATTTGACAATGTATTGTAATAATCGATGTGTATATTAATAGCAGCATAAATGCATTGCTACCTTGTTGATCACCATTTTATGCTTTTTCCTTATGATAAAGTTCAAGACATACTTGCCTATTGCTGCCACGAGGAAGAACCCATAAATTTTCAATCTCTCTTTTTCCCGATAAAAATGAACGAGAAGAGAAACGCAAGAGTTTTAAGAGAAATAAGCAATTTAGCATTGTCATGTATTGCTCGCATGTGCCTGTACTCCATACAATTGTACATACCTGCTATTACTCCGTAGCTGCACACTGTTTGCTGTGCGTGCCTGTTACTGAGTGAGCACTGCGCGATCAATTACATTCATACGAAAACAACGCATAAGCAGCGCATCTTAACAAATCTTCACTATTTTGATTCCATAACTTGCAACCGGTTCAATTTTGAAACCAGTCCCAATGGATTCAATATTCTGGAATAAACATTCCTACATACCATAGAATACTGTGGATCTAAACAGTTACAATGTATACTGTAGTTGTTGAAATTGTTGTTGTAGAGCATATTTATCCTCCCGTCACCAGACAGCATCAGATGCTAAATATTGGACAATCTGCACACTTTTCATTGAAATGACCACTTTGTGTTTGCAGGAATCAGCATCTGCTAAGAGTTTCCAGTGATCATATGTTCCTGTGGATTTTTTCAAATTCTTGGCCACTGAATTTGCTGCTTGTTCAAAGCCACCAAGCAGACAACCATCATAAAGCGTATTATCCAAGGACGCAACAGCTTGACCAGGGTGTGATTTGAACCCAGATCATGCAATCAGGATTGTCGTAAAAATGATGCCTGACTAAAGCAGGGTTTCCCTAACTGTGTGCCACAAGGTTTTAAAATGCATACTTTCTGTATTCATAACATCCACTCATCTTACTTGTGGGATTTGAAAAAATAATTGGCACTTTACAACGCAAAGTGTATCTAAACGCATTTAACCGCATAATTACTTCATAAAACTTTACATAACCTACTGTGTCAACTATTTATCTATAATGACATCACAATATGATATACGGGTACCACAGACCAGACAAATGTCACGTCCAGAATTAAGAGACTGTTTGTGCAAAAACAGTCACCTTTCTCAATGAATATACTGAATATGATTGATATTAAACTCACTTTTAAATTTTTCGGTTTTGCATGGTTTGTTCTAGGTTGTTGTTGTAGTGCATAGTTCTCCTGTCACCATACAGCATCAGATGCTAACTATTAAACGATCTGCACACTTTTTATTGCAATGACTACTTTGTGATGGGAGGAATCCGCACCTACTTGGGAGTTTCCGATGTTTCTGTGAGTTTTTTCAAATTTTGTCCGCTAAATTTGCTGCTTGTTTGAAGCCACCAAGCAGAGATAATTAGTGTAAAGTGTCTTATCCAAAAACACAACAACATGAAGGGGGTGCTGGTTGAACTCAAATCATTTGATCACCGTCTTTGTACAAAACAATGCCTTTACCCTCTTGACCACATTGCCAACCAATGTTTTAAAGAAATGCTTTAAGGTAGCAATGTTTCAAAGAAGATTTTTTTACAAGCAAGGCAAACACAAAGCTATGAGCTCGATGCAGCTGTTTCAGATGAGCCACAGTCAAATCAAACACTTCTACGTGGGCCGCAACCCAAAAAAGTTTGAAAACCACTGGACAAAAGAATAAAAATCAGCAGTCACCAAGGTTGCCAGTGATTTGGTTACAGTGAATTCGTCACAAAGTGATTAGGCCTGTATAACAGACAGCATTCTGAAGACAGAAAAGACAGAATTGGCCTATCTGCAAGCCGTATCGTACTATTGCAATTTGCATTATTGAAGCATTGACTGAGAACAGCAGACATTAAATCTGAAATTATTCTACTATCCCCAGAGCAGTATTGCCCTAACCCTCAGTTTGTGGCGCGGCATAATCACTGTGACAAAATCACTTTGTGACAAGATTACTGGTAATGCCGCCCAATCCCTACTTAACGGTATTGCATCATGACACCAGGCACTGATAAAGCAGGGCAGTGAGCACCATGCCACCTTTGTTTTTTCTGCTCTAGGACAGGGCTAAAGATTTTAATTTTTAAACCACTTGTAGCAGAGAATTTTTGTAATTTTCTACAGAATGCCAGATTTATCTGAAGCACATAGAGACAAGGTACAGTCAGCAGTACAATATTGTAAAATTTTTTGTTGAAAACTAGATTTTACTTGATTTTAATTGAATTCCCATTAAATTTTCAAAATGACTTAGCTCATGGAACATGCTACACTTACTGCTTTTATAAACAAAGGTTTCGGTGACGTCACTTGTTTTTGAAAATTTTTATTTTGATTATTACAGTTATAGGTCTGAGTTAGGGTTTAGGTTAAAGTTAAGGTTGGGCTTAGGGTTAGGTTTTTTACACTTTATTACAATATGGCTAGGCGTATCCTGCATGGAACATGCTGCAAGCCTTTCCCTTAAATTTTTAATTAAATAGCCTAAACTAGATTTAATTGATTTTTGATAGTGTCCTAAAAAAAAGTATTGGTTTATTATGACGTTTCCAAATGCACCTTCAAAAAAAGTATTACGCCTACCACTATGAACTAGCACAACTGTAGGCTACAAAATCTGAGATGACCCTAGCTTGGAGATTTCTATTTTCCTTTGCACTGAGCTGATGTTTATGTACAGCATTACTATTGATATCCTGATGAGGGCTTGATTGTTTTAAGCCAAACATGTTCGATATGTTTTACCAGATGTGGGCACAAATGATATTATATATCAAAAGCGCAGCGCAACAATCTTTTCAACCAGTAAAAGCGCAGCGCAAAATGCACAATTTAATTTCTTTACTTTCAAAAGCGCAGTGCAACTTCTGCAATGAACTTTTTGATTCAGTTAAAGCGCAACGCAATTCCGCAATCGCGGAACGGCATTTTTGTAGCCTACCAAGTTAAAGCGCAACTTAACTTACTTCCGCAATAAAAATTTCACAACAAAATACAAATACTGTATTCCATTTTTTGCAGTATTAGACAGAAAAAGAGTAGGCTAAATAATTTGCTTAAGAAGCGAACATTTATCAATATTAAGATCGAAACAGAACAAAATTAAGTTCAATGATTAAAGTTGCGCTATTAACCAAAGAAAAAATTGAAAGCACAGCACAATTGAAGTGCAACAAATTTTAAAGACTTTAGTCCGCAACATACGGTACATAACTTCGGCAATGTTTCAAAATAAAAAATTAAAGCGTAGCGCAACTTCCGCAATTGCAGAAGTTTCACTTTACGCTTCTAATTGCGCTTTGCCCACCTCTGTGTTTTACTGTAGTAAAAAATGATAAATCCAGCAAAGTTGCAGCACATTGCTTTAATATAACCTAAAATAATACTGGTGCTATACAGATACTAGGCTATATGATTACAGATAAATAAATAGCCCTTATAAATGTTATTTTGCCATTCTAAAAACTGTGCTTGTAGTTGACTTAAGCCTACCTAGCCCAAACAGAGGTTTGCCTCATGAGGAGGCAAAATAGCCACTTCCAAATAAATAGGGGTCTATGGTATGACATTGACTAGTTGACGGCCTCCTCCAGTCCTCCTACTAGGCCTAGTTACTACAACAATAGATACGGTATATAATACACATTAACTACGGTATAACTTGTAAAACTGAATTTTCCACTGACTCAGCCTACCATACCATACCAGCTTTAGCCCACCTCTACATCGTATTTAGCCAAACAACCTGACAACAGTTGGGTACCCTAAACTCTAGACTAGCCTGAAAGTGAAACTAACCCACTGTTGTTGTTGATCACTTCTTTTTATTAGTGACCTATTATTCATTCATTTTAGTGACGTCACGAATAAATCATGGTCACGTTTCATTTCTAGAGCGACAAGCGGATATGGAATGGAGTTAAGAATAAATTGTTGTAAGCAAGTTAAGTCACTACTGACAAGTACAAATACAATACCATAGTTTATCAGAGGTAGAGTCGAGGACACAACCTTCAAGGCCAATGCCAAGGACTCGAAAAAAATCCGAGGCCAAGGACCGACTCTTTGGGGACAAACCCTTTCAAGGCCAAGGACAGGAATAGTCGAGGCCAAAGCCAAGGACCAGAGGTGGAATCGAGGACACAACGTTCGAGGCCAGGGCCATGAACTGAAAAAAATCCGAGGCCAGGGACTGACTTTTCGAGAACAGACCCTCTCGAAGCCAAGAACAGAAATGGTCGAGGCCAAGAACCGAAAACACAATTTTCTAACTTGTGGTTGATAAATTTTCCATAATTTCTAAGCGCGAACGTGCTTAAGATATTGCATTTCGTTAAGTTTTTGAAGATAATTTGAAAGCAATAGTTCTTTTAAATAATAACAACTGCCATTTTAAAGTTTTATACGTTAGCAGCTGATGTTGATTTCGCACCGTAACGGTATCGTAGTAATGAAACAAGGCCATAATCCGTAAATGGACCCATAGTTAGTACTTAAATTGAGGAGGGACGCTTTCCTAACCGGTAGTTAGCGTCCCGCCAATTAAGATTTGGCTTCCACCAATGGAAAGTTCAGTGTCCCTCCATGCAGGGTAAGCAGGAAATACCTTTTTTTTCTAACTTGCTTGGCCTTCTTTCCAATATGACTATCGCACAAAAAAACATAAGTAATATGGCACAATAAAAACAAATCGCACTATAAAATCACAAACAATAAAATCGTCAAAAGAAACTTTTTTGGTTTGGTCTTCATTTCAATTAAGTGGATGAAAATCGCACAAACTAGGGTGAATACCTGCTTTGTTTTTTAAACTTCATTGGAATTTGCCTGTGAAAAACTCGCAACAGAAGGCGATTGTTTTTGTTTTTCTTTTGATTTCGGGGTAAAATTCACATCAATTTGCTACCGCATTGCGAATGCATCTGGTCAGGCTGCTACTAAAGCTAAAGCTACCCCATGCGATATTTCACAGTTTATATGCTGAATAATAGCTAAATTGTAAACATTGAAATGGTCATATTAAGGCCATAATTTCATCAGTTTGGGCCCCGATGCAAACGTCCACTGATTGTGGATCCCAGAGGTGGAGTCGAGGACACAAGGCTCGAGGCCAAGGCCAAGGACACAAAAAAAATCCGAGGCCAAGGCCAAGCACAGCCTTTCCGAGGACAGACACTCCCGAGGCCAAGAACAGGAATGCTCGAGGCCAAGGACCAAGGACGCAGCCGCAAGTGCTCTCCAAAAAAAAAAAGGTCTTCAAAAAAGTTTTTCAGGCAATCTCCAATTTATAGGCGTAGCCAGAATTTTTGATTGGGGAGGCCTAAACCACAAATCACATGCAATGACGTCATCAAAAATTTGCCTGTTGGCACTTTTAACCAGAATTTTGCAAAGGGAGAGGGTTTAAACTAATATAGTTGAAAAGTGTAAATACGTAACTTTGGAGACGTTTTGAGAAAGCCAGTGTAACTCAAACGTATCACAGACGGAGGTCTGGGGGTTGGGGGTCTGGCAGCTAAGCCCCATGCTATTGGGCGATTTTTTGCAATTTTTTGAAGAAAAAAAAGCTATTTTAATGCCTCTGAATCACATTTCGCACATGTTTAGAGCCATCTGAAAGCACTAGATTTTTGACATTTGAAAGCCAATCAAAAAAACTAAATTGTTTAATCCTTCTTCTAGTGGCAATTTAAATCCAAAACAAGTTTAACATCTTGCATTTTGGTGTTCAAGTTTAATTGTACGTGATTTGGTCCAGGTAGGAAGAAGTTAGGTGCATTGTCTCGTGCAACATTTTAGCTGTAAATGAAAACCCACTAAAAGATTTTGCTTAGAGATTTATGTTGTGTCATGAAAATAACCAGTTGTTAAAGTGCATTTTAGGCCAGGGGCCCAGGCATCCTCAATTGAAGTTCAACAATTTGTTCAATCAGCATTTTCCATCGCTAATTTTTTTCAAGTATTTTGTGCGTAAAAACTGGCGAGGTGGAGGTAAATTAATGAATTGTTATTGAAAAACAAAGCAATAGATAGTTACGCTTACTAACCATGTTATTGCCGGGGCGGATTTATATCGCGCTGGGCCCCTGGCACTTTGGAGATTTTTGCAACTTCTTTCTGCCAAATGTAGGAGAAGACCTTAAAAAGTGTTAAGATTTAAGCCCATGGTCCTTAGCTGGTACTGCGCCATATTGTGGTAAATTCGGCCTTGGTTAATGCATTACGTTCATAAAAAGGCTAGATGTGATCCTGAGATAGCAACTTTTAGGACGAAAACTATCCATTTCTTCCAGGTTTACGTTTAAATTGGCAGGCAAAAATTGATTTGAGGGGGTCCCAGGGCCCCTGATTTTCAATATCGTTGTTCGCTACTGGTTAAGCGAAAAACGCCAAAAAGAAACTGAAGAAACAATAGGCTTTTTTGTCACATTTTTGTTATTGGTGAAATTTCAATTGGGGGGGGAGGCCCGCTTGGCTAAGCCTATGCTCCAATCGCGGAAAACAAAAAAGGTATTTGCAAATTTTCCGCGATGTTTTTGGCGTTTTCCAACAAAATTTCAACGGTTCAAAAACTAGTGCTGTCCTCGAGCCGAGGACAGGGCAGTTTTCGAGGACCTAAGGCTTCGAGGCCAAGGCCAAGGACTTCAAAATGTGTCCCCGAGAACTCCACCTCTGGTGGATCCCCACGTTTTTAGTAGTTTTCTAAGCGTAAACCATATTGCTTGGTTAAATCATTCCTTTTCACGGAATTTTTCAAAAATTATATGTTTAAAGCTATTGCAAAATACTGTGAATTTATGTTTTTAAAATGAATTGAGGTACCGCACTACCGCAAAGGGTATATTTGTAAGCTCAAAAGTGTTTGGCATTGACAAAATACGGGGTTTTGGGGCAAGGGCAAGATCCTCATGCCCCGTTAAATAATTTTAGTGATTTTTTTGGAAAAAATTAGCAATTTTTGGAACTTTAAAAAAGATTACACATTTGAATTTTCAAGCAATTTGAAAAGAAAATACCGCAAATGCTAAGTTAGAAAAACTTTAGTTTTCTCACATTTCCCAATTCTAATTTTAAGCCAATCTTTCCTTTACATTCCAGTGCATTTTATCTTTCTCACATCTAATGCCAGCCAATGAATGAGGGCAAAGGTTTCGGCCGCCTAAAGACACTTTGTTAAATTTACATGAGGTATTTAACTACAAAAAACTTGAAGATCCCAGCAGGTTCGTATTAAGAAGGAAAGCATTGGACACATTTGCCCTGTGCCACCCTTCAAGAGTTCCACGATTGTTGAAACGGAAAAATAACAAACCATTAATAGCCTACTTTTTCTAAAAACACCCAAATTTTTGTGGAAGCGTGTGAAAAATTTATTAAGTACTCCAGGCATTTGAACTATTCTAGTTATATTATTTTAATTTCACACATACTGTAATTTCTTAATAATGCTTCATGCAGGGGTTTTGTAATCCAACAGTTTGTTATTTGGTATTCTTAGCGGCGATTTCCAACACACAAATTGTTCAGCGGACATGGTTTTGTCCCCCAGGCCGCTTGCCAGTGATTAAAGTTATTCTTTCTTATCTCGAAGTCGCGATTTGACGTTCTCAACGAGAGATACTAACAAAATTACGGTGATATATTAATGTGCCTTTCCTGGTAATACTGCCCCAGTAAGAACAAATCCTCTAAAAGACGTCTGGAACGAAAATTGGTCCAAATATTTACAAAGACGTCGAATATAGGCAAAATTAAACAACGTGTTATGGTCTATGAGTCACCTATATTCGATTTCTTTCGTAAGATGTCTTTTCAAGAATACGCGTTTTTACAAATATAGACAACATTTAGACAAAAATTAAATCATCTAGATTCGTCTTTTGCATGAATCTAGACCAGGGTTGCCCAACCCGTGGCCCGCGAGGTCTTTTTGCGCGATTGATTTCTTCGTGGAAGCATCTACTGACAAATAAAAAGGTCTAAACCAAAACCTTCTTTAGTTTGTTATTCGCGAAATCAGTTCGGATTTGCGGCGAAGACCTTTTTTTTTGTCTGGTGTTCAACTTCTGTATGGAACAGATTTCTGTAATACTGGCCGAAGTGAGCACCGATTTTGTACAGCAAACTTGCAATTATTTTGGAGTAAACTCTTGGCAAAAATGCATGTAGCCCGCAATAACTTTTATCCCGTAAATGTGGCCCGTACCGGTAAAAAGGTTGGGCAGCCCTGATCTAGACCATCTTTAAGCGTTTATTTGACTAACTTTGTGCCCACGAGGGAATTACATTTCATTATCACACACATACTTTCTTCTAAATATTCATACACAGAATAACCTCGGCCATGTTTTAGCATTAGCAACTCATAATGGTTTGTCCGGACCTCTAGCTGGATTCCTTGTTATGGCTCTGGATGGCTTTACGGTAGTGCTTTGCAGTTTTTACCGCCTGCACTGAAACTATAAGTAGAACTAAAAACAATTTTCTGCAATGCGTTTTGTCTACTTATTTTCCAATTAGAACTTTCACACAATCCCATTTAAAATAAGTTTTTGTATAACTTGGTTTAGTTGGCTATCACATTGTATTATTTTTCAAACAAGAAAAAGAAACAACGAATTACCAGACTATCAGATAGATATGTTGTCTTTTTTTGTTTTTAATCAATCAAAAAACAATTATGCTGTCCTCGATCCGAGAGCAGGATATTTTCGTAGACTTGTAGAGTTCGAGGCCAAGGCCAAGAACTATAGCTTCGAGGCCAACGAGAAAGGACTTCGAAATAAGTTTTCGAGGCCAAGGACGTCCTCGAGAACGTCACCTCTCAGTACACTGTGACAATACAGTTGAACAAAAACAAACATTATTAATAGGTTCGAACGATTAGACCACAATCACAAATTAACGAGAGAAAAGTGAAAATTTTTCCTCGCATGATTCAATCGGCAAAGACTTATTGTGATAACATGCGCTCAGTAGCTTCTCTTGTTTGTTGGCGGACATAATTTTGTGCTTTTTATGCTAAAACTTGGTGATTTGATCAAGTTCAAAATATTTGCAATTGCATTCTTAATCCTTTGTATGCTTTGCTTTTATTTTATGGGGTGACTAATCGTGTGGGGCTATTTGGAAAAATAGTTATTGGAACGACCGACGCTCGCGTCGATTGTTCCTTTGTTGTTTCTCGGCCATTTTCAAACTAATGAGTGCGAAGGTTCAGACTTTTGCTTATAACTAAAAATGGTTAGGTCTAGCAACGTGAAATTTTGAAAGCAGTTTGAGATTAATGATTTGTATGCTTGTAGCCTACAAGGTTTCGTGGCAATTAGCCATGTGACCTTGGTTTTAGAACCCGAAAACCGCCCTGAAAGTTTGGCGTTAAAAGCCGTCTCCGTCACAACGACAAATACAGCAAAAAATATTTCACACTGATATATGTCTAAGATACCCTCTCATCCCTACCAACCCAGTTTTGACCGCATTGAGGTTTTTTCCCCTAAATTTTGCATATGCGCTTCTTCTCCTAAACCATACAATCCAATTTTTTGTGTAAAGTTATTGAGCTGCAAAACGCAATTTTGTCTCCGGAAAATTTTTGGGGCCACTACCCAGGAACCGCCCAAAAAATCAATTTTTTGAACGGCTCAAGCTAGGGCGCCAGTTTTTTTTATAACAGTAGATATATTTAACACACAAATATTTTGACACAGTTTGGGGGCACCCACCCCCCAGAAACTCCCCAAATCGACCCCCAAAAATCAATTTTTTGAATGGCTTTACTTGGTAGCCAGTGTTTTTTGATATGTTTAGGAAACAAATATTTTGACATAGTTTGGGGTACGATATCGCCCCAAACTCCCTATTTAGACCCTCTAAAGTCAATTTTTTGAACGGCTTAACCTAGGGCGCTATTTTTTTTTTTGAAATCCGTAGCAGAGGTGGAGTCGAGGACACAAGGCTTGAGGCCAAGGACACAAAAAAAATCCGAGGCCAAGGACAGCCTTTCCGAAGATAGACACTCTCGAGGCCAAGGACACAAGCGCAAGTGCTCTCCAAAAAAAAAAAAGGTCTTCACAAAAATTTTTCAGGCGATCTCCACAAAAAAACGTTTTTCAAAAAATTTTTTAAGCGCTCCACAAAATTTTAACAATTCAAAAAATAGTGCTGTCCTCGAGCCGAGGACTGGCCAATTTTCGAGGACTTCAAAATGTGTCCTCGAGGACCCCACCTCTGCAATTGACAACGAAAATGTCTTACTTTATTGTTGTAGTGCATCCGTATCCTCATTGTCACCAGACAGCGTCAGACGCTAACTATTGAACAATCCGTGCCCTTTTCATTGCAGTGAATACTTTGCGCTTGGAGGAACCCACATTGGCTTGAAAGTTTCCAGTGATCTTGTCGATTTTTCCGAATTCTTGTCCACTGAATCTGCTGCTTGATCAAAACAGGGCGGCGAACTCGAAAAAATAACTCTTCTGAACTCGAAAAAACTTATCTTGTTCATTTAAAAAAATTTGAAGATAATAAAAATGGTCCGTTAGAACTATCCTTTGTCGATTAAATCAAGTAGATTATTGATTGATGACTAAGTGTTTTTGTCAGCCTGAATTCGCACAGCTCGATATTTTTGCCAACTCGAACTCGCTAAAATAGGCTGAACTCAAGCGCGTAGCCAGAAATTCGCAAAGCGGGGGGGCTGTTTAGGGCGCTCGAAAATTTTGCAATTTTTTTTTGCAAAAATAACAATTTTAGGGCTATTTTGATAAAAAAAATCAACACTTTTAAAACCTGGCATAGAAATTGGCAGTGCAAACATGATTAAGCTGGTTGCATAAATGGGCTATTTGGGAGATGGCTGATGGTAGAATTTTAGTTCTCCTATTTATTATTTATTTATTTGTGTCAAGTGCAAAAGCACTCATAGAAAACGAAAAAAACAACAACAAAACACTCCCACACACAAAAAGATTTACAGTCATGCATTAATAGTTCTAGAGCGCCAGAGAAGAGCAGTAAGCTTTTCCCAAACCATTCACAGCAAGCAAAACAATTAAGCGAGCAACATCTTTCGAACAACGAAATCTGCAAAAGTGAAATAATGAATGAGCAAACACATTGGTAGACCTGTGACAACGATTTATCAAACGGAATAAAAGTTTGCAAACAAGGGCATCAAAAGTATCGACATTAGCCTCTACTTGGTATCGACGGACACCGCAATAACGAGGAATATCATGTATACTACGGTAGGAATCATTGTAAGACACTCGAAGACGTCTATAGCTTTCATAGATATAACAACACCACAGCTGACTAGCATACAATGTACCGGTATGTATTTATTTAACTAGCATAGAAATAGAATATATCAATGTTGACTAGCATACAATATATCAATTTATTTAGATGCTGATAAATTATAAAATCGTATAGTTCAATAAAACTCACTTGGAATAATCTATTTCGTCTGCAGTTTATGTAGAAAAATACTTGGGGGGGGGGGGGGGGGGGGGGGCTAATGAAAAGAGGCTATAGCCCCCTCCCCTGACTACGTTGCTCGCTGAACTCGAATAAAAATCGATTAAGTTCGCAGCCGTGATGCAAAGCCATCAAGCAGAGATACTTATCGTAAAACGTCTTATCCAAAGAAACAACGTAACCAGGGTGCAGGCTGAACTCAAATCATACGATCAGGGTCGTCGTGAAATTGACGCCAACCCTGATCGCATGCTCACCTTCTGTCACCTGTTTTATCGTACAGAACGCAAAGTGTCAACTATTCATTAAGAAACTTCAGTAAGCTAAGCCAGTCTGTACCTTTCACTCTTTCGATTTCGCTACGAGCCTTCCACTCTAAATTGGCTTCAGCACGCTCTAGCAGCAGTTGCACTCCAAACCGAGTAGTATTCGTGCCTCTGCGGGAGCTACTAAAGTGTACGCTACCTGCAGCTGCGTATTTAGGAAAGAAGGGGTCATTGTGAAAAACGTTAAAATGTTCCAAATTATCGAGCGTTTTTTTTTAATTTGAGTTCTGCCACGACTACGAAGCAGCAACGACTCGAAACTAGCTTTTGCTTATCCTCCGGCGGCGTTGCTGTAGTCTTAAAACGTGAATGTTCGTAGTAACGAGTTGAGGAGGTATGCTAAATTCCGCCAATGCTTCTTTTTGGACTCGATGGACACTTCAACTTAAATTAATATTTTCGATATATAAAGCTTTGTCGGTCGTAATTTCCCAACAAATGAATGTAAAATGCAGGCTGCGCTAGTTCTCTAATAAATCTCACAAAAACCTACAGTATTTCAGGGCCTTGCTTCAAGGTCATCTGACTGTTCCCACGCAGTCAAAAAAAAAAAAGAGAGAAGGGTTCTTCAATACAGTATCCGCACAATCAATATAGTATTCGCACAAAATTTAAAGGGATCGCAAAACGCAAGTTACAGCAGCTTACACAATGTCAACACGTTTCACTACCGACGCTCGTCACTAAATCGTTGCCACTCACTATTGATTCGAAAGCTGGAAGCACGCTTACATAAAGGAACTGAGCATGTGGTAGATCGCCTTCTTAGCACCCATAGAAATTAAGAACAAAGCAATCAAAAACAAAGAGTAGATATCTGCTGGCGGCCTAGCAAGAATCCAAAATCAAATAGCTTACTGTAATGCATTAGACTTTCTAGCACAAAAAGACCACTGTTCAGTGTTCACTAAGGGTCAAAGTGGATGCAGTGATTAACACTCATTTTTATCAAAGGACAATTATGTAGTAAATTGACTTGAGCGCTGATTAGGCAATGTCAAACAAAAATTTCTATAACTTACAAGTCGCAGAAGTGCGAAAACCAAATCATTAAATCAAAGAAAAACGCACACCAACAGCGCGAGCCGAGTAGATTGTTTTTGATTTCAAAAACGAATGTAGTTAAATGTTAAAAAATCTTTCAGCACATGGTATTTCAGCAGCACTTCAATAAGCTGAGTGGGTAGTGCAAACTATAGACTTTTTTACTGTATGTCGTAAAACAGTGAGAGCACGAGCGTATCCGTAGTTTATTTTAACCAACTGGCAGCTTGTACGCTAATAAGGCAGAATGCTGGGCATATGAAATTTTTGCTGAAAACAAACTAAACATACATTTATTGTCGGCAGCGTGGCCGAGAGGGTAAAGGCGTTGTTTTTACGACAACTCCGATAGCATGATCTGGGTTCATCCCGCACCCTGGCCACGTTGTTGCGTCTTTGGATAAGGCGCTTTACGATGATTATCTCAGCTTGGTGGCTTCGAACAAGCAGCAAATTTACGTGGAAAGAAGTCAAACGTAAACCTGAAAATGGTCAACTCCTAAGCGGGTGAGGATTCATCCAACATTAAAGCGCCACCGTCGCTACTCGTGAGTGAAGGATAAATATGGATCAATCAATCAATTGTATGTACAGTGCAGACCGGCCTTCCACTGGGCCAAACAATCCATAATAAGTTTGTAACCGGCAAAACTTTTTTAATGTTTTTCCATTCCTGAAGCAGATTTAAATTAAGCGAAATTATTTTTTAAGTAATTAAGCCCTCAGAAAAATGCTAAATATTTTATACAATCCTTATACTAATCGTTGCACTGTCTTAAACTTGTTCCGACGTTGAAAAGTTTGTACGAAGTGACTGGGATACTCCTCTTTTATTTTTGTTAAAAAAAGTTAAATTTTTGTTTAGAGACGTACGTCTATTAGTGTAAGCAATAGCCGTGACTTTATCTTGACCGGTGTTGGACCATGTTTGTATTTTCAATGCTGCTACTCGTAATTGGTCTTTGGTCCAAACGATGGATACATTAACATATCTTATTTTTTCTTAAATCTACACGTAAATTGGAATATTTAAGAAGCTAGACTATCAGTACATTGTCTGAAACTAATAATTTACTAGGCTAGTATTTCATGAGTTAAAATTAGGATATTTGAACTAAGCATACTGATTTGGGACGATAATGATGGAAGATCTAGTGTCGCCATGAGTAATCAGTGGTGTAGATCTGACGCAGCAGATACTGATTTGGTGTTGCCTCAGACGTCTTGTGACGATACAGTAGCTATAATAGTTAAGAACGACAGTGTATTTCAATGTGAAAATCACTATGTAACAAAACAAATGTTATTCTTTGTCCTTGGGAAATAATTGTTAAATCCTGTTTGCTTTTGCCGTGAAACCACGAAGTATCATTATTATACCACCATAAGTTTGGTTTTGTGTTCATACGACTACTTTGACATTTTTCCTACTTTTCACGAAAATAAGCATGCAGATTAGGTTGGAAATTGGCTATTAGATACTTCTAGCAATAGCTACGTAATACTAGGTATTATTACGTCACAATTCAGTACTGCCAACAGACTGGGCATCTCGTCATTTTCCCTTTGTGATGCAACAAACCAGGCTGACATTTACAGCAACATGTTATACACAAGTGCTTTACTCAACTTTGTTTCTTTGCAGATCTACATAGTTTGATTTTGCTGCAATAACCTGTTTAGTTTTAGATGTATTCTTATATATATTTTTGGCAAGATAGTGTGTCTGATTGTGTTCATAATATCCAGAAGGCCAATTTTTATTGAGTCTTTTCAGGTTTTGCTATCTTTACCTCTATTATTAGTAGTGCGTTATGTCTAGCCGTTGTTGCAAGTACTCAGCACATTCCTTCTGCTACGTGTGTGGTGAGTTCTTTGCAAAAAACAAAAAAGCACCGTCTGTAGAGTTGTATCCGTGCAAAAGAAGCCTATCATGCTTATTTTGGCATGCCTGTCGGTGACGAGGATAAACGTTGGGCACCACACGTTATGTGTGAATACTGTCGTCGTACTCTAGAAGGTTGGTTTTGAGGGGAGAAAAGGGCGATGCGTTTTGCTATCCCCCGTATCTGGCGTGAGCCCTCAAACCATCTTACAGACTGTTACTTCTGTATGGTGGATCCAAGTAAACGACGAAAAGGAAAGAACGCACCTTCCATCAAGTACCCTGACATTCCGTCATCTATTGCACCTCTACCCCACACAATAGACATGCCTGTGTCACAACCACCCTTAAGAGATGAATCTTTCATGACAGATGCAAGCTCTACCGATTGCGTTCTCCGTAGATGGTTCGGCGATGCACTCGCTTAGTCAAATGGCAGTGAGAATTACTCTGGGTGACGTTAGCACAAAAGAAGCATTACGTGTGTTTCCTTCTATTCCCGGCGGCATGCTCATGTCCTGGAAAGCTGCTCAGAGCTTGCACATTTTGCCAAACAACTACCCGGAGCAAATTCGATCCATACAAGATTCTTCGGTCTCTTAAGAAAAAGTTACCGCAGAAGACTTAATTCAAGAGTTCCCGACAGTTTTTGATGGGAAAATAAGAGTGATGGATGGCGAAAAATTTCGCATAAACTTGACTGATAACGCGACACCATTTTGTGTAAGCACCCCTCGCACAATACCGTATGCATACCGCGATAAAGTTAAACTTGAAACCTTGCAATCTCAAGGTATTATTGAGCCTGTCACTGAACCGACAGACTGGTGTGCAGCAATTGTAGTCGCATCTAAAAAGAACCCCGATAACATTTGATTGTATGTTGACTTTTCTAAACTAAACAAAAATGTAAAACGTGAATTGTATTCATCTACTACTCCTAGTGACGCTGTAGCTGATATAAGTAATCAACATTGTACATTTCTTACTGTGTTTGATGCATTGAAGGGTTACCACCAGTGCCCTCTTGACGAAGAGAGCCAGCTCTTGACCTGTTTTATGACTCCTTTTGGGCAATTTAAATTTTTGCGCGCCCCTTTTGGCATCCTCTCCATTTCTGAGCACTATAATAGGCGCTTAGACAAGGCATTTCGAGGTTTACACAACTACAGGAGAATCGTTGATGATGTGGTTATTTATGACGACAAAGAGACCAGTCACGTGACACGCGTTCGTCAATTTTTACAAAGATGTGCTGATAAGGGGGTTTTCCTAAACAAAGATAAATTTAACTTTTGTGAGACTGAAGTAACTTTTGCTGGGTTTAAGCTGTCACGGGAGGGATACAAAGTCGATGATCTCTGCTGAACGCGATATGTGACTTTCCCCTCCCCACTAATGTCACTGATCTGAGGTCATTTTTTGGTCTTGTAAACCAGCTGGCAAACAACACTGCCACTATTGCCCAGTGCTTGCAACCACTCAGACCTCTGTTGAGCACTAAAAATGAATTTGTATGAGGCCCTGACCACACGACAGCATTTAACTTGGCTAAGGAGTCCCTAACACAAGTGCCAGTTCTATCTTTTTTTGACACTGCGAAACCGACCAGACTAACTAACGACTGATGCTAGCTGCAAGGGCCTTGGTTTCGTTTTACAGCAAATGCATGGGGACAACTGGCGAATTGTCAAAGCCGGTTCTCGTTTTTTAAGTGACACCAAGACCCTGTAGAGTCACCAACCATAATTGTATTGTCTTTTGTCAAGTTTCATTTGTAATCCGTAATTATTGGATTCGATTCTATAATCCGTTTTTACTAATTTTTTGGACGTGAAATACCGATACAAAAAAAAATTTGTTAGTTGTTGTTGGATGCTGAGCCCAAAAAAAAACAAGACTTTGTGCGATGATGGTAAAAAATGTTTGTGTTGCTGGTTCAGGATAGGTATTGTAGTTGCATACAAAACATTCACGCTACCGAGAACTCACGACCCACTTCCGAACCTACAAATGGTGCCCCGACATGGTGGTAAGCTGAATGTACTGGTACAAGTAACTCAATTCCGTTTGATTCTCACTTAAATCTACTTTTATGAAACTCCAATTTGGATGTGTTTTTCAACAACTTTGTTAGTACTTGTAGTGATCGCCACCCTGCTGTCTCCTTCTAAAACTCATTCTGGATTGCTTTATACACCAAGTACTAAGTCACTTAAACATGATTTGAATTGGCCTGCTGCTACCTCAGAACCTGGTTGTGACATGAGCCCTGCAGTACCTACAGTCACCATGACTGAACCTTCCAAGCGTCTTTCTTCTAATTTACCACGCAATACTAATCATCACAGGAATCATGGAGTTGGTAGTAGTACCAGTGAGCCTGCTACTTCTGTTATGACTAACCAATTGGGAAACAGCAATGCAAACTCCCATGCTCCTTCCATCTTATCTCCACCAAAGATGTGAAAAGAACATTTGCCTAGTTATTTTCAACTTCTGGATTCATGGTTCGTCAGGCACCAAATTGTTGATGAGCTGGTAAAGTTTGATTTATTAATCTCTGCAATGAGTGACCATCAACAATGCAATTTCGCTTCTGACATAAGATATTGTGCAAGTACTTCCACCCCTTATTCAGCTGTGAAGAACAAAATTTTACAACCTTCCACCACTTACAAGGGACGTTATCAGTGGGTTGTAGACATTCAGGACTGTTCTATATTCCAAAACGAGAGACCAAGTGTATTTATGCAGAGACTACAATCATTAGCCAAACATTCATGGCGTACTGATACTAGTGTACAAGATGTGATCATTGCTCAATTTTTTTCAAATTTACCGTCTAGTGTAGTGTCAATAATCAATCTGACTAACAATCTTAATGATCTTGACAATATAGCTCGCTCAGCTGATAGTGCATTAGATAAAAGCGTTTCTCAGTGTAGGCCTACTAACGACTTTGAGAGTTTTAAAAATGTGATAACTGCTCAGATGCAGGAATTGTGTACGCATGTTAGCAATCTGAGAGTGCAGCAGCCTGTACAGCCATCACAACACATTCCAGCATCTAGGCCTACCTATCGTGTATCAGCACCTACACCACAATTAGGCCCACCACGAAACAAGTCTCATAACACTCCACAATCATTTTCCCATCCTTTTTCTGCTCAACACAAACACACTTCACAACCTCCATCTGGCCAAAATTATAATGAGAGAGGATGGTGTTGGTATCATTTTACCTATTTTGAAAAGGCTCGAAGGTGTTTACCAGGTTGTACCTTCAAACAACAAGCCAGACCATTTCACTTCATCCGCACCCCAATGCATAATGATGAAGCAATGTGCCTAGTTAAAGGATTGCCCCAAGTAAGAGACTCTGTATCTGGAAGTTTAGCTATTCTTGATTCAGGCGCTTGTCATAGTTTCTTTCCAGCATCCCCACAGGATAAGCTCAATCCTCCCAACGATTGTTTGACTAAATACAGCAGTGCTTCCAATGATCCTGTCCCTTATTATGGCAGCGTTACTAGGGATGTTGATATTGGTTTTGGTCCAATGTCTTGGACATTTCAATTACTAGATGTAAAGCAAATTTACATTGGATGGGACTTTCTTGGACAATATGAAATCACTATGCATAGACTTCCTCAAGCTTCTGATCTTAATGCCAATTGTGTGCTTACTCATTACCCTACTAACCGTGAAGTCTATGCTTCTGACTTTGTTCGTGCTGTACCACAAACCGCTGTTAGACTTGCCAACCAATCTGCCCAATATGCTGACTTATTCGCTGAATTTCCTTCAGTTACTCAAGACCTTGATTTCACTACACAACCTAAACATGACATTCGACACACAATCATTAACACTGGCCGCCCAGTAGCTACCAAAGCCAGAAGATGGTCTCCCAAAATGTCCAAAAAGATCAAAGAGGAAATAGAAGCACAGTTAAAAACTGGCCTTTTGGAGCCCAGTGATAGAGAATGGGCTAGTCCATTACATGTTGTGAACAAAGCTGATGGTTCAATCAGGCTTGTTGGTGATTATCGACTTTTGAACAATCAAATTAAGCCTGATAAATATAATTTGCCTCACATGCAGGATTTTACCAACAGCATACAGAATGCTAAAATTTTTTCAACTATTGACATGAAGTCTGCTTTCAATCAAATTCCCATGCATGTTGATCACAAGCATAAGACTAGCATTATCACACCGTGGGGCCTTTTTGCTTTTACTGCTATGCCATTTGGTCTTAAGACATCTGCTCAACAGTGGCAGCAGTTAATGGACGTCACATTGCGAGAATTAAATAATCATTTTTGCTACGTAGATGACATTATCATTTTTTCAGAGTCTGAAGAAGCTCACTTACAGCATTTGCGGCAGTTGTTTGCACGATTTGCCACATTTGGCCAGGTCAACCCTAAGAAGTGCCACTTTGGCAAATCAGAAGTGAAATTTTTGGGTTTTTTAGTTTCTAGGTATGGTTGCACACTATTACCGGATCGTGTTGAGGCCATTCAGAAGCTACCAGCTCCCACTACAGCTAAGCAGCTGCGTAGTTGCATTGGAACTTTGCAGTATTACAGACGAGTAATACCAAATGCTGCTGCCTTACTCACACCTCTTCATAAGTTGTTACAAAAGAAGAAAAAGTTTTCTGGTATCGTTTTTACTGGGGAGGCTGAGAAAGCCTATGATGCTGCAAAATTAGCTTTAGTTAACAGTGCCATGATTGCTCACCCGAGAGATAATGCTCAGACTGCTTTAGTTACTGATGCCAGTGGCACAGCGGTTGGTGCTGTTTTGCAGCAATGCATAGGTGTTTTGCATTTGCATTGCATTTGGTGCTGTTTTGCATCTGAGTAGATAATGTGCGGCGCCCATTGGGGTATTTCTCAAAAATGTTGACTCCGGCACAGCAAAAGTATGCGACGTTTGATAGGGAGCTTTTGGGTGCGTTTTTGGCCGTGCAACATTTTGGATAATTTTTACAAGGTAGAGAACTCACACTTTTTGTTGATCATTTACCATTGGTTCATGCCATGCATGCAGACACACCACGTCAGAATGCAAGACAAGCTCGTCATCTCGCCCTGATATCTGAGTACACGACAGACATTCAGCACATTGCAGGTACCCACAACATTGTAGCAGACACACTTTCTAGAGTACAGATTAATGCTATATTTCAGCATGCACAACAGATAGATTGAAATCGTCTTGCTGATGCCCAGAAACATGATACTGCTGTACAGGCTCTGATAGATGACGATAACTCACTAATAATTGAAATGCGAGATTACAATGGTGCTAATGTTTTGTGTGATATTTCCCAACCTCATTTAGTTCGACCACTTTGTCCAGCGGGATTTAAGAAATTGGCTTTTGATTCGGTACATAATTTGAGCCACCCTAGTGCGAAAATAACATTGTGCCAATTGAATAAACATTTTGTGTGGAAGGGAATGAGAAAAGATTGTAACTTGTGGGCAAAAGGTTGTTTGGCTTGCGAAAAAGCTAAAATTACAAGATATAATCACACACCTTTGCAGGCATACCCACCTTCAAGTGCAAAATTCAATGACGTTCACATTGACATTACAGGGCCTTTGAAAGTTTCTCGTGGCTTTAAGTATCTTTTGGTTGTTATTGACCGTTTTTCTCGATGGTTTATTGCTTCCCCACTTGCTGACACCAAAGCATCATCTGTGATTGATTGTTTTATGTTAAATTGGGTTGCCAATTATGGTGTTCCTGCTGCTATTGTAAGTGATCGAGGTTCGTGTTTTACAACTAAAGAGTGGACAAGTTTGATGACCTACCTAGGTTGCACTCATAAGTTAACCTGTGCTTATCGACCTTCCTCAAATGGGTCTGTGGAAAGAGTCAACCACACACCAAAAGTAGCATTAAAGGCCCAGCTTGCTATTGAGAATTGGTTAGATGTTTTGCCTGTTGTTTTGTTGGGTTTACGTACTGTTGTTTGTGCAGATTTGAATGCTACAGCTAGTGAAATGGTGTATGGGACACAGCTGAGACTTCCTGGTCAATTCTTTGACCGTTCAGTGGCACATGAGCCTCAGTCTCAAGATTTTCTAGAGCAGCAGCAAGCGTACTTGAACAATTTTCGCTATGCCTTATCAAGAATGCCTACGTCCCGACCAACTTACACAGACCCAAAGTTGCAATCATGCACACATGTTTTTATCAGAAACAATGCTCACACTGGTCCTCTAGATCAACCTTGGGTTGGACCGTACCCTGTCATAAAACGTGGCGCTAAGACTTTTGTAGTATTACGTAATGGCGAGCATTATACCATTTCTGTTGACAGACTTAAGGCTGCCTATTTGATGGAAGATTATTGTCAGCAATATGTACCGAATTGAGCACACAATCATGACCTTAATCGCTATCATGAAACTACTAATCATGTTGGTACAAGTTTCAGTCGAACACGCACACGTCGAGTTCAGCTACCTTCTAATCTGAGTGATTATGTAACTGTCACCCATTTAGCCCAGTGACTGTTAATTTATACCACTCGATACGTGGTAATACGAGTATTTTGTAAATAATGCTTGTGCTTCATTTTGAACTTTCGTTACATAAACTACTTTCATCGCATTTGCTATTGCATCCGCCACCTGTGATATTTTGAACATAAGAATGTAGCATACCTTGCCCTTATTTTTGTGTGCTAATTAACCACTGTATATCTTTACACAACAAAACTGTAATCAGAATTTAACTCTAAACTTCCAATTTTTTGTAATTTTACCTTTACACTCTGTGTGTTAGCTCAACAACATGCCTGCCAACTTTTGTAGATTCTTGTATACTGCCATTTTTTACAAGATGTTTGCCCTATGGCGTACTTACTTCTGCTTCATTATACCTGCATTAAGTATACATGATATTGTGTGACGCACCTCGCACTATACTTCACCAATACTTGACACGTTTTTATGAAGATTAGTCTTTTATGACTACAAAGCTTTATTAACTACTATGTGTTTTGCACCGAATTTTTTTTGGAATGTGTCTCGGGGTATCCTACCAAGTTTTTCGAGTTTTGGAGAAGTAGCGTAAACCTCTAAAACCTCAACATTCGGCTTTTCGATGTACACCTCACTTTGATTTTTAGCTGGAAAGGGGGAATTTGTGTAGAGTTACCAACCATAATTGTATTGTCTTTCGTCAAGTTTCATTTGTAATCCGTAATTCTTGGATTTGATTCTATAATCCGTTTTTACTAATTTTTTGGATGTGAAATACCGATACAAAAAAAAATTTGTTAGTTGTTGTTGGATGCTGAGCCCAAAAAAAAACAACAAGACTTTGTGTGATGATGGTAAAAAATGTTTGTGTAGCTGGTTCAGGATAGGTATTGTAGTTGCATACAAAACATTCAAGCTACCGAGAACTCACGACCCACTTCCGAACCTACAACCTGATATGCCACCATTGACACAGAAGAGTTAGGTGTGACTTGGGCGGTGCTTAAATGCCACAAATTTTTGGCTGGTTAACCTCATTTTCAGATCATTACTGATCACAATCCCTTATTGGCGATTCTGAATCATTGCAGACTGGATGAGATTAAAAATCCCAGAATACAATGTCCGAGGAGTAAACTCATGGCATATAATTTTACTGCTCATTGGCAGAAATGCGCTATAAACTACGCACCCGATGCTTTGTCACGCTACCCCACAAGTAACCCAGTAGATGGTGACCAAATTGCTGAACCATTTACACCTACTCCGTCCCAAATTGCAGCCTTACATCAACGAGAGGACCTGAATATTAAATTATGTGATGTTTTTGATTCCGCATTAAATGATAATGTGTACCAGCAGTTGAAAAGTGTAATTTTAAATGGCTTTCCCCACACCAAAGCGGAATTACCAGACGTGTTGAAACCGTTTTGGAACATAAGACATGATTTGGTGTTTGATGACAATTTTATTGCGTATGATTGTCGTTTATTTATACCCACTGTTCTTCGCAATCGTATCTTGTTTGACTTACATGATTCGCACCAAGGTATTGCTCGAACCAAAGAGCGGGCCAGACTAGCGGTTTATTGGCCTGGCATTGACCGGGATATTGACACCATAATCGGTGCTTGTAAGCAACGTCAAGATGACTTACCATCATTGGGAAGAGAACCCATGATCACCCATGCTCTACCAGAGCACCCATTTCAGCAACTGGCAGCCGATTTTGCCCAATTAGACGGTCGTAATTATTTGAAAATGGTGGACTGTTATACCGATTGGCCGTCGATTCAGCTCATGAACCAAAGCCCAACAACCAACTCACTCACAAGTGCTTTGCATGATGATTTTGCCAGAACGGCGGTACCAGATGTATTGTGGTCCAATGATGGGCCTCAATTCGGATCTCATATCAGTTTGCTGAATTTCTCAAAGGATGGGAGCTGGAGCATAAAATGTCCTCTCAGAGGTACCCCCAGTTCAAAGGCAAAGCTGAAGCCACGGTTAAGTCCATGAAAAAGTTGATCAAACAAGCAACTAAGCAGTCTGGAGTAATCGATCAATACCAATTGGCCCATTTGTTGCTGCAGTATCGTAATAGCCCTAGCCGAAAAGACAACGTGTCGCCAGCACAAAAGCTATGTGGGCATCCCGTTCAGGACACCCTCCCAGTTCTCTACTGTGCTTTTGCCCCTGAGTGGCAGGCCAAGATGAAGGACGTAGAGGCTTGGCGTGCCAAGTCTCTAGAACAATCGAAAGCTCATTATAATAAACATGCTAAGCCGTTGCCTGTTATTACTACTGGTAGTCACGTGGCTATCCGAAATAATGAAACTAACAGTTTTGATATATATGGTACCGGTATTGTTGTGTCTGTGGATCAATTTTGCAAGTATACGATTGAGACCGCTAGTGGGCGTGTTCTACTACGTAATCACAGATGTATTAGAAAACATATTCCTGCATCATTAACTTTGCCTAAATTTGAAAACCCATATAATCTTATCATCGAAGAGAATGTTCGACTCCATAGGAATGTTAGTTGATCTATGAGGCTAGTTGAGGATAATAATTGGCCTTAAATTTGACATTGTTTTGTGCTTGTAACTGACTTGTTTGGTGTTTCAATCTAGGAAGGAGATGTGGGAAACCGCTTCATTATCACCGTTCTTTTGAATGTTACCATTCATAACGCTTGAGCTCGCTTGTAGATCAGACGTGTTTTTTTGCTGCTAGTTTGACTATCAATTAGAACTTAAATTTCGGCTACCAGGCAAAATTTTCAGGCTAATTTGGCAACCAAGAAGTACTTCGTTTTGTTAGCTTGCAAAATAGCTAGTCACCGACAGAAGAGAATTTCATTCAATACCGAAATTTTATAGTTTTTAATCAACTAAAACCAACGCAGAAATCAGCAGTCAGCAAGTTCTTCAGCTTCAGCCATATTGAATTTATCACGTGACAAACCTTCGACAATGGGTAAAAGATATGCGAGTGATAAATATGCTAAGCTTGTATTGGCATCACTTGACCAAAATGTCGTTAACGAACTGGTAAAGAAGGCAATTAGAACTTGGAAAGAGGAATATGAGTGTGAAATTGCTGCTCTGAAAGTGGAAATCCAAAAAGTTAAAGATAGCCAGCAGTTCATCTCTACTAAGTATGAAACACTCAAAACTGATTACCATTCTCTGATGGCAACCAATAAACAGCAAGCTGAAGAAATTAAACAGCTAAAAACTCTTTCAAATGAATTGAAAACTCGAGTCATTAAACAAGGCGAAAAAGTTGGATCATCAGAACAATACGGCAGAAAGTTAAATCCAGAAATTACTGGAGTTCCCGTGAAAGACGAAGAAAATACCAATGATATTGTAGTTGAAATTGCTAAGCTTGCCAAGGTGGATCTATCTCAAGACCAAATCTCTACTTCGCACCGACTGCCAGTCAAACCCAAACGCCCTAGCAATAACGAAAATGTTTCCGCAAGTATTGACGCCGCAAGTATTGCGAACCAGTTTAACACATATTTTTCTAGTGTTGGTAAAAATCTCGCGATGAAATTTTCTGAACAAAATGACACAGATCATCATAGGTTTCTTGGTAAAAGGGTATCAAACTCAATTTATCTTGAACCAACATCTCCACAAGAGGTTTTTAAAGAGATCAATTCATTGAATCTCAACAAATCACCTGGGCTAGATGGCATAACTGCTTATTTTATAAAACTAGCCAGCGACATTATTGCAGTTCCATTGTCTATTTTGTGTAATTTGTCATTTTCCGAAGGTGTTTTCCCAAATTGCATGAAAAATGCTAAAGCTATCCCTCTGTTTAAAACTGGCAGTAAAACTGAACTATCAAACTACAGACCAATATCACTGCTATCATGTCTGTCCAAAGTATTGGAAAAACTAATTTACTCTAGACTAATGAATTATCTCAACAAAAATTCGATATTACATCATAACCAATACGGTTTTCGCAGTGGCCTTTCCACAAGTCATGCTTTATTATATGTGGTAACAACTACTTACGATAACATCAGCAAAATGTTATACACTCTTTTGATTTTTATTGATTACAAAAAGGCGTTTGATACTGTTTGTCATAAAATTCTCCTTTTAAAACTAGAACATTATGGAATACGTGGCCCAGCTCTCAATCTAATTTCATCTTACCTAAATCACAGAACTCAATGTGTAAGCATTAATGATCGTCTTTCTGCTCTTAGTCATATAAGCTATGGAGTACCACAAGGGTCAATACTGGGTCCCCTTCTATTTTTACTATATAGCAATGACATCAACAATATTGATACTTATTCTAACGATAGCATAAAACAGTATGCTGATGACACTTGTCTCGTAATTAATGAAATTAATCTTGACAAACTGAAAGCTAAAGCGAATAAGTTGCTGCTTAGTACTGAACAATAGTCATCGACTAATAAACTCACGATTAACTTTTCAAAATGCAAAGCCATGATTATTGCTCCTAAATTTAGATCACCTTTATCTACTATTCCAATTTTAATTAATGACATTCCTATACCAATAGTCAACTCCTTCCGATACCTTGGCGTACAGACTTTTCAACTGCTGTACCGGTAGTTTTTTTTTTTTTGCTTTTGCTCTTTTGTAATTTTTTTTTTTTAAATGCTTACTGCTTTGCTTAGTAGTGCTCTGTTATTTGTATTTTATTGTATTGTGGAAACCTTCTCTGTTGGGGTGACTGCTTGACTTGAAGACCTTAAACCGGTCACTTCGCAGCATCCTTGTTGTCTTTTTGAATATTTTACGTGGTATGTTTTAATGATTATTGATGTGAGCAACAAAAACAAAATAAATCGTTCGTTCGTTGTGTGTGTAAGATTGAACCACCAGTTAATAATGCCGTTTGACGTCTCGTGCGAAACGCGTTATGCTTCTGTGATATATTTGTTGATTGTAGCCGTGCCGTACTGCAAGTCATTAAGTAAATTATTAAGATAGCGCCACTAGTGTTAAAAAGTATAGTTCATTGGTTTGTACATGTGACTTTCTTTTTTCATCAAGTTCGCTTCGTAATGACTGGTCAAATTAATAAATAGTTTCTTTGTGTTATCCAATTTGATCAACTGTAAGATAGCTGAGAAAGAACTTAACATGGTGTCAGAAGAAACTTTCTAAGTTAATACAGTAGGTTGCAGCGATAGAATTAGATGTCGATGGCTACTTTGGATCCCCCTAAAGCTATGAATTTTGACGCCGGCTTGGGCCTAGCAGAGCAGTGGAAAAAGTGGGAAAGAGCATTCCGCACTTATTATGACGCAGCAGAGGTGTCAAAAAAGAAGGGTTCCACGCAAGTAGCAATTTTGCTTCATTGCGCCGGCGAAGGGGCACGTGATCGATTGGACAAGTTTGAGTTTACCAATGTTGGATCCGACAAAGACGATAACTTGGATGCAGTCTTGAATAAATTTAAAGCATTATGTGAGCCTCGACGAAGCATAATCTACGATACGCATATTTTTTTCCAAAGAAAACAATTACACGGTGAGACTTTTGAAGCTTTTCTTAATGCCCTAAAAACCGAAGCGGATAAATGCGACTTCGGCGACTTAAAGGATAGATTCATATGCATGCAGCTAATTTTTGGCCACAACAACGTTCTTGTCCGAGATAAAATGCTTTTGGATCCTTAAATTACGCTGGTCAAAGCTATTGACATCTGTTTAGATGCTGAGGCCAGCAAAATTCGCAAACGGAATATGCAGTCTTCTAGTGAAGTCCAAAGCATTGGTAGGGTCAATTTCAGGCCTAGTGGTAAGTCTGGTGTCCAAAAAACAGCGTTTCAAAGCAACCGACAATATATGATAGGCTGTCGTTATTGTGGTAAACAGCACCAATCGCGGCAGTGCCCAGCATATGGCAAGTTCTGCAAAAAATGCGGCAAGAAGAATCATTTTGCCAACGTTTGCCGATCTTCATCTCAGAAACAAATCAAAGAGTTAGAAGCTGACTTAACTGGCAATTATTCCGATCCACAAGAATTTTTCAGAATTGATTCCTTGTCATCAACATCCTCAAAGCCCAAGCTAACAGAGCAGATGATTGTTAAAGATGATGATGGTGTTCAGTTTAGTATTGCTTTTACACTGGACACTGGTGCTGAAGTCAATGTGCCACCTAAAAGATTTTTTGATCAAATGTCGCTGTCACTCCATTCAACCAACATTACATTAACTGGTTTTGGCCGTAGTATAGTGAGACCATGAGGCCAAACGGTAATGAAATGCATAGACAAAGCTAACGAGTGTCATGAGTTGATGTTTTACGTGTCAGATGTTATTGAGCACGGTATTCTTGGTGCCAGTGCATGTCTAGACTTGAATTTGATAAAACGTGTTATGTGCAGTGATGCTGAATGAGACAGCGCGCTATCTCTATCCACTGTACATAATATTTACAGTGATTTATTTACCGGTTATGGTACTTAAGATAAAGAATATGTTATTGCCACAAAACCTGACGTGAAAGGTGTTGTTCAGCCACCTCATAAGATACCCTATGCTTTGCAACCTAGGTTAAAAGAGTATTTGCAAAAGTTAGCTGATAATGATATTATTGCTGATGTAGACAAACCGACCGAATGGGTTCATAACATTGTTGTGATTGAAAAGAAAAACAAGCTACTGCGTATCTGCTTAGATCCTAAACCATTGAATGCAGTGATTTTGCGCGAACATTACAACATTCCCACACCCGCAGGTGTGCAATCTAAGTTAAGCAATCAAGCCTTGTTTACTGTGATTGACATGAAGGACGCATACTGGCATGTAAAGCTGTCCCCTGAATCATCCTATCTCACAACTTTTCATACCCCATGGGGACGCAAGCGCTTTTTACGAATACCATTTGGGCTATGATCAGCCAGTGAAGTAATGCAAAAACATAATGAAGACACGTTCGGTGATATTCATGGTGTCCACATTATTGCTGACGACTTGATTATTGCTGCCTGAAATGAGAAAGAACATGATCGCATTTTGCGTTCAGTTCTTCAACGAGCCCGTGACAGAGGTGTTAAATTTAATAAGGACAAAATTCAGTTTAAAGTTTCCTCTGTGATGTATATGGGCAATATTGTGTCCGAACATGGCTTGAAGCCTGATAAGCGCAAAGTGCAGGCTATTGTTGACATGCCGCCACCGAATGATGTACCATCTTTGCGACGCTTGTTAGGTATGGCTCGATATTTATCACAATACATCCCAAATGAGTCCACTATCACAGCCCCAATGAGAGAACTCTTGAAAAAGAATGTTGACTGGCAGTGGACAAAGAGCCATGACGCAGCATTGCAACAGCTAAAAAAGGCACTGGTAGAGTCCCCGACACTTACTTTTTATGATGTTACGCAGCCTGTTACAATACAATGTGACGCTTCGCAAGCTGGTTTAGGCGCTTCTCTTTTGCAGCATGGAAAACCAGTCACTTATGCATCCAGGTCCATGAGTAATGCTGAAAAAAACTATGCCCAAATTGAGAAAGAAATGTTATCGATTACTTTTGCTGTGCGTAAAATTCACCAGTATATTTATGGCAAAGAGTGTGTTGTCGATGAAAATGATCATAAACCACTTAGAGACGATCATGAAAAAAACCATTGACAAAGTGCCACTCTGACTACAGCGCATGATGTTGTGTTTACAGCCGTATGATTTGACGGTTAAGTATGTTTCAGGTAAATTTATGTATATCGCCGATACACTCTCAAGTGCTTATTTGACTGCTGAAAGGGCTGATGATTGCGTAGGTTTAGAACATGATCTTGAATATGTTGTTCATACTGTAATCCAAAACCTCCCAGTTGCCACATCCAAACTCACTGAGTTTAAGGAAGCTACAGCTCTTGATTCCACATTGCAGACAGTAGTGCGATACTGTCAACACGAGTGGCTCAGGTCTCAAAAGAATGTACCTGTTGAATGTAGAAAGTATTGGCATACTCGTGATTCTCTTTATGTGTGTGATGGTATTTTATTTTTTGGTGATCGTATTATTGTGCCATTGCAGTTAAGGCCTGAAATGTTAAAATTAATACATGAGAGCCACTTTGGTGTCGAAAAATGCAAATCCCGAGCGCGAGAATTGCTTTATTGGCCACGTTATGTCTTACGACATTGAATCTATTGTTAGCGAATGTGATATTTGCTCTAAGTTCCGAAAGGAGCACCAGCGTGAACCGTTGATCCCACATGATATTCCTAATGCACGTTTTTACAAAATTGGTGTTGATATCATGACGTTTAAAAGTGTTGATTACTTAGTAGTAGTGGATTATTTCACGAAATTTCCAGAAATGCTTGAATTGCCTGACAGTTATTCAAAAGTTGAAATCTGTATTTGCTCAATTTGGTATTCCTAATGAGATTGTGTCTGATAACATGCCGTTTCAAAGTGCTAATTTTCTTAAGTTTGCTGATGAGTGGGGTTTTAAAACTACTACTTCAAGTCCCAATTTTCCTCAGAGCAATGGTCAAGTAGAACGAACCATTCAAACTCTAAAGAGTTCTCTGAAAAAGGCGGACTACGAAGGCAAAGATCCGTATTTGTCATTGCTTGAGTACCGCAACACCCCAGTAGCTGGATTACCATATTCTCCGGCACAAATCTTAATGAGCAAGCGATTACGCACCAAAATACCGTGTGCTTTAAATTTGCTTAAACCTTGTGTTGTTGACATAAGTGAATCGTTATCTGCTGCTCAATATCGCCAACAAGTGTATTATAATCGAGGCACTAAGCCGTTACCTGCTTTGCGAGAGGGGGAAAGAGTATACTGCAAATTCCGCAATCGCAGAGAAAGTGCTGTTGTTGCAAGACCTGACTCTAATCCTCGTTCGTACATTGTACAGAGTCGTCATAGACGTGTTCGCAGGAACCGTAGGGATTTGTTTAGGGCACCCCAGGGCAATTCGTTTGTTAGTGACGATAATGGTGTAAATTTTGAACCCAGTGTTGCTCATTCTGATACTGTAACCACTACAACGGTGCCAAATGTCAGGACTTCTGTTCATCGTCGTACAATCAGACGTCCAAGAAAGTAAGCTGACTATATTGAATATTAATTGAATTTTTTTTAACTGTGTTTGTGCTTGTACTGGTGGTGCTCATTGAAAAAGAGGGATGTGATATATTTGTTGATTGTAGCCGTGCCATACTCCCTGTCATTAAGTAAATTATTAAGATAGCGCCACTAGTGTTAAAAAGCTTGTTCATTGGCTTGTACATGTGACTTTCTTTTTTCATCAAGTTCGCTTCGTAATGACTGGTCAAATTAATAAATAGTTTCTTTGTGTTATCCAATTTGATCAACTGTAAGATAGCTGAGAAAGAACATAACAGCTTCAATGGTTGCACTGTTTTGTGATTCTCGCGTCTCGCTCTGTATTCATTGTAGCAATTTTCGTGTTCCCGTTAACTCATTAAATTTCGTTAGTTAGCTTATTTTGTAAATATTGGCAAAGGCCAAACAATCACCAGGCCTTTAAGCTACTGTGTCGTGACACGATCGCCTTCTATGCACATTTTCTTCATGTTTATGTCATTGATTCTATTTGAATAAGATTTGAATGAGCGATTTGAATAAGTTAGGCCTATATAGTGTAAAGTTTCAATTTTAACGTGCAATTTAACATGTCTAAAAGAATGCAAAAAATTCCAGATGAGGTATTAAAAAACTTGGAAAAGAAAATCACGAACCGTGTAGTGGCGAAGATTGAAGAAATAGTATCTAAAAAAATGAAAGAATTGTTGCAACAAAAACCTGAAGAGGAACGTGCAGATGATGAGCAGATACTAAAGCATGAAATTGCAGCTTTAAAAAATGATTGGTTATTTCTACAATCAGAGATCGGAAATCTTGCTACAAAAACTGATCACATCTTAGGCAGTCTAAGCTACATCGCAAAACGAAAATGATGACTTGGTAGAAAACCATAAGAAGCTACAAAAGATAAACCAAAAATTAACAGTTGATATTGATAACCTGAACAAATCAATTTGGAAAATTAATAAACAGCAATATGAAACTGAGGAACAACTTGACGACCTCGAACAATACGGACAAAGGGAAAATTTGGAAATTCATGGCATTCCTTGGACGAAACAAGAAAACACCAACGAAATTGTTCAAAAAGTGGCGAGAGAGTTAAATGTCAAGGTAAGCGAAAGTGACATTTCAACTTCGCATAGACTTCCCTTAGGCATGCTGAACGATAAAAATCATCACCCTCCCATAATAGTTAGATTCTCAAACCAGGACAAAAGAAATGAAGTATTTAGAAAGCGTCATGCAATCAAACCCCATGCCAATCCTAGCAGCAATTTGTCATCGCCAAACGTAATCCCAAGGGATTTTGCCATTCGCGAAAACCTTACGAAGTTCAGAAAACAATTGTTTAGAGAAGCTGCCAAACTTAACCCTTTGTTTACCGACGGGACTTGTAAGTCCCACTTCCTAATCTTGATGTAATTCCTGCTTCCTTTAGGTTTCTTGAAAAAATATTGGTTTAATTGTACGAACCAGTGTGTATATAACTTGCAAACACGAAACTGGCGGAAATTTTTAAGATTTAGCTTGGCCGTTGAAGAGAGAGTTGTTAGGTTATTTCAAAACTTGATTTCGGGCAATAAAGGTTCTTAGGGCGATTTGTTCAGTTAGTTTTAGAGGATAAATCTTTTAGGTACCTGAGTGTTCAGTTTTCGAATGTTTTGATTATGTCAATAGGCAGTGCCTGATAGGAAAAAATAATCAAAATTAAGTTCCTATTTTTCGTTAGTAACCACAAAAGCCAGTGGGACTGCCAAGTCCCGACGTGTATTTCCTGACATTTTTTTCATTATATGCAGTTTGTGAAAATGTAATTTGTTTCTATTCTTGAAGTTTAACTTCATTTATTGATTCATATCAAAAGTTAGGTTAGGCTATTTGTCTAATTTCTAGGTGTCCAGCCTGAAACTTATTGGTAACTGTCGGTACCCTGGTCGACTTTGGTACCGGTACTAGCCTGAAGTCTACCCTGCAGTCTAGGCTTTTAACTAGTACTAGCCTAATGTTCTCTGTTGTACAGCAGTTTATATGTAAGTAACTTCTCTGCACCCACTACCCAACCTATAAAAGTAATAGGGTCTGATAATTTTGTGGCATCATTCAGCATCGTAGGCTATGGCACTAGGCTGCAGCAACCTAAACATCACTTAGGCTACACTTTAGGCTTTTTCACTTTAGTAGCAGAGTAGGTTATCAATAGTTAGTTTATGTATAGGCTAAAAGTCTGCTTAGTTACAACCTTAGGCTATCCTATCTTGTCATAAAAGTAATAACAGCAGTGGCCTACCGGTAATTTGCTGGTACCATAGGCCTATATAGCAAGCCTACTACTGGTTATGCACAAGAAACATATTTGCAACCCCTTCCATATCCCTGAAAGTAATGCCGCAATAAAAATAGATTGATTTTCCTGTATTTTGCATAAGTTGAAGGCCAATATTGTCAATAACTCTCAATAGATCTTATAATTTACTATAAGATTAGGCCTACTTTATGAAAGAAGTGCTATTAAGCCCTGTTTACACTGTTTCTCTAATCCACTGACAGTATGCTATACTGTATATGGTAAACAAGTACCAATACCACAAGAGAGTATGCTGCTCTGGTGATTTTTACTTTTTGCTTTTGATAGTATGGCTGATATAGGCTACACTAACCTACAGACATGGCCTTTGCATTTAGTTGCTCTGCAAATCTAAAGTGCTGTTTGGTGTGGTTAGGCCTGAGGCTACCAGTATTTGTTTATTTTTCAGATATCTTAGTATCAGTACCAGCATATGTTAAGTTACCTGTACAAGTTAGAAATCTCTTAAGTTTTTTTTGCAATTAAAATGAGTAAAAAATATAATCCTTCTGATGCTTTGGTGCTACTTGATGATTTTCCTGATGATACTTCAAGTACTGATGAAGAATCAATCTATGATGGTGAAAATGATGAAGTTGCACTTGATATTAACAATTTAGATGATTTGGAGAATTCTCAGGATTATCTGAGCACATCAACTTCCATTGATGCTCCTCAAAACGAGTGCATTCTGGAGTATGAGGAAGTTTCATGTCAGTCTGATTCTCAAAGAAAACGTTTATGGAAAAAAGCACCTGCCACTACACCAAGCAGTCAATTTGTTGCTTATGAAGGTCCAAAAGAAGAGATGTTTACTTCCTGCCATCTTCCAGCTGATTTTGTGTTAAAATATTTGGATTCAGACATCAGAGAGTCAATTCTCTTCCAGAGCAACTTGTATATGAATCAAAAACAAAGATCAGTACCACTTATGTCACTAGAAGAACTGTACGGATTTTTAGGAGTGAACATAGTTATGGAATATCACCGCCTACCATCTTGGACTTATTATTGGAAATCAGATCAGGATGTGACGGTGCCATTTGTTTCAACAACAATGCCACGAAATCGTTTTGCTCAATTACTATCAAATTTGCATGTCAATGATAACTCCATGATACCATCTGACAACAAAGATAAACTGTACAAACTTCGGCCATTAATAACAAAACTAAATGACAATTATATGAGACTTTATTCGTGTTCTAAGATTTTTAGTATAGATGAAAGTATGATATTGTTCAAAGGAAGGCATTCCATAAAGCAATACAATCCCATGAAGCCGATAAAACGGGGCTATAAACTTTGGGAGCGTGCTGATGCTAATGGATACGTAAGCAAGCTTGATATTTATCAAGGCAAAGATGCGTGTGTGGATGAACGTTACCCAGGTTTTGGTTTGGGGGAGAAGGTTGTGTTAAGCTTGACCGAGGACATTATAGGTAATTTCCATGAAGTATATTTTGATAACTACTTTACATCTGTGAACTTGCTAGAGTCACTCAAGGGAAAGCATGTCTTGGCTTGCGGCACAATCAGAACCAATAGAAAAGGACTTCCACAAAACATGGCAAGCGACAAATCTTTGAAGAGAGGCGAGTTTGACTGGCGGGTATCCAACGATGAATTGACATTTTTTAAATGGAAAGACAACAAGTCTGTTCATTTGCTTTCTAATTTCCATGGAACCGAAACAACCACTATATCAAGAACTCAAAGAAGTGGAGAAAAGAAGACTTTTTCCTCTCCTAAAGCAACAAAAGACTACAACAATTACATGGGTGGTGTGGACAAAGCAGATATGCTATGCTCCTTATACTCCACTGGAAGGAAGTCAAAAAAATGGTGGCATAGAATTTTTTTTGGACTTTTAGACAGAACTCTTGCTAATGCTTACATTGCTTACTGTAAACTATCATGTGATGGCTGTTCTTGGCTAAATTTTCAAAGATCTGTTGCTCAAACTTTTGTCACTCTTGCTCGCAAGCCTAGGGCAAAACGGAGTTTGCAGTTGCTGTCCCCAAACGTGCTGCCTACTAAAAGGAGAGGCTCTTCTTATTCAGTGGATGCGAGCATAAGGCTGCGCAACCGTGGCATTCATTGGCCAGTTTTTGAGGAAAAAAGGGGAAGGTGTGAGGTGTGCTCAACGAAAGGAATAGAGTCTTGTCCACATTGTAAATGCTTTATGTGTGGAGTGTTCTTATGTTGCAATGCTGCAAAAAATTGCTTTAGTGAATACCACAACATTTTTTAATATCAATGTGATCAATGATATGGGGGGTCAATTATGATCGGGGCCAAAACCTGCCCCCCCCACCACCCCCGCTGACAACCCGCCTGTCTGCCATCTGTTGGTGTTATGTTCAATTTCTAAGTTAATTGTGTTACCTAACCAGTTTTTATGTTTTTGTTTAACAATACAAGCAATAATTTACTTGCAATCTGTAATTGCTTTTCAAGACTATTTTAGCCTCATAAGTACTGTCGGGACTTCTAAGTCCCATACGCGAGATTTCATACTAACACTTGTCGAAAAAAATTTTCATTGAAGGTGTTTTCTAACTACATATGAAGCATTATAATTTTGATAAAAAACGAAACCTAAATAAAAACAAACATGTCTTGGTAAACAAAGGGTTAAACAAGAACTGAAGTATGAATTTCTCTGGACTTGGCAAGGCCAAATTTTAATTCGCAAAAATGCCTCTTCCAAAGTGTTTAAAATTTCCTCATTTTATGACCTTAACCATATTAAAAATTTATCTGGTAAAAGGGTTAATAATAGACCATTGTTTTAATTGCTATTTGTTATCAACTGAATTTGCAAAAATACTGTAAGTTCTCAATATTAAGAAACAACAGTTATTTATTTTCCAGGGTCAAACACAGTTAAAGCATGACTCAGATAGCTAAAACTCGTTCTCTAGTTTGTCTGACTTGTGTAATTCGATTCCACGCAGCTTGATCATGATTGATTGTACGTTTTTCTCAAATGTTTGTGCTTGTGCTAAATGTCGCGCTGCTATTCTACCCATTGGTTCGGGCAATGTAGATTGTAGAATTCCCACAAAATGACTTTGTGTAACAAAAAAATGTCATGTAACTCAGTTGATCCTACTGGCACATGCAACAAATGTTGCAATGCTTCACTTCCCTTTTTTCAATCACCGATTTAAAATTCAAAATTATGAATACCAGTATCAGCGAACGCAATTCTATTCACAGTAACAACAATGCCAAATTTAGGATAAGAGATGATGAATATTTTTCTCTTAGAAAAATTAGCAATATCATGAGGAAACAAAATAATTCAACGTTAATGGTTCACTTTAACACTAGAAGTTTAGCAAAAAACAAACATTTAATCGAAGAATTCATAACCGAAGTTAAATATTCTCCAGAGGTAATTGGCATATCAGAAACGAAAATAAATTCTAACACGTGTCTCAATTTGAACATTCCAGGTTTCGATTTTTTTCATAATGACTCTTCCACTAACCAGGAGGAGTTGGAATTTATATCAATCATAATTTGAAACATAAGCTAAGAAATGATTTATTACTTAACTTACCAAACTGCGAAGATATATGGACAGAAGTTTCAACCAATCAAGGCAGTATAATTTTTGCTGTAATTTACCGGCATCCAACTACTAACTTTCAAGCTTTCGAAAATGCCTTAGGTAACACGTTAACCGAACTGGAAAACCAAAAACTTAGATATGTAGTCAGCGGGGATGTAAACATAAACTATTTAGCAATTAACAATCAAAAAATCAGCAATTACTTTAACTCGCTAAATGCGCTAGGTAGTAAACTTTTAATTACTGTGCCTACACGGTTTTCGAGATATAGCAAGCCCTCTTTATTAGATCATATCTACTCCAACATCACCAAAACAAAAATTATTGCTAAACCATGCCTATTTCACATATCTGACCACTTGCCGACTTGTATCATATTAAACAGATTTAGTGTTAATAAAAAATTTAAGTCAAAAATGAAAAGGTGTGTGAAATTCTTTAAAGTAGAAGAATTCATTATGGATCTAAATCGCCAATTTCAAAACTATAGTGATATAAACAACCAAGACGCAGATGTGAATAAAGTTGTGTCCAGAATTACTGAAACGTTTATAAACACACTAAATAGCCATGCTCCCTTAAAGCCAATGTCGCGACGTGAAAAAAAATTGAATGAAAAACCTTGGATATCAAAAGGAATTTTGAATTCCATTAGGACAAAAAATAAGTTATTCACATCTTGTTATAAGTGCTCTGAAGCAAACAAAATTGAGTTTTACAAAAAATACCGCAACAAGCTTACACATGTAAAATTTCTTGCAAAGAGTCAATATTACAATAATTTATTGACAGAAAACCGATCCAACCCTAAAAAAACTTGGGAAATACTTAGACAAATTATTGAGGGCAAAAACAGCTTGCGCAATAAACTGCCCACTTCCTTGGAAATAAACGGACAATCATGCAAAACTGATAGTGATGAATTTCTGAACCGTATGTGTGAATATTTTGCTAAAGTTGGCTCAAACCTATCGAAAAACAATCCGTCTAACATTTCTGAACATAAGATTTTTTCCAAATCTATAATGCAAAGTTTCACATTGCACGAATTTACTGAAAGCGAAGTCTCTCTTGCTATCAACGATGTTAAATGTAATACGGCTCCTGGGATGGACGGCATTTCTCCTAAATTTGTAAAAATAGCTAGAGTAGCGTTGGCTCCCATCTTGACTAAATTATACAATAAATGTTTGCAACAGGAATGCTTTCCTGATGAATTTAAAGTAGGGCAAGTCATTCTAATTCCCAAAACATAAGCACCCAAAGAATTTGGTGAATTCTGTCCTCTCTCTTAAATCTCTTTTCCAAAGTTTTCGAAAAAGTATTGAAGACCAAGATTATGGATTTTATTGGCAAATATAATATTTAAGCTCCTGAGCAATATGGTTTACTGCAAACAGCTCCACCAAATTAGCAATAACCACGATATATAAATTTCTTGATAATCTTGATAAAAATCATTACACATGCACTATATTTCTTGACATTAAAAAAGCATTTGATTCCCTTGACCACAAAATTCTGCTGAAGAAGCTAGACCATTTCGGTTTTCAAGAAAAATTTTGGAATTTACTGAAATCCTACTTGGAAAATAGGAAAATTTGTACGATAGTAGATCAAAAAGTTTCAAAATTTTTTAAAGTAACTCACGGAATCCCTCAGGGCTCTGTCCTGGGCCCACTTCTTTTTCTATTGTTTATCAATGACCTACCTCAAGCATCAAACTTTGATGCTACTCCATTTGCGGATGATGCTAACTTGCATATCTCACACCAAAATCCTGACACCTTACAAATAATAGTTAATGAAGAAACCAAAAAAATCGAAAACTGGATGTACTATAACAAACTGACGTTGAACTACTCGAAGTGTTGCTTTATGATTATAAGTCGTAAGTGCCTTAATGCCTCAAAATTTAGTTTATATATAATTAACTTGAATATTAAAAGAAGTGAATGCATTAAATATCTAGGCATGTTTTTAGACAAACATTTAAGTTGGAAAAATCAAGTCCAAAAACTAAACAACAAACTTTCAAAAATATGTGGGTTAATCTTTAAGCTAAGGCACTATGTGCCCTTAGCCACTCTCAAATTAATTTACTACTCCATGTTTCATTCTGTCATAATGTACTCTTTAATAAATTGGGGAAGAACTACTAATTCGTGTCTTCATCAACTGGAAGTTTTGCAGAATAAATTTATCAGAGCTAGTTTATTTCTTCCTCGAAATTCCTCTATCGATTCTCTATATGTTAAATTTCAAACTCTAAAAATAAAAGACATGATCAGACTGGAATTCGCAAAATTTATTTTTAAATTTAAAAATAACATGCTCCCTCTATCGTTTAACAATTACTTTATCGATCTCAATAACATACACAAGCACAATACTAGACAAAAATCAATTGGTGGATTCTATCATCATTCGTTTAACAGTGAGTTCGGGAGAAAAAGATTACAGCACATATGTTTAAAAGAATGGAAATCTATTCCTCTTTTTCAAAAAGGGTGCTCTTTTGCCAAATTCAAATATAACTATAAAACAGTTATATTGAATCATTACTCCAAAAACGTTATTTAAATTCAATCATTTATCTCAACTTACTTTTACCTTAGAAATGTGTTAGCTGAATTATGGAAGTGAATTATATGTTATACTGTCTATTTAATAAGAAACTATAGTTCCCATAAATTTCACAAGATTGCAAGGGAACCGACTAAAGTGTTATCGGAATAAGTTTGTAAATACTTTTGCAAATATTGCTGGCTTAAAGACATTGCTGCCCTTTTACTATAAATTTGGAGTACAGTGCAATATATGAATGTTGTATACGTGCCTCGTGTCTGATTAAATACAATAATAATCTTTCTTAACAACGAACAAGTAAATATATATATTATATATATACTGTTCTTTTTTGTATCTCTAACTGAAGAGAGCTCAATAATCAAAGATTAGAGCAAATTATAATTTTATTCACAGTCAAATTTAGAAACCCTCAACAGTCTGTTTCACCCTTAACGGGATCATCAGAAGAGAACTTCTAAACAACATATACAAAAACAAATTGATTGGTTACACTTGAAACATAGATTTGTAAGTGGTTATTAACAAAGTAATGCGTCTGCCTGGCCTCGAAACTTTCGTCAACTGGGCCACAGAACAGCTGTGATAGGACTTTTAAGTTGAAAGGCGGGCAACATTGTGTTTACTAAATAATACGCATGCTGGGTTTGCCGTCGGTTACGTTTCAAATTTGAGTGACTCATAATTGGGTAACTTCCATTAGATTAAATTTGAAAGGTAGGAGTTAAAATCATTGCAACGACTAATACGAAAACTTAAAATAGCCCCGCCAGTAGGTTTATAATTTATCCGGAGAAGGGGAGTTGCGGTAAGCGCATAAGTCTTAATCAACATTTTTCAGCAAAAATTTGTTTTTGTGCCTACATTTTGAAATTAGCTCGGAGCGTTTATTCAACAGTCCTTCTGGTTTCGCTTTGATGATTTGCAGTTTTTCTGCCAAACAAAGGCTGCATATTCTTGCACCACAGCGATATGGAGCAGCTTCTTTAATGACGCTCCATTGGATTTGGTAATCGCTGCCTTTATTTTTGTGCTCCTAAACTCGTTTTGATAGTTCGGTACTTTTCTCTAGGCGCTGATGTCGAAACGAAGAGCTGTGGTTGTTGAAGCGTTTTTTGAAAGCAGTTGAGCACGATCCGTAATAGAGGTCCCGTTGGTTTCCAGATGAGATGGTGGCCTTGTAAATTAGGCAGCTTTTCAGGCAATTTCCATTTAGCGTGCAGTTGGATTTGTTTCGGCAGTTGCAATTTTCTGCCAATTTGGTTTCGTCGGTTTTCCGTGGGCTTGTCACGTTAGACTTGGACAATATCAATTACTCCATCCGACAAAAAAAGCGATTAAACCAGTGGACAAACACAGCTAGTGTCATCTCGTGGTCCAAAAAATCGACTTCTAACAAAAAGAACAGCAAATTCTTAAAATTAGATATCGAAAATTTTTATCCATCAATTTCTGAAAACCTGCTAGAAAATGCCCTTGGTTTTGCCGCTCACCATACCGAAATTTCTGAAGAAATTATGCTCACCATTCGACACTGCCGAAAATCCTTGCTATTCTGCACGGACAATATATGGGTAAAAAAGAGCAACCCGGAATTCGACGTGACAATGGGCTCATTTGATGGCGCAGAAATATGCGAACTAGTAGGTCTTTACCTACTCGACCAACTATCAAACCTACTACCAGTTGAATCATTCGGCCTCTACCGCGATGACGGTCAAGCAATCTTATCCGGCATTTCAGGACCAGACACCGAACGAATTATTAAGAACATCAGAAACTTATTTAAAACCAACAATCTCAAAATAACTATTGAAGCCGGCATGCAGCAAACTGACTTTCTGGATGTCACGTTCAACGCGGATAACGGCAAATACTGGCCCTACAAGAAACCAAACTCACAACTGCAATACATTCACACCCAGTCTAACCACCCCCCCAACATCAAAAAGCAACTTTCCAAGATGATAGAGAAAAGATTATCTGGCATATCATACAATCAAGAAGAGTTTGACAGAGCGAAACCTGCATACGCACAAGCTCTAGAAAAAAGTGGATACAAACAAAAATTAGAATTTCAAACAGAAAACAGCAGCAGAAGAAGACATAGAAAACGGAACATTACTTGGTTTAATCCCCCTTTTAGCGATAACGTATTCACAAATATCGGCAGAAAAATTTTAAATCTGTTGGACAAGCACTTCTCCCCCGACCACAAACTGCACCCCATTTGCAATTGTAGCTGCGTAAAAGTCAGTTATAGCTGCATGCCAAACATAGCAGCTATGATCAAACAACACAATTCTAACGTGACAAGCCCACGGAAAACCGACGAAACCAAATTGGCAGAAAATTGCAACTGCCGAAACAAATCCAACTGCCCGCTAAATGGAAATTGCCTGAAAAGCTGTCTAATTTACAAGGCCACCATCTCATCTGGAAACCAACGGGACCTCTATTACGGATCGTGCTCAACTGCTTTCAAAAAACGCTTCAACAACCACAGCTCTTCGTTTCGACATCAGCGCCTAGAGAAAAGTACCGAACTATCAAAACAAGTTTGGGAGCACAAAAATAAAGGCAGCGATTACCAAATCCAATGGAGCGTCATTAAAGAAGCTGCTCCATATCGCTGTGGTGCAAGAATATGCAGCCTTTGTTTGGCAGAAAAACTGCAAATCATCAAAGCGAAACCAGAAGGACTGTTGAATAAACGCTCCGAGCTAATTTCAAAATGTAGGCACAAAAACAAATTTTTGCTGAAAAATGTTGATTAAGACTTATGCGCTTACCGCAACTCCCCTTCTCCGGATAAATTATAAACCTACTGGCGGGGCTATTTTAAGTTTTCGTATTAGTCGTTGCAATGATTTTAACTCCTACCTTTCAAATTTAATCTAATGGAAGTTACCCAATTATGAGTCACTCAAATTTGAAACGTAACCGACGGCAAACCCAGCATGCGTATTATTTAGTAAACACAATGTTGCCCGCCTTTCAACTTAAAAGTCCTATCACAGCTGTTCTGTGGCCCAGTTGACGAAAGTTTCGAGGCCAGGCAGACGCATTACTTTGTTAATAACCACTTACAAATCTATGTTTCAAGTGTAACCAATCAATTTGTTTTTGTATATGTTGTTTAGAAGTTCTCTTCTGATGATCCCGTTAAGGGTGAAACAGACTGTTGAGGGTTTCTAAATTTGACTGTGAATAAAATTATATATATATATATATATATTTTTTTTATGGCTAATCGGAGTCGTATAGAAGCACATGCTTTACTTAATTATTATCGTTCCTTTTTCTATCCCAGATTTGGGCAGTTCTGTCTTGTAGTGTTGTGCCTTTCTTTTTTCGCTTTTTCCTTTTAGTGCGCTTTTTTCTTTTCTCCTTTTAGCAGGGATTTTAAGAAGTAAATTAAAATCTTGAGACGCTTTTGCAAATAACAATCTAAGACTTAACAAAATTAATAGACGTGTTGTTCTTTTGAAAGTAATTATTACTTGGTTTTTATTGTTGTCAATCCAAAACAAACTCACTTTCCTTAACACTAAGCAATTTGGGCTTTCAACCGTATCCAATGTCTATATAATTCAAAAAAATTTTTTTTTTCTTTTTTTTTTTCCCAATATTTAGTGCAAAGCTGGCAACACTGTTCGTGGTATTTTGTAAATGTTATTTAGAGTTCTTTCTTGTTAGTCAATGACGAGCTTAATTTAATGCCTGTAACTGTTAAGTATTGCTGAAAGGTGCAGTTTGACCTAGATGACCGCATGGTCTTTTCGCTGTTTCCTGCCTGCGTACTTTTAAGCGTATGGTGAAATAAACTTGACTTGACTTCAGAAACATAATAATCTACAAACAACGTTTGCCATTGTTGTTTTACCATGATAATGCAAACATCAACAAGTAAAATTAGATTTACCACCATTTTCTTTATTCAAAAAAGTTTAGTGGGAGAAAATGCTTTAAAAATAGGAAAATTAGCAAAAAAATTCAATAAATTGATGTCATATAGACAAAACCGAAGTTTGAACTTTTCAAATGCTCATTTTTACTGATTTAGGTTATACTAAAACAGGAAAGTAATCGTTTTAACCCAAGGACAAATTATGTGTCACAAGGTGAAATGGGACCCATCTGCCCGCTTTGGCAAGTTTACGGGGATTGCGAGCAGAGAAGCGAGAATTACAAATTGAGATAGATCAGTTTATCACTAGTTTAAGCTCTGCGATTTCTGAAGGTGACATTAGGGAAACTCAAAACGCTTATCAGAATCTTGTTCGGCGCTTAGGCTGTTTAAAAGGCCAATTGAAAAATGCTCCCGACACCTCAAAGGATAGGGAACTGTACAATAGGCTACAAGACATGAGCAAGTCACTTATTACGACATACTCACAGTAGAACAAAAAATTGAGATCTAGGGAAAGCGTGTCGCAAGCCTATCACAGTCACCACATGGCATACACATCACCATGGAAAAATGTGTCCCAAGTATCTTACGAAGACAACGCCGCACACACAACACCTACAAAAAATGTGCCTCAAGTTTCTTACAGTGGCAACGTCGCACATATATCACCTAGCCAAGTTCATTTCAACACAAATCAAAGTCAAGCTCTTTGCAGCTCTTCTTATAGCAACCCATCTCTTGGTAGTGTCCAAGGCTACCATCTTCTTGAGAAAGTCCGCAAAACACGATTCACATGGTAACATTTGCCTTTCATTTTCTGCTTAAACAAGATCATCGATGTCCAGATTCGAATCGAAAAATGGACCTACTTCAAGCTCCTTGCCAGGATGAGGCTCGGGACGTAAATATTTGAATTAAGAGAGCCTTGGAAGGCTTCGATACGGATATTGCAGTTTCCTTTCTGAGCCCTAAGTTAAGCGAGCGCAACATGGGCACAAAATAAATCGTTTTGATGTAAGTGTTTTGGAAAAACTTATTTCCGATCTTGAATGATTGTGAGTTATATGCAAGAGCTCACAAACAAGCTTCTTTTTGGATAGTTTATTCATCATCGACATTGGCAAATGCTTGCCATTTTAGTTTAAGAATCGATATGCAGATTTCCTGATGGACCATTACAACACTCCAGATCAACGGACTTCTGCTTCTTTTAAGGACTTTGTTAATAAAGAGCTAAAACAAATAAATACCACCTTTGCTCAGCGATTTCTGGGATTGTCAAAAAAAAGAACAGTCAATTAAGCCTTCACATCTGCCTCCAAAGTGAAGGTTCACCGTGCAAACATAACAACCGAGCCAGGTCCCATGGTTTCTGATTTAAACAGCTCCTTGACATCCCAGAAAACTCATGCGAACTTTACTGTTTCTCCTCGTAAACAGTTAGCGAAATGCTTTGTCTGCCCGTCACCAAATTCTGAGCATTGGCATTTGGTTTTCAATTGTGAAAGAAATCAGAATATCAATCAGCATAACCGTCATGACGCTATTGCACGAGCTGGACATTGTCTAAACCAGGGCTGCCCAAAGTGCGGCCCGCGGGTCGCATGCGATCCATGCAACGAGTTTTTGCTGCCCGCGCCTGGTCTTGAGCTTTAAGTTTCTTTCGATTAATGCTTGGCAAATTTTTCAACAGAAAATTGTTTCAGTCAAATCTGTTGGCACTTCCTTTTTCAAACATTACTTTCAATTAATTTCCATGAATGTTATTTGGTTAATGACGTCATTAGAAGTAGATGAGAAAGCAGCAAATTTACGCTTCGTTAGCTACAAGATAAGCTATGGAGTAACATTTTTCGTTTCATCATTTATGTTGCAATTATCACCGCGTAGTTTGCATTCCATAACAAAGAAGTTTTTTTAGTGGTGCAGTGTTTCGTTGTCACAAGTTTAGTTTAATCATCAAGTATTAAGAAATGAGTGCCGCTAAGAAAAGACGAATTGAAGAGGAGGGGCGCACATTTCAGGAGCAATGGACAGTCAAGTAGTTTTTTGTTGCTCATGCAGAGAATGCTTTATGCTTGATATGTAGGAAGAGCATACCTGTCATGAAAGATTACAACTTGAAGAGGCATTGTGATAAAAATCACGAAGCTTACCAGCCTCTGGTTGGAAAAAAGAGAACACAAAAAATAAAAAAATTACGAAAAGATTTTCTTGCACAACAGTTAATGTTCAAAAAGTCGAACCAAGAATCGCAGGCGTCTACTCATGCTAGCTATGTGGTCGCTTATGAAATTGCAAAACGAAGAAGACCATTTTTAGAAGGAGAATTTGTCAAAGACTGTATGCTAAAAGTGGCAGAAATCAGGGGCGGCTCGAACTAAAAGCTGCAAAAGCTGCAGCATACCCTCTAGTTTATCCATTCCTTTTTTTTCAATAAACATTTATTTATTTATTTTTTTTTTTGGAGAATTTTTTCAAATTGCTGTGGTGACTGGTGATAGATTACACCCCCCCCCTGCCGACCGCGTAAATTGCATATTTATCTTTTATTTTAAAAAAATATTGGAACCACTCAAGAAAAGCAGTGCTTATCGCAGCTTTTGTAGCCCATTGAAATTGTACATGATGACGTCACAACTAGCGTTTCTTCGCTAACTGTTGTGGTAAATGGAGAAAAATAAGCTGCAAGCGCTGCAGCATATAGCTCATCACAGATGTTGAGAAATGTAAAGATGTGCTTATTGGGTTGCTAGTTTGCGCCGGTATTGAGCATATCATATCTAGTGCTGTTGTAGAATAGCCTACACTCTTTACAGGAGCTAGTGTAAACTCATGGAAGGGTAAATCACATGCTAATTACTAGGCTAACTGGCTAAGTAGGCAATAGGACAGGAGTTCCACTTTTTTGGGGAAGCCTACTGGTACATCAATAAATAGTATTCAGTAGGCATAGTTGAAGAAGAAAAGATTAGAAATATGCTCAAAACTAGTAATACTAATATTTAGTGTAGACTAACTTATGTTGAAAATTCAGAACTGAATACCTCTCTCTGCTAAGTGATGCGATTGTGGAAACAAGACGAAAAAGAAATTAATGCTGAAATGCTGATTATACCAGACAGCCAATTACTGGAAGTAGGCCTAGGCAGATAGATACACTATACAGCTAGCCTGCTTATGTTATCTATGGCTTGTATTAAAAGGCTTAAAAACTGCATTTATTAAAAACTTTTTAAAAGTTTTTTAGTTGCAAACTTGATTAGGCCAAGGTATGATGATAGCAAATCTTATACAATTACAAGTAATCAAATTGATCATATACAGTGTTAAGTTCTAATATTTCTCAAACAAAAAACAAAAAAACAGCACAACAACAGCAACCAATAGTACCGTACGTGCCTAATTTTTGGTTACTTAAAAACAAGCACCATAATCATGGTAAGATATTATAAGGTTTAATTACTGCTATTGCACTATGTTAACAGTTAAAATAAAATTACTTGAATCAATGAATGCAGAATGTTTGTAAGTCAAGGGTTAGCAGGTTAGTGAGTGATGTAGTTATTTTTAGAAATTTTTGATCTGATTGTAGTATACTGGTACATTTTGTAATGTCAGTCATTAATTCAGTGAAATATTCGCAAAGTACAAACTTTAGGAGCTTAAGCTTAAATGAGAAAATTAAAATAAAATCCATGGGCAGACCAACTCCTAATTTATTACTTAATTAAGATGCAAAAAACCATGGAGGAAAGTCCTATAAAAGAAAGTTTAATGCTGGCCTATATGAGCAGCATCACTGGTTGTGTGGCTGCAATATTGCTAACGCTTTTTTTTGCTTTCCATGTCTTTTGTTTGGTGGAGAGAGTGCATGGACGGTGACTGGGCAAAAAGATTTAGAAAATATGAACGCCAAAATCAAGAAACATGCTAGCTCAACTCAGCATCTAAATAGAGTAATTGATTTGTCTTTGCTGAGAACATCTAATACTGCAAATGCTATTGATAGTGGACATGCTTTATACATTGCAAGACATAATGCTGAAATGCAAAAGAATTGAGACACCTTATCAAAAATTATTGAATGCATTAAATTGTGTGGCAAATGTGAATTACCTCTTACAGGTCATGATGAAACTCCAAATTCTGATAATCCAGGAGTGTTTCGATCTATTTTAGATTTTGTTTGTCAATGTGATTCGTCTCCAAAAATGCATTTAGAAAGTGGGAAAGTATTCAAAGGAATTTCTAAAACTATTCAAAATGAATTGCTTGAATCAATTCTAGAAGAGTGTCAAAAGAAAATTAAACAAGAAATTGCTGAATCAGATTATTTAGCTGTCATGTGTGATGACACCACTGATGTATCTGAGAAACCACAAATGGTAATTGTCTTTCGATTCGAAATTAAAGGAAAAATTTTTGAAAGATTTTGGAGTTTTTTTAATCCCCAAAATCAAACAGCAAAAGAGTTGCCTGACATTCTGCTCAGACAGTTAAGGCCCATTATTGGCAACCATTCCACAATTTTAATTGCACAATGCTATGATGGCACAGTAAATTTAAGTGGTACACATAATGGGGTGCAAGCAATTATAAAAAAAACTTATCCCAGTGCCCATTTTGTACACTGCTATGCCCATAAGTTAAACCTAATTCTTCAAAAAGCTACATCTGTCAATCGCAATGTAAAAGTGTTTTTTAGCAGCTTATCAGGAGTATCAGAATTTTTTCCAAATCACCACAGTGCATGGCTTCTCTTGAAAATGCAACAGCTGGAAGCAGGATTCCAAGGCCCAGCTCAACAAGATGAAACTTTTGGAGCAGAACTGTCAATAGTGTTCATGAAATGAAATCAGAAATAATCCAGTGCTGCAGCAATCTCGAGACTTCACCTACACAAGAAACTGGCTTTGTGGCTACTGGTATCAAGAATATTTTTCAAAATCCTTCATTTGAATATTGGCTGAATTTGTTTGCTAAAATTATGCCTCATGTAGAGATTTTGTTTCATCAAATGCAGAGAAGACAAATCAATGCTGTGTTTGCAAGGAACTGCGTAAAAAATTTTGAAATCCAGATCAACAAAATTCGAAATAACATAGGTGTTGCTAATGACCAGTCCAGTTCAAGTCTTCCACAAGTTGAACATCGACAAACACAAGAAACAAGATTTGATGTTGAGGCAAAAGAGGCATGTGATGTAGTGCTAATGCAGTGTCAGGAGCGCTTTAAGTTTTCTGGACATTTGATTGCAGCAAGATTGGTTGAAGAGTCCAGTTATGCCACATTTGTAAAAGAGGTTCCTCAACTGGTGCTTGATGACGTGATTGAATTTTACCCACACCTTAGCAAAGCAAAGTTGGAAACAGAGCTTACTGTGTTTTAGGAAAGAGACGATCTAAATAAATTTGCCAAACTTACTGATTTAATTAAGCAAATCTATGATTTAGATTTGCAGTTAGTGTTTTCAGAATTGCTGAAACTGTTGAAAATCTTTGTAGTCACTCCAATGACTACCTCAGAAGCAGAAAGATGCTTTTCAACACTACGTCGAATCAAATCTTTTTTACATAGCACCACCGGCAATGAAAGACTGTCGGCTTTAGCCATGCTTTCTATTGAAAAAAATATGGTTGCTGAAATGAAAGACTTTAATGCAAAAGTGATTGAGCATTTCAGTACAGCAAAAAAACGATGAATGGATTCTATTTTCAAATAAGTGGATATTGCTAACTGCTGCACCATTAAATTTGTAGAAGCAAAGCCTAACAAGTTTCAGAAAAGATAACAGTTATGTTAACAGAGTTGAATTTTGGTCAGTGGTATTTTAGATATTTTTTTGTATTTTAGGCACCCTTTATGTTTCATAATTACTAGATTGGTTCAGAACAGAATATTTATTTTTATGAATTTCTTTTAAATTGCTACACCAAGAAAAGTAAGTAAAACCAGGAAGAACATAAATGTTGGACATCTAATAAAAACATACAAAAATATGTACAGTTTTCAAAAACGCCAAAAGTCTTTTTGCTGACTCCTCGCCTAAGTTGCTCGGCAATTAAAAATGTAACTTGCTATTATAATATATGAACTTTGAACTATTTTTGACTGCAACAAATCAAAAATTGATTTTTTTTTCCTGATCCGTTTATGAAAGTATTTTTTGATTCTTTGATGATTATGTGTATTACTAGTATTGTAATCTTTTTTTAAATTTTAGAGTTAATATTATTCCATTCCTTGTACTTCAAAACTGATGCTAATTATGTTAATTACTCAGTAGACTTTAGCAGTATTACTTTGCTTCATTAGAGGTATCATATTATGTACCTATCAGTAAGTTTTCAAAAAGTGTTAGTTGTACAGTACAGTATATACACTTATACCCTACTTCAACGCTTAAGCTTTTTTTGTGGTTTGTATGTGTACCAGTAGCATTTTTGTTTGGTTCCAATGTTTTTATTATTTTTTCCAAGCAGTCTTAGGGTATTTTTGTATCAAGTGAGTATTATAATTTACCAAGTGATTAAATATGTCAAATCAGTTACTACTATATGTACCGTATTTATTCGAGTATAAGTCGCATTTTTTTGTACCAAAATATCACCTAAAAAATCAGGGGCGACTTATGCTAGAATAACAAACTTTTTTGGGGGTATTTTCCTGCTATCGCTTTCTGCAGTAACGTTTTTTGCACAATTGCATTAGGTATTGCCACGCGAGTCACGTCACGCTTTCTACGCTATCGCTTTTCTCATGATTGATCACAATAGTAAAACGTGTCAACAAGTAAGGCGGCTTTTACTGACCACGCGTATTTTCTGGCATAAAAACGCGTGGTAGCTTTTTCAATGTGCTGTAACTGCAAAAAAAGGCAAATTGACACGTGTATTTCTTTGCGCAAATACGCATGATTGGTAAAAGCCGACTAACATTTCATTTGCAAATGTTTGCTTGGCGTTATGGCTTCGAGAAGAAAGCGTTCATGTTATGATGCTGCTTGTAAACTGAAAGTTGTAGAATTTGCAGAAAAATATGGAAATAGAGCTGCAGAGCGTGAATATACCATTTCAGAAAAACTAGTTCAAGATTGGCGTAAGGCCAAAGAAAGTTTGCTTGAAATGCCTAAAATGAAAAAACCATGACGAGGAAAGCAGCCTTTGGACCCTGGATTGGAAAAAAACTTGGTTGAGTGGGTTACCGAACAAAGAAACAGTGGATATATCGTAACCATGCTGCATATTCAACAAAAGGCTTTAAAGCTGTCCACTAATCCATCATTTAAGGCATCCATTGGCTGGGCTCAAAAATTCATGAAAAGACACGACCTTACTTTGCGGTTGAAGACCAAGATCTCGCAAAAGCTGCCAGATGACCTGAAAGAACAAATCTTGTCCTTCCACAGATTTGTCATTCAACAGCGAAAAGCACACCAGTTCGAATTGAGTCAGATAGGAAATATGGATGAAACACCGATGTGTTTTGACATGCCTTCAAACAGGACCATAGATCAAAAAGGTATGAAATGTACCGCATTTATTGTAATGTACAGTGCGCAATTGCGCTCCCTTAATTTTTGAATGAAAATTCGTATAAATTTTTTTTTAATTTTACACAAGATTGGTAAAGCAAAATCGCCAGTATGAATAAGTTTTTTTCTCAATGCAGCAGGAATGTCCAACACACACTGAGCTGTTGCATGTGCGTGTGCGCTCATGAAATCGTCTCGCATTGGTATGTGCATGCACGAGCACACACACGTATTCGATAAAACTACGTTATCTATGGCATTTCACTAATACTCCTTCATTTTCGATTGAAAATAAGTATTAAATTTTGCACGTTAGACTCTAATAAATACGGTACTTATTAGCACTTCCTGTGATATTGTTGCAAGTTCAATTTTTAACAATATTTTTTTGTTTACAGGCAAAAAAACCATCCTGGTGAAAACAACTGGCCATGAACGGACCCATTTTACTGTTGTGCTTGCCTGCATTGCAAATGGTTTCAAGGTGAAGCCAATGGTTATTTTCAAACGAAAAAGGATACCAAAAGGTGAAAAAATTCCTGCTGGAGTGTTGGTGCACTGCCACCCCTAAGGATGGATGGATGAAGACGGTATTCTACTATGGCTGGAAAAAGTTTGGAACAACAGACCAGGTGCCCTGATGCAAAAGAAGGCTCTTCTTGTCTGGGATCAATTTTGTGCCCACAAAACAGAAAAGGTGAAAGATGCTCTAAAGCGGAAAAACACATTGCAAGCCATGATTCCAGGTGGCCTTACTTCTGTGCTTCAGCCACTTGATGTTGTGTTGAACAAGCCTTTTAAAGATCGGCTGAGACAAAAATGGCTTGCTTGGATGTCATTGGAAGATGACAAGCCTGTGACCAAAGATGGCAACATCAAAAAGCCAAGTACCTCATTGGTGTTATCCTGGGTAAAAAGTGCTTGGGAAGACATTCCAGAAGAGATGGTAGAAAAAAGTTTTTTAAAAACTGGAATTGCTAATCCACTGGATGGAAGTGCAGATGATGAAATATGGAATGACAGATCTGATGAGGAAAGTGATGAAGTTGAGGAGACCTTGCCACCCTCATGGGATGCTGATGAAGATGTTCCAGAGAAAGACTGGGATCGGCTATCTGAGGATAGTGACAGTAATGATGACTTTGATGGTTTTTAATTTTTTTAATGTTTTTAAATTTTTTAATGATTTTTAATTTTTTGCAATAAAGAATGTCAAAAAAATTTTGTACTGTTTTTCGTGTCAAATTTTACGGTGCGACTTATACACGCATGCGACTTATACTCGAATAAATACGGTATATACTGAAAACCGATGACATAAAAATTTGTGTAAGAAGCGAGCTCATCTGAAATTTACTGCAGTCCATTATATATTTTGATCTTATATACTGGGTTTACACTTCTAAATATATTACAAATTGTACATTGGCTTTGTTTTTAGATTTGATGTACTAAGGTTTCAGGAAATGGTTTACCAGTAATTTAGAATTGCTTTTAAAACACTTGTTCTGTTGCTGAAGCTTATCTAGCTGCATTAACAGTGAAGTAAATGCTATCCATGAAAATCAGACCAATAAATTTCGCTAGTAGTTGCACCTGCTGAATACTGCTCCCTGTTTGGAATCAATCTTCACATGCTAATAAGCTAAACACACCCTGTAATGAAGCTCTTTGTACCATCAGTGGATGCATTAAGAGTACACGCGTCAATTTTTGTCCATTTTTAGCTGGCATCGAGTCTCTTGAAAACCGTCGCCACTCAGTGTGTGAGAAATTACTGCGTCGAGCTAATAATCAGGATCATCCACTCCATCAGGTGATGTACTGCTCCCATAAGCTTAGAAGGCTTTGCTCTCGACATCCATTGAGAAACCTCGACCTAACAATTTCTGTAGCAGACAACTCAATTCCTGATGATCTATCTGAGTTTATATCACAGTGGTCGAAAGAGCCTTCTGGTTGCAAACTTCCACGCAAGCAATGGGTCCAGCTCAACAGACTATGCAGCCGATCTGGACGATTTGCCGACGACATGCATCGCTGGGGCCTTTCCGAAACAAGTACATGTGATTAAGGTTTTGAAATCCAAACCTACACCCACATCCTGCAGGAGTGCTCCACTTGGAAACTACCGTGTCACCTCACTGAAGTAGACAATCTCCTTTTTGGCAAAACTCTCTACAAAACTGCAATTTTTGACCTGAGTTGTTTTTTTACGTTTGTCTTTGTTTATTTGAATACATAGATAGACCATTTAATTACGGAGGTTAGGAACTAGACATTTCTACCTATAGAAGATTAGATTGATGGTAATCGATCCTATCTAGACTGCTGCTAGAGATGTTATGTTAAACTCATATTTCACAAAGAAGATTTTTGAGGAATAAAGTCTTTAACTTAAATTAAAAGTTTTGAAACATGCTTCTTCAGTCACGCGCCAGTAACGTCCAGCCAAATGTTGAATCGAATTACCGAAATCAGTAACAGTGGATGAAAGCAGTTAGTGTTTCTTGTTCGTGCCCGCCGCGCCACTTTCACGTTTATGACATTAGATAGGCCATGAATAGTTAAAAAGATGTCTTGCGAAGTGGACTCCTGTTGAGCTGACAACTGACAAGCTCCTTTTCAATAATACGTTTAGTTGTGCTTACACATCATACCTAAATTTATCTAAAAAGTTGACTTTTTAATGCCCAAATGTTTTCATATAATTTGCAGCATACCCTTTAAAAATGGTCACAAGCCGCCACTGGCAGAAATAGTGTGCCCTGACAAACAGCATGCATTCCAAAATGTAAGTTTATCACAAATGACAATAACACGTAGAGTGGAAGAAATTAGCAGTGACATTAATGATCAACTTAACAGTGATATAGAAAAATATGTATGTGTGTCACTGGCTTTGGATGAGTCCACGAACATAGGCTCTACAGCTCAACTTCTTATTTTTATCCGAGGAGTAACAGAAGACTTTGAAATTTCGGAAAAACTTTTCGCTATGTTAAGTGTGAAAGAGCAAACGCGAGGTTTGGATCTATGCGTTACAGTGATTGTTGCAATGGTCTCAGTTAGTCGGCGTAACAACGGATGGCGCCCCCTCCATGACAGGAAAAGAATCAGGTCTTGTTACTCTGCTAAGAAAAAAAGCAGAGGACAATTCAGAATCAGACTTTATACTCTACCATTGTATTATTCACCAGAAAGCACTGGTCGCAAGTGTTCTCATCATGAATGATGCTATGAAAATCGTGGTAAAATGTGTGAATTTTATTGAAAAAATAGGAATAAATCATCGCCAATTTAAAACCTTTTTGGCAGAATTTGATGCAGAATATGAAGACGTTGTGTATTTTGCTGCATTCCGATGGCTAAGTAAAGGAGCAACACTAATGCGATTCTTTTCACTTCAAAACGAAATTGCTGAATTCATGAATTCCAAAAACCAACAGGTGTCTGAACTGAAATGCTATCAATGGCTATGTGATTTATCTTTTTCAACTGATGTTATGAATCATCTGAATAGTTTAAATTTGCATCTTCAAGGAGCTGGCAAATTTGTTTCAAATCTTTATGATCACGAAAAAGCATTTCAAAGAAAGCTGGAATTGTTGCAAAAACAACTAAAAAAAGGAGATCTATCTCACTTCATGGCATGTAAAAAGCTAATTGAAGAAGATCGGAACGGTAATGAGGCATTGTTGTTACTATGTTCTGAAAAATATGCTATTATGTTTGAGAATGTTAAACAAGAATTTCAGCGACGATTTTGTGACTTTCGCTCACATGATTCAGAATTTATGTTGTTTTCCAATCCTTTTCATTGCAATCATCCAGAAAGTGCACCTACTAATATGCAACTCGAGCTAATCAAACTGCAAGAAAGCTCCGATTTAAAATCATCTTTTCAACACCTACCTTTGGACAAGTTTGTTCCTCAGTCCCAGCCTCCACTTATCTAGCTTTGCGCAAGCATGCCTCTAAAATGGCTTCTCTTTTTGGAAGTACTTACGTTTGTGAGATGACATTTTCAGTCTTGAACTTCAATAAATCGAAATGGAGGGCAGCACTTACTGATGAACATCTTCAATCAATCCTTCAAATTTCTACCACACAATACACACCGAGATACGAAAAACTTATTGGCAAAAAGTCACAGCTGCATACTTTGCACTAGATGTGCTGGTATGTATAAAAAGGACTTCAATTGTTGGTGTGTAATAGCACGAACTTTAATTTTTGGTGTATAATAAAACAAACTTTAATTTTATTAAAGGCTAGCACCGGTTACAAATTTCTTTAATTTTGTAGGACAATACCAAGCTTAAAATGCAGTTTTTGGAATAAAAATATTCTGAACATTATATGAGTAGTTGTGCGGCCCGCGAAAGCTCAAGAATAGTGTAACGTGGCCCACCCTGCAAAAACTCTGGGGACCCCTGGTCTAAACTGTCTCCAGCAACATCAAGTAGAAAATTGTCCTTCCCATGCAAGTGCAAACATTCTGGAGGTACCTTTTCTCCTAAGCATACTTCCTCTCTTCATGACCGTTTCCATCAGTCAAATCACTCTGGAGTTGATTGTGGGACTGCTGTGCCTATTACTCCAGACATGGTGAGCCTTGGAGCCACCAAGTCCGCGCCTTACAATTTTTCAAAGTTTTTAGAAATACCCATTCCAACCAGCGTCAAGCTAGTTGAAGTGAAGAAAATGGGCATTCTTACACGTGTTTCAGCTGTTTTAGCAAAGAACCCACACACTAGAACAAGTCGCTTCGCATACGCACAACATGATCCTGAATCCCAGGTTACCTTGATGTCTGATTACCTTGTTCATAATCTCGACTTAGTCACTGAAGGGAAGTCTCATCTTACCCTTTACACTCAGTGCGAAGTAGTCAGACTAATCTCTACGCAGGAGTGTCATTTGATTTGGAGACACTAGACACACATGAGCGTTTTAAAGCACTTGGTGCCATCATAATACTTCCATGGTCAGAAAACGAACGCAACTTACCTCACAATCAAGACCTATTTTCTTACTCACACTTAAGAGGAGTAACAACATGGATACTTCCTCACAGAACTAATGTAGATAATATCATAATCGGATTAGATAACTCTTATTTGATGACAGTCATTGAACAACGTCAAGTGAGGTTGGCCAACCCCATGCAATAAACATCCCATTAGGTTGGATCGCATCTGGTGGAAATTTGCAACAGGAAATGGCCGAGTTCGACGCCTATAGAGTGGCCGTTTCTTCTGTAAAGAATGACAAAGATCTAAAGATTTGTGAACTACAAGAAACGATTTGTGATGTTGCTCCAAAAATTGAAGTCATTCAACCATCTATCAATGACTGCAAAGCGCAAATGATGGTTGAAGACCATATCACGATCCAGAGTTGTAAGTCGGGCCGAACCTTTCAGGTCGGGTTCGAGCCTAAAGCTGACAAAAATTTCGAGCGTAATTCGGGCCTGAGGCGTACTTTTTGTCTAAGGTGCACATAAATATAATCAAAATAACTTGGCAACACTCTAAAATTTTTCACACTTAAAGACGGTAAATTATCCAGCCAATTCCGGTGGTTTGCAATAACTAAAATTGAACCATAATTTTTGATATTTTTTGTTTTTGATTTTGGGACTGCAGTTGCAAAGATATTCAACAAATACAAAAAGATATCCCCTGTAAAAAGTTTTTGGATACTCTGACTTTTGTTCTTCCTGCCAAGACCACAGGAGGCCTAATAGTTTAGAGAACCGTGGTTTTGGCGAGAAGAACAAAACTCAGAGTTTCCAAAAACTTTTTTCTGGGACTAACTTTCTGCACTTGTTGAATATCTTTGAAACCGCAGTCCCAAAATCAAAACAAAAAATATCAAAAATTATAGTTCAATTTTAACCATTGTAAACCACCGAAATTGGCTGAATGATTCACCACCTTTGACTTAACTTTCGGGTTTTTTCGTGCATGATTTGGGCTTCAAATTAGTTTTCGGGTTTGGGCCAAGTTTGAACTTTTATTTTCGGGTTCGGGCCTGAACTAGGAATGGAAAGACATGTTTGGATTTGAACATGTTGAAAATAAGTCTCTGATGGTTGCTATGCTCAAGCCTGAAACGAAACAAAAAGCGTATGGAAGTTTGTTTACGGACTACACCTTGGATAGAACAAATAGCCTGTCCAAAGCTACACAGGTATTGCTAGGGATGGGCATTTCAGAATAGTTGCCTACTCCAGAATTATTCTGAATAGCTAAAACCAAATCCAGAATACCAAATCCTATTCTGGTTTAAATTAACTTAATTTGCTGAAAAAGTGAACAACCAGTCAACCACCATCGATATCCAGAAAAATTTATTCAACGATTTGCTTAAATATTAACACTCACTTTATTGCAGTGCATAACATTAAGTGCTTCTAAGTGTTGACCACTTAGTTGCATTCTTAATTCGCTCGCAGTCAAGCCTGCTTTGGAGAAACAACTTTCAGAAGAAGCTGATGTTGCAATTGTTATTACATTTTGTAATTACATTTTATTCACCAAGTTGCCTTGGTCAGGAGACAACGAACAGACCTTTCAGTCTTCAAGTCAAGCTGCCACCTGTCTACCACACACGGTTTAGGCTTCACACTGTCCCTTTCATTGCTGAACATCAAGCAGGGAAGCTGTGAATATCAATTTTTATTGGTCTTTGGTTTTACCTGAGCGGGAGTCAAAACAGAGTCTACCGCTTCAGTTGCAGATGCTCTATGCACTCAACCACTGATCGGTTTTAAAGGTATTTGCAGGAATGCAAAGGTATTTTGAAGCAAGTTGCTTCAAATGGGGAAATTGAGAACTTGTGGACCGCCATTCTATGTGTCCAGCTAAAACGATTAAAAAGTTTGAATTTTGGAGGGCCCTGTTTTGGGGAAACTTTTCCTCATATTTGCTTATCCTAAAAACTTCATGTGTCTAGCTTGAGTGGTGAAAAGTTTGAATTTTGGTGGCCTCGTTTGGGAGTACCCCTTGTTTTGGTACCCCCAAATTTTGTCAAATCTGTTTTTCCTTTATGTTTACTTGCCTTAAAAATTTCATGTGTTAAGCTTAAAATGTTAAAAACTTTTAATTTTGGAGGGCCCGTTTGGGGAAAAAACCCTCATAGTGGCACCCTCAATTTTTGTTGGGTTTGATTTTAAATATCTACCCATTTCAAAAATTTGATCCAACTAGCTCTAAAGGTTTAAAAGCTCAAAATTTTGTGGGACATGATCAAGGGGGATCCCCTCTACCTGGCAACCTCGATTTTTGTCGCTCAAAAGTTCTCCCTGATAGCTTCAATCGCTCAAACTTTGAATACAGTGCATTTAGCGGTTTAAAAGTAGATAGCGGCAGAAGAAAAAATAAAAAAAGTTAGAAAAAAAATGCAAAACAAGAAAAATAGTATTCAAGTTGGGGTAAACGAACATAACCAAAAGAAAGGTGGTTGATAGTGTGCCAAAAATCACAAACATTTTTTTTCAATGTCAATGATTACCGAGATACATTGGTTTAAATTCGTAAACTTTTTGCCCATTTTCGGCCTTCAAAATTTTGGTCACGTGACTGAGCACTCCCAAACTTGGTTTGCATAAAGCATTGATAAGCATCACCCACATTGTGTTCAAATTTCAGCTTTGCACATCAAGTGGTTTTTGGGTTGTTGGCGGATAAAAAAATTTTGAGGCCAAAAATTGCCGTTTTTTTATTTTGTCTCAATTTACGATTACGGCACCTAAAATTCCCAAGATTGGCACACATAACGCTTTCATTAATTCTTATGTTGAGTGCAAATTTCAACTTTCTAAATTCTACCGTTTGCTAGTTATAAACAAACTAATATTTATCTGCTGAAATTCGCAAACAAAAACAAAGGTAATATACTAATACAGGCTCATGCGAAGTCCCAATTACAGAGCAAAGACTCAGTACACTTTTATGTGAGAATTAGGTGCAAATAATTTTTACCAACGTAATTGCGTTGATTTAAAACCGGTTCCAATTATCCAGTTAATATTTCAATTCAGATTCCTGATAGTTTGGGATTCAGATCCTTCTGGATTCGGTATTCTGAAATGCCCATCCCGAGATTGTCAAGTGTTATCAGATGCTTCAGACAGTGGAAGAACTGTGCACTCAACATGGAGCCAGAAATGCAAGAAAAGAGCTCAGCTAGCCCCAATCGACTAATGTTTGTAAAAATTGCTTTGCGCAAATGTTTTGGGAAGATTCTCCAGAAAATGCAAACTAGAATGGCATATGAAGATGCGATTAAAAGTCTTCCCAAGTTCGAACGAGATCCATGGATGTCGAGTATTGCAAAATTTGTGCCTTTCCTTGACCACGACAAAATTTTACGCGTTGGTGGGCGAGCTCACTATAATGCAGAAATATTGGAAGAGCAGAAGCACCCTGCATTTTTGCCTAAGCTTCACAAGGTAACTAATCTTTTTGTGACCGATTGTCATGAGAAGCTGGGCCACCATGCTGCTAAGACTGTATTGGCTGCTTTAAATCAAGACTTTGGACTACAGCCTGCTGGAAGGATTGTCACAGTGCAAGGCTATTTAGCAGGATGTTTTGCGTGTAAGTTGCTTCACAAATCTCAAGAGCAACAATTGATGGCTCCACTTCCTTAGTACCAAGTGAAACGCAGACAATCAGTGTTCAGCTCAGTGTCAATCGACTATGCTGGATTGTATGAAAAGAAGTGAGGTCGTAGCACAGAAAAGCGCTGGCTATGCATATTTGTGTGCAATGTCACCACCTGCATATGCATGGAGGTGGTCAGATCTTTGGAGACTAAAGCCTTTCTTAAACACTTCGCGTCGCTTCCAGCACCTGACAGGAAACAAAACTCCCCACATTCGTGCACACTGTGCAACTACCTTTATCAGCGCTCAGAACATCATGGGAAAAGCACAAACAGACGGCGAAAGTTCGAGACAGCTATTTTTGCAAAGAATCACTTAAAAACTTCTATTACCTGAGAATTTTCTACTCTGTCCAGTTCCCACCATCACGAAATAGTTGAGCGTCAGATACGTACTTTCAAGGAAGTCACCGAAGGTGTTTTGGGATCTGACAAGAAACGGACACTGTCCAATTTGGAGTTTATGACTCTCTTTCGTGAGGCCAAATACATAATGAACTGCCGTCCATTAGGCAAATATGGGCCTGACGAGGATGATCTGGAACCCTTACGACCAATCCATCAGATAACCGGCTTTATGGAACTGAGTGGAGAAACTCTAATTTCTGATGATACTTCAACTGAAGATAGTTTAAACATGGACATAAATATACACTGTGACTTGCCGAAGAGTGGTGGGACCGATCGCTTTGCCGCTAACCAGGTGTCTTGCAGGAGCAGCAAAAGTGGAACGTGCTGTAATGTAACCTCCAGAAAGGCAGCTTTATGCTTTTGGTCGATATCTTTATGCCATCGTGACCAAGACTAAAATTGTGAAGATAGGTGCATACGTTCTGTGACCATGCGTACGAGTGATGGACGCATATGTGAGAGAGATGTGCGCAAACTTGTACTCTTCGAAAGTGTGAGTGATGACTTTGCTGACACAAATGACTGTAATCACTAGTGCGAGTAAAAGTCATATTTTTTTGGTGGTACAAAAAGCTATGAAACCTATAATAATACAAAATCTACTTTGTTACGGGGTGTATTGAAGAAGTTATAAAGTCATAAAAAGCCATATTTTCTGCATTTGGTCATAAAATACGACCTTTCATTTTTAGTGAAAGCACTATCGTGAAGTGGGCCTATACGACGAGTTGCAACAACTACACAAAAACCCGGTCCGCGACATCCTGACACAACCAACCTGACGCGAGCAACTCACCCCAGGAATACTGACGCTAGGGACACCCTGACGCCAGGGACATCCTGACGCCAGGGACATCCTGACGCTCGGGACATCCTGATGCCAAAAGCTCCAAACTTTCCACTCTGCTTGATTCTTTCTTTTTCTTCTTTTTTCTTTTCTCTTTTTTGCGCTACGCCACGGCTACGCTTTTTTCTCAAAGCAATTAACGTTTGGTTATTGAGACGTAAGTATATTATTTTCCATTAATTACAAACTTCATAGGAATCTCTCTTTTGCAGAAACAACTCAAAAGCGAGTTGTATTTTCATGAAAAGAATCTTCATAAAATCATAACCCAACTTGGCGATTCTGTACAAATGCTAGCAATTAGTTTCAAATAATGATCGAATGCCACATTTGAAAGTAATATATTTTGCTACTATTAAACAACCTCGTAGATATTTCATGAATAATAATACATGTGGTTAATTTATAGAGAAAAATACTCTAAAAGGAATTGTATGTTAAAAAATTGAAAATATAATTCAAAGTCAAGCACCGCAAATCGAAATTATTTAATGCTGCGATTATAATATTATTTTTGCCTATTATTAGAGGAATTAACGGAAAATAATATACTTACGTCTCAATAACCAAACGTTAATCGCTTTGAGAAAAAAGCGTAGCCATGGCATAGCACGAAAAAAAAAAAAGAAAAAAAGAAACAAGCAGAGCACGAAAGTTTGAAGCTTTTGGCGTCAGGATGTCCCTGGCATCAGGATGTCCCTGGCGTCAGGATGTCCCTAGCGTCAGGATTCCCGAGATGAGTTGTCTCGCATCAGGATGTCCTGCTTCGACAAAAACCAGCCGTAATCAGAAACTACTATATTAGAATGAGTCCTGGTAAAGCCGATACGAGAAACGAGCACAGCAGGCATTTATGACATCACAAGAATGTAGGTTTTCAACAGAGCAATAACACGTGTAGCCACAATCGGTTATTTTTTGTTTAGTGAAAGTACTATTTATTGTGAAGTGAGCATGCCAAAAATAAGTTTCTGATGGGAGAAGGGTCTGATCGATTATAAAAGACTTCAAAGAGTTCACAGTCACTCCAAAAGATGAACTTTACTGCCCGCTATGCTGCTGCATAGTTAAGCATGAGAAGCGATTCTTTGTGGAGTAACATGTTGCTACTCTCAAGCACAGAAAAGGCGTTGAAAAGGCAAAGAGTGCTGGAACTTCCGATACACGTCAAACATTTATCAGTTCTGGTGAACACCAAGATTTTGCAACAAAACTTGTTCAAGCTTTTGCATCAGCTGATATACCGATGGCAAAAGTAAATCATCCAGCTATTCGACAGCTTTTTCGAGATTTGGGGCAAAGCGTACCATCTGAAACTCTTTGTCGTCTGAAAGTTAAAGAACTAGATGAAGCATATGATCAGAAGCTGGCAAAAGACTTAAGTGAGAAATCCATGAACTGGATGATGTCATAAAGAAATTTAAGGTAAGGAGGGAAGACATTAATTTGTTGATATCTGATGCTGCATCCTACATGTGCCGTGCAGGCAACGTTTTAAAAAAAAAATATCCAAACCTCCTGCATGTTACCTGTCTGGCACACTTAATGCATAACCGTGCTTTGAAGATAAAAAGTTTTTACAAGGAAGTAGACGACTTGATTGCTGCTGTAAAAGCAAGCATTGTGAAGAATAAAACCAGAGCTCACCGGCGCAGCCAGGGGGGGGGGGGGGGTTAGGGGACCAGTCCCCCCCCTTTTGAAAGTGCACAATTTCACAAAAGTTATTTAAAAAAGATGGGTGTTATTCTTCCCTGAGTTGCAAGTAAGCAACGCAGTCGTTTTGAAAATTTTTCCGCGGGTGTTAGCTTCTCTATCTTAAATAAATTTCAACCGTCTAGCTTGTATTGTTTCCGAGATATTCGGGTTGAAAAAACGTTTGCAGCAAAAAGGAAAAGTGAATCATAGTCAACGTAACAATGAAAATGAGTTACAATCAAAAAATCAATTTTTGCAAATATAAATACAAAAAGCTACGGTATCTATTACATCACATTAATATAAGAATCGTGCATAAAAACTTCAGTTTATTGAAACAAGAATTTAGCAACGTTGCCTTTTCGCAACACAGGGTAGAAACAAAACCCGGAGAATGGGAATGCTTGTATTGTCAGTACTGATATTCCTTGAAAACGTTTGATTATTGTGTAGCCCGTATTGCGCTGTCTTGGAATGATAATGTCTCGTTAGCGTACCGCATTGCTTTTGCTGGAGAATGCAAACGAGGCAGAAAGTAGCACGATTTTGCAGCAAAAAACGCAATCCATTTTGTTTTAAAACTTAATATTTTCCAAAAAGTAAAATCACATACCGGTGAGAATTTGGGGCGGCCGAGATCTGATGTGTATCAGTCCAAGAATTAAATGTTATCATAGTCAAATCATATTTCGACCCTAATTAATTTCGAGAATATTTTGATTGAAAACATTGGAAAAAAAGTAATTGCTGAAGAAAAGCAAATCTCTTCTAAGAGGATGATTTTCGATATATCTTTAACGTCGAAATTGTTTTTTTATTATACTGTATTGGGTTCGTTTTACCAATCACGCGTATTTATTATGCGAATAAATATACACATCGTATGTCATTTGATTACACGGATTTGCCTGTTTTATATTTTTTTTTGCGTTTACATTAAAAAAGATATCAGATTTAATTGGAGTAAACCACGTTATGTAGGCGTACATTTTGACCAACCGCCTAGACTTCAGATAACTCGTTTGATGAAAAACAGCGGAATCAATATAATATAGCACAAAAAGTTTTTGTAGTTTAGCAAAGCGTACCTACGATGCCAGTTTGATCCTTTAATTTTATTTTCAGCTAGGGTTAGGTGAACGGGGGATTGGCTGATTTGAATGAATCTAACAACTTCAAACTGCACAATCTCAAATGTTTTATTACACTATATATTATGCTAATTTATTTTTAGGAAATCTTTTTCGATCAATTTCTATGTCGGCATTCTACACCGTATAGCTGTGTTGATTTGCAACAGTGTTCTCGTTGTCTATCAGAGCAGCAAGTCTGGCGACGTTATTCAAACTGTGTCGAAGTCTAAACTGAGTATGCTAATTACGAGCAAAAAGGTCGCGCAGACCCCATCCGCCTCTTCCCAATCTACACTGGGCGTAAAATCTTGAGTGCAAAAGTTCGTCTTTAGTTTATTCTAAAACCGAAATTTGGTACGCACAACATATCGTCTTACCAGCGTACAAGCCGTCAGTTGTTTCAAACAAACTAACGACACGCCTGTATGTTTGCGATTTTACGCACAGCGTAGGCCGGGCCTAAAAATTCGCTCTGGAAGCATTTCACTCAGTTTTCGGTGTGAACCAAACTTCGTTCGCTGGCGTGCTGTACTAATAAACTGATTGTACTTCGTTATGACCATTTTTCCGCAAACGCCTCGCTCAGATTCGCACTATTTCATTGAGACAATCAACCGCACGTAAGAAATGGCCGATCGCTATCGCATTACTCTTGCTTAGATCCCTATTTCCTACCAACGATAATAATAACAGTACAGTAATTAACAAAGCTTTGTTTTGGCAAACCACAATATAGCGCTTTTTTTTCTGTTAGAGAACAGCACTCGATGTCAATTAACATATGTGATATCAATTAAGATAAACAATGATAGACAGCTTTAATTTTTTCAAAAACCAAACATTTTCAAATGTAGGTAGGGGTTGTTCGTATGTTTTTGCATTGTGCATCTCATTTGTTCTTAATTTGTTACACTATACTTTAGTATACTATGTTTGATAGTTAAAATATTATTATGCCAGCGTGCGTGAAAAATAACGGCAATGTACGACTTTCACATTTGGTCTACGATAAGAAAAGGCGTTTTTGGCGTCCGCTGTTGCATCATCAAACAAAATAAAGTTGTAAAACAAGGTGAAACCACTTGTATTCTTTTTCATTTATTTTTTTATGCGTCTTCTGCTTGAACAACGGCGGGACTCCTGCATGCTATCGCTAAACCTTGCAATTAGTTACAATTAGCCTAAATGAAAACTTTCCGATTTATATGTACTTTAATCATAACAAAAAAATTTGGTCCCCCCCCTTTTTTCATTTCTGGCTGCGCCAGTGCCAGAGCTGCTGATTTTGCTGTTTGTGGAAGACCTCCGCAGCCAGTTGTTACTCGTTGGGGGAGTTGGTTGGATGCTGCTAACTACTATGCTGAGAAACTACCACAAGTTCGGGAAATTGTTAATTCATGGAATGGTGAAGGAGGGATTGTGCAAAAAGCCAAAAGTAAAGTGAATGAGCAAAAGCTGACCAGTCAGTTGACTGAAATTAGTCAATGCTACAATGGGGTCTCAAACCTAATTCTTAAAATGGAAAATTCTACATACACAATACAAAAGGCCTATGAAGATATCAACTCTCTTGGTTTTGGAAGTGACCCTCTGCAGCTGAAAAAGTACATAAAGAAGCGCTTGGAAAAAAAATGATGTAAAAATCATTGTGGAGCTAAGTAGGCCAGATATTCCACCAGCATTGTATGCAAAATTGTAGCAATGTCAGCCTACTTAAGCATCTGTGGAGCGGTCGTTTTCCCTTTTGAAATCATTCCTTTGTCCAAACAGAAACTTTGCAGATGCTAACATTGAACACTAAATGAAACTATATTTCAATGCTTAGCCTATTGATTAAATGCATAAGACATTTGAACTTGAGTGACACTGAGGAGTTGATGATTTTCAGGTGAAATAGACGTGTTAATACATCATTGATCGACCGTGTTTTTCTTTAAAATATACCCAAAACACTTGCATTTGACTTGCTAATTATGAAATTAGCAAAATATGATGCTCTAAAAATAAAGTCATATATTGTCATATGTTTCAAAAAATAAAGTCATATTTTTCGATTTTTTAGGTTATAAAAAAATGGCCCTAGTAATCACAAACAATTTCATGTTGCGAACTTAGATGAGGACGACCAGATGGTCAATACCAACCAAGCGAGATACAGATAAAAGCAAACGTTGCTTAGCAAAGAACTCAGACAAATGAACTATATGGACTGTATAATTCCGCTACGAATATTTATAAAAATTGAACAATATGAAGAATTTACTACTTTCATACCGAATTCGCGTTGTTTAACTTCACTGCAAACCTCGATTACAATGAACTGTATGATTCAGTTGCGAATTTAAAACAATATGGACAATCTGCTATACTCGAACTGAATTTACAGTGTTTTCTCGCAGCTGTACTGAGCGGAGTACTTTTTGTTTTGCTTTTTAGCTATTGTGTCTTTTTTGTTTCCATTTGTTTGCATGGTGTTAGTGTGTGGAACCTCCCTGGGTGATTGCTTTGTATTGTGTAGGCATAACAGTATGTGTTATTGTTTTGCGGCTAACTCACCAATGCATGTGCTGTATCTATTTTCTCTTGCCCTTTAAAGCTATGGGTATACGTTTTGTGGTTTTTGACCTACTTAAAACTTGCTGAATTTTTTTTTTGTCTATAAACTGTCGTTGTACCTGGATTGTAATCAGCTTTTGGTTAAGGTGTTTTCACTGCAATTTCTCTACCTTGCATTATTGTATAATTGGCCCACTGTGCTCAGTGCTCGAATTTTAGATGGGACTGTAAGCGATAGCCATGACTTGATCGTGACCGGTGTTGGACCATGTGTGCATTTTGAATGCTGCTAGTATGACTGGTCTCATCTTGTGGAAGAATTGACTCTGTGGATAATTTTGTCGCTGGTCCATTCCTTTTGATGTGCTGATTCATGCTGCATCATTGCCAGCAGCCAGCCTTGTGAAATGGATTTTCATATGATTTGTAAGGTTCATTAGCTAGCAGCTGTACTATTGCAGTATCGAGCACATGTTTGTGAATCATGGAATGTTTTCATAAGTCTTTAGAGCTTGTATGTCAAGTATTGTGTAAATGCAATTGTTATTTGTTAGACTAGCACTGTTCAGTTAGCTTATGTGTCCACCAGCAGACTGTTACCAATCAGTGTCACAGTAGGCCTATATGTTTTTTACTTGCTATAAAGTCAATAATTTTTTCTGTACTGACTGATTTGCTTGTTTGGCAATATGGTAATTGTAGTTGATAGACCTATGGCTAATTTTGATTGTATATGTGCTTATGGAGACCACAATCCAGTAGATTGCAATATCAGGATCTGCAGTAACATTACTTGGATTATAGCTAGATAATTTCTGTAGTGTTTAATAGTCAGGTAGGAATTGTGTTGCTGAATTTTGTGATTGGAATATTTGTTAAATGTGGAAACTGCTACGAGTATAATACACTCAAGTTCTGGTTACTCTGTGTTCTCTGCTGAACAGGAGGAAGTTAGCAACTGTGGATTTGATAGTTGAGTAATCAAGGTCATTGAAGTTATTCGAATAAGACCACCTACCTTGCACTCTGGTGCTCTGCATGATTCCATGTAACCTACAATTAGGAACTATCAAGTAACATTTAGTAGAAAGACATTGCATAAAGATTACAAACACAATGCTAAATTGCTTGCATCACAATTTCAACCATACTGACATATGTGTTTACCAATAGTCAGTGGGCCTAATTCCATTTGAACGCCATTTTTTTTTAATTCTCGCACTTTTAGATCTATTTTAAAGTAAAATTTTCCAAGAAGAAAGGTTTTAGCCCCTTTCACTCTATCTCTGCTCATCCCCACTTTCTGATCAGGACCACTATTGTGTTTAAACCTCATACCAGCATATAGATTAAACTTTCTACGTTACTTGGATAAACAGGGCTTCAGCTGTAATAGCAAAAACAACGTGACCTCTACCATAGAGTAGGCTTGACCAGTATTGTGACAATAAAAGCTTTGTGACCCTCCGAAAAAACAATGACTTTACAGAATACAATCGAATTTGCTGCAATAATGAATAATTTACAGCTCGAAGTCAATATGTTGGTCTGCGGTTACATGAAAGCATTGTGAAAAAATATCAAGAACTCTTAGGAACATGGATAGAGCATCTTCCACTGAAATGGTAGATTCCCGATCAGGTCAAACCAAACACTATAAAAATTGGTATTCACAGCTTCCTTGGTTGACGTTCAGCAATAAAAAGAGGGCAGTGTGAAGCCTCTACCATATGTGGTAGACAGGTGGCAGCTTGACTTGAAGACCGAAAGGTCCCTTTGCAGTCTCTTCACCACATGATGAACAAAATGTAATTACAATTACAATGGTTACTTTCAGAAACAAGCTAAACAATAAACATCACACAGTTAAAAACTGTATTTGTAGTTTTGAAGGTCTTTACAAATGTTAACTACTAAACATAATCAGAAAACACTAAACTCGCCCTTAAAATCACCCAAAATTTCTCCTCAATGGTAGTGCCGCAACACAACATCAGGGAGCCTATTATGCATATCTTGCTTCAAGCGCTTTCTATGACTTAATAATCCAAGTCCTCATCAGGATCATCTTCATATAAATCTGCCTCATCAGGCTCGAAGAAAATTCGACCACTTTCTGATGAGTCCTTTGTGTAAGGAAGAATTAGTTTCTTTCGTTGGTTTTCTTCTTGTTCGGACAAAGTCAAATCGAACGTAATTTCTGAATCATGCAGGATTTGTGATTCCTGCGGTAGAATTGTCTTTCTTTCCGATGGAATACTTGGTGTGATGGTTATCGCTAAAGTTGTTGGGTCAACTGTGTAATCTTCATTTGAAAGTACAACTTTTCCGTTCTGTTTCTTGTGAATTATTTCGCATACCACCACATTTTGTTCTTTGAAATTTGAAGTTTCAATTATTTTGTTTTCACAAGATACTTTCAGCATCGTATCAGCGAATGTTGAAATCGCATCTATTTGTTTTGGGCTGTGTAATTGAGAGTGAAGCAAAGTTACAATACAATGAATGCCTTTGTGAGATTTCAAATTTTGCAACTGCCAAGAGCAGTTTTGTTGAGTTAGAGTTCGCATCCAAAAACTCAATGAGTCAATTACAACAATTACATTTTCAGGAGCATTATTGATGGCCTTTATGACATCATTATTGACAGGTTTCGTTGCATCCCACCCTAAAGCATTCGTAAAATCATGAACAACTACTTTGGACTCGTTGAAAAGCGGTAAATCCAAGAATCTTTGAGGTGAGATTTCAAAAGTACAAACATGGAGCTCTTGAGCAAAATTGCAATAACTTTTCGATAATGATAGCAATAGAGGAAAACCATTTGTATGGCAATCATCTATTAACATCATCAATTTTGATGATGGTTTGTTGTATAAAAGTTTCTCCAACATCATAGCAGTAATATGATACAAACACAGGAACTCCAAATATTCTAAACATTGATGCATTTTAAGTTTTGCAGATTTGTGTATTTTGCATTTGTAATTGCGTGCACCCTTTAACTGCGTACATATTATAATAAACTAGTATCTCTTTTTTGTATTTGCAAGTAAAAAACAGCATGCACAATCTGCATATAGAATCTGCAGATCGGCATCAAGAATGAAGGCTATTTGGTATAAGGACAGACATTACCAAAAATGTACAACATTAAATCAACTTGCCCAAAGTCTGTGCCTCTGATTTGGTAGTGCATGCACGCTTAGCATTTTACATGGAAGTAATGAGAAGAGTAGATGGAGTAATTTTGATTTTTTCAGAACTTTAAAAAACCACAGTTTCATAAAAATTAAGCAGCATGCCATGATCAAAAACAAGAACTGATTGCACTTTTAAAAACTCTGAAAAGTGATTTAATTATAAAACTAGATAAAAAAATAGCTAGTTTTGTATTAAGCCCATAAAAGAATGCGCTTGATTTTGACCCCGATTTGATAGAAAATGCGTGACATTATAAAAAAAAAAGTTAAACAATAAACCATGATAAAGTCCTTTTGTCGTAAAACACTTTCAATTACAAACTTTTAGGTATTTGCCTATTAATTTTTGCATCCTCAATTCCTATTTTTGATAAGACTGATTGAACTATGCACAATTCGTTTAAGATAACAACACTAAAGTCTCTTGGACTTGAAGAATGTGCAGAGAAATAATGCAATGCAAGTGGCAGTCACACTTAATTAATAACTGGAACATGAATACCGTTAAATAAAAGATAAAAATATCACAAAGCACCCTCAAAACCCGTCAAAACAATTACAAATGTGGCTAGCTTAAAATATGCTAAGTGTATTTTAATACACATTACTTACAATATTGAATTTTTAAAATACATAATGTTATAAACCAACCAAAAGCAACATTCAAATGTCACACAAATAACCCTTTCCTCAATAATTCCAAATAACTGACAACAAACCAACCCTAACCTTTGCGGTCAGTTTGCAACAGTAAGTTGACTTAGTTTGCAATAACTAGGGATGTACCAATTCCAAAATTTTTTCTGCAGCTGAATCTTGTTAAAAAGCCGATTCTTTGGTTAAGTTACATATCAATATGTCGGACAAAGTTATTTTAAGTAGAGCCACGCTTAGATTAGAAGCGACAATTGCAAAGGCAATAAAAATGCACTCACAAAGCGATAGCACCTACTTCATTTATTTGTTTATTTATCTCATTATTTGTATTTCTCTCTTAATTTAACCAAGTGTAAACGCTCTCGTAAAAAGAAAACTGCTACTGGCTGGTGAAAAAATGCAAATATAAAAAGATCTGATCAGGAAGAATTAGCAATGTTGTTATGTTTGAAGAATCGGTACAGTAAGTATTGACCACTTTTTATCAATGCCGATTCCAAAAAAATTGTCAATACTTTCCCATGCCAATTAATCGGCACATCCCTAATAACAACCCCTAGTAAATGCCCCTTCTTCTTGACAATTAAGTAACTGAACAATAAGTATGTTCACCACAAAATCTCTATCTTATGCATTTTGAATACCCTAACCAATAACCATTGAAGGTCAAAATATTATTGCAGAAGGTACCATCACTATAAGAATTTGAAAACTCACGAAGAAAGCAGACCTATCAAGTAGTAACATCTATCACTATCGGCTTCTGAACAAAACAGCAAGCTACACTTATGACCAACAGTTATGAGTTTAGAGTCATAGAGAAGTTTCTAACACCACTTAAAAAATTGGCACCTAGCATCTGGATTTGTTTTGTGTCCTTCTGGTCTATTGCAACAGTAAAACTGACGTCCTAAATTAGGACCTTCTTTTTTCACTGTGCGTTTAACACATTCTTCATTATGTCCAGAACACAAAGGTGGAGGCTTTGGTCCTTTTAATAGCTTTTTCCAAAAATTACTAGCTTCTTGGTTAGAGTTTTTAACTGTTTTTGTTGAGGGTTTTAAAAGCTCTAAATTAGCTGCTGCTGTTGTTTTAATTTTGTTTGATTGACTTTTGGCATCATTTGCGACTGAACAGTTGAACATTGAAGTCAGTTTCAATTGGGAACTTTTTGGTTTCTTAGATTTATCCTTCATTTTATCAACAAAGTTTACATTAAGCTCCTCATAATTTCTTTTTCTGTCATTATTTTCTTTTTTAGAGCCAAAATATGACAAAAGCTTTTGCTGCTTACCTCCAAATTCAGCATAAAAACTTGCACATAAACTTGGCAAAGTTTTTGAGGCATTTAGGTCAACTAAAAAAGTTGCTTCTACTGGACAATGATCAGAGCCAGAAACATTGGTTAATATTTCACACGATTTTACATATTTTGAAAACAACACATCACAAAAAATGTAGTCAATTCTGGTACCATAATTGGTTTCTCTTGCACGATTGGAAGTACACCAGCATGTAAACATATCAGATTTTTGTGGGTAAAAATATCGAAAACAATCAACAAAACAACCATTCTCGTAAATAATTTTGTCATCACTTGAGCAAATGTCTGAATAATCTCCATCATTAAATACAAAATTGTCAAGCCATGCTCGAGCTTTATTATCAAAAAATATAAGGGGATCTGATGGATCACAATGATCAATGAGCTTGTGGGAAGTATTTACATCACCTAGAACCAGAACAAAATTTCCAGCTTTGATTAAAGCTTTTGCTCTTTCTTCAAGAGCTTTATAGAAATCAAGCTTCATTTCAAGACGTTCATTGTCATCACAATCAGCTCTAGGACAATACACATTAATGATAACCAAATTTCTTTTTTCTCCATTAGTTTCTTGAAATTGATGCTGAGTAATCACTGTTCTTCCTTCTGCATCCATTTCTTTCAACCGATCACCAGTAAATAAGCTTGATAAGTTTCCATAGCAACCAACTGCAGTGTTTCCAGCATCATTTTCATACCCATCACTTAGCCCTGTTTGAGCTTTAATAGGAGATGCTGCGTTTTTGCAAAAAGTAACCACACCAGAATACCCTGCTCGTTTTTGAGAAAAACTGAAGTAGGAGTTATATCCTTCGATCAATGCAAAATCACTTGTTAGCATGTCTTTAGTAATTTTGGTTTCTTGTAAGCAAATTATATCTGCTTTTGTTAAACTAATCAAATTAGTTAGGTGATTTTTTGATGCTCGTAAACCATTGATATTCCAAGTTACAATTTTCATGGTTGGCACCACTACCAGTAGGCTACTCCACTTGGTTAAGTCAAATCACTATATCATGAATTACCATTACAATAAAATATTACAATATAGTTAGTTTAGAAGTAGGCTAACTACAAAACAAACTTATACTGGAAAAACCCATACCGGTAGCTTTCGCTTCGCAGTTTAATTAATTATCATCACATTTAACCTAAACAAAACATAAATTAAAGCTTTATATTGACTAACAAACTACAAATGCTAAGCAAATCACCTATCCAAAAGTTACCGTATTTATTCGAGTATAAGTCGCATTTTTTTGTACCAAAATATCACCCAAAAAGTCAGGTGCGACTTATACACGAATACATGAAGTGCATTGTATGCCATACAAAATTTTTTGAGGTGTTTCCTTGCTATCGAATTCTACACTGTCTCCTTTCATTTGATCATATCACTTATTGCCTTCCATGCGAGTAGCGTTGCACTTTCAACACTGTCACCTTTTTTTCATGTTCTAACACGTTTAGCTATCATTAATTTTATCCACTTATGTTGCGTTGCATCACTTGCCACCTTGATCGGATGCTGATGAGGATGTTCCAGAGGTAAACAGGGCTATTTGAAGACAGTGACAGCAGTGATGACTTCAATGGTTTTTAATTTTTTGTTATGAGATTGCAATGAATGAATAATGTTTTAAAAAATTTTGTCCTGTTTTTCATGTCAAAAATGTGGGTGCGACTTATACTCGAATAAATACGGTAAGTTTCAGTTAGATCTTTATCGCACATCAAGACTGCCAACTGCTGAAAAAGCACATAACTGGCATAATGATGATGCCGACTGTTAGCTACTTGAAAATTAGCAGAAAAAGGTTTTTTGCACTAAAGCTGACTCTATTAAATTTTTTTAACACCAGCTTTTATTGTTGCACATTATTGTCAACTTCATCAAGTGCAAGGCCTACTTGTAGATGGTGTTACTTCAGTGTTCCAACTAAGCTGATTTTTGTCAGTGAATCAGCAATTTGGCAGATCAAGTGGAAATAATTTTTGCCAAAATGATAAACATGACGTAAGAAAAGTGGGCAAATTTGTGTTTTGGAACCGGTATTATGACTTTCAGTTTTAGTATAGGCTACTTCAATAACAGATTGTTGTAAAATTTAAAGTACATAAACGTGTTTCTATACCTTTGAGCGCAGTTTGAGCACTCACCAATCAGCCAAAAAGTTAGTGGGAACACTGAGCTACTCACCAGTAAATTTGACAACTACATTTGTTAATAGTTTGCATGTAATTCCAATTGAACTTAATACACAGAAAGTTTTTCTGTTTATCACAACTGGCACGTATCACTAGCCTATTACTTTTCCCTGTAACTGTTTACATTAGCAGCAGTTAATTTCGAAAATTTTAGATTTGCACCTTACATGGTAGTAACACTACTACATCAGCAATCAGCTATTAGGTTAGTATATTCTGCTAAAATGATATCAGTATTGGTAGATTAGGCTACTGATACTGTACGTGATAGGGCAAAAGGCTAACAGCTAACTACCGATGTCTGGTACCATAGGTGTCAATTTTTTGTCAATAAAGCAAATTCCGATGGTGATGGGGCAATATTTTTTTGCCAAGTTTGTATTTGCAATATTTTTTTGCAAAGGGGCAATATTTTTTTGCAAAGTTTTTTGCAAAGTTTGGTTCAACTCACAATTATAATTTTATTTCAGTGTGGAATTTTGCCTCCAAATTTAGGTGAAGACCAAAAAAAGGTCTTTGCTGCAAAACTGGTGCTATTTCTGTTTGGAATTTTGTCTCTAAATTCAGATGAGGACCAAAAAAATTGTCTTCGCTGCTTTCTGGTTCTCTGTTCTATCTCAGTCCAGAATTTTGGATTTCTTGTTACACCTTGATTTTATAAAACAATTTTACTATATCTACATTATGGGGCTTGCTTCCGATTGAAAGCATGTATTTGCCTTGAGTGCCAAGTGGGCATTACTTGCCAAAAACTGAGGGGGCCAGATATATTTTGCCCCCTTCAGTGTCAGATTTGAGGGGGCGCTGCCTCTTTGCCTCTACAAAATTGATGCCAGTGTTTGCTACTAGCCTACCGGTATGTCTACAGTATCACATACCGGTATATACGTTAGGCTTCCAGCATGAATAAATCTTGCCATCTCATATCCACAATCTGTATTAGGCTATTAACTGTTATACTGTATAGTAGGCAAACTCAACTAAGGCTAGCACCTGAATAACAGCAAAGCCTCACAACTTAAAGCTCTGCTCTGGTCTGCTGAATCTGGAATAGCTCTGATTTCTAAGCTCTATCCTAATTCCTACTCACCACTGTCTGACTCTGTGACTGTCAGTGTCACACCAACACTAAATAAAAAAGAAACCACTATTGTTGAAAGAAATGCATTGATGCAGAGCCAGAGCAAGTGAAGCTTATTATGGAAGGACCACCACCAGGTATCGGTATTATAATAACAAACCTGAATCTTGCTACTATGGTATGTAGTAGCCCATCTTATACCGGTACTCACTGACACACTGACCATCAACATCTGACATGAATTGGATCAAACTCATCTGACATCGTAATATACAGTGCGAATGAGCTATCGCGATGCATTTCGACCTTGCTCAAGAGTCTCATCAAGCAAAAAGAATAGCAAAATGCTAGCCTGCTAGCCGTGTTACTGGTCAAAACATGAAAACCTACCGGTATAGTTTTAGGTTGACAATCATTGAATAGGCTAGAAAAACTTTAATGATTCTAAATTGCTTCTAATTTTTAGTTGAGTGTTTATTCACTAAGCAATGTGTCGCACATCAGACATGCATTCAGCTCGTGCTCTCCCTGTGATTTTTATCAGCCTATGAACATGTCATAAGTTGTTTGACGTCATAAAATTTGCATAGACAAAGCAGATGTGTTTATCGATGCAATTTTTACTTCCAAATTTGGTAATTGCAGTCTTGTATCATTGCAGGTTTGAAAGTTTAATGATACTAAATTGCTGCTAATGTTTGCTTCCAAAATTTTAGTGGCAGTTTTATATCATTGCATGTTTAAATGTGTTATTCTTTTCACTTGATGAAACCCTTGAGCAAGGTGGAAATGTGTCACGATAGCTCATTCGCACTGTATATTACAATAGTAAATTGTATAGATGAATAACTTACCGGTATGCTTCATCTGACATCAATTGGATCAAACTACTGCCATTTGCACGTGTAGAATATCATCTTATTCTGTAGGCTATCGTAAACTATTATCATCATCATCATATTTATTTATTTACCAAGTGACGTCATATCACAAGAAAAAACTGCAACTTCCTCTAGGTATATCACCAAAGCATCGAAATAAGCAATTCCTTTAAAACCAAACACACAAACTTGCAGAGTCAAAGCGATATTTAGTCACTTGGTGAGGAGACAGCGAAGGACCAAAAGGTCATCTAAGTCTACTGCCACCTCACCAAGTTAAGGTTAAAAAAAAACAGCTTCTAGATTTTCTCAGTCTGCTACTTTCTATGATAAAAAATTTTACGCAAAATTAAAACAAAGTGTTGCTAGGATATGTGCACTTTGTACAGTGTATACACAAAACTCACAGTCACCATGTAAAGAAAATGCAAGACAACATTAGAATTGTTCTGACTCTAAGCATACTAAAAAATAAAAATGCTGTAACTACAGATTGGATAGAAATAAAATTAATAAAGTTCATAATGCTTATTTATGTTTTATAGAATTTAAAGTGGGCAATTGGAGTGAAAAAAAACTCCTTGCTTTGTTTTGTATTGTTTGGCAATATGTCATTAGTACTGGTACAATTTCCAATACCAGTATATATCAACCTCAGTCAGTTATTGCAAAATTACTAATAATTCATGGGGACATCAAAATGAGAGATGACGTATTGTAATAAATGTGTGATAGATGAATGCACCAAACTCATGCTATTCAAGCAAAAAATAGGTTATTGTTGAACTAAAGCATAAATATGCAACTATGATTCCTGTAATTACTACTGCATTGCTAATAGAAAGCTGTTATTCTAGCTTTTATTGGTTTCATAGTTTGATAAAAAATGAGCTTTAACAGCTTTTTTAAATCTGTAGAATGAAACTTCTTTCATTCTGCTTGGAATTTCATTCCAAATTTTAATTCCTGCGAATGATAGAGACTTTTGCCCTAATCTTGTTCTAGTTCTTGGAAGAAAGAAGTTGTTTTTGTGGCTCAATCTTGTCTTATGTGTATAGCAGTTTTTCATTAGGTTAAACTCATCTGAATTTGCATAAGATAATACATTATTGTGAATTTTGTACATTAGCTTTGCAGTTTCCAGAGAGTAAATATCCTTGAGTTTTAAGCATTTAGCTTGATAGAACAAAGGATTAGTATGCTCACGATATCCACTTCCAGTTAACAATCTGATGCTTCTTTTTTGCAGAATAAAGAGAGGTGCTAATGTTGATTTTGAAGCAGTCCCCCAACTACTTATGCAGTATTGTAGATGAGAGTATATGAGGCAGTGGTAAACAGATCTTAAGGTTTGCTCATCTACAAAGTGTTTTAATTGATTAAGGGCTCAAGATCCCCTTGCTACCTTTGAACATTGTTTCTTGATTTGTTGTTTCCAGTTTAGATTGTCATCTATGAGAACACCTAGATACTTTATGTGATGTGATTGCTTGATTGGATTATTATCTATTGATACTTTGAGTTCAGGTTTACTTTGTTTTGTTTTGTTGTCACTACCATAAACTCAGTTTTATTAAAGTTAATTGATAATTTATTCACCTTGAACCAATTGCTTACATTGAGTAATTCATCATTAATATTTTGTTGCAGTGTTGAAACATTAGAATGGGAGAGAGTAAGGTTTGTATCATCAGCAAAAAGATGAATTGTGGAATTTGAGGCAAGTGGTAGATCATTGATGTAAATATTAAATAACAACGAACCTAGAGTTGATCCCTGAGGAATACCGCAAATAACATCTCTTGACTTGGATTTATATTGATTTACAATTGTATACTGTTGACGGTCAGTCAGGTAACTTGCTAGTAACTGTAATGGTAATCCTCTAATTCCATACTTTTCTAGTTTCTTGATCAGTATTGTGTGATTGATGGTATCATATGCTTTTCTTAAATCTAAGAAAATAGAACATGTAAAGAGCTTTTTATCCATATTGTCAAGTAGCTTATTGTAAATATCTAAAACAGCTTCATTTGTTGAGCAATTTTTCTTAAAACCATACTGGTTTGGACTAATCAAATTATTGCTCACAAAATAATTGTTTAGTTGATCAAGCAGACACTTTTCAAAAAGTTTGGCAAAAGGATTTAAAATAGAAATAGGGCGATAATTACTGCATAACTCTCTTTCGCCTTTTTTGAAAATTGGAACAACTTCAGCGGTTTTTAACACTTTTGGAAAATATCCTGTTGATATGCATGCATTAAAAATGTTAGTTAGAACTGGAGCTATAACAGAGCCTGACATTTTTATATACTTTGCAGGAATTCCTTGTCTTCCTGTACTTTTTGATGGATTCATAGCTCTGATGTAATTCACTACTTCTTCTTCAACTATTGGTTCTAGAAAAAACGAATTGCAACTACTCTGAATCAAAGATGTGGCATTAAATTTGCCATCAATTATAGCTGGTGTTTCGATTGTAGATGCAAGGTTAACTCCTATCTCTATGAAATATTTATTGAACAAGTTACTGATGGCCTGTGGACCTTGTGCACTTTCACTTTTGGAAGCATACATTTTATTAGGAATGTTATTTTTCTTCACATTTTTCAAGTGAATAATTTTATTTATAATTTTCCAAAGCGACGAGGTGTCATGCTTATTATCATTCACTAAATTTTTAATGTAAAGTCGTTTTGCATATTCCTTAATATGAGTCAGTATTGTGCCCATGTATTACTGTCATTTAATTTAAGGGCTCTTTTGTACAATAAATTTTTTTGCTGGATTGATATAAGGATTCCTTTGGATAACCATGGTTTGTTTTTTAGTTTTGTTTCCTTTCTACTTTGTTTTCGTAATGGTGCATGTATGTTTAAAGTCTTATGAAAAATGTCAATAAACTTCTCAGTGTAGTTGTCAATGCATTCCTCTTTGATATCACCTAATAGCTCCATTCCTTCAGTTAATTTGTCTAGAAATTTTTCTACTTCAAAATTTTTTGTATCACGAATTAGGGTGACAGTTGATTTTTCATTCTTGGGCAGGCTTAAATTAGAACACACCATTACTGGCAGGTGATCACTTACATCTTCCACCAGAATAAAACTTTTGTGTTCACCCACTACATTGTTTGTATAAACATGATCTAAAAGAGTTGAGCTTGTAGTGGTTATTCTTGTCGGGTGTGTAATTAAGGGAATGCAGCCTAAGCTATATGTTAAATTCATGAAATCTTTAATATTGATATCAGAGTTACTTTTCAACAAATCTGCGTTGAAGTCTCCTCCGATATAATACATCAATTTTCTACTATTCAATTTTTCAATGGTTGATTCAAAACCCTTGCAAAACTCTTGATAATTTCTGTTTAGGGTGTCTGTAAATTACCCCCACTATACATTTTTTGTTATTCCCTAAATCTAGTTGAATCCACCTATCTTCACAGTTAGGAATGTTTAAATCAAACTCCTTGCAAATTGAAATTGATAAAGACTCCTTAATAAACAATCCTACTCCTCCCCATCTTGTAGTTGTGCCTTTGTGGTAAAAATGGTACCCACTTAACTTTGCATTGTATACCTGTAACAATTTAAGTTTGGTTTCACTTATAGCAATGATATCAGGTAAGATATCATAATTTGTTAAAAGTTCATTCAATTTATCAAAATTTGCATTTAAGCTTCTTATATTCATGCAAAGCAAAGAAAATTTACACTTTTTGTTAATAATATTGGCTTCGGCCTGTGAGCAGTATTTTGAGTCAACCAAACCAGAATTGAAATCATTTAGTAAGCTTTTTATCTTGTTGTCTACCTGTAAGCATTTAGCTGGGAAAAATGAATTATTTGTGTGATTAATAACAAAGTTTAGTTTGTCATCATTTCTCATTTCATTTAACAATTGCTTATCATCTAGGGTTTGAAAAGGAAACAATTCACTGTAAAAAGTATTGAAAAGGTTTCACTCATTCTGTATTCACTGTAAAAGGAAACAGTTCACTGTAAAAAGTATTGAAAAGGTTTCATTCTGTATTGAAAAGGTTTCACTCATCAGCAACGCCTCCACTTTTCGATCAATCAATTCAATCTAACCTACTTACAGGCTTATTTCCGGTTCCATTTCCTGACCAGTTCTTCATCATGGAATATTTCCCATGATGAAGAAAAGTCAGAAAGATCACGAAACTTTGCTATAGGGGTTGTGACCAAAATTGGCGCCAATCGAAATTGGCAGTGCCAATTGACAACTCAAATTGGCAGTAACCAACTATAGGGGTTGTGACCAAAATTGGCGCCAATCGAAATTGGCAGTGCCAACTGCCAACTCAAATTGGCAGTAACCAAACTGCCAACTTGAAAGTGGCAGTTGTTATTTTCCATAATTTTCTCTGTGCAATTATTCAAGCGTGAAATCATTTTTAATTTTTTTTCAAGAGGTTTTAGTTAAAACGAATTTCCGTTTCTAAAGGCAAATTAGAAATCTAGTTTTACGTTTAATAAAATGCTATTTAAGAAGCATTAACAGCATTTACTTAAATTTTATTTTTCTCAGCTTACTACCAGTGACCATGCGGAAAAAACAGTTCTTCTGTAAAAAAAAGAATGAAAATACCTATGACCAAGTGGAAAAAGTTTGATGGTACGAAAGTTTACTCTCGCTTGGGGAGCCCACAAGCAGTGATTTTGGGGAGGGGGACAAGCAGTGGTTTGGGGCGCACGGCCCAGATTACCAACTGTTGTGCCAAACTTTAATGGGGGCTACTTTAGGGTTCTTAGGGTGAAGTCACGAGCAATCTTCGAAGATTTTGCATTTTTTCCCTAACAAACTAAATTTTAAGCCTATTTTGGTAAAAAAATAATGCTTTTAAAACGTGGCATAGTAATGCAATAGCATGATTAAACAGGCTGGCTAAATGGGTTATGAGGGCGGTGGTTAATGACAAAATTTCAGCCTTTTTATTCCTAACAGGTAAATTATAAAATCTAACAAATTTTAACCTAATGCGTTGGCATTAAAAAAAATTGGAGAGGGGCTAATTGGATACGATATGTATTGGTAATAAAGCTAAACTAAAAACTCTATACCCCCCTCCATTCCACACCACGTTTTCGAAGTTTACGTTAAGCATTTTGCATCAAGCGATCCCAAATTTGATTGCGTATTTTTAGCTGTTTCAAGCTAATTGCAAAGCTGCCGAAAAAGTGCAAAAATCGTGGTTTATCCCTTAATGTGCATTTTGGTTGCATAGCCAATGGAGATGCTATCGCTTCAGCTCCTAGCTGCGCTGCTGTTACCCGAGGCCCCACGCTGCGCTACTATTGCCAGGGGCCCCACGCTTGGATGGTAATTGCAACGAAAACGTAGCGTATAAGCCTACACCTTTTTGGTCTTCACTTTTTTCGGCGGAATAATGCAGCGAAAATCTGGTATAAGACCTTTTCGCTTCAGAGACGCATATTTATTCTTCTGTCATCACATTGCTTTAGACGGTTACTACTGGACGATCCGCACACATTTCTTTGCAATGACTGCTTCGCGCTTGGAAGAATCCGCACATGTTTAGGAGTGATCCAACGTTCCAGTGGATTTCTTTAAAATCTTGTCCACCGTCTTTGCTACTCGTTCGAAGCCACTAAGGAGAGTTGATATCGTAAAGCGTCTTATCCAAGGACACAACAAAATCCAGCGTTCTACACCCTTATATCATCACAACGTAGCTGATTCAACACTGTCTATATAATCATTAACTACTGACTTAGTTTTTAAATCACCCTGTATTTTAATTAATAGAATAAAACAACGTATGAAAGGCAAAAACCACGAAAGAAACAGCGCAAAAACATGACTAAAAGAACGAACAGCAGCAGCAACAACGAAACACATTCCGAAGTTCCTTCATCGGCATGAACCAGGCACTCTGCGTCTGTCTAACCACACGAACGCAGAGTACTTTATTGGGTTCTGTTTGCAAGTATTTCGTGAGCTGGGCCACCACAACGGGTAGACAGCTCGGTCGGTGGACCCCAATGGGAAATACGCGTGAAGTGTCTTTCCCAAGGACACCACACATTGCCAGTTTGGGAATCGACCAGGGGTTAGCAACCTTTCGATCACCAACACGACGCTTTGCCAATGAGGTATTGCCGCCAACATCCGTAGTGGTCGCAAAAAGCTCACTTTTAAAAACAGTGATTGGAAAAGCGAAACAAACACTGGCAGCAAAAGCGAAACCAATAGTACTTTCAAAAGCGTAACACCGTTTGTGGTAATTGCAAAATAAAATTCACATTAAAAATAAAGATGAAACTTGCAATAACAACCAAATTTTTCAACCCCCAATTTAATAATTTTTTGGCAAATTTGAGGTATAACGCCACGAGAAGTGACGCAAACAGGGGTGAAGCCCTCTTAGCAAATTTCCAAAAATATTAGGAACTTCACCAGAAACTAAAACTTGTCGAGTGTCTACCATGCAAAAAAATAAACTTGGTATTTTGTTATTAGCAATTTAATTCTTTTAAATGGCTCTAACACGAGCTAAATGTAATCTTTTTATGCACAGCTTGGAGAAGATACGTCACATGTCCATAGTTTAACTGCCCAAAGTAGGACGAATACGAAATAATATGGTTTAATTTATGGTGCAGTTCCACTGGCGATAACTCGGTTTTACCGAGCTGTAACGATTAGATGCGGCCGATTATGCGCCTGGACTTTTACGCGCCAGATTCAAATTTTTAATTTTCGCCAAAAACTATTGGAACAATTTTTTTTCTAATTTTTGCATCATGTTTCTACAATATACATTTTTTGTCTTTCAAATTTGTCTTCATTTTTGCTTTAAAAATTAATCTTTCTATCGCGTATTACAGCAGTAAAGAATCAGAAAATCGAAATAGGTTTGAATTCTTAAAATTCCTAGCGGTGAAAAAAAATCGCCACACTTAACAAAAAAAAGTATAAAATAAAACACATTAAGGAGGCTAGAATAGTAAAAGAAATTAACCACGAACTGCTGTAACGTAACTATAGTGTATGCCAGTATGCAACTATGCGTCGGACATTGTTTGAAAGGTATGCTTTGCAACCAACATCTTCACTTTTAGTAATTTTACTGCAAGCAGCAAAGCATAGGTAGCACAGGCGTAGCCAGGATTTTCAATTGGGAGGGGCCAAACTTTAAATCACATGCAATAACGTAATCAGAAATTTTTGAAAAAAAAAACTTTTTGGAGGACAAAGATACTGTAGAACGGAAGACCAGCAGCATTGACTTCGTAGGGCATTTTAACAGGACTTTACTAAAAAAAGAGGGCTTAAACCAAAAGTGAAAATGCCTAAATTGGAAGTATAGTAAATAAACTCGTGTAATTCAAACGTAATATAGATGTACAGTAGGTCTGGGGACGGAACCCTCAACTGCCGGAGGCTATGGGGTCTGGGAGCTTTTTTGTTGAAAAGAAAAGCAATTTAAATGCCATTGGATTACATTTCGCATGAGTTAGAGGCATTTGAAAGAACTCGATTTTTATCATGTAACAGCCAATTACAAAAATTAAATTCTTCAATTCTCCTTTTACTTACAATTTAAGTCCAAAGCGCGTTTTAAAAGCTACTCGAAGATTTTCAATAAAATACTCGAGAATTACAATAAATAATAATCCATTTGAAGATTTTCCTTTGACATTTTTGTTTTGTCATAAAAACAATCAGTTGTAGTAATTTTTCTTTTTTTTTTAATTACCATTTAAAACAAAACTTTCCGCCTGGGTCAAAATCCTACAGCCGAATTCTCTGCAATTTAAGTATTTTTTGTTGCTCGGCAATAAAAAATTACTACTACTGTAGGAGTACATGTACAACCATGGGGCCCAGGCCCCTCAAATCAAATTTAATAATTTGCAAATGAGCATTTCCACTCGCTAATTTTTTCAAAAGTTTACATCGCGTAAAAACTGGCGAGGTGAAGGAGCATTGTCATTGAAAAATGGTACAATAGATGGTTACGACCTACTAACCACTGCCCGGGTCGGATTCGCGCGGGGCCTCTGACTTTGGAGATTTTTGCATTATCTTCCAGCCAAATATACTGTAGGTGAAGACCAAAAAAAAATCTTACATCTGAGCGCGGGGCCTCTGGCACTGCGGCATATGGCAAATCCGACCCTCGTTATGCATTAAGTTCATAAAACGGTTAGATAAGGGCCTAAGGTAGCAAATTTCAGGACAAAAACCCTTAATATCAGCGGGGTTATATATTTATATTGGTTGGCAAAAACTGAATTGAGGGGCTCCGTGGTCGTCAATATTTTTGTTATTTACTGTTTACATGCGAAAAATACAAGGAACTGAAACTGAAGAAACAATATGCTTTTTTGTCACATTTTTATCATTAGTGGCATTTCAATTTGGGGGGGGGGGGCGGACCCCCTCTGGCTACGCTTATGATAGATAGTACAATTGCAAGATGATCCCAAAATATAGAGACGAATTTCTCTGAAACACTCAGCAATTTTTTACATTAACTAAAATAAGTGGTGTATAACCTTTTGTCCAGAATAAAAAATGTTCAAAACATAGGCATTTTCTCCGGTTTTACATATTTAGAGGATAGAATCTTCTATTGAAACAGTAGACTAAAGTCAGATTCTCGGTCGGGTCAAATCTAAACACTAAAAAAATTGGCATCCACAGCTTCTTAGTAGCGTTAAAAGAGAATTTGCTTGTAAACCTCCACCGTTTGTGGCTATATAAATTGCTGCTTGACCCGAAGAGCAAAAGGTCCCTTTGCAGTCTCCTGGCCAAGACAGCTGAGTTAATAAAGATGTAATTGCAATATTATTTACGCTAAAGTTGTTGTGGAAGCATTATGAGTGTGACGGAACACAAAAAAGTATCGGGCTTGCAGTTATACGCGTAAAGTATGCAACTGAGGAGGTAAATAACCTAACTATATTTCAAATATTCAATTGATTGCTTTTGTTATATTTCTTCGATATACGGCTATTTTAATGTTAGGCAAAAAGCAGGCGTAACATAATGTGAACTGTTGCTCTATACGTAACATGTGAATGGAAAACAAAAAGATGAGATCGTTTCATGTGTCGGGTTCTTCAAAGTAAATTTCAGCTTTGCTTTAAACCTCAATAAAAGGATGGTTTCGCAAAAAATAAACAAACTAAAAACTTATCAATAAATTTTGGAATTGAATCGGAGTTCACTTCTTCAGTTGCATCTATAATTGCAAGCCCATTCTACGTTCATGCATTTGGAATCAGCTAAGTCGGTAAACATGCCGTAGCCTAATTACGTCAAATTGCACAATATTTCTCCGCAACTTTTCTAGCTTTCTGACACCACTAAACACCTTTCATTCTAAACAAATGTTCACCAAATAACTTTATAGAAACTATGTAGGCAGAATAGTCACAGCAAGCAAAAAAGCTAATTTTTGATATACACTTGATCGGAACCCATCAATTAAGGCAGGGGCGTCCAACAAGTGGCCCGCGCCAAAGGTTTCTGCATCGATTGGTTGATTGATACTTCCGCGCTGTGAGTTGCAGAAACATCCCACAAAATCCATCGGAATGACCTTTTTTTTGTGTGTGTGTTCACTTGCTTTTTGGCAGAAAAAAACGATCAAAACCTGAGTGAAGACCTTTTTTTTTTTGGTCTTCACCTAGTTTTTGGCAGAAAAAAAACAATCAAATCTCAGTGAAGACCTTTTTTTTTCCGAGATCACCACGAAATCCATCGGAAGACTTTAGTTTGCGAAGAAGAAGATAAAGTAAGACTAAATTTTGGCCCACGAAACTTTTGGAACAGCAAATTTGGCCCGCGACTGAAAAAAGTTGGACGCCCCTGAATTAAGGCTACATCGCTGAATGAAATATAAACATACATAACACTTTAAACCTTGCGAATTAAAATTAAACGAGGTCTGAAGGCAAAATCAATGGGTATATCTAAAGTTAGGCAAATCGCATAAGACTAGATTGGCGTCGATTCCATCCTTCTTGACCAAGCCGTTCCAGAGATAATCTACTTCAACCACGACGTCGGGCCGGTAGGGGCCACTCTGATTTTAATTTTATTGGCAACCCTGGCCTTGATAGCACTGGCGACGCCATCCCAGTTCTAACCTAAAGCAACGCCGCATTCAGCTACTGCATTGAGCCGCTTCGCTGCTCTCTAATCAGCTTGATCTTGTCAGTAGAACAGATTCGAGCTGGAAAAAAGAGAACAAAATACAGTAGCCTAGGTAACAAACGTTTAAGAACAAGTAAAAGTAAGGCTAGTAGGCCATTGCTGGCAACTTAGTTGGAAAAACTCATTCTAGGAATCTAGGGTCACAAAATACTGTAACCAAAAACAACAAACTCTGGTACTGGTAGTCTTATTCTCAGTCTGACTTCATAGCCTAGTAATAAAAGCCTTATTACTACGCTAGGCTATGACTTAGACTGAAATGTATCTAATACCTTGATTTTTACTAAGATCGCTAGACTGCCAAACAGGGACAATACCAAAAGGTGAAAAAGTAGGAAAAGGCGGAAATCGTGCTAAAGGGCGGTTAGGGTTGGCAACCGCTTTTTCCTACTTTTCTGCCTTATAGTCATGTCCGCCAAACAGCCTTTTCTTTGTAGCAGCTCGGATCTGTTGTGCCCATAAGATCAAAGTGATTAGTGTGCAGCGAAGCAACTCAATGCAGTAGCCTAATCGCGGCATTGCGTTACGTTAGAACTGGGATGGCGTCGCTAATGCTATCAACGTCAGAGTTGCCAATATAAATTGTAACATTAAAGGCCTCTACATCGTGTTTGAAGTAGAATAACTCTGGAACGGCTGGGTCACGAAAAAAGAAGCACTACCATTGATTTTGCCTTCAGTCCTCGTTTAAGCAATATCTATACTAACCATCTCTTTGTTGATGCAAAGGACACATCCATATCACCTTTTCGACCTTCACAACACTGACACCAACCGAGCCAAGTCAACTGACCGCGAACAAACTGTCCGCGAACCAACCGTTTCGTCGCAGTGATTTCGCCACTAAGTTGAGGGTTTGGGCAAGATGGCTCTGGGGATAGTAAAATGTTTTTAGGATCGCCCGTCTCAGCCAATCGGCGTTGTTCACGGTCAGTTGTCGTAGACCCGACACCACCGCATGATACCAACGCGCGCATGCATCGCATTCAACCTAATAAACAATACCAATAAAAAAACATTAACGGTGGTAAGTGAAAAGTCAACTTTCAAACGGTAATGCAAAGCAATTCCAAAAAACAGATTTCTCACGAAGCAGTTATTAAACAGTGAACACACAATTATACGTCATTTACAAGGACCAGTATTAAAATCATTAGGAATCTGATGCTAGAATACGTTCTTTTTCGGAGATTTTTGATGTGACATTTGGACTAATGTACGATCCAAGAAATTGTTGATTCAAAAGCACTGTTGATTTACGTGCAAGATCTTTTTTTCCAGCAAATTCGATGGTGAATTAAATTCGTCACGTACGTATCATTTACTGCTGTTACCGCGCGATGGAATCGTGGAGAACATTTGCCAATATCCTCGTTCAGGAACTGAATCACAGGGTCAGGGGTACTACAAGAAGAGTTAACCTGTAGTGTATAGACAAAATAGGTTGCGGCCGTAAAGTTGGGAAGGTTCATATGGTTCGGAACGATATAATCCAGTTTCCTCCAAAGACATAGAAAACCATCTCATTTTGCATAGACATGAAAGTATTGCATTTCTAGATGTTATAAAAAAAAAAGATTAATTTCGCCAATGTGAAGAAATTCCATCGGCGAGCAAGTAAACTACGGCCAGAATCAATAAGTGCCAGTTCATTGCCAAAAACGTCGGCATGTTCACGGGCCCAGTACATCGCAAACTACACCATCGACTTATCACAGAGAAGTCCAGGGACAAACTTTTTGCAATACTTCAATACTTCCTCAGGAAGTCAGGGAAACATACCCATTCTTTCCTTCCCGATCTTCCGTCGAGACACATCCAGCAGTCGTTCTCCATGTATTCTGCGTGCAAAACATTTTCTAAGTTTAACTCTAAATTCAAATGTAACGTTTCCAAAAGCTCAATGCCGCAACGCAAGTTTAGATGTTTAACTGATGGGATATAGAGTATTAGCAACAAATGCCAAAACAAACTTATTTAGTGTTTAAGCAAACTTTCGAAACGAAATGACGGCAAAACATTCCTTTGCCCAAAAATTACTTTTCGATATTACCGGATTAAGTCAAGTTCACCGCTGGTTTGTTCTACATTTTTCGCAGCATATAGCTTTGGCAAAGAGTTAAAATATCTGGTACTATCCGTAGATTAGTTTCGATTTTGCAATTCGCATTTTTAGCTCAGTCAATGCTTATTTGCTTACTATCGAAAGCAGTTAAATGTATTCGCATTACCACAATTAATTTTCTGAATTCCCTACGCAACAAACAGATTTGAATCGCAAACTACACCATAAGTTTATTTTTCGTAACGTACTTTATAGTTGGTTTGATGTTTTATATAGTTGTTCATATATTCTACAGCCCCTCTTTCAAAACATTTTTAAAATATGGTTTTGCAATTCTTTACCAAATCAACAACAGAAAACAGTCCGAATAGTAAAAATCAAACAATTATTCGCCTTTTACTTTTTTTTTTAGTCTTCGTAAGCTTGGTTCATTACTTTTAAATGATACATTGTTCTCCGCACGATTAGCGCTTAAGGCCTATAGTTTTTAGTACAAAAAGCGCTAATGCAGGCTCGAAATGCGATTTGGCGCATTTGCAGTGGATCCGAAATTACTCTGTTTAAACGCCCTATCACATTATACCAATAATTTAATTTCGTTTTCTCATTTTTACAATGCGTCCTATTCTATTTACCTGATGTAGCCAATATTCGGCATGCATATCGTAATCTGAGCTATTGCAAGTATGGTTGAATGTTTCCAAAGCAGACTTGCATTGGAAATTTTGACAACTCGCTCAGCAAATTTCTCACAATCTATAAAACAAAAACCTTTTTGGATATGCAATCATCCATTATCCTCTCAATACAGGCATGAGAGCATTGATCTACTGCTACAAGGACTTGATAGGTCTGCAACCATAAACGGCTAAAGGCCTGCCATTTTCAGTCAGGAGTCTTAACCATAGTTGGACGATTTTCATCGCCGTTTCATGTACAGTTTGCATAACAACATAATATTTTAAAATAGGTCTAAACAACATCGGAAAATATCTGGATGAGTGAAAGACTAAAACAGTTTTGTTTTTCAAAGACAATCCAACTTTAAAAAAACAATTAAATCTGTTGTTGTTACCAGGCCAATCAAAGTAATTAATTTTGGGGGGGCGCTCTGCATCATGACCAGTGATCACGCTACATCTTAGTTACCTCCAACATATATATTCCGCAATTTCAGCCGTCTTGCTGCTGTGGGTACGATATTATCACCGGCTGCCAATTTACTTCCTTCAGCTCCTCGTCAATAGACCTTAATTGCAGAAAATTACTGAAAATTGACAAATTGAATAACATCAGCCAGAAAAAATAAATTTTCTCGTAAAACGAGTAGAAATAAGATACCGTGTGCTTTATCAGACCGATGCTTTAAAAATGTTACTCTACAACAATCAACCGAAATTTTTCTATTTTCTTTCTCCTATGATTTAAACAATAAAGCAGAAGTTTCATAATAATAACTTTATGCTATTCTTAGGCCTTGAGAGTTTAAGCCATGCTACTACTTTTGAAGCAACATTCGACCTTGAAAATTAATAAATCCTTCCAAAAACTTGGGCCTCAACATATATATTAGAGTTTACCTGAAAGCGACAGACGCACTTGCAGAATTCTCCAATTAGATCTAAACGGATCTACCACTGCAATGTGTTTCGATGGTAGATGTATGTACTAAATAAAACAAACAAGAACATTACCACAAATTTACTTTAAATATTATAAAATACGTACACTATCACGCGTACTAAAACCTTGTGTTTAAATAACAACAGCACAAGTCCCAAAAATCATTGGTCACACAATCTAGCTCATGTTTAATAGTTTCAACTAGCTTCGCTTTGGCATTGAGCACTATTTGTAGGTGCTGTGAAAATCACACACATGTAATCTAAATTTTTACGATTAAAAACAGTAAAGCCTGATTCAAAATAGAAAAATTTTTAAACGTTTCGTACTTGGCTATGTCCATCATCAGTAAAAATAAAATCTTATTCAAATAGAAATAAAATATTTTTCAAATTTTTTTGATGATGAACATAGCTAAGTCCGAAACGTTAAAAAATTTTGGTAGTTTAAATTTACTTTGGATAAATTTAAAATTAGGGCTTTACTGTTTTTAATAAAATTAAATAAAACTGCCATGCAATCAGTACTGTAAATTTGTATGCTTTTTATAGCAATGCATCCATACTGTTAGAACCGAATTTTAGAAAGGCCAATAGATTTACTGGGTGGTGAAAAAAAAGGTTACAGTATAAATAGATTGAAAAGTACTGCTGTAGCTTTCGACTATTAAGTTTTTTTGTGAATTGTGTGAAAAATTCTCTCAACATATTATTAAACGAAGTTGCCAACATTCGATAGGCCATAGGTTCTCATAGTGCTCCGAACAGAGCCCCAGGGCCCCACTAGAGAAACCCAGGGGTTCTGCAAGGTATTCGTTTACTTTTTTGTTTTTACTTAGAAATTTATTGTGGGGCTCCATAAATAATGGTCAACCTCTTCAAGGGCTCCATAACACCAAAAGTTGAGAACTCCTGCAATAGGCAATAATACTACAATAAAAACTTCTGTTTTAATTTACATTCTTACCATGAAATTTATTCAATGTATAAATATCGGCGATCGATTGTGCACTGACAAAATTTTCAATGGTAATGACTTCTGCCAGTTGATTTTGAAGAACAATTGTCATTGCAGGGAACAGCATCTTTTGCAAATAGAATAATGTTACAAATTTCAAACACAGTAATATCTGCAGTCAAATTTTGAAATCAAAATCATCCATATGAATTTTTGTTGGATGTAGGGGTTACTTATTTAGTACTTTTGTTACAGAGGATACCATGGATGTACAACAGTTCTAATAAAATAAATCATTTTAAACAAAGCATGGTCAAGAAAAGATGGGTTTGGTGGTATCTAACAATAATGTGAATGTGGCTTTACCCAAACTGGAAGACACCATTACAAAACACATTATTTCCAAATGCCTAATGCTGACCTTAAGTCTTCTCCCACCATCTCTGACAGCAATAACCTGATACAATAGCCTCAACCTAATGAACATCAATTTCTAATATGTTGCTTAAAAGGTAGGCAAAAGAAGATCTCACAAGCTCACGGATAGTGATAAGGATTTTTCTTTTGCAATGAAGTGCAATTAGTTATTCTTAGACAGCTCGTTGAGTGTTGCAAAATCACACGTTACTCTTTTACACTGTTAGAATCACCTCATAAAACTCCAACACCAAACTTCTTTAACGAATACAAAACAGCATTTCACTATTTATTCCAGTACTCATAGGCATCGATTCTTTGTGGATTAAGCAAATTTCGAGGGGGCAAAATGTTTTTGAGAAGTTTGGTTAAACTTAATAATTCTATTTCAGTCCGGAATTTTGCCCCCAAATTCAGGTAAAGACCAAAAAAAAGTCTTTGCCGCATTTTGGATCTATCTCAGTCCGTAATTTCGGATTTCTTGTTGCCAAGTGGGTATTACTTGCCAGAAAACCAAGGGGGTCAGACATACTTTGCCCCCTTCAGTGTTAGACCTGAGAGGGCACCGCCCTTTGGCCTCCCATAATTGACGCCTATGCCAGTACTTGATTAAGTGTAAATTCTTTCACAATATTTGATATAGCATTGAAATGAAATGCTTTTTCCATGTCGCATCACAAAAAAATTATCAACAAATTTTAAAACGTTTTGAAGTTTTTTAAAGCAAAAATTGAACGCATTGAAATCTGAAATGTGCATTGCCACACATTGTAGTTGGGCTTCACAAATATACTACAAAATAGTTACAACATGATGGCATTCTTTCACGCAACTTACCGTCACTAAACATTAAAGTAGGCCCATTGGTATAGGTATAGTTGTACTTGAAGGTGTCGATGGCATATTTTCTGGAGAGCAGTCTCTATTTGTTGGTCACAGGTCAATGTTACCAGTGCCACTAAGCTGTTTTTTGTTTCAGAAAACAGCGATTTGTTCAGTGTTGGATCAAGGGAAAATATTTTACAACAATATATGATATGATAAAAATTTAGTAGTTTTAGAGAAGTCTACAAATTTGTAGAAGTAATAAAACTTGAGCAATTTTGTGATTTTGCAAAACAAAGTAACCATTTTAATGTGATTTCGATGACATTTCTCACTTTTTTAAAACCATTTGAAAGTTAAATTATAATAATACTTAAAATCAAAACTTATTTGAAAAAATCAAACTTTTGTATTGTGTTCCCTCTAAGTTTTCCTCTACTGAGTAGGTGCCGGAAAAAGTGCGAAAGTGTCCGAAAGTTTTCACGAAAATGCCTTACTTTTGGCTTTGTGATGCTACAAAATACCGATCTCCAAAAAGAAAAAAAAGGTCATCGTGCCGTGCTGCAAACCGATTTTTTCTGCGATTTGGCAAGCAATCTCAAAAAAAAAGGTCATCGTGCTGCAGATCCGATACTTTCTGCAATTTTTCGGGCTCTGACGAAAAACAAACGCCGAAATTAAATGTCATTTCACGCTTGTGAAGATAAAAAACACTGGAATTAAACGCTGTTTTGCACTTGTGAAAAATGTGTGCAAAAATACCGAAAAATTCTTCGCATTTCTTTGCGCTTAGAGGAAACACTGCTCTTGCATACTTTTTGTACAACCGACTCGCTTCAATGAGGTAGTTTTCAGATTGATCTGGCAGCATTTTCATTTTACATGCAAATAGTGATTTTTTTTCAGTCAAAAAAGACCATACAAACTACTGTAACTTCAAGGGTATACAATTTTGCATAAAATTGTGATATTTGATCATAGTAGGTAACTTATTCTACAATTTTTCTAGCCTCATTTTGCAAAATAGGCTACATAGTTTTTTTAAGTACTGCTACAGTAAGTTTTTTAACTTGAGCTCCAAGGCCTAATTAAACCATAGCACAGATGCAAGTGGAAAATAGCATGTGGCTGTTAATACCTTTTAAATTCAAATTTTAATACTGTAAAGCTTAAAGATACGCTTAAGACACAAAGCAACCAAAATGTGACGTCATTAACAACTTGCAAAGAGTCAAACTTTTGTAAGCAGTTGCTCAACTTCTCTTGCTTGTAGGCTTATTAATTTGAATAAGAATTATTGAATAGGATACTCAATCTAAAAGGATACTGTATTAATACTAAATGACTGACTGGATTTGTAGAGTTGCACTTGAAGTTTGTTTGGAAATGACATACAGTAAACAGTAGGCCTATATTTACTATATATGATTTGCATAGTATCCAGTATCAGTGCCAATAGAATTTTGGCATTGTTAGATGCAGGATAGCCTTAGGCTACCCAACTTAAGCTGGCCAAGTTAGTAGGCCTACAGTATTTTACTTTGTTAGCCTTTAGGAAAACTAAATACAATGCCAGGCTAAGTTTGAATATCATCAACTATATCTAGGCAGCTAAGGCTGTAAATGTGTTCTAATTTCTCATAACAATACTTGATCTTTCAACAGAATTTGAACAGGTCATTATCATTGCTTTGGTACCCTTTTTGAGCTGACTTTGAGATGCGAAGTTTGTTGCTGTCAGTAGGAGTCCACTGCAGAAATTAAATAAGCCGACTATTATTTTTATGTATTTTCTTTTATTTAATTATAATACTCACTTTACCGGTATTAATAAAATTTTGATTTAGGGGTTAAATTCCAACTTTGCACAGAACTATCAATATGCAAATAAATAACTGAACATAATTTCAGAGGCTGACTTTTTCTCAAACTAACTGCAAAAACTTCACTACCAGTATATACATAATTAATGACAAATTCAACTTTCAGATTCACTTATAACATTGGCAATGGGAATTAAGAGATGTCCATTTCAGAACAATTATGTATTCTAGAATAATTCAGAATCTTTTTTTTTTTTCAAATCCAGAATTCCAAATTCTTAACCGAATCCTAAATCTTTAAAATGGCTGTCAGTACTATTTTGATATCAATTCAGCACGTAACTCCTCAACTACTGCAAAACAAAAAAAGTCCAACATTTTGTTTCATTTTTATTGAATGTATAGCCAGGAAAAGGATTCCAGCACTATAAATCTCATGACAATGGGATATTCTCATTCTGCAATGCTTCATCAGTTTCTGTGAATTTTTTGTTTTAATTTTAACCGTCATTTCTAGTTGATTTTAGGGAAAGAAAACAGGCCTGCAAAGAGGGGGGCTTAGCCCTCCAAAAGAAAATCAGTTAATAATACGTGTGTAGTGTATATATACTGGCATATATATTAATTTGCTCCCCCTCTTAAAATAATTTTGCCCCCCCTAAGCACTTGCTTCTAGTTGCTGGCCTGAAGAAACCGAAGCATGTACAAGCAGTGGCGTTTCAGGGTCTAAAAGGAGGCATGACCCTCTTAAATCTTACAAACAGAGGAAAAAATAAACTCCAAAACATGTACAAACAGTACATTCCACACTCATGGCCTCCCTCAATTTTTTTCCTTGCTATGCCAGTGCTTAAAAGGATTTCAATAAAGCTTTATTGCATGCAGAATATTCAAGGCTCGAACATGTAAGCCCATTAATCAAGACCGCAAGTGTGTGCCTGCATAGTAATCAAGACATGCGATTAGACCACATGCAGCAGTATAGTGCAGTGTGTGTTGATATTTACATACATGCAGAAGCGCAACGTCTGAAAAGATTTATCGCTTGCAGTTTTTCTTCACACCTAAACCGAATCCTAAAAACAGAACCGGTTCAAAATAGGATCCAGTTCCGTAGGATTCGATATTCTGAAATGGACATCCCTAACGGGAATCTTCACAAACAGCTCTAACCAGCTAAGACAAACAACTGTTTAAGCTCAATCCTGTACCCTGGTACCACTACCATAACAATTAACATGTTTAATTTGTTTCGGTATTAAGGCAACTAGTACTATAAACTCTTTCCTTCACGATTATGATGTGATAGCATACCAGTACTAGGCCTACAATAACACAAACTCAACCTTCCTCACGTTCGAGTACATTATGACAAAACATAGTCTATGATAGCTCTAATGAGTAATACAGAATACCACTTCAAAACTAAAGCATACAACGCTTCCTGCAAATTGAATCCAATGAAAAAGCAGGTTATCAGAGCTGGCCTGATGTATGAAGCAAACATTAGCAATCGCAAAGGCTGGCAACCTTTGAGAGTGACGTTAGTTATGGGCGACCACTCACAAAATGCAAAAGTTGGCGACATTTCAGATTTGCCAACCTTTGCTTCACATACAAACTTGTCTTCAAACAGCGGTATTGGCAGTATTAGAGTGTGTTTTTTCCAAGATTTAAAAATAAGGGTAATTGGGTGGGGGTCAATCTCTGACTCAACTTGAGGCTTACATTAATGCAATAATCTAGTAGCCTAGCTTACTACATGAGTTGTAACTCATCGACACTGTTTAATATCCTTCTGCTGTTCTTCTGCTGTTTTTTGTTTTTTCTTCTTCATCGTTTATGATATTAGCATGTCATGCTTATTACCTTCAGTTGTTAGCTAACCCTCACTCTGTAGTGTCTCTTTTTGCAGAATGCGAATTTTTTTTTTTTTTTTTTACATTGTTTGTGGTTAATATTTGGTTGGGTAATCTTACATTTGTGAGGAGTAGGGTAATCTTATTACTGTGGTTGTGCTAAGTTAGTTCGTGGCTGGGTTGAGTAAACCTTACTTGTGTGGTACCACATGCTAGCAATGCTGTGCTTCTGACTTGCCTGTTTTAGTCATGCGCTATTTGCTTGCTAAAATTTCTGTTCTGCCTTTTGTTGTTTGTTTGCTCAATTTGTCCTGTTTGATCTTCAATGTTAACGGACTTTGAACATTAGGAACATGGCAAAGAGTTGATGCTGTTTGTACTAAAAGTACTTATATCTTAAAACATTAAAATAGAAACAAAGTAAGGGTATAATATTCTCTATGGTTGATTTTTATATTGTATTTCGGCTTTTATCTGTGCATGTTCTTAGGCACACACTTCTTTTGTGACATTATATATATATATTGCTTCACATCCAGTGTAAACACACCTTTAGTGTTTAAAGGACTTTACCTTGGCTAGAACTCCAACTAATCACAATAGGCTAACCTTTTAAAGCACCGGTACCGTAAATCACTAAGCAATGAGTCGCACATGCATTTAGCTCGTGCTCTCCCTATGAATTTTATATGAACACGTCATAAGTTGTTTGACGTCATTATAAAATTTGCATAGACAAAGCAGATGTGTTTATTGAAGCAATTTTTATTTCCAAATTTGGTAATTGCAGATTTATATGAGTGCATGTTTAGAATTTCAATGATTTTAAAATTGCTGCCAATTTTTGTTTCCAAATTTTGATTGCAGTTTTATATCATTGCATGTTTAAATCTGTGTTATTCTATTCGCCTGATGAGACCCTTGAGCAAAGTCGAAACGCGTCGCAATAGCTCAATCGCACTGTATATTACAATAATAAATTCTGCAGATGAATAACTTATGCTTCTAAATGCTGGCCGTAAAGATGGCCTAAGCTACTGGTCGAAACAAGAAAACCTAGGCCTATAGTTTTAGATTGACAATCATTGAATGAAATTTTAATGATTCTAATTCGCTGCTAATCTTTAGTTATGTGTTCATTTACTAAGCAATGTGTCGCACATGCATTTAGCTCGTGCTCTCCCTGTGATTTTTATATGAACATGTCATAAGTTGTTTATCGTAATTAAGTTTTTGATATCGTAGGAATCAAAGAAAATACATTTTTCAAAAGTAACAGTGTCTAAATTGGACATATAGCCTTGAACTTATATTTTTGGTCATCATCAGATCATCTACTAATACAATCTCAGAATCTGTAGGCCTAATCATTTAATGTGAATATTTTTGTTTTTCCACCCTGAAGCGTGTTTATTCCAGAATGAGTCTGATTACACCTGCAAAAGCATTCTATTTCCTACTGGTACAGCATCATCTAATACTAATAGGCTATTTTACTAAGTGTACCATACCAAATGTGGCGCATTTCAAATTTGGTAAATGATAGGTATTATTAATTAATATGCATCAATGCATGATCTGTGATGACAACAATCCTCACTTACCACCAAAAAGGTGGCAGGTGATAAAAACAACAATTTCTGCAGTTTTAACACATCTGACTTAATAATTTTCATGTTAAATTAAGTTAATTAAAACATTCATTTAAAACTTTAGGGGTCTACAAAATATCTTCTTTTCATGTATTCATAATACTTTCTCAAAAGCAAATAAAATGTCATTAGAAAGTTAATATTGCCAATTAGCAGGATCACCTGTCAATAAAACAGCCATCCAATTATTGGTTTTAACAATCGCCACCTTTTTGATGGTAGTTGCCAAGCGCTCACTGCCAATGCTCAACTGCCAACTGCCAATGCACAACTGCCAACTGCCAATGCTCAACTGCCAATGCCAACTGCCAACAAAATTGGCAGTTGCTAAAACGCCAACTTCCATTGGCAGTGCCAACTGCCAACAAAATTGGCAGTTGTTAAAACGCCAACTTCCATTGGCAGTTGAAACTGCCAATCGAAATTGGCGCCAATTTTGGTCACAACCCCGCCTCAAACTTTGCGCTAGTTTCATGCAGAAAAAGCAAAATAGTTTTGGCGCGGCGCAAAACCCTTTCAACAGCGTAAATTAGCAGAGGTGGAGTCGAGGACACTAGGCTCAAGGCCAAGGCCAAGGACACAAAAAAATCCCGAGGCCAAGGCCAGCCTTTTCGAGGACAGACCCTCTCGAGGCCAAGGACAGGAATGCTCGAGGCCAAGGCCAAGGACCAAGGACACAGCCGCAAGTGTTCTCCAAAAAAAGGTCTTCAAAAAAGTGTTTTAGGCAATCTCCAATTTATAGGCGTGGCCAGAATTTTTAATTGGTTGGGGGGCCCAAAACACAAATCACATGCAATGACGTCATGAAATATTTTCAAAAGAGAAACTGTTTGTGGGACAAAGATATCATAGGATGAAAGATTTGAAATCATTGCTGATTGGCACTTAACCAGGATTTTGCAAAGGGAGAGGGCCTTATAAGTAATAGTTGAAAAGTGCAAATATCTAACTTTGGAGACGTGTTGAGAAAGCTAGTGTATCTCAAAAGCATCACAGACGGGAATCTGGGAGCGGAGCCCCCAGCCACCAGAAGCTTCGGGGGTCTGGGGGCGAAGCCCCCAGCCATTGGAGAATTTTTTGTAAGTTTTTTGGAAAAACAGCTGTTTTAAAGGCGGTGAATCATCCAGCCAATTCTAGTGGTTTACAATGGCTAAAATTGAACTATAATTTTTGATATTTTTTGTTTTAATTTTGGGACTGCGATTGCAAAAATATTCAACAAATACAAAAAGATGTCCCCCCAAAAAAAGTTTTTGGAAACTCTGAGTTTTGTTTTTCCCGCCAAAACCACTGTAGGCCTAATGGTTTAGAGAACTATGGTAGGCCTAATAGTTTAGAGATAGTTTATTTCTAAATAGTTTAGGCCTATCTATCTCTAAACTATTCGGCCTAATAGTTTAGAGATAGTTAGGCCTAATAGTTTAATAAGATTACAGTAGGCCTTATAGTTTAGAGAACTGTGGTTTTGGCGGGAAGATCAAAACTCAGAGTTTCCAAAAACTTTTTTCGGGGGGACATCTTTTTGTATTTGTTGAATACCTTTGCAAACGCAGCCCCAAAATCAAAACAAAAAATATCAAAAATTATAGTTCAATTTTAGCTATTGTAAACCACTAGAATTGGCAGGATGATTCACCGCCTTTAATCCCTTTGAATCACATTTCGCACTTGCTCAGCGCCATTTGAAAGCACTAGATTTTTAAAATTTGAAAGCCAATTGAAAAGATGAAACTGTTGATGCTCCTTTCTCTTGCAATTTAAGTCCAAAATACGTTTAACATCTTGCATTCTTGTGCTAAATTTTAATTGTAAGTGATTTGGTTCAGGTAGGGGGAAGTAAGGTGCATTGTTTCTTGTTATTTTTTAACAGTAAATATAATAATCCACTCGAAGATTTTCCTTTGAGATTTTTGTTTTGTCATGAAAGTAACCAGTTATAGAAGTATATGTTCGACAAGGGGCCCAGGCCCCCTCAATTGATGTTCAATGGTTTGCTCAATCAGCATTTTCCGTAGCTAATTTTTTTAAAAGTATTTTGTGCGTAAAAACTGGGGAAGTGGAGGTGAGTTGTTGAATTGTTATTGAAAAATGGTACAATAGAAGGTTACGCCTACTAACAATGTTATTGCCGGGCCGGATTTACATCGCGCTGGGCCCCTGGCACTTTGGGGATTTTTGCAAGTTCTTCCTGCCAAATATAGGTGAAGATAAAAAAAGCTCTCATCATCTGAGTGCGAGGCCCTGGCACTGTGCCATAGAATAAATTCGGCTCTGGTTGTTACATTACGTTTATAAAAAAGGTTACATGAGGGCCTAGGTAGCAAATTTTAAGATAAAAACCCTTAATTTTACCTGGGTTATACATTTAATTGGTTGGCAAAAATTTAACTGAGGGGGGGGGCCGGGCTCCTGGTTTTCAATATTGTTGTTATTTGCTGTTGTAAGCGAAAAATGCTAAAAAGAAACTGAAGAAACAATAGGCTTTTTTGTCACATTTTTGTCATTGGCGAAATTTTGATTGAAGAGGGGCCCGGGCCCCCTGCCTCCCCTGGCTACGCCAATGCTCAAATAGAGAAAAACAAAAAAGGTGGTCGCAAATTTTCCGCGAGGCTTGTGGTGTTTTACAACAAATTTTAACGGTTAAAAAAATAGTGCTGTCCTCGAGCCGAGGACAGGGCAATTTTCGAGGACTTAAGGCTTCGAGGCCAAGGCCAAGGAATGGAGGTTTCGAGGCCAAGGCCAAGGACTTGAAAATGTGTCGTCAAGGACTCCTTGAAGCCAAGGACGTCCTCGAGGACTCCACCTCTGTAAATTAGACCATAGATCCTTCATATAATTGGTCATACAGAAATAATTTATTTGCCGAATTCAATAAATTATATTGATAACCCAAAAAATGAAACCCAAAATAATCTCATCAGGAGACTGCAAAGAGATATTTTAGGTCTTACCGTCCTTTGTTCTATTTGAATAACCTAATGTTAATATTGAAATGACAGGCAAAGTTAGGAAAAACCAAAACATGAAAGATGTATCGAGCTCAAGTATTCTACCGGTTATAAAAAGCAAAGCAACTTTACTATTGCTGACCGACAAAAATTAAGCAAAATTTATGATACGGTTGCAAACCTGACAAGGCAGGTCTCAAATCTACAAAGGAGCCTGAAGAAAAGCAACCAGAAAATTAAAGAACTTAAATCAGAGAATGAAAAACTCAAACAAACCGTAAACATAAACACTCTTGAGATTGATAACTTAGAACAATAACCAGAAGAGAGAATAAAAATTTATTGTGTACCTGAGCCTCAAAAGAAGAAACATGATGGAGAAGAAGTGGTTGTTGAGCTGGCTGAAAAGCTAAGTATCAACATTGAAAGTTAAGATATACAGAGGGCCCACCGTTTGGGCAGAAAACGATCACCTATGGCAAAACCCCGTCCTATTATTGCCAGGTTTGTCAAATACAAGCATCGAAACATTATCTTGTTTCCAAAATCAAAGCTGAAAAATTGCGACAATGGAAAATTTAATAAAGCATTCATATTACAGAAGATTTGACGCTACTTCGCTCAAAACTTGTGAATTACATTAAAAAGGACTGCGATGAAAAATTTGTTCTCGACCATACATATAACGGAAAAATGAGAATGAAACGGTCTGCTCGAGAGCAAAGTGTCGTAACTGATGATGGTAAAGACGAGAAGGTACCGGCAACTGGATCGTGATTTCGTCCCTAGGTGACCTATTTCGCCTGATGTTGATGTGAACTTTGCTAACTGGACTACAAACCAATGCTTATTATTAAGGATGACCACTATGACAGTACAAGTAGTGATTCTAGCAGCGAAAATGATGTTTACTGTAGTTTGGTTGCTTCTCGTAAAACTAGCTTTTGGTATGCACTATTGTAATGAAAACTTTGGCAAAATGGAGAACCAATTAAACCTATTTGCATTGTGCTTGCAAAATCATGCGTTACCGCAAATGACCACACCACCTGCCCTAATTACACGCGTAGTTAGTACAAATCCTGTTCGACTTCTAAAATTCGAGATAATCCCTTTGAAAAGAAAAATTTCGTCAGTAGTTGTTTGCTTTGCGACTCGTGAATGGTTAAGACAAACATTTGGATTTAATGAGATCTAAAAACTTTACTTTAAGAACTTGTGATGGTAACTCAAATTATTGTGATTTTTTAAATAATTGCGTGTATCATGATATTTCGTCTTTAAACTGGATGGGAGCTTGCTGAGAAGCTATCTCAGTGAACAACCGACGCATGCTTAATGATGAAATTCTCAAAAAAAACAACCTTAAAAACCTTTGCTTTCCCGTTAAGAAATTAATTGGAAATATCTTCTGGAAAAAGAGGGTTTGAAATTTCAAACATAGTCAATTTATATTCATTTAATTGACAACATACTGACTGATCATAACAAAAAAAACAACATTCTATCCAAGCTTAAGCCGTTGGTTGGAACTATGTCAAAATATTTGTCTAATAAATATCTACTAATATCAAAAAAACTGGCAACTAAAGTTAAGCCATTCAAAAAATTGATATTTGGGGGGGTCACTGGGGGTATGGCACCCCCAAACTACATCAAAAAATTTGACTGTTAAATATCTACTGTTATCAAAAACACTTGCCCCCTAGGTTAAGCTGTTCAAAAAATTGTTGTTTGGGGAGTCCATTTGAGGGTCCCGGGGGGTGTGGCACCCCCAAACTATGTCAAAATATTTGTCTGTTAAATATCTATTGATATCAAACAACACTGACACCCTCGGTTAAGTCATTCAAAAATATTGATTTTGGAGGGAATTCATTTGAGTGTTCTCGGTAGGGTGGTACCCCCAAACTGTTTCAAAATATTTGTCTCTTAAATATATACTGATATCAAAAAAACTGGTGCCCTAGCTGGAACCGTTCAAAAAAATTGATTTTGGGGGCTCCGTTTTGAGGGTTTTCCCCGGGAGAGTCGCCCCAAAAAATTTTGGCAAACAAAATTGCTATTGCAGCTCAACAACTTTACACAAAAATTAGATTTCGATGTTTTCTGGTTTAGAAGAAGAGCGTACAAGATTTAGGAAGAAAGAAAAGGAAAAAAGGAAAAAAAAAGAGAAAGAAAGGAAAAAAAAGAAAAAAAACCTCATGCCGGCCGAAAGTGGGTTGGTATAAAAGAAAGGGTATCTTAAGACATATATTAGTGAGAAACATTTTTTGCTGTACTAAGCCGTTTTTAAATAAGACGGCTTTTTACGCCAAACCTTTGGGTCGGTTTTCGGGTCCTAAAACCAAAGTCACATAACAAACAATTGCCTCAAAATTTGGTGCAGACATGTAACTCATTAATCTCAAACTGCTGTCAAAATTTGAAGTAGCTAGACCAAATCGTTCTCGAGTCATAAGCAAAAATCCGAACTCGTTAGTATTAAAATGGCCGAGTAAAAACAAAGAAATGCGCGACGCAAGCTTCGGTTGTTCCAATAATGTGGTACAGTTTAAAACAGATGATCTATTTATCTTGCATTTTAATGTGCGCAGTCTGCAAAAAAATATTGACAATCTAATTACCAGAGGTGGTGTCGAGGACACTAGGCTCGAGGCCAAGGCCAAGATCACAAAAAAATTTCGAGGCCAAGGACAGACCCTCTCGAGGCCAAGGCCAAGGACCAAGGACACAGGCGCAAGTGTTCTCCAAAAAAAAGAAAGGTTTTCAAAAAAATTTTTCAGGCGATCTCAAAAAAAGGTCTTCAAAAAATTTTTTCAAGCAAAAAAGGTCTTCAAAAATTTTTTTTCAAACAATTTCCACTTGAGGAAAACAAAAAAAGGTCTTCGCAAATTTTCTGTGAGGTTTCTGGCGCTTTCCAACAAAATTTCAACGGCTCAAAAAATAGTGCTGTCCTTGAGCCAAGGACAGGGCAATTTTCTAGGACTTGAGGCTTTGAGGCCAAGGCCAAGGACTTCAAAATCTGTCCTCGAGGCCAAGGACGTCCTAAATTTTTCTGAAACACTGGATATCATTGCAATATCAGAAACAAAATTTACATATGGTCACGACCTCACCAAAGCTTTTGATACTGTAAATCACGATGTTTTGCTGGACAAAATGAAAAATTTCTATGGATTTTGAGGACTGGCCTTAAAACTAATGCAAAGCTATTTGAGCAATAAAAAAGAATAAACAAAGGTGGAGAATTGCAAGTTCGATTTGACAAAAATTGAATATGGTGTGCCACAGGGTTCTTTCCTTGGGCGACTACTTTTTCTTCTGTATATCAATGATCTCCTTATGGCTAGTCAACTTGACACTATCCTAATTGCTGATGACACTTTCTTGGCCATGTCAGACAATAGCGTTTCTAAATTACACGACAGAGTGAATACTGAATTAAGAAAAATTGATCTGAGGATGGAAAAAAAAACAAGCTTCAGCTGAATTATTCCAAAACTCATTATTTACAGCTTGACAAACAACTTAATCGCTCATGTTTGACAAACTTTAATGTATCCTTGAATTCAGTCGATACAAAACATATCAAATCCCTAAAATACTTAGGAATTTATTTATATTAATGAAAACCTAAATTTGGTCTTGTCACATTCACCATCTTTCGTTACAACTAGTACGTTATTCTCAGTGACGTGCGGTGATGCTTCTGGTTGGTGAGGCACAATTTTTTTTCACACACATGTCAGTGCCGCAACTAGAACGTAGTTCTAAGGGGGGCAAAATTTGTTTCTGATGGGGCCAAAATTTTTGGGTTGGTTTAGTTTTCACCAAGTTCTCTGTTGATATCCAAAAAAAAAAAGGTCATCGCGCCAATATGGTCTACTTTTCTCCGAGGTCTCGGTTGGTTTCAAAAAAAAAAAGCCACCATCTTGAAACTGCTGCAAGGGTAACGAAAGTTTGGGTAGGTATGCTGGGCAGTTTGGGGGGAGTTTTGTTTAAGGGGGCGCCGCCCCCTTTTGCCCCCACCCTAGTAGCGGACCTGACACGTGTTTGCAAAAAAATTATTCAAGACAATGAATGACAAGCAAATAACTGTTTTCATGGCCATTAAACGAAGACCAAATTTTTCGATAATTAATTACTCGTTTAATCTCTGTTGTTCATTTACAGCCAAACCAATTCTTCAAGTTTCGAAAATCTATAAAGGTAGCCAATTATTTGACTTTGAATGTGAACATGATTGAAGTTTTGGTTCTTGCCAGGTCACAAAAACCAGGTTGCAGTCTCAACATTATTATTTGCTAAAAATATGAAAGCAGAAATGACGATTTTTATAGCGCAACCACTTTTTTCTTGAGTATGGTAGTACTCTTTCTAAAATGAGGGATTCTTTCGTATTGATGTCTCGAGCAAATCTTTTAAACCGGTTTTGTTCTAGCTAAAACATCAAGTTTAGTTATGGAAAAATCTCTCAGCTTTAAGACTAAATTTTCTTCCATTTTAGTTCATTTCCTCGTAATAAATTGTTTTTATTTCGCTTGAAAAGTAACTTGTTCAATTTCGCAATGAACGAAAGACTACAAAAAAACTGCTTTGACTTTTTCTTATTCTATGACGTCAAAGGTGAGGCGTGCCTCAAAATTAGATTTTAAAGCATTATGCGTTGTCCGCAATTTGTCTGAGAGAAAAAGGCGTACTTTTAGTTCGTTTATTAAAATTTGCTTGGCTGAAGTGAGGCACAATCGAAAATGCCTCACTTCGCATGTTTCGAGCGATGCTCGCTTGCGTGCATCGAGAGATAGCAATTAACCGAATAGTTTGGGCGTTTTAATGCGAAGAGCATAACATAAAAGCAGTGAATACACAAAAAAAGTAAATATGATAAAAATTAGTAAAGTTTTTGAGAAATATTTTGATTTGCGTGAAAACATTTTATTTTAATTATATACTTTTAATTTTGTTTTTCTTTGTTCAATTCCCCTGACCGCACGTCCCTGGTTATTCTGGATTGTTTTATGAACTTGAAAATTTTTAGATCGGAAGACGCTGTGTATGTTATATTACTCGTTCATTTACAGTCGTACTCAAGACGGCATAGGTAGATGAGGTACGGCAAACAAAACACTTATGGAAGAATTCAATGTGAAGCTAAATATTATAGTTTGTACAATAATGTATACCGGTAGCAGGAAATATTGTCCGGTGACTTCTTTATACAAAACCTTAAATTTTTTGAAATTGGATGACATTTATCTACTTGAACTAGCCAAATTCTTGAATCAGCTTCATCACAAAAAATTTAAAACAGCTCTCAACGACGATGTCGTTGATAATATCAAAATTCACAGACACAATACTAGAATAAAGCATAACTTGTTATAATTTAAACCTCGCGTTCAAACGTCAGTAGGTAAAAAGTCTCTGACTTATACAGGAATTGAATTGTGGGGAAAAATTGAACCTGAAGTAAAAGAATTACCTTGGTTATCATTCAAAAAAAGATAAAACAAAAACCTATCTAAAACTATATATCATTTTGACCTTCTTTGCTCCATATTTTTGAAATCCATCATTTAACTGTGTAATATTGTGTATTAATTTTCTCTTGCCGTAATACCAGTTGAACCAAATAATTGACCAAGCTGAACATATTCTTTGTCACCAGGTATGATGTAGATCTGTATTTTATACCTTTTAGCCCTGATGAAAGCAGTTAGTTTACTGTTGAAACTTTGGCTGTTTTTAAGTTTTTAGTATTAGAAATTAGCCTTGACACCAGCAGAACAATAAAATACAGATCTACATCATACCTGGTGACAAAGAATTTGTTCGGCTTATTCAGCAAAATCATGGAGTTGTACAACTCTAACGTACTTAAAATTTCCCGCAGGTAGGCTATTTTAAATTGGGGATTGTAGTTGGAAGACATCGTTGCCACTTATGGTTTAACCACGAATGTATCCGTCAAAATTTACTTCCAAAAAGTTTAAGATTCAAGAGCCTCATTAACAATTACAGAGGCAGATCATTGGCAAGAAAACTTGGTTTTAGTTACTTGAAATTGAAAATTGAGATGTCTTACCAGCAAATTCTAACCGCTTTGGCACATATTAAAGGCGGTGAATCATCCAGCCAATTCCGGTAGTTTACAATAGCTAAAATTGAACTATAATTTTTGATATTTTTTGTTTTGATTTTGGGGCTGCGTTTGCAAAGGTATTCAACAAATACAAAAAGATGTCCCCCCGAAAAAAGTTTTTGGAAACTCTGAGTTTTGATCTTCCCGCCAAAACCACAGTTCTCTAAACTATAAGGCCTACTGTAATCTTATTAAACTATTAGGCCTAACTATCTCTAAACTATTAGGCCGAATAGTTTAGAGATAGATAGGCCTAAACTATTTAGAAATAAACTATCTCTAAACTATTAGGCCTACCATAGTTCTCTAAACCATTAGGCCTACTGTGGTTTTGGCGAGAAGATCAAAACTCAGGGTTTCCAAAAACTTTTTTTGGGGGGACATCTTTTTGTATTTGTTGAATATCTTTGCAACCGAAGTCCCAAAATTAAAACAAAAAATATTAAAAAATATAGTTCAATTTTAGCTATTGTAAATCACTGGAAATGGCTGGATGATTCACCGCCTTTAAAGCATTAGAATTTAAATTAGGAAATCAACTTTCTTCCGAGATGTTTAGACAGCTTATCTCTCATATGCAATTCAAACTACAGCAAACTCTAAATGACTCAAATCTTAGGCATTAAAAATTGATTGAAAAAATCGTTGACAGGTATCGATCAAAATCGCTTTTGCCTGACAAACCAAAGAATTGGGTACTAAACCTTTCAAAATCCAATCTAAAAAAGGGAAACTCAAGTTTTAGAATTGTGTTTAAATTTTGCCACAGCACCAAGAATAATTCCGAATCATCAAATTTTGGCTGGCTTGGAGAAAGGAATTTGGCATTTACCCCCACACGAAGTGGATCTTGTAAGAGGTAAAGTCACCTCGTTAGTTAAAAGTCATAAAGCTCTGCAGCCTACGTTAAGCCGAGAAGAGAGAGAAGCTGTCTACAGCCTAAAAAAGCGAGAAGACATCGTCATAGTAAAGGCTGACAAAGGCAATACAACTGTTGTTCTTGATCGCGTTCTTGATTGTGCATTATTTGTTTTTTGAGACGACTGTAAAGTGGCAGCTGCCAATCTTTGTTTGTTAATTTCCGGCTCTTTGGATGCAAGACAAAGGCGATTCCACATGCTATTACTGTTTGGAACTATTTAAACGTGCTTTGAGCATGGGAGCTCAGTAGTGACAAAAATGAGTGAAGTGAACAGTGTCAGTTTTTGGTGAAACGTGTTAAATGCTGCTTAACTTGGGTAAATTGCATTTTGCAATCCCTTCCTCTCCATCCTTGTTTATAGAATTGACTATTGACTGTGAGGAACAGTCTTGTAGATTGGAAGAAAGGCCCTGAATTGGTCTTTACATCGTATTTGAGACTACTTCGTTTTTTCTGTACTTTTCTTTATTCAATATAATAATAAATTTCATTGAAAAATCTGTAAATCAAATGCTCAGCTGTCAGAAGGAGAAAGGGATTGGGAAAGTTTGGCATAGCTCTCCTACACGTCATTGAAGTTGGCTATAATACTCCGCATCGTTACCCTGCAGAAAACACAAAACGGTTCGGATTGGCAAGTCTTAGCAGATCTTTAAATTTAAGAATTAAGCTTTAAAGAGAAACGGTTTGGCAAAATGACACATATCGCAAGACCTGGTTATAAAAACTTTGTCGTTCTCATCAATATATTGTGTTTATTATTATTTGTAATTTTTTGTAACTGAGATATTGTATAATTCACAAAATTTTAAAATAGTGGAGTATTATTTTCATTATAGCATTCAACAGCTTATGAAAATGAATATTATTTCATGCAAACGCAGTTTATTTCGAGAATCAGCAGAAAAAGGACTATTTTTAGAACTACGACATCTAGTAGCGTTCGCAGGATTTTGAAAAGGGGGGGGGGGGGGGCAGAAACTTCAGAAAATTTGAGAGGAACATAGATCAGAATTTGAAATTGTCACACTCAAATTTCGTCCTATTTTTCGCCCAAAATCAGGTGAAGAGCAAAAAAAAAGCATGGCCCAATATCCCCCCCTAAATACGCCTGATGACATCATCAATGACGTAATGATAATGCAATGTATTTATCAGTAAATAAAATATTTTATTTCAGCAAAAGATTAGCATCAATAATGAATACGCAGTACAATGAATAGAATACGCACAGTCGCACACTGATAAACATGCATTGTGCTCAAAACTGCAAAAAACTCCTTAGGTGCTTCTGGCAAAGGCAAAAATGACGTCACTTCTGGTTATCCGGCTGACCCCAAACTTTCTGAAAATGTGTGTAATTAAATTTGATTCAAATTCAGGGTGCATCACAGCAAAACTTTTTAGTTTAGGAGCTATATTAAAATAACTAAGAGCGGGGGCAAATTGCCGCCCCCCCCCCTGGTACAAATAGGGTTAAAGCGCGCTCAGGCGTTTTTTTCTGTAAAAGCATGTCGTGAAATCTTAGTTGATTCAAAACGACGCTTGATCTGGTTCTGCAAAATTGCCAAACGATGCCTATATCTCTGCAAGTAATGACTGTGTATAGCAGATATTTGTAACCAACTGTTAGGATCGAAAATTCAGGTATTAGGATTGAAGTAGAGCGTGTGAGTGCGACTGGTTTTACTTTGTTATTGACTTTTGATTCTATTTCAATACGGTTTTTAAGCTTTGATTCCATTTGAATCAGGGTGTAGGTCAGGCTGATCCTGGTAGTAAAGGCTGTGGGGCAAAGAACTAAAGTTGGAAGATTGGATCAATACTCAACTGAACATTTAAGTTGGATCAAACTCCTGGACAACGATAGCGAAACCGGAAAAAGGGACAATAAGTCGTCGTGCGAGGGAAGCCAGGGTTGGAAGGCGAGATTATTGCTTCGATACTAGTCTCCAAAGGAATCGGGAACTGACGAGGGTGATTTAGTCTAAAAAATAAACTTCGCCTTCCAACGCTGGCTTCTCTCATCAAGGATGGCAGTACGGTAAGGTACGTTCAGAATTTGTGTACTGTGTACCTCACACCATGAACCGTACCATACCAGCGTACTGTACTTCAGTTCAAGTTTTGAAGCGTACCGTACCAACGTATCATACCCGTACCATTACAAAATAGGCGTAGCGTACCAGCGTACCGTACTTCTTAGCAAAACTTGAGGCGTACTGTACCGTACTTACGTACCGTACCGTACTGCCATCCTTGCTTTTAGCTACTCGCAACTTTAACTGCCTTTAAAGTCACTAGCTTATAAATCAGCGAACTCAATTCACACATTAGCGTCGGTTTTAGTGGTTTTTTGCATCTGTGTGCGAAAAGTCTGGGGTTTTTAAGAGCGTACCAACGTACCGTACCCGTACCTTTACAAGAAAGGCGTACCGTACCAACGTACCGTACCCGTACCATTACAAAAAAACGTACCGTACCAGCGTACAGTACTTCTTAGCAAAAATTGAGGCGTACCGTACCGTACCAACGTATCGTACCGTACTGCCATCCTTGTCCCTCACATTATGACTTACTGTCTCTTTTTTTATGGTTTCGCTGTCGTTGTCCAGGGGTTTGATTCAAGTTAAATGTTCAGTTGAGTATTGATCCAATCTTCCATCTTGAAAATTTGATCAGATGGCATAATAAAATGTATTAAACACTTATAGGAAATCATATCTTCTGCATCTTTTGGTTTTTATTTTTTAGTTTCTATCTTAAGAGGTTAATGAGATATGGCAATTTTGTGATTTAGGGGGGCGCGTTTAGAATGTGTGTGGATGGAGGGTGCACGAACCCTAAATGTTAATTAAAGTTAAAAAAATTACATGGGTTATTTTGCACTGAAACACACCTTTTAAGCCCCTTGAAGAAAAACATATCGAAAAAAAGTTTTTTTGAACAACCCTAAAGCAGGGCCTGCGAAAGGGGGTTTCAGGGGGTACATCTTACCTGGACCCGGGCCTAGGGGGGCCCAGAAGAGTTCAGGTTTTTGCGTTAAAGGGGCATTGAAGTCTAATTTTTGAATTTTAACACCAAATTTATAAAAAATATTTGATTAGCTACGTTTTTGTTCCGTTTTTTCATTGTTTGAGGTTAAATAGCTTCAAGGAAAACGATTTTGAAATAAGGGAAAAAATTTTGCAGGGGCAACACTTCATCAAATTTGCATAAGCGATTTCAAAACCAACTTTGCCAAATTATAGGTCTGGGAGTGACGATGTGCCTTTGGCAGGTTTTCTGCTGTGGCTTCGGTACTTAAATGAGTTTTTAAAAGTGAAATTCTTCTTAGTAGTTTAAATCTGCACGTTTTAGCACAAGCGTATTTGATTTAGTGCACTTAGAAGAAAAAATAAAAAGTAGGCCTATTTTTGGCCTAGTTGTTCTTTGTAATTATTTGGGTAAACCAACCTGTATAAATTGCTGTAGGTTAGACTAGACTTTACTGTATTTTATAATTTCTTAATAGGCTAGGCTTACATACCGTAAGTAATGATTAATGTCAGCTAGCGTGTAGTAACCCTTAGTAACAGTGACACCAAACGTAGACAAATTTTTAAAAAAGTGAAAGAAATTGTACGAAATAAGGGAAAATATAAATGCAATAATCTTTTGATGTAGTAATCGTAGAATTCTGAAGTTGAGCTCAAAAATTATTTTAAAAATACAAATTTTGTTTCAAATGCAATAAATCAATAAAACTTAGGCTTCAATGCCCCTTTAAGTTTTGGTATCGCACCACAACACCCTAATCAAACTTGTCTATAGTAAAAATATCAGTCAGCCTATTCGGTACTGGTAATTGGTCGCTATTTTTGCTACACAGCTTTTAGGGCATCCAATAGTGGCCGATTTGATTAAAAAAAGAGGAAAATGTGTCAAAAGCCACACATTTGCACCGAAATTAACGTATTGTTGCATTTCTCTAACTTGAGAGCCCTAATTCTACAGCATAACAATGTACGAGGGCCCACATTTCCAGAGTTCCAAAAGCATTTGTTTTCAACCGTACTATACTGCTGTCATTAAGTAACTCACTCTATCTGTATGAGTTTAATAGGAATTTGGGTTTGTCACGTCTGTGATTGCAGATGACTTCTTTAAACTTTTGTCAGTAAACTACTTGGATTTGTAGTTTTAAAGTCATTATATTGTATAATATTGTGTCAATGTCATCATCCCCACTTCACATACTTTCTTTCATGTACCGGTATATCACGTTTTCTGCTTGTCAAATTAAGCAAGTTTGGTGCTGGGATGTTGATCAAATGCTGTATTTTATGCTCGAGAAACATAAAAAGTGCTAAAGCTTCCGGGGCTCTGCCCTTGACCCCGTTGGGGGAGCTCACAGCGCTCCCCCAGACCCCCTAGCTGGATTTAAACCAATTTTATGTCTAGTTGTATTTTTCATAGGTCCTTAACTGTATGCAAATATCGTTAATCCCTCACTTTTAAATGAAGATCTAAACCCATCAACCAAAAAATGATTTAACGGCGTGGACCCCCAATAAGGTTCGGGGGGCCCAATAAGATTTGGGGGGCCAGTATCAACCTTCGTACCCCCTGGAAAATTTTCTCTCTGAGGCCCTGCCCTAATGACCACGGTCGATAAAAACTGAAGACACTGACCATGACAGACGCATCAATCCGGCTCAGTAAATTTAAACTTTTAGGGTCGTATTCACCACAGTCGCTCAAGTTAAGCATGCGCTTAGGTTAAAACACCGCTCATTTCAACGCCGTATCAGCGCAATGTCACATCGGAATTCACTAAAGCGTGTAAAACGCTGCTCAGTATGGTACGGTACAGTTTGAACTGCGAAGAGACAGATTTAGCTGGCTTACACATTCTTTTCTCCCAAAATGATAAGAGAATGGTAGTGATTATTTTACCGAAAATTTCCAAGTTAAAAAGAACAAAACGAAAATGGGAAATATTCATTGGCGCTTTTTGCATTTGCTTTTTTAAGGGTTAAGATTAGGGTTTGAATCAAGGTTAGGTTTGGGGTTGGTTTTGGAATATAAATTTTGAGTTTTGGTTAGATTTGAGTTAGAATCAATAAAAATCTAGATATAAATTTCCAGTGAAATAATCTCTTCTTAAGAGAATTATACACAGTCGCGATGAATGGCTCGATCTGAACCAATGAGGGGTATTGTTTCATTAGCATTTTTGTAGCAATTTGTAGTTAAGAGAGAGTACTACCGGTAACCGTGCAATTAGTGATTTCGTGTTTACCGTTGCAGCGTAATTTTTTTAGTTGTTGTTTTAATCAAGTTGGCTGCGCTAAAAATGTATCGTAGCAAGAACTCCGCGGAACAAAAGACATAGTTGCTTTTGGATTTGATTAACACACACAAATCTACTTCTGAATAGACTCGAAACACTCGGAAAGCTGGCATTTCAATAGTTTCAATACCAGAGGTGGACAAAGTAGTCGAAAAATCTACTTAAGTAGAAGTATTGTTACTTACTCAAAAATGCCTTTCAAGTAAAAGTAGAAGTATGGCGAAGCATTTCCACTTAAGTAAAAGTAGGAAAGTAGTCAAAATTAATTCTACTTAAGTAATGAAAGTAGAAAGTAATTTCGAATTTCACGTGTTTGTTTATTTTTTGAAGGTTTGCTGTTGTGACGCTTACGATCAGTGTTCAAGCAAAGCCATACTTACGGTAGCATATCAAAAAATCAAAGTTTTATTATATTCTCTTGAAATTACACCGAAGCGTGTTACGAATACGATTTAGTATGGACTCTGGGCTCATCTCCGCGCCTGGACAACACAGCTTGAGAAGAAATGTTGCAGCGATGGCGAGTCGTTAGCAACACTGTTCGTTAACCGGCTAGGGAATTGAACCCCAGACGGACCGCAGCAAACGCAACGCCGTTAACCGCTAATCTTTTTCGTATGAACCAGGAGTAATGCGCATGTCTAGTTTGTCTACTGTACCATGCTAATCAGGGTTCGGTATGTTTTTTTTTTTTTTTAGTGAGACTGAGTCAACACCTGGTATTTGATGCAACGCAAAAGCACACTACCCTAGATGACCTGTAAATGAATCGGCGTAACTATTCAATAAGTTTCGTAGTACTGTATAGTAAAACAAACTCGATACGTACTTATTGTACACGTTGTGAGGTGGAATAATGTTTACTTCGTTATTGTACACGTTGTGAGGTGGAATAATGGCTAGGTGTTTACTTCTACAGTACTTTACATAAAAGTCATTACTACTCAAGTAGCGTTACTTCGAGAGGATTTTACTTGAAGTAAAAGTAGAAGTATCAGAAATGAAAAATACTTAAGTAAGTCGCTCGTTACCGAAAATACTACTTAAGTAGTCTACTTAAGTAGAACTACTTCGTTACTGACCACCTCTGTTCAATACTCTATATTTCATTCAAAATTGCGAGTGACATAAAATTATTAAATATTGGCACAAAAAATTAAAATCTGAGAATACACTTTTTTTTGTGTAAGAGCCAATAAATTTTGGGTTGAGGCTGGCTGTTTTTAAATTTTCACGAATTTTTAGCCTCATTTGTTCTTCATTTTGAGAATAAAAAGTGACACAAATATCTTCTAGATTCGTTCTTAAAAGTTGTGGTTTGTTTTTTTGATCATGATTACTCTAAGACAAAGCAACAATGGTAATATATAGAATAGATACACTTATTTTATTAGAACAATTTTATAAGAACTCAAGGCTCATTTTTGCTCAAAATTTAAGAACAAGTTAAAAACAATGCCAGCCTTGGCGACAAAAAATAATGTTAAGAACAACCCAAATAGAAAAAAATTTCAAATCAGAAAAGAAACTAAATTCTCTACTGATTCAAAACGATGAAATTTGAGTGATTTTCTGGTCTTTAGAAGCAAAATTGTAACATTTCTGAGACTAGAGAGTGCTGCTGCGCACTGCGAAGGCAACTAAAAATTTGCTTGGCTTTTGTTCAAATGAAAATGCTCGCTTTTTTGCTTTTACAATTTTACAATGCTGCAAAAGCAGCAAAAAAGGCATTTACTTTAGCAGACAGAGGGTTGGGAATAAAACAGTTTTACAAACGTGGTTACCTTTGACATCATTGCCCAGAAATTTTAAGAACAAATGAAGTTAATAATTGGCAAGAAATTAGGAACAGCTAGCCTCAACTACAAATATACTGGTTCTTATAAAAACCAAGAAAATCACGCTGATTGCGAACAAACGTGTTGTTCTAGCCCGTGTTCAATTTTTTTTCAAGCTGAACTTGGCATTGTTCCTTAATTTTGAGAAAAAAATGAGCCTCGTGTTTTAGTAAAATCGTTCTTATAAAAACATCAAATACCAATAATGCATAAAAATAATCCTAGGTGGGCACAAATTCGTTAATCTTTAATCCGTTAATAACGAAGCTAATTTTTTCATTAACTCGTTAATCCGTTAAAAAGTTTTTTTTATGTTAACGGACTAAAGTAACTTCAGTTAAGTTTCCTTAACTTACGTTAAGGTTTTCAACGTTAACTTCTTGCAACATTCATTCATCGTACCGGTACAAACCAATTTGCACTGTTAACATTTGTTGCGTGTATTAGCATGAGTTTTATAGAAAAAGCGAAAAAAGGAGCTCCTTTTTGCGTCAAATAATAAGCTGCAGCCTCATAGGTCGGTTAATTATCGCTGTTCGCAATTTCCAAAGTTTTCCGATCGCAGCTTCGTTAGTGCACTTAACCTATTTCTGTCTTGAAATTAGATCAGACTGTAAAATGTAACTTTCAAAATACTAAAAGACCCCAGAGCAATAAATTTTTCTTTTTAATCAGCTCCACAGTGTCATTACGCGTTCTAGAAGTGAGTGAATAAAAAGAAATGTAAATTACACTCAAAATGTTGGCAAATTAACGGACTTCATTAACTTTCGTTAATTAAAGCTGAAAATAACGAATTAACTTTAACGGAGTTATGAAGTTTGTTAACGGAAAAGTGGTTAACGAAATTAACGTTTTGCATTAACTTGCTCGCCAATGAAAATAGTTAATTTAGTACAGTTAATTTCCCCGTAATTGTCTTAAATATCATTCTGCGGTAAGTACCAATTGCATTGATATCGATATTGCAAAACTTTTTGCTATTGGTGAAGAATCTACGCTAATAAATAACTTTAATAAACAACAGCCATTTCTGTACGGTGCGGACGTCTTTTTTTTTTCTCCTGAAAAGCAAAAACTTTTGAAGCAAATTTTGATAAAAAAAAGAAGTTCGCAGCAGCTAATAGTTAATCAAAGAATTAATTAATCATCTTAGAATCAGTTGGTAAAATTGCAGGAGAAAATGCCCAGTGGAAGACATTATTTTTTAGAAAAAGAAGAATTTAAGCCTAGTTTCTAGTTTCCCAGCGAACTTACTTCATTACTATTGAAGCCATTTTGTCATTATTACGCAACAAGCAGCTATGGGCAAAGGTAAGCGATATAGTACTAGAAATAGCCTATCTTTTGCTGAAGAGATTCCAAAAAAATCTGTAAAAGAGCTAATCGATGAGGCTGTGGCTCTTCTAAGGTCAGAGTATGATCAAGAAATTTGTGCTCTCAAGACAGAAATTGTACAAATTAAGGAGAGTCAATCATTCTTGAGCGAGAAATACGATTGCCTAAATGAAGATTATAACAAGCTGAAAAAAATTAACGCTGAACAAAACGCTGAAATTACTGCTCTAAAGTCTGAATCATCAGATCTGAAAAATACCAGTATCAAAGAAATTGAGAAAATTGATAACTTAGACTAAAGAGCAAGATGGACGCCGACAAAATTTGGAAATAGCGGGCGTTCCAGTCCAGGACGGAGAAGACACGAACGCTGTTGTTATGGAAGTTGCAAAGCTGCTAGATGTTGACATTTTGCCCAGCCACATTTCTACATCCCATCGCTTACCAAAGAAGATTGGCCAAAATGGAAATGTAATTCGCACTCCGCCCATCATAGTGCGCTTTACTAACCGAGACATTCGAAACAAGCTTTATGCTAACCGTAAGCAAATTCGAACCTTGAGTCTTAAAAAATTTTCAGTCAATGACACAAAGAACATTTTTATCAATGAAAACCTCATGCAATCCCGTAAACGGCTATTTTGGAAGACTAAGCAACGAGCGAAAAGCGAAAATTGGAAGTATTATTGGACACACAACGGCAGCATACTTGCAAAGAAGGACGATGACGCTGATGCAATTCCAATCAAAACTGATCTGGATTTGAATTTGATTAAAAATTAAATTGTAAAGTTATTAATCCTTAAATATCGTCACAAATGAACGGTGTTTCTAATTGTACTGATGCTGTGAAGGGTTCTTTGGCTCATAGTCAAGTAGCTCAAACCAACGACATAACTAATTGTTCATTGAAACAGGTAATTGTGATTCCAATAATTTAGACGTAAGCGATGAGATTTTTACTCCCTTATTCCGGAATGTAGAAATTTGTCATTATTTGAGCTTAAACTTATCATTAACTTGTGATTTTAATGACAGCAAACTGTTTTTATTGCACCTAAACATAAGATCATTAAGTAAAAATTATGACAACTTAATTGAATTCTTGAAAAATGTTCCTTTACGACCCCACATTATTTCATTAACTGAAACAAAAATAAAAGACAAGCCACTTGCAAATATTACCATTCCCGGATACACCTTTCTGCATATTAACTCCGTCTTGAATGCAGGAGGCGTGGGCGTTTATGTCTCTGATTTATTACAGTTTAAGAAATTATTATTTGAGGCATCTTTTTCGGGCTCTGAAAGTATATGGATAAATTTAACTTATCCTGGAACTGATATTAATTACGTCGTTGGGACTGTTTATCGCCATCCGAATTCTAATGCATATGATTTTATGGAATTCTTAAATGATATTCTCACTGAATTGAATCTAGATCATAAGCGTTTTTTTGTCCTTGGTGACATGAATATTAATACATCCAAACGAACAAACTGTAGCAAAGACTATCTAAACCTATTGAGTTCTAATTGTGCCACGAACATTATTGATCTACCAACTAGAGTGACTACTAGTTCTGCAACTGTACTGGATCACATAATCACTTACGAGAATAAGCATCAAATCTTTCCTGCGGTGGTCGATTGTGACATTACGGTTCTGGCCATTATCCCGTCATGGCTTTAGTGAATAATAAATTAAACCACAAAAATGTTCAATTTAAATTTGCCAGATCATTTGCGAAATTTAATAGCGACAGGTTTAACAATGATCTTCAAAAAAGAATAAATCACTTTATGCCTAAAATTCTCACCATTTCGGAAAACATTGTTGACGATGTATTCAATGAGTTCTACTTATTGATAACATCAACCATCGACACCCATGCCCCTCTTCAAAAACTTTCAAGAAAACTGAGGCGTTTAAGAAGCAAACCCTGGATCACAAAAGGCCTTCTTAATTCGATCAAAAAGAAGCAAAAGCTGCACAAAACGCACTATATCTTCGGTTCAATTAATGAAAAACTGTATTATAAAAAATACTCGAATCTGCTAACTAAAGTTAAAAATCTTGCAAAAAACTTTACTATCATCAAAAACTGGGCGACTACAGCGACAATCCTAAAAAACATGGGAAATTTTGCGCACATTATTGCCTTCTAAATCTAACTCAACAGCGCCGAACTCTATAATAGTTAATAATTCTTGTTTAAATGATCCTACTGATATTGTAGAAGAATTTAATAATCATTTTGCCAGTATTGGAAAGTCTTTAGCGACCAGCATTAGTGATGATAATATCAATGATAAATTCATTAATTATTTAAAAAAATCCATGCTCATCTTCCATATATTTACAATCTACATCTCCACAAGAAATGATAAATTTAATTAACTCTTTAAAATCAAATAAGGCAGGTGGGCATGACGATATTCTTCCTTATTTTCTAAAAATTTCAGGTCATATTATAGTGTTGTAGATTTTGTGCCCCTGAATTGTAACTGACTCGACCCTGAGACTGAAGTATGAGCCATGCGTGACTATTACGTCACAGACACGCTTTTTCTCTTTCATAAAGTTAGGTTCGCTTGTTGTTAATGTAATGTTGATGTGAATGCTAGGCGATTTGCCTAACGCTACTGCTATGAAAGTAAAACGTTGCTAGGTGTTTACTGCACAGTTATAACTTTCACCTGCTCGTTTAGAACGTTGATTAGGGTTGTGTAACTGAATGTGAATTTAGTTTACTGCTAATTTGAATTTGAACACGTTAAGGTTGACTGTTATGATTTCTGTGGTCAATTGCTGAATGCCCAAAGTTCCCGTCTGTGAAGAGCAATACTGGTTTTGTATGACTGCCGGGATACTGCTGATTTTTGGGGTATGTAATTAGTTGATTGCATTGCTAAAGTTGTGGTGTGTTACCGATATATCGTTAGATTTGGGCTAAGTCTATCTTGTTGATTTACAGTGTGAAATTTATTTCCTGTGTGCTGGGATTTACTACGTGTGTGATTTGAAGACGATTGCCTCGAAAGTAATTCGTGTCATAAGTGTATTCGCCGGTACTTTGACGATTGGTGAATTGGTCACTATTGAATTGTCGATACGCTGCCTTGGAAAATATTTCGGTATGTACTGCAGTACTAAGCTAATTGAATTGTGATATGTTTTTTACCGGTAACATAAGATAGCCTACGGTGTTATTCGATAATAACCTACGGTAGTTGTGTTGTCTTTGCTGGCTACGGTTTACTGGGTTCGTGTTTTGATTTGAACTGGACTAAGTATTAGGAATGTTTTTCCGAATTGCTTAGACTGCGTTGTTTTGTTTTAGATAAACCGTGCTTTCCGTTTTAATCAATATCAAGAATTTTCAACATTCAAACTGTGAGTTGATTTACGTTATAGCGGTTAGTACGCGTTTTCGAAATACAGTACACTTAGTGAAAGGGAAGGTTTTCAAGGCACCTACGATTCTGCGAACGTCGGAATATCCCCAACACTAGAGAGGTTTATCGAAATATTTGTGACATCACTTAGAACTGTTCGATGGATGCCATATCCAGTAGCAGTACAACTACAGGATCGTCTAAGTCTTCGGTGCGATACAAACGTAAAGAAAGTCTGATAAAGCTCAAACTAGCTCAGTATGCGCGAGATGCTGAAGAGCAAAGAATCCGTGACAAAAGAATCGCTGACAAGAAGGCTGCGGAAGCAAAACGACTAGCAGATGAAGCAGATGAGGAACTGCGTTTGAAAGAGAAAGACAGGGAATTGGATTTGGCGATGAAGGAAGCAAAGGCTTGGGATGAAATGTCTTTGGATACTTTGGACAAGTGGTCCTCTGATGAAGAACGAAAAGATGAGGATGTCACTCTCTTTTCTAAGAAAGCTGATAAGAGTGGGGAAACAGAACATGCTGTTCCCGAACCCGTGGTTGATTACAAGGTACCGGTAGCTCCTATTATGTTTAAGCAGAATAAGCCCGTGCTTGCTTCTAATACTCTGAATGATGTAACTATGCCTAAGTTTCACTCAGAGAAACTTGAATGTAGTCCCGAGCTTGTGCCTTCACTTTTGTCCAACAAACCTAGTCCAATGAAGAGGAGCGCTCTGTACCAAGGAACTCCCTACCAGCAGTATGGAACTCCGCAAGATTGGGTTTATCCCAATCCGCCATTTGCAATGAATGCAAAATATGACTGTTTGCCTCCACGGCCGGAGTTGAAGCCATTTGACGGAGATCCTTTGAACTATCATTCATTTGTAAAAAGGTTTAAAGCTCACGTGATGTCGAAGGTATCTTCTGATGAGGCAAGGTTCACGTATCTTCTGCAACTGTGTAATTCGGATGTTAGAAAAAGGATTGAACATTTCTCCATGAAGTCCGATGCGTTTGAACTTGCATGGCACTGCATTTATCGCAACTATGGTAGGCCAGAACTAATAGCGTCGTGCTGTGAAAGTACCCTTTTGAACATTGAGAGGGTGAAGCTCAAAGATTTGGAAGGGCTTAATGCTATGAATACTGCATTACAGAGAGCAAAAACGCAACTTCAGGATGTGGAACATTGCACGACTCTTAATTCCTTGGCCACGTTGAAGATGCTTCTTTCAAAGCTACCGGAAAGCCTGCAAGCCAGCTGGATTGAAAAGGCGTACCAAAGGTGCAAGGAGACCGGACATAGAGTTGGATTTGTCGACTTTGTGGACTTCATTTCCTATCAGTGTGAGCTGGCAAACTCCGATTTTGGAGAGCTCCAGTGGACCTCTAGAGCAAAGGCTGAAATCCGTCAAGCAGCTCCACGCAAAAAGGTTTCTGTGTTTGCTGCATCTTCTGAAGCACAACCAGTTCAGTCGCCGAGCAAGTCCGATGAAAAAGCCCCATTGAGCGTATGTCCAATGTGTAAGGTCACGCATGCGTTACAAGCCTGCGAGGAGTTCCGAAAGTTATCTCGTTACAAACGTGGGGAATTCCTTCGAAAGTCGGGATTGTGTTTTAAGTGCTTTGAAAAGGGTCACGTGGTTAAGGACTGTAACGCTAAAATAAAGTGCACAGCTGAAGGATGCGAATCACGAGAAAGCCATCATACGTTGATGCATAAAGGTGAAGCACAGAGTCAACCACCTGAAAAGACTCGGAAAGAACCTGTGAAATCCAATTTTTGTGCAGCTTCTGCTGGATTTGATCCTCAAAGTAAGCGGAATAGAACTTATCTTATGATTGTGCCTGTTAAAATTAGTTCTGGTAGCAAAACTGTACGGACCAACGCGCTGTGTGATACTGGATCAGAGATGACTTTTTGTAACAGGGCGATAGTAGATGAGCTAGAACTAACTGGGTCAAAGATAAGTCTGCCCGTTCAGCCTTTCTCAACGGAGTCTAGATCTGATGTAGTTGATGGAATCCAAGTGGATCTGGTGGTGAGTTCTGTCAATAATGATTTCACCATTGATATGAATGATGTAATGGCTGTGAAAAACTTGCCTTTCAAACCCGATCTGATTCCTGGAAAGGACGAACTTGACTCCTGGAGCTGTTTTAGTGACTTGCAGTTTCCCTCTGTGACAAGCCAGTCAATTGATCTGTTAATTGGCATTGACAACAGACGAGCGATTATGCCTTTGGAATATCGTTACGGTCCTGACTATGGTCCCGATGCAGTAAGGACACCCTATGGATGGACGATATGTGGCCCCTCTATGAAAGGAATGGGTTGTGATCTACAGGACACAGATGTGGTATCCATGAATGTTCAACTGGACCGAGTTCTGCATCACCCAGATTTGCAATCCCCAGCTGAGTATGTTGCTGAGTCTGACTTAAAGATGAGCCACTCTAGTGAAGATCGACTTGCCTATGCCAAAATGAAGAGTGCAATTGATTTTAAAGACGGACATTTTTATCTTCCGTTATTGTGGAGGGATGCGAAACCTCAGTTGCCTGATAACCGAAGAATGGCAGAGAAGCGCTTGGAATCACTAAAGCGAAGGTTGATGAACAATAGTGAACTGCATCGTCGCTACACCCAGGAGATGAGCAAGTACGTTGACGAAGGCTATGCTGAGTTGGTTCCAGATGATGACATTAAAAAATCTGAAAAAATTTGGTACTTACCCCACCATCCCGTGTTTAATCCCAAGAAGCCGGAGAAGTTGCGTATTGTGTACGATTGCGCAGCTGAATTTCAAGGAAATTCTTTGAACAAATCGCTATTGCAAGGTCCTGATCTGACTAACGGACTTGTGGGAGTTTTGACACGCTTTAGAGAAGAAAAGATTGCAATCGTGGCTGATATACGTGGCATGTTCCACCAAGTAAAGGTCTGCTCTGACGATAGAAATGCACTTCGTTTCCTATGGTGGAGGAATGGTAATTTGGAAGAACCAGCTTTAGTCTATCGCATGACAGTTCATTTGTTTGGGGCGACTTCGTCCCCCAGTTGCGCCTCCTTTTGTTTGCAACAAGTGGTAGCTCAATTTGGAGAAGGCTACTCCTTGATGACCTGCCAGGCCATCAATCGAAACTTTTACGTAGATGACTTCCTGTTTTCTTGCTCAACTACGACAGAAGGAAGACTGTTGGTTACAGAAGTGACGGAGATGCTGGAAAAAGGTGGCTTTCAATTGACTAAATGGCTGTCCAATGATGATGATGTTGCCTCTTGCATTCCTATAGAGGCTAAGGGAATGGCCAATAAGTCTCTCCCAGGAACCAACTGCACAGGCGAAAGGGTCCTAGGCGTGTTTTGGGACATTGAACGAGATTGTTTCAGGTTTACGGCAGACTTTCCTGAGAAAGCTTACACCAGACGAGGCATTGCATCAATGATGCACTCATTGTATGACCCTCTAGGCTTTGTTGTACCCCTGCTAGTGGAGCCAAAGATACTGCTGCGAGACCTGAATGGGCGAGACTGGGACGCTCCTCTAACTGATGACGAATGCAAACGCTGGAAGAATTGGCTAAAGTCTGTCGAGCTTCTAAAAAATCTGGAAATAAGTCGATGCCTCAAGAACAAAGGTGCTACGAAAATATTCCGATATGAATTGCATCATTTTGCTGATGCGTCATTAACTGCGTTTGGTACTGTTTCCTACCTAAGGACGGTTGAAACAAATACGAATATTCAGTGTTCGTTCCTCATTGGGAAATCTTTTCTTGCTCCTGCTGGATTGACGATTCCGAAGCTTGAGTTATGCGCTGCGGTGGTAGCGGCAAGGATGGATGAGTTGTTGAGAAAGGAACTTACCTTTGAAATCAACCAGACGTATTTGTGGACGGACTCGAAGGCCGTTTTGATGTGCATTAGGAACAAACGAAGGAAGTTCCCAATCTACATTGCTAATCGACTTGCTGAAATTGAACACCTGACCTCAAGTGACTCTTGGCATTATGTTCCTTCCCATATGAATCCGGCAGATGAGGCATCAAGGGGTCTCACTGCCAAGAAACTGTTGAAGAATGCCAAATGGTTGGGAGGGCCCGAGTTTTTGCACAAAGAAACTCATGAATGGCCTAACGAAATAGATGAAGCTGCGAATGTTGGCACTATCCTATCCTCTACGGCGAAGAATTCAAATCCCTTAGACAAGTTGATTGCACGTTATTCCTCTTTGCATCGTTTGAAAGTTGCATCAGCTTGGATCTTGAGAATTGCACGACGCTCAAAAATGAAAGTGGCTGGTTCTACTGAAGCTGAAATGAAAGCTCAAATGCTTCCTCATCTTACGAAGGAAGAGCTGGATGACTCAGAGCTGCGATTAATCCAATATGAACAAAGAAACCATCTACCAAAGCTTTATGCTGCCCTAGAAAATGGTAAAACGTTGAATAAGACAAACTGCCCTCAACGTTTACTCAACTGCAACCCCAAGTTGGTTCACAACACTATTCGCTTAAATGGAAGAATTGAGAAAGCTGTTGGAGTTGACTATGAGACTCGTTTTCCGGTTGTCTTACCTTCAGACTCCCATTTGACAAGCTTGATCATTGACAAGTATCATCGCATGACTGGACATGGTGGTATAAACCATACCTTCAATGAGCTGAGAATGAAGTTCTGGGTAGAATGTGGTTCGTCTACCATACGAAAATCTCTGAAGGAATGTATGGTTTGCCGCAAGAGAAAGGCGAAAGTTGGCGAACAAATCATGGCAAATTTGCCAGAAGCAAGACTCCAGATAAACCAACCACCATTTAGTCATGCTGGTGTGGACTTTTTTGGACCCATTTATGTGAAACGTGGACGCAGTGAAGAGAAAAGATACGGCTGTATCTTTACCTGCATGAGCACCAGAGCAGTCCACATTGAAGTTGCACACTCATTGACCACCGAATCATTTCTTATGGCGCTAGAAAGATTTGTGGCACGAAGGAGACATGTGCATGATCTTTACTCTGATAATGGGACCAACTTCATCGGCGCTCAAAGAGTCATTCAAGAATACTTGAAGAAGTGGAATCAGAAGCAAATTCGTGACTCCTTGCAATGTCTCGACATTGAATGGCATTTCAACACGCCCACTGCAAGCCATTTCGGCGGGGCATGGGAAAGACTAATTCGCACAGTCAGAAAGATTTTGAATGACATTTCTGAACATCGTGTTTATGATGATGAAAATCTACGAACTGTGCTTACAAAGGTGGAAGCCATTATGAATTCAAGGCCCCTGACTCCAGTTTGCTTCTCCGAATTGACAGACAGAGCACTGACACCGAATGAAATTTTGACCCCTGGTTCGGATGATCGAATGATGATGTTGGAGACTTGTGACAGAGACCAGCACTCGAGAAATTCCTGGTTGAGAGCACAATTTGTTGTCAACAAATTTTGGGAGAGATGGGCAAAAGAGTACCTTCCCACTCTTGCTGAACGCAGCAAATGGAAAACGGAGTTTCGAAATTTCCAAGTTGATGATGTAGTTGTGATTCCTGTTGATCGACAACCAAGAGCACAATGGCCACTCGGTCGTGTTGTAGATGTCCATCCTGATGATAAAGGAAAAGTTCGTTCCGTAACCCTGAAGACAAAGGATGGCTCCATTAAACGCCCGATAGCCAAACTGTGTATGCTGATTCCCAATGATGTGAAAACGGTTGGCTATGTTCCTTCATGGTTAGATGAGAAGAGCAACGACCCTCCTGATCCTCCTGAAGATTCGAATAAAAAGAACTAATGAACTGACGAAGAATGTCAATTTGTGTTTGTGTAAATATGTTCGAAATTTGTGTTTGTTTCAAATTTACTCCCATATTTGGGGGGAGTGTTGTAGATTTTGTGCCCCTGAATTGTAACTGACTCGACCCTGAGACTGAAGTATGAGCCATGCGTGACTATTACGTCACAGACACGCTTTTTCTCTTTCATAAAGTTAGGTTCGCTTGTTGTTAATGTAATGTTGATGTGAATGCTAGGCGATTTGCCTAACGCTACTGCTATGAAAGTAAAACGTTGCTAGGTGTTTACTGCACAGTTATAACTTTCACCTGCTCGTTTAGAACGTTGATTAGGGTTGTGTAACTGAATGTGAATTTAGTTTACTGCTAATTTGAATTTGAACACGTTAAGGTTGACTGTTATGATTTCTGTGGTCAATTGCTGAATGCCCAAAGTTCCCGTCTGTGAAGAGCAATACTGGTTTTGTATGACTGCCGGGATACTGCTGATTTTTGGGGTATGTAATTAGTTGATTGCATTGCTAAAGTTGTGGTGTGTTACCGATATATCGTTAGATTTGGGCTAAGTCTATCTTGTTGATTTACAGTGTGAAATTTATTTCCTGTGTGCTGGGATTTACTACGTGTGTGATTTGAAGACGATTGCCTCGAAAGTAATTCGTGTCATAAGTGTATTCGCCGGTACTTTGACGATTGGTGAATTGGTCACTATTGAATTGTCGATACGCTGCCTTGGAAAATATTTCGGTATGTACTGCAGTACTAAGCTAATTGAATTGTGATATGTTTTTTACCGGTAACATAAGATAGCCTACGGTGTTATTCGATAATAACCTACGGTAGTTGTGTTGTCTTTGCTGGCTACGGTTTACTGGGTTCGTGTTTTGATTTGAACTGGACTAAGTATTAGGAATGTTTTTCCGAATTGCTTAGACTGCGTTGTTTTGTTTTAGATAAACCGTGCTTTCCGTTTTAATCAATATCAAGAATTTTCAACATTCAAACTGTGAGTTGATTTACGTTATAGCGGTTAGTACGCGTTTTCGAAATACAGTACACTTAGTGAAAGGGAAGGTTTTCAAGGCACCTACGATTCTGCGAACGTCGGAATATCCCCAACATTATAGCCTTGCCCTTCTCACTAATAGTAAATTGTTATCTTACTGCAGGCATATTTCCAAGTAAACTAAAATTACCTAAAGTCGTTCCTGTTTTCAAGAAAGGGCCAACTGATCAATTAACAAACTATCGACCAATCTCGCTATTACCGTCTATAAGGAAAGTTTTTGAACGTATAATTTGCAATAGACTACTCTCCTTTTTTACCTGTATGAATACAAATGTACCAAACCAGTATGGCTTTAGACATAATCGCTCTACAATTCACGCCATGCTAGATCTTTTAACGACGAGTTATGACAACTTAAACTGTAAAAAATTTTCTGCATTAGTATTCTTAGATATCCAAATAGCCTTTGATTCAGTTTCATATCAACAGCTACTTAAAAAGTTAAAATATTATGGCATTCGTGGCGGTGCCAACTCATTAATTTGTTCATATTTGCGTAATCGGAAACAGTATGTTTCAATTTATAACAAAAGATCTTCTGAGAAATTGGTCGAATTTGGAATACCTCAAGGTTCGATATTAGGCCCCCTTCTATTTTTAATTTATGTAGGCCTAAATGACCTTTTTTCCGCTATGCAAACTGTACCTAGACTCTTTGCTGATGACACTGCTCTTTTGACAACTGAAAACAACGTTGATGATTCACGACACTTGACTAATTTAGAATTGTCAAGAGTGTCAAATTGGATGTTGGCAAATAATCTAGTGGTCAATAAAGCTAAAACTGTTGCTTTACTTGTCTTTCCCCAAACAAGAAAATCCACAACCTCGCTTTAAACTTTGATAATCAAATTGTACATTGTACAACCTTCGGAATCAGCAAAATATTTGGGAATTTTTGTCGATGAACACTTGTCTTTTAAGCCTCATATTATATTTTTGGAAAAGAAGATTGCACGCTCTGTTGGCGTTCTTGCTAAACTGAGCTACTATCTTCCATGTAATACGTTAATAATTTTGTACTATTTTCTCGTACATACTCATTTGTATTATGCGTTGCCATTGTGGGGTGCAACATATAAAAGTTTAATGAAGTTAAAAAGGTTACAAAACAAAGCCTTAAAAATTATTTCTAAAACTAAACTTAGAGGTGAAATAAGGCCACAATATTATAAATATGAAATTTTCAAAACTTGAAGACTTGTATAACTTTGAAATTACAAAATTAATGTATCAGTTTACTCATAGCAAATTACTTCTCAATTTTAATTATTATTTTGCATATTCGTCTGATGTTTCATCCTATTCTACCCGCCACACCTCAAGCAATGACATTTTTTTACCGCGATTTATGAGTTCAAAAACCCAACACTCCATAAAATACATTGGAGCTAAGATATGGAATAACATTCCATTGATCTCAAAAATGCATCTTACTCAAAATTTAAAGAGTCTTATAAAAAGTTTTTCCTTAGTAAATACAAGAACTGAATTTATTATTTCGTATCATAACAGTCAGCTGTCATTTCTTTTCATAGCCAAAAATTTAGCTGTACAAATTAATATTTTACTGCAATATTTTGAACTTAATTAAGATATTTGCCTGGGTTGCTGCTTGACTTGGAGACCATTGGTCCATTCGCAGCCTCCCGTGGCTGTTTATTATTGTACAATTCTGCGTTATTTTGGTATTTTTATTGGCAACAAAAATATAGTGTTCTGTTCTGCTATTATTTCACTTCTAGTTAAGTCTTGAAAAGGCGATCTAAAATGGTTTTTTCCAAGGTTATTGTTGGTTAAACCGCCAATATCGGCCACACAATTTGACGCTCAAAAGCAGACGTTTGAGCGGCGTTTCAGCGGCCATTTGACAGTTTTCGCGGAGTGAATACGATATGCGCGCCTAAACGTAGTTTCAGCGACGGTGGAGGTTAAGCGGAGTTTGAATTCGCTTGGTGAATACGACCCTTTAGTTTTTAACCTGGCTTATCTATGTCTTTTGGATAGCAAGTGCTTGAAGTAGCTACGCGGTTACACCAGCGTACATGAATCGATTAAATACCACTTTGCTTTGATATATTTTTTGTACAGTTGGAAACAGTTTCACAATACCTGGAAGCCACTTTAGAAACCAAAAGTTTAATGCACCGCTTCGCAAATTTGCTCCAAAGTAGCAATCGCAAATTAGTTTACTGTCATTCAACGTCTCGGCCACACCAATCAAAGCGGATGCATCACGTCAAACTCCATAAAAGCTGGGTTATGTGGACTTTGAATCACACCAATCAACGCCTAAAATTTGCTTGCTCAGACTTTAAAGTTATCGTGAAAACTTTTTCGCCGCAATCATATCATATAGTTGCATGTCTTTTTATAATTCTTTGACTCTTCGCTCTACAATCGTGTGGAATGGGCTGTTTGGCAGCCTTCCACTTGTTTATTTTGGAAATTTACTACAGCTTCCTAACGCTAAAAATTTCAAGATTTTAGAATTCAGTGCAACTAAACACTGCAAACTTTTTAATAATTTTTTTTTGATTTCTTTAATTTAATGCCAAAAGGCCATTTTAATTAATTCCTAAATGTTTTTTGAAGATTGCGATCAAATTAGTAAGCTATTCATAGTGACAATTCTTTGATCACATTCATACAAGCCTATCTCCTTCGTACATTCCTGCTAGTATTTTGATTTTATTCTTAGATTCCATCGCAAGTTGTTCAATGCTTGTTCAACGGAACCGTGCGAAGCACTTGGCAAAAACAATTTAAAATCGGTGAATCATCCAGCCAATTCCGGTGGTTTACAGTAACTAAAATTGAAATATAATTTTTGATACTTTTTATTTTGATTTTGGGGCTGCGTTTGCAAAGATATTCAACTAATACAAAAAGATATCCCCCGACAAAAAGTTTTTGGAAACTCTGAGTTTTGTTCTTTCCGCCAAAACCACAGTTCTCTAACCTATTAGGCCTACTGCAATCTTATTAAACTATTAGGTCTAACTATCTCTAAACTATTAGGCCTAATAGTTTAGAGATAGTTAGGCCTAATTAGGCCTTAAACTATTTAGAAATAAACTATCTCTAAACTATTAGGCCTACCACAGTTCTCTAAACTATTAGGCCTACTGCAGTTTTGGCGGGAAGAACAAAACTCAGAGTTTCCAAAAACTTTTTTCAGGGGATCTTTTTTTGTATTTGTTGAATATCTTTGCAACCGCAGTCCCAAAATTAAAACAAAAAATATCAAAAATTATAGTTCAATTTTAGCTATTGTAAACCACCGGAATTGGCTGGATGATTCACCGCCTTTAATTGCTGTATAGGGTAACATGCAAAACACGCCTTACCCGAAAAACCAACCACGACGACTTAAACGTTGACGGCTTCTGTGTGAACCCCGCTTAGAAGCGTTAAAGGTTGAAAGTTTTGCCGCAAAAAACAAAGTTCAGCCACAAACTAACTCACGAAACCCTTGAAAGGGTTAGCTTCATTAAGGCCACTTGATATGCTTCTGGCTAGGCTACCGCTAAGAAATAGATGCAAACAAGAATATTTTTCCGCTAAAGGGCGCCTTTGCATAACTCTACTCACGCCAAGCATGAGCCTGTCGGTTTGAGATGCTGTGTTGCCGGATAACCAAATGGTTCAACGCGCTCACCCTAAAGTCCTTGACCAAGACCCACCATCAGGGCTTTCGAATTTTCGGGTTCAATTCTCGTAACTGCCAAATTGGAGAGAGTGTGGCAATTGGTATCAAGTCTACAAAAATTCTTTTGCCAAAAAATGTTGTTTATTTTTTTAAATTTTGGTGAAGCGGCCCTAAAATTTAGTTTCAATAGAATACAGGCTTTATGAAATGATTGTTCTTTCAACATCTGTATCACACATAAATTATTTTGCTAATATTCTGGTTGGTTAATTCACCAACTTTATTTCTTTTTTATCCTAATAAATTATTTTTGTGGACATTCATTTAGTGACTATGGTTTGACTAAATAAAAATAATCGGTAATGCAATCGCACAACTGTTAAACTTGTGCGAGTAAAACCGTTAAGGGTCTTGGTTGGACTCGTAACAGTTGTTTGATCGTTTTTCTTATGATCAGTCGAATATACAACCCACTGTGCAGTTGCGTCACAGTAATTCAACAAAATTTTGGTGACTTGAATTTTATTTGACAGTTCTATTATTGAAAAAGAATTCAAGATTAGTTTACAAAATGTTTAATGAAGCAGAAACTGGAATACAATGTCTCGGTCATTGCCAAAACAGAAGACAGTTGAAGAAAAGCAAGATACTGTATTTTTCAGGCTTTTTAATTTCAAGGATGTTAGTTTTTCAAGAATAGAATCAGAAGAAAAAACAAAATTAAGTAAGATATCTTACCTTTTATGCAGAAAAGACAGATCTAAATCTAAAAAAATAAACATTTCGATCATTATTTAAAATCATTGTCAATTTGATTCTTGCATTTGAAAAAAGGTTGATAAATGAAAACGCAGTGATAATGTTTTTGCTTCATTGTTTATTCAATTCATTGTAAAGTAAGACATTTCGGCAATATTTAGTACCATTATCCATCTTATAAATATATACAGCGCAAAGTTGTGTTTAATTTATTATAGTTTTTGATAAAGCAATCAATATAATTTTCAGAAAGTACAAATCAATAGTCGAATAGAGCATAGGTCTTTAAAGTGCTCCGTACGGAGCACAAGGGCTACGCTAGAGAAACCTAGGGTTCCGCAAGCTATTCGTTATTTGTTTTTTTTTTTGCTTTTTTTAGAAATTTATTGTGGGGCTCCGTAAATAATTGTCAATTTCGTCACAGTTCCATAACACCAAAAGTTTAAGAACCCCAGAAGTAAAAGGTGAACTGTACGTCAAACAGACAGATTAGACAGGTAGATTTTTTGTTTACTTAAAAAAAAACAATCTCATAGTATTTGATGAAGTAAATTCAGAACAAAAAACATAATCAGCAATTGAAAAGTCCACATTCAGAGTTGTAAACGGGCCGTCTAGTTCAGGCCTGAACCCGAAAATGATTTGAAGCCAAACCAGACCCGAAAAAGCTCCAAAGTTAAGTTTCCTTCTTCTTTCTTCATTGCCCGCTTTTTCGTGAGGGTTGCGGGGGCAGCAGCTCGAGCTCGAGAAACCACACATCACAGTCTTCCATCACATTCATCATTTTGCTGGGGTAAAGTCCCTAGAAATTCCATCCGAGATCCTCAATGCAATTGGTCTTTCTAGGTCATCCAACTGGTCTTCTCCCATTTGTTTTGGCAAGTAAACCTTGTTTGGGGAGTCTTTCCAGAGGCATTCTGCTTTCATGGCCAAACCATCTAAGCTGATATCTTTCAATTCGAAGAAGTAAAGGCTTGATGTTTAGAGATTTTCGAATCTCAGAGCCAGAGACGCCCGCAAAAATTTTTTCAGAGGGGGGCAAGCGACGTATTCATTATCTACTGGATAAAATAAAACCTTACAACTGCAACCAAGATTTTGCTAAGGGATTTGAACCAAAAGTTAACATGGCCCTGTTAAAAAAATGCTGAAATTTGGGCGGCATGTTGAGCAAAATGATGCAATTCAAGTTTATTATGGCTGGGGGTCTGGGGGCTAAGCCCCCAGTCGCTGGGCAATTTTCGCAATTTCTAGAAAAAAATAACCACTTTAACGTCATTTGAATCACATTTCGAAGGTTTTTAAAGGCCATTGGATAGAACAAAGATGCTGATATTAAGAATCTACTTGAAATTCTTAAATTGCCTAATCCCTTCAGCCCTTTTTATTTGCAGACAGGGGTGCCGAAATCCGGGAGGGGATGGGGGGATGTATCCCTACCAATAATTTGACTGTATCTCCCCCAATAATTTGACTCTGGTCTGCATTTGAGCGCAGGTCTCCACTTGAATTCGGGGAAAAAAAGTGTTCCAATTTTGGTGAAGAGCTTTTTTTGTTTGGTCTTCACTTAATTTGATCACCTGAAAAAAATTGTGGTCGAGGTTCATTCCCCCCAATGTTGAAAATAGGGCAAAATCGGGGTGAAATTGTAAATTTTCCCCCCACGCCAATGCTCAACAAAGATCGGCACCCCTGTTTGCAGATCAAATTCAGACCACGTTTAAACGTTCGTAGCAAACTTCGCAACGGGGGAGGGGTTGTTTTGGGAGTCTGGGAGCGGAGCCGCCAAAAGCCATTGGAGATCTAGGAGCTAAGCCCCCAGCCGCCGGAGGCTGAAGGTCTGGGGGCAAAGCCTACAGCCGCCGGAGGCATGGAGGTCTGGGGACAGAGCCCCAACGCTAAAAAATTTTGCATTTTGTAGCAAAAATAACTCAATTTTAGAGCTATTTTGATAAAAAATAATGCTTTTAAAACGGGGCACAGAAATTAGCAGAGCTAACATGATCAAACTGGTTGCATAAATGGTCTATGTGGGGGGTGACTGAGGTAAAATTTTGGTTCTTTTTGCATGCTGGTAAATCATAAAATCCTATAGTTCAATAAAACTCACACGGAGTAATCTATTTCGTCTATATTTTATAGAGCAAAATAATTGGAAGAGGGGCTAATGGAAAGATATTTGAGAGAAGTGATTGGTAATTAACTAATCCTGAATAGCCCCCCTGTCCCCATTTGTTGATGAAACGTATGTTCAGCGATTTTATACTAGCGATCAAATTTGATTGCTTATTTTTGGGCATTTTTCCAAGTTTTTATAGATTTGTGAGTTTTATTTTTGACAAATTAGCCCTCCTGAATATATGTTTCAAAAGATGCTTGAAATGACTTTTTAGTCCACTCCAGTGATTAAAACATTTTCAGAAGAGCTAAAAACGTGGTATATTTTTAATCTGCATTATGGTCGACAGGCCTATTGGGGTTGGGGGCTATAGCCCCGCCAACCAGACTACGCTACTGTATGTGAGATAAGTTTTACAAGTGACTTGGAAAAGGAGAGGCTAAGCTCCTTAGCCTCCTTGGTTGCCCCACTGATTGCAACCTGAATTTTGTTTAGGAAGAGGGGGGTTGATTAACCTAAAGATTGAATTTTTTTTTTGCAAAATGCTTCAAATTGGCAGCGTGCCGAGCAAACAGGTGCAACTAAAGTATATCACAGACCGGGCTCTTGGAGCAAAACTCTAGCTGCTGGGCAAATTTGGTGATATTTTAGAAAAAAAAAATAGCCAGTTTAACTATACTCGAATCAAATTTCGCATCTTTTTAGAGCCATTTAAAAACTAAATTGATGCATTTTGAAAGCCATTTAAAAGAATTAAATAGCTCAGCTCCTTCAAACCCCCACGTTACTCATAGGTCAAGTCCAAAACTCGTTATAATTGGAACGACCGACGCTCGCGTCGCGTGTTCCTTTGTTTTTACTCGGCCATTTTCTAACTAATGAGTGCGAGATTTCAGACTTTTGCTTATAACTCGAGAACCGTTTGGTCTAACTACATGAAATTTTGACAGCAGTTTGAGATTAATGAGTTTTATGTTTGTACCAAATTTCGAGGCAATCGGTTACGTGACTTCGGGTTTATGACCCGAAAACCGCCCCGAAAGTTTGGCGTAAAAAGCGGTCTAAGTCAAAAACGGCTTAAGTACGGCAAAAAATATTTCTCATGGTTATATGTCTTAAGATATCCTTTCATCCCTACCAACCCACTTTCGGCCGCGATGAGGTTTTTTTCTTATTTTTTTCCTTTTTTTTTTCCTTTTTTTTCCTTTTTCTTCCTTTTTTTTCCTTTTTTTTCCTTTTTTTTCTTCCTAAATCTTGTACGCTCGAGTTCTCCTAAACCACAAAACATAGAAATCTAATTTTTGTGTGAAGTTGTTGAGGTATATACGCAATTGTGTCTCCTGAAATTTTTTTGGGGCAACTCCCCCGGGAACCCCCCCAAAATGGGGCCCCAAAAAATCAATTTTTTGAACGGCTTAAGCTAGGGTGCCAGTTTTTTTTGATATCAGTAGATATTTGAGAGAAAAATATTTTGACATAATTTGGGGGTACCACCCCCCCGGGGACCCCCCCAAATGGACCCCCCCAAAAACAAATTTTTTTAACCATATAACCTAGGGTGCCATTTTTTTTTGATATCAGTAGATATTTAAGAGAGAAATATTTAGACATGGTTTGGGGGTACCACCCCCCCGTGGACCCCCCCAAAATGGGGCCCCAAAAAATCAAATTTTTGAACGGCTTAAGCTAGGGTGCCAGTTTTTTTTGATATTAGTAGATATTTGAGAGAAAAATATTTTGACATAATTTGGGGGTACCACCCCCCCGGGGACCCCCCCAAAAACAAATTTTTTTAACCATATAACCTAGGGTGCCATTTTTTTTTGATATCAGTAGATATTTAAGAGAGAAATATTTAGACATGGTTTGGGGGTACCACCCCCCCGGGGACCCCCCCAAAATGGGGCCCCAAAAAATCAAATTTTTGAACGGCTCAAGCTAGGGTGCCAGTTTTTTTTGATATCAGTAGATATTTGAGAGAAAAATATTTTGACATAATTTGGGGGTACCACCCCCCCGGGGACCCCCCCAAATGGACCCCCCCAAAAACAAATTTTTTTAACCATATAACCTAGGGTGCCATTTTTTTTGATATCAGTAGATATTTAAGAGAGAAATATTTAGACATGGTTTGGGGGTACCACCCCCCCGGGGACCCCCCCAAAATGGGGCCCAAAAAAATCAATTTTTGAACGGCTCAAGCTAGGGTGCCAGTTTTTTTTGATATCAGTAGATATTTGAGAGACAAATATTTTGACATAATTTGGGGGTACCACCCCCCCGGGGACCCCCCCAAAAACAAATTTTTTTAACCATATAACCTAGGGTGCCATTTTTTTTGATATCAGTAGATATTTAAGAGAGAAATATTTAGACATGGTTTGGGGGTACCACCCCCCGGGGACCCCCCCAAAATGGGGCCCCAAAAAATCAAATTTTTGAACGGCTCAAGCTAGGGTGCCAGTTTTTTCTGTTATCAGTAGATATTTAAGAGACAAATATTTTAACATAATTTGGGGGTACCAACTGACAAATATTTTGACTCTACTTTTCTGGAGGTTCCATAATTAGATATTTTTGAATAATTGCTGATTTTATGGCAGACAAAAAGTACTTTCGAGCGTCACAGCGTTAGCTATGCGTCGGTCGTTCACTGGGTTTGCTGGCAAACTCCCATCTAGTTAAATGAACTATATGCTAAATAGCACCCCCTATACTCTTTTTTTCGATGAAGCTTACGTTAAGCATATTGCATTACGCGATCAATTTTGACTGCAAGCTTTTTGCCATGTTTTGAAGTTTTTATCGATTAATTTGTTAGCTGTATTTTTGATAAATAAGTTAATACTCTCCCCCCCCAAAAAAAACAACAAAAAAACAAAGGATTATAATCAGAATGATAATAATATTAATAATCCACGTCTTAAAAGTGGCTCTGAACAACTTTAAAGGCCACATTACTGCAAAAGACTGCCTCAGAAGGCAAAAAATTGTGACATTTTTCTTATCGTGCACTTTAGTCTATAGCAGGCCGATGCAAGTGTGCACAGTCCCCCTGACTACGCTATTGATTGCAAGTTTGTTTTGATTTCGGTTTCTGGGCAAAATTAATTTAATGGCGGAGTAATTATTATTTTAGTGTTTATATAAGCGCAGCGTAATTTTTGAAATATTAAGCACTTTATTGTATTTAGATCCCAATAAGAGCTCATTGACAAAATGCTGAAACGTTTGATAAACGTTTGATATTGATAATTATTTTATCAAACAGTTTAATGCTTAATCCTGGAGCATTGCTTACGCTCGCTTTTAAGAAAATGCCGTATGATAATTCACGTAAAATGGGCAAGGAAGGCTTTATTTCACCGGAAATTTTTATCTACTTTTTTTATTAATTCTGACTCAAATCTAACCCAAACTCAAATGCTTACTCTAAAACTGTCCCCAAATCGAACCCTAACCCAAACCATAATCTTAAACCCTAAAAAAGCAAATGAAGAAAGCGCGAATGAATATTTCTCATTTTCATTTTATTCTTTTTAACTTGAAAATTTTCGGTGAAATAGTCGCTACCAATGGACAATCCTGTTTCTCCTGCCCCCGCCCTCTGCACCTTGGCAAAAAAGCTCTACAAAGGGTTGTTTTCTTAGTTTAGATAGATATAGTTGACTTATTTTGCAAATTTAAACATAAACAATTCTTGACATCTTAATTTCCAGGGGGGCAAGTGCCCCCCCTGCGGGCGCCCCTGCTCAGAGCTACGCCCCTCAGAGTTGTAAACAGGCCGACTAATTTAGGCCCGAACCCAGCCCGAACCAGCAAACTAATTTGAAGCCAAATCATGCCCGAAAAAAAAAAGTTAAGTTAGATCTGAAAAATTTAGCAATGTTGCCAAGTTATTTAGATTTTATTTTTGTGCACTTAAGACAAAAAGCACGTGTCAGGCCCGACTTAAGCCTGAAATTTTTGTCAATTTTAAGCCCGAAACCAGCTCGAACCCGACCCGAAAAGCCCGGCCCGACTTGCAACTATGACGCACCTTGTTAAACAGTGTAACTCCTTCGATTCTTCGTAAAAAACGCATTTCAGACGCTTGCACTTGTGATCGCACTCTTTCGGTCATTATCCAAGACTCATGACCATGAGTGAGAATGGGGATAAAAACTGCTTTGAAAGTTGAGAGCTTTGCCTTTTTCAACAATTCTCGTTTCATGACTACCGAATAGTGCAAAGCTCGCATTACTGCACTAGCCTTGCCTATTCGGGTATCCAGTTCTTCGTCTTGCTTTCCGTCACTCATGAATGCAATCCCAAAATACATGAACTTCTCTACGTGCTTCAGTGTCCCTCCATTCACTTGCAACACGCACTGACCAGGGTTTCTTAAAAGATGAGGTACCGGTACCTCAGTTTTGGCCGCGCATATTTTCATTCCGGCGGTGTCGCATGCATCTGCAAAGCTATTTTAGTGCGCGCTGGAGGCCAGATTCTGTCGAAAAAAGCAGAACCACATCATCAGCAAATAGCAAATATATACAGTCTAAAAACCGTATGTACGGTTAATTGCTGCTTTTCTTTGAATAACTTTAACTGTGACCAAACAAAACTACTTAATCATGCTGAATTGTAATACAACAACAACAATTGTGTTCAAATAATTGCATGGATACTTCAAAGAAGTCTTCATTCAATGACGTAAAGTTATTTTGATTCCGTTTTTATAGCTACCATAAACACAAAGCACGTATCAGGCTCAAATTAAGCCCAAAATTTGGTCAATCTTGAGCCCGAACCCGACCCAAAAAGCTCGGCCTGACTTCCAACTCTGTTGCAAGTTCGAGGATTTTTGCATTATCAATTTGATTGGTCTTGTGAGAATTATTGTCATGTGAACATTACAAACAAGATCGAAAGGTTTTTTGAAAAAGAACAGAGAGTAAAAAGTACGAGACAAGAATTGATTCGCGTTAAACAACAGAAGTGAAAATACAGGGTGTTTCAAAATGGTTGACCCCATTCTAAATACCCATATCTCTGAAACTACTTGATGGATCATAATGAAACTAAATACATTTTATGTTGAAGGTCATAAGTTTTACAGCTTAAATTTACAAAGAAAAGTACAAATATTTGTTGGTTCTATGACAGGTTTTCATAAATGTTCAAAATGAGCGCCGCCTGTGATTCTGGACACGTCGAGTCGGTATTCGAGCTCGTGCCAAAACTCGCTGTAGCATGTCTCTGGTAACAGTTTCCAGTGCAGCTGTAATTCTCTGTTTCATTTCTTCGATGTTAGCTGGAAGAGGAGGTACGAAGACTAGTCCTTTCAATTAATTTCAGAGGAAAAAATCACACGGAGAAAGGTAGAGTGATCGTGGTGGCCATTTCACCACGATTACCCGACCATTCTCCGTGTGATTTTTTCCTCTGGGGTTCTGTGAAAGGACTAGTCTTCGTACCTCCTCTTCCAGCTAACATCGAAGAAATGAAACACAGAATTACAGCTGCACTGGAAACTGCTACCAGAGACATGCTACAGCGAGTTTGGCACGAGCTCGAGTGCCCACTCGACGGGTGCAGAGTCACAGGCGGCGCTCATATTGAACATTTATGAAAATCTGTCATAGAACCAACAAATATTTGTACTTTTCTTAGTAAATTTAACCAATAAAACTTATGACCTTCAACATAAAATGTATGTGGTTTCATTATGATCTATCGAGTAGTTTCAGAGATATGGGTATTTAGAATGGGGTCAACCATTTTGGAACGCCCAGTATAACTTCAAAAGATGTGATGTAATCAAAATGCGTCTTAACTTTTAAATGAAGTAAAAATATCGTACAATATTTTAGTAAAATTTTAGGAAACCTGAATTTAAAAACAGATATAAAATTTATCGGAGGTATCATTTCAGTAACTTTATGGCAGATTCAAAATTTTTGTAAAACATGAAGATAAAGCATTAAGTCTGTAAAACTACGTCAAAATTGGACCTATGGCCTTCTTTTCATCAACAAAGAAGTTAATGACGTCACTTATTGCGCCACCTTTTTTCTGTTAAAAAATTCTACGTTAGAGTACCGTAGTCTACTGCAACAAACAAATCAATTAAAAGCTGTGAACAACAAGCACCATTCACCCCCCCAAAAAAAACAAAAAACATTATGTTGATGGTGAACGGAAATTGGGTCGTCTTTATTCTAAAAGGTAGCCCGAGATTAATAGGGAAAGGGTTAGCCAGCATGCTGATTGGCGAAGACTGAAGTCTGTAGGGAACATTGACTGATTATCTTAAAATAGCAAGTCTGACAAGCTGACGCACATTAGCATATTAATACACGTATGCATACTTTTTCAATCAGTTAAGACGTGAGAGCAAGTGGAACGTAAAAGTTGACGAACCCTAGCTGCTAGCTGAGGTTTCTCAAAAATGCTGTAAAAACGACAAAAATATTTTCAAATTTTAAGTTCGGAAGCTACCGAACTGTGTCAAGGTATTGTTGTTTACTAGATTGTATGACTGAACATTCTTATTTTTCAATTTTCAATTTGAATTTTTTCAAGACTTAAGAAGCAGCAGCCAGTAGCGTACTCAGGATTTTCGAAAAGGGGGGGCCAGGAAATCCAAAAAAATTGAGAATAATGAAGACCAGAATAAAAATTTTCCAGCCCAAAACCAAGTCCGTTTTCTTCCCCAAATTTAGGTGAAGACCAAAAAAAAAAAGATCCTCATTCAAATTTAGTCCAGTTTTTTGCCAAAAAAAAGGTCTTCGCCCACCGTTTCTGTGCTCAAACCTTCAGCCCAAGCTACAAAAGAGGAGCCATGCAACAATTTTGCATACTATTCTACGCTAATTATACTATCCTGGCGACCCAAAGGGGGGGTAATGGCCCAATGCCCCCTCCCCCCTAAATACGCCCCTGGCAGCAGCAGAGTCAGAGTCTAGAACAGTAAGTCCTCGGGTTACGAGTTACGACGGTCCCGACTTACGCTGTTTTGAGGTTACGAACGCACTCCATAAAAATATAAATGATAATACAGTACTGTAATATCGAAGCCCTTAAACTGGGTCATTGTGATCAAGCAATACAGTGCTTTGGGCTCATTGGTTTTCGTCATTTGCATCGTAAATGACGTGAAAAATTGCGAACTATTACGATTATGAACGAATAATCACCAAGCTTCAGTATGTATATGATATGTATAGAATAATTTATGTATAATGTTCCGACTTACACTGAAATTCGGGTTACACCGCGTCACAAGAACGAATCAACGTCGTAAGTCGAGGACTCCGTGTATTCGAAATTAGACGAAATACGAAATCTGTCTTTAATATTTTGAGGCAAAATTGCGCAATTTATCGTAATTTCCAGCTATAAATTAGAGGATGGACATAGCCAAATCCGAAACGTTTAAAAATTTCACTATTTTAAATAAAGTTTTCCTGTTTTCAATCAAATTAAATTAGGGGAATTTTTGCATGCAGTTTTAACAAAGAAAATACTTCTACCTTTATTCTCACGCTAAAATTTTGTGGTAGGCAATCACACAAAGTATTTACTTATGCTTTAATTGTAATGTTTTTAGCTGTAATTTACTTTAGGTCGGGGCGAAAAGATTGACTTCTAATTCATTTGATCATAATAATTTCAAAAGACAAATTAATTAGTATTTTATGACCAATCAATTTTAGGCAGCTAAACTAATAAGTAAACTCAACGATTTAGCACTGTGAAGCTAGACTTTAAGCTATCAAGCACGCAGTAAAGTACACAAAAGAACTCGCTCCTTATCAGCAAAAGCATGCATAAGTCCACATTATTTAGATCGAATACTATGTGAGCTATGCAAACTATTATCTTAAAGATCTAAGTGATAAGATGAATGTTTATCGTCTGATATGCCCTTGTCCAAGAGACAGTAACTTCTGTTTCCAGCTGCAGTACAGATATACGTGTAACTTGATTCGAATATGACTGCGTGTAAATGAAAACTTTTTAATTGAGAATTAATTCTATAATAAAATGAAACAATGTTATTTTCAGAAGTTGACACGAATAGCATTTTACCAATATCGCAGCCAGTAGCGTAGCCAGGGGAGGGGGGGCGAAGGGGGCTATAGCCCCCCCATTGGCATGTCGACCATAATGCAGAATGAGAAAAACATTACGTTTTTAGCACTTTTGAGACTATTAAATGCACTGGAGTGGACTAAATAGTGATTTAAAACATCTTTTAAAACATATACGAGTATTTAGGGGTGGGGGCTAATTTGTTAAAAATAAAACTAACAAATAAATGAAAACTTTGAAAAATGGTAAAAAATACGCAATCAAATTTGATCGCAAGAGTAAAAATGCTAAACATAGATGTCATCAACAAACATACTATAAACCGAGGAATAGGGGAAGGCTATTCAGTATTAGTTAATTACCAATCATTTCTCTCAAATCTCTTTTCATTAGCCCCCCCCAACAATTAATTTTCTTTATAAACTGTACACGAAATAGATTACTCCGTGTGAGTTTTTTTATTAAACTCTTCGACTTTATAATTTACCAGCATCTAAACAAGAGAACTAAAATTTTACCATTAGCCACCTCCCAAATAGCCCATTTATGCAACTGGTTTAATCATGTTTGCGCTGCCAATTTTTAAGCCACGTTTTAAACGCATTATTTTTGTATCAAAATAGATCTAAAATTAAGTTATTTTTGCAAAAAAATGCAAAATTTTCGAGCGCTGGGGGCTCCGCCCCAGACCCCTGTGCCTCCAGCGGCTGGGGGCTTTGCTCCAGGCCCCCAAAACAGCTCGCCATTGCGAATTTCCGGCTACGCGCCTGATCGCAGCGCAACAAAGCGCAAAGACTTTTTCAACCACCAGAAGTGTAGCGCAAGATGCGCAGTTTAATTTTTTATTTTCTAAAGCGCAGCGCAACTTCCGCAACGAACTTTTTAATTCAGTTGAAGCGTAACGCAGCTCCGCATTGCGGAATCGATTTTCGTACCAAGTCAAAGCGCAACCTAACTTCCGCAATCAAATTCACAAAACACAAAGCAAATTCTTCATTTTTGCGATTTTGGTGAGTAAAGGAGGAAGTAATTTATTAAAGCAGATCAGCATTTGACAAGATTACGATTGAAATGAAACAAAATTTAGTTCAAAGTATAAAGCTGCGCTGTTAAGCGGAAAAAATTGAGAGCGCATCGCAATTAATTTGCAACAAATTTTAAAAACATTAGTCCGCAACGCAACTTCCGCAATGTCTCAAAATAAAAAAATTAAAATGCAACGCAACTTGCGCAATTGCGAAGGTTGCGGAAGTTGCGTTCAGATCACCTCTGCTTATTTTTAGTTAGATTTTGCCATGCTTTTTTTATCATGTGCTGTAAATTAAAGCCCAAAAAATCAACTGATTTTCAAATTTATTGAATATGTTGGCCAAACGTAAATGTAAGAATGAGGCCAATTAAAAAACTGCATTAACGTCAAACATCGGCGTTGTACATTAAAAAACAATAAACTCGAACAACGTTTCCTCTTCTGAGTTTGTAGGAGGATGTGTAACATGTGCATGTAACAAAACAGAGTTTATACCAATTTTCTGCAATACAAAAAGCACTTCTACTGAAACTATTTTAATCAAAATGGAGTTACCGGTGATTTATCCAAAAATTCAATCAAAATTTTGTGTAAGAGAATTTATGGCAACATTCCCTCGATTAGTGTGATATTGAATTTTCGTGTGTCGCTCAATAAAAGTATTATGTTGCGTTTAAACATGATCTAACGGAAAACAATTATTGGCTTAACAATTTTGTTGACTATTTTTAGTTTTGCCACTTGTTCAGAAACAGTTTTGAATTTCGTCAAAAGCATATTCTATATTAAGAGCTTTTTGTGGTACTTGATAACTTGACCCCCTAACCGACTACAGGTTAATGTTTTACTGTTTCGTACGGACTCAGTAGCTTGTTTGACCACTTACAAGAGCATTTAGTTGAAATTTGACGTTAGACAAGGCAGAATTACGAAGTAAATTTCTGGAAAAAGAGCAGACAAGTTTTTGGTGAAAAAGATGTTCAAATAAAAGCCTTCATTAACCGCAAATTTTTTGAATATCTCTATTAGTTGTTTTGCAAAAATATTGTGTATGACATTTTCCACACGTAATCATTTCTGAATATGTTTGCTGTTTTGAATCATTATTAAAATCCCCCGAAGTTTTTTTCATAGAGGGCGAAAATTGTCAGAGTCATGTATGCTACGTTTGGAAAAGCAAATGTTCAAATTTAGCGGGTTTAAACTTAAAGTTATTAAAAGCTATGCAGGCATAGTATAGAAAGATGCTACTGATGAATGCAAGTTGAATATATCCAAGGCCAGGTGCTTGTAAAAATGGCCTGATTAAATCACTGAATTTATTTCTGGATTAATTGGTTGCCCACCAAAGTTCAGTTAGTCACAGCAGCTTCTGATGGCGTGCGCTTGTACCGAGTTGATAAGCTGTTACCAGTGTTTTATGTTAACAAATATGTATAAATACAAAGGCAAAGTAACACCTTGAGGCGTTTAAATGTCATCCATGCCCTTTTATATTTTAATATAAACGATTAGTCAAAACACAATGTTTTTGCGATCAAAGAAAACTTAGGCTGCAGATGTAGATTAATTGCAAAAGAAGAATAAAGTGGTTTGATAGAGTAAACTGTAAACTCACTGGCGCAACGTAGGGGGATAAGGGGGCTAAAGCGCCCCGGCCCCCCTAGCCAAGTGGCTTAGAATATTTACCTCATATATGCTAGATTTTAAACGTGGTTTAGACTTGAATATTAAGTAAGAAAGGCTAAAGGAATTGAACAGTTTAATTTTTAAATTGTTTCCAAATTTTAGCAATTTTGTTCTTTCTTTTGATGGAACTAAAAACGTGCAAAAGGCAATCCAAAATATGGCGTAAAACGTATATTTTTTCCGAAAAAAACAACAGTGAATTAGTATCTTGGGGGTCATTACTAAAATTCTTCTTTATTTTTCTTTTAAGACAATGTTTTTCGAAAGTGGCGATTTGGCTAATTGCCTTTTTGAGACAAAGTCTCTGCATTTTCTGGAAAATATCCATTCGGATGTGTTTTGTTTGTGAGGAGGTTAGCGGAAAATTTCGATAACTCCTAAATCCCACTATAAAATGAGGGCCCCAAATAAATGGCCACTATTGGATGATCTCAATGTTCCAAAGTTGCATTTAGTAACTCGCTGTGTGGTTGGTGGCCAACCCTTAGTTACACTTAAATGATGCCTTGATCTAGCAAGGATCACTTCCGTTTGGCCTTTGCAACTGTTCACAATTTTTAAGGATCAAATAACTTATTCAAGTGTAAATGCAACACTACTCGTGTCTTTGTTTATCTAGTGTAAACCAAAGTAGCAACAATTTACACGTAACTAAAAACCAAGTTTGACGTCACGTCACGTTCAATTTGAGCGTGAAGGAATTATTTCAAAAATGTGAAAAGCGTTTTGCTTGGTTATGATAGGCAGTTAAGTGGTAGTTTTGGTTGGAATTGCAAGTAAGAATTCAAATTATAGAAGGTTTTTGGCTGGTTCAAATGCTTTAAATAGAAACTGCAAGATGTTTTTACAAGCGAGTAATACCAGCTTTTCTGCAATTTGCAAAGCACAAATTTCAGAGCTAATATTTTGTTTCAAAATCTTTATTACACGTGAATAAGAGTGCTAATGAAACAAATTGAGTCGTAGGCGAAGCGGAGATGCCTATGGGCTGCTAATTCCCTCCTAAATTTTCAGCTTTGTTATGTTACACAATGCATTCAGTTTGAATTAAAGCTTGGAATTTGTCCGCACTGAGTCCAGCATTAGACTCCCAAAGTTAGAAAGGAAAGCTATCTCTATTAATGAATTAAGCTGAATAATAGCATCTGTATAATGAGTATGGCCTATTAGTAAGTTTTTTACTAAACTTAAGAAATTTTTAGATTAGATTTAAATTTGGCAGGGAGAAAATATATAAAGAAATTTTCATCTACGCGTATTTCGTTTATGTTTTTGAAGCTGTAAGGTATTAACTTGACCCTTCTTCTGCATAGATCAATTTATTGATTACAGACGAGTAATCAATCGCACAAATTTTCAATGAAGTTTAAATTTTCTATTAGCCTTACATAAAAATAATATTCGCCCAACAACTAATTGCCTTTGATATCATTTGTTGTTGTACAGAAATTGCTTTTTTTATGTAATAAATGTACAAAACATATTGATCATAAAAAGTGTATCAAAAATACGACTTTTGCTTATTTTTAGTTACGTTTACATTGCAAAGATGTGTTTTTGGAAACTATTATGATTGATAGTATTAATAATCCGTAAGCTTTCAGCGGATAGACCACAACGCAAAAGGTGATGGATCATCAGCAGTTAATTTTATATACTAAATAGTTAAAGGTTTAGATTTTCATATTTTAGGCAGTGAATTTAGATCAGCTGTTTATTTTTGCTTGTCTCTGAAACTATTTTGAACTGTCATACTAGTTTCCTTATTTTCTTAAAAGTTAAAGTGCTCAAAACATATTTTTCGATGTTTGGTCGATAGTACACTTTTTGCTATAGGCCTATAATACAGCATTTATTAAACCAATTTGCATCACAAACTCATTACCCTCGTCTGACGTCATCATGACAGCAATCATTTCTGAAAGCAAGAATAGCCGAGCTAAATCATGCATCTCGCCGATAATTTGAGCGGTTCAAAACCACGTCGGCTGTCGCCGCACTTTTGTCAAGTTAAATTCAAAAGTTTTTTTTTTTTCTTTGTTGTTCGCCCTTCCGTGAAGAATGCGGTGGCAGAAGCCACAGACTTAGCCTCCACTGGTTAATTCCACCATTTCACGTTTGAGTAAGATTTTGAACAGCCATCAATTCTGAATCATTGTAGTCTGAATGAGCTCCTTCATCACGTAAGCTTTACCGTATGTTACGCAGGAGACCAGGAGGCAAAAATTCCGTTGTTTCGTTTTTGTCAACTTTGAGTCAAGTTTATTCACAAATAACTGCTAAAAGTTCGAAGTTGCTAGGTTTTACCATTTTGAGATGGGCCGAAGTCACTTTACTTAATTTGTTCATTTTTTGGGTTATATATAAGTCAACTTAAATGAAGTCATATGAGGTTTTGTTCTGGTTACGTAACCACTTTGACTAAAGCATTTTGTAAATCGGACTAAGAAAATTTGAAACGCCTATGCAATATATTTTACAAAAATTGGCTGTGACGTCACTAAGTATGATGACGCCATCAACTCAAAACCATGATGACGATCAAAATTTATTTTCGGGATGAAAACAAAACACACACAATAGCAAAACACACAAAAATTTAGCTTGTTATTTTGAAAGCAGTCTCGACAGAACACTGCAAAGAGACTGTTTAAAGATATTTACGCCAAACAAAAACCCGGAACGATATTGCAAAACACTTTTTTTCTGAAACATCAAATCAGATCTTTCATTGTACTCGCTGTATAACGCCGAAGCGTGTGACGAGTTTACAGGGTCCTTCTTCGCGTCATTGCGCCTGTGGGCAACACACCTCCTTTCGAATAAACTTTGCAGCGGTGTCGAACAGTTGGCAACACTGCGTCCGCTTTGACCGGCCCAAGATTTGAATCTCAGACCTCCCGCTCTAGAGACAAACGCGTTATCGCTCGACCACCAGGCCGATTTTTCTAAAACATTATCAATTATATAGCGAACACTGGCCCTTATGCTAAATTTGGTGTTACCCATGGCTTAAGGTTTAAGAGCCAGATCTAAGAGGGTTTAAAGAATGTCGCGTTTTTCACCTTCCCTGTTTCTCCGAGTAAAATGCGTGGGTTGAATAGCCCGTGTAAAATAAGGTGAACGAGTTTGAATGGTTTTGATGTTTTTGTATCAGTCTTAAAATTAGAGTAGGCTAATGTATATTTGAAATAAAGTCGACTTGTGTTGTGAACGGTGTTAAATTATCTTTGGAAGATTGAGATCATCGGTCAGATAAGACAGAAATTCAAGTTGAATGTTTGTTCCATTTATTTCTGTATACAGAGGCAAGATAAGAAACTGTTGTCTAATCAAACAAATGTGAAAGCCCTAATATTTCTTTCGTATCGCATGTCATAGGCATGTTTCTTCTGGCTGAAAGTTAGGGAGTAAAGATTGGGCGATTTAAGCTCCTTGCATTATGGAATAATTGATTAATACTTCAATTACAAGTTTTATTTCGTTGCATAAATAATAAATCAACTTAAAACCTATTCACCAATCAAACGTAAGCTAGTTTTAAAAAATTGAATGGGCAAAATTTATTGTGGACCGACGCGCTAAATTATTAAAGAATGTAGGCTACTTACAAAAGCCTAGCGATTTAAACAAAGCCTATAGAACGCTCTTTCATAGCGTTTCACGGCCGGTAATTAACGCAGTAAAACCGTAATTATTTTGTTATGATTTTGGTATTATACCTTATATTTATTGCTATACAAGCACTTGCAGAAATTAATTATCATTTTTCGATATCCGCTTTCTAACGCTGTTTTTTGTTGTTTTGTATGTTCTCTTTTTTTTGTTGTGTGTGCGCGTGTGATGTGCTTTTTTTTATCGAATCCTTTTTTTAAATTTTTGTAACAGCAAAAATACCAGAAAAATAAACGCGTAAAAGATTTCAGTGGTGAAATTATGATTTAGTGGGTAAGGGACAAATACTTTTGCTTCAAAACCTCTTTTTTCTTCGGATAAAGTTTTATGCTCAACAGCACAATAAATCTCTTCTGAGTTATTAGACTTGTAAATACACTTTGCTTTAGAACTGCTCCTCTTTAAGTTTTCACGGATTTTTATAGGTTTTCATTTGTCAGTGCCGTGATCGCGAGAATTAAAGCCTTTCTTTTGTAGAGATGTATAGCAGGGGACAATTACTTAATGTGTGCTCTACATTAATAGCTATATTTTTTGACCCTTGATCGTGGATGTATAGAATATCATCGCTATATTTGCTCCATCAAACAAATTGGTTGGTCTAGGCCTATGCAGTATTATACAGTATTATAGATAATTTTCAGAAAAAATTTTAGTCCGATTTTTTGCCTAAAATTAGGTGAAGAGCAAAAAAAAAAGGTCTTCACTCAAATTTAGCGATTTCTTGCCCAAAATTAGGTGAAGAGTACTTAAAAAAGGCCTTCACTCAAATTTAGTCCGATTTTTTGCCCAAAATTAGGTGAAGAGCAAAAAAAAAGATCTTCACTCAAATTTAGTCCCATTATTTGCCCAAAGTTGGATGCAGGCCTACAACAAACGTATAAAACATACCCTATGTGTGATCAAAGCTTCTGCCCAACTTGCAAAGGGGGGGCATGCCGCAATTTTGCATAATATTCTATGTTAATTATACTATCGTGGCGAGTATCATGGCCCAATGCCCCCCCCCCCTAAATACGCCCCTGGCTGTGAGGACTAATGTTTTCAAAATTAGCAGCGGACTAATTGCGCTGCGCTTTCAAAAAAATTTTTTTTTGTTTTTTTCGGTTAACGGGACAATTATTATGCTTTTAACTAAATTCTGTTTCATTTTAATCAATATATTGCCATATATCGACCTTTTATCGCAAATCACTTATTCCTTTTCTGTCTAAAATCACAAAAATAAGGATTTCGCGTTGTCTATGTAAACTTAATTGCGGAAGTTAGGTTGCGCTTTGACTTGGTACGATAATCCTGCTCCGCAATTGCGGAATCGCGTTGCGCTTTAGGTGAATCAAAAAGTTTGTTGCGGAAGTTGCGCTGCGTTTCAGAAAAAAAAAATGTTGTGCAGCGCTTTTAGTGCTTCAAAAAATCGTTGTGCGTTGTTGCGCTGCGCTTTTGGTAAAGTGTTATTCGTGCTTACCTCTCGTTAGGGCGAGTGGGTATAGAAAACGAAATATTTGTTGATTTCCATCCGTAATCAAAATAAATGGTGTTTTGTGTTTCAACACAGGTATGCATAAAACGGGTATCTATGTCAACATTAATGCTCGCTTCAGAAAATAAATAAAAAGGTTACAGAAATTTAACTTCTCAAAAACATGTAATTTAACGCAACCAGCAGGACCCCCAGCCAACTAGCCCGGAGACAATCAAATTAAATTTTTTTAACACGGACAATTTTTCACCAGCTTTAGAAACTTAGGGTTGGGCCTTATACTTGTCATGGGTTATTGTGTATTTATAGCTATATGTTTTTTTAATTTCTAACATTGAGTTTAGTGACACATCCTAAAGCAATTTTGGCCATAGCAAATATTTTGAACTTCGTGCATTGAAAAACAATAGATAAAAACTTATTGTTCGACCGTGTTAAACAAACGTAAAACAAATAATCGGTTTTGTCCGATTTCGGCTTAGATAAACTACATTAGTAAGGTTAGGTCACTGAAACAATAAGGTCTTAAAGTTGTAAGCAAAATGAGTACCGGTATTATTTAGCTCAACGCATATTCTATTATACACGTCCACAATTTCCAGGAAAACGGACTCGTAACAGCTTATCGAAGTGCAAAGACAATTACGTTTATTGCAGAAAGTACCACAAATGATTAATGGTAATCAAATAGGCCTAATTACCGCATAAGGGGTAACCTATAATAGTTTTGTGGACAATGTGTTGATATGCAAACGATATGACTCAACCATGGATATATCTTTCTGGAAAAAGTTCTCCCGTCTCACTAGCAAAAAGCGAATTTTGAAGCTTTGTATATTTTTTACACTTTTAGTTTTGAGCCAAGGTGAGATCTTATTTTGAGTTTCTTTGGTTTTATTGTGCGGTAGTTTAAAATTTCTTGCAAACCAGTAATTTGAATAATGTGTGGCTAGATAATGTAAATGTGACCCATTTATCTTCGGTGCAGTAAAGGAAAAGAGAGCCAGGAATAAATGCTGCATTTTAATCGTTTTATTCCAAGTCATATTTCCGTATTATATGCGAGGCTTTATGGGCTAAATCTGAATTTAAGTTTTTTTATTATTTTATTTCAATCTTTTCAGTTCAATGAAATATTATTATGTTATTGTATTGTATTATGGCATTATTATTATTAACTAACTACGCTAAAATATTTATACCAACCGCCTACCACAATTTATGATGCCCGTATAAATGGGCTCATCAGGAGTCTATAGCCTATTTTCAAAGGTGGGCAGTGCAAGTCTTAAAAGTTTGCGCCGCAAGCGCACGCGCAACTACTAAGAAAATCTTGCGCCGCAAGCTTATCCGCAAGCCCCAAAAAATAATTGCGCCGCAAGCACACGCGCAAGTGTGACGTTTTGAAAAGTATAATTCGAATTGACTCACAGCTCAAACCTCACTAGGTTACGATACGAAACCAATGTTTAAAACAAATTATGCACGCAACCAAATTAGTAAACAAAAAAATTATTGATTTCCTTTAAAAAATACAAGCATTTGAAAATGCACATCGCTTAACCTCTTAGGACGAAGGACGTTTTTATACCTAACAAAAAAATACTCTAAATACCCGCACTCAAAAAAACCGCGATGTTAAAAAATTCCGCTAATAAAGTCTTCGTGTGGTGGTAAGCGAACGACTTAGGAGTCTCTTTTTTTTCTAATGGCTTGTCAAGGAAATCATTTACAAGCTTCGATATTGTAACATATTTTGTGCTTCTGGAGCAATTAGCATCTCTTTCTGACGAATGGAGCGTGCAAAAAATATCATCCTGTTTTTTCTGAAACGAAATTGAACAATCTAAGCAGGCGCGTAGCCAGGATTTGGAAAAGGGGGGGGGGGTTTTTTGAAAGAGTGAGAAAAGTGCAAACGACATTGACCCGAATTTTCATTGTTCTTGAATCAGTTTCAGACGGTTTGCCCGAAAATTAAGACGGAATTTCTCGGAAAATTCGGAAATTCAAACGTTTTTTCCGCCCAAAATCAGGTCGTCTCCAAAAAAAAAAAAAAAAAAAAGGTCTTCACCGAAATTGAGACTGATTTTTTGGCCAAATTCGGAATTTCAAACGTTTGAGGGAGTTGTTTTCTTTTGGGGAGGCTGTTTTCAATTTTTCACAAAAAATCGGCCTCAAAAGCACCAAAAACGTGCGATTTTGCATACTTCACAAGCCAATGGGGGGGCTCGATCCCCCCCGCCCCCCCTGGCTACGCTACTGAATCTAAGTATTACGTATAAGAGCTATACTTATGCTGTCACTCCTGTTTGCAATATCAAGTTTTTCCCGACAAGCAAAAAAGTTATAATCAATAGTTTTTTTTTGTTTCTTGTTTTTTAATTGCGGTAAAAAAGTAAGACTGTTCCGAGTAACGCGTTTAATGCCCAAAGCAAGTTTAAGATTTTTTAGAGATGAGTAGCGTATTTCTAAATCGACTATTACTGGTACAAAAATAATTTTTCTCTTTAAAATTTGATTTTACAACGATTTTTTTAATCACTCAAATGATTTTTTTGAAAAATCGGCAAAAAATATTTTAGAAAGAAACGTTTCGGCAAAAGAAGACTCCAGCTGTAAATTCAATAGAAGTATTGGAAGCAGTAGACGAATGGAATTTCCCGTTACGAGGCTTTTATGAACCTACCTCGTCATAATCGCAGCCAAAGGGGGGGGGGAGGCAAGAGGCCCGCCCCCTACCCCAATTGAAATACCACCAATGATAAAAGAATAACGACAAGGCATTATGTTTTTTTAGTTTCTTTTAGCATTTTCGCGTACAACAGTATACGTGCACACAGGCGCGTAGCCAGAAATTCGCAATGGGGGGGGCTGTTTGGGGGGTCTGGGGGCGAAGCCCCCAGCTGCCGGAGGCTGGGGGTTTGGGGGCAAAGCACCCAGCCGCCGGAGGCACGGGGGTCTGGGGGCAGAGCCCCCAGCGCTCGAAAATTTTGCATTTTTTTGCAAAAATAACTTCATTTTACGGCTATTTTGATACAAAAATAATGATTTTAAAACGTATCTTAGAAATTGGCAGTGTAAACATGATTAAACTGGTGGCATAAATGGGCTATTTGGGAGGTGGCTAATGGTAAAATATTAGTTCTCGTGTTTAGATGCTGGTAAATTACAAAATCGAATAGTTCAATAAAACTCAAACGGAGTAATCTATTTCGCATACAGTTTATAGAGAAAAATAGTTGGGGGGGCTAATGAAAAGAAATTTGAGAGAAATGATTGGTAATTAACAAATACTAAATAGCCCTCCCCCCCCCTAGTCCTTAGTTTATTGTATATTTGTTGATGACACCTATGTTCAGCATTTTTACACTGGCAATCAAATTTGATTGCTTATTTCTTATCATTTATCAAAGTTTTCATTGATTTGCTGGTTTTATTTTTGACAAATTAGCCCCCTCCCCCCCGAACATATGTTCCAAAAGATGTTTTAAATCACTATTTGGTCCACTCCAGTGCATAAAACAGTATCAAAAGTGCTAAAAATATAGTGTTTTTTCCATTCTGCAATTTGGTCGACATATCAATGGGGGGGGGGGGGGGTCTATAGCCCCTGGCTACGCTACTGGCTAAAAACGTGGTATTTTCCTAATTGTGCATTTGGTCAGCAGTTCATTAGCCCCCCCTAAATAAGCGTTTCAAACTATGCTTTAAAGCATTTTTTAGTCTAATCCAGTGCGAACACATAGTCTTAAAAATGCTAAAAACGTGGTATTTTCCTTGTTCTGCATTTTGGTCGGCAGTTCATTAGCCCCCCCCCCCTAAATAAACGTTTCAAAATAGTCTAATCCAGTGCAAACACACAGTCTTAGAAATGCTAAAAACGTGGTATTTTCCTTATTCTGCATTTTGGTTGGTAGTTCATTAGCCCCCCCCCCCTAAATAAACGTTTCAAACTATGCTTTAAAGCAGTTTTTAGTCTAATCCAGTGCAAAAGAGAGTCTTAAAAGTGCTAAAAACGTGGTATTTTCCTTATTTTGCATTTTGGTCGGCAGGCCAATGGGGGGGGGCTATAGCCCCCCCCGCCCCCCCTGGCTACGCTACTGCGTGCACAACAGACTAATATTAATATTGACCATCAGGTGGCCTGGGCCCCCTCAAATCAAATTTTTGCCATACAATCTAAATGTATAATCCGGGAGAAATTCAGGGTTTTAGTCCTAAAAGTTACAACCTCAGGCCCTTAACTAATCATTTTGTAAACCTAATGCAAAAACATGACCACTAAGTAACCATCTTTGCACCATTTTCAAATAACATTGCATCTCCATCTTGCCAGTTTTTACGTGACAAAATACTTTCGACAAAAATAAAAATTAGCTGGCAAAGTGCTTATTAAACAAATTATTGAATTTGAATTGAGGGAACCTGGGCCCCTTAGTCGAACATGTACTCCTCAACCCGGTTATTTTCATGACAAGGCAAAAATCTCCAAAGCAAATACTCGAGTGATTATTTTCTACTAAAAATATTGCAGGAGGCTACGTACATTGCTTCTTCCACCTGAGCCAAGTCACTTACAAAATTTAACCCCCAAATCAAGATTTTGAACGTGTTTTGGACTTGATCAGTACGTAAAAGGAAGACTCATCAGTTTGATTTTTTTAATTGGCTTTCAAATCTTAAAAATTTAATTATTTCAAATGGCTCTAAAAACAAGCAAAATGTGATCCAAATGGCATTAAAATAAATATTTTTTTTCCAAAAAAATTGTTAAAAATCGCCCAGCAGCCGGCTCCAGACCCCCATCTGTGATACGTTTAGGTTAAACTAGTTTGCTCACCACGTCTCCTTATTTAGACAATTTTGGAAATCTTTTTAACTTTTGGTTCAAATCCTTTCCTTTAGCAAAATCCAGGTAACATGCCTACCCAGGCCCCGGCTTCTGATGCTCCATTCTACGGTATCTTTTTGTCCCATAAAAAGTCCCTCTTTTCGAAAATGCTTGATGACGTCATTGCGTGTGATTTACGATTTGGCTTTCCTCCCCCAATCAAAAATTCTGGCTACGCCTATGCACCTCGCCAATGTTTTTTCTTAACTTTAATTATATTTGATTGAAAAACAATCATTCACAGTCGTATTTGAATTGCGCTAGCGCGATTGCGCTCAAAATTGCTAAAATACTTGCGGGGCGAGAGTCAGCGCAACTGTATAAAAATAATTGCGGCGCAAGCGCTATCGCAAGTAAAATAGTTGCGCCGCAAGTGCCCATTTCTGCCTACTTTAGTTTACTATTATCTTAGTCAATCTGATCTATAATTTTTTTGTAACAACAAGTAAATTTTCGTTGAGACTGGTTGTTCTTAAATTTTCACGAGTTTTCAGAATTTTTTGTTCTTCAGTTTTATTGGAGAATAGATGAATGACACAAATTCGTTCTTGCTTGGCAAAAAGTTGTGTTGTGTAAAAGTTTTTTCGATTGTCAAAATTTCAAGAATTAAACACTCTGCAGTCCACACTGCTGGCGAAGAGTGCAAAGATCAAAATTGGTGTTATTTCGCTTCGATGCGATACCGGTACTGTATAACAAAAATTGATTTTTAAATTTGGCCTGAGGTTTTCACTTCGTTCTAGGGCTAAATTACGCCGTGTAATAAAATACACCGCGGATCGTAAATTACGCCGCATAATTTTACTAATTTGCCTAATTATGGAATTTGTGGTGATCTGTTTATCAGATGTGGAGTCCTCGAGGACACATTTTGAAGTCCTTGGCCTTGGCCTCGAAAATCAAGTCCTCGGCCTTGGCCTCGAGTCCTCGAAAACTGCCCTGTCCTCGGCTCGGGGACAGCACTATTTTTTGAATTGAAAAATTTTGTAGATTGCCTGAAAATTTTTTAGAACTCCTTTTTTTGGAGATCGCCTGAAAAAATTTTTCAAAACTTTTTTCTTTTTTTTTTTTGGAGAACACTTGCGCCTGTGACCTTGGTCCTTGGCCTGGAGAAGGTCTGTCCTCGGAAGGGCTGTCCTTGGCCTCGAGCCTTGTGTCCTCGACTTCACCTCTGCTACTAATCTGTAACGTGTAGGCCTAGTGCTTAACAAGCTTAAAAATCAAAATATTTCACCCTGCTTCGTCATCGCGAAAACTTTTATTCAATTTTTACCGCCCCCCATTGACGATACCAATATCAAATCAAACTTTTCATTATTATCGCTATATTACGCCGAAGTGTGTAACGAGTAAGAAGTTTGCGGGGGCCATCTTCGCTTCATTGCTCCTGGGTAACATAGCTGCTTTTGAACATATGCTGCAGCGGTGGCGAGCAGTTGGCAACACTGTATTCGATTATACCAGCCCGAGCTTTGAACCTCGAACCTTCCGCTCGAGAAACGAACGCGTTACCGCTCGACCAACTTAAATAGGCCTGCACATTTACTCATCATCAGTATAAATAATCCAAGATGCATTTTTTCCTGAACAGTTGAAGTACCGATCTGGCAATCTCACAAATTGTTTTGGCAGTGGCTATTTTGCCTCGAGAGGCAAAATAGCCCCATTTTATTTTGCCATTTGGAAGCAAAACAGTCCTAACGGCTATTTTGCCGCAAGTGCAAAAATAGCCCTAATCCTAACCCAACCAAACCCTAATCCAAACTCTAACCCTAATCCTTACCCAAATCCATTGGTGGGCACAAGTCCGTTAATAACGAAGCTAACTTTTTCATTAACTCGTTAATCCGTTAAAAAGTTTTTTCTTGTTAACGGACTTAAATTAACTTCCGTTAAGTTCTCTTAACTTCCGTTAAGGTTTTTATCGTTAATATCTTGCACCATTCATTCATCGTAGCGGTACAAACCAGTTTGCACTAGTAACACTTGCTGCGCATTAGCACGACTTTTGTAGAAGATTGCGAAGAAAGGAGCTCTTTTTTGTGGCAAATATTAAGCTGCAGCCTCATAGGTCTATTAATTATCGCTGTTCGCAATTTCCAACGATTTTCCAATCGCAGCTTCGTTGGTGTATTTGAACGTATTTTTATCTTGAAATTAGATTACACTGTAAAATTTAACTTCCAAAACATAAAAAGACCACCAATCCACCATAGCAATAGATAATTTCCTTACAATCAGCTCAACAAAGTCAATATGTGTTTTAGAAGCGAGTGAATGAATAGAAGTGTAAATTACACGCAAAATATTAACGATTTAAGGGACTTCATTAACTTCCTTTAATTGAAGCTGAAAATAGCGGATTAACGTTAACGAAGGTGTGAAGTTTGTTAACGGACTAGTGGTTAACGAAGCTAACGTTTTGCATTAACTTCCCCGTCTATGCCCAAATCCCAACCCTAACCCAAACAAAGGAAAAACACTCTTTTGCCTCGAGAGGCAAAATAGCCACTTCCAATTGTTTTTCAATGGTAGTGACCAGAGCTGGAGTCGAGGACACAAAGCTCGAGGCCAAGGCCAAGGACACAAAAAAAAATCCGAGGCCAAGGCCAAGGACAGCCTTTCCGACGACAGACCTTCTCGAGGCCAAGGACAGGAATGCTCGAGGCCAAGGACCAAGGACACAGGCGTAAGTGCTCTCCAAAATAAAAAAAAAGTTCTTCACAAAAATTTTTCAAGCGATCTCCACGAAAAAACGTTTTCCAAAAAATTTTTCAAGCGCTTCACAAAATTTTAACAGTTCAAAAAATACTGCTGTCCTCGAGCCGAGGACAGGCCAATTTTCGAGGACTTGAGGCCTCGAGGCCAAGGCCAAGGACTTCAAAATGTGTCCTCGAGGACTCCACCTCTGGTAGTGACTATCTCACAGAAAATTTTCGAAAAATGAGAACTATTCATCCACGCTTTATTCATTTGCTGTTTTAGGGGTTAAGATTAGGGATTAGGTTGGGGTACGGGTTAAAGTTCGATTTGGGAATAGTTTTAGAGTAAGCATTTGACTGATTTGAGTTTGGATTAAACTTGAGCCAAAATTAATAAAAAACTAAAATAAAATTGCCGGTGAAATAAAGCCTTTTTTTTTCAATTTTTTAATGATAGTGACTATTTCACAGAAAATTTTCAAGTTAAAGAGAATAATGCGAAAATAAGAAATATTCATCCGCGCTTTTTTCATTTGCCTTTTTAGGGATTAAGATTAGGGTTTAGGTTAGGGTTTGGGTTAGGTTTCGATTTGGGAATAGTTTTAGAGTAAGCATTTGAGTTTGGGTTAGATTTGAGTCAGAATTAATAAAAAACTAGAATAAAATTTCCGGTGAAATGAAGCCTTCCTTTTCTTCTAATTTCAATCTCATCAGACAGAAATAACGTCAATCTTTTATAAAAGTACTCGATGAAAAAAACTATTTGGCGATCATTGCGTAGATTTCGTATGAACACGAAGTACACAAAAACATGTAATACTTTTGCAAATTAAAACTATTAATTTCAGAAAAAATACATCCCTGCCGGGACTCGAACCCGGAACCTCTGGATTAGAAGTCCAGCGCGCTAGTCCATTGCGCCACAGAGACACTATACCAGCACTGCGAAAAAAGCTTATTTAAACAACACGCGTTCCGCTTAAGGGCATGAAAAACAAGCAAGCATTAGTACGTGTTGTTGCGGTGCTGCTCTTCCTAATAACAAATACAGCAATATTCTGCAAAAAAGAAGAGAACTAAACGTCAAACTTATGCCGAAACGTTTGATTTGCTTTTTGGTTTTTTCTTATCTTGCAAACTCATGTAAACCGTAAACGTCGTATTTACTTGAAAATGAATGAATACTAAGACTAAGAGCAAATCAATTAATATACTCGCCATAATGCGCCTAAGCGTGTAACGAGTTTGCGGGGCCCATCTCCGCGTCATTGCGCCCGGGCAAAACAGCTTCTTTCGAAGAAAAGTCACAGAAGTGGCGAACCGTTGGCAGCACTGTGTTCGATCCGACCGGGCCGAGATTTAAACGTCTGACCTCCCGCTCCAGAGACGAACTCGTTATCGCTCGACCAACTGGCCGGTATTTTAAGAGCATGATATGATAAATGGATCATCAATATATCCTGTATATTTATTTATAGACGGACTCAAAAAGCATCGGTCCATTGTACAAAGACATCAACACCAATTACACACTAATCACACCCAAACACCCACAAAAGCTTTAAGCAAGATAGAATCTAGATTCTAATCATTTGTTCTTGCGTTATCAGTATTGTCCAAGCTTGCCATCTGGTGCAAATGCGTAAAATGATAATTGTGTGGACCAGACCTAAAGAAAATAATTTGTGAAAATGAAGTTGTGAACAATAAAGACTACTGCTTTTCGCGATTCAAAAAAAAAAAAAAAATCATTTCTACAACACAAATAGAAGCAACATAAAATGCAAATTTTTTCAATAAAGTATTTGTTGTCAACTACTCATTCAAACTCAAAAAAAGAGCAAAATGAGCTCGAGACAAAGCAGTAATCTAGCAAACTATAAAGAGGATGGTGAAACACATTCCAGTTCTGTTTAGAAATTGTAGTTGAAACCAAAACAAAAAGTTTCACATTTTTTTGTAGTCAGCTTGGTGCTGCGATTTTAAATTATTCAACAAAAAAACTTAAAAAAATTTTCGCAAAAAATTCTTTGCAACCCTGTTTCAAACTTCAAGTCTTAGATAGTTTCCACTTACCCGTGAGCCAACCAGTTTAACTCATCTGTGATGTTACAAAGCGTCAGTATAGCACCGTACTTGCCACCTTTCATTTTTTTACGTTGTTGAGCTGCCTTTGTAGCAGCAATGTCAAACGTTGGCACAATAGGTTGAAAAGTTGATTCTTCTCCAGCTGAGCAGTTTCGCATGTAGGTAGATCTACAAGAAAACAATGTACTTTTTTAGAAAAAAATGTCGTGGGCTGATGTCAACTCCCTGGTCGACTTGTTCAGAAAGAAATAAAAAAATGTTTTTGCGCAATCAAATATGCAGCCTCTACACAATTTCTTAATTGTTATATTTTTTCCACATGTTTGCTGCGTCGACTTTTTCGACTTCTTTTGTTTTTCGACTTTTTTGGCTCGTTGAGGACTTGCGGTTCGGACTTAAAAATTATGCAGTAGAGGATTTGCGGTTGCAGACTTCAAGAATTACGTGGTTGTGGACTTGCAGTTGCAGACATGCTTTTGAACATGCAATTGGGACTTGCGTTTGCGGATTAAGAAAATTAAAATTCGGTTGCGGAGTTGTAGACTGCGGACTTAAAACTTGCCCAGCACTGCATAAGCATATATGTACCTTACAATATGAACTCCTAAAATGAAGTGACTAAGTTTAATCCTTGCTGATTTTCCAGCATGTCCGATCTGAACTTACTAAGCAACCCATGTTTATTTGTTTTCGCTTTAATGGAAAAAAGTTCCCAATTAATCGCAGTGCATATAGTGTGACGTCACTGGTGATAATGTTACTTGCATACTTGCCGAATAAAGATGTCATTACAAGTGCAATAAAATGCTGGGCGCGTCATATTTATCTACAATGGCTAATAGCGAGTCGGAACTGTCAACCCCGAAAGTCTTTGTCATGCAAGCAAGATAAGGAAGATGAAACTCTACGTTTTAATGGAAATAAAATTTTTATCTTCGTGGAAAAATAAACCGTCAAAAATGTTATTCAAAAATAATAGAACAAAATATGGTTGTTTTTGAGTGCGATGCCTTCATGAAGAGTTGACAAAAAGAAAAAACAAGCTGCGATGCGGTCGCACGATGATTTTTTTTAAATTTTTTGAAGTATTTTTGATTTTGGCTGTCGGCTAATTTTAAAATTTGAAAGGTGTGAAGCATCCAGCTAGGGTAAAGTGCAAAACCTGAAAAGAAATCTAAAACATACTGTATCTTCAGCAAGCAAACTGTAAGCTTTCTGCAACTTATGTTTCACAGATATTTTATTTTAAGTCAGAGGTCAATGCAAAATCTAAATACTTCACTTCTTTGACGCTGTCGATAGATGAAACTTTGGCTCAAAAGACAGGCTTAAGCGATTAGTGTTAAACAAAAGACATGGTTTTACTAGTTTTACGAGAGTTATCATGACAATTCGCATAATCACAACAAATATCAAGAAGTTTTTGGAGACTTCTTGAATAAAATAGAAGTACTTCTTGAATAATTTAATCAAAAACAAAACAGCCAAAATACTGTAGAGCATGTTTAATGTTTATTGAGGCGTTTCGGTGAATCTTTTTAGTTGTCAATCTTACTCAAACCATCTCAAATAGAATCCGATCCAAATATTTAAATTCTTATCTATTTGAAATTTTATTTAAGATTATTTATATATGATTAACGATGTTAAAAGAAACTTACCAAAACGCTGAACAAAATAAGCTTATGCTCGACCATGGTCATCATGGCTCGACTGTGTTTTGGCTGTAGTGTTTTTGATCAAATAAATACACTTTTTGTGAGTGCAATTTTATAAGAACACGGGGCTCATTTTTGCTCAAAATTTAAGAACAATTTAAGAACAATGCCAGTCTCAGCAGTAAAATGAAAAATAAAAGCAAGCGAAAAAGAATAAATTTTAAATCTAAAACAAAATTTAACTTCTGTACTGATTCAAAACGATGAAATTTGAGTGATTTTCAAGTAATTGCCAGCAAAACTGCAACCATTATTTTTAGGTTTAAATATCACAAATATTTAAATCGAAGTGGCTGTTTTACCACCAGTGGCGAAATAGTATTTTCCCTCATTTTGCCTTCAGTGCTAAAATAAAATGTGGCTATTTTGCCACTAGTGGCAAAATAGCCACTGCGTATCTAAATTCTTAATGTTATATTTAAATTTAAAGGCAATGATCAGTAGCGTAGCCAGGGGGGGGCGGGGGGGGGCTATAGCCCCCCCCCATTGGCCTGCCGACCAAAATGCAGAATAAGGAAAATACCACGTTTTTAGCACTTCTAAGACTCTCTTTTGCACTGGATTAGACTAAAAAATGATTTAAAGCATAGTTTGAAACGTTTATTTGGGGGGGGGGGGGGCTAATGGACTGCCGACCAAAATGCAGAATAAGGAAAATACCACGTTTTTAGCGTTTCTAAGACTGTCTTTTGCACTGGATTAGACTATTTTGAAACGTTTATTTAGGGGGGGGGGGGCTAATGAACTGCCGACCAAAATGCAGAATAAGAAAAATATCACGTTTTTAGCATTTCTAAGACTGTCTTTTGCACTGGATTAGACTAAAAAATGCTATAAAGCATAGTTTGAAACGTTTATTTAGGGGGGGGCTAATAGACTGCCGATCAAAATGCAGAATAAGGAAAATATCACGTTTTTAGCCAGTAGCGTAGCTAGGGGGGGGGCGCGGGGCTATAGCCTAGCCCCCCCCCCATTGACATGTCGACCAAAATGCAGAATGGGAAAAACACTACATTTTTAACACTTTTGAGATTGTTTTATGCACTGGAGTGGACTAAATAGTGATTTAAAACATTTTTTGAAACATACAGTATGTTCAGGGGGGGGCTAATTTGTCAAAAATAAAACCAACAAATAAATAAAAACTTAGAAAAATGGTAAAAAATAAGCAATCAAATTTGATCGTAAGTGTAAAAATGCTGAACATAGGTGTCATCAACAAATATACTATAAACTAAGAAATAGGGGGGGGGAGGCTATTCAGTATTTGTTAATTACCAATCATTTCTCTCAAATTTCTTTTCATTAGCCTCCCCAACTATTTTTCTCTATAAACTGTATACGAAATAGATTACTCCGTGTGAGTTTTATTGAACTATTCGATTTTATAATTTGCCAGCATCTAAACAAGAGAACTAACATTTTATCATTAGCCACTTCCCAAATAGCCCATTTATGCCACCAGTTTAATCTTGTTTGCACTGTCAATTTCTAAGCCACGTTTTAAAAGCATTATTTTTTAATCAAAATAGCCGTAAAATGAAGTTATTTTGCAAAAAAAATGCAAAATTTTCGAGCGCTGGGGGCTCCGCCCCCAGACCCCCGTGCCTCCGGCAGCTGGGGGCTTTGCCCCCAAACCCCCAGCCTCCGACGGCTGGGGGCTTCGCCCCCAGACCCCCATTGGCCTCCGGCGGCTGGGGGCTCCGCCCCCAGACCCCCAAAACAGCCCCCCCCATTGCGAATTTCTGGCTACGCGCCTGGCAATGATAACAACGTTTCCAAGATTTCGAGGTACTGTTGGGCATTGCGCAGGCAAGTAGGCAACTGAGAAAATTTTTGCCTGTCGTTCAAATTGAAAAAAACGCGCCTTTTTGGTTTTGCGATTTTACGATACCGCAAATACAGCAACAAAAAAGCGTTTATTCAAGCAGACAGAGCATTCGGAATTAAACAGTATTACAAACATGATCTCTAAAATTGACGTCTATGCTCTCCAAATTTAAGAACAAATGAGGCTAAAAATTGGCAAAAAATTAAGAACAGGCAGTCTCAACTCAAAATCTACTGATTCTTAAAGGCGGTGAATCATCCAGCCAATTCCGGTGGTTTACAATAGCTGAAATTGAACTTTGATTTTTGATGTTTTTTGTTTTAATTTCAGGACTGCGGTTGCAAAGATATTCAACAAATACAAAAAGATGTCCCCCCGAAAAAAAAATTTGGAAACTCTGAGTTTTGTTCTTTCCGCCAAAACCACAGTAGGCCTAATGGTTTAGAGAACTGTGGTAGGCCTAATAGTTTAGAGATAGTTTATTTTTAAATATAGCTTAGGCCTAATTAGGTCTAACTATCTCTAAACTATTAGGCCTAATAGTTTAGAGATAGTTAGGCCTAATAGTTTAATAAGATTACAGTAGGCCTAATAGTTTAGAGAACTGAGGTTTTGGCGGGAAGATCAAAACTCAGAGTTTCCAAAAACTTTTTTCGGGGGGACATCTTTTTGTATTTGTTGAATGTCTTTGCAAACGCAGCCCCAAAATCAAAACAAAAAATATCAAAAATTATAGTTCAATTTTAGCTATTGTAAACCACCGGAATTGGCTGGATGGTTCACCGCCTTTAAAAAAAGAATGTATTTGGCCATACATCCGTTATTAGTATCATGGCTTTTCTCACCAATTTTTTTCTTGGTGAGTAAAAAACCTTTCAAATCCTTCGAGAGTTATTCAACAGACCCTCTCTATTATGATTGCCTATTCACAAAAACGTTCTCGCTACCATATTTTACAAAAACCTTTTTGCTACAAAATTACTGATACAACAAAATAAATAATCATTTTTCATAATAACCTGCCGTATAATTCAGGATATTTTGTCTTCTGTGAATGTTTTGTTTAAAAAAACGTGCTTTAAATTTAATGAATTGAGCGACTGGTGACTACTTGTGCTTTTGAGGGGGAGAAGTAAAATGAAATTCACCAATTTTGGTGCTATTATGAAATCCTTAGTTCAATAAATGCTACAAAATTTATGTATAGTTTTTAATTACTCTCAATCATTAATTTTACTTTTTAATTATATAAACTTGCTTGTTTATGCGCATTTCTTATGCTGGTACCAAACACTACTACTTCGCTGTAGAAGAAAGTTTGGTCACTTTCACGTATAAATCATAAGTTGATAATTCTAATGTTGTTGATTTTTAACTGCGTTTCTTTTTTGTTTCTATTGTATTTAAATTGTTTTGAAATTATATTTTTTCAAAGTATTTTATAATTTTTAGACAATCCAACGAACGACTGACTAACTGTCTGTGAATAAAATAAGTAAATTTAATACAGTATACTGTATAAGAATAAGTAAAACAAATTGTCTTTGGTTAGTTTAGTTTTGTAATCAAAACAATAAACTTTGTTTAGGCTTCCGCGAAAATTTGGTTTAAAAATTTAACTAAAACAAAGGCTTAGTAGCTTAATGCAATTGTTTTTTTTTTCTTTTTTAACTCTGCTGCAGTCTCTCAAGCAAACAAATAATGTTTTTAACACTTGACGTTTTTTATGCTTTTTTTTACATTGTTTTTTTTTTTCTTCTTTTTTTTCTTTTGACCAGAAAAAGAAAAAGTACCATTTACCAATAGTCCACTATTGGCAAGTAAGCTCGTTGATTGTGATGCAATCTTCGGCTTCAGTACTTTTTGATTTTGCAGTTGTGCAAGTTTCTGCCAGAAGCTTTCCCGAAAGCGATTACATGGGTCATAACCACGATCAACACGGACAGATTTCTATAGGTAAGTGCCTGCATGATTTGTGCAACAGAGTTGTAAACGGGCCGTCAAGCACAGGCCTGATCCCGAAAAAATAAGCCCCAACTCGAAAAATGATAAATTGAAGTCAAAACCAGGCTCGAAAAGCCCGAAAATTACTGGTTAGATCTAAAAATGTGTGCGGTTATTGCTGTGTACGTTTAAAATAAAACTACGCATTGCTGATGAATTGTGACGTAATAATAATCATTGTGCTTTAATAATAACCCAGACTTACAACTCTGCTGTGCATATAATTGGAAATAAATTCTTCAGAGACAAGGGGAGTTCAATTTCCTTAGTTTGACAGATTTGCAATAATTTTTTCTTCTTTGGTTTGCTTATTTAGTTACAACGATACAGTGCGCCGTATATTTAATCAAGTTAATTCTTTCTTTATATTCGCTGCATTACACCAAAGCGTGTAACGAGTTGGAAGGGCCCATCTCTACATCATTGCGCCCGAGCTACACAGCTCCTTTCGAAAAAATGTCGCAGCGGTGGCAAGCTGTTGGCAACACTGTGTCCGATTTGACCGGCCCGAGATTTGAATTTCAGCCTGCTGTTTTAAAGACGTAAGCCTAACACTCGACTAACTGCCGGCAGTGCGCAGTAGTTGAGCTGAATAAATTAACTTTTTAGCTTCTGGACACTGCCGTCAAATTTTATATGCGACACAAACAGCCCAAATGATCAGCATCCCGAAATCGGAGGACCCCAACAACATCACTTATTGCGAGTGGACAATAAAAGCACACTCATCTACTCAGAAGGTTAGTAAGAGTAATTTGATAATGTAAAGCACAAGACAGCTAAGCATTTCAAAAATGCTCTTCTGGAACATTTGTTCATTTCCTTGGATCAAAATGTAATTGTAGCCTTAATCTGCCCATACTGTCTTGTGTTAGATGCAACTATACCAGTACGATTTGTTACGTTTGTAAAAGTGCTGGTACATATATTGGCTTTGGACGTACACGTTATTTTTGAAGAACAATGAACTAAAAATTATTGAAGACTGAGATCTCAATTATAGTCCACATCATTATGATGCGGATTGGCTTCTATGGACCGAGTTCATGAGGGCCGGCAATCAGAGGATGATGTAAGAAGTTGGTAGTAGAATGGAAAGACTATTCAGGCCCGGCGCCATGGGAGGGCATTTCGGGGCCATGCCCCCCAAATGAGTGCTTGTGCCCCCCCAAATGAAAATTGTGCCCCCCAAGCGAGGACTATGCCACGAAAAAATTACCAGGCTCGGGGCTTTTGGAGTGCAAATCGAGGCCTGAGACTCCCAAATACGTGTTTACCGCCCGTAATTTCGTAATTTTTGTGGACTCACACCGGATTTCATAAAACTTTTGGGACAAAGACCTTTTTTTTGGTCTTCACTTAAGAATTCGTGAAAAATCGCAAGAATTTTGAGACGACAACCAGAATTTGTGGAAATTTTTGACCTGAAAACCTTTTTTTTTTGGTCTTCACTTTTTTCGGTTGATCCACACTGGAATAAATTTCTCGTGCCCCCGTGCCCCTCTCGACTTCACATAAATAAACTTCTCGTGCCCCCCAAATTTATTTCTGCCCCCCTCCCAGTCACGCTATCCTGGCGCCGGGCCTGAGACTATTTACACTGTAGATACATCGTTTATGATTTTGCTCATAGCATATTTATTTTTTAGATTGGATTTGCTACTGTAAATAATTACCTCGACTTTTTTCAAAGCAATTCATTTTGCATCGAGATTTACGACGGACCTTCTGCTGAATACAATAAACTGAGTTACTGGTACGGTCGGGACAATTTCCATCCTCGTCATTTCGTAGCATTAACCTCCTCGAGTGATTCTTTGTTTATTAACTACACTGCCCGTGGTGGACCTATCGATTTACACATGGACTTGGTTTATTATTTATGTGGTGGAAAGGCAAATTCTGGAACAAAAATTGGAAGTCCAATTTTCGATCGAAAAACCCCGTTTGAAGTCCCGGATGTTTTGGAATGCTCATGGATCTTGGAAAAACCAGCGGACATTTCGTACGGATTATTGCAATTTTACTCAATCCGTGTTCCTGACTGTGAAACACTCGCAGTAACAACAGACAACGGACGGTTGATAACTGTCTACAACGCCGATGATTTTGAAAAAAACAAGACCCTTTTGGACCGTCAAAATGAGACTGATGAGTTCGCTGTAGAAAGAAGAAAATGGCAGGAGAGCTATTCAGCGCCGGAAGGAAACTTTTCAGAAGCTTCTGAATCCGAAGTCAATTCAACAAGTCATGCAGGCTTTCATTATGAACCACCCAAACTAATGCAAGAAATTCAGATATGTAACAGCAGTATTCAAGGTGTAATGTTCAATGGAAGTAACATTATATTGACATTTATCATGCTGTACCCAGAAAAGAAGTATGGGTTCACAGGAATGTTTCAGTTTTTGAAACTGCCAGACCCCAAACTAAAATCAAACTCAGATAACGCTGTTAGAAGCTGGTTCATAAACTATGGGGCCCTTGTATTTTGTTCAGTCGGTATTGTAGTGGGATGCATTATTATGTATATCCAAGCTCGTAGATGGTCCAAGCATGGAAACAGACGGAGTTATGTGAACGACAATGTACGAAATAATGTCACCGCTAGTAGGAACACAAGGACTAATTATCATTCCAACTCCGAACACGGCCATTTGACAAACCAAGTTTTAACTCCCGACCATTTGACGGAGTTAAGAGAAGAACCGGAGTACTTTTTAAGTGAGGAATGCGATGAGACTGATTTCATGGAGGAGCCCTTTCTCCCCAATGGATTTTCAAAACACACGCTCAAAAATCCAAGCCAAAAAAGGGACAGTCCCATAGGCGAGTTTTATTACCACAAGCCCTGCATATTTGCTCATAAAAGAGCGGCATCTGACTCTGAAATTTTAACTGATCATTTCAGAAAAGCCACTTTTACTATTGACTAAGCAAAGAACTTCCTATGAAAGCAACTTTTCTTTTTCAAAATGTGACAATATAGTACAGGTACAAGTTTTAATCCTTTCGATGGTTTTTTTGTTTCTCAGTAGAACAGAGTAGAATTTACTGCACAGTGTTTACTCTTTTGCAAACCAAGGTGTTCAGTACTTCAAATGACGTCATGTATGGTCTTGAATGGCTCATTGCATTGGTGACGTTAATACAGTTGCCAGTGATTTGAAAGTATAAGCAATCTTTCAAAACTTGTTTCAGTTCAATGCTTTCTGACCTCATGTCTTGTTGTGAAGTTCTGTTTACAGTTTTTCTAAACGTTGTGTTTATTTGTTTAATTTTTACGCTTTGTAAACGTCTATTTTGTTGTGTTTCGATTTTTGCTGTATTTTTGATAGCTGTTTCACCTGATGACGTTGTTTAGTAGCTTGGTTTTCTCTATTACAATGCACTTTGTCAGATTGGCAACTTGTGCAATTAACGTTGCCTCTTTAATACCTATAGCGCCATAGCTTAATTAGTAGCAACTAGGGTTGAATTCATTAATTTCTCTAATTTTTAAATCATTTAATTATGGAGGTTGGCGTTACCATCCAAACAGTGATCAATGTAAAATTCAGAGCATAATAATACAAATTGAAGTAATCCATGAGATAGTAAATCTCTGCAACCTATTTCTGTTTCACTCTCACGAGATCCCGTAAGGGTGAAACAGGCTGTGTGGCGAATCGAATAAAGCCGTTGGATGTAAATGGGATCGGCTGATGCGAATCAACCAAATCGAGACGTTAATGGGTCTATAATTCAGATACACGACGTGAAACTATCGCCTCCGATAGCGCAGAAAGTTCATGAAGGTCCGTTACCTCCGACTACTGCTGAGTTTCCTTGGCTTAAATTATCACAACATTAATTGGCCAACAGATTGTAATTCTCTTACTTAGTCGTAACTAGTTTTGTCCTTATTCAAATAGAATGCAAAAAATAAAAATTAGCAGTTAATTTAGAAAGATGCCAACGCACAGCACAAATACGAACTTAAACAACAGTTGATATTGATTTAGCCCCATCTATAATTATAGGATATACAAAGTGATCATAAAATATCTGCTTTGCTCTTATTTTGTAACAAGATAACTACAACGTTACTTAATCAAGAGGGAGAAACTTTAGCAGGAATTGTTGCAGTAAAATATGCACTAGAATTAACTAAAGTGTCACACAAGTTTCGAGTTTGTTTATTGAGGCCACTAAAAACAAAAAAACTTAAACAGAGTAGGCCTTCGTGTAGAGTTATTATTAAAGGAAGCAGCGCCTGAGTGACAGCGAAGGGACCGTGAGGTCTTTCAAGCTGCAGCCACTCTGGAAAGCCATAATAAAATATACGGCATCTTCATTCGAGCTTCAAAAAACTGACTTAAAAAACCAAAAGGAAGCAAAAACAAAAAAACAATAGCTACAATAGCAATATGTTGGTTATGAGATACTAAAATTTAGTGTTTTTAAGCTAATAATTTAGATAATTATATAATTTAGAAGGTTATATACGAGTAATACATAAAATGTTTTAAAGCATTTTTTGAAACATATTATATTCCAGGGGGGGCTAATTTGTCAAAAATAAAAGTCACAAATCAATGAAAACTTTGAAAAATGCCCAAAAATAAGCAATCAAATTTGATCGCTAATGTAAAAATGCCAAACATAGGTTTTATCAACAAATGTATTATAAACTCAGGAATAAAGGGGGAGGGGGCTATTGAGTATTAGTTGATTACCCATTACTTCTCTCAAATATATTTCCATTAGCCCCCCAATTATTTTTTTTTATAAAATATAAACGAAATAGATTACTCCGCGTGAGTTTTATTGAATAACAGAATTTTGTGATTTACCAGCATGTAAACAAAAAAACTACAATGGTATTATTAGCCACCTCCCACATAGCCCATTAATGCAACCAGTTGAATCATGTTACGCTGCCAATTTCTATGCTACATTTTAAAAACATTATTTTTCATTAAAGTATCCCTAAAATTAAGCTATTTTTGCAAAAAAATGCAAAATTTTCGAGCGCTGGGGGCTCCGCCTCCAGACCCCCAAATTAGTCCCCTCCCCCGATTGCGAATTTTTGGCTACTCGCCTGAGTCAGCACTTTGCAATTCAAAATATAGCGACAAGAAAATTATCGCAAAGGTTAAATCGAATTTGTTTGCTTTCTTTCAAAAACTTTCTAAGTGAGAGGTCTCTAATATCGTTGGGAATGGAATTCCAAATTTTCGCACCAGAGTATTTGATTGAATGTTGCGCTCTTTTTGTTTTGTAAAGAGGAAATATCAATTAAATGCAAATTTTATTCATTAAATCAAATTTATTAATTAAATCAAAAGCTCAAATAGTGGGGATGAAAAATTTTTGCCAACGTTTCGATAGGCTATGCTCAAGGCATACACTACCTATCTTCGTCCGGCTAAACTGCGAAGTTGAAAAACAAGCGTACGATACATGAGAAAATCCGACAGTGCTAGAATTTGGCCAGTGTGAAATAATTATTAAAATTTGGAGATAAATGCTGATTGATTTGATAATGTATGAATTGGCAGTCTCAAATTTATGTAAATTTACTAGACTCAACAAGTTAAACTTTTGAGAAAGAGGCAAAGCATTTTGATACCATCCGCTTCCTGTAACGATACGTAGAGCTTTGTTTTGAAGTGCAATTAATTTGGAGAGATAGGTTGGATACGTGTTTCCCCAAACTATAAGCCCATAAATTAAATGACAATGTACTAACGTATGAAAGAGTTCAAACAAAGCGTGCTCAGGTAGATAATTTTTCAGTTTACTAATAATTCCCACTGAGCGCAAGACTTTTTCTCAAATGTTTAATGTGCACTTGAAAATATAGTTTGTCGTCAATCAAAACACCAAAATATTTGGCCCTGCTTACCACTTCAATTGTTCCCACAGCACAGGTATGATTTCATTTCAAAGGGTGGAGAATGGAATTTCGGTTTTAATACTATTGCACTAAATTTACCTACATCTAATGTTAGTTAATTGGCAAGGATCCAACCATTGACCTTTGCTTGCTCGGAGTTTACACAGTATTGCAATTCATTTGAAGTATCTGCCTCAACTAAAATCCAGGTTTCGTCAGCAAAAAAACGGGGAGTGCACTAATACGATTGGGTCGGTCATTTATATAAATAAGAATAGAAGCAGTGGTCCAAGGGATGAGCCTTTTGGACCCCATATATTGATCTTGGACTTTAAAGAGTGATTGTCGTGAATCATAACAGTTTGAGATCTGTTTGGGAGACACGATTCAAAAAAATTATTTATAACACCTCAAATACCATAATCGTTTAATTTAGCGAGAATCATTTGATGTTCAACAGCATCAAATGCTTTGGTTAGGCCCAATAGTAGCAGGCCAGTAAATTTCTTATTTTCCACATTATCAAAACAAGTTGAGACCAGTAGCGTAGCCAGGGGGGGGGGCGGGGGGGGGGGCTATAGCCCCCCCATTGGCCTGCCGACCAAAATGCAGAATAAGGAAAATACCACGTTTTTAGCACTTCTAAGACTCTCTTTTGCACTGGATTAGACTAAAAAATGATTTAAAGCATAGTTTGAAACGTTTATTTGGGGGGGGGGGGCTAATGGACTGCCGACCAAAATGCAGAATAAGGAAAATACCACGTTTTTAGCGTTTCTAAGACTGTCTTTTGCACTGGATTAGACTATTTTGAAACGTTTATTTAGGGGGGGGGGGGGGGCTAATGAACTGCCGACCAAAATGCAGAATAAGAAAAATATCACGTTTTTAGCATTTCTAAGACTGTCTTTTGCACTGGATTAGACTAAAAAATGCTATAAAGCATAGTTTGAAACGTTTATTTAGGGGGGGCTAATAGACTGCCGATCAAAATGCAGAATAAGGAAAATACCACGTTTTTAGCCAGTAGCGTAGCCGGGGGGGGAGGGCGCGGGGCTATAGCCTAGCCCCCCCCCCCCCCATTGACATGTCGACCAAAATGCAGAATGGGAAAAACACTACATTTTTAACACTTTTGAGATTGTTTTATGCACTGGAGTGGACCAAAAATAGTGATTTAAAACATTTTTTGAAACATGTGTTCAGGGGGGGGGGCTAATTTGTCAAAAATAAAACCAACAAATAAATAAAAACTTAGAAAAATGGTAAGAAATAAGCAATCAAATTTGATCGTAAGTGTAAAAATGCTGAACATAGGTGTCATCAACAAATATACTATAAACTAAGGAATAGGGGGGGGCTATTCAGTATTTGTTAATTACCAATCATTTCTCTCAAATTTCTTTTCATTAGCCCCCCCAATTATTTTTCTCTATAAACTGTATACGAAATAGATTACTCCGTGTGAGTTTTATTGAACTATTCGATTTTATAATTTGCCAGCATCTAAACAAGAGAACTAACATTTTATCATTAGCCACTTCCCAAATAGCCCATTTATGCCACCAGTTTAATCTTGTTTGCACTGCCAATTTCTAAGCCACGTTTTAAAATCATTATTTTTTAATCAAAATAGCCGTAAAATGAAGTTATTTTTGCAAAAAAAATGCAAAATTTTTGAGCGCTGGGGGCTCCGCCCCTACACCCCCGTGCCTCCGGCGGCTGGGGGCTTTGCCCCCAAACCCCCAGCCTCCGGCGGCTGGGGGCTTCGCCCCCAGACCCCCATTGGCCTCCGGCGGCTGGGGGCTCCGCCCCCAGACCCCCAAAACAGCCCCCCCCATTGCGAATTTCTGGCTACGCGCCTGGTTGAGGCTGCATATTATCCGAATAGCATGACACAGTTGATTGTTTTCGTCTAAATCCGTATTGAGTCGGACACAGCACTGAGTATAGTACTTTAAAAAATCAATCGTTCTAGAATACACAAGTTTTTCGAAAAATTTTCGAGAAACAGGACAGTATTTATATGGGTCTATTGTTGGTTAATTTTCGTTTATCACCAGATTTAAACGCAGGCACAACTTTGGTTTCTTTTACAAGTAGGAAAATGTCCATTTGGGGGGGGCATTTAACCAATGCCCCCTTTGGGTCGCCAGGATAGTACAATTAGCATAGAATAGTATGCAAAATTGCAGCATGCCCCCCCCCCCCCCCCCTTTGTAACTTGGGCAGAAGGTTTGAGCACAGAAACGGTGGGCGAAGATCTTTTTTGTGGCCTTCACCCAAATTTAAGCCAAAAACCGGACTAAATTTGAGTGAAGACCTTTTTTTATTGATCTTTTGGTCTTCACCTAATTTTGGGCCAAAAACCGGACTAGATTTGAGGGAAGCCTTTTTTTTTGTTTGTTTGTCTTCACCTGATTTTGCGTAGGCAAACGGACTGATTCTGGGTGGAAAATTTTTCATTCTGGTCTTCGTTATTCTCAAATTTTCTGAATTTCCTGGCCCCCCCCTTTCGAAAATCCTGCGTACGCAACTGGAAAAAACCCATTTTCAAAACATGCCTTAAATCGCAAACACAGTGCAGAAGCAATAGATTCAGCTGCTAATTGCACAAATTTTGTATCGATTCCATCCAGTTCACAGCTTTTGTTGTTTTATGACGTATAAAATATCAAAAGGGTAGGTAGGACGCAAATACTTCGATGAATGCACTAAATTTGTCGGATAATCACGGAAATCATTTGATTTAGAACAATCAACTTTTGCAGCCAATTTTTTGCCTATACTACGAAAGTATTTGTTGAAAATTTGATGTTTCATCTGGTTCAGTAATATTTTCTCCATTGTCGTTTTCGACAAGGTTAGGGCTTTCGACTAAGGTTTTCAACAAGTTAAGGTTCTTATAATACTCCAAAATTCTAGCATATCATGCCTCGAATTCAAAATTTCGGATTCCAAATACAACTTTTTGGAAAAGGTTTTGAGTTTGATCAATTTGTTTGCACAAATTTTGTAAAATTCCTTTTGGATTTTATTACCCCCATGGGGTAATGAGTGACATACGATATAGCTTCAGCTTCTGGCAAATGGAAATAAAAATTCCCTTAGTTATCCATGGTTTGGACATTAATTTGCGATTTTTTCGTGAAGTACGTTTAAGTGGAGCATACTTTTTAAGAAAGCAACTAAAAGCAGATACAAATTTATCAAAATACACATCAGTTAGGTCAGAAGAGGCAAGTTCGTCTGTATTTAAAAATGCTTCGATCTCATCTTGTATGTCCATTTTCAACCAATTGCCATTAAATTGGCCGGTATCTCTGTAGCAGTAATAATTATCCTGATTAATTTTTAAATTAGTTTTATTAGGGTCTCTTGTCATAAAGCAGGCAATAGAATAGTGGTCAGTTACTTACTTAGAAGTATAATAGGATGTATTACATGCGTTGAATCGTTGGTGACGATACAAGCCCGGCGCCAGGATAGCGTGACTGGGGGGGGGGGGGGGGGGCGAAATAAATTTTGGGGGGCATGAGAAGTTTATTTTGTGTCAATTCGAGAGGGGCACAGGGGCACGTGAAATTTATTCCAGTCTGGATCAAATAAACAAGGTGAGGAGCAAAAAGTTAAAGGGATTTTCCGGCTGAAATCGGAATTTCAAGCGGTTTTTCCGGCCGAAAACAGGTGATCTCCAAAACAAAAAAAAAGGTCTTCACTGAAATTGCATGGGGTTTTCCGGCCGAAATCCGAATTTCAAGCGCTTTTTCCGGCCGAAAATAGGTGACCTCAAAAAAAAAAAGAAAAAAAAGGTAAACGTCACAAAATCTGGTGTCAGTCCACAAAAAACACTAACTTGGACCTCGATTCGCGCTCCAGAAGCCCTAGCCTGTTAATTTCTTCGGGGCACAGTCCTCGCTTGGGGGGCACAAGTTTCGTTTGGGGGGGGGCACAAGCAGTCAGTTGGGGGGGCACGGCTCCGGTATGCCCCCCGTGGCGCCGGGTCTGTGATGATATGATCAATATACTCGTATGAGCGTTAAACCAATCTGTCACAAGAGCAGTGGACAGTTATTGTATCGAAAAACAGACAGAAAGCTGCACTTAGTACAAATAAAAAGGCAAAGTAGCGGAGGAGCGGCACAACACAGTTATGTGTGAAATATTGAATTCTGCATAAATGCTCATAATCTATAACATTGGACTAAAAGAATACGCTCCAAGGCAGGTGGGATAGCTTGGGCATGAAGGTGGAACTAACTTTCTCATAACGCGGGAGCTACAGCTGTAAGGGTTTTCTACCTCATAGATTATCTCAATTTGTATTAATTTTTTGAATCATCAATGACGTATAAGCGGATCCAAATTCAATCCAACCCTAGTTTCTGTTCTTTTGCAGAGTTTGACTATAGTTTTACGGTTGAGTGCTGACCTCTTGTCACTTCATTAAATTTGCTGCTTGTTTGAAGCCACCCAGCTGAGATAAACAGAAAATTTTCGCAATAGCGTCTTATCCAAGGAAGCTTAGGATGCAAGTTGAAGCAAGATCATAAAAACATTATAAAGTAAAACATTGAATCCTGTACAAAATCCCGAAAAACAAGATCCCGAACGGACAAAATCCCGAATTGGACAAAATCCCGAATGGGCAAAATTCCGAATTGGACAAAATCCCGAATGGACGCAATCCTGAATTGGACAAAATCCCGAATGGACAAAATCCAGAACGGACAAAATCCCGAAGTGGACAAAATCCCGAATTGGACAAAATCCGGAATGGACAAAATTCCGAACGGACAAAATCCCAAAGGGACAAAATCCCGAATGGACAAAATCCAGAATTGGACAAAATCCGGAATGGACAAAATTTTGAACGGACAAAATCTCGAATTGGACAAAATCCCGAATTGGACAAAATCTCGAACGGACAAATTCCCGAATGGACAAAATCCAGAATTGGACAAAATCCCGAATGGACAAAATCCCGAAGTGGACAAAATCCTGAATTGGACAAAATCCCAAATGGATAAAGTCGAGAATGGATAAAATCCCGAATGGACAAAATCCAGAATGGATAAAATCCCGAAGTGGACAAAATCCCGAATTGGACAAAATTTAGAACGCACAAAATCCCGAATTGGACAAAATCCCGAACTGGACGAAATCCCGAACTGGACAAAATCCCGAACGGGCAAAATCCAGCATCTAACTAACTTCAAACATAAAAAAAGTCAGGATTAATAGTGTACTCACTGCTGGCTATAAGATTAAAAGTGTACTCACTGCTGGCTTATATAAGCACTAATACCTATAAATCATTAATTTGCCGACAAAACTTCATGCCTTTTATCCGCTTTTGTCGTGGCAACCTGGAAAAGCAGCGCATATACAAAAATAGAGTGATCAAGTCAAAAAACTTTGCGGTTTTTGTCCTGTAGCGAAAGCCTCGCACTTTTTACGTTTAACGTCAACTCTTTCAGTTTGCAGAAAAAAAAACTAGGCAGTAGGTATTTTAATTAAATTAGCGAGTTTTGTTCTTGACAAAAATGTAAGCAATTAAGAGATCAAGAGGAAGTTGGTCCACGAACAAACTCCCTGAAAATAAAATTTTCTCTGTTTCCAATACTGCTTTCTTTTTTGTCAAGAACAAAATTTAGTATGAATGTTTACAAAATCAAATGTTTAGTTTATTAAACTGTTTTGCCCGCTTAACCTACATTTAACTGCACTACTGAATTCGTTGGATGGCATGTGTTGATGTAATTTGTTCAAACGTACAGTATACTATAATCAAATCAAATCTTCCATTATACTCTCTGCATTACGCCGAAGCGTGTAACGAGGACACACCCTCTCGTGACCAAGGACAGAATGGTCGAGCACAAGGACCGAGGACACAATTTTTCTAAATTACAGTATGTTGGGCAGGCGCGTAGCCAGGATTTGAAAAAGGGGGGGGGCTTTTTTGAAAGAGAGAAAAAACTGCAAACGACCTTGACCCGAATTTTTATTGTTCTTGAATCAGAATCACACGATTTATCCGATTTCGGCCGATTTATACTTAAAATTGAGACGGAAATTTCGGCCAAACTCGGAAATTCAAACGCTTTTTCAGCCCAAAAAGAGGTGATCTCCATAAAAAAAAAGGTCTTCACCGAAATTGAGACAGATTTTTCGGCCAAAATCCGAAATTCAAACGCTTTTTCAACCCAAAAACAGGTAATCTCCAAAAAAAAGAAAAAGGTCTTTACCGAAATTGAGACGGATTTTCAGGCCAAAATCGGAAATTCAAACGCTTTTTCAGGCCGAATCACGACATCTACTTCACAACTTCGGCACCCAATTTCCTTTGGGGGGGACTGTTTTCATTTTTTCACCAAAAACGTGCGATTTTGCATACTTTACAGGCCAATGGAGGGGCTCGAGCCCCCCCACTCGCCCCCCTGGCTACGCTACTGATGTTGGGTAAATTTTCCATAATTGCTTAGCGCGAAAGTGCTTAAGATAATGCATTTCGTTAAGTTTTTGATGATAATTCGAAAATAAGTTTTTTAAAATAATAACGACTGCCATTTTGAAGTTTGACACGTTAGCAGCTGATGTTGATTTCGCACCGTAGCGGCAGGGCCTGCGAGAGGGGGGTTCTAGGGGTACATCGTACCCGGGCCTAGGGGTCCCGGAAGAGTTTAGATTTCCGCGTTAAGTTTTGGTATCGGACCATAACACCGTAATCAAACTTGCCTACAGCAAAAATATCAGTCTGCCTATTCACTACTGGTAATTGATTGCTATTTTTGCTACACAGCCTTAAGGGCATCCAATAGTGGCCGATTTGATTAAAAAAAGAGGAAATTGTATTAAAAGCCATACACTTGCACCGAAATTAACGTTTTGTTACATTTATCTGACTTGAGAGCCTTAATTCTACGGTATAACAATGTACGAGGGCCCACATTTCCAGAGATCCGAAAGTATTTCAACGTTAGAGAGCGGAGTCAAAGTTGACATACTATACTGCTATCATTAAGTAACTCACTCTATCTGTATGAGTTTAATAGGTATTTGGGTTTGTGAAGTCTATGATTGCAGATGACTTCTGAAAACTTTTATCAGAAAAATAGTTGGATTTGCAGTGTTAAAGTCATTATATTGTATAATATTGTGTCAATGTCATCATCCCCCACTTCACATACTTTCTTTCATGTACCGGTATACCTCATTTTCTGCTTGTCAATTTAAGCAAGTTTGGTGCTGGGATGATGATCAAATGCTGTAGGCTATTTTACCCTCTAGAAACAAAAAAAGTGCTAAAGCTTCCGGAGCTCCGCTGGGGGAGCTTACAGCGCTCCCCCAAACCCCCTAGCTGGATTTTAACCAATTTTATGTCTAGTTGTGTTTTTCATAGGTCCTAACTGTGTGCGAACATCGTTATCCCTCACTTTTAAATGAAGATCTACACCCAGCGGACAAAAAATGATTTAACGACATGATCCCCGATAAGGTTTGGGGGCCCAATAAGATTTGAGGGCCTGGTATCGACCTTCGTACCCCCTGTAAAATTTTTTCTCTGAGGCCCTGCGTAGCGGTATCGTAATAATGAAACAAGGCCATCACCAGTGAATGGAAAAAGAAGCCAGTACTTAAACTGTGGGAGAGACGCATCCCCCCAACGGTAGTTAGCGTTTTCCCATTGAGATTTGGCTTCCCCAAATGGAAAATTCAGCGTCCCCCATACAGGGTAAGCGGAAAATACCTTTTTTTTTCTAATTTGCTTGGTCTTCATTTGAATGTGGTGGTCAAATATCGCGCAAAAAAAACATATATCGCACAATAAAACAAATATCGCACAATAAAACCACAAACAAAAAAATCGTCAAATAAAGCGTTTTTGCTTTGCTCTTCATTTCAATTAAGCGGACAAAAATCGCCCAAACTGGGGTGAAGACCTTGTTTTGTTTTTTTGTTTGTTTTTTTTTTTTTTTTGGTCTTCATTCGAATTTGGCCGTGAAAAAGTCGCAACAGAAAGCGATTGTTTTTTACTTTTCTCCAGATTTCCGGGCAAAATTCACACCTAGTTGCAACGGCATTGCGGATGAATCTGGTCAGGCTGCTTAAGCGGCCCCCTATGCGATACTTCACAGTTTAAATGCTGAATATAGCTTAATTATACACGTAGAAATTGTCAATTTTAAGGCCATAATTTCATCAGTTAGGGCCTCGTTGCAAACGCCCACTGGTTACGGATCCCCACATTTTTAGGAATTTCCTAAAAGCAAATCACAATGCTTGGTTAAACCATTTCCTTTCACAGAATTTTTCAAAAAGTATTTTCTAAAAATATAGCAAAATATTGTGAATTTGTATTTTTTAAATAATTGAGGTACCGTAAAGGGTATATTTGTAAGCTCAAAAGCTTTTGGCATTGAAAAAGGGGGTTTGGGGCGAGGACAATATCCCCATACCCCGTTAAATAATTTTAGTGATTTTTTTGAAAAAAAAATAGCAGTTTTTGTGACTTCAGAAGATTACACATTTAAATTTTCAAAGCAATTTGAAAAAAAAAACTGTAAATAGAATGCTAAGTTAGAAAAAATTTAGTTTTTTCACAAATTCTCAACCCTGTTTTTGAGCCAATCTTTTTTTTACATTTCGGTGCATTTTGTCTTTTTCACATCTATAATGTCTGCTAATGAATAAGTGCGACGGTTTCGGCCGCCAAAAGACACTTAATTTACATATGGTTTTTAAATCCAAAAAACTTGAGGATCCCAGCAGGTTCGTACTTAGAAGGAACAAGGAAGGCATTGGAGACATTTGCCCGTGCCCCCTTCTAGAGGTCTACAATTATCGAAACGGAAAAATTATAAACTATTAATTTTTTTCTAAAAGCGCCCAATTTTTTGTGGAAGCTTGTAAAAAATTTATTAAGTACTCCAGGCATTCGAACCATTCTAATTATATTTAAATCAACACATACTGTAATTTAATGATCCTTCATGCAGCGTTTTTTTGTGATCCAATACTTTGTTATTTGGGATTCTTAGCGGTTATTTCCAACACACAAATTGCTCAGTGGACGTGGCTTTGCGTCCACGCCAGAGATGGAACCGCTCAGGATTTTCTCGACCCGACCCGACCGGTAAATTTCAAAATCTTCTCCGGTTGACCGGCCGGTTTCTGACCGGCCCAGTCGACCGATTTTTCGCAGAAGGTTTTTGTTCACTGTTCAATGCATCTAATGAAAAATTTTCAAAAGTGTTCTCTCGTGTGCAAAAACACTCGATGCTCAAGTCAAAAGTTGAGAAATTTAAAATAATTTAAGATAAATTTTCCGAACAAAGTTATAAAATTTAGTTTGGGCACACCGGTATCACGCTGAATTTGATCATAGTTGTGATGCAAAATGGTAAAAATATTTATCCAAAACAATAACTTATTGCATCTAAAACCTATTTTTGCAGAAAAAATTTAGGCAACGTTTGTCTAAAGTGGTGAGCTAAACAATTAAAACATGGAATCAATATAGCTTACCATTCGTTTTGAAGATGATGATGAGTTCACCGCCAATTTCCTCGGTGAGTAGCCTATGCAGGCTAGGCACTAACTGTAGCCATAGCTGGCTCACCTGTGTCGGGAGTGGTTGTTACGCATCACTGCTCTTTCTCATTCCACAGAGTCAGGTGTTTTGTGACGTTGAAACGGTCATCAGCAAGTAGCAGCATACTTGTGCTTGCAGATTTGCAAAATAGCTGCCCAGGTTTACTCGATCAATTCCACCAACGTTTTATGTCATTAGCCTACTCAAGCAGTTAAGTGGCAGGTTAGTATAAGACTGTCAATTTTGTAGGCTGAGGATCAAGCAGCGAAAAATCCGAAAGTACTAAAATAGGCCAGTGGTAAACAAGATTTGTTGAAAGCGTCAAATCTGGTCAAACAGTCAAAGTTCTGCGCTAAAGTTCTCTTCATTTTTTAAAGTACTGTACAGTAGGCCTAGGCTACTGCAGACAGTTGCTAGGCTTGGCTAGTTGTAAGCAGGTTAGTTTTGAATTTCAATCGCCAGCTGCTACGGTTGCTATAAATTAAGCCAACCCCTTTCAGTTATGTTAAGGGTATTGCCTATCGTTACTGTAGCCTACACTCATGCAAGTACAGTAGCCTACCTGTTTAGCAGTTCATGAGATTGCTATACAATCCTGACAACAGCCAGTAGATTAGTTTCAGCAGTTTTTTTTATTAAAGAATTCACTAAGATTTGTAGCTGAGAGCAGGTATCAGTATTTACTATTTAGTAAATTATTAGGTCAGTAGGCACTAAAATAAAAACCGTAATACGATTACACTGTTATAGTTGGCTGGTTTGTTAACAGGTTAAGATATATTGCTCTAATTCAATGGCAGAGGTAGCTGAAAAACCAATTGAAAATCAAAATGAGGAAATTGCTCCACCAACGGAAAAAAAGATTTTAGGTATGTTGGCAATCAACAGTTGTGGCTACCAACCAATTACTGGCCAGTCTCGTCTGTTTTGTTGATTTGTTTGTCATTGATCTGATTTTAAGTGAATGATCAAAAATACAGCTATGAGCTACCAGTATATACCAAATTTGGCTTAAATGGTCAAAAAGTTTTAAGATTTGCATTCAAGAGCTAAAATCATGCTCATTGCTTGTGATAGTGAAAATGACTAATGACTGAAATACATTTTAAAATAGCTGAAAAATTGTGTTCTAATTGGACATTTAAACAAAAAATTTAGCTAAGCTACTGGTAGCAATGCTGATAAGCTGTGGCTATTAGCTGAACTTAACTGGTTAGACGTCTTTGAACTTTAAATTAGACTTGCAATGGGTTGCAACAAATTCATTACGGTAATTTTTCTGATCATTTGGAAGTTTACTTTTTGCTCTACAGTTTTGACGCAAACACTGTCTAGTTCTGTCACTTGTCAGTGATCACTGGATCATGTTAAGGTTGTTACTACATCACATTTTGATTTTGTTTGACTGATAATGCTGTTTTGGTTTCTATTGCTTTACAGTATGCTTGATGGTTTTATGTAAACATCCAACCAGGGTTTATCACTCTCAGCATGTTTATTAGGCACAAGCCAATTTAGATTTGACTTTGTCACTGCTAGTGCTTACTATAAGAAAATTTTTTTGGACTCAAGCAGACTCACCATAGCATGAAAGGGATATTTGTGATGGTTTACTTTGATACTTTTGTGACTGATGTTGTTCTGTCCATTCTGCCTCATTGCAATTACATGAGCAAAAGCAATGTACATACAGTTAGAGTGATAAAAATGCAATGACATTTTGCTTTATGTTACTTTTGGTAATGAATTGATTAATCCTGTAATTATACCCAATAACTCACTTTGAGTTTCGGTAAAAGCTACAAGAATATCTGTGGCACTTAGAAGTGCAAGTCTTGTTTTGAGTGCTCAAAAATTGATTTTTGCATTCTCATCAATTTGATTTTATTCAGTATCAATAATGATAGTAATTTAGTTCTGAATTTCAGCTGTTCAATGCACTGGGAAAGTAAAATGGTTCAATGTTCGAAATGGATATGGTTTTATTAATCGAGATGACACAAATGAGGATGTTTTCATTCATCAAACAGCAATCGTAAAAAACAATCCTCGAAAATACTTGCGAAGTGTCGGTGATGGTGAATCAGTTTGTTTTGATGTAGTGCAAGGTGAAAAGGTAAATAAAAATCGAAATTTAGGAATTTTTAACACATAGTAGGAAGTGGCCTATGTTACTTTGCTAAATGCCCATAAAGAGAAGAAGCGAGCCAAGAGTGGACATCACTATGCACTCACTTGCTCATTTATTTTTTTTATTTTTTAAATTAACATTGGGTTTGTGTTAGGTTTTGAGTTTGGGTTAGGATTAAGGTTTGGGTTAGAGTTAAAGTAGGGGTTAAGGATAGAATATCAACTTGATTTTTTTGTTTGTTCTTCACTTCTTTATGGCCCTTAGGATGCTAGAAGTGTTTGGTGAGTTTAAAGAAGCACCAACGAGTAAAAAAGCTATTCCTGGGTGACTTGCCACTTAAGCTATTTTGTTGCAACCAGAGAGTTGTTGCATCAGAAAATTATTTGTGATATAAGAGAAGATTGTAAGGTAATACATAGATTAAAACCTATTGTTTTTGAAAACTTACAATTGATTCATGTGTTTTCTAAACTTCAATATTTTATATATTAGATTCTATCTAATGTCATAGTTCAGTTTGAAGAGCCTTGGTGAATTCTTGCTGTAAATAGTTGTTGTTTAACATCATTATTTCCAGTTAGCTTTTCAGTTTCGTATCTCTACAACATTTGTTATTGTGTATGGAATATGAATTTACAGGGACTTCCAGAAGCTGCGAATGTAACTGGACCAAATGGACAAGCTGTGCAAGGCAGTAAATATGCTGCTGATAGGCGGAGGTACCAATTCAGGAACAGACAGAAAGAGGTGGGCTATGTCATTTATACGGCTACTATCAGTTATTTTTTTGCACCATGAAATGCAATTAACTTCACACATGGATAAAAATATTTTGTCAGCTAGAATTTAAAGCCACTGATCTACTTGAGTTAAAACAGTTGAAGCAAAGCACCGATTTCTTTTTTAGTAGTTTACCAATTTTTGTTTCATTCAAGTTTAAAATTAAGCTACTGCACATTTTTTATGCTACTTTTCTTATCACTACAGTTTCTCCCCAACAGTTTTATTAAGGTTTGAACTCTGAATAAGAATACAGGGTGTCCATAAAGTCTTGACCACACTTTAAAACTCTATTGCTAAACAACTGAAGTAGATAAACTTGTACAGTTGTTTGCAAAGTAAAGTTTGTGTATTAAACTTTTACATTAGAAAGTTTCTAGCAGTTTAAGTAATTGCCATAATTCAAAATTCAATTTTTCGTGCTATTCATAAGTTTCAGCCACACTGTTAAGGTAGTCATGGTCATCATCAATGGACTGAAGAATTTTTTAGCGGAAAATGCTCGGTGAGGTCGATCACCTGGCTTGAGAGCTTGAACAATTTGTATCTTGTAAGCATGGAGCCGAAGTCGTTTTTGTAAAACTGTGTGAACTGTGCTTCGAGGAATAGCAAGTTCATTTGATGCTACACGAACTGATTTCCTTGGGCTGCGATGAAATGCTACATGCACAGCATCAGCAATCTCTTCATCATTGCTTGGCCTATCCGATCTTTTGCGATCAAAACGCTTCCGGTTTCCATAAATGTTTCAAATCATCTGTTAATGCTAGGAGGATCTTGTTTAAACTCATTTCGAAATTTACTTTGTGCTGCTGTTGGTGATTTCAATTCATGGTACCAAAGAGCACATTGTGCTTTTCGTTGAATGGTGAACATGTTTGTTGAAAACTTGCACCTTTATTAAAATGACTTTTCTCGCTTATTTTTAACAATAAAATAACCTGTAAAAATAACAAAAAAACTTTATGGTGGTATAATTCACTGTCGAAATTTTAAAGGGTGCTATCTTATGCAGTTTTCGAGATATTAGATGTTTAAATGTGGTCAAGATTTTATGGACACCCTGCATTACTTTGCAATAAATCCATTTAATGTAAATATTTAACATTAGTATGATGCTGAAAATGAAGACGAATCAGACCGACCTCCCCGTCAACAATATCCTCGTCGGTATTACGCTGCACCCCCTCCCTGGATGCGTCGGAGATTAAGGAAGCCCAGACAGGTTAGTGTTTCATTACAAAGGCGTAGTTGAAGAAAATCAAATCTTTTAACCTGCATTGTGCTTTCATATGTGCAAATGCACGTTACACAAACTTACATCATGTTTATAGAAGATGTTAGAAATTGTAGTTCCATCAAGATGTCCTTACTTTTGTTTAAAATTCCAGAACGAAGATGGTGGAGAACCAGACAAAGATGAACAACCCGTGAAGAGGTACCGCCCTCGTCGCCCGCGGCCACGTCCGAACCGCAATGAAGAAGTAAACTGATTTAACAGATACGTCATTGAGCTAGTTTACATCCGCTTCGTTGAGCTGTACCTCTTTGGAGCACCATTTTTTGCCTGCTTTTTCATCGGGGTTATGGGGCAACAGCTCCAAATTGAGTTGTCATGCGTTACGTTGATCATCTCCTGCATTTCACTAAGGTGAAATTCAAAGCGGTTCTAGCCCAGATCTTGGTGAGATCCAAAGCGGTTCTAGCCCAGATCTTTATTGCTTAGCTTTTGTGTTGAAAAACGACTTTTAAGCACACAATCGTTTAGCTATCTTGCTGATTCGCCCGTAAATTCAGCATTATTTCAATACTTTTGAATGTTGATAATTTGGGATGGAGGTGTATGTTGTTTAACGACTAAACTATTTCTGATAGGGTCAGGAAGGAGAAGAAGATGTGAAGCCTCCCAGAAGATACAGGCCCCGGCGACGACCTAAATCACAGAGAGAAGAGGTTTGATTCGTTTCTGTTAAGGTTCTAGTTTAACTGTGCTCATTTGCTAATTTTTGCTGTAAATTTGCGCGCCCTTAGAGGAAGGATATAATAAAAAGTTAATACAAGTACTACGTGTCATCAAACTTAATAACTTCCCTAACGCAAAAAAGCTTTTAGCTCCCGTGACCGCTGAACTCTTTTTACAAAGATTTTGTGTTTGAGTGTTATTTTAGGAAAGGCATCCGTGTCTTCTTTTTTTCCCGTTTTGGTACAGATTTTTGGAAATTCTATGTAATAAATACAATCTTTAACAACGGAAAAATAATTTTGCTATTGACAGAACGAGAATAACGAGCAAACCAACGGCGAAGAACCAGTAAAGAAATCGAGACCAAGAAGAAATAGGCCTAGACCCGCTCGAAATGAGGTGAGAGTTTAAAAACTACAGTAGATGAAGAATTATAATTGCATGTTTTTCACCCTATTTTTTTGGTGAAGAGACAGTGAAGGGATCGCTTTGGTCTTCGAGTCAAGCTGCCACCTGGCTACCACAGACAGTGGGGGCTTTTCATTGTTCTTATTTATTACTTGAACGTCAAGCAAGGAAGTTGTGAAAATCAATTTTAATTCTTTGGTTCGACCCAACTGGGAATCAAACTCGAGTCTACCGTTTCAGTAATTTGAAATTTTACACGTTTTGTAATTACTCTGCTGTTTTTGTTGCTAATATTATTTGTGTTTTAGAATGCAGACGGAGTCCAAGAAAACGGAGAGTGGAATGGAGAAGAGGAGAACCAGGCTAGACAACGACCTCGTCGTCGTTGGTACTACAGAAGAGGGTGAGTTCAAAAACTGCAACTCTAAACAAAACCTCCAGAAAACTTATGTGGGCAATTCACAGAAAACGCCTAAATGTACCAATTTTAAAGTAGATAGAGGCGTTGCCATTTTCCCGTGGTGCGCAATCTTATCCGTTAAATACAAAGCTAACAGAAAATATGTGATTGAGCAACTTTTTACTTATTTCAAACAATTTGAAATAAATGCTGATCAGTTACCGTCTAAACAGGCCAAGATTCCGATTGGAGAATGATGGAATTGCGTCATTTCCCTTATTCTCCTGGGCTAGCTCAGTCTACGTCAGGGGTCGGCAGCCTACGGCCTGCAGGCCGGATGCGACCCGCCGAGGCATTTACCCGGCCCGCGACCTTTTTTCCTTCTTCAAGGATAGATATGCAGCAACAAACCGCCGAAATAATTCTCATCCCCCGGCGAAAGCCTTTTTTTGTGGTCTTCGCCATCGATCCGTCCGAAAAAAGGCCTGAATTTGTGGGGAAGACCTTTCTCTTTTAGTCCGCTGAAATGGTGGCGGCTCGCTGGAACCTTGGTAGGAATGAATGTGACCCACTAGTTCAAAAGGTTGCCGACCCCTGGTCTACGTACTACAGTTAGTAGTTTACAGAAACATAAAATTTTTATCAAATAACTAGATTTTCATATAAAGTTTATTCCACGTTTTTCTGAGCCTTCCTTGCAAAATCATTTATGATGTTATTTGTAATATTTGCCTATAAAAGCAATTAGCATTAGTTTAAATCACTAGCCGATTGACCACTGGCCAATTGCCGTTAATTTTAGGCCAGCTCGGAATCGTAGTAATGCTGAAAACGAGCAAGACGGCGGCGAGGGGACCGAGAATGTCTCCGCCGAAGGAAAGCCAAGAAATCCCCGCAGATATCGTAATCGCCCAAAGTCTGCCCGACAATCCCAAGATGCAGAATTAAAGCCTGAGGCAGCTAACGTAAGTCTTGATTGATTGATCCATACTGTCTGGTCTCCACTTACGAGAAGGGATGCTGATGTTTTGTTGTGGACAAATCATTTTCGTTGAAAAGCGCCGTTTCCAAGAAGGCATCGAAGGACTGCGCAGTCAGTCTTGATCGAACTTTTGAACGCCCAGAACTGTAACGTTTAAATCTACATGATGGTAATGAGTACTAATTTTAAATCTGAAAGTTTAAGCCGTTTAGAATTACAGTTCCAACTTTTTGGAAATGACGGAGTTAATGACACAACAGCTAAGCAACTCCTTCCTTTTATCATTATTCTTACCTGGTTCTTGAAGTATAGAGAGGTTTAGTTTTTTAAACATTTTTATTAATTATTCAATATTCAGGGTTTATCAAAATTGTTTTGACATTAATGTCACAGATATATCTTAATTAGGTAAATTGTATGTAAACAACACAACTTTAAAAATAATTTTGACTCACCCTCTAATATTATCATTATCTAATTTTGGATCTGGTATCCCCGTCGACGGAGTTGGTCGAATTTCATACGGTCATTGTCTTTACCACACGCCTCGCCATTTCGTTCTATCACATGCCTCCGTTTTCTCCAGTCCATTTCATTTCAATTTCTACTTGCTTTTTTCACGTTTGTTTCGGTCTTCGTCTGCAACCACGCACTTCAAGGTACAAAGCCTTATACCCAACATATCCATCAACTTCCCGCTGTTTTTTCGATCTAATAGTTTCGCTTCTCACCACACATCGCTCGAATCATCGCTCTTTCTGTTCTCAAAATTGCCATTTCTTTTTCTCGCACAAGAACCATGTTTTACTTCCATACTGCATAGCTGATCTTAAACCACTTTTGTGAACGTTTCGCCTTTAATGAAAATCTTTTGCCTTTGAGTATTTTACTACATTTCCTGAAATGTATAGTGCAATGAAGACTCATCCTCTGTCAATCAATTGATAGTATACTTTTTAGGATCCACCGGCTGAAAATGTTGCGGAATCCCAAAACTAGACGTTTTTCATTCCCGTTGATTTCTGACTGAAGAAACCTGCTGCTTTGTTGAGAAGACGGCCTACTGTCGGCCTAGCCGTGATTTTTGTTTAATATGCACAAATTAATTAACCTAGATGTGAGTTTAGTAACATTTTAGTGTTTTTTTTGCGTTATAAGTTACACGAATTTTAAAATTTTCTTAGATTTTGCTTGAGCATGTGAGCTACTTTTGAAAAGGTGCTACGATAAATAATTGATTTGCAAAATTAGTTCCTAAGCAGAGCTCTTATTTGTGCAGTTTAAATGTTTTTTTTGTTTTTTTTTGTTAATTTTTGTTTGTTATTTGCAACCAGTGTATTAAGGTTTCTGGATTGCTAGTTTTTTTTTGATTTTTTTTCTGCGAGTAATTTATTTTGTGACACTGTAATGACACGTTTGTGTTACTGGTTTGCGAATAAAATTTTGAATCCAGTTATTTGTGATTTTAAGAATAAAATTTAAGCTGTATTTTATCCTCTGGGCTTTATGCTGTATTTAAGCTGTATTTTATCCTGTATTATCCTTTTGAAGCAGGCAAGCGATTTGCTTCGGAAAAAGACCAGCTAACAACCTATGCGGGCTTGTACGATGAACCTAAAGCGGTTAAATTTGTTGTTCCTTGGCAGTAAAGACTTTTCATTAGTACTCACCTAAAATTTAGCGAAAATTGCGACTCCTAGAAGTGATGACTTTTTTTGTTTTGGGATTCACATTAATGTCGGCGAATTCCTCCCTCATTGCAAAATCTTTCCAATACGTCCCTGATAATGCGAACTGGCACGTCGAACGTATCAAATATTGCATTATAGTTGCTGTAATACGCCGAAGCGAGTAATGAGTTTGAGGGACCCATCTCCGCGTCATAGCGCCCGGGCAACACAGTTCTATCTGGAGAAATATCGGAGCGGTGGCGAGCCGTTGGCAACACTGTGTCCAATTTGACCGGTCCAAGATCTGGACCTCAAACCTCCCGCTCAAGAGCCGAACTCATTACCGCTTGACCAATTGGCTGGTCATACTCGGTTTTACGTTTTCAGCTCAGGCTGTGCAAACGGTAATGTCATTTTTTGTTTTTCACCACGTTGCTTTGGCCAGGAAACAGCAAAGGACCTTTTGGTATTTGAGTCAAGCTGTCACTTGATGTGTTCCACTCACGGGGAAGTTTTACACTACTTGAATGCTGAATGTAAAAAAGGGAAGCTATGAATATCAATTTGCAATTTTTTAGACTTTGGCATATATTTAACCATTGTCGTTACGTTTATAAACGACCGTGATTTAAAACAAAACTTGAGTTTTTTGTTTATTTAAACAAAAAAGTTACAAAACCAATGTGAAATAAAACTTTTTGCAACACATAGGCTACGACGAAAATCTAAGCTTAAGGCTCTGGGGGAGTCCAAGTTTGAAAATCATTTTTCCATTTGTAGTTCATAGTTCTTGTACTATAATAGGGCTCTTGGTTCTTGATCCTTCGCGATAAGAAAGGTGTCAGCTTGGTGAACTCTTCTTCACGAAAACGTCGGTTGTCTCCAAGATGATGGATCTTCGTGCTTTTGGTGAAACCATCAGAAGCTACGTCAGTGTCCATACGATTAATCGCTCGATCTGAGAATAGGAAGATATATTTAGAGGCATCATATGGCACTAGCTTTTGAATGTTGCGCTCAGTTTTTTTCTGGCTACAACCAGCGGCGTAACTAGAGATTTGGGCCAGGGTACAAGCTTGGCTTAAGATAATTTTAAATGAAGAAAAAAAGGATTTTATCGAAGATTCGTTGCTTTTTTTCTTTGAGCTTGGGTGATAGCTTCGTTCGGCTTTTGTCGTTTGGTTTTGCTCACCAAATCGCTGCGCCTATAGATGCTCTTCCTTTAGAAAAGGCCTAAAAGGGAGCAAATGCTTCTCTTCCTTTCTGCTTAAGTTACGTCAGGTACTACTATCCTGAAGGCTTCTTACGTTAAATGACAAAGCATGGGGAGCTAGAAGCATATTCCCTCAATTCTGTGGACCTAGCCAAAATTTTCGATTATAAGTTCTTCAACGACGTCAGTTTTACCTCGATTTCATTTTTGCATAAATACTAGCAGTGACGTCATAATGTGATTTATAACTTCTTACAAATTTTATGTCGAATTAAACATGTATAAAATCTCTATTGCTGGTCAAATTTTTTTGCATTTTTACAATGAAATATTGCTTTTTGTGGCAGGTAGAGAGATTTGGTTTTGGGGAGAGGTCGTGACCTCGACCGCGGTAACTTTCTTGGCATACCCATCAAAATCAGACTCGAGACCTAAGGAATCATACCTAAGCCTAGTCTTGGTTGGTTACAAATCTTTTCTTGATAATGAGTGTTGAAATTATCTTTTGTAGTAATCGATTCCATGTAGGGAATCTGATTGATGGAGTAACCGGATAATTGTTGGGTTTTTCCCTGGCTGTCATACTGCTTCGGAAGGTAAGGCAACTGCATTCCTCGAAACCAACACTTTGTAAGACTAAACACAAAAAATCAAGTTGGTATTTGTCAAACAACTAGTTGAGGGAGAGGGAGTTCAAAAAGTAAACTTCCTGTAATTAGTGGCGTAACGGCCAGGAAGAGGCCGAAGCTCTCCTCTCCGCGTAACCAAATCACTTCGAAATTTAACCTAAGGATGCAAGCTTCCAAACGTGTTTTTGGGCTTGACCTGTGGGTAGAGGAAAAGAGGCCGATGAGGCTAGACAACTCAATTTTTTGAATGACTTTCAAGTCTTAACAACTTAGTTCTTTTAAATGGCTCAAAAAACAATGATTGATTGTCATCATATGATTGTCATCAAATGATTGTCATCAAAATGTCGTCAAATGACTCTTTTTTCAAAAATCTCACAAAAAGGCTGAGGTCTGCACATTCAACTTTCGGTTTAATGCCCCCCTCCCCCCAACAAACTTTTGGCTCGTGCGCAAAATTTACGATTTCTTTTCCTCTGCATGTTTCAAGTTTTCAAACTCCGACGGATCGTTTTTCTGAGTCCATTCCACTTCCATCGGATCAATGTCATTCATTTGGGTAAACGCGTCATTTGGATTTTGATGAAAATACTTAGGAAAAGGGAAGCCGTTATTGATAGCGAAACCTGAAACATAGAAAATTAGTAAAGTTAGTAACTGGGTAAAAGCATAGATGGGCAAGTTAATGCAAAACGTTCGCTTCGTTAACCACTAGTCCGTTAACAAACTTCACACCTCCGTTAACGTTAATCCGTTATTTTCAGTTTTAATTAACGGAAGTTAATAAAGTCCGTTAATCCGTTAACATTTTGCGTGTAATTTACATTTCGTTTTATTCACTCGCTTCTAGAACACGCATTGACGCTGTTGAGCTAATTTTAAGGAAATATTTATTGCTGTGGTGGTCTTTTTGTGTTTTGAAAGTTACATTTTACAGTCTAATCTAATTTCAAGATAAAAATAAGTTCAAATGCACAACGAAGCTGCAAGATATTAACGATGAAAACCTTAACGGAAGTTAACAGAACTTAACGGAAGTTAATTTAATCCGTTAACATGAAAAAACTTTTTAACGGATTAACGAATTAGTGAAAAAGTTCGCTTCGTTATTAACGGATTAACGATTAACGGACTTGTGCCCACCTATGGGTAAAAGCGTTGAGAGCATTTGCCAGTTTTCCTAAAACGGTAAACGCTGGTTCAATTCCTGCTTGGGTCAAAGCAATCCTTCAAATTGATAATGGTATTTATAGGTTTCTTGCGATACATTCAACATTAATAAACAAACAAAGAGAGAAAATATGAAACCTCCATATTGGTGCTTATTTACTTGCTGAGATGGCTGTTTCACCCAAAATTTGACACAAATATCGAATATCGCGTTGCTTATTAAGTGAGAAATTTTGCAAGGTCATCCTCTTCTAATGTCACGAAACTTCGAAACGCCGTGTTGCCAATAGTGCAGAGTCAAGCGGATTAACTCTGTTTTCGCAGTTAAGAGGAATAGAGGAAGAAGGTTTGGGGTAGCTTTTATTACCTTAACTAGTTTCCATTTCTTCAATAAAACCAATGTCGAGCAGAACCGGTTGCTACGAACGACAAAGTTTTTATAACCAGGTCTTGCGATATGTGTCAGTTTGCCAAACCGTTTCTCTTTAAAGCTTTATTCTTAAATTTGAAGATCTGCTAAGACTTGCCAATCAGAACCGTTTTGTGTTTTCTGCAGGGTAACGATGCGGAGTATTATAGCCAACTTCAATAACGTATAGGAGAGCTATATGCCAAACTCTCCGAACCCCTTCTCCTTCTCACAGCTGAACACTTGATTCACTGATTCTTAATGAAATTTTATTATTATATTGAATAAAGAAAAATACAAAAAAAACGAAGTAGTCTCAAATACGATGTAAAGACCAATTCAGGGCCTTTCTTCCAACCTACGAAACTGTTCCCTCACAGTCAATAGTCAAATCCATAAACAAGGATGGAGAGGAAAGGATCGCAAAACGCAATTTATCCAAGTTAAGCAGCATTTAACACATTTCACCAAAAACTGACACTGTTAACTTCGCTCATTTTTGTCATTACTGAACTCCTGGAATCCAAGCACGTTTAAATAGTTCCAAGCAGTAATATCGCATGGAATCCAAGGGCGCATTTAGGGGGGACATGCACAAACAAAAATTTAAAATCGGGTCTTCAGTCACTAGTTGAAAAGTAGGGCAGATTATTTTTAATGATTTTAACACCGGTATCTCTTTAAACATGAAATAAAGTTGACATTTCAACATTTCTTGTTGCTGTTAAAATGTAGTGCAATAACTTCTTAATCAGGAGCAAAACAGCAAATTTTAGAGTCAAAAACTGAAGTTAAATGTAGCTCTGACGTGAAAGCAAAACTTTCTCACCGCTTCTGTGACTAGATCCGAGGCTTGGCTTTTTTTGTACTGCTTTCCCGTCTTCATCATGCCACCAAGTGTACTGCTGCTTGTGGATTGTTGGTCCTGTCGGTCTGTTAAAGTTGAAACACACTCCATCAAAACATTAGCTGAAGAAAACATGGAGCAAACTTTCTTAGAATTTTTGTTCATGTCGTTCAGCATTATGGCGATCAGTGCCAAACATGAGTCTGCGCGGGACCCAAAAATAGCAATAAGTCTACGAATTCCCGGAAGAAACTCGATGAAGACAAAAATTCTTTACTACACTAGAAGGGCCCAAAATACGTTTGGCCCGAGTCAGCTGCTCTGCTTTACCATTGGTTAATCAGGCTCCGATGATAATGGACTTGAAGTTTTCTTGAAAATATCATGCTTATTAAGTAATGATTAGCTCAATACCCAAACATAACCGGCATTAGCAAACGATAAAATTGTTGTCAGCTTTAAATAAAAATTCGTCGAAAAAGCTGGTTTCGAACAAAAAGTCTTTTGCACTTTTTTGACTTTGGCTGCATGCAAATTGTTACTTTTTAAGCTTTTTGTTTTTTAGTAAGCTTAACTCTATTTCTACCGCGTTATTTTTACACTCGATCTATTTGTACCGAATGGGGCAAATTTGCCCTCCTATCTAATAACCGATTGGTAAGTGATAGAAGTAAGATTTTTTGCTTGTTGAAGCTATTTTTTGTTAAATTTTTAAAAATAAATCTTTTGAGGTTGTGACGTCACGAAAACAATGATTACGACATCAAAACCAGTTAATCCTTATAACAGCATGCAAATTTACCTAAATGTTGCGAAATATTAGTTTCAGTTGGGACTTTTGTTATTTAAAAGACATCTCTGATAAAGTTGCAGCAAATGATGACGTCATCATGCATGATGACGTCACTTGCATGATGGCGTCATCTTTAATATATTGTGCTGATTATTATTTGTAATTTTTTGTGACTGAGATATAGTATATTTCACAAAATTTTTGAATGCTGCAGTATTATTTTCATTTTATCATTCAACAACTGATGAAAATAAATATTTTTTTATGCAAACGCAGTTTATTTCGAGAAACAGCAGAAAAAGCAATATTTTTGAATTATGACGTCATCCATGACGTAATGATGATGCAATGCATTTATCAGTAAATGAGATATTTTATTCCAGCTAAAATATTTTATCTTTAGCTGGAATAAAATATTTTATTTCGGCTGAAGATTAGCATTGACAATGAATACAACAGGACAATCAATAGAATATGCGCACTGATAAGCATGAATTGTGCTCAAAACTGCATAAAACTCCTTAGATGCCTCTGACAAAGGCAAAAATGACGTCACTTTCGGTTTTCCAGCTGACCCAAACTCTCTGAAAATGTATGTAACTAAATTTGATTCAAAGTCACGGTGCATCAAAGCAAAACTTTTTTCGTTTAGAAGCTACAGTATATTAAAATAACTGAGAAGGGGGGGGGGCAAATTTGCCCCCCGGTACAAACAGGGTTAATAGGAAGAAGTGGCGAACATCATCAATAATATAATTATTGACGTCATTTTTTTCACAAATTTTGACCTTTGTTGCTTGCTATTCAGACTGTCGAAGTGGGCATTGTACGAGTTGTGAGTTGATGCATAGACTTATTAGTGTGTAAGATTGTACGGTAAGTCAACGCGTAAATTTTTCGCAAAAAAAGATTTAACAGATAAAATCAATATCGCAGTTTTTACGTTTTATAATATGCTAAGTGAAACTGATAGAATTTGAACTAAATTGTAGTTTTTAGAGGAATAAAAGACTCATTGTTGGTGCATTTAAGTGTAAATACGACCGAGTATTTTCTACTTTGTAAATTGCAACAAAACATCAAAGAGTTAGCCTAAGACGGAATTAATCAAACAGTCGAGTTTTGAAAGTTTTAAATCCGGATAATTTTTGTATTCTCAACTTCTAAAGCAACAAAACTGCCAAATGGAAGCAACAAAACTGACATGTGAATGAATGTTCACCACAAAAAAAATAATTTGGGTCAATGACATCATCAAAGTGACATCACGGTCAATTTTCGAAAAAGCGATTTCATATTACAAACGAACACTCCCTCCCCGGCCTCATGCAAAATAGGTTTAGGGACATTCTCATAATACGATCCCACGTTGGTTACGGTATTTTATACGACGAAATTGTTTCTATCATAGCATGTTATATAAACCGTAGTGTTTTTGAGATAAAACGAAAAACATCTAACCTCCAGCAGTAGTTGCCTTGTAAAAACGCGTCTGGATGAAGGTACTGAATCGGATCAAAGTGATGTTTATCGGTCCATCCAGTTACTTCTTTAGGTCCGACATCCTGTGAGACAAAAAAACGCTTTGGAAACAATTAGCTGATATGGTAGAAACAGTGTGTAAACTGACTTTAAAAAATATTGATATATTTGATATAATCTTTTCTTTATAGTCAAATGCAATATGCAAAAAGATGTGTAAGTTTACAGGCGCAAATCAGTATTGGCTGTTTGGGTCTTAGTTGCAAAATAACTTCTAATAAAGAGATGAAGCAGCTGCGGCTGGAGAGCCGGAGTTAGAGCTGAAATAGAAGCTGGCAAGGCACATCCCCACTCGCAGATTGGGTTGCAGGAGAAACTTGGCAAAATTGTTAAGCATACATTAAATTTTGATTTCATCAAAATTTTTTGCTAATGGCCTTCTGGATCACCATTGTTGCACCTTTTGATGTATCCTAAGCTTCTCCCATGTTTCTCCTTGAAAAAGCAACTGATTTTCCGTAACTTGGTCCATCGATCCCTCGTCAATTTGTTTGACTCTTTTTAGCTGGATTCTATAAAAAAAAGCATTTAGCAAAATGGATAAGTTCATTAAAAACTACAAAATATAAATAGGTCTTTGTTGATGTTATCTCATAACCTAAATGTGTAATTAAGTGAATTGCAACATTTTCATAGACGTAATTATTCAGCTACATTCACACCGGCGACTATTAGATGCGAGAATCGGTATTTTGCCTTTTTTCTTTCTCATATTGAGTAAGAAAGAAATAACAGCATTGAGAAACAAAAAAGGGTAAAATGCCGCTTCTCGCAGCTAAAAGCCGCCCGTGTGAATGTAGCTTTACGTTCATTTTTTGGTGCGATGTAAGATTTGGTTTGATTGTGTTTCTTGGCATCCATAAATTAATATTGAAACAGTCATTTCATTAGTTACGCCTTTGACAATTCGATCTGGGATGGTCGTTCATTCTTGTTGCTGTGGTATTGGTTCTTAGTTAAAATGCTTTGATGGTGATTACCTCTGGTGGCTTAACAACCAGCAAGTTTAGTGGTTACAGACATAGGTGGCAAACCGGGTGTGGGGGCAGGACCCCACTTTTTTTTCAGAAGGGCCCGTGGGTGCCTGGTTTAAGCGTTTATTTCTAAAATAATACCTTTGAATAAACAAATTTGAAACTTAATTCCATAGATAGCAAAACCAAAAGAAATCGCAGACTCGAAATGTTTACCTGAATGGAAGGGGCAATGGGCCCTATTACGGTTTGAATGATGTTTATGTGCGCACTGTGCACTGTATAAAAATGGAATGCATTATTTCTGTATTCTTGAGAGATTTTATCAAATTGCAATAGCTGGTACAAGAACAATAAAAATCGCGTTAAGCTTGCAGCTACACGAAGCGGCGCAACCAGGATTGGGGTAAGGGGACTTCAGCTCCCTTTAGACAAGTTACTTACAAATTTAACCATAAATGCAAACGTCTAAGCATCTTTTGAACGTGACTTGTAAGTAAAGGGGGGCTGAAAGGACTTTCATTCTTCAACTGGGTTTTAAATTTTAGCCGTTAAGTTGTTCCGAATTGCTCTAAAAACGTGCGAAACGTGATTCAAACAGTGTTAAGATGGCTATTGATTTTAAAAAAAATACAAAATATGCCTTACGGCTGAGGTCTTTGCCCCAAGATCCTTATGGCTTCCGGCGGCCGGGGGCTCTGACCCCAGACCCCCGTTCGTTAGGTGTTTAATTTCTGCCAGTTATTTCCTCAACACCAATAATTAAGACATTTCTTAAACAAACAAAAAAATTAACTTTGGATTTAAGCCCCCACTTTTGGAAAATTGTGGTTGCTTGCCAGACCACGCTGTAGGCGATAAAAAATTGAACTCTGCTTTTGGGCCCCATACTTTAAACATGGTTCCGCCATCGCTGGTTACGGAATCAAAAATTAACCAGAAGCACCAAAAGGTTGCTAACTCCCAGTTTGATTCCAGAACTGGCTATGCATCTTTGTGTCCTTGGGAAAGACACGCTTATTTCTCACTGGGGCTAAGCAGTCTACCGGTTGTAATGGCCGAGCCAGACGAAAAATCTACCAAAAAAGCCAAAAAAGTCATTTTGCATTGGTGTGATTAAACAGAGGCAGAGTGCCTGGTTCATATAAGCATGAACAAAGCGCAAGCGAGAAAGATGGTCTTGAGCGAAACTGTATAAAACCAAAAATTAGCGCCATCGTCGCTTTTTCGAAACTGAAGAATAGCCTAAAAAACTGAACAGAAACTATATTAAAATTATTCGGCTTAATTTTAGAAGTGAATACGAGGGGATGCCACTGCCAGACACGTTTTACTTTGAACTTTACAATTTATGGTGTTTTCCACCTGTTTTTTAGTCAGTACGTTAATTAGTTTAATTTAAGGAACCGACGATGCTGTCTTTACATCGAAATCGATTTACTTTTAAAATTAAGTCGAATGGTTTGGCATAATCTTAGTCATTATCGTTATCACTTAGAAATTTTGGAACATTTTGATTTATTTTACCTGTGTAGTCTGGGCTTATGTCTTTCACTATCAGCTACAAGCTCAGCTCTTGTTCCGTAAGTTTTGTGGTGAGGCACGTAACCTGCATGAGGAATTTGCGAAAAGCCTGTTTCCTTGGTGATGATCCTAAGACAAAAATTCCTTATTGAGTTTGCTGGTGTAAAATTTTACAAAAAACGCTCGCTATTGGACCAGCGAGGAACAACCCTCTCATCAAAACATTTTTTTACAAAAAAACCACAATACGCATTGGTTAAATGGCTCTATGAATTTTTGTAACTCCAAAATAAATAACTGGATTACCTCTTTAATGTTATATTCAAATGCAGTCAGTGTGTTTCATGGTATGTTTAATATGATACCAGAAAAACAGGCACGTATGTACTGCAAAAAAGCTGAAAGTATCTAATTTACAAACTAACTTGACTTTGAGTCAAGTGTAATCACAAATAACTCCTGAAAATTTAAAGCTGCTAAGATACGTAGAAGTTCCTCAATTTTGAGGTTTGCTTAAGTGACTTTCCAAAATCTAAAACTCTTTGGCCCATATTTAAGCTGAATGACGTCACAAGACGTTTATGTGACGTAAGCACTTTGACTTAAGCATTCTATGATTCAGTTTCAAAAAATTAACCGATGTGCAAGATTTGAAACGCCAAAGAACGTTGTAGAAAAAACTGACGCCACTTTGCCAAAATATGGCCGTTACGTCACTGCAATGACGCCATCAACTTTAAATCAGATCTTAAAGTAATGTTTGTGAACGCTAACCCGCATGCCAAATTTGGTTATCCAATGACTTCAGAAAGGCACTTTTTCCCCCGCCCCGTACAAAATGCGTTAGTCAAATAGCCGGAGTAAAATAAGGTTGAGGAACAATGACGTGGAGATGAGTCCACAGCTGGTTACGCGCTACTACGTATTGGTACGTAGTCAGTGGAAAAATAGATATTGCCTACTTTGTTGGAAACTGATCTTTGCCATCTGAGTCAACGCAAGGTCGAATTTCTCTCTTGTGTGACGTCAGATAGTTGTCTCGTAGGAGGACTCGCACAATAGGATTGTCGTGGTCATCTAGTTCTGTGGAGTAGTATACTCCCGGGCTGAAAGAAACAATCTTTTGAACAAAAAACTACAAAATGCTAAATAAAATGAACTGCCGCTCATCAGCGCAGCAACAATGTTTATTCAGCGTTTTTACGCATCCACTTTTCAGCCCAATTTTTGGTTTCAATGCACGTGTGTCGCTGAGTCAGGTGAAACAATGCCGAGCTACGAAAGAACCAGTCAATCATAGATTTTGCTACTCACCAAAAGAATATCGCTACCATGTAAACTTTTTGATTAGCTTAGTTCTCGAGTAGCGTTGCGCACTTTCATGGCATGACTTAGCAGTAATCAGGCATCGAAATTACAAAACAGGCCTGAAATAACATTGGACCTGTGAAAACGCTATTCGACAACTCAAACTGAGTTCGATTCATGAAAATTGTTTACTACTAAAAAAAGATTGATAATAGAAAAGTAGCGTGGGTTCAAATAGCTGCTGCCATATCAGCATTAAGGCAAACTAGATCTCGTCATATAGAACGAGATATAAACTTGCTTTGAAAAAGTAGCAGCTTGGTTCGAAAACCGAAAACCAAAAAAAAGAACCTTTTTGCCAAATTTGTCCTATTTTTGGTTTATTTTTTCTAAACTTACCGGTAATTTGATACGTATCCAGTTCCGTAATGTCTTGTAATTCGAGGTTTGAATCCTTCAAGTCCGTGCTGGACGGAATAGGTGGAGGAGTAGAAACTGTACGGATCAGGATCAGCTCCTCTACTCGCTTTGACGTCATACGTGACCGGCCCTGACCTATGTTTAACCAATGAAGGCATGGCTTAAAATTGTTTGGTTTAACCAAGTTGTGTTTAATCTCTACAAATGAACTAATCTCGCTTTGTTTTTGTTATTTTGAGTTTTACTGGTTTTCAAATTGACCAAATTTAATTATAAAATCCAGTTGTTTTTGTTTCAAACAAAATAATTTTTTATCACTGTCTAAAAAATTTGTAAAAATTACAGTTTTTTGACCAGATTCACTAATATTTGTAACAATTAGCGATTCTGAAAAAATAAATTGTTTATTGTGAGTGTCATAAAAGTTATTTTGTAATAAAGAAAAAATGTAATATTTTATTGAAAAAAAATGACAAGCCTTGTATAAGGCAAAAGCGAAGTTAAAGTTCAGTTTTATTTTATTGCAACAAAAAATAACAAAAAAACTAAACTTCTGAAGTTGCATACCTAAAAAAATACTATCACAAGAAAATGCTCTCGGGGCGGTCAAATCGGACGTAGTGTTGCCAACGGCTCGCCGCCGCTGCGATATTTCTTTGAAAGAAGCTGTGTTCCACTGGCGCAATGACGCGGTAATGGGCCCCTCGCCAACTTGTTATACGTTTTGGCGTAATATCAGCGAATATAACTAAAAAGTTTGATTTGATAAGAAGGATGCAAAGCACCAAAAGATTTCGGAGTCAAAGAAGTTTAGACGCAAAGCAAAGCGGAATCAAAACCAAGCTTTTAAAGCGCACTTCACGTACATGGTCGCTTGTGAAAGTAAAAACTACTCATTGATTTTGTCCAATTCAAACCAAGGCCACAGAAAACGCACCTTTAGACCTGGTCTACACCATACATAAAATCATGAGCTTACAAGCATATCGTTAGCTATTTTAACAGCATGTTAGTTTGTATGGTAGCAAGGCGGTACGCCGGGAGTACCGAATTTGTTTTAGATTAAGCACCGGTATGAGAGTGGACATAAATTGAACATCAAGAGCACTAGAACAAATTGTTGCTGCTGCAGCACCAGGATGAATTCAATCGTTCAGGCGTATGGAACCGCAGGCCCACTCTGTTATGATGGGTAAACCAGTAAAACCACACCAACGCATAGCACACTCTTGGATTCTGTTCGCAGGTTTTTTGTCAGGCTGGGCCACCGCAAGAGGTAGATCGCTTTGCCTCAATAGAAAATGGGAAATACACATTGCTTTTCCCAAGGAGACAACAACGAATTGCCAGTTCAGGAATCGAATCGGAAGTCAGCAACCTTTCGATTACTACCCCGGCGATATAACAGCTGAACTTAGTCGCTACCAGAATGAAGTGAGAGAAGATTTTAATGTGGCAGAGTCCATAATCGTAGCCAGGGTTTTTGATTGGGAGGCAAACCACAAATCACATTCAATGACGTAATCAGAAATTTTCGAAAGAGGAACTTTTGTGGGACAAAAATATCGTACAATGTAAGATCAGAAGCCGTGGTCCGTATTGGCACTTAATCAGGATTTGGCTAAAAAAAGAGGGCTTGAATCAAAAGTTAAACTGTGAAAATGTCTGAATTTGGAGACACGTTGAGTAAACCAGTGTAACTCAAACGTATCCCAGCCGCTGCAGGCTTTGTGGGTTTGGGGGGAAGCCTCCAGCCGCTGGGCGATTTTTTTGTTATTCTTTGGGAAAAAAGCTATTTTAATGCCATTGGATCACATTTTTCACGTGTTCAGAGCCATTTGAAAGTACTACATTTTTCACATTTGAAAGCCAATTGAAAAAATTAAATTGCTCAATCCTCCATTTACGTACAATTTAAATCCAAAACACGTTTAAAATCTTGCATTTTAGGGTTAAAATTTGAAAGTGATTTGGCCCAGGCAGGAAAATTAAGGTACATCCCTTCTGCAATATTTTAGCAGGAAAAAATACTCCACTCGAAGATTTTTCAGAGATTTTTGTTTTGTCGTGGAAATTACCAGTTGTGGAGCACTTGTACGGCCATGGTTGTAGGTACCCTCAATTCAATAACTTGCTCAATAAGTATTTCTCCCAGCTAAATTTTTTTTTTTTCAAAAGTTTTTTGTCGCGTAAAAACTGTCGAGGTGGAAGTGAACTGTTATTGAAAAATGGTACAGTTATTGGTAACGCCTACTACCCATGCTATTGCCGGGGCCGAATTTACATTGCGCGGGGCACCTGGCAATTGGAGATTTTTGTGACATCTTCCTGCCAAATATAGGGGAAGACCAAAAAAGTCTTACCATTATGAGCGTGGGGCCCCTGACGCTGTGCATTTGGTAAATCCGGCCCAGTTATTGCATTACGTTCATCAAAAGATCAGATGAGGGCTTGAGGTAGCAACTTTTAGCACAAACACCCTTGATCTCACCCGGGTTGTACATTTAAATTGGTTGGCAAAAATTGAGTTGAGGGAGCCCGGGCCCCCTTGCCGTCAATATTAGTGTTCATTACTGTGGTACGCGAAAAATTCTGTTGTACGCGGAAAAAGAAACTGAAACTGAAGAAACAATAGACTTTTTGTCGCATTTTCATCATTGGTGGCATTTCAAGTAGGGGGGCAGGCCCCGTGACCTCTGGTTACGCTCATGGCAGAACCGGTTTTTTCACAACGGATTTGCTGTTTGGAGACCTGTAGGCCTACTGTAGATAAATAATGTCAAAAAGTTACTGCTCAAGTCAAAGTCAATGGTAACAAATACTGAAAGGTATACAAACTGTACATGCACTGCGGTACTTATCTTTTTCGAATATGTTTTACCAATGGCTTACGGAATCACCTCGAATGATCGGAATACAATCGAATGCAGCCCGATTGTTTTGAATGTAACCGAAACCACTTCGAATTTTTATTCGTGGAGAATTCGAACCATGCGTTTCGTGCTTTAAGGTGCGTTAGGTTGCCAGCCTTCGCGAGTTGTCGCTTACGTCACTTGTTCAAAGCAGGCCAACCACTCACCAACAGTTTTGTCTAAGACAGTGAAGTTAAGCAAACGCTTGCGAAGTTCGCAACCTATTTTTTGCAACCTTGCAACCGCTTGCGAAGTTTGCAACCTTTTAACCGATCAGTAATCGAGTGGATAAAGCGTCTGCAACTGAAACGGAAGACGTGGGTTCGATTCCAGATCGGAACAAACGAAAGACTAAAAATTGGTATTTACAGTTTTCCAGCTCGATGTTCAGCATTAAAAGGGACAGTGTGAAGCCTCCACCGTGTGTGGTAGACGGGTGGGGAGGTGGCAGCTTGACTCGAAGACCGCAAGGTCTCGTCGCTGTCTCCTGGTTAAGGGAACTTGGTGAATAAAATGTAATTACAATTTCCCAAGTTGTCGATGACGTCAAATTTTGGCTGCTCGCTTTGCATTGCTTCGCGTCCGGTATAAACACACCTTTTAATGAATTGACACCATTAAGTGATGAAAAAATCTAGTGGTGCAAACTTCAAACTTGATATTATTTTAATTTCAGTGATGAAAATGTGTTGGAGTGATGTACAATAAATGTCTAAAAGACTATAATAGAATAGTGGTGGTATACATATATGTAATAGACTGCGATATTAGCGCAGAAAAATATCAAAAAAAGACAAATTTAAATTTTTGGATTGATGCATTTTTGCTTCATATTGAAATAGACCAAATGCATTTCCGACAATTTTATAAAATGTTTTTTAAACATTTTCTATGCTTTTCTTTCATATTTTGGTTGAAAAAAGATGCTACTTGCTTTGGAATGGATGGTTTTGATTGGATATGCGAAGGTACTCCGCGAGCGCTCAATGCACATTGGCTAAGTTATTAGACAGTAAAATGAGTTACACAAAAAAAGAAAATGCTGAAAATATTGACCAGACAAAAGTTAAAAGTAAATATTTTAATTCATCCAAGTATGGCTACCCGCTAAAGATTTCTTAAAAGATAAAATATTGAATAATTTGACCTTAAAACCAACCAATTTTTGAAAAGATGTTCTCAATGACCTATTTTGCTCATTAAAAGCTGTTCTTACCACCTACCTAACTCTTCAACGGGAAAGGGAATAATATCAAGTTTGATATGTGGGTAGATGATCGCCAAATCATTTAAGATAATTTGTTTTTTCATTTTTTCAATGACTCATAAGCGGTTCAAATTTTGAACATAAATTTGTTTTTGAACTTAAGTCATGAACTGCTTAGTCAAGGTGATTAACTGATTACGCCACAAAACTTTCATGACGTCATTTAAGTTTAAATACTGATATTGACCAAAAATGCTTAAATCTTGCTGTGGCAAACTCAAACTTGAGAAAATTGCACTAACCTCGGCAATAAGTTTTTAGAAATAATTTGTGAATAAATTTGACTCAAAGTCAAGTTGGTTTCTTGTAAAATGTCAATTATTTTGTTAGAAGGGATTTATTGCGAAAAAAAACGAGAATGGGCATTGAGACCCAAACTGACTTAATTGAGCCCACTATATAATTAATTCTAACTGTCCATCATTATACTACTGATTACAATTTCAATTGTTTGTTTCATCAATACAGTATAGTTAGTGCTGACTTTAACTATTTTTAAAGGAACTGCTCCTTGTATTCGAGTTACAAATCCACCAGGTGGCGTGGGAGATGCATCAACAAGTACCCCAACTTATCGCATTTCAATAGCTGTCCACAGGCGAAGGAATAGCGCCAATGGTCAGCAGTGGTGGTCACAGCAACGCGACCCCACGTGGAACGTTATCATTAATTGGTACCGACTTCTAAACTCTAAAGACCGGATTCCATTAACCTCTTGCAAGTAAGATGGGTATGCGGAAGCGGGTTTTACTTTTATGTGGATTTTTACGCTACGGAAAATATAAAATACATGCGAGCAAAAATATGCAACATGCATGATTGATCTACTTCGCGAAAAAATGCTTTTTGCGCAAATAATTTTTTTATTCCCGCGTAAAACATGCCTTAAAAGACCATGGGTTTTTCTACCCAGCTGGGATTCTTTGGTGTAGTAGTTACGTTGGACAAAGATTCTCTCATTCATCAACCAACTGCATAATCATTGCGTGCTTGCTACTTTAAAACTTTAACCAACAAACGTAGAAAATCTACGAGTAATGAAGGAAGATGTCGAAGAACCATAAGAGTAAAGATATCGTTTTAACGACGACCATGATCGTATGATCTGGTTTCAACTTGATCCTGGTCTCGCTGTTGCGTCCTTGGATACGACTCTGCGATGATTATATATCTGTGCTTGGTGGTTTCAAACAAGCAGCAAATTTACGTGGAAAGAACTCAAATGTCAATCACAAAGCTTGGAATGCCGTCAACTCCTGAGCATGTGAAGATTCATTCAAGATGAATGCGCAGCCGTCTTCCTGAGCGGAGAATAAACATGGATCAATCAATCCAAGACAAAGAGTCAAAATCTCTTTTCAAAAGAAAACTAGTCATCGACTGTGGCGTCAAATTTAATGTTGAAGGGGCACTGCACCTTAATTTTTGAATTTTATGGCTAAATATATAAAAAATAATTGAATATCAACGTTTATATCCCGTTTTTTCATTGTTTAACGTTAAATGCTGTAGATTTAACGGGAAAGATTTTGACTTTACCGAACAAAAAGTCGGCTGTGGCAACATGGTAGCATCAAATTTGCATACGTGGTTTCAATTCGAATTAGTTTTCGGGTAGATCCCGAGGTTAGAATGTGTTTTTGCCTGGCTTCTGGTTTGGCTTTGGCGAAAAAAGTATTAGGCTATTGGTTTGAATTTTCTTCTTTTAACACAAAGATATTCGATTTGGTACCTGTAGAAGGAAACATGAAAAATAGACTTTAGTTGGCCAATTGGATAACATTCATAATTTTGGCTTGTGTGATATATAGGTCTACGTAGTTTTTTTTTTTTTTTTTATTAGAGTAAATTAAGCCTGATATGATAACGCAGTTGGCAGTGGCTTCAAGTAACAAAATATACTTTTCCAGTAACGAGCACTTTTTGAGTGTTTTTTTTTTTTCTTTTTTGTGTGGCTGCGTTTACTTGCTTAATTTTACAGTGATGTAGCGCTACTTAAGTTGTGTCTTTATAAGTGACTGCTTGGGTTTCTGTAATTTTGGCTGAACTTTCATACTATCTTCAATAAAATTGGGTTGTATAAGACGGTTTTTGGGTGTATAAGTGTCGCTTGGCTACGGCATTATTAAATCAATACTTACTTCGCACAGCATAACTATATTCCGTTAATTTCAGAATTTTTTGCCCTTTTTGTTAAACTTATTTTTGCAGGTTACTTATTGCTCTAATTTTTCTTGTGCATTATTCACAGATTGACAATGACTTAAGTAATTAGTCGAAACGTCTCTTTATAAAGAAAACATATACGACAGCTTTGGCTCTTTTATTCTTAGTGAAAAGAAAATTCAGTTTTGCATTTTTTACTATTCGCGATTTTTCATTATTTGCGAGTTTAAAATAAAGTTGCGTTTGAGATAGTTTATGCGCTTTTGTACCCGTAGTAATTAAGCTTTCCTAACATTATCGCTGCGTCCACACAAGCGACACCTTATGGTTGATTCAAAAATTATAGCGGAAAAAAGACATACAAATATCTTTTAAAGTAAAAGTCGAAGGATTCTGAAATTAGCCTCAAAAATTAAAAAAAAAATACAATTTTGATTTGTGTGGCAATAAATGAGTTAAAATTAGACCTTAATGTCCCTTTAAGCTCTTGTGAACAAAAAATTAATTCGTCATGGATGAGGTTAAAACAGTTTATCAAATTGGTATCCCCCAAAATATGAAATTTTGGGGGCTTGTTTTGTCTATTTTATTACTAAGACCCGATCTACACGGTGCTTAAAATTGTGCTAGTGCGACTATACCCTTAGATGATTGTAACCAACTAATAGCTTTTGTGTGGTAAGGCGGTACTTCGGGCATACTAAATTTTTGTGAGAAATAAACTAAAAATACGCTGTCGATTTTCGCCAAACAGACCTGGCGTAAAGGTCTTAAATTAATTTTTTGTAGGAACAATCTGGCATGCACTGTTTCGTTGATTGGAGGGGAGGCTTCACCGAATCAAGATGGGACTTTTAGACATTTTTTAGTGGAGGCAAAATATGAAGGACACTCAGCGACATCTAGGGTTGAAGTGATGATTCGAAAACCACAAGGCCAAAGATTTTTGCAATCTCATCGAGAGTCATTTTTGCAATCCGCAAATTATCCTCCTTCCTCCCAAGATTTTAGTGATTATGGGGCCCACGAAAGTCCCGAATTTCAAGATTATGTTGATAAAATGCAGTATCGCCATGAAGGGGGTTCCCGAAACGTGGCTCACGAAGGAGCTAGGCTTGGGGTATTACCCAAAATGGTGGCTGACCAAATTGACTATGACCGAATAAGCGAAAAGTCAAATTATAATCAACGTCCTGCTATGATAAGTGGGAGTCAGAATGATCCGGATTTCGAAGATTACGGAGATTTGTCCATGATGCAAAATGCTTATGAAGACGAGAGGCTGGCGGATGAATTATTTGGTAAGTCGTTTACTTTGTAGACAACTCTTCTCCAAACTGTCTAGAATGGAAAGTTACTCCTAGCGTTCCGCTAGAAGTCGCGTGTGGGTCTGGATTCAAATCAGTGTTGAACCCAGGAACCTCTTCTTACTTGTGAGCTAACTGTCGTCTTCTTTAGCACAGCACTAAGAACTCAAAACCTTAGAGTTTAATGCAAAAGCGGCAAACAGATTGAACAGCAAGTCATTTCGACAAATAAGAATCGGTTGCGAATATTATTATTTCATGCCTACACAATGTGCCCGAAACTCACCAATACACAAAGTTGACAGTTTACATGTTGGAATGATAAAAATTCCGAGATTCACGATTTATAAATGACAATTAAGTTTTAAGAACTTTTTTCTAAAATAAATAATCGGGCGTGACCTTTTCCCAGAAGGAGAGCTGCGATTGTAAGTAAGTAAGTAAGTTTATTGTTCAGCGCACATAAAGATGCACACTGTGGATGCAGCAGAAGAGAAATAACTATAACATATAAGAGAAATATTATAAGAGAAATAACTATAAGATATTATAAGAGAAATAACATATAAGAGAAATAACTATAAGAGAAATATTGGCTATAACAGATTTCGTAACTTGGAATTATTCGACACCATCAAAGCGGAGGTTAGTTAGAGAAAGCAGCTGCGTTCGCTTAATGATGCGTATTTTGGGTCGTCAGAAGTTAGTTTGTATCACAACAAAATACGAACCCACTTTACCCGCAGTATTTTCCCAATGATGTAATACGATTTCGCTTCGTTCCGCATAACGTCACAATCAAAACAAAGGCTGTCAAGTAAATCGTTGCAATTATAGCTTCAAAGAGCGACATGCTACTTTTAAAAAAACAACATATAGCACACGAAAATTATCCACTTTGCTTAAGCATTTTGTGCAATTCTTTTGGGAGTAATTTTAAGGGTGTTGTGCCCGTTCCCATCATTACCTTCCCTCTTTGACATCATTTCAATGACGCCATCACCAATTTTTCTAATTTTTTTTTTTTAATTTCATCTTGATGCTAAAATGCTACAGTGTCCATTATAAATAACAAAAAGCCAAAGTCAACTTATTAAGTTCGTTGTAATATCTAATTTTTGGTCCGAATTTGCATAAATACTGATGAAATGGTTAAAACAACCTTAAAGTAGAATATTATTGACTTTTAATTATTTGATCGACGAGAAATTTGAGGGTCAAATCATAATGAATTTAGCAAATTTTGGATCTAGCGGCAGTTATTTTACATTGTTTAGAAAATGGTGGCAAACGAATGAGCAAAGCAGGATTAGCCTTTCTTATACTTGGCATTTTATTGCTTGCTTGTCTCCTTCTATGCTGCTGCGTTAAAAAATATCGAAAGTCAATGAAGAAGATTTTGAAATGTTTGAAACGAAGGTGCCAGAAGCTGTTCCGCAGGTACAATAAGCGACAATTTCTTATGGCCTCTTAAACAAATGTTAAGTGACAAGAACATATAAATTCAAAAGGATGCCTCACTCACTGCCATGAGCTTGTCCAATTGTCCATTGTCCATCACTTCAAAAAGAAGCATTTGAATGAAAACTGCGTTTTTTACTTAAACGTTTCAACTGATTTTTTGTACCCACAAATAAGCTTGAATACTTTGTTCAATGTTTCAGGATAAGTTTTTTTCCCAAAATATAACGCGATAACCACAGAAAATATTGAAATAGTGTACTGGTACTTTGTTCGTCGTCATAAAAATGACGTCTTGCACATTTTATCCCCCGTCAATCGAATTCTCATTAAGTTGGTATGAGGAACAATAACTACTTGTTTTAACTTCTAAATAGTTACTTTAAAAAAGTAGTTATAATGGTTACTGCCACTCCCTACGTCTGCATGTTCTTTTAAGCATCTTGTAACTTTACAAGAAACATTACTTCAATTTAGTTACTTTTTCGAAGAAGTATCGAAATTTTGTATTATCTTCTAGTTACAGTTATTTCATATTTGTTTCGTTTTAGATTTTAGTTAACAGCAAACACTACAGATACCGATAAAAATGGACTTTTTTTTACAGAATTTCTGTTTTTGATTCAGCCACTTTTAAAGCAAGCATAACAAATTTTCATAAACCAAAAAATAAAGTTACTAATTTTGTCAACTAATCGTAATTTCATTGTTTTCGATGTCTTTACAGACAGCGTCAAATTTATCAAAAGTTTAGGAAAATTGAAGTATGGACACAAAAATTTATTTCTTCCTATCAAAAAAATAAATGAAAACTAATTATTGGGCTAATTTAGCAACCGTTCAACTTCCGTTTGGAAGTTACTAGAAGTAAAAGGCTAAGCTTTAAAAAAAATTGTGAAAATAACGTAGTTAAATTTGATTATAGGAAATATTCAAACAAAACTTGTTGAGCTTTGCCGTAGAGTGTCACAAGATGGCAAAGCCCATCTTTTTGTCATTACCTGTGAGCTTCACAAATCTTTTCCAAGAGATGTAGCTACGGTGAATGGTGATATATTGACTTTAACAGTTGAATTCAGACCTACCACTCAAGAACCAAACGCTGTAACCAGTACTTAAACTGTAAAATTTTGCATGGGGGGACGCTTTGGCGGCCTTGAGCAAACGCATTCGGCATGCGAAAGATTTTACCGGAAATTATGCAATTTAGCCCCAGAAATTGAGTGAAGACCAAAAAAACAGGTATTCACCACGATTTCGGACTATATATTCGGCCGGAATAGGTGGGATTTATTCGTGCTTTTTCGTCTGATTGTCCAGCGCTCTAATCTCGATGGGGGACGCCTAAATCTCGATGGGAGGACGCTAAATCTCGATGGGGGGACGCTAACTCTCGATGACGCTTCCCCCCCAACAATTTAAGTACTGACTGTAACCATTAAACCACCAGGCCAGTTATTTTCATATGTGGGCAAAAAGTGATATATTCATGGTTAAAAAAACAAAATCGACTAGCTATTCAAATCTTGCACAGAGTCATCACTTTACCAGAACTTATAAGATACCGTATAATTTTCAGATTAAATTTTTATTTCAAATTGCAGAGACGCTGAATACACAACTGAATCGGAAAGTAGTGAAAAATCTAGTTTTTTAAGGAGATATCGAGAGAGGCTAAGGGCCAAGAAAAACATTAAAGCCAAGAAAAAAATTCGATCGCCATATCCTAGCGGAGGAAATGTCATGAGCAAGGTATTGGCCTCATAATAGCTTTTTTCGCTGATTTTTTGTCTAAGTTAGTATTTGGCTCAAATTCAGCGCAAACAAATACGCAATCGTAAACAAGGAACGGGAGTAACGGCAAGGTTGCAATTACTTTTGACAGAATGGATTTTGAAAATGTCATATGACGTTTTGGAGGATATTTTGACTCTTTTTTTCTTTTCACGGTGTTCGAAACTCCTCCAACGTAAAACATCACATCTTTTTCGTGACGTTGATGCATTAGATAAGGATCTGCTGCTTGAGGCAGTTGACACTGATGTGTTTGGAGCGAGACCAAAGACTTATAAATTATTGAAATTCCACAGCACTACGGATTCCTTGCTCGATGTTCAGCATTAAAAAATTCAATATGAACTGTGATAATATTTTCCACATACTTTAGGGTAGATGGCCAGTTGTGCTGGTCACCGGAGTAACTTAATCGAAAAACAAATAGTGTAATTGGCAATTGCAATGATTTTGTTTTTTTCAGGGCTGTGGTTTTCCGTGTGCAAAAATTTCTGTAACTGATGTTTCTAGCACTGAAGAAGAGGAATTATTTAGTCGGATTCCATCAAAAGCTAAAGCTTATGCTGCGTGGAAGGATGTGAGAGAAAAATCAAAGAGCTTGGCCAACCAGTAAGTTTTAGCATTGTTCGCCTTTCATTTGTTTTTTCTATTTATTGAACTAATCAACAAAACACAAACAGTTTGGATCAAGTTATGCAAAATCAGGGATGCCTGTTTATGTGTCCCAGTGCGAAATAGTGTTGTTGCTGCCGTAGTGTTCCTTTATATTAATGTCCTCCTGTTACAGGACAGCGCTATCCTATCTAATGGATGATCTGCACGCTGCTTATTCCGATAAGTCCTCATGTCCTTAAACTAATCCGCATGAGCTTATGTTTATGTGCCTAGAGGTTTCTGGTGGTCCAATGTTCTTGCGGATTTGTTTGAATTATTCTTTATCAATTTTGCTGCTTCTTCGAAGCCAGCAAGCTGAGATAATCATCGTAAAGCGCCTGATCCGAGGATGCAACAACGTGACCAGAGAACGAGTCGAACCCCGGTCATACGATCAGGATCGTCGTAAAATGACAACTTTACCCTCTCGGCCACGCAACCATTCCTTCCATAACAAAATACTAGGTCAAGTTCATGTTCAAGCCAATAATTTACAATTTTTCTTTTAGAGCCAAAGTGACATTCAACGTGTCTGCAAGAGGAGCGTCGAGGAAAGTAGCTTCAAAGTGGGATCAGTCAAGAGGTTTTTGCTACAACTGCTTTGCAGCGATTGGTCGATGTTTTGAACCATGTTGTATGAAACTTCGAGTGCTGATGATGAAGTATTGCAGCCCGTGCTATTTGTGCTTTGTGTTTTTTGAATCTTGGTGTTACAAGTACTGTTTCAGCGTTATTCAATCTGACAATCAGCAAGAGATTCCTCGTGTTTTAGAAAACCTCTCTAGTGATACCAGTTTTGAGCCTCTTCCTCCAAAGCCTAAAAAACTATCAAGAAGACCTTTTCACAAACCTTCAGACCAAAAACGTCGATATTCCGACAACTACATCCTTGAAAAAAGGAGCAAAAAACGTTCAAAGTTAACGCGCGACGATGATGAAGACGAATTTGAACCAGCACCTAACCATAAACGACACAGGTTTTATTCTGATGATTACGTGCTAGCACCTCAACATCGTCGTAAGTCGCGCTTATCCGATAAGGAATTCGAACTAGTTGCTGAAAAGAGTCGAAAATCAGCAACCAACAGAGCATCTCAGCTTTCAGACAAATTATACCACGATGCTTCATCGCATCATCGGAAAGATTCAAACGCTGACTACGTTCATGCACGAGATTATTTTAGTAAAAGTAGTAACAGACGATCTCGCATTTCTAATAACGATGAATTTCACATGGCTCGAGAAAGTTTACGAGATCGATCCCAAAACAAGAAAGCGTCCTATATATCTTATGATAAATTCCACGATCTTGAAGCCGCTCCTGCTCGTCACCAAAATGTCCATAGAGAAACCGGACGCTTACGAAAATGTCCTTTTAGAAAAAAGATGCCGCATCCTTCAGGGGGTAAAGCTACGGTTGACAAGCTGTCATTCTCACCCCAGCATGACATTAGCGGAAGATTCTTTGTACAGCCGCAGCTTCCGAAGCGAAACCAAATCAAAACAAAGCACAAACACAGCTGTATTGACAGTACTTCAGAAGAGACAAGGAGATGTCATGACCCAGCTGATTCAAAACTGATGCCAGGGCCTTTGTGTCTCTACTCCACAAAACAAAAATGTGGTTTACACTGCATTCAAACCCAGCATTTTCAACCCAAGTGTACATCTAGTGAATGCTGTGATGAAATGTCATCCACCTTATCATCGCATGCATCATCTATTTATTCCAGTATCTTGTCTTCCTCCACAACTTCAGTCACCTCCCTAACTGCTAAAGGAACACAGAGCGCGCTACAGAAGATAGAAAAAGACGTTCCAAATCCTGTTTCAGAATGGTACGTAAAATGTAGGCTATTTGTATGTGTTTGAGCTGGACACAGCCAAAGGGTTTTGCAGACATAGTTAAGAGCCATACTGCCACTTGACTAAACCCATAATTGCGGAAGCTTTACACTTTCTTTTTTCAACTCTGAAACTCTAGAGGGGAAGCCCAAAACAATAGTTTTATAATTTTTAGTTTGACTGTACTGCGAATCAAACCCAAGCAATTGAACTAGGAAACTTTCTTGTTTCTATTCACCAAAAGTATGTCAGCGTTTTTCGAAGTGCAGTAATCAGAATCATGATCAAACCAAAAAAGCTAAAATTTAAATAAACTCATCGGCAGTACGGAATAGTCATGAATTTACTCTTTTGTCGTGGTGTTTATTTAATCATTATCATTTTTTGCATTTTAGTCCTATTCTTCCAAAAGTCCTTTGGAGTACAAAAGAGCAATTTCGACGAGAAAATTTGAAGATTAATGCTTTGATGAAACGCTATGAAACTAAACCAACGTCTTATGTTGTTGCTGATGAAACTAGCAGCAACGAGAATCAGAAAAAAGGAAGAATGTTCAAACTTCAAAATGGAAAATTTACTTCAGGTGATTTTTACACAAATTTCTTTTGCAATATCATCTCATAAAATAAAGTTTTGAAGGGTTTATAGCAATATTTTGAGATCCTGCATTTCTGTTACAAAAATAACACAAAAAAGGGTGGGCCTCCTTCATTGAATACTCACTCATATTAAAATTTGCTAGCACAATTGAACATTTATTGCTTTGTATGATTTTGTTCAAACGAGAAGAGTATCATGGGCTTTTCATTTTTGGATTAGTGTTTATAGTTTTAGGGAGTGTTTTCACCTAATGGTAATTAATTTTAAATCTGGCTCAATTTCGGGAGTCAAATTATTTCGTCTTTAACCTATAGTTTAACAAATAGATAGTTTTTTGGATACTTTTTTTAATATTTAGGTGCGTATTTTTAGTACAGAAAATTTAAATCGATTTTAATTTTTAGTGGAATAAGTATTACTGTTAAACTGTGATCACCGAGCGAGTAGAATCAACTAAATTTGTATGTAGCTGGCTTCCCATGGTTATTATTTTTGGGGGGGCTTCTTAGTTGACAATATTGTAATTGGTTTTTATTTTAACTTTTTTTACTTTTCGTTACATTTTTCCTGAGCTTTCTAGTTGAAATTATTAGAGCAGTTAGTATTAAACAATCTTTTGAAAATGATCGTAAAATCATTGATAGAGGGCGCCAAAGAGTCAAGACCAATTTTGTTGATAGGCTAATTAATAATTTGATTTCTTGCTACAAAAAAACAAAAACACCCGTACAGCAATAAAAGTAAAGTCAGTTGAATAACATTTATGTTTCGTCGTATTAAAAATGCTATTCAAAAACTTCAGCCAAAAATATTGCATAGACAAAAAAGTTTTAGACACACAATTTATAAAGTTGAAGTAATCGAGCTAGATCAGGCGCGTAGCCAGAAATTGGCAATTGGGGTGGCTATTTTGGGGGTCTGGGAGCGGAGCCCCTAGTGCTCGCAAATTTTGCAGTTTTTGGCAAATATAACTTAATTTTAGAGCTATTTTAATAAAAAATAATGCTTTTAAAACGTGGCATAGAAACTGGCAGGGTAACGTGATTCAACTGGTTGCAGTAATGGGCTATGTGGGAAGTGGCTAATGATAGCATTGCAGTCCTCTTGTTTACATGCCGGTAAATCATAAAATCCTATCATTCAATAAAACTCATACAGAGTAATCTATTTCGTCTATATTTTATAAAGAAAAATAATTGGGGGGGCTAATGAAAAAATATTTGAGAGAAGTGATTGGTAATTAACTAACATTGAATAGCCCCCCCCCCCCCCCTTGTTCCTGAGTTTATAATATATTTGTTGATGAAACCTATGTTTGGCGTTTTTACACTAGCACTGACTAGCAATCAAAATTGATTGTTTATTTTTGGCATTTTTTAAAGTTTTCATTGATTTGTGACTTTAATTTTTGACAATTTAGTCCTCCCCCTCTGAATATATGTTTCAAAAGATGTTTTAAATCGCTTTTTAGTCAATTCCAACGCAAAAAACAGTCTCAGAAGATCTAAACCCCCTCCCCCACTGGCTACGCTACTTGGGCTAGATAGGCAACTTTATCCCATTTGTTAGTCTAAATTGATTCCTCTGCACTGATGGTAGGGCAGTTTTATTTTACTTCAATGTGATCAAAAACAGAACGTCTTTTTCAAATATGGCTTTACTTTTTCAATCACATTGATTTCCGGAGCTGTTTTTATGAAATAAAACGACAGATTTAGCAGATAAACCGTATTTTAAAAGGTAATCAATATAAATCTTATTCAGTTTAGTTAAATCAGTGACATAAAATAATTTTCATTTTTGCAGCACATAAGGTTAATTTTTCAAATTACAGTTAACCTATTTTGCCTGATAGCTTATAAGAGAAAAAAGAGCGTTTCTGCCACCCTCTCTGTTTTTTGTGACAAATCCCTTCAAAAAAAGGATTTTTATTTTCTAATCAACTTGATCTGAGTCAAAATTTATAACAAATAACTCCTGAAAGTTTGAAGTTGCTAATGTAATGGGAAGTTTTCCATTTTTAAGGTTTTCCAAAGTCGCTTTTTAAAACCTGAAGATTTTTAGCCATTACAACTTCAATGACGTCATGAGACGTTTTTGTGACTTAATTAACTTGACTTGGGCTTTTCATGATTCAATATCAAAAGCAAATCTACGTAGATATAATTGTATGTATTTATTTTGTTTTAATATAAAACAAAATCAAAATCTATGCGTACAAAATTTGAACCGCCTAAAACGTCATTGCAAAAATTACGTCACTTTTCAAAAATATTGTCATGACGTTACAATGATGACGTCATCAACTCAAATCCAATTTAATTAAAAAAATTTGGTGAACACCAACCGGCATACCAATTAAATTGGATGTTGTCGTGACGTTTAGTTTAGGAGTTAAATATAGAAGCGTTTCTGTTCCCACTCTTGTAAAATGCGTTGATTAAATACAACGTGGAAAGAACGGTTAAATACCCAACTCTTGAATTTCAATTTACGAATAACATTCAACCATTGAAGATACTTTTAGCCAAGTGGCTTTAACAAAAACTTATTTGCCACTTACGTAATTTGAAATTTTTGGTAAAACACTTCGCGTGAAAATGAATTGGCGCAAGAATATTTTTTTTACTTTATTTGTGCTGTTACTACAACAACTCAAAGGAAAAAAATCATTTAATTCGTCCAATTACCCGTAGCTAAAGTAGGCTGAAATGGAATTGAACCCGAAAAAAACACATCTTTAAAAAACTTTTAGGAAACTAATTTAAACGAAAAACTAAAACATAACTTCGACTTAAAATAGAAACTTACTTGTTATTTTGACGTCATTGATCAGTAAAAATATTTTTATGCAATAAATTTGCATAACATAGCAGTCACTATCATTGTTGTCTGATTCTAGGGATTCGAGAATTTTTCAAAGAGTTTTAATGTAACAAAGTTACGTTTTCAAAAACGTTAAAACCATCAGTGACCTCATCAAGACATCCAAAATTTTTATTTTCTGGCAACTGGACCGAAGTATTTTTGTCTTTGCTTGTGCATTTAACCGGTCAAAGGTCTGCTGGATTGAACGTCTACTATATACTATATACTGTATGCTATATATACTATATGTTGGATATACTATATACTATATGCTGGATGGAACGTCTACTATATACTGAAACGATTGACTCGATTCCCCTTGAGACAAATACAGACCAAAAAATTGCTATTACAGTTTTCTTGCTTGACGTTTTAAGCATTTTAAAGGACATTGTTGTGAAACCTCCACTGTGTGTGGTGGACAGGTGGCAGCTTGACTAGGAAGATAGTAAGATTTCTTCCCTTTGCACTGGTCGTTCAACTGAAGAAACGTGGTGAAAAAAGATAAGCACTGTAATGACAAATTCAGTTACGCTGAACGCAGGTACGTAAATTTTCAAAAGACCATTTTATTTCAGTATTGTTCTTGTGTAGATATGGGTAATAGCATTGTTAGTAATTGTAATTATATTCTATTCAACAAGGTATTTTGGCCAGGAGACAACGAAAGGACCTTTTGATCTTCGAGTGAAGCTGCCACCTGTCTACCACACACGGTAGAGGCTTCACACTGTCCTTTTTTATTGCTGAACGTCAAGCAGAGGAGCTGTGAATACCAATTTTTATAGTCTTTGGTTTGATCCGACCGGTAATCGAACAGAAGTTTAGTGTTTCCGTCGCAGATGCTTTATTACTTTGACAATTGATTGATTTTGATGTACAAAATTTAGCTTCAAAATTAATTGAAATTTTTCGTTCTTCTTTCACATAATTTACCGCATGAAACCGGCGGTGAAACAAACAAACAAAAAAAAAAATAATCACTATACTTAGGTATATTTAAAACATGTTCATTTACAAAAAGGTACAGATTTAATGATTTGTTGTAGTCGTTATTTCTTGGTTACAAATCAACAAAATAAATTACAAAAGTTTGTTGTTCGTTTTGCTTTGTGATACGGAAGTTGTGTTTTTCTAATTCAAGCGCAGTTATGTAATGTTTACGGGTAACCTAATACACCGTGTAATTTCACATAATCGTGAACCAAAACAGCTAATTCTCCCGTTAGATTCCTTTCATTTCCTTTGAACATGCATCAGTTTTCACAAACCATTGAAAGCATTCTTTTTCACTCAAGGCTGTACATAAAATTTGATCCTTATGTGAAAAATTAAATTTTAATATGTCTCGAGAAAAGTAAACTACACCACTTTGTTTAGAGAGATTACAATCACGCTGTATTAACGTATGTTCAAAAAAAATTACCTACTGTATTTTTAGCTCCAATGAAATAGTTGTTATGCTGCTATAAATACGTCTTTTTGTGTGTTTTGATTTAATTGACATTTCATCATACTATTTATTTCAAGATTATAGTTTCCTGAACAGCTGTGGGAAAATCCGCTGATATAAATAACGATCGTTTGATTCAGCAACATTGGTAACAGTATGTTACAGGCGTGTTCAGGTCAATATTTTTCTAGCTTTGCGATTCCATGATTTGATTCTGCTTTGATATGTTATGGTTGAAAAAAGATATTGTTTGTTTTCAAGTTTTATCGTTTTGTGTGTAATTTTCCCAATTTATTATGCTTTTCTTTACGTTACGGTCTTAGCTGGGCTGTATAGAACTGGTCATGCAGTCATACGTTTCAATCAAAAAGAATTAATAAATAAAATAAACAAAAACTGAAACCCGGCTGAAGACTTGTTTAATTTTGGTCCCACTCAAGTTTTGACAAAAAGTGAACCGCTCGAAAACATCATGAACCGGTCAATCGGTTGCACTTATTGGTCTGTGGATGGTTATTTCAGTTTAAGTTTGTTATTTGGTTTTTAGTGGGTGATCGGTTTTTGGATATCGACGATTCTCGGAGACATATTGTACCGGTATCTCACAATGCGAACCGATATCGCTTTCGCCAAGAAACGCAAGTTTTTTCCACTTCAAGGGCTTACGAACAACGCCATCCAAGAATTTTAACCAAAAGACCAAGGTACAACCCTATTTGCATTTTTACTTTTCCACAAAAAAATAAAACTTAAAATAATAACCATCCCTTTGGTGCATAAAGAGGCGCAGTTTTGTTTAAATAAACAAATGTTCTTAATAAAAACGTTTTAACTGTCAAAAAGGGTTACATAGATTTTTTAAATAATATTTGCTAAAATTCGATTTTATTGCATGAAAATCTTTTTCTCCTTTTTGGTGAAACATTAGTATGGCATAAAACACTGAGATGCACAGCCCCTACGTAGAAAAGCTTGGTAACTAGCTAAAGTGTACCGATGAAAAAGATCATAATTGTATTTTGAAGGCTTATTATATTCATAAAATTATTGCATATAGTGCGGTAATAAGCACGAATATTGCTAAAAAATGACATGGCAATTTTTTTCCTGTTACTTAAAGTGTAAAATTTATCTTGGAATATATCTGAAGCTGTTTCGCTAAAAATAAATTATCAGAGGTATGTCGAAAATCAGCTTCTTACTTTAATGCAATCACATACACGAAAAACACGTTTATACAAGTTGTAAAAGTGCGAATAAGCTATATCGCGACGCGTTTCGATCTTGCTCAAGGTCTCATCAGGCAAAAAACAAAACATAACCATACGCCTCCAAAAAGTCACAAAAACACAGCAATTGAAAATTTTACTAGCGCATAAGCAATTACATGTAAACGCGCTTTTCATGCTTGTGATTGCATTAAAATATGGAGCTGATTTTTGACATACCTCGGATAGTTTATCGCTGACATACCTCGGATAGTTTATCGATGAGCGACTACTTCGTGTAAGTCCCCTAACCTTTCAAGAATTTGGCAAGTTCTCACGAAATCTTGTTCCGAAAAAAATTTGCGGTTGTTTTTTTCTTCTAGCCGCAGTTAATTCTTGTTTTGTGTAAAGCAATCAACTTATATGTATAGATAAAACCGATACGCGATACCAATCTATTTAAGAAATGGGAAATTTGTCAGAATATCAACGGGAAAATCCACTCCCATTAGTGCAGTGTTTTCCTATACTGAACAGAGGTTTTGTAAGAGATTTTTTTATGAACTGTTTCAGGTATTATTGAAATCGTAAGTGCAGAACTTATACGTCATGTGATATTGCTACTAGCACAAAATAATAGCAATCGATCCGAAAAATTTTCGAAAGCTGGTTTCTTCAGTAGTAGTAGTAGTTTATTATTAGTAACAAAGGCCACACAAGTCAGAGGTCACATTTAAAACACACGGAGCACCAAATAACCCTAAGGTTTCCTAGTCGAGATGCTCCTTATTAAAGGCGGTGAATCATCCAGCCAATTCCGGTTGTTTACAATAGCTAAAATTGAACTATAATTTTTGATATTTTTTGTTTTGATTTTGGGGCTGCGTTTGCAAAGATATTCAACAAATACAAAAAGATGTCCCCCAGAAAAAAGTTTTTGGAAACTCTGAGTTTTGATCTTCCCGCCAAAACCACAGTTCTCTAACCTATTAGGCCTACTGTAATCTTATTAAACTATTAGGCCTAACTATCTCTAAACTATTACGCCTAATAGTTTAGAGATAGTTAGGCCTGATTAGGCCTAAACTATTTAGAAATAAACTATCTCTAAACTATTAGGCCTATCACAGTTCTCTACACCATTAGGCCTAATGTGGTTTTGGCGGGAAGAACAAAACACAGAGTTTCCAAAAACTTTTTTCGGGGGGACATCTTTTTGTATTTGTTGAATATCTTTGCAACCGCAGTCCCAAAATTAAAACAAAAAATATCAAAAAATATAGTTCAATTTTAGCTATTGTAAACCACTGGAATTGGCTGGATGATTCACCGCCTTTAATAAGCAGTAAGCACAATACAGTGTCACACAAAGACGCAATAAAATGATGAAGTACAACGAATAGTACTGACAATGTTGTTTGTAGCGAAGCTCCGTCACGTTCAAATGCGTACGGGTGCAGTACATACAATGCTTAATCAATACCTAACAGTTTGATCAGTACTCTTTTAGTAAATTTTCTTGAAACTGCTTTTCAAAAAAAGAATTGAAGAGTATATTTTTAAAATTTTCACTAATTTCTTTCCATAGTTTAGCACCTCTAAATTCGATTTTGTTCTGTCCAGCAGGTTTAGAAACTCGAGATAAAAAGTAATTAGATTTGCTTGGTTTTTTAGAAGAATAATCATGAATTTTGTCAATTGATGTGAAGTTATAATTTCATAATTTTGGTAGCTTACTCTTAAAAAGCTTATGTATAAATTTAGCAAGCTCCAATTTGTTAGCATTGTGTAGTTTCAGAAGGCCTAGTTTCTTATACGGTTTACTTACATGAGAAAAATTTTTGTTCTAAGTCATGGTACATATGGTATTGTTTAATTTGACTTCAATCTCACAAAGTTGGTTTTGGGCGGCTGTGCCACTAGCGGTGATGCCATAAGTTAAACAACTATGAACAACTATAAACATGACTATAATAAAGCATAACTAGAGCATGGGCATTCACAAAGTCACGTATATGATACAAAATAGTGCAACACCTTGCCAATAGAAGCAAAAGTTTTTGAATATGAGTCGACCAATTCAATTTGTCATCAAACCACACACACAACTATTTCACTGATTCGCTTCTAGAAATTTCTTTTTCATTTATATGTAACGAAAACTTTGAGCTTATCGGTCCCTGCGGTTGTTTACTGAAAAGTAAGTACGTTGTTTTAAAATAATTTAATGTCAATTTGTTTTGATTTAACCACTGAGCGATGTACTGTACTGCAATTGCGTATTGACTCTGTTTTCTAGTCTTGATAAATTTGCATCAGACAGCGACAGTAGCGTATCATATTCAAATAAGGTTGTCGAAAGATATGACTTCTGGGGTAAGTTATTTACCCAAAGTAAAAATAAAAGTGGGCGTAATGAAGACTCTTTAGGAACACCGCATCCAATTAAACGTTTTCTTTACTTAGAATCACCAATTTCGTATATTGATAGCGATTGGTCAAATAGCTTTCCACAAGACTTAGGACTGCACTTCGTCGAAATCCAAACATTTTTTCAAGTTTTTGCAATAAAATTGAATGATTTACCATGTCAAAAGTCTTGCATAAATCTAGAAAGACACAGCAAGCGTACAAACTTTGATCAATATTGCTAAGAATTTCATTACATATCTTATTGATTGTGAAGTTAGTGGAAGAATTTTTTCTCAATGAATTCGGGAAAACAATAGTTTTTCAGAGATTTTGTTAAATTGAGAGAGAAGTGATATTGGACGGTAATTTGTAGTTTAGTCTTGCTCACCTTTTTTGAAAATAGGAATTACCTCTGCTACTTTCAAAGAGTCAGCTAAGCTATGTATTTTTGGCAAAGTTTAAAATTATTTTCAAGTGCAGTTACAACCAAGGATGGCAGTACGTTACGGTACGTTCAGAATTTGCGTACTACGTAAAATCTTTTTGGGGGAACGCTAAATCTCTATGGGGGTACACTAACTTTCGATGGGGGGGATGCGTCCCCCCGCGTCCCCTCTACAATTTAAGTAGCCTACTGGTTACAACGAAAACGCTGTTGAAATGTTTCAAAGCTATTTCTGCTTAACACAAAAAAATGATCGATTTCAACATCAATTTACAATAACAAAACATAGAGAAATGACTCATTGGATTATGAGAAGAAAAAAAATTTTTGCATTTGATAACAAAACTGTAGATAATAACGCTATCGTTTGACAATGTTTAATCTATGTTTCCAACTTTGGATATAGGTAAGTTTAAGCCAGGTTTCTCCAAAGTCCAAATAAAATTTCATCCAGCCCCGTGCCCAGTCTTCGTCTATTTTCTGACCAAAATTACCTTGCAGTTAAGCGAACGATAACAGCCCTAAAATTTTTTTCCAACCCAAAATACCCCAAAATTAGGCCGAAGACTTTTTTCGTAGGTCTTTTTCACCTGTTCACTAAACGTATTTACACTTCGGCCATCAGTGGTCCGGGTGTTTAATTGTTGAATAATTATTAACAGAAGTTTTTGCCTGATTATAGCTAAAATTAATCACTTGAATCTTGAATAGAGAAGGCCAAGATGTTTCTGAAACCTCTTCAATAAAAGCAAGAAGTATCGATTGCTCTCTCAAAAGGTCACTTTTAGTTAAGCATGTTAGATAGAACTATAGTTGTTAAAATAATCAAAAAACCTCAAACTATAAAACACGCACGTAAGTAAAACTATAAACTAGATGGGAGGTTGCTGAGTAGCAATCCCTTAGAACGACCGACGCAAATATCTACAGATTTCATACAAACAAGCGCCCTAGCTTAAGCCATTCAAAAAATTGAATGTTCAAAAATTTTGAAGGTTCCATTTGGGGGTACCCGGAGGTTGGTATCCCCAAACTATGGTTTGTTACATATCCTCTAACATCAAAACAAACTGGCACCCTAGCTTATGCTGTTGAAAAAATTGATTGTTTTGGGGGTTTATTTGGGTGTCCCCAGGAGGAGGTTGGCACTCCCAAACTATGCCAAAATATTTGTCTGCTAAATATCTAGATATTAAAAAAAACTGGCACCTAAGCTTGAGCCGTTTCAAAAATTGATTTTCGGGGGGTCTCCAGAGGGTTGGTACCCCCATACTATTTCAAAATATTTGTCTGTTAAATATCTACTGATATCAAAAAACCTGGCACCCTGGTTAAGTGATTCAAAAAATTGATTTTTGATGGGGCATTTTGGGGGGGCACCCCCAAAGTATGTCAAAATATTAGTCTGTTTAATATCTACTGATATCAAAAAAACTGGCACCATAAATTAAGTCGTTCAAAAAAAATTTTTGGGATTTTCGTTTTGGGAGGTCTTCGGAGGGATGATACCCCCAAACTATGACAAAACGTTTATCTGTTAAATATCGACTGATATCAAAAAAAACTGGCACCCCAGCTTGAGCTGTTCACAAAATTTAATTGTTGGGGGTTCGTTTGGGAAGGTCTCCAAGGGGTGGCACCCCCCAAACTATGTCAAAGTATTTATTTGTTAAGTACTTGCTGATATCAAAAAAACTAGTGACCTAGCTTGATCCGTTCAAAAAATTGACTTTTAGGGGCCCAATTTCGGGGAAGTTTCCGGGGGAGTTGCCCCTAAGAATTGTGGGAAACAAAATTGCGTTTGCAGCTCAACAAGTTTACACAAAAATTAGATTTCGATGTTTTGTGGTTTAGGAGAAGAGCGTACAAGATTTAGGAAGAAAAAAAGGGAAAAAAAGGAAAAAAAAGGAAAAAGTCTCATCCCAGCCAAAAGTGGGTCGGTTGGAATGAAGGGGTATTTTAAGACAGTTAATCTTGTGAAATATTTTTTGCTGCACTTAAGTCGTTTTTGAATGAGACAGCTTTTTACGCCAAACTTTCAGGGCAATTTTTGGATCCTAAAATCAAAGTCACGTTACCAATTGCCTCAAAATTTGGTGCAAACATGCAAATCAATAACCTCAAGGTGCTGTCAAAATTTCATGCAGCTAGACCAAAGTGTTCTCGAGTTATAAGCAAAAGTCTGAAATTTTGCACTAGTTAGTTTGAAAATGGCCGAGTAAAAACAAACGAACACGCAACGTAAGCTTATGTCGTTCAAATAAAATTTTAAAGAAAAGCAAAATGGCAACTCTAATGCTCAGACCCTTATATTAAGCTTAATTGAAACTCTAGTATGCAATACAAGTAATGCTCATTATTAAATGTTCATTATCTTTATTGGAACTTTTCTTACACTTACCCCTAAGAGGGCCATTGCAGAACCCTGCTTTTTGGGTTCTTTGTTTTGATAATTTTTGATCGATCTGGCCACTACAAGCGGGTTGCTTGGCCTTAATGGAAAATAACAGTCAAGTGTCTTTCCAAAGTGCTCAATCTTACGATCAACTCGACGCTATACCAATACAAAGCAACGCTGTTGACTCTTTTTGCGAACAAAAAAGTGTCTCTTTGTTTAGTCATTGACAATAACGGTTTTGTTTGCTTTTAAGCGTATTTGAGTTGCCATAGCGTCAGCGAGGTCAGGGTATTGTTGAACTCAATGCAAAGACAGTTTTCAAGAAATTATACTTTAAGGCACGTATGCACTAATAAATTAACTTTGATCGGAGAATTATCGATTTTCTATCTTTTACATTGTTAAACTTATTAGATTGAAACAAACTATTCTCTGATTGAAGAGAACCTTTTTTCGAATTACTTTATTTTTGTGGTATAGAATTTTGTCGGGGCATTTTTTCAAACTTTTTCCCTACAGTTTTGTTAACCTTCAGAGCAGGCGCGTAACCACGGGGGAGCAAGGGGGCAATTACCCACCCAAAATTTTAGTTTGCCCCCCAAATTAATTTCAGTTGAACGCTTAAATTTTGAGATGTAAAGAAAAAGTGCCGTACAATTTTACTGCCTAGCCTTCCATGCGAGCTTGTGGTTTCAAATTTGAGAAGTTTTATTTTGGTGCTCCGGCCTCAAGACTTTTTTTTTGAGATCGTCATAGAAAAGATAAAATTGCCCCCCCCCCCCCCAGTTTTGCGCAAGCACCCCCAAAAATTGTGGTTTGGGGTGTCTGCTTCTGCACTAAGTTAATCTAAGTGTGGAGTGCACCAACGTAGATTAACTTTGATCCGTGGATCGTTGGTTTCTTATCTTCTACGTCGTTGAGCTCATTTCGTTAGTCAAACCAAATCTTTCAATTTACTAGCTATATTACGACGAAACCTGTAACGAGTATGCGGGGCTCATCTCCGCGTCATTGCGCCAGGGCAACACAGCTTTTTTCGAAGAAATGTCGCAGCGGTAGCGAGCCGTAGGCAACACCGTGTATGATTGGACCGGGCCGAGATTTAAAACTTAGACATCCCGCGCCAGAAACGAACGCGTTACCGCTCGACCAACTGGCCGGTCACTTATTGCATTAAAGTAAACTAAATTCGAAAATTCAGAGAAGTTAGTTTTGAGTTACATAATTGGAACGACCAACGCTCGCGTCGCGTGTTCCTCTGTTTTTACTTGACCATTTTCCAACTAACGAGTGCGAAATTTCAAACTTTTGCTTATAGCTCGAGACCGGTTGGATCTAGCTACATGAAATTTTGACAGCAGTTTAAGATTAATGAGTTACATGTTTGTATCAAATTTCGAGGCAATAAGTCTCGTGACTTCGGTTTTAGAACCCGAAAACTGCCCCGCAAGTTTGGCGTAAAAGCGGTCTCAGCCAAAAACGGCTTAAGTACGGAAAAAAATATTTCACAGGGTTATATGTCTCAAGATACCCTTTCATCCCAACCAACCCACTTTTGGCCGCGATGAGGTTTATTTCTTTTTTTTTCCTTATTTTTTCCTTTTTTTTTCCTTTTTTTTCTTCCTAAATCTTGTACGCTCTTCTTCTCCTACACCACAAAACATGGAAATCTAATTTTTGTGTAAAGTTGTTGAGCTGCAAAGGCAATTTTTTCTCCCGAAATTTTTTGGGGCAACTCCACCGAGAATCCCCCGAAAATGGAACCCCAAAAAATCAAAATTTTGAACGGCTCAAGCTAGGGTGCTAGTTCTTTTTGATATCAGTAGATATTTAACAGACAGATAATTTGACAAAGTTTGGGGGTGCCACCCCCCCCCCGGGGACTCCCCCAAATGGACCCCCCAAAAATCAATTTTTTGAACGGCTTAACTTAAAGTGCCAGTATTTCATGATATCAGCAGATATTTAACAGACAAATATTTTGACATAGTTTGGGGGTGCCACCCCCCCGGGGACCCTCCCAAATGAAACCCCAAAAATCAATTTTTTGAACGGCTCAAGCTAGAGTTCTACTTTTTTTTGATATCAGTAGATATTTAACAGACAAATATTTTGACGTAGTTTGGGGGTGCCATCTCTTCGGGGACTCCCCCAAATGGACCCCCAAAAATCAATTTTTTGAACGGCTCAACTTAGAGCAACGGCTCAAGCTAGAGTTCTACTTTTTTTGATATCAGTAGATATTTAACAGACAAATATTTTGACATAGTTTGGGGGTGCCACCCCCTCTGGGGACCCCCCAAACGGACCCCCAAAAATCAATTTTTTGAACGGCTTAACTTAAAGTGCCAGTGTTTCATGATATCAGCAGATATTTAACAGACAAATATTTTGACATAGTTTGAGGGTGCCACCCCCCGGGGACCCCCCCAAATGGACCCCCCAAAAATCAATTTTTTGAACGTCTCAAGCTAGAGTTCTACTTTTTTTTGATATCAGTAGATACTTAACAGACAAAGATTTTGACATAGTTTGGGGGTGCCACCCCCCTGGGGACTTCCCCAAATGGACCCCCCAAAAATCATTTTTGTGAACAACTTAACTTAGAGTGCCATTGTTTTATGATATCAGCAGATTTTTAACTGACAAATATTTTGACTCTACTTTTCTGGAGGTTCCATAATCAGATATTTTTGAATAATTGCTGATTTTACGGTAGACAAAAAATACTTTTGAGCGTCACAGCATTAGCTATGCGTCGGTCGTTCACTGGGTTTGCTGGCAAACTCCCATCTAGTCATTTTAGCAATTCGCTCGGCCATTAGTCCAAACTTTTCTTCAAAAGCTTTATTAACCCGTGAATCAAAGTTATTCTACTTTGGTGCATAAGACTCAGAGTGTGTAACTGTGTACATATACAATATAACATTGGTAAATTAGCGTAATCCAAGTATCATGCTAAAATAACACAAAAAAGTTTTATCTTCTTTTCATTCTAGCGTTCACTTTCCACTTGAATTGAGCCACAATATTGATGAGCTTATTTTGTGAAAAAAAAAATTGAACGGTGAAACCTTTTTTAAAGGTTTTAAATCTATGAAACGCGTTTTAAATCTCAAATATGATTTTTGTAAATTTCGAAAACGCCGAATTTGTGTTATACTGTAGATATATGATCAACCGTTTTTGAGACATTTCTGTTTGAAGTTATCTTCAGTACCGATAGCGTAGGGAGGAAGGGCATAGTCAGAGGCGGGCAGTAACTTGTTACTTTTTCAGTAACTGTAACTTAGTTACTTTTTCAAAAAGTAACAAAAGTGGGAACTAGTTACTATTTGGAGACATTAAAAAGTTACTAGTTACAGTTACTTTTAGTTTTGGCCCTGTTAAAAAAGATTCTTTAATCGTTAGATTTTGGTTAAATGAAACACTTCTATGTAATCCCTGTTGGCGCCACGGATTACGGATTTTTTATTGAGCGCTAACGTGGCAACCCTATCCATGCTGTGAGAAGATATTAGAACGTTTTTAAATTAAAGACCTCGTTTTAACGATCTAATAAGTTACGTTCTAATATCTTTCCTGCAGGGATTGTTTTGATTGTGTAATTTTTACTAATAGCGTATAGTGTTCGTTCAGCAGATAACGTTGTTGTTAATATAGCCGCTTTATCTTTTTCGTTGGTTTTTCGTTTCGAAAAGACATTTTGAAACACAAAGACTGCATGGGCAAACATAGTTACCGAAGGGGCGCTCACCAAAAGTTTAAAATTTTTAGGACCCATTTGAGGGACCCCCATCCTGGTACCCTCAAATTTTGTCATATTATAACTTTCTGTTGCATTTACCTATACTAAAAATTACATGCGTCTAGCATAAGTGGATAAAAACTATTAATTTTGGCAGTGCTGTTTGAGAAGGACCTCTCCAATCTAGTACCCCAAAGTTTTGTCAAATTTTATCTTTTCAACACATTTGGCTATCCAGAAAATTTCATGTGTCTAGCTGAAGCAATAAAAAAAGTTTAAATTTTGGCATCCTTGTTTGAGGAGGCCCTCCCATTATGGTACCTCCAAATTTTGGCATACGATATATCTTTCACATAAATTTACCTTTTCTGAAAATTTTATCAGTCTGATTTGAGTGGTTTAAAAGTTTGAATTTTGGCAGCCCTATTTGAAGAGGACCCCTTTATTTTTTTATTCCCAAATTTTGTCAATTTTTATCTGTTCTTTATGTTTGCCTACCCTGAAAGTTTCATGTGTATAGCTTAAAAGGTTAAAAAATTTAAATCTTGGCGGCCTTGTTTGAAAGGGACCACCCCCTCATTCTGGTACCCCCAAATTTTGTCAAATTTCATAATTCCCTTTTATTTACCTACCGTAAAAATTTTATTGGTCTAGCTTTAAAGATAAAAAAGTACAAATTTTGGAGGGCCCGTTTGGGGGGAACCCCCCATCGCGACACTCCCGATTTCAGGTGGGTACCAGTACTTTTGGATATCTATAATAGCTCATAGTATGATCCATGTGCGGTTTGTGGATTAAAAGGAGATGGTGATAGAAGAAAAAAAGAAAAATAAGAAAAAATTTTATCCAAGGCGAAACAAATGAATATGACCATGATAAAAGTCGGAAGTAGTATGCTCAAAAAACGAAAACTTTTTTTCGTTAAGGTTGGTAGTTACCGAAACATACCAATTTAAAATTCTCCACTTTTTGCTGATTTTGGCCTCTGAAATCGTGATCACGTGACTGGGTGCCTCCAAACTTGGTGCGTATACAGTCTCTATCTGCACCAAAGTTGTGTTCAAATTTCAGCGTTCCACGTTCAGCAAATTTATAGCTACAGTACAACCGAATTACTAAATTTTCGAGACAAAAATGGTATTTTTTTCTCAAATTTAGAGTTCCTAAATCACAATCACGAACCTACGTTCCTCAAAATTAGCATACATGATGCTTTTAATTTTTCTCATATTATACTCAAAATTCAACTTTCTATGTTGAACCGTTTTTTAGTTATAAGCAAATCAATAAATTTCGCTTCTCATCTATCAAAATGGCCTACTAAAAACAAAGATTCTACGCGTGCGCTCGCAAAGTCCCAATTAGATTTTTTAAAAGTAACTGTAACTAGTTATTTTTTCAAAATGGTAACTGTAACTTAGTTACTTTTTTACCAGGTAACTGTAACTATATAACTTAGTTACTTTTTTAGCCAGGTAACTGTAACTCAGTTACTTTTGCAAAGTAACTTGCCCACCACTGGGCATAGTGCCATGCCCTCTCTCTAACTATGCTGCATAGCAAAAAAGCGTAAAACGTTAAATTCAGCGTAATTAGAATAAAATGGAGCAATTAAAAGATGAGCGTGGAAAAGCCTTTCGCTACCTGGTATTGTAACAGCATTTTAATCAGCTTGAGTGTAGAAGTGGTGCAGAAATCGGATTTTTTAGCCTATGTTAAAACTTTGCTTCTTTGAAAAGGTTTTTCAATCAAGATCACAAATCTACGTGAATACAATGCTGTCTAAAACAATAATAAAAGGCATAGCTCTTTTTAATACCAATTAACATTTTTTGGTGGGGAGAGTAACTGTGCCAGCATGTGGCCATGCCTTTTCCCTTTGGGTCATAACAAAAAAGAAACTGTAATGGTGCCACGTTACAGCATATTTTCACATGTGTTCCAAGCCAATACTCGTACAACAATGATTAAAGTTATTCTATAGCGTCTTCCAAATTGTAAATAGTCTTTTATATAAGAATAGTTTTATAAGAACTCAAGACTCATTTTTACTCAAAATTTAAGAACAAATTTAGAACAATGCCAGCCTAAGCAGTAAAAACATTTAAGAACAAACAAAAAAGAATAAATTTCCAAACCTTTTAAACTAAATTCTGTACCGATTTAGGTATTTGCAAGCAAAATGATTCCGAGATTACAGGAGTGCCGTTCTTTGTGCATTTCACTGGCAACTAAGAAATTTTTTGGCCGAAGTTCCAATTGAAAAAACTTTCTTTAGGCTTTTGCGATTTTACGATGTTGCAAAAGCAGCAAAAAAGGCGTTTACTCAAGCATGACAAAGCATTCAAAATTAAGCAGTTTACAAACGTAATCATTAAAATTGACGTCGATAATCTTAAAATTAATGAACAAATCAAGCTGAAACCGGGCAAAAAAATTAAAAACAGCCACTTTGACTCAAAGTTTACTGGTTCTTTATACAAAAAGTATAACCTTTCAAAGTCACTAATAACTACATTACAAAACTTTTTTTATTTTTTCGGTTGGTTTTACGAACAGTATAGCACTAGAAGGGATGTCTATTAAAGAAGCTTGTGGTCCATCCTGTTGTTTAATGATTTGTGCTGCTAAAGGACGTATCTTTTGTACCAAAAGCAGTTCCAAAGTGCTATTTTAGTAAAAAAAGGTCAAAATTTTTAAGCACTGGGGCTCACTCCCAGATCCCCACATACAGAATTCGAAACTAACGCTTGTCCGAAGCAAGTCGAAAGACTACGGAAAATTACTCTTCGGCTTCACTTGCCCGAAGAGCAAGCTAACAAAATACAGCATATTAACCAACATCAAACAAGATTTAGAGACCCAAATTAATTCCGCTTTTGTTGCAATAATAAACTGTATATAGTAGAGACAGCTGTTGCTTGCTCTATCGCCGCACTTTATGATTATTTCAATCAACACTTGGTTTAATCATACGCACCTCAAAAATAATTGCAATTAACACTTCTTAGGCCCAGACTACTCTGTACTAAAAACCGAGATCGTATGCAAGCGTATTCTTAGTTTATTTCAACCAATCGGAAGCTTGTATGCTGGCAGGGCGGTAGGCCGGAGGTATGGAATTTCTGTTAAAATAACTAAAAACACACTCGTACGCTAACGATGTTACGCACAGTGTAGACCAGGCCTTAATCGCACACAAATTTTTTGATGCTCAGACACGCTTAGCAACTTTGTGGCAAAAAATGTTACGTTTTTTCCTGAGAAAAAATTTCCTACGCTTTCAGCGTTAACCGCTGTTTCAGATATTACAAGCAATACCCTATGTCAAGAATTTACGATTTCTTTTTATTATGATTATTTTGAAGACTTGTAGCTCCTACAGATTTCGCAAAAAATTCCCGCTTTCTAGCTGGTGTAATTTCCAAAATATTCGCGATTGAAAATGCGTTTGCAACGGCAACGTTAATCGATATCATTTTTAGCATGATAATTGAAATAACAATTACAAAACAATTTTTCTTACTGGATGATCGGAAAAAATTAATCATTATGTTACATTAATATAACAATCGCGCACAAAAACTTGAATTTCGAAGATTCGCGTTTTATGCAAATTCAGTTGTTTTTTTTTTTGCCAAGAAGGACATTTTGCGATTTTTTTCCCAAATTTAAACAAACCTCACAACTTATTGTGCGTATTTTTTCAAGCAAGGTTAAAATTTCTCGGGCAAGTAGACATTTCATGTCACGTACTTGATGGGCATGTTCTTAAAAAAAGTTAATTTCTATTCCTGCGCCTACGTGACACAATTTTGACCTATAGTCTCCGTCTCTGTCAGAAATCTTTTCTTTCTCACAGCCTATCGAATAAATTGCTTGGGGAATAATTATGGTTGCCGTTAGAAAAAATTGTTTGTGTTTCTGATAGTTAGAACTTAGAAGACGACTGTATTTGCAGATTACAAGCTAGAAAAATTTCAACTGGAGCAGTGAGCATACTTCAGACAAGTACGCAGAAACCAGAAAAAACACATCGAAGTCAGGAAAAGTTAGAAAACAAAAAGAGGTAAACTTTAGATTCAAACATTTTGCTATATTAAGTTTTTTTCCGTTTAAGTTTTGTTTTAAAAGAGTTGCTTAAGATTTTGAGTGTGTGAGGAAACTTGTTATATATTTTGTATTTTATGACAAGTGGAGTTTGAATTCAACCGATTCAAAAAAGTGCTCGATAGCGTAGGCCAGAGCAAATATTACAACATAACACAGTAAACGTCAAAAAAAATTTTTTTTTAATTTTAATTTTTGACGTTTACTGTGTTATGTTATGATATTTTATATTTTACATATTCAAAAACTTTTTATATATTTTTAGTATTATATCATTAATACGTATATATAAAAAAGGCAAACATTTTCAACATTTTGATTTAGCGAACTTTCTGAAATATATCGGTTTTAATACTTTTTCCGAGTCCTTGACTTAAAAAACTGTTTTTGCATTCATGATCGAGCGTCAAAAACAATTGGCATGCATGAAGTCTATCTCTCTGATTATTATGTCAACTTTTTGCTACTTTGGACTAACAGGAGCAAATTGTTTTGTCGCTGATCGAGAACCGTAGAAAAACCGTCTTGTAAAAAGAAATTTTCTTTTCATCAAACCTTCCGAGCAGTTCAAAGATGCGTTTTTCAAAGTTTTTAAGATCAAGAGCAGTTGTTTTAAAACACTCAAATTACAGAAAATACTTTGCTCTTTTGCCCGCGTACAGTATCAGACGAACACAGGTAGGCTATATCACACACAATGCTTACGAAAGTACGGACATAGTAAAACAGAAAACTGTTTGGTTTAGATCGACGTTGAAAACAAAAGAAAACTTGAATTCGCCTCTGGAAAAACGAACAAATAAATCTACCGAAAAAACAAAAAATTTCAACCCAGAAAAATCAACAGGAACGTCTAGCAATCAGAAAGAAAATCTCCCCAGTTCAATACACACATCTGAAATCGATGAGCTTATCAGTGACGGAAGTATCTCGCTTCCGACGAGCCAAATCGAGTTTCAGTTTTCCAGTTCTGAGAATTCAATCAAATCCAAACCCAAATCAGTGCCGGCGCCAAGCTGTGGCCATGTCCATGATGCTATCACCAAAAACGAGTTGCCGCGAGCTGTTACTCAATATTCGCCTCAGCTTTCACTGACGGTTAAAAATGAATTTAGAAACGTTGTTGATTGTGGTGAAACTTCGCAAAAAGACGTTTGGTCTGAACCTGAAAAATCAGCGGCCGAAATCTTAAAATCAGTGGCAACATCGTTTTTGACATCGGAGGACGAGATGAAGCCACCTGAAGACATTAGTTGCTATTCGAAACACGCATCATGGCCATATAGTTAAACTATCTGCACGTGTACATGGAAAGACAGCAACTAATTCAAATTGATAATGGTGACAAAACTTCTGAAGGGTTTGGCAAGAATGTTTTCTAGAAGACTTTAGAAAGTCATTTTGAGGTGAAGAAGCAAGCTTTTAACATATATGGAGCAATTCAAGATACAGGATTATTGATCGCAAGCACCGACATATCGTGTTGTGAAAACAACAGGAAAAGAAAAAGGTCGCGAATTTACCACTATCCTGGACAATTCGACGCACAAAAACGGTTCATACTTGGAGGATATTTTAATTCATAAACTTTGGAATTTGCTTGTTTTCAGGCTTGACTGTTAAGCGGCTTTTACCGATCATAATTATTTATGCACGAAAATACGTTGGTCATTTAACTGCGTGCATTTTTGTGTTTTTCGTTTTTTGTATCTGCGTTGTAATAGGTATCACGCGTATTTCCGCTCATAAATACGCGTGATCAGTAAAAACTGCCTTGCTTTCAAAAGAGCAGCAATATTTAGTAGTGGAGGCTATCACTAAAAAAAAGGAACAGCACTTATAGCGCAAAGTTTGTGCGCGTTCTGGAGACCCGTTTGACTCGGAAGCTGATAAATCACTTCTGCATGCCTTTTAGTTTTGTTGCAATGTTTTGAAAATATTGTTTTGAGGTTTTTATTTTAACGGAAAATTGTATGATTCTGATCCAGATGTACAGTAGTCTAAGCTCAATACGCAAAAACTGGTCGTAAAATCTAACCCTAACTCATACTTTAACTTGAACATCAGTCTTTTACCTTCACGCAAATTTAAAATGCAATGATGATTACTCCTCAGAGTCCTCATATTTATTTTACTTTCTTTAAACTTGCATTTTCTCATGGAATAGTCATATTGTTTACATGGTGCTCTCCTTTCGTCGACGCAAAATAAACTAACCTTCAGTAATTGTGCAGTAGTTTCATGGCCATGGAACAGATACATTTAGTAGGTCAGAGGTTCAGTTATGGTTTTTTGGTGGATCAAATTAACCAACTCTGCAGCATTTTGGAAAGAAACTTTCAATGGAAGCAATACCTTGGTCTATTTCAACAGCGTACCGTACGGAAAGCAGAAAGAGGCATTTGTGTGGGATCAAACTCCAAACGGACCGCTAAAAGAAAAATTTTCTTTAAAACCGATAAGGCGCGATAGATTTAGGTAAAAACTACTGATAAACGTATTTTTCTATGCATAACAGTTTCGATTGTTGCATGCACAAAAAAGATATTTAGCTGTCCAATATTATGACCCCGTCCTGAATTCCATCCTCTCCCTTACTAAGTTAGCATCAACATTATCAACCGTTTCAGTCACATCATGTGAGCAATCCAATTTTGTAGAAACCCCCTTTTTTGTCCAAATTGGAGTTGGGAAGATCAAATAAAGGCTATTTAATCGCTCAACTCTATTTAATCTCCCCAAAAGGGGGTTTCACTGAAATTGGATTGGTCAAGCGATGTGACTGGAAATGTTAACGTTCCAATCTTACCCGCTGCATCGAAACTTCAGGGTAGCCAATAATATGTATAATTAGTGAGTCCCTTACGTCGTGCTTAAAGTAGAAAATGTCCGGAACGGCTTGATCAAGAAAGATGGAGTCAACGCCAATCTAATCTAATACGATCGACTTAAGTCTAGATAGATAATAAATACCCCCACCGATTTTGTCCTCAGTCCTTGTTTAGCGCACACCTTTGCTGTGTCCTATTTGGCACTCCTTCGAAAACGTTTGGACACGACTGATTTATGGCTATCATTTAATTCAAATCTGTGGTTATTATTGGGACTTACGCGACGCTTTGCGTCGGAAGTCCTTATGTTTTTTCCGTGAAAAATTACGAATTCGTAAACAAAAATAAAAAACGCTATAACTTTAAAACGGCTAAAGGTAGAAACTTGAAATTTAGACCTTAGCTGGGGCACGTATAAATCATTTTAATGCAAATTTTGGGGGCAATCAGTCACGTGATACGGGTTTCCGAGCCAAAAAATGAAACACCAATTGTAGGTTTAAACAGCTCTAGCTCGAAAACTAATGGCACTAGAGGAATAAAACTTTCGAATTTAGAAGCGTCTGGCCATGCCCTTTCAGCTCTCAAAAATAAATTATGACGATTCTGACACTTTTTTTTTTCTTTATTTATTCATTTATTTAAGCAAATCACATTATGGGAAGAAAAACTCCAAAACCACCAAAACTCGAAAATTGAAATTTGGACAGATGTAAAGTCTATACATAAACTTGCATCACTGCAATTTTGGAGGCGCTACGTCACGTGGTTTGAGGCAGATGCACCCTAAACTTGTGACAGCGAAGTTTATTAAGTGATTTTACTCATGTACGCGCGCGTGCTGCCGTGGCCGAATGATTAAAGTCGCCAGTTCTTGTCGCCAATACTCTGGTTGGTAATCACTTTTATCAAACCAACATTACATTGAATCTAGCATATTAATTTTTTTCCATTATGACGAAATTGTTCATACTATTTTTTGTTTGACACGACATATGATCAGAGGGTATCAGGTTTCATTCTCTGTGAAGATGTCCCACAAAGCAGCTTCTAAAGACCTCAAGCTAGCGCGCTAGTTTCTTTTGCAATCACCACAAAATTTTAAAAACAAGAATACTTTAAAGTACTTTGGAGGTAGTCACCTACGCTCCTGTGCTGCCGCGGCCGAATGGTTAAAGGCGCCAGTGCTTAAACCTAAGACTTTGGTTCAGTTATCTATTTAGTCATCACTTTTATCAAACTAAGATTATATTGAACTTAGCATATTAATTTTTTTTCGATTACGACAAAATCGCTTTGAATATTTTTTGTTTCACACTAGGTATAATCATAGGGTATCAGGTTTCATTCTCTGTGATGATGCCCCAAAAAATACGGTACTTTCTTAACACCATGAGCAAGTGCGCTACTTTTTTTTGGGTGTCCGTAGAAATTTTTAGGACAAAACTATTTTGACATAATTTGGGGGGCCAGCCCTCCAAAAGCCCCAAATAACCCAAACAAATATCAATTTTTGACGGCTTGAGCTAGAGTGCTACATCTTTGATATCAAGAGACAATAAAGAGACAAATACCCTGACACAGTTTGGGGGTACAACCCTCTCGGGGACCCCCCAAACGGCCACCCCAAATATTACTTTTTTGAACGATTTAACATAGAGTGCCAATGTTTTTTGATATCAGTAGATATTTAGGAGCAAAATACTTTGACGTGATTGGGGGGTATCATCTCCCCTCGGGGACCAAAATGGTCCCCACTAAAAACCTGTTTCTTCAACGGCTTAAATTAAGGAGCCAGTGTTTTTTGATATCAGTAGCTATTTAGGAGATATATATTTTGGCGTGGTTTGGGGCTACTACCCCCCATCGAGAACCAAAATAGACCCCCCAAAAATCATTTTTTCGAACGACTTAATTTAAGGTGCAAGTGTTTTTTGATATCAGTCGATATTTAAGAGGAAAATACTTTGATGTGCTTTGGGGGTACCGCCCACGTGCTTTGGGGGTACCCTCGGATACCCCAAAAATCAATTTTTAATTGGCTCAAGCTAGGGCATTAGTTTTTTTTGATATCAGCACATATTTAAGATACGAATCTTTTGACATTGTTTGGTGGTATTACCCCCCAGGATCCCCCCGAAAATGGACCCCCAAAAATTAATTTTTTGATTGGCTAAAACTAAGGTGTCATTTTTTTTTATATCAATGCATACTTAACAGACAAACATTTTGACATAGTTTGGGGGTGCCAACCTCCCCTCGGGGACCCCCAAATAGACCCCCCCAAGCTAATTTTTTGAACAACTTAATTTACAGTGCCATCGCATTTTCATATCGGTGGATATTTAGAAGCAAGTATTTTGATAGAGTTTGGGAGTACCACCTGGTTGACGCCCCCTTCCAAATGGAAACCCCAAATACCAATTTTTCGAATGGCTCAAGCTAGGGTGCCAGTGTTTTTTGCTGACAGTAGATACTTAACATACAAATATTTTGACGTGCTTTGGGGGTATAGCCCCCTCGGGGATCCCCCAAAACCAATCTTTTGAATGACTATATCTACGGTGCCAGTGTTTTTTGATATTAGCAGTAGATATTTTGGAGATGAATATTTTGAAATAGTTTGGGGGTGCCACTCCCCCGGGGACCACCCCGAAACAGATCCCCAAAAATCAATTTTTTGATTGGCTCAAACTAGGGTATTAGTTTTTTTTACACATCAGCACATATCTAAGAGACGAATAAAGTTGTCATTTCTCAATTGGTCTATTGCTCCCAAATGCATCTTCCAATAACCTATTTGCTGAAAAAAAACGAATCAATCTCATAATAAAGTACAGTAGATGTTGAAGTTAATGTTGCAATTTAGAGATAATAGTGAAAATTTGGGGGAAAATATTTTTGTAGTTATTACTTATCTGTAAATGAGAATGGTGTGAAAAGTTGCATTGGATTGTTCTAAAAAGCAATGATTCTGGTAATCTGTAAGTAATCCTGGGAAAATACACAACAATAATAATGTAGTCTAGTGGTTTCTTATAGGTTTGGCAATAATTAGTGAAATTTTCTGTATTTAAAAAGATAATAGCAGAATTTTACCATTGAGTTGCACTAGTGTAGGCTTCTTTGGTGTTCCTTACTGCATAGGCTACGTTGGCCCTACCTTGGGGAATAACTGGTAAAATTTTTGGTCTTCAATAACATTTTGCAGTGGTGTTCAATATGGTGTTGTCTTTAATAAAATTTTGCAGTGATGTTGTTTAAGCATAGGTTACTTTGGTCCTTCTACGAATTCGGTAAATCATACTTTGCAGTATGGGAACTGCTGACAAAGAAATGCTTCACACAAATGCACTACGTTGTTTAAATGTGTGATTTTAATTTGTCGGCGAGCTGTGGGGGCTTGATGGAATTCTAATCTAGGGGGACATGTATTTGTATTATTCTTCCACTTTTTCATGATAATGGCCTGGTATAATTACACCTAAAAACCTGAATTTGAATTTGGTCGGACTAAAACTTTATTAGAACAGTTTAAGATTTTTTTACCAATTGCAAGTTGTGTATATATTTTCCTGTGCTTCTGACAAAGCATTTGCATTTCTGCAATGTGTAATGTTGAAGTTTTTGACCAATTGAACGTTAAACTAGATGGAGACTGCAAATATTATAGTAAGTTGGCAATATTCTAACATTATCAATATAAAAAAGAGTAATAAGTTAGGTATAGTTCACTTTAAAATAAGGTCACTACCTAATAAAGAAAATAAATCAAAAATTGAATTCTTCTTAAGTTACCTGCCACAGATTAGCGAGGTAGTGGCTTTTTTCTGAAACCAAAATTAATTTATCGAACATTAACCTAGTTACCATTGAAAAATACCAATCTGAACGCAAAACTCACCAGGTGTAGGTATATAAGAAAAGATCGACAAAATTTTGTCAAAACTGATATTAATATTGATTGTCCAAATTGTGAAAACGTATTTGTTGAAATTATGCTCAGAAATAAACCTACCAGAATACTTCATTCCGATAAATCTATCGTGGTGGGTGTAATTTATTGACAACCTGGAGGTTCCTATACCGACTTTCAAGAAAAACTAACAAATATAATACACAAATTTAATCAGTCTAAAACTCACGTTGTTACTGGTGGATGATTATAACATGGATTTATCGAACAAACGTCCGATACAAAAGTGTGCAATTACATAAATGAAATTTACTCATCTGGTTTTATTCACTTATTAATAAACCAACCAGAATCACTACTACGTCTTCAATAACTCTTGATCATGTGTATACAAATTTTCTTCATAAAGTTGCAGTAGCTGGGGTTCTTATTTTAGATATATCAAATCATTTACCTATTTTCTGCGAGACAAAAGGTAATGCTTGTAGAATTATCTTCCTAAAAAAGTAACCAGAGATATGAAAAACTTTAACGATGAATGTTTTTGTGAAGAAATAAGCAGAAAATTGGCATACATGCTACTAAATTTCTGATGAAGATCCAAACCTAGACGTAATTTCCCTTTTAAACACAAAAAAAGACACTGCAAATACATATGCCCCACTAAAAGCATTATCACGAAAAGAAATGAAACTTAAGACTAAACCATGGATCACAAAAGGTTTTTTACTGAAGTCAATAACAACTAAAAACAAATTATTTCAGCAATGTTATAAACACCAAGGCACCCATTTAGTCTCAGCGTACAAAACTTATCGTTACAAACTTGCCAAACTGAAAGAAAATTGCAAAAACGACGTATAACCAAAACGAGTTGCATTTGCTTAAAAAAAATATATCCAAGCAATGAAAGATCATTAACAAAACTGTATGTTACAAACAAGTTCAACATAATTACATATCATTCATTACATATGTACATAACTGCAAAGTTACTGATAAAACTAGAATAAACCGTACAAGCTTAGTGTCCTTAGTGGTCGACTCCTGGGAAGTCAGTACAACTTCCATTGGCAGTTAGGTGGCTAGATCAACCACAAACCCTGCAGCCGCAGGCAGCTCGAGTCATTGATGCACAGAGCTGGACAGCGTTGTTTCGAGCTTCTAGCTCTCATCAGCAGCCCTCAGCGTATTTAAGCAAAGGTATTCCCCAGCTGGACAAGACTCTTGGCCTAACTGGACAATTAAGGCAAGCATTTCAGTAAATATTTGTCATTTAAAAGCAAATGCATGACATTTTGTGTTTAGGTTGACATACTGTTAGCTTGCTTTGGCCTATAGTAGTTGCAAATTTCAATTTTGAGTTGTAAAACTGTTAACCTTGAACCATTTTTGGTTATGTTATTGCAGTTGTCTTTACAAAAGTTTGCTATAAACGTAAAACCGTCATTTATTTGCACGCAAAACGTACATCAAATACATTCAAACTATCAATGATATCACGAAAGATTGTTGTGAACTACCATTCTTCATATTGTTTTTTTTTCTTCAAAATAACACGTCTAAAATTATATTCAAAACTTCAATGTTTTAGGTAATCTATTCCAAAGCATAAAGTATCCTTTTTAGGAAAGCTCAACGATTTCTAGATTGAAGTACGCAGATTAGCAACCGAAGTACAGTAGATTCATATTCAAACAAGGTCGAACAACATCCCTTTAAATTCTCCCCTCTCTCTTGAAAATTCGGTCAAAATTCGCTGATCTGCATAACCAAACGCAAAACGAGAAGTTTAAACTTTGTCGCCAGCTGAACTTAAAAACATTGGCTTTAGCATTTAGTAGCATAGTGCCGAGTTAAATTTTGGCACAAAAGCACAAAAAAGGATTAAAAAGTGATAATTGTCTCTATAAAGTTTTAAATTACCGCTCTGCGACTAACAGATTTGTTACAAAAAAATATCGCTGAATAAAGTCACATTTCAAGAAAATTAAGTTACACCATGAGCTTTCCTTTGATTGATGATAAAAATCATAATAATTTTTTTAGCTTTTGGTGACAAATGGAGCACTCTCAGATACATTCTAGTCAAGGCCGTATAGCCAAAGTGAAACTGGCTGGGCCAATCCTAGAAATGCTTTAGCCTCCTTGGCAGTGGCGCGATTAGGTTTAAGCCAAAGAGGGCAAGTTTCACGATATATTTGCTACATTTTGCTATTAATTTTGGTAGAGAAAACAAAGGTTTTTATCGTAAATTTGATGCGGTGCTTCTGCCAGATGACGGTGAAAATCAAAACACAAAAAGGTCTTCACTGAAAATTCAATGCTTTTATTAATGTCATTTTTATTTGTAGGTGAAGACTTTTCTCATTTTTGTTGTTTGCTTTTTTCCAGGAATTTGTTGCGCCTGGGGGCCCATGTTCAAGGGTGCCCCTGTGGAGCAAGGAAAAAAAATTTTAACAAAAATTTGTAGAATTTTTTATCCATATCTCCGCATATAAGATAAAGGTACGAATATCTTTTATACGTTGGAACCCCCCCCCCTTTAATAATGTGCCCTGAGGTTTGTCGCTAGCCACCTGTCTGAACCCAAGTAGTCGTCCCTTTAAAGCAGTTGTTGAACCTGGTTTCTTGAAAGACAATTTTGAAGTATTTAACAAGGCCACCATGAACACTAATTGCTATTGCTTAGCATATAAAGTTACGTCCAATTTAAACTTTGAAAAAATTTCGAGTTTATTTTTCATAATCTCATTATTAGACCAGTAATATTTTCCTTTATAGTGGCAACATTTTATGAAATATTAGCTATAAACAAATCGTCACCATAAAAACTAAAATTTGACATCAATTTCACAGTATAATAAGCCAACTAGAGTGCTTTTTGCATTTCTGCCGCTGGAGGCAGCATTTCACAAGTTCAGCACTTTATTGCTCATAACTTTTGACCCTATTGCTCGATTTTGTTCAATTTTTTTTCAAACTGTGTGTAATCATAAGGCCCATCTATCTAAAATGTTTTTAATCTTGGAATTTATCGCAGTCGTGCACTACAAACCAGAAAGCTCAAATTTTGGGGCCAGTGGGGTCGGAAAAATGGGTTTGTGGGGGACCTTTTTGTAAAATTTTCAAAAATTGTTTTGAAATCTTTCATACATAAGAAAAAACTCATTTCATGCCATAGCAGGCTAATTTTTTTTCTGTAGTAATTACCCTACTGTCTAGCTCTGTGCATCAAAAACTAGAATATCCAATTTATTCAATGAATACTTCGCAAATATTGGGCCTAATATGGATTCTAATATACTTAAGGCCACTAAAGCTTTTGCTTTCCCAGCTTGACTAAATTTTTTGCTTTTGATGCAATTACTGAGGAGGAAGTTCTCGAACAATTTCTGCAGCTTAATCCCAGCAAAGCACCAGGCCCTGAAAATATTGCAATCAAAAATTTAAGAGCATTGGCGACAATAATCTTACCTTACATGAGTAATATCTTTATTGAATGTTTTGAACGTGGAACGTTTCCTGCTACACTAAAAAATGCAAAGATCATTCCAATCCATAAGGCTAGACAAAAGAACGTAGCTAGTAACTACAGGCCCATTTCTCTAATTCACCATTGTCAAAGATGTTGGAAAAATTGTTATATATTAGGCTTAAAAAATTCTTCAAATCAACAATTTAGATTTCGTCGAGGGTATTCAATGGAAATGCCTATAGCTGATCTGCACAACAATCTTTTAAATAATATAAATGAAGGCTATTTTTCTAGCTGCAAGCTTATATTCTTAGGTTTGTCAAAAGCCTTTGACACTGTGAATTACCAATCATTACTTAATAAACTATATATGTATGGCATAAGAGGAAACATGCATGATCTAGCTAGCTAGTTGACCAATTGCCAACAGTTTACTGAATGCAATAACATAAGGTCCAAAACTAACACAGCTGTTTGTGGGGTGCCTCAAGGGTCCACGTTGGGGCCACTGCTGTTTTTCTTATATATTAGTGATTTGATAATTCACACTACATTTCATGTTACATTATTTGCAGATGATACTGTGTTATTAATGAAAAATATAAATATAAATAAACCTCAGGAACTTGTCAATGATTAGTTGAGAGTTTTAAATGACTGGGTACAATGTAACAGACTTTCTTTAGATTATACTAAACCTAATTTTTATTTTAGTGCAAACAAGCATAAATATCAGAGGTGGAGTCCTGGAGGACGTCCTTGGCCTCGAGGACGTCCTCGAGGACACATTTTGAAGTCCTTGGCCTCGAAGCCTTAGGTCCTCGAAAATTGCCCTGTCTTCGGCTTGAGGACAGCACTATTTTTGAATCGTTGAAATTTTGTTGGAAAACGCCAAAAACCTCGAGGAAAATTTGCTGATACCGTTTTTGTTTTCCGCAATTGGAGCATAGGCTTAGCCAAGCGGGCCTCCCCCCCCCAATTGAAATTTCACCAATGACAAAAATGTGACAAAAAAGCCTATTGTTTCTTCAGTTTCAGTTTCTTTTTAGCGTTTTTTGTTTACACCAGTAGCGAACAACAATGTTGAAGACCAGGGGCCCCGGGACCCCCTAAAATCAATTTTTGCCAGCCAATTTAAACGTAAACCTGGAAGAAATGGATAGTTTTCGTCCTAAAAGTTGCTATCTCAGGATCACATCTAGCCTTTTTATGAACGTAATGCATTAGCCAAGGCCGGATTTACCACAATATGGCGCAGTACCAGCTAAGGGCGCTGCGCTCAAATCTTACGACTTTTTATGGTCTTCACCTACATTTGGCAGAAAGATGTTGCAAAATCTCCAAAGTGCCAGGGGCCCAGCGCGATGGAAATCCGGATCGGCAATAACATGGCCAGTAGCGTAGCCGGGGGCGGGGGGGGGGCTACAGCCCTCCCATTGGTCTGTCAACCAAAATGCAGAATAAGAAACACACCACGTTTTTAGCTCTTCTGAGACTGTCTTTTGTGCTGGAATTGACTAAAAGGTGATTTAAAGGATTTTTTGAAACATATATTCAGAGGGGTGGGGGCTAATTCGTCAAAAATTAAAGTCACAAATCAATGAAAAGTTTAAAAATTGCCCAAAAATAAGCAATCAAATTTGATCGCTAGTGTAAAAACGCCAAACATAGGTTTTATCAACAAATATATTATAAACTCAGGAATAAAGGGGGGGGGGGGGGGCTACTCAGTGTTGGTTAATTGCCAATCACTTCTCTCAAATATCTTTCCATTAGCCCCCCCCCCCCCCCGATTATTTTTCTTTATAAAATACAGACGAAATAGATTACTCTGAGTGAGTTTTATTGAGTAATAAGATTTTGTGATTTACCAGCATGTAAACAAGAGAACTGCAATGTTATCATTAGCCACTTCCCACATAGCCCGATAATGCAACCAGTTGAATCATGTTGCGTTGGCAATTTCTATGCCACGTTTTAAAAGCATTATTTTTTATTAAAATAGCCCTAAAATTAAGTTATATTTGCAAAAAACTGCAAAATTTGCGAGCGCTGGGGGCTCCGCCCCCAAACCCCCGTGGCTCCGGCGGCTGGGGGCTTTGCCCCCAGACCCCCCAAACAGCCCCTCCCCATTGCGAACTTCTGGCTACGCGCCGGACACATGGTTAGTAAGCGAAACTACCCATCTATTGCACTATTTTTCAATAACAATTCATAAATTCACCTCCACCTCGCCAGTTTTTACGCACAAAATATTTAAACAAATTAGCCATGGAAAATGCTGATTGAACAAATCGTTGAACTTCAGTGGAGGGAGCCTGGGCCCCCTGGCCTAACATGCACTTCTATAACTGGTTATTTTCACGACAAAACAAAAATCTCTAACGAAAAATCTTCGAGTGGGTTTTCATTTACTGCTAAAATGTTGCACGAGTCAATGCACTTTACTTCCCCCTACCTGGAGCAAATCACGTACAATTAAACTTTACACCAAAATGCAAGATGTTAAACGTGTTTTGAACTTAAATCGCTACTAGAAGGAGGATTAAACACTTTAATTTTTTAAATTGGTTTTCAAATGTCAAAAATCTAGTGCCTCAAATGGTTCTAAACATGTGCGAAGTGTGATTCAATGGCATTAAAATAGCTTTTTTTTCCAAAAAATTACAAAAAATCGCCCAACAGCTGGGGTCTTCGCCCCCAGACCCCTGTCTGTGATATGTTTGAATTACACTGGCTTTCTCAAAACGTCTCCAAAATTACGTATTTGCACTTTTCAACTATATTAGTTTAAGCCCTCTCCCTTTGCAAAATTCTGGTTAAGTGAAAAACAGGCAAATTTTTGATGACGTCATTGCATGTGATTTGTGGTTTAAGCCTCCCCAATCAAAAATTCTGGCTACGCCTATAAATTGGAGATTGCCTGAAAAACTTTTTTGAAGAACTTTTTTTTTGGAAAACACTTGCGGCTGTGTCCTTGGTCCTTGGCCTCGAGCATTCCTGTCCTTGGCCTCGAGAGGGTCTGTCCTCAAAAAGGCTGTCCTTGGCCTTGGCCTCGGATTTTTTTTGTGTTCTTGGCCTTGGTCTCGAGCCTTGTGTCCTCGACTCCATCTCTGATAAATATAAATTGGTTAAAAATTGTAGTGTAGCAGTAGGTAATCATGATATTTAGTCTGTCGAAAAAGTGAAGTATCCAGGTGCTATATTTGACTAGAACTTAAGCTGGAATGCTCATATTGATAACATAATAAAAAAAAACTTTCATTTGCATGAAGAATTTTTTCAACAATCCAGCATTATGTCAACAAGCAAACATTAATTAAATTATAATACAGCTTTGCCTATCCACAACTTAAATAGAGAATTTTAGCACGGGGCAGTGCAAATAAAACTTCTATGAAAAAATTACAAATTATGCATAACAAGATTATTCGCTTGATGAACTTCAAACAACTAAATGATAATTTGTATTTTTTGTTATGTGTGCACCCTCTACAAATGTATGAATATCTTATTAATAAATGCTATTTATGAACTAGAAATTTTGAAATTAATGTATTCGTTTTATCATCGCTTGCTTCCAAAGGATTTTGATAACTACTTCAAGTCTGGAAATATACTCAGCATTTATATAATACCAGAGCATTGCATTAGACGGCTATAACTTGGAAAGAGTTATTACGAAGAATGGCAGTTGTCATGTATTTATGCTGGAGTAAAAATTTGGAACAAAATACCTTTGGATATAAAAAATTATTATTTTAAGCTTACCTTTTGTAGACAAATCATATAATCATTGATTGGTAAGTACTAAAATATTACAGTATCTGTTGTTGTTTTTTCTGTGCTTTTTGCAATTAAAATAAGTTTGTTTTTTTTACTTAATAAGCATTAGGGCAGCTTTGACATGATGACCAGAGCTTGGTCTTTCGCTGTCCAGTTTGTTTGGACAACAAACCAAGTGTAACAACTTTAATATCTGCAACTTACAATTCATTATATTTGTATTGGTAACTTACGCTTTTATATGTGCTGTTTGGTGCGCTATGTACTGACTGTGCTGCGCTTTTAGTGATGTTCAAGCAGACAAATGAGCGCTTACTTACTTAATTAATTAATTACTTATACTAAACTGCAGTGCCTACTGTGCTATAATAAGCCAACTATGCCTATTGTGCCATAGTACGCCACAGTGCCTACTAGGGTGTGACAGTTGCCCCGACTTTATTGTACAATGCTGTTCATTTCTTTGGTATTGCGTTTTGGCATAAAAATGGCGTATGCAAAAGCTTTTAGGTTTTGAACACATTTGGAAGAGCACCAGCAAATTCAAATTTTTAGACCCAATTTAGGGGAATCCTCACGTGAAAATTAGGTTTTTGGATACAATTTGCTTAGAAATGGAACAAAAAGAGAAACTGATACAGCTGTGTAACAATATTATGCAGTTGCTTTGAACTTTGGTTTTCATTAAGATGGTGTTGTTTTTTTTCTGACGTCATAATTATGGATGACGTCATTATTTTGATGAATTTTTTGCATTTATTTTATCAAGCTAGTACAAAAGTGCCGTTTTTTTTTTGGTAATCTGCAATACCGTCGCAAAATATTAATTCGAAGTCACAATCTTTCAAATTACAAAAATTTTATCAACAAATGAGAAAATTTGTAAAGTCGATACACTGTAATCGGAAAATACATCCCAATTAGTACGCTGCAAGACAATATAGCTTTACTAATACACGGAGCTAACAGACTAATTACAAGATTATCGCATAATAGCACTTTGTTAATCAATTCTTCATAAATCTAAATCAAAAACAAAATTTGTCTGAAAAAACTCCACCTAAGAGCAAAAGTTTAAAAAATGCAAAGGTGCATTATAAGTTCCAAAAAGAAAACCAAACTGTAGTGTGTATTACAATGTTTATCGCAGCAAAGGTGGAGTCGAGGACACAAGGCTCGAGGCCAAGGACATAAAAAAAATTCGAGGCCAAGGACAGCCGTTCCGAGGACAGACACTCTCGAGGCCAAGGGCCAAGGACACAAACGCAAGTGTTCTCCAAAAACAAAAATAAAGGTCTTTCAAAAATTTTTTTCAGGCGCTCCACAAACTTTTAACAACTCAAAAAATAGTGCTGTCCTTGAGCCGAGATCAGGGCAATTTTCGAGGACTTGAGGCTTTGAGGACTTGACTTTCGAGGCCAAAGCCAAGGACTTCAATATGTGTCGTTAAGGACTCCACCTCAGTATCGCAGCACAGGCAAAACAAATTAGCTGTTTTTAACTGCAAGAAACCAAGACTTTTCTGGTTGTGTTACTGGGTAACGGTTTCTCTGGTTAGGAATTAGTTTCCTGCAACATCTTAACGTCATTTGCAGTTTTGATTTCCGTGGTCACGCAGAGGGGAGTCCTTGTAGTAAGGATAGCCTATGGCTGTCCTTACTACAAGGATCCAGCGATTTTTCACTTGTTTCTAAAGTACCACAAGTGAAAAATCGTTTATTCCCTGCTGGGCATCTGCCTCTCTGCAAGCCATTGGGGTTTGCCAGTTGGGCCAGGATGTTTGTTCAGCTGGGAATACCTTTGAAAAGATAGCTGAGGGCTGCCGATGAGAGCTAGAGGCTCGGAACAGCGCTGTCCAGCTCTGTGCTTAATTAGTTTCCTGTCAGTTTCTATTAGTTGTAGAAAATCCTAAAAACGTTTCTCGTATTTTATGACTTTTAGAAGTTCATAGCGCAGTTTCACGCCACACTCTGCCGCTTCATTTACAACTTGAAAAATCAGAAGTTGCAAAGCAGACTTAAAACCAGGGATGTGGAAGCAGTCAAATTTTTAATGCTTCCGCTTCTAGCTCCTCTTGAAGTTTTGTGTTTCTGAGTTTGCTTCCGCTTCCTCACCGTTGAAACTTTTTGCTTCCTCTTCCGGCTCCGAATAGAATTAGTCGCTTCCGAGTTCGCTTCCGCTACCAGTCTCTTTCATCAAAGTACTTCCGCTTCCACAAAAATTTCACTGCTTCCGCTTCCATATCCCTGCTCAGTATGAAACAGCTAGTTGGGACTTTGCGTAGTTCCTTTGTTTTTGTTCGAGAATTTGGCAGATGAGGATTGATTAGCTCATAACTAGCAACGGTGAAGCCTAGAAAGCTGAAATTTGGGCTCAACATGAAAATTAATGAATGCGTTATGTGTGCCAGTTTTGGGGATCCTAAATCACGTGATCGTGAATTGACTCACAAAAGAACATAAAAAAAGCGATTTTTTGGTTGAAAGTTTATTAATTTGCCTATAACTCAAAAACCACTTAGCGTGCAAAGCTGAAATTCATAAAAAATCTGGTGCTTATAACTGGTTTATGCAAACGGAGTTTGAAAGCGCCCGGTCACGTGACCAAAATGTTACCGGCCAAACATGGGCAGAAACGGGACGATTTTGAACCGATATATGTGGGTAAATACCGATTTTGATGGAAAATGATTACTGCTTTTTCAGTACACTATCAACCGCCTTTCTTTTTGGTATATTCGTTTACCCAAACGTGATACTACGTATTTTTCTTCTTTTTTTTTACTTTTTTTCTTTTTTCTTCTCCAGCTATCTACTTTTAAACCGTTAAACGCACTATATTTAAAGTTTGAGCGATTAAAAATATCAAGAAGAACTAGTTCGGGAATAAAATCGGGGGTTCCAGGTTGGGGGATCCCCCAATTGGGCCCTCTAAATCTTTGAACTTTTAAACCGTTAAAGCTAGATACGTCAAAATTTTGGAATAGGGTAGACTTTGAAAATAAACTAAACCTAACGAAAATTGGGGGTGCCACAATGAGTTTCACCCCAAACAGGCCATCCAAAATTTAAACTTTTTAATCTTTTAAGCTAGGCCAACAAAGTTTTTAAGGTACGTGAACATAACGGAAAGATAAAATTTGACTAAATTTGGGGGTACCAAAATGGGGGTCCCCCCAAACGAGGCCGGGAAAATTCAAAACGCCAAAGGATGTAAGTTTGGTTGATCTAACAAAATTTGTTTGTGAGTCGCTGGAATTTTAAAGACAGCTTTATGTTGTTTCAAATGGTGTGAAAAACTGTTAAGAACTCGTAAAAAGTACTGAGATTTGACGCTATATTGTAAACAGTTATGCAAGCTTTTTGAACGACGTTACTCAATTATTATTGATAACTTCGAGAGATTTAAATTTTGAACTCGAAAAACCACAAAGCGATTTAAGTTAGTGAAACAAAATTTGAAAGGGGAGCATTTAAATTATTGATCTGACTATAAAAAACTACATTTTTACATATTCTTTCAAAGCAATCAGACCACTATTTTAAAACTTAATAAAGTTCAGTGAGGGTTGGATAATGCCGCGAAGTCCCCAGATATCGCTTGCGATGTCACGTTCTAGTTGTATTTAGTGTAAAAAAACGGGCAAGTTTACTTTGTAAGCTATTTTATTTGACTTGTGTTGTCGATTCTATATTATTATTATTATTGTTACATTTTACCCTAACGGTTGTAGCCAGTTTGAAAATCCGGAAGCGTCTGATTTTGAAAAAATTGCTTCCGCTTCCGGCTCCTTTTCAACACTTTCGCTTCCGAGTTCGCTTTCGTTTCCAACCTCTTTGATCAAAGTGCTTCCGCTTCCACAAAAATTTAACCACTTCCACCGCTTTCGCTTCCACATTCCTGCTTAAAACATAAAGTTTTTCCACGACTGTGAGGTAGCACTTACTTCACGTATCTGCAATCCCATTAGGCTAGTGCTTCATCAGCATCTGAATTCACTCATAGCCTATCCTGGCATCCCACCCTAACCTTTTGGCTTATGGGATTCAAAGTTTTTAGTAGGCATTTACACAGTTATGTACGCCTGATGATAACAAACAAGTTTGAACTATGCTTATAGCGTACAATTATGGTAAATTCCTAATGTGTTGTCGTATATGGTGTCCATGCTTAGTGATGGTAGCGCAATGCGGTTGAGCTAAGTGGAGGGCCAGTGTGATACTGGTCGAGAATCCTCTTTCTGGTGACCTTGTTCGCAGAGTTTGATCAGAGTAATCTGAGAAAAGCGTACGATGCAAGTGCAGAAATTGCCATCGTGTGTGGTTTGAAGGTTCGCGTAGGCTCCCAGGATAGGCTATGTGTGAATTCAGATAATGATGAAGTACTAGCCTAATGGAAAAGCAGATGCGTGAGATAAGTGCTACCTCACAGTCGTGAAAAACTTGAAAATTTCTTTAATCGGTTTCATGTTTTGAAAATCTTCATTGTTGATCCATTCTTCTGCTGGGATATGAAGAAAAAAATGTGCCACAGCAAATGGAAAAAACGTAAATTAGTCTGGTCCAATTAAATTAAGAAGAGAAGCTTTATTTTGTGGTACAGAAAGAAGACATGGCGTGCCATATTCCCCAAATTCAAGTCTTGTTCTTGGGGTAATAGTTGTGTCTTTGTAGTTGAGAATGGACATTCTTATTTCTTTTTTCATTTCAGCTGATACCATTGGTGAAATTAAAGCCAATTCATAGTGACATGTCAATTTAGTCGGCAGCGTGGCTAGTTGGGTAAAGGCGTCTTTTTTACGACAACCCTGATCGCATGATCTGGGTTCATCCCCCATCCTGGTCATGTTGTTGCGCCCTTGGGTAAGACGCTTTACGATGATTACCTCTGCTTGGTGACTTCGAGCAAGCACCAAATTCAGTGGACAAGAATTCCAAGAAATCCACAGGAACATTGGATCACTGGAAACTCTTAAGCAGGTGCGAATTCGTCCAAGCACGAAGTAGTCAAAGCAATGAAAAGTGTGTGGATTGTCCAACAGTTAGTGTCTGGCGCTGTCCGGTGACAGCAGGATAAATATGCGCAACAACGCAGCAACAACAATCTCAAGTGGCCCGTAATCAAATCAAAACTGTGATTACATTTTCAAATCAAATCTTTCATTATATTCGCTGTACAGCTGTAATACGCCAATGCGTGTAACGAGTTGGTGAGGCCCATCTCCGCGTCATTGCGCCTGGGCAACACAGCTCTTTTTGAAGAAATGTCGCAGCGGTGGCGAGCCGTTTGCGACACTGCGTTCGATTTGACCAGCCAGAGATTTGAACCTCAGACCTTCTGCTTTAGAGACGAACGCGTTACCGCTCGACCAACTGGCCGGTTGATTCCAGTTTCGAGATACAAAATAATTAGGCTTGGTGCTTAGTTTTATAATTGTCATGAATTTGATGGTGCGAATTATAGAACAGTTAGTATTAGGCAATTCGGTGCAAATTTCTATTTTTTGATGAGCTGTTTTTAGTAAAATCGGTATAGCAGAGCATAATTATGTACATATTTGTCTATTACGCAGTCTAAATAACTATGCACTACGCTGAAAGGTTGATGATTTAACAAGCTCTAAACTGAAATACATTTAACACTAAAAACTACATCCTCAAATTGAAAAGACTCAACATCAGTAGTTTAGGCCAGGTTTTTTGGCTGGCGTTCAAAAAATATAAAATGCCTAAAAATTCAAAGTCATGGAGCCAGTGGCGTTGCTAGGGGGGGGGTGGCTCGCCCCGGGTGTCACCATTTTGGGGTGACACAATTTTATAATGTGTCTGTGATGAATACTTTTCGTTTCAATTCATTAGGTCTCAATCCACATACGCAGCGAAAACCCAAAAGATTTTCGGCGAAGACTTTTTTTTTGGTCTTCACTTACTTTTGAACCGAAAACTCACTGAGTTTTTGGCGGAGATCTTTTTTTTTGGTCTTCACTAATAGAAGGGTGACATCATGAAGGGTGCGTCACACATACAGGGAGACACCGCGCACTCCCGACCTGGGTGTCACCATCCTTAGCAAAGCCTCTGCACGGAGCTGCCACTGTGATTGTTGAAATGTCACAAAATTTACAGGAATGCTTTTTAGGCCAATACGCAATATCAAAATTATGAACAGCACGATCAGAGCAAAACTAACATTTAGGGGGCAGCTGTCACACCCTAATGCTTACTGTGACATGCTTTGCCTACTAGGGTGCCATAATAAGCCTACTTCATGTCATACTATGCCATACTACGCTTCCTATGACATACTAAGCTGTCGTGTCCACTGTGGCATACTATGCCTATACCGTGCGATAATCAGCATATTATGCCTATTGCGCCATAATAAGCCTACTATATGGCATACTATACCTGTTGTCCCGTAATAAGCCTACTATCGGCCTTTTGTGCCATAATAAGCCAACTATATGCGATACTATGCCTGCTGTGTCGTACTAGCTTGTAGCGCCGTACAGTTGGGCAAGTTAATGCAAAACGTTAGCTTTGTTAACCACTTGTCCGCAAACAAACTTCATATCTCCGTTAAAGTTAATTTGTTATTTTCAGCTTTAATTAACGGAAGTTAATGAAGTCCATTAATTCGTTAATATTTGCGTGTAATTTACATTTCCTTTTATTCACTCACTTCTAGAACACATAATGACACTGTTGAGCAGATTGTGAGGACTAATTTATTGCTATGGTGGTCTTTTTGTATTTTGGACGTTACATTTTACAGTTTAATCTAATTTCAAAATAAAAATAAGTTCAAATGCACTAACGAAGCTGTGATCGGAAAATCTTTGAAAATTGCGAACAGCGATAATTAATAGACCTATGAGGCTGCAGCTTATTATTTGCCACAAAAAAGAGCTCCTTTCTTTGCTTTTTTTTCTATAAAACTCGTGGTAATACGCAACAAGTTTTACCAGAGCAAACTGGTTTGTACCAGTACGATGAATGAATGGTGCAAGATATTAACGATAGAAACCGTAACGGAAGTTACCAAACTTAACGGAAGTTAATTTAGTCTGTTAACATAAAAAAACTTTTTAACGAGTTAATGAAAAAGTTAGCTTCGGTATTAACGGATTAACGATTAACGGACTATTGCTCCACCTATGATGCTTATTAATACTATGATCTGTCACTTTTCGTTTCTGTGATAATTTTTGCATCAAGGAATGATTCATTTTGTCACGTAATTTTCTTATTGGAACAACCGACGCTGGCGTCACGTAAATTTGTTTGTTTTTGCTTGGCCATTTTCAAACTAACGAGTGCAAATTAAGTTTCAGTTTTTTGCTTATAACTTGAGAACGGTTTGGTGTAGCCCCATGAAATTTTGACAGCAGTTTGAGGTTAATGAGTTATATGTTTGTACCAAATTTTGAGGCAATAGATTACGTGACTTAGGTTTTAGGACCCAAAAACCGTCCAAAAAGCTTGGAACAAAAATCGGTCTCATTTAAAAGCGGCTTAAGTGCCGCAAAAAATATTTCACATGATTACATATCTTTAGATCAGGGCGCGAAAAATTACTTGTTTTGCTTTAATTACAATCGCAAATACAATTACAACCTAAAATTTTCAATTACAATTACAATTAATCAAGTTCAAGTAATTGCAATTCAATAACAATTACAATGAAAAGATTCTCAAAACATTGCGACAAATTCAAGTACATACGAAACCTCGAGTTTTGCACTTTCGCTTATGTCAACCCTGTAATTTTGTTTTGTAGTTCAATACCAGACCTATTAAAGCGCCATTTCTCTTTATCCTTGTTTTTCCATAAATCTTAGTTTAACTTTAATTTTTCCAATACATAATTTCGTTTGCAAGCAATTGTCAAGTATGTTGTTGAATTCATATCTCTTTCAGTAACATTATGGTTTTAGCTAAACCATGGGTATCACATCGCAATTATTCGTGCAAAAGAAAATAAGTTTTAACACAATTTAGAATTGTAAAAAAGTAGAAATTGTGCACGTCACAACTTTAAGTTACAACTACTATATAAAACACTATTTTAACTTTTACCAATAATATCGCATATTTAGCATGATCATACAAAATAGAACCATCAGTGTCGCTTTGACTTGCACACAAGGGCAAACAAGCGTTAAAGCAGACAAAATCTTAATATCACAAATAGCATTGAAGTTACAATCATTGGCATAGCCAGGGGAGCAGGGGGCCCGTGTCCCCCCCCCTAGAATCGAAATGCCACTAATGACAAATATGTGATAAAAAAGTCTTGGTTCTTCATTTTCAGTTTCTTTTGCATCTTCGCGTACAACAGTACACGCATGCAACAGTAATTACCAATAATATTGATGACCAGGAGGCGCGGGCCCCTTCAATTCGATTTTGCCAACCGATTGAAATGCATAACCTGGGTGAAATTAAGGGGTTTTTGTCCTGAAAGTTGCTATTTCAGATCCTCATCTACTTTTTTTTTATAAACGTAATGCAATAACCAGGGCCGGATTTACCTTTGGCACAGTGCCAAGGTCCTGCGCTCAGATGGTAAGACTTTTTTTGGTCTTTAACTACATTTGGCTGGAAAATGTAGCAAAAATCCCCTAAGTGCCAGGGGTAAATCCGGCCCGGAAATAACATATGAAGAAGGATAAAACAATGTCGATCAACGTCGAAAATCACAACATCACAGGAATTGCACAGATGAGCATCCGCGACCGGTTTCGTCCTTGCTCAAGGGACTCATCAGGCGGAAGAACAACGAGAAAACCAAATTAAGCAATGCAGCGACGGAGAACTGAACTTGCAAACCGACATCATGCATAGGCATCACGCCAAGCGAGTGTTCCTTGTCAAAAGAACAAAGCTATGGGGACCCCAAGTAGACTGTCAAGAACTGTGATGTTGTGATGTTGTGATTTTCGACGTGCTTGTTGATCGACATTGTTTTATCCTTCTTCATTTGATTTGCTGTGGCTCCCCGCCCGGAGGTGCGATATCTCTGGTACCCTTGTGGTTCCCTTGGTGGTTTTTGTGGAAATAACATAGTTAGTAAGCGTAACCATTTAATGTACCATTTTTCAATAATAATTCATCTCCTTCTCGCCAGGTTTTACGCACAAAGTACTTAAAAAAAAGCTAGGGGGAAATGCTCATTGAACAAAATATTGAATTTGAGTTGAGAGGCCCTGGGCCCCCTGGCCGTACATGTACTCCTACCAGGCCCGGCGCCAGGATAGCGTGACTGGGGGGGCAGAAATAAATTTTGGGGTCACGAGAAGTTTATTTCGGTGTGGATCAAACGAAAAAAGTGAAGACCAAAAAAAAAAGTGTACAGTACAAAAATTTCCACAAATTCTGGTTATCGTCTCAAAATTTTTGCGATTTTTCACGATTTTTTAAGTGAAGACCAAAAAAAAAAGGTCTTCTTCCCAAAAGTTTTATGAAATCTGGTGTGAGTCCACAAAAATGACAAAAATACGGACGGTACACACCAATTTGGGAGTCTTAGGCCTCGATTTGTACTCCAGTAGCCCCCGAGCCTGTTAATTTCTTCGGGGCACAGTCCTCGCTTAGGGGGGCACAATTTTCGTTTGGGGGGGCACAAGCAGTCATTTGAGGGGCACGGCCCCGGAATGCCCCCACTGTGGCGACGGGCCTGACTCCTACAACTGGTTCATTTTATGATAAAACAAAAATATCTTAGGAAAATCTTCGAGTGGATTATTAGATACGGCTAAAATATTGCAGGAGGCAATGTTTGTTACTTCCCCCTATGTGGGCCAAATAAATCACTTACAATTGAAATTCATCAGCCAATTGCAACTTTTTACCGTGTTTTGGTCTTAAATTGCAAGTAAAAGGAGGATTGAACAATTTACTTTTTTCGATTGGCTTTCAAATGTTAAAAGTCTAGTTCTTTCAAATGGCTTTGAACACGAGCGGAATGTGATCCAACGGCATTACAATAGCTTTTTATTTCAAAAAATTACAAAAAATTGCCCAGCAGCTGGGGGTTCCGTAAAGTCAACTGCGGCTAGGGGCTCCCCCAGCCCCCGTCTGTGATACGTTTGAGTTAATTAGCTTACTCAACACGTCTCCCGAGTTACACATTTCCACTTTTTAACTATTAATTTACCTCTATCTTTAACAAAATCCTGGTTGATTGTCAACAACTGGCCACGGCTTTAAATCTTCCGTTCTACGATATCTTTGGCCCACAAAAAGTTCCTCTTTTGAAAATTTTTGATGATGTTATTGCATGTAATTTGTGGTTTGGGCCCTCCCCCAATCAAAAATCCTGGCTACGCCTATGGTTACAAAGATTGCTTAGCACCAGAGGTGGAGTCCTCGAGGACACATTTTGAAGTCCTTGGCCTCGAAGCCTCAAGTCCTCGAAAATTGCCCTGTCCTCGCCTAGAGAACGGCACTATTTTTTGAACTGTTGAAATTTTGTTGAAAAACGCCAGAAACCTCGCGGAAAATTTGCGAAGACCTTTTTTTGTTTTCCTCACGTGGAGATCGCCTGAAAAAAATTTATTGAAGACCTTTTTTGCCTGAAAAAAACTTTTAAAGACCTTTTTTTTTGAGATCGCCTGAAAAACTTTTTTGAAGACTATTTTGTTTTTTTCGGAGAACACTTGCGTCTGTATCCTTGGTCCTTGGCCTTGACCTCGAGAGGGTCTGTCCTTGGCCTTGGCCTCGAAATTTTTTTGTGTCCTTGGACTTGAGCCTTGTGTCTCGACTCCACCTCTGCTTAGCACCGATTAGAGTCACATCTGACATCATAGGCCAATTCTATGCTAGGCTATTTTTTGGCCTAGAGTTAGTGCTAGTTATAATCAGAGTAGGTGCTAAGTTTAAGTCATGAATGTGATTAACTTTATCTCTAAACCTAACTATAATTATCCCTAACCTACTTTGAGGTACGGTTTGTGACTTCAGATGTGATTGCCACCAGTAAAAAATATCGATATCGATTTGCGACTGTAGGAAAATTGATAATGTTCCAACACATTTTGTTATCATCTGTCTTAGTGAATAATAGAGTTATTACAATTCAAAGTAGGCAGAAAATTTTTCAATTACAATTACTATTACAATTATCAACTTTTGAAAATTTTCAATTACAATTACAGCAAAATTGTATAATTATTTGCAATTTTGTCAATTACAATAATAATTTTTCCAAGCCTGCTTTAGACACCCTTTCATCCCTACCAACCCAAGTTTTCCCGCCATCAGGTTTTCTTTTTCTTGTTCCTAAATCTTATACACGCTTCTTCTCCTAAACCACAAAATATCAAAACCTAATTTTTGAGTAAAGTTGTTGAAATGCAAACGCAATTTTGTCTCCCAAAATTTTTTTTGGGCCACTTCCCCCAAAATTCCCCAAATTGGGGCCTTAAAAATGGATTTTTTTAATGGCTCAAGCTAGGGCGCCAGTTCTTTTTGATATTAGCAGATATTTAACAAACAAATATTTTGACATAATTTGGGGGTACCACTTTCCCAGGGAGCCCTCAAATGGACCCACCAAATATCAGTTTTTTAATGGCTCAAGCTAGGGTGCCAGTTTTTTTGTTGATATCACAGAAACTTAACAGACAAATATTTTGACATAGTTTAAGGGTGCCACTCTCCAGGGACCTTCTCAAAATGGACCCCCCATAATTAATTTTTTGAACAGCTTAACTTAGGATGCCAGTGTTTTTTGATATCAGTAGATATTTAACAGACAAATACTTTGGTATAGTTTGGGGATTTTCCCCTTGGGACTTCCCCTAATAAACCCCTCCAAAATCAAGTTTTTGAACGTCTCAAGTTAAGAGGCCATGTTTTTGGTTAACAGTAAATATTTAATGGACAAATATTTTGACATAGTTTGGGGGTACCATCCCACTGGGTCCCCTCAAAAGTCTATTTTTTGAACAGCTAGAGCTAGGACGCTAGTTTTTTTTAATTTGTAGATGTTTGCGTCAGTCATTCAAAGTGGTTGCAATTCAGCAAGCTCTTATCTAGTTTATTGTGCATTTGTTTTTAGCTTGGCATTCTAGCCCTGACGTAATACGTAGTAGTTGCCATTGCAAATAGCCTGTCGAAACGTTGACAAAAAGTTTTCTACCCCACCAGTTGAGCTAATAAACTTGATTTAAGGACCAAATAAGAATCCAAAAAAATTTAAAATATTAACACGTTCAGTCGTGCACCACCGGTGGTACATTTGTAAGTTTTATATATCACGTTAACAGTACAGAAGTGCCGATCTTTATTGAGCATTGGGGTATATAATTTGCAATTTTACCCCAATTTTGCCCTTTTTTCAATATTGGGAGGATGAATCTCGACCACGACTTTTTCAGGTAAGCAAATTACGTGAAGACCAAAACAGGCACCAAAAATGAAAGACTTTCTTTGCCCAAATTCAAGTAAAGACCAAAAAGCTGCTCCAAATACTATTGGGGGGGATGCAGATGTAGACCATAGTCAAATTATTGGGGGAATGCAGTCAATTTGTTGGGGGAATATATCGCCCGCCCCCCTGGGTTTCGGAAACCCTGTAACTGTGTACCACCGGTGGTACACACCTGTAGTTCTAACTAAGTATACGCGTTTTGCAGCATTGACGTGTAGAAGTTTGAAATTAGAGGTTGTTCTTTGTGCACTATACTAAGAGCTGTCGTTGAAAAGTTTCGGATTTTGTTTAATTAAACCGTGGATTTCCAAAACAGTACGAGAACAAATTTGTAAGTTTATTTCAGCTTAAAATCAACTGTTTTTGAGAAGGAAAATTGTATTCAACAGAACGCATGCCATGTATAAGCACTGTAAAAAACGAAAAAGTTAGGCATCACATATACTGTCCAAGAAAAGTAATAAGCATACCGAAGGTTTAGTTTGATGCTAAAGTTTTTAAGAATGTTTTTTGTTGAAACATTTAATGCACATAACCGGATTTCCTTCACAATTTTTCACGAATGTTGAGACTTACTTTGCCTTTTTGCAGTCAGTAGCGAATTCATCTTTTTGAATATTTTTGTAGCAGGACCTGCATCTTTTTCAGTTATTACGAGCTTTTCCTTCATGATTTATGGGCGTGTAGATTCTGCAAAACAAAATTTTTTGTGTCTGCAAGATGCAAGAAACCCAATTTGCAAATACAGCACTTATGGTCCTGGGTGGTGAAACAACATCATTGTTTGTCTGCTCGTCGCTCTAACTTTTTGAATCAGGGTACGAAATGCCTGTGTCCTCAGTTTCAAAGAAGAATGACTCGTATTCATATCAAAAGTCACAAAATATATCTGACTTACTTGAATTATTTTCGGTTTCAGAGCTTGTTCGTTGATATAGCATAGCACTATTCATATTACTGTGTGTTTGTAACAAAAAAATCATTAAATTTTTTAAATAATGACAATACTTAGCAGAGGTCGAGTCCTTGGCCTCGAGGACGTCCTCGAGGACACATTTTGAAGTCCTTGACCTTGGCCTCGAAGGTCAAGTCCTTGGCCTCGAAGCCTCAAGTCCTCGAAAATTGCCCTGTCCTCGGCTCGAGGACAGCACTATTTTTCGTACTGCTGAAATTTTGTTGGAAAACGCCAGAAACCTCGCGGAAGATTTGCGAAGTTTTTTTTGTGTTCCTCATTTGTAGATCGCCTGAAAAATTTTGATGAAGACCTTTTTTTTCTTTTGGTTTTTCTTTTTGGAGATCGCCAATAAAAAACTTTTAAAGACTTTTTTTTTGGAGATCGCCTAAAAAGGAGTTTTGAAGACCTTTTTTTTCGGAGAACACTTGCGCCTGTGTCCTTCGTTCTTGGCCTCAAGCATTCCTGTCCTTGCCTAAAGAGGGTCTGTCCCAGTGTTGGAAGTCGATGCTGTTTAAAAGCAAAGACGAATCGATAGTTCACACAAAAAGCAAAGGCTAAAGTAAAGAAACAAAAAGCAAAGATATCAGAAACAAAAAGCAAAGATTAGTAATAGATGCCGAAATGCGAACAAAAATTTTTATTCTATTTTTCATAAGGATGTACCAAAACTTTTGCCGTATTGACCATTAAATGAAACTTGTGAAGGGAAAAGCTATCATTACCGTAATATAAAGGATAAAAAAATACACTTTTAGGATAATATTATACAGAGCAATCAGCATTACAGAAACGAAACGATGTAAGCGTAGGCAGACTCAACAAGAACAAAAGTAAAGTTTAAAGATTCTACCCATCGATAAAATGTAAGCAAAAAGCATAGAATAGGCAATAATCGATAGAAAAAATTGAAAGCAAAGCATCTGCGATAATCGATAACAGAAAAGCAAAGAATATGGTATCGATTATCGATTACTAATCGATATTTTCAACCCTGGTCTGTCCTCGTAATTGCTGTCTTTGGCCTTGACCTCGGATTTTTTTTGTGTTCTTGGCCTCGAGCCTTGTGTCCTCTGCTCCACCTCTGATATTTAGTAAAAAATTCAAGTACCACTGTCCAGTGTCCATTGGTGGTGCATGACGTCCGAGATACAAATGTTCATTTAATAGACGTCGTATACCGTAGTGGACACTCATGCAAAACACCTATCTTGCTCATAGAGACTACAACTACATGTGCAAGAACATCTCACTCTGTGTTTGGTCAAACTCAGCGTACTACACGCAATTACGTCACAAAGAAATGCGTGTGTGATATGCGAGCGAGCTGAAGGTGTTAATTTTGAGGAAAAGGAGCGCAAAATCCGGGCAGTTTGATTCTAGAGGACGCTAAATCTCTACAAATGGTCCATTACAAACTACGTCATGAAAAATGGTTGCATTTTGAACAATATTGTTCACTTTTAAGTTCATAATTTTTTTGTGAAATGTGCTTTTGTTACGCAATAGTAAAATGAGTGACGAAATATTGTTAAATATTTTCATCAACATCATTGCAAGACGGTAAGGTCTCGGGTAACCGAAGCTGGAATAGCGAAAGTGGACAGATGTAACGAAGCCAGGGAGGGGGCGCGGCGCTCTAGACCCCATTGACCTGTCGACCAAAATCCAGAATCAGTAAAATAGCGCCTTTTAAGCACTTCTGAAATGTTTTTTTTGTAATAGAATGAACTAAAATATGATTTAAACCATTGTTCTTCAACCGGTCTGCTCGATGCACGCTAGGGTGCACTAAAAAGTGTTAGGGATGCACCACTGTAAAAGGGTACACACAGAGATGGGCAAGATCACCACCTGTTGGTGATCTTGAAGATCAAGATCAGATCACCCAAACACAGTGATCTTGAAGATCAAGATCAAGATCGTGATCTTGAAGATCAAGATCGCTTTACTTTTAGTACTTAGAGATAGTCGTGAATCTTGGGGGGAGGGTAAGCTATAAATGTTAAACGCTGTATCAGTATTGACTATCAATGTGCAATGACAGTGCTGATTCCGCTAATAACGTAAGGCATTTGACTCTCACAAACCTTTGTAGTTTTGTAGTTTACTAGTTTAAATAATCACGAAAACTCTTTTAGTTTACTTTAGTTAGTTTTATATAATAATAACCAAATTTAAGAACAAAACCAAATCAAACATATCAAATCTTCATTATACTCAGTTAATACGGAACCTTTTATAGGTGTCGCGAGTTTGTGGTCTTACAAGGCCCATCTCCGCTTCAAAGCGCCACGGGCACACATTTTAACGTCGCAACTGTGGTGGACCATTGGCAACTTGTGTTAGATCTAATTTAATTTATAAGATTTAATTAATTTTTTTAACGAAGCTGATTTGTAACTAATTTCAGGGGTGCCGGGAGCCGAACGTGGGCCCGGGGCCAGCTCGAATATGACGGATTTCCGGTTCTGTGAAGTCCAAAATAGACGGAGAAAATGCCGCAGTTTGGTCCGAAATATGATGTGATCTCAAAACAAAAAAAAAGGTCTTCACCGAAATTCTAACGGTTTTTCCGGTCGAATTTAGGTGATCTTTAAAAAAAAAAACTAAAAAAAGTCTTCGGGCTTCACATGCTGATTTCTCAGTGTCATTTTGATGAGCCCCTCTCAAGCCCATGGGCCCTCTACTGGGACCCTTGAAGCCAACGGCCCCATGATGGCCCCCCTGAAGCCCATGGGCCCCCTAAAGTCCATGGGACCCAAGGTCATTGTCCCCCCTCTCTGCGGCCCTGACTAATTTTTCTCTCAAGTTAACAGGTTAGGTATTGGTACTGCCTTTCTGGTTCGTACCTGTCCTGTCTGTACCGCGGCAAATGCGGATTACTTTCTCCAGTTTAGACTCCATTCCTTCTCGGAGCCATGAAATAGTTTCTGAATATCACACAACCTGGCCTCGGCGATGCTTACCCTAAACGACACAGAAAAATGAAAGTGATCTTGATCTTCAAGATCAAGATCACTCAAAAAATGTGATCTTGAAGATCAAGATCAGATCATTAAAGAAATGTGATCTTGAAGAGCAAGATTAGATCACGATCTTGATCTTCAAGATCACGATCTGATTTTGAAGATCAAGATCGTGCCCATCTCTGGGTACACAATGGTGCATCACAAGCTTACCGACTATATACCAGAGGTGGAGTCGAGGACACAAGGCTCGAGGCCAAGGCCAAGGACACAGCCGCAAGTGTTCTCCAAAAAAAAGGTCTTCAAAAAAGTTTTCAGGCAATCTCCAACTTTTTGGCGTAGTCAGAATTTTTGATTAGGGGGCCCCAAACACAAATCGCATGCAATGACGTCATCAAAAATTTTCAAACGAGGAACTTTTCGTGAGACAAAGATATCGTAGGATGGAAGACAGGGGCGTCGCCAGCTTCGCGAGATCGGGGGGGGAGGTGCGAAATTAAAATCGGGGGGCAAAGGTTTTCGCCGATTTTCGAAGGCTTTTTCTGGCCGAAATTTTAACGTTTTTTTTTCCGGCCAAAAGCAGGTGATCTCCAAAAAATAAAAAAAGGTCTTCGCCGAAATCCGAAGGCTTTTTTTGACGGAGATCACAAATTTCAACGTTTTTTCCGGCCAAAAAAAGCATCTTCTTCCTCCCAAAAAAAATACCGTGGGGGGCAAGAAATAAATCGGGGGGGGGGGGGGGGCAAAAACGAAAATCGGGGAGGCATTGCCCCCCTGTCCCCCCGCTGGCGACGCGCATGATGGTAGATCTGAAATCGTTGCTATCGGCACTTAACCACGATTTAGCAATGAGAGAGAAGTCAAACTAATCGTTGAAAAGTGCAAATATTTAACTTTGGAGACGTGTTGAGAAAGCTTGTGTAACTCAAGCGTACCACAGAAGGGGGTCTGCCGCCGGAGGCTTTGGGGGTCTGGGGGCAAAGCCCCCAGCCGCTGGGCGATTTTTTGTAATTTTTTGGAAAAAAAAGCTATTTCAATGCCATTGTATCACATTTCGCACGCTTTCAGAGCCATTTGAAAGCATAGGCGCAGCCAGGGGGGGGGGGGGGGGGGCCGGCCCCCCCCAATCAAAATATCACTAACGACAAAAAGTTATGACAACATAGCCTGGCGATGTTTAGTTGCAGTATTTTTCAGTAATTATGCACATAACAGTATTTAACAATAATATTAATGACAACAAGTGAGTCCCGGAGCCCCCAATTAACAACCAGGGAACTCTTACTAACAACTAGGGGGCCCTGAAATCCTTAACCGACAACTAGGGGTCCGGAACCCCTAACTGAAAACGAGGAGGCCTATAACTGACAACCAAGGGGCCCCAGGGCTTCTAACTAACAACCAAGGGACCCTTAACCATCAACCAGGGGGCCCTTTAACTGACAACCAGGGGGGCCCAGGCCCCTAACCGACAACCAGGGGGCCCCTAAACGACAACCAGGGGGCTCCAGGGCGCCTAACCAACAACCAGGGGGCTCCGGAGTGCCTAACTGACAACCAGTGTATCCGGGGCCCCTAATTAACAACCAACGGACCCTAACCATCAACCAGGGGGCCCCTTAACTGAAAATCAGGGGGCCCCAGGGCCCCTAACCAACAACCAGGGGGCCCCGGAGTGCCTAACTGACTACCAGAGAGCCCGGGGCCCCTAACTCACAACCAGGGAGCCCCAGGGCCCTAACTAACAACCAGGGGGCCCCTAACCAACAAGCAGGGGGCCAGGGGCCCCCTAACCGACAACGAGGGGCCCCGGGGCCCTCCTAATTGACGACCAGGGGGGCCCAGGGCCCCTAACCAACAACCAGGGGGGCCCAAAGTCCCTAACTGACGACTAGGTGGCCCCGGGGCCCCTAACTCACGACCAGGGAGCCCCAGGGCCCCTAATTAAAAACCAGGGGGCCTGGGCTCCTAACCAACAAGCAAGGGGCAACGGGGCCTCTAACTGGCAACCAGGGAGCCCAAGGGCCCCTGACTGACGACCAAGGTTTCCGGGCCAGGGGCCCCTTAATGCAAATTTTTAACAATTTATATGCAAAACCTGCGAGAAATCTAAGAGTTTTGACCTAAAAGTTGCCACCCCAGGTCCTCGTTTAACGTTATTATAAACTCAATTATTTACTGCCAAAGTATTGCAGGAGGCAATGTTCGTTGCTTCCCCCTATAGACCAAATCACTTACAATTAAAATTTTACACCATAATGCAATATTCTAAGCGTGTTTTGGGATTTAATTGCAAAAGGTGGATTAAACAACTAAATTTTTTCGATTGGCTTTGAAATGTTAAAAATCTAGTTCTTTGAAATGGCTCTGAACTTGTGCGAAATGTGATCCAATGGGATTTAAATTGCTTTTTTTTCCAAAAACTTACAAAAATCGCCCAGCGGCTGGGGGCTTTGCCCCCAGACCCCCATTGCCACCGGCGGCTGGGGGCTCTGCCCCCAGACCCCCGTCTGTGATACGTTTGAGTACACTAGCTTACTCAACACGTCTTCCAAGTTAGACTTTTACACTTTTTAACAATTAGTTTTTGCCCTCTCCTTTTACCAAAATCCTGGCAAAGTGCCATCAGGCTACGGCTTCAGATCTTCCATTCTACGATATCTTTGCCCCACAAAAAATTACTTTTTCGAAAATTTTTGATGACGTCATTGCGTGTGATTTGTGGTTTGAGTCCCCCCCCAATCAAAAATCCTGGCTACGCTTATGTTTGAAAGCACTGGATTTTTGAAATTTGAAAGCCAATTGAAAAAAATAAATAATTGTCTAATGCTCCTTTTACTTGCAATTTAAGTCCAAAACACGTTTAACATCTAGCATTCTTGAGTTAAATTTTAATTGTAAGTGATTTGGTCCTGGTAGGGAGAAGTAAAGTGCTTTGTCTCTGGCTACATTTTAGCAGTAAATAATTATCCACTCGAAGATTTTCCTGAGAGATTTTTTTTTGTCAAGAAAATAATCGTTTATAAAAGTTATGTTCGGCCAGGAGGCCCAGGCCCCTCAATTAAAGTCAATGATTTGTTCAATCAGCATTTTCCATGGCTAATTTGTTTAAAGTATTTCGTGCGTAAAAACTGAATTGTTCGAGGTGAATTACTGAATTGTTACTGAAAAATGGTACAATAGATGGTTACACCAATTAACCATGTTATTGCCGGGCCAGATTTACATCGCCCTGGGCCCCTGGCACTTTGGGAATTTTTGCAAGATCTTTCTGACAAATATAGGCAAGACCAAACGAAAGTCTTACGATTTTAGGGCCGGGCCCCCAGCTGGTACTGCGCCATATTATGGTAAATCCGGCCCTGATTAATGCATTGCGTTCATAAAAATGCTACATGAGGGTCTGAGATAGCAACTTTTAGGAGAAAAACTCTCCATTTCTTTCGGGTTATACGTTTAAATTGGCTGGAAAAATTGAATTGAAGGTGGCCAGGGGCCCCTGGTCATCCATATTGTTGTTAATTACTGTTGCAAGCAAAAAAATGCTAAAAAGAAACTGAAACTGAAGAAACAGTAGGCTTTTTTGGCCCATTTTTGTCATTGGTGAAATTTCATTTGAGGGGTGGGTTCCCTTGTCCCCCCTCTCCCCCTTTGGCTACGCCTATGCTCCAATTGAGGAAAACAAAAAAAGGTCTTCGCAAATTTTCCGCAAGGTTTCTGGCGTTTTCCAACAAAATTTCAACGATACAAAAAATAGTGCTGTCCTCGGCTGGATTTGAGGCTTCGAGGCCAAGGCCAAGGACTTCAAAATGTGTCCTCGAGAACGTCCTCGAGGCCAAGGAGGTCCTCGAGGACTCCACCTCTGCTACATACGCAGACCCTTTAAAAAAATTGTGAGTAAAAATGAATCAAGATTAGACAAACCGACAGTAACCATAGGTTTAAAACTAGATTAACGCATTTTGTTGCAGTCATAGGCGTAGCCAGGATTTTTGATTGGAAGGGGCCCAAACCACAAATCACACGCAATGACGTCATCAAAAATTTTCGAAAAAGTAATTTTTTGTGGGGCAAAGATATCGTAGAATGGAAGATCTGAAGCCGTAGCCGATGGCACTTTGCCAGGATTTTGGTAAAAGGAGAGGGCAAAAACTAATTGTTAAAAAGTGTAAAAGTCTAACTTGGAAGACGTGTTGAGTAAGCTAGTGTACTCAAACGTATCACAGACGGGGGTCTGGGGGCAGAGCCCCCAGCCGCCGGTGGCTATGGGGGTCTGGGGGCAAAGCCCCCAGCCGCTGGGCGATTTTTGTAAGTTTTTGGAAAAAAAAGCAATTTAAATCCCATTGGATCACATTTCGCACAAGTTCAGAGCCATTTCAAAGAACTAGATTTTTAACATTTCAAAGCCAATCGAAAAAATTTAGTTGTTTAATCCACCTTTTGCAATTAAATCCCAAAACACGCTTAGAATATTGCATTATGGTGTAAAATTTTAATTGTAAGTGATTTGGTCTATAGGGGGAAGCAACGAACATTGCCTCCTGCAATACTTTGGCAGTAAATAATTGAGTTTATAATAACGTTAAACGAGGACCTGGGGTGGCAACTTTTAGGTCAAAACTCTTAGATTTCTCGCAGGTTTTGCATATAAATTGTTAAAAATTTGCATTAAGGGGCCCCTGGCCCGGAAACCTTGGTCGTCAGTCAGGGGCCCTTGGGCTCCCTGGTTGCCAGTTAGAGGCCCCGTTGCCCCTTGCTTGTTGGTTAGGAGCCCAGGCCCCCTGGTTTTTAATTAGGGGCCCTGGGGCTCCCTGGTCGTGAGTTAGGGGCCCCGGGGCCACCTGGTCGTCAGTTAGGGACTTTGGGCCCCCCTGGTTGTTGGTTAGGGGCCCTGGGCCCCCCTGGTCGTCAATTAGGAGGGCCCCGGGGCCCCTCGTTGTCGGTTAGGGGGCCCCTGGCCCCCTGCTTGTTGGTTAGGGGCCCCCTGGTTGTTAGTTAGGGCCCTGGGGCTCCCTGGTTGTGAGTTAGGGGCCCCGGGCTCTCTGGTAGTCAGTTAGGCACTCCGGGGCCCCCTGGTTGTTGGTTAGGCGCCCTGGGGCCCCCTGGTTGTTGTTTAGGGGCCCCCTGGTTGATGGTTAGGGTCCGTTGGTTGTTAGTTAGGGGCCCTGGAACCCCTGGTCGTCAGTTATGGGCCCCCTGGTTTTCAGTTAGGGGTCCCGGACCCCCTGGTTGTTGGTTAAGGATTTCAGGGCCGCCTAGTTGTTAGTAAGAGTTCCCTGGTTGTTAGTTGGGGGCCCCGGGACTCACATGTTGTCATTAATATTATTGTTAATTGCTGTTATGTGCGTAATTACTGAAAAAAAAACAAACTGCAACTAAACATCGCCAGGCTATGTTGTCATAACTTTTTGTCGATAGTGGTATTTTGATTGGGGGGGCCCGGGCCCCCTGGGCCCCCCTGGTTACGCCTATGGTTGCAGTAAGGTAATTATTAAGCACCAGACTCTTTTCTCCTATTTACTTTGGGTAGTTGTGTATTTCTGATTCATGCACTTGCATTGCCTATTAAAAGAAGTCACATGTCACATAACAGCGAGAAAATTAGAAGGACAACTTTTGCTAGTCGGAGTCGCTTTGTTTACATAACACGCAAAACGCAAATGTTGCTCTTCTAATTTTCTTGCTGTTAGGTGCAGGGGTGCCGAAACCCGGGGGGATGGGGGATATATCCCCCCAATAATTTGACTGTATCCCCCCCCAATAATTTGAGTATGGTCTACATCTGCATCCCCTCCAATAATTTGACTCTTGTGGTGTGCATCTGAGCGCAGGTCTCCACCTGAATTCGGGGAAAAAAGTTTTCCATTCAGTAGCGTAGCCAGGCCAGGGCGTGGGGTTCAGCAGCGTAGCCAAAAGCATAGCAAAAAAGGCAATTTTTGTGCTCATTCAAAAACCTTCAAGTACAACATATTTACGCGAAATTGGTTTTTGTTGTTTGTGTGATAAGAATAAGAAGTGTAGTAAGAAGTATGTGTGATAAGAAGAAAGTTGCTGTTTATTTAAATAGAAACTTTGTAAGAAATGTGGAAGCGTGGTAAAGAACTTCAAGAGCCCAGATGAAATACTGAGTGATAATGTGGAAACTGTATGCAAGTTCTCTTATCAAGGTGACAGATGAATGCAAGTAGTGGGTGCGAAACAGGGGTAACAGCTAAAACAAGAATTGGTTGGATGAAATTTAGGAAATGCAGTGAAATACTCAAAGGCAAAAGGTTATCGTTAAAAATGAAAGGGAAGGTTTTCAAAAGTTGTGTAAGAGCAGCTTTGTTTTATGGAAGTGAAGCATGATGCTTGAGAGAAAAAGAGATGGCAATTGTGAGAAGAACAAAAAGAGCAATGTGTCTGTGAACAAAAGAGAGACAAAAAGAGCTTTAGGCCCACTTCTATTTTCACTTTACGTTAATGACCTTCCCAATGCGTCAAATCTAAAAACCACATTGTTTGCGGATGATACAAATTTACATATCTCTCACAAGAATATCAATATTCTTCAAGAAAAGGTATCGGAAGAAATAAAAAAAATTGACCAGTGGATGAAACTAAACAAATTGACGATCAACTATCAGAAAAGCTGCTATATGCTGATTCGGAAAAAAAGTATCAAAACAACAAATTTCCAATTAAATATAGATCATCATCCTATTGAATTAAAAAATAGTATTAGGTATCTAGGTGTTCAATTAGACAAAGAATTAACGTGGAAGACTCACATTGATAATTTAGTAAAAAAACTTTCTAAAGTATGTGGAATGATTTATAAATTAAGATACTATGTTCCCTTATCAACATTACGAATAGTTTATTACAGTATGTTCCACTCACATGTGCAATATTCGATATTAAACTGAGGAAGAGCGGCCAAAAGTAACTATCACAAACTTTTCATTTTGCAAAACAAAATTTTGAGAGCTTGTCTTTTCTGTCCACGTAGATATGACACAAATTTATTATATACCAGATTTAGAGTTTTAAAACTTGAAGATATGATTAAAATGGAATTTGCTAAATTTATTTTTAAATACAGTAACGATATGCTACCTAAATCATTCGATAACTATTTCACCAAAATTGAAAATGTACATTATCACAATACACGACAAAAATATCGAAATGAGTATTTTCAACCTTCTGCTGAGACCGAAGCAGGGAAAAAAACCCTGCAATATATTGGCATAAACATATGGAAAACTATTCCAGAGGACTTTCGACATTGCTCGTTTACAAAATTTAAAAAATATTGCAAAAATTATTTTTTAGACAAATATTCTTGAACATGCTTTAGGTATAAAAAGTATTGTTGTTTTGAACAATAGATGTTTTTCCTTTGCTTTTAATTTCGTAAACTTACTACTAGTGAAACGAGTAGAACATGATTAATGGATTATTTATTCTTCTTTTTCCTTTCGTATGTTCCATTTTTTTTTTTTTTTTTTCGGACAATATATGCAGTAAAACAATAAATCAACACCCCACGTTGCTACCTTTTATGCATTGCCTTTAAGGCATCGATAATTTAAAACTGGTCAAATTTATGTTTCGTAATGATAACTTTTTTTTTATAGAACTCTCCGCTGTAACATGTTGCAATAGCGCTATTATTAAGACCTGTTGTAAGATAAACGTTTTTATTGTAAGATAAACATTTTTATTGTTAGATATTGGCTTCAGCTATTGATTTGTATTTGCAGTTCTGAGTTGTAAGCTGTTTTTGCAGTCTCGAGCTGTAAGCTATTGTGCTGTGTAATTCTGATTGCGGATGTTCATTGTTTAATGCCCAATTTTGTATTTTTACGAGGATTTTATTGCCAGTAGTAGTTGCCCATAACCGGCCTTTGATTTGTATTGCTATTATGGAAAACCAAATTTATTTGGATGTACGTTCTGAGATTGGGTTTGTTTGTCTTGGGTCTGATTGGCTGTAGCTATGGTTTTAGAGTAGCAGCCCGGTTGTAGCTCTATTTGCTGCTGTAAAGGCTATGGCGGCAGCCGGTTAGGGTCGGGATGAATGAATTTGATTTTGGAGCATGTATTAGCAACCGAGCATTGTTATAAAACTTAACGTTTCAACTTTATATCTTCTGTGTGCTTCCCTTTGCCTAACTGAGGTGGTTGTTGTAAATGTAAAGTGTCTCTTCCAAGAACTAGGTTTAGCTCTGGGTGTGCATTGTGCGGGTTGTTCTACCGCAAACTTTTCTATTGTTTTAGACTACCGGTAGTACAACTATCTGTCAGTGCTTGTTGACACAACCCATGCATCCCATGCTCCCAACAACTAAAAATTGATTTAACAGTTAAATATCTGAAGCTGGTGATAGTGTTGCCTAATAAAAAACTTTCTCTCATTGGTAGCAATTGGTGTTGAGAGCCGAATCGAGTCCTCAACGCCAAGGACCAGTAAAAAATGTAACTGAAGAGGCGACCTCGCGTTCGTCAAATTGAATAAGATTGAGTGGTAGATGATACGTAGTCGGCCGAAGGTGGGGGCCGGTTTTTTGTGGGATTAATTTATTTATGGTGGTTTTGGTTTCGGGGCGTCGTCGGCTATCGTGTCTTATTCAAGTAGACTATCATATCTATTTGAGTTAGATATAATGGATGGCGATGGTTTGGGGTCGGTTTTGTCGTGGGTGGGTTGATTTTGCATTGGGTTGGCTTTTGTTTTGGCTGGCTGAGCGTTATTTGCCATTCAATCTTATTCTCTCATTGGTGTAACAAAAAATTTGCAGTTTTATTGTTATTAGTGCTAACATTTTTCTATTTATGTATATTTTCATTTTTTACAACTTTTCTCCTTAAATTGCTTGTAGTTTTAAAGTGTATCTTTCATAATAATCGGTAGATTATAATAATTTTTTTTTTTTGCATACCACTGAGCACTACACACATTCCAGAAATAAATTTTTGGCGTCTAAGATTTTTTTTTTTTTTAAAAAGTACTGTACCCCAAACAAGTCTTATTAATTTTGAATTTACAACTTCAAGTCGGCAGCACTGTCTAATGTTTTTTTTGTTTTTTTTGTTTTTGTTTCCTTTATGTGTTGTGTCATTTATTTTCATTTTTTCAAATTAAGTTTACCGCCATAAGTGTAGAAGTATAGCCATAAAGGTGCAGTTGACCTAGGTGACCTGGTGGTCTTTTCGCTGTGTCCTTCCTGCGTATGGTTAAATAAACTTGAAACTTGTGTGTTGTGTGAAGCAGAGGTGGAGTCCTCGAGGACGTCCTTGGCCTCGAGGACGTCCTCGAGGACAGATTTTGAAGTCCTTGGCCTTGGCCTCGAAGGTCAAGTCCTTGGCCTTGGCCTTGGCCTCGAGGCCTCAAGTCCTCGAAAATTGGCCTGTCCTCGGCTCGAGGACAGCACTATTTTTTGGAAAGTTAAAATTTTGTGGAGCGGTTGAAAAATTTTTTGGAAAGGGTTTTTTCGTGGAGATCGCTTGAAAAATTTTTGTGAAGACCTTTTTTTTTTTTTTTTTTTTTTTTTTTTGGAGATCGCCTGAAAAATTTTTGTGAAGACCTTTTTTTTTTTTTTTTTTTTGGAGAGCACTTGCGCTTTGTGTCCTTGGTCCTTGGCCTTGGCCTCGAGCATTCCTGTCCTTGGCCTCGAGAGTGTCTGTCCTCGGAAAGGCTGTCCTTGGCCTTGGCCTCGGATTTTTTTTGTGTCCTTGGCCTTGGCCTTGGCCTCGAGCCTTGTGTCCTCGACTCCACCTCTGGTGTGAAGCTATCAGATTGAAGAAACAGCGAGGAGTTGATGGACACGTTGGGCAAAAAGGAGTCTTTAGATAGGATGGCTAAATCAAGTAGTATGAGGTGGTACAGTACAGTCATGTTTTGAGGAAAGAAAATGAAAATGTAATAGGGTTTTTCCATTATGTTTCAACGAATGCCAAATACCCTAGGCTGGAAAATTTATATAGAATGCTTATATATATATTTATATAGAATGCTTATATATATATTTATATAGAATGCTTATACATCTACGTAGGATGGCACAAGCTATATACGAGGTAAGGCTAAAAAGAAACGGGACTGAGGTCACAGATTGCGCAACACGATTAACCATCAGTAATCAACACTTTTACAGTGTGGCGTAACATGTGTTCTTTGTTTAACAGCTGTTTTGACACAATATCGCAATTATTTTTGCTTTTTAGGAGCCATAGGTGAATGTGATTGATTACTTGTTGAAAAAAATTGCTGTGCGAGATCTGATCGAATTTTTAGGCCATATGGAGTTCAATTGCAGAAAGACGATTGAGCAAAGAATTAACATTAAATTTTGTGTCAAACTTGGAAAAACGGCGACTGAGACTTTGAAGATGTTGCGTGATGTTTATGGAGATTCTTCCATGTCCAGAACAAGAGTTTTTGAATGGCACAAGCGATTTGTGGAAGGCAGGGAGGATGTGGAGGATGATCCGAAGTCAGGGAGGCCTTGCACTTCCACAACTGATACCAACATCGAAAAGGTTCGGCAGTTGGTTCGCAGTGACCGTCGCTTAACAATTCGCGTCATTGCCAATGAAGTTGGGATGGACAAAGAAACGGTCCGCACCATTTTGGTTGACACTTTGGGCATGCGAAAGGTGTGTGCCAAAATGGTGCCAAGGCTCTTGACTGAGGAGCAGAAAGCTCAACGATTGAATGCATGCCGAGACATCCTTCAGCAGATGGAAGCAGACGAAAAACTCTTAGAAAACGTCATCACAGGAGACGAGTCATGGGTCTTTCAATATGATCCGGAAACAAAACGACAGAGTCGTCAGTGGAAAAGTGCGTCCTCACCCAGACCAAAAAAAGCCCGCATGCAACGTTCACAAGTGAAAGTGATGCTGATCACCTTCTTTGACCATCAGGGAATGGTGCATCATGAGTTTGTTCCTAAAGGGCAAACAGTTAACCAACACTTTTACAAGGAAGTTCTGACTCGTCTTGTCAACAAAATTCGTCAAAAACGAAGAGCTTCCTGGGCAGGAAAAACTTGGATCTTGCATCACGACAATGCTCCTGCCCACACAGCCCTCAGCGTCAAACAGTTCTTGGTCTCGAAAGAAATCACCACGTTACATCATCCACCTTATTCGCCGGACTTAGCCCCTTGCGATTTCTTTCTTTTTCCAAAGCTGAAAGGGATTCTCAAGGGGACACGCTTCCAAGGAGTCGAGGATATCAAGACTAGCATGACGAGACACCTCAAAACCATCACAAAAGAACAATTTTCACAGTGCTACAAAGCGTGGTCAAAAAGAATGGAAAAGTGCATCAAAGCCAATGGGGAATATTTCGAAGGGGACAAGTAGAGATGGCTTAAGACTTGTATGTGTTAGACAATGTGGACATTGCATGATATGCATCTAAATAAACTTCTAAATTCAAAAGTCCCGTTTCTTTTTAGCCACACCTCGTATACATAAAGAAAAAGGAAGTGGCTAGTATTATGTTACGTAACTAACGCCCATGAAAAGAATGGGAGAGCATAGAGTGAGTGATCATTTACTGTTTTTTTGTTTTGTAAATTATTGTTGCGGTTTGGGTTAGATTTAGGGTTGGGGTTAGGGCTAGCATAGCAATTTTCTTATTCTTAGGTAACATAACAACAGCCTCTGCCAAAAAAAATTTTTGAAATTGGATTGTCTGTTAATGAGATAGGCCTAACAAAAATCACCACGAGATATCATACGAGAGTATGTAAAAATCAATTTTTAGGCCCTTACTTATGGCAGAAAGTTGGTTTTTGTGTCAAATTATGTGTTTTTGGGGATGGGGAATCTAAATTTAGGGTTGTTTAATGGCAGTGGCTATTTTGCCTCTAGAGGCAAAATAGCCCCATGTTATTTTGCCATTTGGAGGCAAAATAGTCCTAATGGCTATTTTGCCGCAAGTGCCAAACTAGCCCCTAATCCTAACCCAAACCCAATCTCTAACCCTAATCCTAACCCTAATCCCAACCCTAGCCCTAACCCTAACCCAAACCCTAACCCAAACAGAGGAAAAACACTATTTTGCCTCGAGAGGCAAAATAGCCTCCTAATTTGCCTCTTAATTTGCCTCTAGAGGCAAAATAGCCACTTCCTTGTTTAATTGTAATTGTAAATGTAATTACATTTTATTCACCAAGTTGCCTTGGCCAGGAGACAGCGAAGGGACCTTTCGGTGTTCGAGTCAAGCTGCCACCTGCCCACCTGTCTACCACACACAGCAGAGGCTTCCACTGTCCCTTTAATTGCTGAACGTCAAGTAGGGAAGCTGTGAATACTAATTTTTATAGTCTTTGGTTTGACCCGACCGGAAATTGCACCTGAGTCTACTGCTTCAGTAGCAGACGCTCTATCCACTCGACCACTGATCGGTTTATCCACTCGACCACTGATCGGTTAAATTAAGGCTAATTTTCCTATAAAATTGTGTTTTGATTGTTTGTTTTAGTTTTTTTTTTGGTAAGTTGGGGTCAAAAATAGAGGATGAAGGATTGAATAAAATTTTTAAATGAATATATTTTTGGGTAGTACGGTATAATTCATAAAAGTTGTTCTTTCTTTTTGATAAAGAATTTACGATGAGAATTGATCAGCAATGTGTGTAAACAGAACAATTTGTTTTGCTGTTGGCAATATTTCACAACCTGATAACCAAGATAATGTTTTGTTTTGACTACCAATACATAGTTGTTTTGCAGCTACCAAGATAATGCAACAAAAACAGCACATAAAAATTTCTTCATTTAAGTGAAACGAAAGTATGGATGCATAAAGAGACGAATTTTGAGTACTTTAGTTATTATACAATGCAGCTGAGCAAATAACAATACAGTTGCATGTAACGTGTACGGTAATGAACATAAGTAGATGTTTTGGCCACAAATTATACATACCATTATGTTGGTCTTGCTGACCAATATAATGAATGCTAGTAAATCACAAGATTGGTGTCATTGTTGCAACAGTGTTTAAAACATTTTTTTACAAAATATGAATTTAATCATTGCAAACGCTTTATACAGGGTATTTCAAAAGTAACATACCAATATACTGGTATTACTTCAATAATATACAGGTACCGGTATGTTTTTTTGGGAACACCCTGTGTACCGTACCTTTGAACTAATTGAGCTCAAAAATATCATTCTGAGCAGATGTGGTGATGCAATTGCAAATGGTAAAATATTATACACGTGGATTCATCTCCAAATCACTGCTACTGTATGTCATTTGAAAGAATAAGAAACTAGCATTGCAAATTTATTTATAGCACAATTGCGATTTCACTTGGAATAAAGTCAAATAACCAGCCAGTTGGCCGAGAGGTAACGTGTTCGTCTCTGAAGCGGGTGGTCATATCTTGGGCCAGTCAAATCAGACAGTGTTTCAAACAGCTTGCTAATGCTGTGACATTTCTCTGAAAGGAACAGTGTTACTTCGGCACAATGATGCGAAGATAGGCTCCGCAAACTCATTACATGCTTCAGCATAATACAACAAGTACCGGTATAAAGAAAAATTTGATTTTGATTTGATAAAGTTAAATGACAATTGAAATCACATGCACAAAAGAATATCAAGGTCCTGGAGAAAACAGCACAACTAAGCACACTTAGAATTACTTAATACATGAGTATTGACTTAAGTGAGTAGGCTAAGCAATTTAGATGTGTGATGATAGGAAGGGGCTTGGCGAATGTTCATTCGCGCAGACATTTAGAAATAAAGCCTAAAAAAATTAACTCTAACCTGAACCCTAATCCTAGCCCTTACCAAAAGCCTAACCTGTACCCTAACCCAAACCTACAAGTGTAATAATCAAAATAAAAATTTCCAAAACGAGTGATGTCACTGTCCAAATCTTCGTTTATTTAAGGAAGTGTCTGCTGCACCGTCTCGGTTTCCGACATCAAATCGCTGCTGCACCGGATTGCGTTTTTTACATTGATTTTAGTGGTTGGTGCTCTTGACTGCAGTGCAGAGGGTTGGGGTATCGATGCCCGTCAGACACGCTCTTTAAGACTAGCGTTAGAGAGCTACATCGCTTCATATTCCTTTTTTTTTCTAAAATCTTATTATTAGAGTTAAAGTTCGGGCAGCGATGCCAGCCTGAGAGGTAGTAAATTGAACAGCAAAAGAAAACGACTGCCGCCGCTGGTGCAGCAGCGATGAGATGTTGGAAATTGGGCCGGTGCAGCAGACACTGCCTTTATTTAATCGCGCGTGTTTCATTCGCCAAGTCACTTCGTTGATAATATGGTATTTTTAAATAATTTCTTTGTTGTAACCTACATCTTTTTCATAATGAGCTCAATTAAAAAAGTTAATCCTTATAACATTGAGATTCAAACTTTAATTGTCCTTATTTATTAAATCAATACTATTAACACTCTAGGTTTATTAATTTTTTTCAGTTATTTGATGATTGTTGCCTAAGGTTTAGTAAATGGTCAAAAATTTGAAGATTTTGCTCTTAAATAATGCATGCAAAATTGGTGGGAATGATCAAAATAACTTTGATTAATTTTAGTTAGCACTTTATATAATTTAATTTGCCCAAACACTCACTAATTGATTTCATTTGGTGAAATATAATCAAAAAAAATCATTCGTGGCAACTAACTCATAATAAAGCACTGAAGAGAATGATCTCTGATTTTTGCTCAATATGGTAAATTTCTTGATTCTGATACATAGACTTGCCACATTTTTGTTGTATAATTATGAAACAACTGTAATTGTTTTAAAACAATTAATATTTGTATTCATACTGAGCAAGCAATAAATTCAAAAATTGAAAAAACAAAGTAGGAATTTTTGGAAGCTTGTTTCAAAAAATACAGCATACCGGTAGGCAGTGTTCCCACTAAGCCGATTTTTTTCAGCGAATCGGCGACTTGTTGGAGCAAGGGCAAATAATTTTTGGCAATATAGTAAACATAGCTTTAGAAAATGACAAATTTGTGAAAATATGACATTTAGAATACTTTAGTAGTGGATTGGCACAAAATTTAGGGCACATAAATGTCTTTCTAAAGCTTTGGGCACAATTGTTTAAAGAAAATTTGGGCACTCGCCGATTAGCCATAAAGTTAGAGGGAACACAGCTGGTAGGCATAGGTGGGCACAAGTCCGGTAATCGTTAATCCGTTATTAACGAAGCTAACTTTTTCATTAACTCGTTAATTCGTTAAAAAGTTTCTTCATGTTAACGGACTAAATTAACTTCCATTAAGTCCTGTTAACGGACTAAAGTAAGTTCCGTTAAGTTCTGTTAACTTCCGTTAAGGTTTTTATCGTTAATATCTTGCGCCATTCATTCATCGGACCGGTACAAACCAGTTTGCGCTGGTAACACCTGTTCGTATTAGCACGAGTTTTATAGAAGAAAGTGAAGAAAGTAGCTCTTTTTTGTGGCAAATAATAAGCTGCAGCCTCATAGGTCCATTAATTATCGCTGCTCACAATTTCCAAAGATTTTCTGATCGCTGCTTCGTTGTACATTTGAATTTATTTTCATCTTGAAATTAGATTAGACTGTAAAATGTAACTTCCAAAAGACAAAAAGACCATAGCAATGAATATTTCCTTACAATCAGCTCAACAGCGTCAATACGTGTTCTAGAAGCTAGTGAATAAAAAGAAATGTAACTTACACGGAAAATGTTAACGGATTAACGGACTTGATTAACTTTTGTTAATTAAGGCTGAAAATAACGGATTAACGTTATCGGAGGTGTGAAGTCTGTTAACGGACTAGTGGTTAACGAACCTAATGTTTTGCGTTAACTTGCCCACCTATGCCGGTAGGTCATTAAGACTACAATTGTCATGAAAAAACGAAAAAGCAATAAAAAATGTTAATTGTCAAGACTTTAGGGCATTTTTTTATTTTGTGCAATCCTTAATTCCCATTATTGGGCCTCAACTTGGTACCCAAAAATTAAAAAAAAAAACTTCAAATAACAGATTTTTATAAAAATAACCAGAAATTCTGATTCTTTGCCCTCAAAAATAATGTTTTTAGACACAAAAACCAAGTTGATATCTTTAGTAAACCTCGTAAAATCTAAATTAAAAATTTTTGATACACATCTGCCATCTAGTGGTGACTTTCAACACCTGTGTTCCCTCTTACTTTATGGCTAATCGGCAAGTGCCCAAATTTTCTTTAAACAATTGTGCCCAAAGCTCCTAAAAAGACGTTTATGTGCCCTAAATTTCACACCAATCCAGTATTTAAGTATACTAAATGTCATATTTCCACAAATTTGTCGAATTTTCTGAAGCTATGTTTGCTATATTGCCGAAAATTATTTGCCCTTACTCCAACAAATCGCCGATTCGCTGAAAAAAATCGGCTTAGTGGGAACACTGTTCAACACCTTAGCAAGCACTGGGCCGATTAAAAAAAATTTTTGCAGGTTGATCAGTATGCCAGCCTCTATCTAAAAAATAGTTAATTGACTCTTTTCTAGAGGTTTGGTATAAAAATGCACAATTTTTTTTTGGAATATGATGGAATAACCCAATAGTAAAGGCTTTGGAGTTTGAAGTGAGTCTTGGAAGAGAAAGACATAAAAAACAAGTAGAGAATGAGATGAAGAAAAACGGACTGGTGAAAAAGGATGCATGTGATCAAACAAAATAGTGAGGGGTGGTAAAGACAATGACCATAAGAAATCCTGCCAACTCCGTTGATGGGGACAATGTTGGGTCCAACATGTAATGATGAAGATGTGGGATCAAATCTCGCAAAAGAAATTCAATCACACCCATCAATACATTGATGAGGAGAGCAGTTAAAAACAATATCATTTCTCAGTTTAAAATGTTGGTTGATGATTATCAATTCAGCAGAAAGCTCTTTCAGGTTTCATACAGAGCGAGCATTTAGGAAGAGGGAGCAGGAAAATTGAAATATTGTATCTGGAAGTGAAGTTGCAGTTAAAGCCAGCTACAGCACGTTGCCGGATTGTCTAGGTTTTTGAGGCCGAGCAGTTGGCTATACCCATTGTGGTGACTGCTTAGCAGTCTGACTAAAGTGCCCAAAACCGCGAAAATACCTTGCGGTTGAGTAAACTTTTGGAATTTGAAAATTTTGGAGGTGCACTTATGTTTAGATTTAGCTGATCCACTGAAAAACGCGATATTAAAATGATAGGTACAAGTTACAAAATTGATTTTTTGTTTTTTCCGTCTCATATTGTACTTTTATGGTTAATTAGCGAATTAGTGTTAGCTTTCGCTAACGAAAAATTTGTGTTATCGAATTAGCATTAGCGAAGCTAATTTTTTTAATTAGTGGAATAGCTGTTAGCGGAGCTAATGTTTGCGTTAGCTGTGCCCACCTATGCTTGTACAGTTACAGTACTGTACTTTGTTTTACTGCCAACGTCACACTGTTACTTTGGTTAAACGATAAATTTGACGATATTTGGACTTCTTGTGGCTTACGGCATCAATTCAGGCGCGGTTATGGAGACTTTGGTTTTTGTGACCATTCGGATATTATGACCAAAATGGTCTACTCCCAAGGTGGTCTTGTTAAGCTGCTCGTACTGTATCAGTATTTACTGGTATCCTACTTTTTACTTGTTATGATATTAGTTTTTATCGGTATCTTCAGGGCTTTTGGGTTTACGTATTGAAAATTTTTATTTAGCTTAACTTCCTTAGGCGTAGTTTATTCAGATATTCCTTGTTAATTACTGATCAGTTAGCAATGACATACAATATAGCAGTATAGTTGGGTTAGCTGGTGTGTGGTAACTTACCAGCAGTAACCTACTATTTTTTGCCTCTCTAGCAAGTAGCTGGGGTATGAAAGCAACTAACAAAGCTATTAAATCAGAATCTGTTTTCCAAAAATGAATCATGACTAAGCTGGATTATGATGAAGCATCAACGGAAAATACTAAACACAAACTTGGTGTTAATCTAAAATGTGAACTTCAGTTATTTTTTGCCTCTTTTCTAAATTTCATTGTGGAAGGAATCAATGAAGATACTGCAAAAGAAAAACTTTATGACAAAGTGAAGTCAGCCTGTGATAAAGAACATACAAACTATTTGCATTGTAACACTGAAGATCTTAGATGGACTTTACTTGGTGTACATTACGTGCTGTATGAACCTTTATGCTCCTTGCATAATTTGTTTTCTGAAAGAAGAGAACTGTTATTTAGCAACACAAACAAGAATTTAATTCTTTCTATATGTCACTGTTTGAGCTTGAAAAATGAAGAATATCTGACATATTTTTCTCGAATCAACAGTTATGAATATTATGACGTTGAGAGGAATATTCTGAAAACATTTTTGAAAATACAAATAAAAGGTGAACTTGATATGTTAGATAGCATCGATATGAGAATACTATCACCACATTAGCTCTGGTTCAGGATTGTTTTCAGTGGACATAGAATGGGGTTAGGGTTAGCTTTGGGTTTGTTATTGCCTACTGTGCCTGTTTTAAACAACCCCATTAGCTCGCATGGTGTGTCATTTAACTTCTGAGTTGTTTTTATCTTCCTATCACAAGAAAAAAATGACATGCTTTTTGAGGAGGCTAATACTCTTTAAGTTGATCATGGCTATTGGTCTGAGTGGCATCCTACATCAAGAGTTGATGGTATGCAGTGTCCCCACCTAGCCGATTTTTTTCAGCGAATCGATGATTTGTTGGAGCAAGGGCAAATATTTTTGGCAATACAGTAAACATAGCTTTAGAAAACTTGACAAATTCGTGGGAATATGACATTTGGTATACATTAATACTGGATTGGTACAAAATTTAGGGCACATAAACATCTTTTTAGAGCTTTGGGCGCAATTGTTTAAAGAAAATTTGGGCACTCGTAATTAGCCATAAAGTTAGAGGGAACACAGATGGTATGGTAGCGATCTGTTAGTGAATTACAGTTTGGTATATTTGATCAAAGCTGCAAAATTTTCAATTTGGGTTTATTTTATACCTAGATAAGTGACAGAGCATTTGAAAACGAAAGAAATAATTATTCACTCGGAAATGCAAACATGTAAAAAATCATTTTCAGATTTCAAGCCAGAAAGCGGATGCATGGATTTGGTTTCTTTCAGAAAACTGTTAAAGGGTTTCATTAAAGTTCTCTATAGTCTATTAATCAACTACCTATATTATTTTGATAGTTTTGCTTATATGCTAAACTTTTTCATTTCTTTATAAAAAAATTAGGGCTAGTTACTATTGAATGACTGAAAAAAAAAATCTCCCCAGTAGACTGATAGTGTACTTTGTAGATTATCTTTATTTTTTTAATTTTAGAAAATGCATACTTCAAAGAACAGCTTACGTTTCTTCATCAATGCTGTGAAGAGTTTGAAGATATCTCTCTGCTTCTAAGAGTTAATAATGCTCTAAAACAGTTAAAATCAAATGAAACAGCTCAAGAAGCAGTAAGTTTGATTAATTATTTTTATGGGCAATTAAAACACCATTACTGATAAAGCTTGGAGTATGTTTATTGAGATGAAACATGTTTGAAGCAGCGCTTTGCTATGTAGTATTTTTTTTTCAAGTTAACATTCCACTCTCCAGTTTGGGGAGCATCATCAAAACTCTAATGCATTTCTTTTTTCTTGTTTGCAAAAATGAAAATCAACTTAATAAGAAAAAACACAGGTATCCAGGAATAGACTTTTGCGATGTAAAAAACAAAAATATTCGGCATTTGTTATTACAACATGTAATTTCACAGTAAGTTACGTTTGTTGTTACAACAAGCAATATCACAGATATATTTTAGTCGCACACAAATAATTAGTAATATTTGAAGCTTCATTTTCCGATGCAGCAATTTTATTCAAGTTTATATTTCACTTCCTAGTCTGGGGAACGTCATAAGAACAGTAAAGCATTTCTTGTTTGCAAAAATGAAAATAAAACCAGTAAGAAAAAACACTGATGACCAGGAATAAACTCTTTTGCATAACAAACAAAAAACATACATTTGTTATTGCAACAAGCAATATCACAGATAAACTAGATTGGAGTTTGCCAGCAAACCCAGTGAACGACCGACTCGTAGCTAATGCTGTGATGCTCAAAAGTACTTTTCGTCTACTGCAAAATTAGCAATTATTCAAAAATATCTGATTATGTATCTGTCTATCTCCAGAAAAGTAGAAATCCCAAACAATGTCAAAAAATATCAACGTCATCGTTTCTAATTGTAAAAAAAATAACCCGTCAGGTTAAGCCAGCGTTTCTCAAAGCATGGATTGCGACCCAAAAATCTTAATAGGCAGTGAAAATCCTATCATATCAAATTGCGTGCTAAACCAACATCTTAAGTAATAAACAACAATTTGTCTGTTGAAGCTTCTACCATCAGTACTATAGATTATATATCGTAGCTCAAGCGTAAATTCAAAATGCATACAAAGCTATCGTGTAATGTCTAGTACATATTATTTATTTACATAAGACACTCTGCGTTGTATTGGTCCCAGATCTATGTTTTTACCTTAATAACAATTCTAAACTTCTATCTCGAACAAACGACTATTTGTATTTTTGATTCTTTGTCTTAAAAATATCTACTAAAAAACGGTTTTAGCTCAAATGAAAAGAAAAGATTTGGGGAATCTATGTATGTGGGGGTTCCTAATGATGGGTGTCACCTCTTAACCATGCCAAAATGTTTATTTTTTACAGACTTAATATTAACTACAATTAGCTCTCTAAAACAAATTGGCACCGTGAGTTAAGCCGATCAAAAAATTGATTTTTGGGGGTCTATTTGGGGTGTCCCGGGGGGGTGGCATCCCCAAACTATGTCAAAATATTTGTCTGTTGGGTATCTGCTGATATCAAAACAAATTGGCACCGTGAGTTAAGCCGATCAAAAAATTGAATTTTGGGGGGTCCCCGGGGGGTGGAACCCCCAAATTATGTCTAAGTATTTGTGCGTTGAATATCTGCTGATATCATAAAACACTGGCACCTTAGTTTGAGCTGTTCAAAAAATTGTTTTTTAGGGGTCTATTTCAAGGGGTCCCCGGGGAGGTGGCACCCGCAAACTATGCCAAAATATTTGTCTGTTAAATATCTGCAGATATCAAAACAAACTGGCACCCTAAATTAAGCCGTTCAAAAAATTGATTGTTTGGAGGTCCAAATGGGGGGTCCCCAGGTGGTTGTGGTACCCCCAAACTATGTCAAAGTATTTGTCTGTTAAATATCTGCTGACATCAAAACAAACTGGCACTCTAGTTAGAGCCATTCAAAGAATTGATTCCTGGGGGTCCATTTGGGGGGGTCTGTGAGGGGGTGGCACCCCTTAAACTATGTCAAAGTATTTGTCTGTTGGGTATCTGCTGATATCAAAAAAAACTAGCACCCTAGTTTGAGCTGTTAAAAAATTGATTTTTGGGGTTCATTTGGGGGGTCCCCGGGGAGTTGCACCCCCAAACTATGTCAAAATATTTGTTGGTTAAGTATCTGCTGATAAAAAAAAAAAAAACTAGCGTCCTAGCTTGAGCTGTTAAAAAAATTGATTTTTTGGGGGGCCCATTTTGGGGAGTTCCCGGGGGAGTTGCCCATAAAATTTTGGAAGAAAAAATTGCATTTACAGCTCAACAACTTTACACAAAAATTAGATTTCCATGTTTTGTGGTTTAGGAGAAAAAGAGCGTACAAAATTTAGGAAGAAAAAAAAGGAAAAAAAGAAAAAAGCCTCATCGAGGCCAAAAGTGGGTTGGTTGGGATAAAGGATTTTTTAAGACGTAAAACTGTAAGAAATATTTTTTGCCGTACGTAAGCCGTTTTTGATTGAGACCGCTTTTTACGCCAAACTTGCGAGGCGGTTTTTGGGTTCTAAAACTAAAGTCACGTGACCGATTGTTTCAAAATTTGGCACAAACATACAACTCAATAATCTCAAACTGCTTTCGAAATATCATGTAGTTAGACTAAACCGTTCTCGAGTTATAAGCAAAAGTCTGAAATTTTGTTATTGTCAGTTGGAAAATGGCCGAGTAAAAACAAAGAAACACGCGACGCGAGCGTCGGTCGTTCCAATTACTATTGTTGTGATAACAAATGTATATTTTGGTTTGTTATGTAAAAGAGTTTATTCCGGGTTACATGCGTTTTTTCTTACTGGTTTTATTTTTATTTTTGCAAACAAGAAATGCTTTACTGTTTTAATGATGCTCCCCGGACTAGGATGCGAAACGTAAACTTGAATAATATTGCTGCATTGGAAAATATAGCTTCAAATGTTTAATAACAAATGTATATTTTTGTTTGTTATGTAAAAGAGTTTATTCCGGGTTACGTGTGTTTTTTCTTACTGGTTTTATTTTCATTTTTGCAAACAAGAAATGCTTTACTGTTCTTGTGATGCTCCCCTGACTAGGAAGCGAAACGTAAACTTGAATAATATTGCTGCATTGGAAAACGTAGCTTCAAATATTAGTAACTAATTTGTGCCTGACTAGGTAATATTTTGAATATTGAGTTGAAATAGTTATAGCGATGTACTATGTTGTGCACATAAAAGAGGTTTCTGTCAAATAAAAAACTTATCTTGAAAGTGTTTTGCATACCACGCTGATTACTCTTTCTATTTTCATTAGTTCTGTACTAAGTGTTTCAGCTAGACTGACTTACAGTTTCTGGCATATCTAAAAGGTTTCAAATACTAATCAAAATGGTTGCTCAGAATCAGTCTTTTTACTGTTTGTAATAATGATAATACTGTAGCAAGTATGCATAATGTCCTTCATTATATGGTATCTTAACATCGCTTGCTTAAAATGTTTTTCTCTCTATTTTTTAAGTAATATTTTACTCTTCTATGCCTTAAATAGGCAAAAGACTTTGAAGCAGATCTTGAAACTGAAGGGAATCTCTATGAAAAGTAAGCTGATTGCTGGACTTTGAACTTATAGATTTTAAGAATAAGCATTATAAATGAAAGACAATACTTTATATAAATAAGTTCATTCCTATTTGTTATTAGTGTTTGTTTACCATTGTTCAGTTGTGAAAAAAGGTTAATGATCTGTTGAACACAAAATGTACAATCAGGACAATGCAATTCAAAGAATCTGGGCACATTTAAATAGCCAACCAATGTACCGTAAATAAACATGCCTCTTTTAAGACAAATATCTAACATTCTTGAAATACCGCCCAATATCACATATTTTGTTGCTAAGGCAATTGACGACAGGATCTTCGTTTTGAACCCGCAACATTTTTTTACAATAGCGCTTGTTCATAGTTTGCCATTGTTTAACTAGAGGTTTTTTTTATACCTTTTTTGTTAGGCATTTGTGTTTATAGGTGAAGCATTAATCAAATATCTACCAGTGCTTGACAACATGCCTCGTCACCTTTGATACCAGTAGACAGTACACGTGGCGATAGTGAGATGTACTTTTGCCACGTAGACTTATACAAAGCTATTGAACGCATTAGGTAGTTGGTACTTTTGGTCTGCTGTGATTGGGGATTTTTTGTTTTTTTATAGAGCTTTAGCTATTTAAATGGTATCATATTTACTATTCTACGCACTGAATAAGCTACCAATAGTTTTTGAGGTAAGCAACAGGCATGCACAAATTGTGCATGGTATACTGGTAGTGTATTATAATAGTCAGGATATCATACTACAGTACTCCATTTTTTCTATTATATTGACATGATAACGTAGTAACATGGTATTGTGTTATATCGTGTTATAACGTGATAATATGGTATTATGTTAACGTGATAACACTTACATAATACGTCATTTACATAATATCTTAAACATTAGCATGAAATCTGCATATGTATGGATAATTGCTGATTAGTATCAGTTCACGTATTCTCAATGCTGTTCTTCAATTCTTCATTAAATAATTGGTTCAATTTAAAATTTTATTTTGGCAAGCTTTATTAAACTAGAAAATAACAGTTTTTTTGGCTTTCTCTATTGTGAATTTAACTCGAATGTAAAATTGCAATTCAAATCTATATCTTTTAAAAACAAATCGAAAATATATGTCCAGATGAACTAATGAACTTTCTTTTTTTTTATCTCTTAAATGAACATTTTTCTGTGAAATAATCACAGTAATTAACTGTTTTAGGGCCAGAGACCCTCCAGGACAACGCTGTATTTACATTCCACCTGGAAACAACAATGAGGAGAGCTATCGCTTGAGCACATTTTTGAAATACCCCAGCGATACCCCAGTCAATCCGCGGCTGTTAGCTGCATCCGGATTTTATTTCACAGGGTTTAAGGACCGTGTAAAATGCTTTTCTTGCGGAATGTGTGTTGAAAATTGGCAGCAAGGCGATGATGTAACAGCTAGTCGTTGGCATAAACATGATTGCAAGATGATGTTAGGCCAAGATAGTGGAAACGTCTCAATGAGTAAGAAAATTTGGTTTCTAAAACTAAGTTTTGCCATTATTTGCATCGATTCCTCCCGTCTACTATTCTATACAGAAGGCTCCATGTTGCCTTTTATTTATTCTGATGTTTTTGTGTTGACTTGGCTCAGTATTGGACCTGAATCATCTGTTTTACTAGTAGCTGCTTTCTTTTTCCACTCGCTAATCCCAAGCTTAGCCTTTTGCTCTGTTTGATTTTAGAATTTTAGATGTTTTGCTGAATTGAATGTTCTGTTTACATTTAGACAGTTATCTTCAAAAGCTTGTAAATTACTTTTCAAGCAAAGTTTTAATTTTTCACTTCAGAACTATATCGTTGACTATTTGCTTATGCCCTAGTTTTAAAATAATGTTTTTTGAGTTGAGAAGAAAAAAAATTCTCGCTTTTCGATTTATGTACTTACAAGTTTGTTTTTTTTAACTGAAGCACATTTGAGGCTTTTGCTGTCTGATTTTGATATATGTTACTTGATATTGGGATATGCTTATTTCGAGGCGACTCTTTTGCCGATGACTGCTTTTTATATTTATAGGTGGAGCCTTTTCAAGGTTCTCAAATCGATTTAATGAACGCAGTCCTTCATCTAATCAGGTAAAGCTTCAATGGTACTCCAAAGAAATCTTTCGATTTCAATCGAAGACTACAAGATTAAGAGTACCGCATTTTTCGGACCAAAAGGTGCATTTAAAATACTAAAAATTTAAAAAAACTGAAGGTGTGCTTTAATTTTCACGTGAACCTTATGTGTGGATCAGATTGCACCCTTTTTTTTCACCATTTAATTTAGAGCTGTTTTGCAGTTTCTGGACCCTTTTAAGCTGCGTTTCATTAGTGCACCTTATATAAGAAATAAACGCATTAAAGTTCATGTATTGATACTGCGCCGTATAGTCCAAAAATGCGGTATAATGAGCCAAATGGGCATCAAGCCGATGAACGAACTAGTAGTCACTGGCCTATAATCAAAAAACATTTTTTGTTTCGGAGCAGATTAACGGGACGATGTGAAGAGCTTAGACAAAAAAACCAGAGCCAGGATAAAATGAATCATTCTATTTCGAGACGTTTCGACTTAAACTAAAGTCATTATCAATCTTATTCAAATAGAACGTTTCGACTTAATTGTTTTTTTTTTTGTTTGTTTTGTATTTTTTGTTTGTTTTAACAATATGTCAAAAATGTCTCAAAGTTAATGCTTTGCCATATTTTGTTCGATAGGGAATTGAACCCTATGTGCTTTATGTAGAGATTCGCTAACGTCAACAATTTTGTGATATACGAGTAGCTATTCTAGGGGCCAAATCAAATTAATACCCGTACCGATGGCGGTGGCATTTCTTTAATCTATCGCAGCATGCAATGTCAAGTCTTGAGGTGAAATTGTGTTTTCATTATAACCATAAAACCAAATTATTTGAAAGCACGGGCTTATCATTTGCATGTTTTTCGAGTTTCGACACCAATATTTTCGTCCGATACTGCGTATTAAAATACGCGTCTTTCACAGGTCATTGATTTTTCGGTAACTTTTGATATACCATTTTAGGCCGCGGATCAAATAAACAATGATTTTTTATTAATCACGTTGCATGCTGAGGACAAACGTTACTCGCGCAAGTCTGGTCGCAGCTGATTCGATCTAATGCCACGTGTTCAATGCTAACTAAGTGTACGCAAGCTCATTTGGTTTGGAAACTTCCCTATTGGGGATTCCCTTATTATCAAGGGCTCGTTAATTTGTTTAATTGTAGTATTACTTTTTTATTTTAGTAAATTCTTTAGGCACTGTAAATATGTTAAAAATTTCAATTTGATAATTATTCCAAAAAAATTTTAGAAATTTATTTAAAGGAGGCGCAAACTATTTGCCAAGAAATAAATTTATGCCTTACGGCTAACTTCGACACATTTTTTGACAACTGTTTTGAATTCAAAAATTATATATAATTTTTTTAGAACCAAGTAGCTTGTTTCAGCTATGATAGACGATCAAAAAGTTTATCTTATTCCAGATGCAAGCATAGCAATGAATGTTTTTTGCTGGAATTGTATGAAATATTTCATAGCAATGTTTTTGTTGTTTTTTTTAGTAAATACCTCTGCAGATTTCTTCAGATCGCAAACACGCATTCTTATGTTACATAAAGCCATAGACATGTTTAAACTGTATTATTATAATTTTTTTTGCAGCCATCTGCATCGGCTTATCCTTCGCATAACCAAAATTCAGCCGGCCAAGTATTGATGCAGGGTAAGTTTTTGCCATAATTGTATTTTACTCTGATTTTTGGTTATTTTACGTGGTTTAATTAACATTCCACTTTTGCAGATTTTGCTAATCAGAATTTTTCTGGTATTATCGAAGAGAGTGGTATACAAAGCGATTTTGTAATGATGTCTGTTTTTATCTTTGGTCTTTAAAGGCGGTGAATCATCCAGCCAATTCCGGTTGTTTACAATAGCTAAAATTGAACTATAATTTTTGATGATTTTTGCTTTGATTTTGGGGCTGCGTTTGCAAAGATATGCAACAAATACAAAAAGATGTCCCCCGAAAAAAGTTTTTGGAAACTCTGAGTTTTGATCTTCCCGCCATAACCACAGTTCTCTAAACTACTAGGCCTACTGTAATCTTATTCAACTATTAGGTCTAACTATCTCTAAACTATTAGGCCTAATGGTTTAGAGATAGTTAGGCCTAAACTAATAAACTATCTCTAAACTATTAGGCCTACCGCAGTTCTCTAAACCATTAGGCCTACTGTGGTTTTGGCGGGAAGAACAAAACTTAGAGTTTCCAAAAACTTTTTTCGGGGGGACATCTTTTTGTATTTGTTAAATATCTTTGCAACCGCAGTCCCAAAATTAAAACAAAAAATATCAAAAATTATAGTTTAATTTTAGCTATTGTAAACCACTGGAATTGGCTGGATGATTCACCGCCTTTAATAATGTAACTATAATTGTCCTCATTTTTTTAAATCTACTTTTAACAGTTGCTTGCTTCATTAGCGTTTTTATTTTCCTTTCTGTCTAAGTTTAGTATTGTTTTTTTTTTTGGTTAACTGGTTTTTGGTAAAATTTAGCTTCATTTTTAGATTTTATGTCTGTTCTAAAACGCTCATAATCTATTTGTCCAGTACCCATTGTCTTCTTCAATTGACTATAAACTTTCGAATGACAAGTTTTTCGAAACTTCTTGGTTTTATTCAAATGTATTATCGGTAATCGAAAAATCCCCTATTGTGATCGCCGTGTCATGTGGATTTCGACTTGCCGATTAAACAATCGAATATACACGCCCAATGCTATTGTCTTTAAATAAAAACCAACGCCATACGTAACTTTTGAAAGGGCTTGGTTGGTCTAGGCCAACTCTAAATTCTAAAAATAACTGAAGCAAACATTTATATTCACGTTTCTTGTCCAATGCACAAGGATATTTGGTTTGCTTTGAAAAACATTTTGAATATATTTTTTGCTTTGACTTTTCCAAATTTTATTGGCGACTCTATAGAATTTTGACTTTTTTCTATACAATCTTGTATTTTATAGTCATGGTGACGATTGAGGTGGTTTGGAACGTTAATGCCCATTAACGTTTAGGTGCCGAACGTATTTCACTATCGTCAGATTTAAGTTGTGTGATGACGATTTTGAACTTATTAAAAATACCAACATTTGAAGAAAGCAATATGATGGTAGCACCATCACGTATTGCCGCTCAAGTTTGAGTTATATTTGATCCACGATAACAGACCGCCGCGAACTGAACACAAACTACTTGTATTTTAATCGTAATGTTGTAGGCCCGTTTGATCTACGACATAAGTGCACAGGACTTAAGTGCACAGGGACATAAGGGACGAGGGTCTGGGGGCCGAGGGTCTGGAATCACAGACAAGGGTCTGGGGCCCGCCGCTGGGCGATTTTTCGTTTTTTTTTTTGAAAAAGTTAGATATTTTAATACGATTTGGATCATATTTCGCACATTTTAGAAGCCATTTGAAATAAATAAATTTTTAAGATTTGAAAGCCTATTGAAAAACTCAAATGGGTGAGTCTTCCATTTACTTTCAGATCAAGTCCAAAACGCGTTTAAAATCTTAAATCTGGGGTTAAATTTTGTAAGTGACTTCGCCCAGGTGGAAGAAGCAAGGTACATTGCCTCCTGCAATATTTTTAGCAGTTAGTAATCACTCGAGTGTTTACTTTGGAGATTTTTGTTTTGCCGTGAATACGGTTTCTATAAATTTAAATTGGATAGCAAAAATCTGATTTGAGGGGGCCCAGGCCATCTGGTCGTCAATATTAATATTAGTGTGTTGTACACATATACTGTTGTATGCAAAAATGCTTAAAGAAACTGAAAAAACATAAGGCTTTGTTGTTTTTATTGGTTTCTTACCGTAATGTAGCGAGGTTTGAGCAGTGAGTCAACTAGAATTATACTTTTAAAAACGTCACACTTGCGCGTGCGCTTGCGGCGCAATTATTTTTTTGGGCTTGCGGCGCAAGATTTTCGGAGTAGTTGCGCCTGCGCTTGCTGCGCAACTTCTATGACTTGCGCTGCCCACCTCTGCTTATATGTCCCTGCGCATTTTACGACGTTTAAGCGCAGACGTTTACGTTCCGGACGTGTAGACTCCAGGACTCTTATGTCCCGGGACTTTTAGGCAACAGAGGTGGAAATTTTGTTCAAAAAAAATTTTTTTTTAACATTTTTGATTGTTTTTTTAAAAACATATTGTTTTTTCACATACATCTTTTTTAAATACAGCTTTTTCCAAAAAAAAATTTTTTTTGAACAAAAAAGTTTCAATTTGATTAAAATGTTAATATCTTTGAAGATTTTCATCTGGCACTGTCTAGAAGAGTCATCAGAGTAGATAAATTTTGGTTTGGCTTTATTTTTTAGTTTGGCTTTCCCCTAATAAATTCTGGATATGTCGGCGTGATCAGCCTGAAAACGAAGTTTGCTTTTGACTAAAACTCATTTTATTCGTGCTTCAAAATCTGTTCCTTTTGTTAAGTTTTTCGAGGAGGACATATCAGCTCAAATTTTGCCCCGGCATGCAGCACGATGTCGAGGGTGATTTGTTCAAACCCAAGCAGCGACTTTTTCATGTTATATATGTACGAGAGTCATTCGATGAAAAAGGTGAATTGTTTAGTATAAGGACTTTTAATTTAAATAGAAGCTTAATTTTTTTTTTCTTCGTATTCACATGGATGAAATTTCTTTTGCAGATAAAAATAATAAGTTTAAGAGTTTTGATAATAAACAAAAATGTCAGATAAAAAATCATGCTCCAGGATTGAAGAGCGGTCAGTTATCAAGTTTTTAGTTGCAGAAGGATGCAAAGCTGTGGAAATTCTTGGAGAATGTCAGCAGTGTATGCAAGGCCCAGTCACCAAAGTTTGATTTCTTGAGAAGCTTTGTGAACAGTGCCAACCAGGGACGTGCGGTCAGGGGAGGCAGGTGAGGCCGTGCCTCACCTGTAGAATTGTGCAAAGAAAAACGAAAATAAAGTATATAATTAAAATAAAATGGTTTTACACAAATCAAAATATTCATCAAAAGCTTTATTAATTTTTGTCATATTTACTTTTTTTGTGTAGCCTATTCACTGCTTTTATGTTATGTCTTTCGCATTAAAACGCCCAAACTTTTCGTTGTAATATTGCTATCACTATGGCGTGCATTGAGCATCGCTTCAAATATGCGAAGTGAGGCATTGTCAATTGTGCCTCACTTCAGATAAGCAAATTTTAATGAACAAACTAAAAGTATGCCTTTTTTTCTCAAACAAATTGCGGACAACGCATAATGCTTTTAAATCTGATTTTGCGGCGCGCCTCACCTGTGACGTCATAGAAAGAGAAAAAGTTTAGAGCAGTTTTTTTGTAGTCTTTCGTTCATTGCGAAATTGAACAAGTTATTTTTCTGGCCGAATAAAAACAATTTAATACGAGAAAATGAACTAAAATGGAAGAAAATTTAGTCTCAAAGCTGAGAGACTTTCTAAACTAAGTTTTTTGTCTGAACTTGAAGTTATAGAAATTGCTAAATTTATGTACTCTTATTATCACTCCAAGTTACCTGAAAATTTCGACAATTATTTTAAATATGCTAGCAAACTTAATGATTATAAAGCAAGATCGATTACTGCAGACAATTTTTATTTGGAATGAGCTAAAATTCGAAACGGGCAACGATCTTGCTCGTGCATTGGAGTAAAAATATGGAATAATATTTCACCAACTTTTGAAGAATTACCAAAATACTCATTAAGCAAACAAATAAAATTGTCCATGCTAAGTAATTACTGAAGTACTTACAGTCTTGATAAACTCGAGGTAAGCCTAAGTGTGCTCTTTTCTTCTGCTAACTGCTATTTTTGGTTGAATCCTTACTTTTGTTTGTTGTTTGTTTTAAAAATGGTTAAAAAAAGCTACCCCTTCAAAAAAACATAATAATTACAATAATAAATTAGTTATAAGGGCAGCTTGATTCGATGACCAGAAACAGGTCTTTCGCTGTCCTGTGTGCTTGATAGTAAGTGACTCAAACTACAGTACTGGTAAACTTTGCAATTGCCTATTAATTTCTACGCCTTCATCAACAATTACTTCTGTTAAGTGTTACAGTATCATTTATTTCCTTTATTGGCATTAATAATCATTCTATTTGTGCGCGTGAATATATTTTTTTATTGGTGTTAAGTTTCTGGAAATTGAACTCAAGTGAAGAAATAATCTGAATTGAATTGAATGTAGCTAAAAGAAAACCGATATAAAAGATTTGCTCGAGACATCATTACAAAAGAACCCCTCAATTCAAAAAGAGTAGAACCGTATTCAAAAAAAAGAGTTGCGCTATAAAAATCTTAATTTGTGCTTTCATGTTTTTAGCATATAATAATGTTGGGACTGAAACCGGGTTTTTGTGACTTAGAGAATTTGCCAAGAAGACTTAGCAAGCTCGGAAACTTCAATTATGTCCACAATCAAAGCCAAATAATTGGCTAGGCTACCTTTATGGATTTTCGAAACTTCAAGAATTGGTTTGGTTTTAAGTGAACAGTAAAAATTTAACGAATAATTAATTATCGAAAAATTTGGTTTTTGTTTAATGGCTATACAGTGCCGCCGGGGACCAAAAGTGGGCCCTGGGCCAGCTCAAATATGACGGATTTCCGGTCAGTTTGGTCCGAAAAATGATGTGATCTTCAAAAAAAACAAAAAAGGTCTTTACCGAAATTCTAACGTTTTTTCCGGTCGAAATTTGGTGTTCTCCAAAAAAAAAAAAAAAGGTCTTCTCAGTGTCATTTCGATGGGCCCCCTCTCGAGCTCATGGGCCCGCTGAAGCCGACGGCCTTCCTGAAGCCCATGGGCCCCCTAAAGTCCATGGGCCCCGGGGTCATTCTCCCCCCTGCCCCACCTCTCGGCGGCCCTGAATAGCTACAAAAAGCAATTATTTGCTTGTCATTTATTGTCTTAAATATTTTTTTTGCGAACATGAGTGTAAAAAAAAATTGTGCCTCACCAACCAAAAGCCTCACCGCACGTCACTGGTGCCAACTACTCTGAACTGCTCAAAACAGGTCGAAAAAGACATTAAGAACAAACGCAGGGGTCATCAGTCGAAAGGAGTTATCTTGCATCATGACAATGCTAGGCCTCACACAGCAGTCCAAACGGTGCAGACCATCAACAACTTCGGATGGGAACTGCTCCCTCATTCCCCTTACAGCCCAGACCTTGCCCCTTGAGACTTTTACCTGTTTGGTCCCTTGAAAGAGTCCACGAGAGGCACAAAGTTTGAAAGTGAGGATGAAGTCAAAAGTGTTGTGAGCGACTGGCTGAGACATCAGTCTAAAGATTTTTATGCTGAGGGAAAACAGAAGCTTGTGCACAAATGGAAAAAATGTGTGAAATTAATTGGAAACTATGTTAAAAAAAAAATTAAGCTTCTATCTGAAATATAACTCTTATTTATTGATTCTCATTTACTGAAAAATTCACCTTATTTATTAAATGATCCTCGTATATTTTTTCTCCCAATTGTAAGGTAAAGACCAAAAACAATAAAATAAAAAAAGTTTTAATTGCTGTAATTCATGCCCAAGCTGGTAACTCGCACATGCAACTCGTGCCCGTGCGCCGCAAAATTTGAGACCGCGGGCTGGAGATTGCATGCGTCCGGATTAGGTAAGAAAACTTTGCGAACATGTAGTGAAAAACATTTTTAATTATTAAAAAAAATACAAAAAGATATTAATATTTCCATCTATCTGCTTTTGAAGTCACTTTTTTCAAAACTTCTAACCCCGCCCTCTTCCGACAAAAAGAATTCGTGTGCAGCTTAAAGATTGTACACAAATGACGCTCTTTCATTGATCTTTTTCCCGCCAATCACTGCTCGGCTTTTTTCTATACCCTCTCCTTTTCCTGCGATCTCCATTCTGACGATTCTTCTTGACAAGTGTCATATGAAAAGCTTCGAAGATATTAACATTTTAATCGAAATGAAGTTTTTTGTTTGAAAAACGTTTTTTTTTTTTGGAAAAGGTTATATTTAAAAAATGTTTTTAAAAAAATATGTTTTTGAAAAAAAACATTTAAAAATGCGTATTATGAAAGAAAAAAATTTTCAACCTCTGGCGCCTAAAAGTCGTGGTGCATAGCAATCTAGGTACATGAAAGCCTGGCACCTATTTGGCGGCGCCTAAACGTCCTGTGCATAAAAGTTACCGTCCATCCATGCGCCTTTATGTCGGGTGCTGGTCGGTCAATTCGCGATTGGTTTGCGGCCTCGGTTGACTTCGATTGAGTTATATTAATACTTTTTATGTGTTTTTATCAAAAAACACTTCGCTTTAATTTTGGAAGGCAGTCTGTCTGAAAGGAAACGGTTGGCCTTGCGTTCAAAGCATATTAAATCAAATATTTGCTTCACACCTTAAAAAATACGTTTTGTTTGATTATGGTTGGTCTATTTTAAATCGATCGTTTGACTTCATTAGAAACGCTTCGACAATATTGCAAAGAAATATTTGCATCATGAAATAAATTCGTATGCACGCATGTGATCCTAGCAATCGAATTTATGGGCGAATTTTGTTGTATTGGTTAAAACAACTGCTGTATATTTAAACAATAAGTGATGTTGAAGCGGCTGTCATCAAATCCTTTCATTTAGCTCGAATTAAAATATAGCTATTTTCAAATTGTCTTTGAAACAAAATAAAATTGTTATTAAAAATATCTGAGGGTAGCAAAGTTGTTCTGTGTCATCCGAAGCAGGACATCCTGCGCGACCGACCTGACGCGAGACAACTGAGCCCGGGAATCCTGACGCCAGGGACATCCTGACGCTGGGTACATCCTAAAACCAAAAGCTCTAAACTTTCGCGCTCCGCTTTTTTTCTTTTTTACCTTTTTTCTTCTCTGTGCTAAGCTTTTCTCAAAACGATTAACGTTCGGTTATTGTGACGTTATATTTTCCGTCAATTGCAAACTTCATAGAAATCTTTATTTTGCAAAAACAACTTTAAAGCAAATTGTCTTTTCACGAAACTAATCCTAATTAAATCGAAAGCCAACTTAGCGAATGTGTAAAAATGTTGGCGATAGCTTTCAAACGATGACCGAATGCCGCGATTTAGAATAATATATTTTGCTATTATTAAACAACCACGTAGATATTTGATATATAATAATTCTGTGGTTAATAAACAACAATGCTCTAAAACGAACTGCATGTTAAAGAAATAATTAAAAATACAATTTAAAAGTCAAGTACCGCAAATCGAAATTACTTAATGCTGCGATTAAAATTCGCTAGCGTTTAGGATTCCCGGAGTGAGTTGTCTCGCGTCAGGATGTCGCGGACCGGTGTCATTACCGCTGTGCATACAAACGTTCGCGTCTAAACGTATTGGTACTATTTAGTAATGTATAATTTTACTTACTCGACTCAAGCTGTAAAGCAAACAGAAGGGTTATGAATTCCTCAAGTTAGGAGTTTGAATAAATAACAAATGTTTTTTTAATGTTTCTGAAACAAGAGGAGTTTAAGAAAGTTTTTCAACTTCGACTTTTTGACTACGGTTGTCATTTTCGCTTTTTTTCAGGTATTGGAAATTTTGTTCCTTCCATGCCTGTTCATAATCGACCAACTAACCAATACCCGGTATGTATATATCAGTATACAGGGGTGCCGAAACCCGGGGGGGATGGGGGATATACCCCCCAATAATTTGAGTGTATCCCCTCAAGAGCTTAAGTATGGTCTACATCTGCACCCCCCCAATAATTTGCAGGGTTGCTACATCCTGAAAAAGTCCTGGAAAGTCCTTGATTTTTTTTGCTGTCCTGGAAAGTCCTTGAAAGTCCTTGAATTTTGTTTGTTAGTCCTGGAAAAATATTTATAAAATTTTCCCGCAATTTACCTGGACATAATGTAAAGTTGTTTTTTTTTTAAATAATAACTGGTACCTTGCAATTATACACAGCCATTGTTGAAAAAATTTCGATTGTAAAGTTTGTTCAAACAGCTTTATTGTATTGTTAAAAGACAGAGCTTATTTGTATGCTGGTGCACACACAAAAAAAATCGCCATCCTAGCCCTAACCGAACCGCAAATCTAAACCAAACTGTAACCCTAGCTCCTACTCTAAGGTTAGTGTAAGCGCCCATTCCTCTGCTATTTGCTCTCTTATTCGTTTTAAACAGTTCTTACTAGTACGCTAAAGTACATATTAGCACTTCTCTTTAAAATGCCGAAATTTGCACTTTGCTGTACAGTATGTATAAATGATTGAATATTATTAGAAAGAGTGAATTCATGGACAGTAATTTTATTGCAATGCGATACTCTAGTAGCAGTAGCGTAGCTTTGGCCGAGCCAAGTCAACTGACTGCGACTAACTGATAGCAAAGCAACGATTTCGTTACAGTGATTTCGTCACTGATTTCGTCGCAGTGATTTCGTCACAAAGTGAGAGTTTAGGCAAGATGGCTCTGGGGATAGTAAAAATATATTCAGGATAGCCCTTTTCAGCCAATTGGCGTTGTTTGCGGTCAGTTTGTTCGCGATTAGTTTGTTTGCGGTCAGTTGGTTCGCGGTCAGTTGTCGTGGACCCGCTTTGGCTCGTTGACCAAAATGTACAATAAGAAAAATACGACGTTTTTCTCGCTATACTTCTGAGGCATTATTTTGCACTAATAAGGAGCTAAAGTAATTTAATGCCCCTTTTGGAACATGATTTTGGGAAAGGGCTAATATTGGTCAAAAATAAACCGGTAACAACTAGCTAAAAATAAACAATTCATTCGATCGCATGATGCACAATGCTTAACGTAGGCTTGGTAAAAAAAAGGGTTTATTCAACATTTAATTCTGTTAATTACCAATCAACTCTCTCAAGTCTCCTGTCGTTAACCCCTCCTCCCAAATTATATCTTTTTGTAGCATTATAAAATACAGACAATTGGCTTAATATACTTGTGAGTTTTTCAAAGAAAGTGCCTATTTACTGTTTAGCGTGCAAATGAGCTCTGCTTATAGAGAATAAGAGAAAAAGAATGGGTGCTCATTTGCTCATTTACTCTTTTATTTTTTCAATTATGATTGTTAGTGGTTAGGTGGGGTTTAGATTTTTAGTTTGGGTTGGGATTAACATTAGGGTTAGAGCTAAGGTTACAGTTTGGGTTAAGTTTAAGGTTGGGGTTAGGGCTAGGATAGCGTTTTTTGTACACTGGCGATCAAATAAACTCTGTCTTTTCAAATGATAGGATTTTATGGTTTACTGGCTGAAAATAGAGCTTGGACTGAAGTTTTGCCATTACCAATCACTAGAGCTCGACCGATACATTTGGTCAGCCGATATATACCAGGCGATCTCAGGGCCAAGCTGGTATATCGTACCGGCTCTCTACGCCGATAAAATATTGGCTTTGCACAATTACCTTAAACAGTTCATTTTTAGAGCAAGCACGAGCACTCTTGCATTCTATTTGCTTAGTGTGACTTGTGTTTGAAATAGTCTTTCTTTGGAGAAGGATTATTGAAGCTTTTAGTGTCAAGTTAAGTGAAAAATAGTGACAAAATGTGGTAATTAATAAGTCGCCATCAGCCTGAAAAAGTCGTACTGGTCGAGTTCTCGCCATCACCCACATGCTGGTAACCCTTTTATGCAACCAGTTTAACCACGTTTTTGCAATACTAATTTCTTTGCTGCTTTTTAAAAGCAATAATCTTTACCAAACTAGGCCTGAAAATAAGTGATTATTGCAAAAAATTGCAAAAATTTTGAGCGCTGGGGGCTTTGCCCCCAGACTCCCAGTGGCTTCCGGAGGATGGACTCTGCCCCCATACCCGAAAGCACATCCCTCCCATTGCAAATTTCTGGCTTTGCTCCTGGCTAGCAGTCAGTACTGGGAATGCAAATGCGTTACATCAAAATTTTGGTCAATGACAAGTACAAAAAAGTAGGTGCATGAAAGAGTAATAGCCAAAATCAAATTTTTAAGTCTTGTAAAAAAAATTTTGAACAGTCCTGGAAAAGTCCTGGAAAATGACCTTAAAAAGTCCTGGAAAGTCCTGGAATTTGATTGTGCAGTTTCTGTTGCAACCCTGGTGGCGGGAGGCGTATGTTCGCTGTCATTCGAAGTGAATTTGTATTGCATTCGAAATCGCCACCCCGAATGAGCCCGAATTAACCCGAATTTGCATTCCGACCAATTCGGTCTGATTCGGGCTCTGTGTGACATGGGGTATGAGATATTATCCATGTAGTTAAAATCACGTTCGTTCCTTTATTTGTCTTGTAGCAAAAAGTGCTAAATTTTTGAATTGTCTCACTTCGAAGCTTTTTATGAAATTAGCGAAAACACTTTGTTAATCTTAAACGTGATTTTTTAGCAAATCGGAACACGTTTGCAAGTTTTTTTGAGTTTTAGTCGTTTTTATAAAATTTTGCTGTGTGAATATTTCGTTTTATATATTTCATTTTATACCAGTAACTTCATTATACTAATATTTATACTTTTTGCGCTTCACAGAACATTTTGGCTGAATTTTTGACCTCGTTGTTCGTCAATGGCCATGTCCAGTTACAAGATTAAATGATAGATTCGTAAGCGAAAAAAATTGCACCATTTTTTTGATCAAAATTCGTTCGTGACCATGCTGACATAATTACGTGATGTATTTTTATATGGACCACCAATCCATGTAGTGAAAAAAAAACATGATGTTAAACATGACTTGTACATTAACTGTGGTTTAAATAAATGTGTATGTGTTGCAATATATAACAAATTAGTTGCTTACATATTTTTCAACTGAAAATCACATGAATGCATTTTTTTTCGGACAATCTTTTAATTGTTGAGGAAGGAGAATTCGTAGAACAATGCTGTTTTTCTGCTGAACTAGCTTTTTATATTTGTTCATTCAAATTTTGTCAACAGCACTTCTTGGTGATTATAGTTGACATGAACACATTTTAAAAGTTTGCTAATATTGTCATTCAACTCGACTGGTTTGAAAACCAAAAAGCTTGTATTATTGATTTCATTTTTGCAATGTAGTCGCATTTGTTAAAAGAATTACAAATGCTTGGCCTTTGTCCGGCTTGCAATAAATACAGATTTGTTCCTAAGCAATCTGTCCAATGCAAGCTTTTCTTCTTTAAAACCCGTGACGTAATGTTCTTTAATTGAAATTCGAGTGCTTAGGACTTCTTGGCAAGCCCTTGAAGAATCAATAGCATTTAGTAGGGTGCTTTTCGTCGTCATAACAAAAAGTTTTAATTAAATTTTAAACTGTGAGATGTCAGCTTCTCGTTGTGGCCCTCTTCATCAATTTCAGATATCGCATTAGGTTGTGATATCCTAAGAATGATACAAAGAGCCGCAACAAAAAACTGATATCTTCTCACCGTTCATAACTTTGATACCTTCAAACCCAAGCAATTTTCATTAAATTTTGTGTCTCTCTTTTGTCCTTCATTGTTTGGTTATAGTCTTTATGAAAATGTTGACTTCACTAAAAAATTTGAATCCAAAGAGAAAAAAAAAAATTCATCTATAAAAAAAATTTATTCACGTTGTTTACGTTTCCTTTTTTCAGGGTTTGGTAAATTCAGTTAAAAATCTAAAACAGCTTTTAGAACGTTTTTTCTTTCAGAAAAATTTCGTAGCTAAAGCAATGCTTACTTTCTCATTATAGAAATGCACTCATTGATTTCCAATATTTCTTTTCAACATCCTGCTGGTACTGATTGAAAATAGAATTGCGCCAATTTCATCTTTAATAATCCTTAAAATACTTCGGATTTGCTTCACAATATCTTCCTATGAAGTCTAAACTTAGTCAGGAAATTTAAAAAAGTGCTTCTAATGATTTGTAGCAGTGTTCAATGAACAGCAAGGTCAGATCAATAGTTCAGTTTTTTTTCTAATCAGCAAAGATTTATTGACCACTCTTATTCAAATAGAATTGAATAATTCTGTTTGGAAAAGAACACATGACGAATGACTTGGGGTTTTATGGTTAGGTTTACGTATGAGAAGCAGTATCATCATCATCATCATTTTGCTCCAGGAATGTTATTCTTTCTATTTCTGGAACCCAGCAGAGGTTCCCCGCATGCAGGGGTCAACTGGTTTTTGCAGCCTAGTCGCCATCTTTCACGATCTTGAGCATCCAACCTTTGCAAACCTCTGGCAGTCATGTCACATTCTAGTACTTCTTTCCACCTCTTTTTTGGTCTTCCTTTTTTTGTCCCATCAACTTCTAAGAGTAGTGCCTTTACTGGACCCCTTTCTTCATCCATTTTCTCCACATGTCCCAACCATCGCAACCTTTTCTCTCAGAAACTCTTCCAATATCACTACACCCGTCATTTCACGAATTTTCTCATTGTTCATTTTATCTTTCAAGGTTTTCCCACATATCATTCGCAACATTCTCATTTCTGTGGTCTTCAGCTGTATGTTACCAATAATTATGACGTCGTAGGGCAAGCCTTAAAATCGGTTAAATGTAGATAGGGTTAGGCTTGGCCTGACTTGACACCATCTGTACTGTATGTACTTCTTGATTCACCCTCAAGTTCCCAAATATAATGTTGACCTTTCCCGTCATGTAAACCTGTATTATTTACCGTTTTGAGTGAACTTTGACAATTTTGTAAAAAGTATGTTTTGCTTTTGCTCATTATAGCTGAACTATATACATAAAAGTAAACGTGGAACCCTTTAAACGCCCATATCCAATTGCATCAGGCCTAAAATAGAAAGTTTGACAATTTTGGAATTAAAATTAGCCTACACCCAATTTCTTCATTTAGATGGCAATTAGGCCATGAGAAGCTGCTTTGTTTTTCACGCTTCAGCTCTTTAAAATGGACTAAATTTAGAGCTGCGAATTATAAATTATTTTTAGTTGCATTATTTTCGCAAGTAATTCAAAGCTTTTGCGACTGTTTTAGGTCATTAAATTGTCAATACAGGTTTTTGAGTGGTTGTCAGCACACTAAGCATTTTCTTTTGAAATCCTGCCTCATAAGGCTGGCGACGCAAAAAATTTCACGAAAATCATTAGATTACTACTTTATAATTTATTAATTTACTTCGCATAAAAAAATTTCACAATTTTTCTCATGATTAATATCCGCCTTTTTTCATTTATCAATTTATTTTGGGTAAAAATTTTTCGGTCAAGGTTGATTTATGTTGTTTGCTAGGCTATCGCTTTTCTGCGATAGATTTGTACTTTAGTCGGTAACGATTTGATTTGTTGCTATAGTTTCATTCGTTAAAGATTTAATTATTAGCTCTAGTTTTATTGGGTAAGGATTTTTCAGCGAAGATTTATCTATTTTGGTTAAAATTGACTGAATGATGGGTAAAGATTTATGTATTACAAACGTTATCGGTAAAGATTTATTCATTGATTGGTAAATTGGTAGAGATGCTTGTTTTGAAGATTTTTATCACTGGTGATATTTGTCCTTTTTGGTCTTGCTAGCCTTACTGATGAGCCCTGAAATTGGACGAAACAGCTGTCTAAGGCATGCTATAGAAAATTATTTTGCATTGAACTATTAGAATTATCTCTTGTAGTATTGTGGTTGCTTTATATTTTTGGAGAAAAAAAAATGTGTCATGATCTGGTTAATTTGCGATTCTTTGCCTTTCTACACTCATGTTCATATCTGTAGTCCTAGCTATACTGACGAGGAATAAAAGACGAATGTCGATTCCGAAACAGTATGTCTTAGGCTGTTAATCAAAGGTTTGATTGTGCCTATAAGACTCTGTATACTGTCTATAGCTTATTATTAATTTTCTCAGTACATTGTTCTTAATAAATTGTCATTGTTGAGTCACTGTACATACTACTGCGAGTCACTGGTTCTAGTTTAGATCCATCTCGGCCCTGTTATAGACGTAGCCATGTTAGGCAAGCTACGAGGAGAGCAGAGGGTATTGATAGCGTTTCATTTCTAAAGATTATTAGCCTAGTTTAGCTCTAGTCTGAATTTTGGCACTAGTTTTGAGCCTTCCTGCCTACTGGAGACGTAGCCATTTAAGGCGAGCTATGAGGAGAGTTAGCTAGCCTATCGTTCTTCTGAGAGATGTAAGGTAAGATTTGTACTTTAGTCGATAAAAATTTATCGTTTCTTTTATCTTTTCAGCAATATCCTGCCGTATATCTAGTTATCGGTACTGCATATCCAATAGCCTTAAAATTTTTTATACATTTTTGTGATGAGGTGATTATCGCATGATCGCATTGTTATTTCGCATAATTTACTGGAACGCTATTTCTTAAATTTATAAAATGCTATTTAGCCGGCGGAATGTCCGTTATTTTGTCATTTGATACAGTGTTGGGTTTGATACATTTCCAAAAAATTTTGTAAGCGTCTAAAAATAGAACGTACATTACCTTATTGGTTTTAGCTTTGCGGGGTTTCCCAAGTGATGGAATTTAATTTTCATTGGACTGTAAGTTTTGCAGTAAACAAAGCGACAATTGGAAGTTAAATTTAATATTTATGTCTTGTGCTATCAACAACTGACTGCATTCTTTGAATTTTTGCATTTGGGTTGTAATATGAAAGCGTTGGGGTGTACTTCATGCAAGACTGAATTTTAGTGATTGTTTCCATGAATTTATAAGAACTGTTGGGCATTTAAAAATCTAGTATTGCGTTGCGTAATTGGAATGTCATGCTGTATTTAATCAAAAATCTTTCTTTAAAAACATACTGAAGTACGGCGAAATGAAAATGCATTGGAATCAAAGTTGTAAGTTGGGCCGGGCTTTAGGTCTGGTTCGGGCTTAAGGTTGGCAAAATGTCTGGCTTAATTCGGGCTTGATATACGTATTTGCTTAGTGTTTTCACCTTTTAGATGCAATAAAAGCGTAATTGTATTTGAAATAACTTAGCTACGCGGAAAGACGACTTCGTTTAAAGGAGGGAGAAGCATCCCGCCAATTCCGGTACTTCACAATAGTTGAAATCGAAATATAATTTATGAAATGTTTTGTTTTTATTTTGGGGCTGCGGTTGCAAAGATATTTACAAATACAAGGAGATATCCCTCCTAAAAGTTTTCGGAAACTCGGACTCTGTTTTCTTAGCCTGAACTTTTTGGAAAAAAACTATACTAAATAATATTTTGCCCTTCCAGTTACATCACACGACCTATTCAATTTTGTTAAAACCCTCCTTCCTTTAGGAAATTCAGTCTGGGAGAACAAATTGAGGGTTTCCAAAGTCTTTTTAGGGAGATATCTCTTTGTATTAGTTGAATATCTTCGTAACCGCAGCCCCAAACTGAGCTAACCAAAAATTTCAAAAATTATAATTTCAATTTTAACAATTGTAAGCTACCAAAATTGGCTGGATGCTGCACCCCCTTTTAGCGTCAATTCGATTATTATTATACAATTATTATTATTACATCACAAATTATTATCAGCAATGAGTTGATTTATTTTAGCTGTTTAATTTAAATCTGATCTAATTTTAGCGCCTGGTTTTGGCTTCAAATCACTTTTTGTTTTCGGGGTGGTTTCGGGCCTGTACTGTAGTTGTTTACTACTGTGATTAGAATGGCTGAGCGTACGTTTCCTAGGTAAAGTTTTTTCCGAAAATAGTTTTTACGATTACGCTTGTTTAAAATTGAAAAATTACACCGAAAGTTAATTTGAAAATTACACCGAAAGTTTAAAATTGAAAATGCTCTTTAGTCTTATGATTGTAGCGTTAACAGAGAAAAACTAGACCTAATTGCTGTTTTACAGTCTATTTCAGGGGTGTCCAACACGCGGCCCGCGGGCCACTTGTGGCCTGCCGAAGGTTTCAAAGTGACCTGCCAAAGGTTTCTACATTTGTTGGTTAATTGATCGTTACGCGCTGACATTGTGAGTTACAGAAGCGAGTCCTTAAATTTCTTTTGTATTTGTGCTTTAGAGAACACCACAAAAATCATCGGAATTTGTGGACTGAAGACATTTTTTCGGTCTTCACCTACTGTTTGTTTATAGAAACCGATCCAATCTGAGTGAAGATCTTTTTTTTTTGTCTTCATCTACTTTTTGAGAACAGAAACCAATCCAACCTGAGTGGAGACCTTTTTTTTTTTGGAGAACACCACAAAATCCAACGGAAGAGCTTAGTTTTGGAAGAAGATTACCTAAGAGTAAATTTCGGCCCGTGAAACTTTTGGAACAGCAAATTTGGCCCGTGACTGAAAAAAGTTGGACACCCTTAGTCTATTTAGACGAAATGTGCGTGATTTAGCTTGAAATTCTTTTCAGTTTTTGAAAAGCGATCAGTTTTTGTTTTTATTGCATGACATGCAACTGAGTGTTTTCAAGTATTAACTTCGAAAACTTATCGGAAGTTGCGATTTTTCTTCAAGTGATACGAATATGCTCTGGTAGAGCTAGTGTATTACATTAACTGATTAATATTAGCATAGAGATTCCGCACATCGTGTGGTATTGGCTTTTTCTAGTTGATGTGATAAATTGCTGTTGCAAAAGCTTCCTGGAAATATAAGCACGAGTTTTAGTCTAAATTAGGAACCAAAAGTTTCGTGCAATTTGTTTTTTATTCCTACTTTTCATTGTTCTTACCTGTGTCTGAATGAACTGATACGAGAGTTTTTCGTTTAAACTTGCTGTAGTTGCCTATTTTTTCTTTTGTTGCCGGACAGTGTCATATGCTAACTGTTGGATGATTCGCACATACTTATTGCGACAAGCCGTCGGTGCTCGGACAAATTCGTACCTGTTTAACGGTTTCTGGTGATCGTGTGGAACTGGATTTTTTCGAATTTCAGCCTATTGAATTTGCTGCTTGTTCAAAGCCACCAATCAGAGATAATCATCGTAAAGCGTCTTATCCATGGATGCAACTACAAGACTAGAATGCAGGTTGAATCCAGATCATGCAATCGGGACCGCAGAAACGACGTATTCATCCTCTCAGCCACGCTGCCGGCTTGGATAAGTGATAAGCGTAACTCGATCTTAATGCACAACTTAGCCTATATGTGACGTTTGGAGACTTATTATGGGATCATTGCTCTTCATATGGTGTTGGCTGGACCCTGAAGACTCGTTGCCGACTTAGCATGAGAATTTTTTGTGTTTATTCTAAAATTAGTTTATTTTGTTTAAAAAATTAATATTTTTTTATCTCTAGTCTATTGAACTGGCCACAATCGTATCTGCACATCACGAAAACCTAATCCGAAGCCTGGATTTGAACAGGGAGCACGACAGGAGGTAAAAACCAGGGTGTCGAACCGAACCTGAACGCGAATCGTAAACCCGAATGAACCGTTTCATTTTGGTGAACCCGAACCGAACCTGAACCAGCAAAATTGTACTTTAGTGAACCTGAACCCTCAAAATTGTGCTCAAGTGAACCCAAACCGAACCTGAACCCCTAACAAAAGTAAGAATATATTTTTCCATATCCGAATGCCGCTGGTACACGCACAATAAGAGCAGTGGTGATCATCAACAGGATCAGCAGTGGCGTAGCTAGGGGGGCGGCCCGCGCCGGGTGTCACCATTTTGGGGCACCATTTGTTTTTTTTTTGAGACCCGGAAACCCACTGATTGGTAGGCAAAGACCTTTTTTTTTTTGTCTTCACCTATTTTTTGGCCAATAAAGGGCGCCACCACGAAATCCCGCCCCGGGTGCCACCATTACAAAACGAGTAACGACACTTAAATTTTAAGTCAATGAACCGGAACCGAACCTAAACCAGAAATATTTTACTTGAGTGAACCTGAACCTCGAAAATGGTGCTCAAGTGAACCCGAACCAAACCTAAACTGCTAAAATATTTTGAGCAGGAGCTAAACCTGAACCCGAACCGTTATTTGAAACGGTTCGACACCCTGGTAGAAACGAATCCTGCAGATTAACTCAGTTTCGCAAGCTTTTTTATTCGATTAAACGGTTTAAGCGTTTATCCAAAATAATGCCGAAAGCAAAGAAAAATCAAATCTTCATGCTCATTACGCCAAAGCTTATAAAGAGTTCTCGAGATTTGAATCTCAGACCTAACGCTCCACAAACGAACGTGTTATTGTATGGGTCGACCAGCAAGCCGAAACAAGCTTCTTTGATCATTGAACACTAAAAAGAAAAAAGAAATACAGAAAAATATCCAAACCTGATTTTTTTTCATTGAAAAAAGTAAACTCATATCCAGAATAGTTATATTTCCCTAAAATGATTGATTGAAGATTAGGTTTACATTACAAGCTGTCATTTCGACAATTACTTTACTGCAGTGTTGTGCTTTTATATTCTGCAGTCGTTCGCGTAAGCAGGTGATAGGCCAGCTTATTCGAAGACCAAAAGGTTTCTTCGCTGTCTCCTGGCTAAGATAACATGGTAAATAAAAATTAATCTGTATTATTATAACTTTTCTTAAGGATAGGGGTAAGGGGGGTGAGTAAAGATTATATTTATAAGGTCTAAGAGCAGCTAGTTTTTTTGTTTTTTTCAATCATTGACCCAAATGTTTGGTGAATGATCGAAAATATATTCCGTCAAAATGCCCGAAAAACTTAGTCAGATTTTGAATCCATAAACTAAAATCTCGTTTACGGTGATGAAAATGACCGAAATACATTTTGATATAACCGAAAAGTTATGCTCGAATTCGGTCATTTGACCAAAAATCTTGAACGAAAAATTAAATCCAGATTAGCAGTTGTTAATGGTCATCATTCAATTGGAATCGTTATTACGAAAGTAATGGTTAAGTTATTAAAAAGCTTTTCACTGTCAGAGCTCTTACAAAGCTTATCCAATTGGTCCAAGCTTGATAAAGAGAAAGGCTGTAAATAAAAGCTTAATCTAATGCTTCAGCTTTTGTATCTTTTACAGAATTTAATTTTTACTGAAAGAAGTTTAAGACATTTTGTCGATGTCAGTTTGATATAACTTGGTCTGGTAATTGTTAAGTATATCGCTTGATATTTTACGATAGTTTTTAATCTCGACCAAATCCTTCTGAATGATTGTGTGGGAAAGATTTTATATCAATTTCGAGCCGTATTTAGCCGAGTGATATGCTATTTTTGTTAAAGAACACCATTTTTGTAATACCTCAATTGACTCAGCTAAGTATCAGTTTAAAGGGCAATGATTTCAGGCTGGATACAATGCAATAGTTTAGTTTTTTCTATTTAGACAGTTTCCAAACAGTTGATCTTTTTATATAGCAAATGTTTAGACCGCTTTAGGGTCGTCATTCTGTTCAGTTAATTAGGATGCTGTTCAATCAATATTGCTCCCAAGTGGGATGAGTTTATGTTTTTTAAAAAACTTCTTTTTAATTTTGAAAAAAGTCCAAAAAAATTGTGTGTTTATTTTAGCGCAATTTCTACGTTTTCTGTAATGGTAGTTTTGAAATGTTTATCGAAATTTTCCCATTGACCTCAACAATTGTTTATCGAAATACAAGCACTTTCGAAGTACATTGCTTACTTTCTCACGGTTCTTACCTTTTGCTTTATGACTGATGCATTTAAAGCAGAAATTTATCTGATGTGTCAAAATTTGTTCGCTGATGATTAGGTTCTGCTTTCTTCCACAGAATCTGGGCTCCAGCGCACATCAAATAGCTTTGGAGATGCATGTGACCCCGCCGGAATGAAAATAAGCACGGACAAAACTAAGGTACTTCATCTTTCAAGAAACCCTGATCAGTGCTCGTTGCAAGTGAATGGAGTGACACTGCGTCAGGTTAAAGAGCTTCAAGTATCTTGGGGTTGCATTCACGAGTGACGGAAGGCAAGGCGAATAACTGGATACCGGAGTTGGCTAGGCTAGTGCAGTAATGCCAGCTTTGCATTATTCGGTGGTCATGAAAAACGAGAATTGTCAAAAAAAGCAAAGCTTTCAATTTTCAGAACAGTCTTTGTCCCCATTCTCACTATGGTCATGAATCTTGGGTAATGACCGAAATAACGTGATCACTAGTGCAAACGTCCGAAATGAGGTTTTTACGAAGAATCAAAGAAGTTGCACTATTTAACAAGGTGCGTAGCTCCAAGATTCGAAAGTCTCTTGACATCGAGCAGTTACTTCTTCGAACTGAAGGAACTCAGATTAGATGGTTTGGCCATGTAAGCAGAGTACCTCAGAAAAGACTCCCCAAACAAGCTTTACTTGCCAAAGCAGTTGGGAAATGACCTGTTGGACGACCTAAAACTCGATGGACCAATTACATTGAGGATTTTGGATTAATCGCTTGGGACTTCACCCAAGCGAAATGATGGAGGTATGGTAAACCATGAAGTGTAGCGGCTTAATCTCTAGCTGCTGCCCCGCAACCTCACGGAAAAGCAGGGAATGAAGAAAGAAAAAAAGATGTCAAAATTTAGCAAGAGACTTGACGTTTTGAATGTCTTGATTCTTACAGCTACTTGAATAAACAAATACACATGGCACAGTTTCATTGTCATCTATTTTGTCACTTTTTCAATTTACGATTTCTGAAGTATGATTTATTTTTCACCATATAAGACAATATTTAGATGGTGGTAGGTAGATGAACAACATTATTTGTAGTTGGTCCGGTTTGGTAAAATCCACTTGGAAAAGGGTTCCGGTAGAATGTCTATCGTCCTAAGCCGATTGGTGTAATTTCACATGTTGCAGAATAATGAAGCCGTTAACCCAGCAGGCAGTCATGGCGACCAGTGAATAAATATGCAATCATAGCGGCTGCCTGTATCATGATGGACTGCCCACTATTTATGTGGCGTAAAAATGGCCTTTTTTCTGTTTCGATAGCCCAACCGGATCTCTGTGGCTCAACATTTTCTTTGTTACAGCAAGTTTTCATCTACAGATGATCCAGGTTACGCCTACCAACCAACTCCTGCCATTGTGTCACTGCGGCCCTAATTAATTGAAATAAAGAGCTTCTTTGCGTTGGATAAAACACGGATAATATACATTTTGACCGTTTTTTGCAAGTTGACTCCGTCATGGTTTTGGTGTAAATTATGTCGAATTATCTTTTTTCAATAGTCAGTTCATTTCATTTATTTTTTGTTTTGGAAACAAGCTCATATTCTCATGTTGGCGCCATTCAATCTGTTTGACTGCCAATTGATTTTTCTATGAAACTATCCAAATTTTGGTTTGTGTTTGTGCTTTTTGTAACATTTCGCAGTGGCCGAAAACACTTTTTTTCTTCTGTTTATATGTGCAAAAAGTGGCACAGAGTTTTTTGTAAACAAATACTTGAGTTGGTTTTCCTTTTCTCAAAAGTGGTTTGATACGAAAATGTAGACACCAAGACGTGAGAAAACCGGTTTAGATTGTTTACTTGACTTTGCCTCGGTGTGATCATAAAAAAGTATTAGAATTCTTGGGTGCAATTTTAGATTTACGGTATTTACAAATGGCTATACATTACATTTTTGTTCATCAGTTATTGTCTTTCCTGTCATTTTCTTGCTTTAAAGATACAATTATTGTTTAGGGAAATGTTGTCATAAAATGGAGAAAGATCTATCAAGCTACATAGAAAAAATCCATTGGTTGGGTGGATTGTAGGCATTACAGATGGATTTTGTCTTTTTATCTTTCCATTAAGTTTCTTTCACCTCCATTAGTTTTTCAAATATATTCAAAATCAAAAAGACCGAAGAGCTGAGAAATGTTTTCCTTCTTCATGCTGGCATATTCTGTTGAGAAATAGTTACATTTGGCTTTGAATAAACTAAACTAAACACAGGGTTGGAAGTCGATGCTGTTTAAAAGCAAAGAATTGTCGGTAGTCGATATCAAAAACAAAAAGCAAAGACTAAAGATTAAACTTTTATTCTATTTTTCATTAGGATGCACCAAAATTTTTGCTGTATTGATCATTAAATTAAACTTGGGAGTTAAAAAACTGACCATTTGTACTGACGCAGCACTTATGGGCACTGCGCGTTTAGCTTGGTGTAGAAGAGAAAACTAAAACATGCCATGGAATTAGAGTAAAATATACTATGGTTCTCGAATGCGGATAAAAAACAACACTTTTAGGATAGTTATAAAGAGCAATACAGCATAAGAGAAACGAAACGATGTAATCCTAGGCTGATTCAACTACAACAAAAAGTAAAGTACAGTATAAAGATTTCACCAATCGATAATTTGTTAGCAAAAAGCATAGAAAAGGCGATAATCGATTAAAAAAATTGAAAGCAAAGAGTCTGCAATAATCGATAACAAAAGAGCAAAGAATATATTATCGATTACAGTCGATATTTCCAACCCTGACTAATCATAGCTTTGGATTTGTATCTAGGCTAGAATGAAGTTTTCTGTATAAAAGTATTACTGCATACACCATGCAGTGCATAGATGTAAAAAAATTCTTTTTTTTTAGGGATGGCTGAACCAAAAGAATTGGAAACGTGCCTTCATTTATATAGCGAGCACCAACGATATACGAGTGCAAGTTAGCGTAACAAGCAGGCAGCCTTTTATTAAAGCAATTTCATCTTTGTGTCCAACATTCCTACAAGAAAGAGAAGACATTGCGTCATAAATTGATTTTGCCACTGGCGATAAAAAATCGTTGTCTTTTTTTTGACTCCTTGAGCTTACTCAAGGTCATGATGTCATCTGCTTTTTTTTGTTTGTTTGTTTGTTTCATAAAGATAAGTATCTTACTGGAAACTCCACGTGCACCTAATACTAAATTTGGATTTGTTGTTATTTTGTTTTTTTTTGGGGGGGGCAATTTTAACCAGTCAATTTCTACATGGTTTTAATTTTCACTAATTGCTTGCAGATGCGTACTAACTGGGGAGGAAGTCGAATTGTTATTCAAAATATCTGCTTGCCATGCTCTATGCAGTATTATATTTAGATACATTGTTTAAATACAATGGCTGTGACGTGGTTTAGTGACGTCACATTTTTAAGGCTACAATATTTTCACTTTCAGTTTCAACAGAAATTGAAGCTATGGAGTTTTGTTTGAACGAGAATATGTTTTTGTGGCCTTGTTTTCATCATGTTTTTCAGAGATGTATATGTTCAATTTCTTTACCTTTAAACCATTAGTAAGAAATGCAAAATAGCCTTCGAAGACCGAAAAGTATCTTTACTGTCTCCTAAGCCAAGGCAACGTGGTGAATGAAATGCAATTGTAATCGCCCTACTGTTATCAATTTACTGTCTCGACCAGATACTGAATATCAAGCAGGAAAGATTCCAACCGATTTCAAATTGTATTTAACCTCGCTGGAAATTATATCAACCTAGCGGTTCGGAAGTTATGCTCTGTGTACTAGACTATAGCGACTGCTAATTTAATGAATGAGGCCAATATCTGTGTTGTAATCACTGCAAGATTAAGCAGTGTTAATGCTTTTCATCTGCGATGTCCTTCAAAAATTAATGAGCTTTACGCGGCAGCATTACGACCTTGAGAATGCAAAGTCTGTTTCGTTTCTTATTCTTGCACATTCGTAGCGGGTTTGCAAATTAAGACACCAGGAATAATTGGTTTCAAAAAAAATAAACAAAATAATAAAAATAATTTTTGCACGTGTGCAAAAATAAAAATTTTGCTCAATTGCATTGGTTATGCTTTTAAGCACCCAGTCATGTTAGCCTGAAATTGCTGCAGATGGTTTGCAAAGCTGTGCGGCAATCAAACTGCCGATCAAAATATAAATCAAGACATATTTCTTCAGCTAATTTTAGTTGTTAAAGTGCTCAAAAATACATGTATACATTTTTAAAAAGTTTTTTTTTCGATACATCGACTCAAATCTTTCGATACCTCTTTAGCCATCAACACCAAGCACTCTTAAAATCTATATATGTTGAGTGGTCAAAACTCGCACAGCATGTATTACATTCCAGGGCAAATTTAAATTCTACGGCCAACTAGTTAAACAAGCAACCTTTTAGCGAGGCACTAACAGCATTTATTTTTAATTATACAAATTTTTTTTTTCATTTTTTAAATAAGAATTCGAAAATTGGTTGGTGATACAGATTTGAAAATTGCTTTATATCAGGAATTCATTTCTTTAAAGCAATTCGTCTGACATTTCTTTGGAAAAATCGTCAGACTAGAGTGCAAAAAAAGAACAGCTCTTTATTGAAATACTAGAGATAGTCGAATATTTTATAAATAGCCATTCTTTTTTTGCACTCTCCATTTTGGCGATTATTCTTGACTAGTGCCGGAGGAAATGAGCAACTTGATTGACGATGTAAAATTTCTGCAATTTGACTATTACTGTGAAATAGACTACCGTATTTTTCGAAATACAAAGCGCATTGGACTATATTGCCTAGCATTGATAAATGACCATTATAGTTTGCATTTCCATATGTAATGTGCATTAAATTAAAGGCGACTTATAAAGCTCTGAATTAAATCATATAGAAAAAGGTATCGTAATCTGATCCATATATAAGGCGCACCTTTAATTTCTTGGGAGTTTTTTCATATTTTAGATGCGCCTTATGGTTTTAAAAGTATCGTCATTACATGAAATTTTTAGACGATCCTTTGATAGCTGGCACCAAGTACCTTATACAGTCGACCCAGCAGACTTAGCCAGGTCAGGATTTTTCTACCTGGGCAATGTCGACCGAGTACAATGCTTTTCTTGTGGTGGAGTGTTGCGGTCGTGGAAACCTCAAGACAACGTCGATGCAGAGCATAAGAAGCATTTTCCCCATTGCAGGTTTGAAAGTGATTTTTGCACAAACCTAGATAGCAGGGAGTGCCAAAACCCGGGGAAAATATATCCTCCCCAATAATTTGACTATGGTCAGCATTTGAGCGTTGGATGATCTTTGGACTTTATTTTTTGGTCTTCACTTGATTTCGGGGGCAAACAGTAACACTCTTCAAGTTTCGGTGACGACCTTTTTTTTTTGGTCTTCACTGATTTCGGGGACAAAACTCTTCAAGTTTCGGTTTAGACCCTTTTTTTGGTTTACACTTGATTTGCTCACGTGAAAAATATAGTAGTCGAGCTTCATCTCCCCCCCAATTTTGAAAATAGGGCAAAATTGGGGTAAAATTGCAAATTATTCCCCCCAATGCTCAACATGAATCGGCACCACTGCTAGATAGGGTTTTTATTGTTAAGCAAATTGATTTTGGTTGTCACAGCAAACTCAAAAAACTACCGAGGCATTTAGTTGCATAAGCCGAACCAATTTTCTCGAAATGTTGGCACGAGAAAAATGCAATGTTCTCTCAAACTGTTGTCCTAATTTCAAGCAGCTAGACCCAACCGTTGAAGGAAACGTTTTACGTTCTGAATCTATTAGAATTATTCGCACTGTGCCCAATCTACATTAAAGATATACCAGACGGACACTACAGTACTACACAAACGCACAAACATAGATTGGTTTTTGCTAAGGGTGGTATTTGTCCTGCAAAATGTAACCAGCGGGGTGTGCTGGACAAACTGATGAATCTCCAGTTATCTCGTACAGGGGTCGAGAAACAGAGAATTGGATAAGGGGATGGGTTCCAGCTCCCCTTCCTGGTTGCTCGACTGATACTACACAGTAGTTAGTAATACTTTTATAACTCTCAATGCATGTGATTTTATAAGTTTTCATGCAATGGAAAACTGAAAGCCTTGAGTAAAAATAGTTAATATCTTTAGACACAGTAGAATCCGATTCTAAAAAGCTCTAAAGAATGGAAATGATTTTCAACGGTTTTGTAGTTACAGCATGATGTCCTCGTGCATTACTAGCTGCTTTAATTGCAGTCGTATGAATTTTGTAGGTAGATTAAAAACACAATTTTCACGTAGAGAAGCCAAAGATTTCCGTCTCTGAAATTTTGCTTTATCTTTCAATTTTTGCCTTGTTGTTTAATGTATATTGTACGGCAAACAATGAAATTAAAGATACTGCTTTTTAAAAACTCTTACGTGTAAGCGTATATTTGGCAGATGGTATGCGAAACTAATTGAGTAGAATAGTAGATTGACGAAACAGACGTATATAGCTGCCATCTGCCGTAACTAAGTAAAGAAATTGTTTGAAATTTGATATTTATTTTTGAAAGGGCGAAGTCGGAGCGAAAATATCATAATTCGTAGACGCCCTGAAAACGCCTCACTTTCCGATTAGCTATACACTATTATTTTCATAAACCTGAAGTTTTTTGGTTGAGGCTGGCTGTTTGTTAGATTTTCACGAATTTTCTGCTTCAGTTGTTTTCAAATGTTATAGGAGAATAAAGTAAATCGAACTTAATCTTGCGACGTAAAAGTTGTGTTGTGCAAAAGTTTTGCCTATTGTTAAAACTGCAAGAACAAAAAACAGATTAATTACTGGTCATGTTTGTAAAAATCTGGCTAGTTCGGTACGATACGGCGCTTATATCAGAAATTGATATTTTAATTTGACTGGTGTTTGCTGGCATTGATCTTAATTTGTTCTTACGTTTTGAGCAAAAATAAACCTCGTGTTCCTATAAAACTTTACTATCAAAGTTAGATTGATTAGTACTCTGGTTGTGGCATGTGGAAGCTTAATTTTTGATTAAATCACTCTCTTTTCGAGCTGTTGTAAGCAGAAAAAACGTCTTCACTTAAATCGGGCGTGTTTCCTTCCCGAATTTAGGAGTTTCTTAAAATTTCTCGATGTTTGTTTCCGATCAAGCATCAACCAGCACGAGCCTCCTAAATCAGTGCGGCCCTTCAAAAAATTTCGACCTTTGGTAATGGGTACTGCGTCCCCGTTCTTCTCAGCAATCCTGGTTGTATAAGGCTAGCCTACAAAAATTTTGAACGTCTTAATGTTAAGTTTTCTATATATCAAATTTATTTATCAATTTTCCCATTTTTTTTGCCGTTAGTATTGTCAAATTTTACATGAATGATCCTTTTTTAGAATGGTGAATAATGCCGAACCTCGAAATTTCTGTTTAAGTGGTCATCGAGCGCCACCCACTCCAGAGCCCCCTGCTAACCCTATGGAAGAGCCGCCAAACCCGAGCCCTCAAGAACAGGTATGTTGTAGTAGGTGAAATAATCATTGAAGGATGTATGGTGACGTTATGCTCGTACAGTACGCACAAGCATAGTTATCTGTTTTACCAAAAACTTCTGGGCGTCAAATAAAATCAATGCTTCGTTGTGTTTTTGAGAAAAACACTTCACGCATATTTCCCAGTTTTGGCCCAAGCCGTCTATCCATTGTGGTGGTCTGGTGTCACAACCTGAAGAAGTGCAAACAGAACCCAAAAAAGGATATTTAAATAGCGTTGGTGTGATTAGACTGGCGCTGAGTCCCTGGTTAATACGCATGAAAAAACTGCGGATTAGATTTGTAGCCATGCCGTAGCAACTAAAGGTGCATTTTTTAAAGGTTGTGGTGGTTCTTTTAACGCAGACTTTGGACCACTTTGCCACCGCAGCTTATAGTTGATACGAGGACGTCCACTTTGTCTATTCTATATGTTGATTTGTTCACCGACACCGCGTTATTTTTTTTGATTCACTCTTGCAATGCTGATTTAGTGCGTGTTCAATTCCTTTACTAGATTTATCCAGGATTGTATTACTAAAGACAATGCCCTTTCGAAATCCGGCCAACTCCGTCGACGGAGACAATATCGGATCCAAAATGGGATGATGTTGATGATGATGTATTCCTTTCGATTAAAAACAGTAAAACCTTAGTTAAAGAAGTAAAAGTTTTAGGCGTTTGGGGCTTAACCAAGGTTATCATCAGTAGATAATAAAAGCTAACCAACATAAAGTGTAGATGACATGCAACAGCTCTTAAATTCCAAAGTAGCCTCACCTCAGTACATGTTTAGCTAAAATTGCGCTGCATAATGGTAATCATTCATTCTAGATATTAACAACATACTCTTACAAGATTTCCTTTTCTTTTCATTGTTACATAATTAAGATTGTGAAATTGCTTTGTTTGCGATCACCTTGAAAATGAAGTATCAGCTATCATGTAGCATTATTTTTTCTCTTCGTTTTAGATCAGGGAGTTGCAATCTGCAATGCAAGCACTTTACAAAAATAACTGAATTAAGATTTATTGACGTTATATCTCTGCGATATTGACTCATATTTATGAAACCAGGGTATATTGCGATAGCCCCGGTTTATTTGACGCCGGTTGATATTTCAAATTAAAAACGATTCGTTCAATTTTGGATTGGTACCACGTCCGCCGGGGTTTTAGGGACTAAATTATTTGGAAGAGTTAAAAATATTACTGTAAGTAGCTTGAAGATGCCCGAACCAAGTCACCTTACCACGGACACACTGACCGCCAACATAAGGGTTAGGATTAGTTAGTGGTCAGTTTCTTCGTTTTTACTTGTCGCGGAAACCGGTCGGCTGCCTTGTAGAATGTAGATTGAGAGCCCCTTAGCGTTTTCTGGCCAAGCCAATTTGTCAATCAAATATTACAGTTTCACTATGCTACGGCTGATTTTCTGAAGAGACTGCAAACTTAATATCAAACAAAACTTTAAATGTTTAAAATGCGCATTAGTCAGATTACACGATCAGTCTACTTGAATTGCAATAACATTTTTTTAAAAACAGTGTGTTTGTGAAAAAGTTCTTGATTAGCTTTGTGGACACATTTTGGAAAATATTGAGTGAGATTTGTTGTTATAAAGGTGAATTTACACAGTATCCGTTTTACGTCCGTTTTCGTCCGTTTTTTTTACGTTTTTGCTTCTTAAAAAGTATGCGCTTTTTCATCCGCATTTTCATAAGTCCATATCCGCGCTAAGTAAACTGTTGTATATAGATAAAAATTTTGTTCAAAAATTTTGTGATGAACGAAAAGAGCGATATTTCAAAATAGAGCTGTACCCCTTTACAAAAATTTTTTTTCGGAAAACTTTTGTCCAGAATGTGACTGTCTGGTTAGTACGGATATGGACACATAAAAATGCAGATAAAAAAACGCTTACTTTTTCAAGAAGAAGCAAAAACGGAAAAAAACGGACTAAAACGGACGAAAAACGGATACTGTGTAAATTCACCTTAAGCGATTTTTTAATCCGATCATTAATTGGAAAATTCCCTTTTCGTGGGAAAGTGTCTACAGAAAGTATCAATGAAACTTAAACTAGATTTAGCTGAAGGGACATCACCGATTTATGAGTCACACTCAAAAAATTTCGGGGTAATTATAGGTCATTTCTATTATTGTAATGCGTGCCTAATTATGCGTATCAATTATAGTAATCGTGCTTAATCATACGTACCACATTAGAGCAATGACCTATAATTACCTTAAAATTTAAAGATCGAGTAATCACATGCGGCTTAGGTTAATGAACATTGCACAGCTGATGCCGGTGATGCAATACGCTGCCTACGCACAAAATCTACATGGTTAAACGTAACTTTATTTGGTATAGCCATGCCTTCATACATATGTAGTGAAATAATATTGTGTACAATAATTGACAGTTGTGACTTGAACCTTGCCAGTTATGTTACAAATAACATTAAAGTTTTAAAAAAAGGCTGTCAGTCTATCACACTGCCACCCAACCAAAATTTTACTAACAATCAACCAATATATTATTCTGTGTACTGTCATTAACTGATTTGTTAAAGTCCCTGGTTAAATTGCGTGTGTTAGTTGTTAAGACTGACTGAAGATTTGAGTCTGCAAGAAGTAGGCGCTCAAGCAGCATTTTGCTAAGGTAGTGGGAGGTGGTCGTAATTTGAACCCAAAGTTAAACAATTTTTTTAATGTGGTGCTAACCAATTAATAATATTGTAGCCGCCAAACGCCATGTTGATCTAGGGGCGAAGCTCGCAGCCGCTGAATGAGTTTGTGAATCGCCATTTTAGCGCTATTCAAGTGAAATTTTGCACGCCTTTAGAGCCATTTGAAAGCCAGTTAAAGAATTAAATTGCCCAGCCCTCTTTGCAAGTCAAGTCCAAAACACGCTTAAACGCTTGCATTTTTGGGTTAAATTTTTTAAGTGACTTCACTAAAAGGAGGCTGATGCCCCTTTAGCCCACTTGGTTGCGCCACTGTCGAGAAGTGATCTCTTAGACTTGTTAATAAGAAAGTTTACTCACAAATGTAAGTGGATGCAAACAACACAAGTAACAATTGGAGTGAATAAACAGTAGGTACAAACAATTGCTTGGAACTACTTATTATGGATGATTATGTTAGTTGAAAATAGGTGGAGGAAAATTGATGCTGATCAAGATAAAAATTCCGTTAGCTCATGAAAACTTCAGCATGAAAAACAAACCTTGATTACTAAAATATAAATACAGAAAATGTGTTTATAGTGCGCCCGCTATGATGTGCCCATCCTGTAGATGCAATATTGGGGTAAAATAGTGAAACTCATGAGTTGGTATAACGTTTAACAGAATGTTTTTGGCGGGCCGTAATTTGCCCACCACTGGTGAAGGTAGACTAAATGAAATTAACCGTTGTAGTCACACCTCGTGATCAATTTAATCTTTCGAAACTCCTATTTTTGGTCCAAATTGGGGTTAGGTGGATTAAATAGACTTTATTTTATTCCCCAATCCCCAATTTGGACAAAAAAGGTGTTTTCAAAAATTGGATTGATCACGTGATGCGACTGGAAGGATAAATATTGATCTGTCTGTATTTTTACGCTGCTGCAGTTATGCATCAGTGCTGCCAATAAAAAGGTCTGAGAGTTAACTTAAAGGCTATTTTTCAAAAATAAGTCATAAAAATAGATGAGCCAACCTATGAGTGACCTCGTGTTATTTTTAAAAGTCAGTCTCTTTAAATTGTAAAACCAGAACCCTTCGCTTTTCTAATTTACATCAAGACATTTTTCAAATCTCTTGTTGTCGCGGACATGGGTTCGAATCTTTTTAGGTTTTTGTAAATAAAAGTATTGTTTCTTTATTTATTTATTTATTTTTTTCAAATAAATTGCCGAAACACCGAATTTATTTTTTCTCCAAACATCTATTTTTTTTCAACAAAGGGGTGCTGATGTAAATCGTGTTTTCGCAGTTGAACTTCGAGTCTTGGGTTAAGGTGAGACGGGCTGTCGATTCTTGCCAGAAGCACTATTGTTGTTCAGGATGGGCACCCAGAATTTTAGGTGGTCCAGGGTTCTCAAAGAGTTTGCGGTATCTTTGTGTAATGCTTCAATTCATTGAGCGAATGAACCGCGCTTACTCTTCGTCTGTCTAACCACACCAATGCAAAAGCACTCTCCTTAGGCATGTCTTTTGTCAGGTTGGGGTACCTGGACAGATAACTGTTTGGTTTCTCAATGGAAAATAGGGCCGAAGTATCTTTACTGATGCAGTACTGTATTCCCTGATCATTTGAGCTACGCCGCCACAGTTTTGTGTTGGTGCAGCGATGCACGTAAGTTAACTTTCAATTCAGTTCGTGAAATTCTTGGCTTGTTGTCGTATTGATTAATTTGTCGATGCGCAGTAATTTCAAAAACATTGCGGAGGAACTCTTTTGACAAAATTTAAAACTTTTATTACCTAACATGGTGTTGTAGAACTGTAAGTCTTTCCGTGGCAGATGAAATCACGTATCCTTAACTTTGTTCTTTTTTTTTTGCTTCTCGACAAATTCCTTTTAAAAATTATTGCAGACTTTGAAAATACCTTACAATGTACATTTAAAAAGCATTATGCACATTCATTTTTTAACATATGTATCATTAGCAAGGTCTCTCCACTCATAGTGGAGACCACTCTTTGTTCCTTTTCTATGCTAAACGTAAAGCAGAGAAGCTGTGAATACCAATTTTAATGGTTTTTGGTTTGACTTGACCGGGAATCGAACTTGAGTCTACCGTTTTAATTGCAGACGCTCTTTCCACTCTACAACTAATCGGTAAATGACCTCAAGGTGCTTCGCAACTTTCCTATCGTCATCAAATTAGTTTCTGCTTCCGTTACTGTGCGATGAATTAAATTTTTCTTGTTACTAACAAGCCAAGTTTAGATTAAATAAAGCTAGTTAGGCTACTGCCAAATTTTTGCATACTCTCTTAAAATAGTGCCCTACCAAATACCTTCCGTATGAAGGATTTCAAAAGTTGCTAGTTGGATAGCCAAGCCAAGTTAGGGGAATAAGCTTGGCGTAGTATAGTAATTTACTTGCCTTTATAATCAATTTCGTGCGTTTTAGTCCTAAGATCTACCAGCGCGGCAGCTTCGGAAAAGTCTTAAGAACGGTAATCGGAACCCGGCAAAACGGCCAGAAATCACCTACTCATGCGATATGTGCTGTAATCTTGCGATCAAAATTGCGGCTCTTGTAATTAAGTTTTTCGAAAAAGTTGTCCTCCCATAGAAATGCAACTTGCAGCCTATGAAGTGTGGACTGTGAAATATCAATTCACCACTCTATTCTAGCCACGTAAGCGTCAAAAAAATCATAAAAGTATGGTTAGCTTCCTTGTCATAGACTTTGAAAATTGATGTTGGTATTTAGTTTGAAGCCATTTTGCCATGGCGACAGATTTCATCAACATTCCAAAACAATAGGGGAAAATAATTCTTTTTGATCGGGGGAAGTGTTTCGAATTGGTTGATGTTGTAATTTCCGTTTGATTTCGGGAAATGATTAAATGATTAAGCTGAAATCACAATGCTTTTTGCGAAATGGAAATGACGATGGACAATAGGACATTTTCGGTTTAGATTGCATCACCAATGAGCTTCTGGTGTAGCCAAAAACGGCTAGTTTACAGAATTGGCTGTTCGTACACATTTTGTGACAATTCGAGCGAGTACAAATAGGACGTTATCATCAAGTTGATATTACTGTTGGATGATTGATGACCTTTTTAATTGTAATTACATTTTATTCATATTTTATTCACTTGCCTTGATCAGGAGACAGTGAAGGGACCTTTCGGTTTTCGAGTCAAGCTGCCACCTGCCCACCTGTCTATCATACACGGCAGAGGATTCACACTGTGTCTTAATTGCTGAACGTCAAGCAGGGAAGCTGTGAATACCACTTTTTATAGTCTTTGGTTTGACGCGACCGGGAATCGAACTTCAGTTTACCGTTGCAGTAGCGGACGCTCTTATCCACTCGACCACTGATCGGTTTCTATTGCAGGAAACGTTTAAAATATGTATTTGCATTGTTTCGTTCACTAATTTAAAATAAAAAGCGGATTATATCAGAATTTGGCTTTTAATCGGATGATTTCAATCTTAAAACCTGCTGTTCGCCGACAAAGTCAATAAAGGTTTAATTTAAATTCTATTTATATTGAATTTGAATGTACATATAAGTTTTTGATTTAAATTTAAAATATACTGTAAGTTCAATAAATTTCTCCAACTTAAATTTCATTAAACATGTTAGTCCGCTTGATTTTCAATTTCACAGTTATTTTAAACCTCAAAGGAAAAAGTCCATGAATTAAAGCATTATTGCAGCAGGAAACTCTATCCACTGCTATTCATTGTAAATACAGTAAATCATCACAACCAACGGTGCTTTAATTTCCGGGTTTCTAAGTTATGTTCTGTAAAAAAAATTGTAAAATCGTTGTGTGGGAAATAGACCAATCGATGTTTGTTTGGGACGTATAATCGCATATACTGCTTTAGCAAGATTGAAATATTAAACCTAATCAAGAATAGGCAACGCTAAATTAACATAGTTGGCATGTATGTGGAACACTATGCTTTCATTTCAAATTGGGGCGCTGACTCTCGGCCATCGGCGTAATCAGAGAGCTAAGTTGGATGGTCTTTGGCTTAGTCGCTTGAAGAAGAAACTTAAACACAAATAGGCGTGCGTTTAAATATGGTTTGAACTTGGCCAAAATGTGAGGGGGGCAGAAGGGGCCAAGTAATTTAATTCTGTTAAAAAAGGGCTTTAAACCGTAGCACTGTAGTTTGTTTTTTTCTAATTTTTCCCCGATGGGGGCTGAGCGCCCAGATCTCCGTCTGTGAAACGCAGATAACTTTTAGCTTGGTAGATATCCCCGTAGCAGAAACCTAGTTACGCACCTGCTCTCAGTCCAGACCAGTGACGCCCGCGATGTTTTTTTCTTGTTAATCCGATTACTTTCGTAATGTCTACTTGAGCAGTAGCTTGGGTCTTCAAATCGAAAAAAAAATTAATTCAACCGTGATTTCTGACCAAAAAAATTTTGAAATTTTAAAATACCCGTACTCGACTATGATATGATCATTGGTCAAAGCAAGAATGTGAAGATGTGTTTTCTTTCACAAATTTCATTCAATGATTAAAATCAGCTTTTCCCCTATTTACATTTTCAAATCGTTTCAGCATTATTTAGCCTATTATTAGCTTCAAATGATGATGCTGCAAGTTGCAGCGAAACGTTTCGATAATGTTGATAACTGTATCCTAACTTTAATCTTTTTGCTAAAATATCATCAAATTTATTTACATTCTGGGAGTAAAAACGGGTCAGCTCTAGAAACTTCGACGATGTTAGGCGATGGCGATAGAAATATGCAAGGAGTAGAAGCATCCAGCTTCCAGCTACGGTCAACTGCAAAAGATGAAGAATATATAATCTAACCCGTCTTCACCTAATTTCAGCTTTCTACGCCTTGCTGTTTTTGAGATGATTCAAGATTTAGGTGATCTTCCGAACAGTATTGCCAGTTAAAATTTCGTCTTTTCTAAAGCAATGTTAAAGGTATCTCTCACTACTTTTGAAGGCAAGGCTTCAGCATGAATTAGTGTTGCTGCAGAAATACTTTTACAAGTTAAATAGGATATTCCAATTCTTAGAAAATTAGATTTTAGCTGGAAACACATTTGGGGCTCGATTTCTTAAACTTTGAAATGGAGTATCACAGAAACGATTGGTCTTAGAAAGCTGAAATTTGGTGCAAATATAAGAGTTTCTTCATCTTTTGCACATAATCCCAGCTGGGTGCTTTAATCTCTTTAAAATTAAAATCTAAATTTAAAAACCGTATCAACCTGGCCCACGAGAGGTAGAAGCGAAGCGAATAAATTTCGCTTCTGAAGCCGCCGTTTACTTGAGATTTATTCGCTGCGTTTTGGTTTTTAGATCTGGTGTTCCAGGGTGGTGTGGTTTTAAACTTAAATATTTTAATTTAAATTTATTTGCTTGTTATAGTTTAACCCCTAGCTTCGGTGCAATATTTTCTTTTTCCAAAATGTTTTTCACTCGAGATTTGTCATTATAATGCACACTGTACCTGGCAAATGCTAGGCTGAGGTTTCGGTGCTGGAAAGGGGAATCGTGGCTGGTATATTGAGTTGTTTTTCTGTTTTTTGTTTAGTTTCCACCCCGCCTGACGAACCCATTTGAGGGAAAGCTTGTGTTTTTTTTTAATTTTGATTATTTTCAATTTTCTACTGATCTTCCTGTACCGTACCTGGCAAATGATATATTGCACCATAATGCGACTTTCAACACTACAGCGTGATTTTCACACATTGCAATTGCCGATGAGTTAGGCCATTTCAAGTGTTTTAAGATGTTGCTTTCAATCTCGAAATTTTAGCTCTTGGTATAATGTCAAAAATTTAAAGTTTAATGGACTATGCAAGAGTCACTCGTGACATACCAATGAATAAGACTTTGGACTTCGAAATTTAGACTTAAAAATTGGATTTTCACACCGGTGACTTGATATCTATTTCAGTGTAGACTTTGGAATTGGAACCCACTTTACGAAACAGCATTCATGCGCCACGTGCTCAGTTTTTGTTAAGTTTTTCTCGTTTGCTTAAGGCAAAATTGCGGTGTAGAACCTCTATTTTTTTACGAATTTGCAGAGGTGGGCACGAATAACATTTTACCGAAAGCGCAACGACTTTTTCAACAATTCAATTCTTTTATTTTTTGTAGCGCAAGTCTCTTATTCGGTTGAAGCACAACGCGATTCCGCAATTGCGGAACGGGATTTTTCTACCACGTTAAAGCGCAACCTTACTTCCTCCATCAAATTTACAAAGCTAGATGTAAATTTTGCATTTTCCCAATTTTAGTAAAAGAGCAAGTGATTTGTGAAAGAAAATCGGCTTATGACAAATTTCGATTGAAATGAAACAAAATTTAGTTCAAAGCATAAAATTGCGCTATTAACAGAAAGCGCGGCGCAATTAATGCGCAACAAATTTTAAGAACATTATTTCGCAACGTAACTTCTGCAATGTCTCAAAGTAAAAAATTAAAGCGCAACTTTTGCAACTGTGGAAGTTTTGCTTTGCGTTTATGAATTATGCTTTGCCCACCTTTGCAAATATGTTTCTTACAACCTCTTTCCGGAGTTGATTCAGGCCTTACAATGAGACGACATTTTTCACTTCATAAAAGTTTTTCAATTTACAAAAATTTTTTCACTTCACGCTTTTGCTTTATTCAAAGCAAAAGTTAATTTTTGTTTAGTTAACGTTCAACCCACGATTATTTATTGGCTACAAAAAATCTTGACCAATTGATTTAGACCTGTTATCGCGTTTGTTCAACTATTTATTCTTGGCTAACGCAGTGACATTAAAATACGTGGAATCTTTGAGATGTTTACTATTGGAGATACACTATGCAGGGGCGCCGAGAGCCAAACGTGGTCCCGGGACCAGCTCAAAGATGCCGGATTTCCGGTTTTGTGAAGTCCAAAATAAACGGAGAAAATGCTGCAGTTTGTTCCGAAAAATGATGTGATCTCAAAAAAAAGGTCTTCACCGAAATTCTAATGGTTTTTGCGGCCAAAATTAGATGGTCTCCAAAAAAAAAAAAAGATCTTCAGGACTTCACATGCTAACTTCTCAGTGTCATTTCGATGGGCCCCCTCTCGAGCTCTCAGTGTCACTGAAGCCAACGGCCTTCCTGGAGCCAATGGGCCCCGGGGTCATTGTCCCCCCTGACCCCCCTCTCGGCGGCCCTGACAGTATGCAGCGTCAGTTGTGCAAACGGACCGACAAGTACGGCCTGAACCTAAAAACATAAAGCCGAACCCGGCCTGAACTCGGGAAGTGGCTTGAAGCCAATGCCAGGCCCGAAAAAGCTCGAAAATTAGGTTAGATCTAAACAAATGTATAAGGTGATTGATCGTATACGGTTAAAATAAAACTACTTATTGCTGATAAAGCGTGACGTAACAATTATTGTGTAATAATAACCGCATTGATGCTGAAACGAAATTGTCCGTCAGTGTAGTAAAGTTATTTGAATTACGCTTTTATGACATCTTAAAGACAAAAACATAAGGCTCATACTTCGTTTATCTAGCCCGAACTATGCCCGACATTTTGTCAATCTTTAGCCCGAACCAGACCCGAAAAGCCCGGCCCGAACGTACAAGCGGCTCAACGTCTGTGTTAAAAATGCAGAAAAAAGTTTATACAGGACGCGACGTAACGCGAAGCGAAGGTTGGCAACCATCGCGAGTGGTCGCTTACGTCAAGATAGATCAACCACTCATCAACAACTTTGTTAAGCAACCGCCCGCGAAGTTGCGACCAGTTGAAACCTTTCGCAAGTTGTCGATGACGTCATATTTTGGTTGCTTCGCATCCATGGAAACAAGACTTCATGCTAAACGTCTTTTTTTTTTAGGAGGATTTGAGAGTGATGTTCCCATGCCTCCATGCTGTCAATCCTCATATGCGGGAGGAGCCCACACGACTTCAAACCTTCGACGAACGTTGGCCATCCAATCGAGTCCGTGCCACTGCCCAACAGATCGCTAGAGCGGGATTCTACTTCCTTGGCGAAAGGGACCGAGTGAAATGCTGGTATTGCAATGGAGGATTGCAGAATTGGGAGCCCCTGGATGAGCCCTGGAGGGAGCATGCGAAGTGGTTTCCCACGTACGTTTTGAACTGACATGTTAAAAATGTTATTTTCATGTTTCTAAACCAGTACTCTGCATTTATGGAACCGTAGTGCCCGTATTACCTACACCGCTTTCGGGTAGAGCGAGCTTGGCTTCAATAGAAAATACCTTTCGGTATTTTTATTAGGAAATAATATATTAATACCAGTTCGGGAATCGAAGCGGGAGCCGGCCACCTTTCAGTCACTAATCCGGCTTTCAGCATCTGAGCCACGCCGCATATGAAAAGAATTGATACGCATGAGTTGCGTAAACTGAAAATGCTGTGAAGTAGAAACTTTCGGCTTGATGCAAAAGTATTCTAATGATCTGTAGTTGCTATGTGTGCAGTGGTAACTGTTTGAATTTCAAATCTTGCCGATTGCAATACTCGGTTCCATTCGAACCAAAATTCAAAAATAGAAACGGAAATATTCCTTGAGTAATCTAGTGGCTGTGTGGGTTTAGGAATAACGTGCTACTAGCAGGATATATCAACGAAACTTTTTTTACGATGTAAATGTAGTTGTTACTGTTTGAACTTCATGTTTTGCCGTTTACACAATACTCTGGTCGATTCTAACCGAAATTAAAAATTAGAAACTGAAGTATTCCAAAAGAAGTTTATGCGGACGATACATGTGTGATTGATTGTTCACGATCAGTGTTTGAGTGAACTTGAAGGAAAAGTTTGTAAAAACATATCTGACCTTTAAGTTTGGCTTGGCTCAAATGAATTAACCTTAAATTTTAATAAAACAGCCAGCATGCTTATTTCTCCTTACACTCACTCTCGTAATATCTCGTAAAATTATTAAAAGTAGTTACATCTTACAAATATTTAGGAATTACTGTAGATAATCAACTAAATTTGATAAATCATATCAAAAATTTTGAGAAGAAAATTGCAAGTGAAGTGGGAGTATTATGGAAACTAAAAAAATTCCACTAGATACGTTGCTTCTGCTTTATTATGTTCTAATCCAACCACGTATACATTATGCCATTATTATCTGGAGTTCTACGTGCTCAACTTACAAGAATAGACTAAGAACACAACAAAGTAGTGCAATTAGAGCCATAGCCAACGTCAGAAAAATGCAAAGAATTTTACCAAACTACTTTAAGTGCGGTATCTTAAAGCTAGATGACCTCTACAGATTTGAAACTGCCAAGTTAATGTACCAATACACCAAAAATGATCTCCCAAAGCCTTTTTTTAAACATATGTTCCCACAATCTTCTCACACCCATTCTTATAATACCAGTAGTGTTACCCGTAAGAACTACAACAATCCTCCCTTTAAAACTGCAAGATTACAGCGATCCTTTAAGTACCAGGGGATAAGTATTTGGAATAACTTACCATTGAACTTAAAAAATATGTCTTTCTCAATTCAAAAACCAACTTCAAAATTTCATGATTCAACGATATTAAGTTCTATGTGAAACGGTTCATTATTGTTTTGTTGCTCATCTGCGTAACTTTAAACTTCAGCATATTATAGGGTAGGGCGGCTCATTTGTTCAATGCCGACTTCGTGAAGTTTTTATTTGTTTTAACATGAATATTACCGGTATGCTTTTCTTTTCTGTATTATCACTCAGGGAGTCTAGTGCTTGAAGACTTCGGTCAGTCGTAGCCTCCTGATGAGTATGCGCCGCTTATTTTATTGTTTGTTTACTTTGATATGTTTTATGCTTTTTGCGCTGCTCGTGAAATAAATTATTTACTACTACTACTTACTGGTGGCTCATCGATTCCGTGATTGGGCGTACCGTTCTACTAGCAACATGCAATCTCTGTTTGAAACTAAACTATACGGAGTATAGTCGACTAAAGTACTGTAATGTCAACTACGCAAAGCGAATGTGCACACCTATCCGATCTACGACATATGGGCACAGGACATCAGGTCGCAGGGACCTAAAGGTCCAGAGACGTAAATCTACCATCTGCGCTAACATTTTCGTGCTTCGGAAATAATTGCGTAATCAAAGAAATAAACTTAATTAATGAGTGTTTTATTTAATTTTTGAAAGTCAAGTTATGAAAGATTTTTTTTGAATTCGCTTCCTGCCTTCAGTTCTCAATTATCGCACAAAGCACTACCCTTATACTGCTTTTGGATCGCCGTGCACTAATCTTGAACTAACGTTTAAAAAGAAATGTTGATTTTTAATGACTTTATTTGCTTTACGTAATCACGTCAGCGGTTTCAAACGCAGTCATTTGACTGTTGTCATTAATCCGTTAAGCAGACAATATAATTAGTCTTTTGTCCCGCTGCGAAGCAAAATCAAATCTTTCATTTTCTCGTTCATTAAGGTAGTGCTTTGTCCGATAATTGAGAACTGAAGGCAGGAAGCGAATTCTAAGAATTCTTTCAAAACTTGACTTTCAAACATTCAATAAATACTCATTAATCAAGTTCGTTTCTTTGATTACGTGATTGTTTTTCGAAGCGCGTAATTGTTAGCGCGGAATGCAGATTTACATCTCTTCGCCGTTATGTCCTGCTATCTTTTGTCTGCGCCCTTATGTCTGGTTTCGACACCTATCTATCAAATATATTGCAAACAATGTGGTTGGTTGTTTTTGATTTCTTGTACGTGTCTTTGCGCCTTTGGTTGTCGTGTTTTCAAGTGTATTTTCGTGATTGCTTTTCTTACTTTGCTTATGCTTGATTTACTTCAAGTACTCTCTTTAGGCTGGGCTGTGCTTTACAAAAATATTTATATTCATTACCTGTTACGTGGTAGAGGGGCAATAACTCAAGAGTAAAGTCTCCATGTTTTGGTGTTTTTCACTGCTTCGTATTATTGAGTCGTCAGTGAGCAAATTTTTGGATTGCTTCCAATCCTCTGTAAAAGTACTCGATGAACAGCAAGATTAGGCAGAGCAATACACATTTATTTTCGAAATTAGCAAAAAATTACTGACCTCCACCCAGTGTTTTTCGCATTAGCATTCCTCAAGTGGTCTAAAGAATAAAAAGTAAGAGTAAGTTGGGTTAAAATTTTAATAGAACTATCTCCTCCGGCATTTTTTGAAATTTTCGCCTTAGGTACCCCTACTTTATCTAACTTTTTACTCTTTAGAGACCACTTGGCGAATGCTAATGCATGAAACTCGGTATAGTGGTCAGTAATTTTTTGCCTATTTAGTCTTTAGTGCTTTCAACCCAAATCCTCATTCTACTGATATCAAAGTATTTGATACCTTAAAACTACATTCATTCGCATAAATTTTAAACTGCCTTATATTTCTTCCTTCAATTGTTATATTTGTAAACTAATAGTGCTGTTGCACTTGCACTAATTTGCTTGCTTGCAGTAAGATGCAATTTGGAAATCTTGCTTTGTCGAACATCGTTGTTTTGAATGTATTAAAAAAAAAAAAAACTGAAAAAAAAATTTCGCGCCAAATACGACAGTGCAATCTTTGCTGAGCTACGATTTTATTAGTGAGAGAGAAACACATTGAAATTTAGCAAAAACGAGCCGCAACGTCGCAGATTATCGTAGGTTGCTTGTTAAACGATGTAGCAGGCAAATTATTATAAGTGGACTAAGCCGACGATTTATTATTTGTCCCGACAATAAAACATATTTCTTTGCCGAGCTCAAATAGTCAAAATAACTGGCGATTGAGATATTTTTCACTTTTATTGTTTTTTTAGATGTGAATTTCTTCTAAGACAGAAAGGCCCCGACTTCGTACATCGGATAGTTGCAGCAAACCCCAATGTTGACCGTCCCATTTTACGAGGTCCATTTGACGTACCTCCTCCTAACAGACGCGGTCTTAATTACAGACGGCCAGTCTCCCCTCCACCTCCAATAATAGACCATAAGGTTTGTTTTTATTTGTTGTTGTGTTCCTTCTGTAGATTGTACATGAAAGAGACTGTTTCGCCGTTAGGCTCTTTCGGGGGGTGACCTGCAAAATCTTACTAAATTGAAGTAGATCTCAATTCCCCGAAGAGCCTAAAAGTGCGTTTACACCGGACGCGAAGCTACGCAAAGCAACCAAAATGTAACGTCATTGACAACTTGCGAAAAGTTGCAACCGGTAGCAATGTTCGCGAGCGGTTACATGACAAAAATGTTGATGAATAGTTTGGCCTATGTCGAGCAAGTGACGTGAGCAACCACTCGCGAAGGTTGCCAACCTTTGCTTTTCGTTCTATGTATAAACGCGCCTCAACGGTAATGCATCCTGTTGAGCGCTTTATAGAGATTGAAAATATAGGTTTTGTTTGACATGGGTCGATTTTTGCATTTACTGCTGTAGCTAACTGCGCATTTGACATGTGTCAATTTTTGTTTGTCAAGGACAAGTGTCAAATTCAATATTTAAATGCTTGGTTGCAGACCTGTTTTTACACCAGTTGTATTTCAACTTTAAAGGTAACAAAGAAGTTTATAACGCACAGTTGGACACTGAAGTTAAATCCTCTTATCACCTAAGCAGCAATTGTGTTTAACTCGTTGTCTGATATAGTCCTGTACAATACAAATAAGGTTGACGCCCTTTGAAACATTTTGAATAAAAATTACTAGATGTGCTGTGAAAGCACAGAACGTTCACGTCATTGGCAGCTCAGCTGCATTACTTTAGCTTTTATCATGACTTGGCAAAATATCTCTGGTAAAAGATGTGTTCGCGTTTTTGTTTTTTATTCACCAAGTTACTTTAGTCAGCAGACCGCGAAGGGATCTTTTGGTCTTCCAGTCAAATCTGCTCACCTGTCTACCACACACGGCCGAGGCTTCACACTGTCCCTTTAATTGCTGAACGTCAAGCAGGAAAGCTGTGAATACCAATTTTTTTGGTCTTTGGTTTGACCCGACCGGGAATCAAGCCCGAGTTTACCGTTTCACGTTCAATGCTGTTAAACTGGATTTGGTTTCCAGTGAGGTCTTAGCAAAAAACTTTAATTAGTGTCGCTCAATGGGTCGGAGAGAGGGTCAAAAAGCGACTTAGTGGCTATATATATTTTGTTAAATATAGGTAGTATAGGTCTGACATTAGTCTGACTATTTCATTTTAAAAATCTCTGGAAAGCTGTTTCTTGAAAAGAATTATTGTGGCCTTTTGCACCTCTTAATTTGATGAGTCAAACTAGCAACAGTGTATCATTGCGTCCGGTTATGAATTATTATAGGCTTGTTATCAATGAAAGAAGGTAAAAAATAGCTGAAAACCACACCAAGAGTTACACCACATGTCTGTTATCAGTTCATCTGGAGGCGGTCAAAAAAGCGCCAGGACAATTAATTTCGTGATTTATTAAGTCTAGACTGGTTCACGTTATTGAGTTCATTTCCTCTTTAGTTAGTGGTTTTTAACCTGTGGGGAATTCCCCACTGGTAGAGAATAACCGGTGGGACAGAAGAACCACTGCTTCAAAATTTGACTCATCACATCCAAATGTTGACTTACTTTACAAATCACAACCATTTACAGACTGTTTTGATAACAAAAACAATCAATATACTCGTATGAGGCGTTGTAAGTCAGGTTTGGGTAATTTGACAACACTGAATATTTACCTACTATACACTTCATGGGTTAAAATCGAATTTGTCAAAGACCGATGCTGTGGTGGGAAAGAGAGATTTGTCTCACTAAAAAGTGGGGAATAGGAAAAGAAAGGTGAAGAGCCCCTGCTCTACGTTTTATTTGTCAGTATTGAAATTTTTTTCGCAACTGTGAGGAAGCACTTACCTCACATATCTGCTTTCCCATGAGGCTAGTGTTTTATCAGCATCTGAATTCACAGATAGCTATCCTGGCAGCCCACCCGAACCTTCAAACCACACACGAGGGCAATTTCTGCACTTGCCATCGTACCCTCTTCTCAGATTACACTGATCAAAGTCTGACAACAAGGTCAACAGAAAAAGGATTCCTTTCTGGTGAAATCCTCTTTCCGGTGACCTTGTTGTCAGACTTTGATCAGTGTAATCTGAGAAGAGGGTACGATGGCAAGTGCAGAAATTGCCCTCGTGTGTGGTTTGAAGGTTCGGGTGGGCTGCCAGGATAGCTATCTGTGAATTCAGATGCCCTATAAAACACTAGCCTCATGGGAAAGCAGATATATGAGGTAAGTGCTGCCTCACTGTTGTGAAAAAAAAAATTAATGTTCCAAATCTGCTATGTAACTTCTCAATATTGAAATAAAGAGAAAAAAAAGAAGCTGTGAAAAAAATTTTTTTGTAACTCGAATCGACTATCATCAGCTATTTAGTCCAACGCTACTAGGCGTTTTAGTTTTGAGGGGTTATTGCATGCAGACCACTTTCTGCTATGAAAAAAATATGGTTACTTACAGTAGGTTTAGGTCTTTCAGTTTTGGCTTCTTAAAACGTATCTTGAAACTGTTTTGACATTTAATAGAGGCTAGTATCCACGTGTTTTAGGCTCTTCCATCACTATTTTTTCAAAGTTCTATGCATTTTCGGGGATATCTGCTTCCACATGCCAGCATGCATCACCATTAATAAATATGATAGTTTCAGCTTAGGAAATGGAATGACTATGAGATTTAATGCTTTTTTCTGCGACTAGTTAGATTGTAATTACTGCCGAGAGCATTGGTTATTATGACTTTATTTTTAGGTTAATCGTCGAAGAGCACGAGAAGAGCTTCCGAAGGTGATGGAATCAGAAATTGTAAAGGAGTTGCAAAAAATGGGTTTTGAAACCTCCAAAATCCGCCATTGTGTGAAAAGGTATTGCTAAAATTTAGTTTTATCATCAAAAAATTTTATTGCAATGCATTTTGTGAAAAAATGTATCAACAACATTAAAAGAGGACTGAAGGTAAAATAAATGGGGTATATAAAGTTAGAGCAAACGTATTAGATTGGTGTTAACTCCATCCTTCTTGACCCAGCCGTTGCAGAGACTTCAAACACGATGTTGGGGCCTCTCTAATCATAAGGTTTATTGGCAACGCCGACGTTGACAGCATCGGCGACGCTTTGTTAGTTTTTTTCTAAGGCAATGCCACAATTAGGCTAAGCGACGTAGGCATTTTAACCTATAATAGGCTGATATTGGTCTCTTTCAGCTAGGCTACTGCCGTGAAACGTCAGGGTTGCTTACGAAGAATATAATTATGGAGGCCCCTTCGTGGTGTTTGAAGTAGAATATCTCTAAAACGGCTGGGTCAAGAAGAATGAAGTTAACGCCAATCTAATCTAATTCGATTGCCTTGAATTTAAATGCTCCCGTTGATTTTGCTTTCAATCCTCTTTTCACAGTTTCTTATTCTAAATAAGAAGATAACCGATTAATAAGTCTCGCTAGTTGTTTGACGGCGTGGTAAAATGTTTGCAAATTTGCTGAATTATAAAGTGTTTGCAAGATGGTAGAGTTGTTGACATATTACTAAATTATACGCAGTTTGGTTTTACTAAATTTTTTGGAATTGCTAAATCACTCGCTATTTATGTAGGCTTGTAGATTACATAAGTAAGCTTGATAGAGGTTGTAAAATGTCCACAAAAACTTGCTTTGAAGGCGATACTGTGACTTCGCTGGCGAGCTAACAGACAAAGGCGATATGAAATCCATTTCTTTCTACTGCTATGGATGCTGTTGAAGGGCAACTTTATAGCAATGTTCGTTTCAAATAACTGGCATGCTGAAATTACTGTTCCAGCTCTTCGGTCAGAAAATACGAAAGCATCAACTAACTGTTCGTGTTAATTTTTTTTACTTACCTCGTTTCTGTGCTGTCTGACCTAGTATGGGCTACCGGTGCGAAAGTCTAAAAAAGAGCCACTGAAACGGTGATGACTTAAAACAAACTATGCGAAAAGTGTTCCTTTTAGGAGGGTCGCATTGCTTGTTTTAGGCAGTTGCCGTTCTGGTGGCTCTTCCCGAGTCTTCCGTACTGGTAGCTTATTATTGGCCAGAAAGCACACACTCAATTACTCATCAAAACTCTGGCCCGCAAGCAATTTAAATTAGGAAAAGGCTTGGCGCACGTTCCGTGCGCGCAGACATTTCGTAATAAAGCCTAAAAAACCTAACCCTAAACCCTAATCCTAGCCCTAACGCTAACCTAAACCCTAACCCAAACCTATAACTGTAATAATCAAAATAGAAATTTCCGAATACGAGTGACGTCACCGGAATCTTGTTTATTTAACTGCGCACGTTCCGTGCACCAAGTTACTTCGTTAAAATTGATTTGTTTACTGGCAGAAAATTAAAACAAAGTGGTAAACCACAAGAAACGATTTCTGAATTAGTGGAGGACCTTACCGGTGACATTTCTTCCAGTTCAGATGAAGACGAGCCACAGTCCTTCCAGCAACATCCAGGGGCAAGCAGTGGAAACGGTATTATTTGCATGTAATTTGACAGAAAACCGCTCAGTTTCGGACTTGAATTGACGCAGTTGAAAGAAGTGAAAGTTGTCAAGGTTAAGATGCAAGCATTTAACCGATCATTGGTCGAGTGGATAGAGCGTTTGCCATTGATACGGTAGAACTGGGTTCGATTCCACGTCGGGCCAAACCAAAGGCTAAAAAAATGTTATTCACAGCTTTCCTGCTTGACGTTTAGCAATTAAAAGGACAGTGAAAAGCCTCCATTGTTTGTGGTAGACTGGTGGGCAGGTGGCAGCTTGACTCGAAGATTGAAAGGTCCCTTTGCTGTCTCCTGGTCAAGGCAACTTAGTAAATAAAGATGTAACTACTATTCTCAGCTTTTTAAGGCTGGCTGTAGGGTAAAATCAGCAAAGCGTTGATGAATTGAATTGTCTTTATCTCCGTTGGTGCATTCCATCTTTTGAATACTTGACTACGATTTCCCTTATACGATAGCCCCATGAAAAACGTCCCCTTTTTGGAATTAAAAGTGTTTATCGGTTGCAATTAGAAGTCTTTAATCAAACGTTTGTTCTATAAAAAAAAGCTTACAGGTAAAGCTTTTTTCATAAATTACACCATTTTGCTCTTAGTAGTCATAAAAGGAAAGAATTTTGGAAGCCTTTTCTAAGGCAGTTTTGGCAATTAGTTTGATTTGCTCGATTAGCATACGCACCCTTAATGTATTTCACCGCTTATTAAAACTTACTAAAGTTTAAAATATAGTTCTCAAAAAGCTCTTTCATAAAACAATCATGCTTCTTGACATTTTGAAAAACACTTTGTGTTTACCACTATTTAAATGGATACCGGGAGACATTAACCAATGCAGATGTTGAAAGGAGAAAATAAGTTGTTTTTTTTTTTTTTTTCAAGGTAAATAAAGAACCGAGTTATTGTTCATGTAATCGGTCGCGTGGCCAAGAGATTAAAGGTGTCGTTTGTACGACAACCGTGGTCGATTGATGTAGATTCAACCCGCATCCTGGTCACATTGTTATGTTGTTAGATAAGACGCTTTTCAATGATTGTCCCTGCTTGGTGGTTTTGAACAAGCAGCAAATTTACGTGAAAAGAAGTCAATATCAATCGGAAAGCTTGGAATTAGGCCAACTCCTAAGCGAGTTATGACGATTCGTCCAAAATAAAAGCGCCACCATGGCTTCCTCGTGAGTGGAAGGTAAATATGGATCAGTCAATCAATTTGGAAGAGTCCCAAATGTGAATGGGAAAGATCGCTGGCTCTAGTTTGATTCCCGATCTGGCAAAGGGCTTATTACTAATGGGACTGCACTTGTTGGTGTATCGTTGTCGTAGCTTAAAACCACTTGCAAGTATTTTACGTATTCAAAAAGAGGAGCATTGTGTCTCCCCCCCCCCTTTGGGCTACAATGCAATACAAAAAACACTAGGCTAATTGGAACATAAAGCTATATTCTACTTCATTTATTCATGCACGGGGTTGGAATTATCGATTAGTAATCGATAATTGATACTACATTCATTGCTTTTTTGTTATCGACTATCGCGGATGCTTTGCTTTCAGTTTTTTCTATCGGTTATCGTCTTTTCTGTGCTTTTTGCTTACATGTAATCGATTGGTAGAATCTTTAAACTTTACTTTTGTTCTTGCTGAGTATGCCTAAACTTACATCGTTTCGTTTCTCATATGCTATATTGCTCTTTATAATTATCCTAAAAGTGTATTTTTTATATCTTTTATAGTACGGTAATGATAGTTTTTCCACTCACAAGTTTCATTTAATGGTCAATACAACAAAAATTTTAGTGCATCCTAATGAAAATAGAATGAAAATTTTTGTTTACATTTCGGCATCGATTACTATAACCTTTGCTTTTTGTTTCTTCAGTCTTTGCTTTTGACTTCTAATATCGACTATCGACAATTCTTTGCTTTTTGTGTGAACTATCGATATCGATTTGTCTTTGCTTTTAAACAGCATCGACTTTCAACCCTGTTCATGCATATAAGCTAAGCACTCTGCACCTGTCCTACTGCGCCAACGCAAAGCCCTCTTTTTGGTTCTGTTGGCAGCTTTTTGTCAGGCTATTGTTTAAAGAGATACTGCTCGAAATCGGTTTTATTGAAGAAATGAGGACTACTTGAGGAAATAAAGTGCCCAAACATCTTTCCACTATATCCTTATTTGCAAAAATACGTTTTAATCCGTATGACTCCGTATCATTGGCAGCCTTGTATTTTGCAATTTGTGTCCCCAAAACACAACGACGCATTGCCAGTTTGGAAATCGAACTAAGAGCGAGCGACCTTTCGTTTATTATCCTAACGCTCTATCAACTTACTAATCGCCGCCGTTTGCAACAGGTTATTTAGCTGTGACTTAACCTCTCTACCAGCCACAGCTAAGCTGTCCCCGAAAAAAGCATAGAAAATACCATACTTAATTTGAGTTAAAAATGATTAAGTAAATAACAAGCAATGAGGTAAAACCAAAAAGATCTGTGTTTCATTCACTTCCAATTTATTTTAACTCAATCAACAGTTTTCCACAACTGAATTTCGAATATAAATTGGTCAATTGGATGTACCTAGTAGCAAAGTGACCGTTTGAAGCATAAAAATACTATGAAATTTGATTTGATAGTATTGTTTATAAAAAATCATTTATTATTTTGAGGAGAAGTGTCTACTGGACTAGAAAAGAATCACGTGTCCAAATATTGCTCACACGCTTTTAAATGCTGCAAATTTTGATTTGAATTGCTGCAGTCTGCAAAAACAACTCTTTGTTTAAGTACCGTACTCTTTTCATGAATGGCAATGTGTACAAGAGTTGTTCATGAATAGCAATGTGTACAAGAGTTGTGCATTTGTGGAAAGCGATTATTTTCGTTTTTTTTTTTGTTTTTTTTTTCAGAAAATGCAGCTATTGCAAGAACCAATGCATCATCTCCGATTTCAACCATGACTTCCTACGAAACTGGTATATTAAGAAAAATAATTGTTCCGCATCACGTAGAATCTTTAGTTGTTGACTGTTTACCACTGCTGGGCTTTGATCAATGTATTTGCTTGTGCACACAACACTGGATAATTGCGAAATTGTAATTGAGTACGATTGTTATCGTATTTTATTTTGAGAACTTTCTATTGGATGCGTTAGTTGTTTTGCCCTTTTTCAAGACTAGCTCGCTCAACATTCATGTTCCATTCAATATGTTTATCTTGTAGTATGATCACTTTTCGTGGCACAACAAAGTCTAAAGGGAGTGAGTGACTTAGAGTTGCTAATTGCTATAAATGCTTTTTAAGTTCGCTTTACTTTCATCGTAAATATTTTTTTATCTAAGAACAAAAGCGATTGCCAGAATAGAAGTAAGTATACCAATTGATTAGATGCGTTTTGCTTGAACTTAAAGCATCGTCAGCAGTCGTTTTTGTTCTTATATTAAGTAGAAATTCCGACCGTTATGCTCCTAAAATTTTTTGTTAAATTCTTTAATTTCTTTGAAGAAGAATAGCTTTTTGTATACACCTGTTTTCTTTAGAGACAAAATTATCAAAACACGATATTTGAGCGCTTCTAATTCCTATAATTTTGTTTAATTTGGTACGGTAATTGTTGCTTGTCCATTGCGTGTAGCTATAATAGGATCTATTGTTTCCTTTTCATTGCATGTAGCTATAATAGGATCTATGATACGATCATAGGTTTTGCGTAATAAGCATATATTTAGATAGACTTAAGAAATCTTTCATAGTTTCAATTTTAGCACGATTTCGTTGTAACATTTCGATTTTCGAACTTTCTTAGAAGACATTTGTTGCAAATTTTTCTAATCAGGCAATTCTATCATTACAAAACCATTCCCACAATTATGGTATCTAACTTTAGCCTGTTCCGTGCTACTATAGATTACTAGTAGTCCTTTGTCTTTGAATGATTTTTTATTAATATAAACATAAACATCCTCATCATCATCATCGTTATTTTATTTTTGTTCCGGAAACAAGCTCGCAAGTAACTTGCAAAAACAAACGTTTTCATTTATCATGTTCCCGGTGAGAGGCAGCGAAAAGAGAATATACTTTGATTTTTTCTTTTTCTGTTTTAAGAGTTTGTAGATTTGTAGAATAACGGTCAAATTCACATAAGTTTACGACTAAAAAGCTGTAGCATTTTCAGCTCGTGACAGGTTAATAAGCTTCGAGATTTTAGCAAAGAATTGTCATCGTAAAGGTTGTGCATCTATAAATACTGAAACCAATAGTTTATTGCGTAATTTGAAGGTTGAAAACATCTGTGAACTTGATAACAAGGTTCAGTAGAAATGGTTAATGCATTTTTTCTTTGGAGTAAATGGACTTTGGGATTAATCTTGTTCTCTATATACCAACCATACTCGATAAATTAGGGAACGCTATAGTTTGTTATCTTAGGCTATTGTCAATCGTAACCAGATAAAAATCCGTTTTAATTTAAGGAGTGATTATTTCACCGGAAATTTTATAAGGGCATTCAAGTTTTTCACTGTCGGACAAAATTTTAGGAAAAACCTAAAATGCACTCTCATCAAATTTGAACTTTCTATGTCTTCTCTTTTTCAAGATTTTGCAGTTCAAAATTAGCAATTTTTCTCTTTCTTCAGTGTTACCATTTTGTCAGTACTGTGACAGAAAGTCAACTTCTAGAGTTGGCTTAAATTTACTTGAAAAGCAGTTAATTTACATTTCTGACCTTTTGTTTTGACAACAACACTGCCGAAAACACTTTTTGATAGTTACAAACACGCAGTAACTTTTTGAATTTTGTTTGTAGGTAGCAACCCTGGCAAAATTTCTAAGGTAAAAAAGCCTTTCTTAGGAAAAATCAAAATTGTCATGCCTTGGGAACGGAAGATCGTAGAAAGCTCAAATTTGATGAAGTTAATCTTCAGATCTATCAAAAATTATTGAGAGAAAACAGAGCAAAATGTTTTTCAACGTGAATGCCCTTTTAAGTTAAGAATGAACCGAAAAGAAAAACTATTCATCCGTCCATTTTTTATTTACTTTTTAAGGGTAGAATTACGGTTTGGGGTAGGTTTGGAATTAATTATAGACTAAGGATGTGGGTTTGGATTGAATGTGGGTCAGAATAAATAAACATCGTTGTTAAAAATTTTAAAAATTTCCGATAAAGTTGTCTCTTCCTAAAGATAAAAGTTGTCTTTTCCTAATTTATGCTACATATTTTGAACAGAGCAAAAATTGTAATGCAACATTATATTACAGCGTCCTCGTAGACATAAGAAATGTTTTGTTTAAGCAACCAAAGACTTTTTTTTTGTGGGTGTGTGTGTGTATACTGATAATTTTGACTGGAGCTCACTTGAGATAATTTTCTCGAGTACATCTATATTAAAATTTTGCTTAGTTCAGAATGGAATCAATACTAAATTTAATTAAATTTGTTTTGAGACTGTGTAAGACAATTCTCTTTAAGTTTGAATGTCTTGATGATGTTAATAGGTTAACTTCGGTGATTGTTGCAAGTTGCTAAATTGTAACTCGTCAGTCATTTTAGGGTTGAAAAGCCTACCTAGTTAGCGACGAGAGGTGATATTTCCTGAAACAGTAGCTGTACTAGGATGCTAATTTTTGTGAATATGATATCATGACAGACATGTATAAACAGTGGTTCTATTTGCTTAATTATCCGAGTTCTTGTAGTGTAGTAAGCTTGTTTTGAGAAATCATCAAGTAAAAAAGTTTTTGTTTTTGCAGCTCCTCCTCCATCTGTGGAAACGAGGATCAAAGAGATGAAAGAGGAACGTCAATGTAAAGTATGCCTGGACCGTGAGGCTGATATTGTTTTTGTTCCTTGCGGACATTTAGTATGCTGCATTAATTGCGCTGCAAGTTTAAGGCGCTGCCCTATTTGCCGCGCTAAAATTGATAAAGCTATTAAAACCTATGTTTCGTAATCATTTTGCTCAGATCTGTGAAATTTGTTTCCAAAATATTGTCATCATTAATTAACTCCGCCCCCGGGTTTGCACCACGGGGCCGGTCCCAAGCCCGGGAAAAGGAGAAGGGTTAAATTGAGAAGTGATTTACAGGCTTTTGTAGTAGCGTTGCCTAAATTGAGTTTATTTTTTACTGAAAAAAGAAAGTTCTGATCTAACAGAAGAAATTTTTCATTCAAGTTATAGCCTTGTTTCAAATCCTTTAATTTAAAAATGATGCCAATCTTTCGTCAGCCAATTTCACAGATATGTGGGTGCAGCCTCCCCAAGGGCTAGTTTACACTAGATCGCATTGCAGCGTGTTTAAGTGAATTTTTGTTTTATTATAACTTCGCTACGCTTTATTGCAATTTCGTGTAAACTAGCTTCAAGCATCCATGGTTGAAAAAGTTTAAAATTTTTAAAAAGTTAATTTTCTTCGTCAACCAAATGTTCTGTTTCTTTTTGATTTTGCGTTGAGTGTTCCACTTGTTTTTTGAATTTTGTTTTGATTGAGCCGCTTTATTTCGTAGCATGTTTTTGTAAGTGCGTTTCGTTTATCTAAGATCCCAAAAATTTGATTTATTGCGTGACAGAAACTTATTGTACGCTTTTAGGACATTATTGTTTTTTTGACATGTTTCTTAATTTTCGTAGTTGAGTTTATGGTATGTTTTCTACTGCTCCTGCAGCAGTTAAGTATGCTGTGCATTGTGTTTAAAAGCCTGCTTGCGATGCCTGTAATTGTGTATGAAGATTTTTATAATTTTTGATGGAGAAAAAAAGCTTTTTTGTGTGTGCATTGCTGTATTGTCTTTTGTAAACGCATTGGTTGAAGATTTATTAGTGCTTTAAAGCATCCAAGCAAACAAAATTCCAAGAATGTTTGGCTTGCTTACTTTTTTGTTATGTAGTTTTCGTTCGTAGTTTTTTTGTTTTTTTTTTTGATATACTGGATTAATTTATTTTTTAAACTTTTTAGTTATTTATGGCATCGCATCATTTCGTGTGTACCAGGCAGCTTTTTGCGGTGTATGTTGCATTGTTGGTACGCTACGGTAAAATTTGGTACGTCTATTCACGCTGTAAAAGCATTATTAAAAAAAAAAACGAAAAAATGCACCAGCTGTTGTGTAGTGTGTGCTGTATGTTATGCTGTAGTTTTTCGTGTTTTTTTCTCATTGTAGTTGTAGTCCTTGTAATTTCGATGTTGGTTCGTTTGCGATTGGTGGTTTTCGCTTCTTTTTGTTGTTTAATTGCGTTTGTAATTCCGTAGTGTTGATTGCCTTTTTCACATTTCAAATGAATACTTATGTTAGAAAGCAACTTTAGTAAAAGTATATTTTTAGGATTTTTTTTGAAATTTACGTTTTTTTGCAACTCATTGATCGGTAACGATGAACTCAACAAGTTAGGTTTACGATTTGCTATTGTAGTCGAGTGGATAGAGCGTCTGCTACTAAAACAGTAGACTTGGGTTCGATTCCCTGCTTGACGTGTAGTATTCAAAGACACAGTGTGAAGCCTCCACCGTGAGTGGAAGGCAGGTGGCAGCTTGACTAGGTGGCAGAAGACAGGTGGCAGCTAGACAGGTGGGCAGGTGGCAGCTTGACTCGACCAAAAGGTCTCTTTGCTGTCTCCTGGCCAATGCAACTTTGAAAATCAAAACAATAGAACTTTCTCAAGTCATACTCAAACTTAAGTACCACACTCATGAAATGTAGCTTTAATCTCGCTTAGCTTTTTGCTGCTGTTGTAAGTTCCGTTTCAAATTTCTTTTGTTCTTGATTGATTGCTTGCAAATTGAATTAATTGCAAAAGCAATATTGACGTTTTGTAGGTGAAAAATGACATTCAATTTTTATATGCTCTCAGCGGTGTTGCGATTGTGTGGCTAGACATACTATGCTACTAGCATACAATCTTTTAAAGTGCATACAGTCTCTTTTTCCAAACTTACACGTAAAACAGTGGTCGAGTTAAGGCCAGCCATCAAGATTTATTTTTCAAGTTAAATCAACCGTAGAAGAAACTGGTTGTATTTTTTGGTCCACTATCCAAGCATGCTTCCAGTTGGATATTTGATAAACAATTAGTTTTCATTCAATCTTCCCAGTGACTCTAAAAAATGGCGTTTAAATAGATCACAGAAATGAATACATTTTTCATTCTTGTAAAGTTGTACATTAGCTTTTACCGAATTATTACTTTGATTATCATTGGTAAAACAAAACCCTCAATTTTTTCATTCAAAAACATTAGAAAATCTGTTTGCCAATCATTTATTTATTTCAAGTTCAAGAATGATTTCTAAACGCGTTTGTTTGTGAGCGTCGACAGAAGTAGAATTTCTGGGGTGGAACGTGATCCGTTATCTTGAAAAGAGTTTTTCATGATGATTGCACTAAAATTAACAATTTTTGATTATTTATTTCCATTGAAAATGGAACGCAATAGTATCTGATCAACAGAGATACATTGAAATTTGAGGAACTAAATTTGCATTTTTAGAAAATGTCAGCTATATTATGCAAGAATATAAACTACGAATACGCTCCTTGAATCAAGATGTGTGTTCTGAAATTTTCTTTTTTGTCTCCTCCCTTTAGAAAAAAGAAAACCATTACCACACTCACAACGAAGGCATTCAGTTATTTTTTGTGATTTGAATTGATTGTTTTAAAATTACTGTTGATTACGAAGTATCTTGGGGGAGGATTTGGAGGTTTATTTGCTGTACTTTGTATATATATGAATTAGGATTCGGAAAATATTAATTCGGCTTTTCCAAAACAACAAAAACCTACCAAATTTATTATAAACTTCCTTATAATGTCTGCAAGCTGTATTTTGGTGTAGTTTAGAGTTTGCTGATCAGTTGGCGTAGGCTTGTAGTTTTTCATATAGTTGATGTGATGATTGATTGATTGATTGGTGCATCTTTATCCTCCTATCACGAGAAGGCGACGGTGCGCTATATTTTGGACGAATCCGCACCCGCTTATGATAGAAGGTACTGTGTGGACTTTGAGTTTAGAAGGCCAACTTAGACCAAAAAGATATTGGCAACTCTTAAGGAAACTTGAAAATTTTGTAAGTTCGATTCGCAGAGCACAAAGTTGGACATCAAAACTTATATTTATGACAACGTTGCTTTACTTTTTTAGCCCATTTCATGCTGTTTTGGTGTTTTAGTATTCTTGCTCGGGTGCGGTTCTTTTCAAAAGCGAGCCAAAAAGCGTGTTAGAAAATGAACTTGCCAAAGAGGGTAGATATTTTTCAGATGGTGTTACTTGGTGCTCGCACGAGAAGGGGTAACCTATTGGTGTTGGGTTGAAAACGATTTTTGCAGATGTAACGTTAAAAAGAAAGGTCGTTATAGGAAGAAATTTCCCTTAAAACGAAAAATGCGAGCAAAATAAAGAACACATTTAATAACTGACGTTTCGTTACAGACGTAGCATCTTCAGCACTTGATACTATCATTGTCAATGATGAAGAAAGAAACAGGGTACGGCGCGTAAAAAATTGTGAAATTTATTGTTTAGCCACCCATTTCACTTTGAGAACTCCCTTGCATTGACTTTTTGATGCGTTTGAACACATTTATTCAAGATCGATATTAAAATAATTTTTTTATTAAAACTAATGCGTCTACTAATTTTTGTTGAAATCATTATCATAAAATAAGTTGTTTTTTACGTGAGGCTGATTGATTTTATGTTGTGTTGTCAATAAATTTTGTGGTATTTAGCAGAAATTGAAAGCTCACTTGGTTCGATCAAAATCACTCATTGTGCCAGTTTTGTAGAGCTTTTGCGTCGTGTTAAGTTTAGTTTTTTCATAGTAAATGAATTTAAATTTAGTTTTTTTAAAATCAATGAATTTGAATTTAAAAATTAAAAGCAAAATAAATGGATCCAATTGTACGGTACACATAGTTAAACACGTTTCTGTCAGCAATATAGTAGGTTGAACAAATAGAAAAATCTCATTTGCAAGTGAAAATCCTACCATATCAAATTGCGTGCGAAACTAACATCTTAAGTGATTAGCGACAATTTGTCTGTTAAAGCTTCCACCATCAGTACTATAAATACATATATCGTAGGTCAAGCGTAAATTCAAAATGCGTACAAAACTATCCTGTAATGTGTAGTACATATTACGTATTTACATAAGACACTCTGCATTGTATTGGTCCCAGATCTACGCTTTTGCCTTAACAACAACAATTCTAAACTTCTATTTTGTATTTTTGATTCTTTGTCTCACCAATATCTACAAAAAAAAAAAAAAAAGGTTTTAGCTTAAATCAAAAGTCAAGATTTGGGAAATCTATGTATTTGGGGGGTTCCCAGGGAGGGGTGTCACCTCTTAACCATGCCAAAATATTTATTTTTTGGAGACTTAATATTAAAAACAATTAGCTCTGTAACAAGTGATTTAAAGAAATTGATTTAAGAGTGGTCCAATTTTGGGTTTCCCGAAGGAGGGGTACCCTTAAACTATGTCAAAATATTTGTTTAATATTTAATAATGTTAAAAACAGTTAGCTTCCCAGCTTTAACCATTCAAAAAATTGAATTTTGGGGGGTTGATTTGAGGGAGGGGAGTTCTTGGAGAGGTATCCCCAAGCTATGTCAAAATATTTGTCCATTAAATATCTGCTGATATCATAAAACACTGTCACCCTAGCTTGAGCCGTTCAAGAAATTGAATTTTGGGAGGTCTATTTGGAAGGTCATCAGGGGGTGGCACCCCCAAACTACGCCAAAATGTTTGTCTGTTAAATCTCTGCTGATATTATGCAACACTGACACCCTAAGTTGAGCCATTCAAACAATTGATTTTGGGGGATCTATTTGGAGGGGTCCCTGGGGGGTAGCACCCCCAAACTATGTCAAAATATTTGTCTGTTAAATATCTGCTGATATCAAAAAACATTGGCACCCTAGCCTGAGCCGTTCAAAAAATTGATTTTTGGAGGATCCCCGGGGGGTTAAGGTGGCAACCTCAAACTATGTCAAAATATTTATCTGTTAAGTATCTGCTGATATCAAAAAAAACTAGCACCCTAGCTTGAGCCGTTCAATAAATTGATTTTTTGGGGCCCCATTTTGAAGGGGTTCCCGAGGGAGTTGCTCCAAAAAATTTCGGGAGAAAAGATTGCGTTTCCAGCTCAACAACTTCACACAAAAATTAAATTTTCATGTTTTGTGGTTTTGGAGAAGAGCGTACAAGATTTAGGAACAAAAAAAAAAGAAAAAACCTCATCGCGGCCAAAAGTGGGTTGGTTGGGATGAAAGGGTCTCTTAATACATATAACCATATGAAATATTTTTTGCCGTACTTATGCCGTTTTTGACTGAGACCGTTTTTTACGCCAAACTTGCGGGGCGTTTTTCGGGTTCTAAAACCAAAGCCACGTGACCTATTGCCACGAAATTTGGTACAAACATATAACTCATTAATCTCAAACTGATGTCAAAATTTCAAGTAGCAATTAAATACGAGACATGCACTGTTATTTGAATACAACTCGCGTCCTTGTGTTGAGTTTTGCATTTTTTGGATTTTTTTTCAGGGTAGCCTATATTTGATTGAGAAGTTACCGTACATATTTTATTTCATTGATTTCTAGAAAGGAAGAGACTAGGCTGCTAGGCGGTCATCTAGAGAGCCAAACTGGTAGGCCTACTCTGAAGTGACAGAGGGAGACTTTGGCCTCAAAGAGTCTAAAGAGAGACTTGCCAAAATAGGTCTATTAGCTAAGTAGTTTCATTAAGTTGGCTGTAACCTAAGCTACTACAGTTACAGTCTTAGAGGCAGGCCTAGTTGAAACCGGTACTGTATTGTCTTCTAATTACACTCAGTACTTGACCTGTGAATTGGCAAGTCTGAAATACTTCTATAATGCTTTATCTGTTATTAGTAGGGTTGTAATCCCGGGAAATCCCGAATTCCCGGGATTTGGGGTATTTTTTCCAATCCCAATCCCGGGATTATATGTCTAGAAATCCCGGGACTTATTAAATTTAGTATACCCCTGATTGACCGTTTAATGTCAGCCTACGGAAGTGAGCATCATGTAATGTTACAATTCTAAAGTACAGAATTAAGTTTTGCGTACCCTAGCTCAGCGTTTCTCAAATGGTGCACCGCAAGGGTTAGCTAGATGCGCCAAACTTGTATTTCGTAAATTTACGACCTGTTATTTGCACTATTCTTTATTTTCGGAATTTATAAAATTGGATACGATGACCCACCGGCCAGTTGGTCGAGCGGTAACGCGTTCGTCTCTGGAGCGGGAGGTCTGAGGTTCAAATCTCGGGCCGGTCAAATCGGACACAGTGTTGCCAACGGCTCGCCACCGCTGCGACATTTCTTCGAAAGAAGCTGTGTTGCCTGGGCGCAATGACGCGGAGATGGGCCCCGCAAACTCGTTACACGCTTCGGCGTAATCCAGCGAGTATAATGAAAGATTTGATTGATTTGGATACGATGACCATCTTGAAGCTGTAAGATATCCGACATTGCAATTATTACAGTCATATTCCTGGCATGCTGCTCTACATGAGTGGAGTCTCAGAGACTAAATGAAGTTACTATTTTCTACACTCGATAAAGTTGTTGATGGAAACAGTATGGAAACAAAAGAAGGCCTGAAAATCTTGAAAGGTTGTTTACTGCTCTTAAAACTATTAAGCCCACATCAGTTGAGGCCGAAAGGGCCTTTTCTGCCCTTGGCTATTTTGCTAACAAAATCAGGAGCCAAATGAATGATGCCACTCTAGATGCTCTTATATTTCAGCGTCAATATTACAAGAAATAAAAAGGTTTTTGTTCTTTCCATACTACTTTTTTAAATTATTTGCTCAATCCCGAATAATCCCGGGATTATAAGTCTAAAATACCGGGAAATCCCGATCCCGGGATTGTATAAACTGGTCCCAAATTTACAACCCTAGTTATTAGTTCATGTTTGATGTAGTAGTAATGAAATGATAAAGCATGCTCTACTTACTGTTGCACTGAATAATATTTTGTTCTAGCAATTCATAAACTGGCAAAAGAAGTATTGGTAGTGTAGTTGGTACACCTCAAAGATACTAGATAGAAGGTCATGAGTAGGCCTAGCCTATCCAGTAGTAACTTTAAACTTACTATCAGATGTTGATTGTTTGATAACTCTGCAGTACCAGTAAACCTAGTCCTAGGTATATTGCTTTTTATTTATCTTCTGTATATTAGTTTTTTTTTTATTTGATCTATTTAAGCTTCAGTTTTCTTGCAAGCAATGGCATTAAAATATAATATACAGTTGCATATTTAAAAGGAATCAGGTTTTTTGCAATTGACATTAGCAGAAAAGTTACAGATTAAAGCAAAGGGAAGACATTGTCCAGATCTGGTGGTAAAATCTATTAATGTTGGCACAAGCAATGGTAAACACTACACTAGAAAATTCAATTCAGAAATTTATGAAAAGTATCAACGGTTGACTGGTTGTTTGGAGACGAATGTTTTATATTGCTTTCAAAATTATTATTTGGTGGTGAGTCAACATGGACAAAAGTTGGCATGAAAGATTTAAATCATTTGCAAAGAAAAATCAAGGCACATAAAAATTCGGAAAGACATGCAAACAGTGCAATTGACCTGGCTTACCTGGGATCTACTAATGTACTCACTAAATTAAATACTGGTTTCCAGATTGCCATAGCACAACATAATGAAAAGATAGCCAAAAATAGAAATACAATGCCAAAACTCATTGACTTGATGAAGTTTTGTGGAAAATTTGAACTGCCATTGAGAGGACGTGATGAATCAGCTGGTTCAGCAAATCCTGGCGTATTTCGTGGGTTAGTTGATTTGGTTTGTGAATTTGACTCGGCTTTAAAATGGCATATGGTGTAAGGTCCTTTATGTAGCGCGACTGGTGAACGCCAGACCAAACACTAGGGATTTTGATTCGAAACGCACACCTATTGGTTGAGTATAGAACTCGCAGGCTGTGGTTTTCTGGAATAGAAAAACACAGCGTCAGTTAACCAAAAACAAAGCAAAAGCTAGCATTCGGCAAACTAAAACGTACAAAGAAGCATGCAAGACTACTGAAAGCCGTAACACATTACGCAATTAACATTCACAAAAATGTACGTTAGCTAACTATAGCAAAATACGCATCAATTAGCATGAAAATCAAACATCAAATATTAACAAATCTTACCGAATATTTTAGCACCAGTTCTTGAATTAAAGTACAAATAATTCGTGAGTCTTCAACATAATTCGTGAGTTCTTCAATTAAAGTACAAATAATTCGTGAGTCTGCAGCTCAAAAATTTACAAACAGTAAAATCAAATTAACGTATCTTATTCAAATAGAATCAAAAGGAATATTAATACACTAATTAGTAATTACTAAAGGTACAGTAAACTGCCAAAACTTATTTCTCATTACGGCAACTTAACTCACAAATTGACACAAAGCAAAATCGGCCGCTTCTCTTACTGAGAAATCTTATCTGAGGCTCGTAAAGAAATATAACCTTGAAAGCACGGGACTCTTATCAGTGAGTCATAGAGAAAGTTAGCTTGTCAAAACAATACGCCAAAAGAAGAAGTAATGAATTCTCCGACTTGATAAGAACGAAAGACGAAAGGTTTCCAAAATTCAACACAGTTGTTTATCACTCAACATACCTTAAAACAATAAAATGCGATGTAACATATGGAATCTAATGTTCTTTTCAAGGGAATATCAAAGACCACACAAAATGATATTTTAAGTGCAATCCACTAAGTTTGTAAGGAGGAAATAACAAAAGAAATTAAATCTGCAGAGTTTCTTGCTATAATGACTGATGAAACTACAGATATTGCTCAAAAATGACAAGTGGTAGCTACATATCGATATCTGCGTGGAAGCAAACCAGTTGAAAGATTTTGGAGCTTTTTCAATCCAGATGATTTGACTTCTGAAAGTTTATCCAATTTACTGCAAAATAAGCTACATCCTTTAATTGGCGAAGATCCTCAGAAACTTGTTGCCCAAACTTTTAAGTTTAAAAGTACAGTCTTATCACTTGTCATTTAACATATTTAGCATGTAAGAGATGCATTCACAGCTTTTAGCCCATGTTTAACAGTTTGCTTAATAAGTTGTTAAGATTCAGACTGAAGTGGCTTTGAATAATTTGTATCATCTTTTTTGTAGAGGTTGTAAGAATCATAGTTTTTAGTTTTATAGTGTTTGAATGTTACCTCAATTACTGGTATCTTTTCTTCGTGAAGTACCTATTGAAGATGTTCCACGAGCAGCAATGTGGGATTGGAATTAAGACGAACAATGGAGGTAAACAACATAGATGCGTTAAATACCACAATCTACTGCAGAAACTATGTTGCTGTGTGTAACAAAGCGTCTAGAATTATGGAGAATTTTCAAAATTTTTTCAGAAATTTACATTTGTTATTTTATGTTTCGAGAATCACATCACTCATACATAGTTGATGTGTAGATAGTAGTTATATAATTGCCAAACCTACCTTAGATGGATACAGCAGTGCGTTTGCCATGTTATTTATTTTTATTGCATTAGCTTGATGAACATTTATTTCATCAACTATAAGTTATATCTGGCGGTAGTGCAAAATAACTTACCAAAATTCAGAGTTGTTCTCTTAAATTATTACCAAAGTTCAGAGTTCGGAAGGGTGTCTGGGGGATGGTTATACAGTATTGTACAGTATACATTTAGTTGGTGTTTGTTATTCTTTAGGTAAATTTCTTTGTTCAAGAAGATTGAATCTATCTTGGCAGTGCTTATGCGTTTCTGTTCCTTTCGATTCTACAATGGAAGTCGTATTGTCTGTTCTGAGAGTGCTCAATGACGCTTTGATGCCACAAAAAGCCTTGCCAACTGTACCTGTTGGGAACCTTGCCAGACTAACAAAATGCTCCGCTCAAGGCGTGGCTCATTTGAATGAAAGGGCACGTGCAGGGCTTGCAATACCTTGCTTGCATTTCATTACACACCAACTGCATGAGTGCATGATGCACGAGAAGTAGAAGAATTATGTCTAGTCTGATGAGTGAGACAATAAACTCGTGTGTAATGAAATACTGCATGTTGTAGATGTACCATTCATATCTACCGTTCAACAAACTGTTTGTTCTATGTGATGAAGGAAGTAGCAAATTTATCTCTTTACGTTTTTATGAAAACATTCTTTGATTTTTTTCTCGGTCACTTGTACGTGTATATCTATTTCATGTGTGACGTTTGTAGAAACACTGCTTTTAATAACTTTACGTTTTTCAATTCGTGGTTGATTTAATTTACTATTTTATGGGATTTTTAAACTCCCTGCGCCGATGTGATGCTGTGCTATCCTAACAACTTTTGAGTGTCTTTAACGTAGAATTATCTTCATGTAATTTTTTTTTCTACTGACAAATTGCATTTCTTACTTTGTCAACTTCCAATCAGATTAAATAATCATTGAACGGAATTTTATTTTATATGCTTAAAAGCAACGGATTGGATTTTAGCTTCAGTAGAAAAAGAATGAATAAGTTCTTGCCCTTAGTGGTATTTGACAATTGCGATTTGTCTTGTCCTTTCTCGTATCATCGATACTGTTATCTCTCATTTGAACAATGGCAGGTATCATGGCATGAATTAGAGTGTTGTTTTTTTTTTTTCTACACACTTCCCTCCTTTTATGAATTGAAAGTTTCGGCGGCTTAAAATTGTAGTAATTTCTCTTAACAAATCCGTCTTGAGACCGTAACATAAACTTGATCGCAACGGCCTGGGTCTCAAAGAGAATCTTACCGGAAATACGAAGACTGATGCCGGGTCGCTTTACCAAGGCCAGGACCAGAAAACGAAGAAACAAAGAAAAAAGCTTCTTCGCTAAGCTTTGACCTGCACACTAAAATGTTACTAATTCATTGCTGTAGCAACTACTTTAGTGCGGGTGAACTTATAGGTCCTCCCGGGCCCGGTTATAATGTACCCCCGAACCCCTCTCTCGCAGGCCCTGGCAATGGCTATTTTTCACAACTCATACCACCTGAACGTATCTTTCCAGACGATAGATTTCCAGTCGTATGGACTATGAAGAAAAACCATTTGCTTCAAATTTGTTTTGCTATCTTCATTAGCCAATTGCCGTAGTATGCAACGCTTTGTTAGCGTTACGACATCGTACGTTTTGTTTGTTTTAAAAAGCTTGAGGCGTCGTAACTATTGCGACGTGTTGCTGACTTGTTGCAACCAATATTGGGTCGCTTTGTCTTTCCTCATTTTCTTGTATTTCTGTTTTTTGTATGTATGGTATTAAATTTTTGGTGTCGTTATTCTGCGTTGATCATTAATCTTCTCCATAAAGCCGTCAACGATGCGAATTACAGATTATTCAATCTTGGCATAAGAATACAGATCAATACAAATAGGGTCAACAGCTGCATTTTTACTTTTTATTGGTTAAAGGGAAAACATATTTTTAACTTTCTTATAAGATACATGCCCAAGATCGCAGACCTTGTTTTTATTATGAGCGCAGTAAGTGTATAACGTATATACATTTAATAATTTTGGTTTCACTTTGCAGTAAGTGTACATTTAGTGTGAAGAATTACATATTGTTCTTTCTATATTTCACTGCAGTATTGCCAACGCATTATCAGTAGACCTACCACACCAGCATTATTGTATGACTTCATATTACTGGTGTTTTAAATTGCATCGTTTATTGACAGATTTTTGTCTCTCACTGTGCCATAACATGTGTTTGTGATTATGCCAGGATACTGTTATCGGAAGAAAGTGGCGTTTATCTTGGTGTAAAAACATTCTTCATTTTTTTCTCGATCGCTTTTTCAGCTTTATTTTACCGAGTGAAGATTATCGCAATTTGCTGCTATTATTTACGTGATGTTTCAAGTTTAGTCATGCTCCAGAAGTGAGTAAGAGTAAAACTGTTAAATTTTAAGTTTCAAAAATAAAGAACTTTCTAATTCCTGCGTACGTGTTTTGTATGTAGCTTTAATTAAAGCAAACTTTTAAGAAATAGAGCCTTCTTCCAGATTTCATAGGTAAGTTGTCTAAAGTCATAAGTGGCATTGTATCAGTGGAATTTTCATGTGGGGGGTCTGGGGGGCGAAGCCCCACAGATGTTGTTATGACACTGCGTTTGCAGCACCACCAAGCATTTTGGTCACGAGCCGCCGCTGCCTTTCAGTGTTGGTCGTTTTATTGACTCGCTTTCCGAAAAGCGACTATCAAAACAGCTACTTCTAAACTACAGCGACTTTATTGGATTAGCTAAATCTGTAACTCCAATCGTAAGTCTATACTTACCCTGCCAAGGCTAACTCTGACATTAACCTAAAAAGACGCGTCTTTAGCTGTCGCTATTCGTATCGATACGGCTTAAATCGTTTTATAACATGTTTGTTATTTGCAACATTCAGATTGCAAAATTGCTTGGAAATTTACATCATTATTACTCGTTTGCTGTTTTTGATAAAATTGCAGCTTTCACGCCTTTTTTCGTTAATTTTCTGAACATTTTGTACTCTTGACCAAGGATGGCAGTACGGTACGTTACGCCTCAATTTTTGCAAAGAAGTACGGTACGCCTTTTTTGTAATGGTACGGTACGGTTCAAACATTGAACTGAAGTACGGTACGGCTCAAGGTGCGACGTGCGATGTACGCAAATTCTGAACGTACCGTACTGCCATCCTTGCTCTTGACAATACAAAATACAGCAACTTTGACCTTAACAATTTTTATTTTTAGGTGAATAGTGCTATAATTACTTCCGTAATGTCTCAGTTTATTCGAATTATTATTTGTCGCAATATTGGGGAATAACTTTAAAGTTTATACTTCAGTTTTGAGTGGGCTCTGGTTTACAAGTTACTTTTTGTTTGTTTGATGCAAATTTTCGTTTTGCGAAATTCGGTCAGGCGTGATTGCTGGTCTTGGACGAGTAGTAGTTTGAGCTGGAAATTTTTTTCTCTGGAGCAATTTGCTGCGATCTAGCGTCAAATTGAATTTTGGCGAAAATGCCTCGGCATGCGGTATAGTTCAGACACTTTGAACTCACACTCATGTTTAAGCACGATAAAGTCACAAAAATATTTGGGCATAGACTCCATTTGAAAAGGTAGTGACTATTTTTGGGTTAGGGTTCGATTTGGGAATAGTTCGAGACTAAGCATTTGAGTTTGTGTTATATTTGACTCAGAATTAATAAAAAACTAGATAAAAATTTCTGCTGAAATAAAGCCTTCCTTTGAGAAAAGCTAAAATGCTCATGATTCGAGTTTAGTTTTCATTGAAAATTTAGATTTCAATTAACAGAAGTGGAGTCGAGGACACAAGGCTCGAGGCCAAGGACACAAAAAAAATCCGAGGACAGACACTCTCGAGGCCAAGGACAGGAATGCTCAAGGCCAAGGCCCAAGGACACAAGTACAAGTGCTCTCCAAAAATAAAAAGGTCATCACAAAAATTTTTCAGGCGATCTCCACAAAAACACGTTTTCCAAAAAATTTTTCAAGCGCTCCACAAAGTTTTAACAATTCAAAAAATAGTGCTGTCCTCGAGCCGAGGACAGGCCGATTTTCGAGGACTGGAGGCCAAGGACTTGACCTTCGAGGCCAAGTACTTCAAAATGTGTCCTCGAGGCCAAGGACGTCCTCGAGGACTCCACCTCTGTCAATTAAATCATTCTCGGTCTAATAAAAGCTTTCGATTGTATTTATAAATCCGACTTCTGTTTCGCCAATCATACTTCACAGTTGTAGTTTTTGAGTACTAAAAATATAGGTGACTTAACCAATTGCACTTGAGTTCTTTACTTATTGTTATGAAGCGCTGATAATAGCTGATGCTGATCAATGAAAAATATTGAACACCCTGTAAAATGTTTACCCTACGCCACTGATTACAGCCCGTCTTGAATGGGTTTACAAATTAACTATTAATTGGGACTTCGCGCGCGCGCGTAGTTTCTATGTTTTTACTCGGCCATTTTGATAGATGAGCATTAAAATTTTTTTAATTTTATGATAAGTCAAAAACGGCAAAATGTGGAAAGCTGAAATTTGAACACAACATTACAAGTTTACAAAGCATCATACATGCCAATTTTGGGGGTCGAAGATCACATGATAATGATTTGGGGACCCTAAAACCGACAAAAAACGGCTATTTTTGAGCCGAAATTTTTTTATTTCGCTTTTAACAAAAAAATGCTCAACGTGGAAAGTTGCAATTTGGACACAACATGGGTAGAGATAGAAAGAATATGCGTACCAAGTTTGAGGGCTCCCAGTCACGTGACCGAAATTTCTGAGGAAGAAAATGGTCAAAAAGTGGTAAATTTTAATGTGGTATATCTCGGTAAGTAGTGCTATTCTTTGAAAAAAATTTGTGGTTTTTGAAAACACTAATCAGTACTTTTGTATTGGTCATGTTTATTTATTCCGTCTTGGATAAAATTTTTCCTTATTTTTGTCTTTTTTCTTTTTTTTTTTTTCTTTGTTTTTCTTCTATCACTATCTCCTTTTAAACCACAAAACGCAGATGGATGATATCATGGAGTGATATAGAGTTCGAAACAAACTGGTGTGTGCCTGAAAATGGGGGTGTCACGTCCGGGGATTCCCCCTAAAAGGGGAGCTGAAAATTTTTGAACTTTTGAATTGTTCAACAGAGATAGGCCAAATTATCAGATTTGGTGGATATTGGTAGTGACTAAAACATATTAAAAATTGGGGGAGCTGCGATGGGGAAAATGGTTGAAATGAGTTATACAAAAATCGAAAAAAATTTTTCACTCAACTTAAGTAGATCAAATTTTCGGAATACATTATTTAAACAAAAAGTAAATTGTTGGTAAAATTTTGGGTATCACAATTGGCGAATATTTCTTCAATGAGTTTTTCAAAATCCAAACCTTTGTAATCATCATTATTGATCAAGGCATGCCAACATCAGTTTCAGGATAGTTAGATATAGACAAAAGAAAAAGATAATAATTTTTGTGGGGGTTGCATTGCACCAATCTCCCCAAAATTTCCTTTTGTATTTTGAAATCTTAGGGTTTCTACAACGTAGGAATGGAATTGTGAAATAAAAAAGTTCCTCTATTTTTTCTGGCTACTCCATACTCTTCTTGATTACTAGCTCAGTCTATGCTGGATCACTTTGTTTGTTGTGGTACTCGCAAGGATTTTACATGTGGTGTTCATAAAAAAATTAACACCATTTTGTCATGAAAGGATATTATGAAAATTTTTGTTATGAAGTTTATATGGTAGTAATATTCCAGATAGAAGATTCAGTAATGCAAAAGTCAATACTTACTTATGACGAAATGGTGTTGAATTTTTTCATTAATAGTTAATACCATTGCAAACTTTGTCTATGAAGGTTGTTTCATAACTTTATGTACGGTAGTTTGATGAAATTGTAAAAGTTTTTATGCAAGCTCTCAGTTGGAGAAATTAGGGCTTTTCATTTTAAGGCTGTTCTAGAAAACTTTTCAAGTTTTTAGCACCACACTAAGAGGCTAGCCTACGGCAGTATTAGTAATTATACTGCAACATTCGCAGTATAGTTGGTTTTAGGATGGGAGAACCTATTTGAGTATTTCAGTCTTAAAAAAGTTTGTGGCCTTTTAGAGTATTAATAAATGACTCTTTTTAGTTGGCTATTGGGCTATAGGCTAAGCACACTGGTAAAATATATCGTACGGTACCATCTGTAGTACGTGTTTTGTCACATACGGTAGGCCTACTGTACTAGGATAGCCTAGGTGTAATGTTAATGTTATTAATTGCAGAACCAAGAATATGATTGCATGATGTTGACTAATATGCCTGGTGAAAATGCTGTTTCGTATGGGAAGTGATTGTGCAATGACTTGATTTTGTTCAAACTGTCCATTTTCCCAGTAGTGTCAAAATATTACTAAGTTGTATTTTGCAACCCCAGATCTTGCAAGCAGGATCTTCATAAAAAACATGGCTTTACCCTTTGGGCCACGCTGCTGACTGGAATGATGGAGAAGGTAGCATAATGTTGTTGATAATAGCATAAGCTGCTCCTTACATGCAATAATATGACTCATAGGCCTGGCACAGGCAGATGCCTGATGCTGTTAGGTACTCTGTACTGGCAACTGATGTCTAATAAACAAACAAAACGAGAAAATAGTGGGAGGTTTACTAACCAAGTGAGTATAATGATATACAGTATAATGTCTATTGCCAAATTGCCCTAAACAACCACAGTTGGCTGGTAGGCCACGTGTATATAGTGGTACCGGTATGGCAATCCCAACTCTGTGCAGGGCATGTTTTAAACACCCAGTTGAGTTGTTAGAAATACAGTCGTTAAGTATGAGTCGTCAGCATTGTTTCGGAATCTCTACGACTCGTGTATGAGCGTGCGCATGCTCTTGCTCCTTGCATGTGTGCACTTATTGGGATTAGGGGTAGATCTGGGGAATAGCTTAGAATAGATCGGAGAGAAGGAGAAAACGCACTTGCGCTCATACACAAATTGCAGAGCTGCTGCAAATAAAGCGACAGCTTAGCCTATACTTAATGACACCCGACTATTTTGTCTCCAGAGCAGAGAGGCAAAATAGATGCTACCGGTATATTATCGTGAATTAATGATGATTATTGTTACAAAGCTTCCATAGCCAAATTATTGCTGCTGGTTGCGAACAGAGGTGAAGTCGATGATTATAGGAATGGTCAAGGACCAAGGACACAACTTTTTTAAATTATTTTGGGCAAATTTTCCAAAATTTTTAGGGAGTGGCTATTTTGCCTCTCGAGGCAAAATAGTGTTTTTCTTCATTAAAACAAATTGTTTAGCCAAACAAGTTAATTTGTTTCAAAAACTACTAAAAAAGAGGGTTTAAGGCATTAAAATTCACAATTTCTGAGTTTATATGGTAATAATTTTTAATTTAGCTGTATTAGAATATCCCATTCTTCCATCACTTCAGATTTACAGGTTATGGCCTTGTTGCATTGCATTGCCAGGATACTGCTACGGCACCGTAAATAATCAACATCAGCTGATAATGTGTAAAACTTCAAAATGACATTCATGATTATTTTTAAAAACTACTAATCTACAGTATGTTCAAATTATCACCAAAAACTTAATGAAATGCAATATCTTAAACACTTTTTGCATTTAAAAATTAGGCAGTGGCTATTATGCCTCTAGAGGCAAAATAGCCCCATGTTATTTTGCCATTTGGAGGCACAATAGTCCTAAGGGCTATTTTGCTGCAAGTGCCAAAATAGCCCTAATCCAAACCCTAATCCTAACCCTAATCCCAACCTTAACCCTAACCCAAACAGAGGAAAAACACTATTTTGCTTTTAGAGGCAAAATGGCCACTTTCTAAAATTATGAAACATTTCCCCAAAATAATTCAAAAAATTTGTGTCCGTGGTCCTTGACCATTCATTCCTACAATCATTGACTTCACCTCTGTTTGCAACCAATTTTGCCTCTAGAGGCAAAATAGCCACGGCCTTTAATGAAATTTAAAAAAATATTGTTAACTAATAAGTACTGCAAATACTTTAAATTTTTGTTTTTAAAATGAATTGAAATACTGTACCGGGTAAATTTGTAAGCTCAAGTTTTTGTCATTACAAAAAAGCGGAGTTCTTGGGCAAGGGCAAAGTCCTCATGCCCCATGTTGAATAATATTAGTGTTTTTATTTTTATTTTCGAAAAAACCAGCAATTTTTGTGACTTTAAAAAGGAATAAACACTTAGATTTTTAAAGCAATTTGAAAAGAAAATACCCTAAATGCTAAGGTAAGAAGAACATCAGTTTTTTCACAATTTCCCAACTCTAATTTTATGCCAATCTTTTCTTTACATTTTGTGATGTCTTTCTTATACAGGCTGTCAAGTATGTCATTGTTTCATTTTTTCATTATTTTTTTCAATTTCATTAGTTTTCATTATTTTGGACCTGTTGTCATTGTTTCATTATTTTTTAAATAATCTACTGATATTTTTTGAGTTTACTGGATAAATTGCTATAAATCGTCAGCCATTGAAATGAAGACCTTTTTTTTTTCTTGGAGATCATCCAAAAAAAATCTCACATAACCTACATGAAGATCTTTTTTTTTAGTTCACCTAAAAAATTTTGCAAATACTACACGAAGAGCTTTTTTGACTTCTTTTTTAGTTCAGTCTTTTCGATTTATACTTGAAAATTGTCATTATTTATACTTGAAAGTTGTCATTATTTGTCATTATTTTATGTTCAGCAGTCATTTTTTATTTCAATTCAATGACTTGACAGCCTGTCTCATATCTAATGCCTATCAATAAATGATGGCAAACGTTTAGGCTGCCAAAAGACACTTTGTTAAATTTAACATGAGGTATTTAATTTCAAAAAATATCCTGAGGATTCCAGCAAGGTTCTGTTTAGAAGGAAGGTGTTGGAGACATTAGTTCTGGCCCCACCTTCAAAGGGTCCACACTTCACAGTCGTCAAAACGAAAAAATAATAAGCAATTAATTTTTTTTTTAATACCAATTTTTTCTTGGGAGCTTTGCCTATTCAACTTATACCGACGTGGTGTAAAAATTTTATTAGGTTCAACGCACAATCGCACATCTCTCCAGGCATTTGAACAATTATTATACAGTAGTTGTATTTAACTTCACACCTAATTTCTTTATAATTCTGTATGCAGCATTTTCAGTGATCTAATACTTTGTTATTTGGGATTCCTAGTGACGATTTTTAACGCACAAATTGTTTAGAGCATGTGGCTTTGCCCCTACATTACTTGTCAGTGATTAGAGTAGCTCGTTTTTTCTCAAAGCAAATTGTTAGAGGTCGGATATTTTCAGAACAAGTTGTCATTTTCAAGATATGTTTTGTTAGTTGTATCAACATATACCAGTCTTAACATATTTACTGTAGTATAATATTAGTATGCTATCCCTGGTAGTACCGGCACTGTATTACATTTCAATATCATGCACATACTTTTTTCTAAATTCACACACAAAATAGGCACCGATCATGTTTTTGCATTAGCAAATCAAATTTGTTTGTTTCTGGACCCATGGATTCTTTGTTATGTCTCTTGGTAGCTTTAGTGCTTTGCAGTTTCTACTGCCTGCACTAAAACTATTAGCAGAAATAAAAACTATAATTTTTTAAAGGCTTTTTGCCCCCTTGTTATCTGATTAGAGCTTTCAAGCAATGCCATTTAAAATAAGTTTCAGTATGACCTGGCTTGGTTGGCTATTACATTCTATTATTTTTTCAAATAAGGAAAGGAAACAAATTGATAGTCGATTAAAGTTTATGTTGTATTTTGTTTGGTTATTTTCATTTTTAATCAATCAAAAAATGATGTTGCCCTCCAGCTGAGAATAGGACATTTTGAGGACTTACAGGCTTCATGGCCAAGACCAAGTTCTTCAAAATGTGTTGTCAAGAACTCCACCTCTCTGCCTCTTCTAAATCAGACTGAAATTCTACCATAGGCTCTAGTTCCACTAAATCATACAAAAATTGTGATAAAATATTCTAGTTTTGGAGCTGCTGAAATAAGTCGTTTTTAAAAATGAACGTTTCAGTTGAAGTGTAGAGTATACAGTTAAATTCAAAACTTGGTTGGCTAGGCATTGCTTTGGTTCGAGTCAACTGTGAACTGGTAAATGCATGGTTTGAGTTGAGTTTCAATTACAGTTACTGGAAGTTGCTACAGTTTGAGAACTGAAAATTCTTTAAAGGATTGTTTGTTTTCATCAAGATTTTGGTTTTACTGGCTGCTGGTGAACTTTTTATTTAATTTTTAGTTATGTATTGATTTTCCATCATTAATTGAGAATGTAACTCCCATAATCATTAATTCATTCATGTCAAGTGATTTTTACCGTCAAGATGCAAAAGTTGTTTAATGTTTACTTCCAACATATGCTATTTGCTGGCAGAAAAAATTATAACGTTGCAATTTGATCAGGATTGTTGCGCAAGATAATTTGCAAAGCATTAAATAATTTAATCGCAGTAGTTCTATTGTTTCGGATTCTGGAAATTGTGTTGGAATATATATCAATTTGAAGATGCCCAACTGCCTGAGGTGAAACTGCTATCATCATTCAGGTTAGTAGATTTATCATAATATTGTTGTCGCTTTTTTTCAATTTACCAGATACGTTTGTTGGTTTTATGAACTTGCATATGATAATTATTTGTAAGGCAATTTTTTGCTGCCCTAAATCCTGAAAAAGTTTCCTTTATTTTTTACAAAAGCTGCATTTACTTTTAACAAAAGTTTAAGTGAGAAGTTAAATTTAGGCCTATGGACAAAGAGTTTAAACGTGGTTGGATGCTTGAAAGCAATAGGGTAGTAGTTGGATCCAGACCTTTCCTGCAATGACTCTGCAACCCTGGTTCTGACACTGTGGTATTACCACAGTTCTGGGGTTGTAGCTGAACTTCTACAATATTAATGAATTATTCCATCATAGAGAACACTAAGTCACAGCCAATGTGGCACAAAGCTTGTTGTTGTCCAATACCTAGAGAATACTGCAATTGAACTGAAATACTGTAGTTTCAAAGCATATTTTTGGAATCATGTTTTTATGTTTTATGCAAGAATTGATAAAAGTTGCTTGTAAAATCAGAAAAAGTTACAGAATAAAAATTTATGGAGACAGCTTAAAACATTGTGCTACTGGAACATAAAGTCTCTGTGTTTCAAAAGCTTTAAAGAATTGCAAAAACTTACCCTATCTCAGATCTATTGGTGAAGCTGCAATTTGATATGGTGCTTTGTTGTTTTTCTAGGCATCAAAATGGTCTTTTCATGGTTAATTTTGCCATTGTAGCAGCCAGTAGCTCAGCCTGGGGAAGGTTAAGCCTTCCCCATTAGCCTGTCGATGAACATGCTGAATAAGGAAAATACCACGTTTTTAGCACTTCTAAGACTGTTTCTTTTTTTCTTTTTTGAAATGGACTGAAAAGCGATAAAGAGATTTGAAGCATATTTTGAAACATATATTCAAGAGGAGGGGTATAATTTGTCAAAAATAAAACTAACAAATCAATGAAAAGTTAAGAAAATGGCCAAAATAAGCAATCAAATTTGATCGCTAGTGCAAAAATGCTGAAAATAGGTTTCATCAACAAATATATTATACGCTGAGGAATGTTAGTTAATTTTATCTATTTATGGTAAAAAAAATCTATTTCAGTTTCATCAACTGGGGTTGGGGGGCAATTCAATATTATTTAATTATATACCAATCTTATCTCTCAAATATTTTTCCATCATTCCCCCTCCCTAATTATTCTTCTTTATAAATTATAGACGAAACAGTTTACTTTGTGAGAGTTTTATTGAACTATAGGATTTTATGATGTAAACAAGAGAATTAAGTTTCAACATTAGCCACCTCCCACATAACCCATTTATGCAACCAGTTTAATCATGTATGCACTTCTAATTTCTATGTTACACTTTTAAAGCATTAATTTTTATTAAAAAAGCCCAAAAATTGAGTTGTTTCAGCAAAAAAATGCAAAATTTTCAAATGCTGGGGGCGTTGCTCCCAGATCTTCGTGCCTCTGGCAGTGGGGGCTTTGCCCCCAAAGCAACCCCCCATTGCAAATTTCTAGCTACGCACCTGGCAGTAGCAGGCATTGCTGAATGCTAAACATTGTTCTTGAAGGGCTTCTGGTTCATCCAAAAATTACTGTACCTCTTAAAAAAAACAAAAAAAACTGTAAATAATTTTAGTTGTATGGAAGGCATGCTGATATTGGGTAAAGTTACTTTTAATTTTTATACTATATGATGAATTAGTTGGTGAAAGGTGCTGGATATAGCTTTTTTTAGATGTTGAAATGTTGTAGATTTCTGGTAGATTCCATCAGTTGCTGTATTTTGTGGGAGAGCAGTTTTGTTTAGACTTGCCTGCTTGGTCTTCTGCTCGTGTTTCTTGAAAGAAATAAGGTAGCAATGATGTAATCACCAAAAATGACCATAGAACTTTTCCCAAAGTGGAATTACTGTACTTTTGGAATCAAAATTTGGTCTATAACACATCTTTACATCGTGGTTTGTATATTTCTTGTAGGTTATTGTTTTATGGAGTTTTTGTTTTAGGCTTCAGTGGAGAGTTGTTAAAGATGAAGGAAAAAAGTTTAAATGATTGAGTTGCGGTCTTGCACAATTGCATGGAGGTATATGTTGTCGTTAAGGCGGTATTCACCAGTGAAAATAATGTGGGTTGTGGCTTTTCGCAATTGGATGGAGGTATATGCTCCCATTAAAGCGATTTTGATCAGTGGATTAGTATTTTCATTGGCCACTCTCTGACTCATCTTTGAATTGTTTTTTGTTTGCTAGAAGAAAATTGTTTGTTTTGGGGTGCATGCAGACCCACCAAAATGCAGAGAGAACACTGATATAGTTGCTGGATGAGTGTGTCAAAAGTTTGTAATTTAGTTACGTTACTTACTTGCTTTGCTGGATCTTGAAGGTTTGGTGAATAATTAGAATAAATTTTCCTCTAAACAATGAAAAACTTAATACTGAGTCGACGTGCGACCAATAAAAATGCTGAATTACTGATTATAATCGGCCTAATAGTTACATAGAACAGAATTTTTTTTTATGCTTTTTAACATTGCTGCTGAGTTGCTTTCTCTGGCTAATGCGTGTGGTGTTTTTAAAGCGTTTATTGATGGGAAGATGTGGTCGTTTGAAACTTCAAAGGTAAAAGGGCATTCAAGTCAAGTTTTTCACTCTTAATCAAAATGTTGTATGTCTAAAATTCATTCTCACCAAATTTCAGGTTTCTACGCCTTTCCGTTTTCAAGATATTACACTTTGAAATTTGTTGTTTTCCAATTAGTTTAATGTTGCTATTTTAACAGTATTTCTATGCCACAAACTAAAGGGATTTTTTTTTGTTTGAGCATAATAAAATGAAGATGAGGAATGGTGGCATTTTTTAAAAAATGTCTTCAAAGTCAATGTTGGATTTGAATTTAGGATTTGTGTTTGATTGAAGGTTAGGTTTAATCTTAGAGTAGGGGTTTGAGTTAATGTTCGTGGTAATAAAGATTTTAGACTTGTATATGTTTCCCGGTTACCAAACTGCTAGCTAGATAAGCATTGGCCATAGCCTGGGAAATCAGTCTCTAGACCCCATTACGTAATTGTCGCTTATTTTTAGTTTGCACTAAACGGTTAGAAAAATTAGTATCAGCTAAAAGATATGAGCATGTGATTGGACGTTTCACTTTTGGTCCGCTTCCAATTCGAATTCCTGTCTATGTCTATGCTGAGATCCTTGTGATGACAAAACCAATTACTGATACATATTTTGGTTTCATATTATGTTTTTAAGATAATGATAATGTAAACAGTTTAATTTTTGGGTCCGCGACAACTGACCGCGAACCAAATAACACTAATTGGCTGAGAAGGGCGATCATAAAAATATTTCACTATCCCCAAAGCCGTTATGCCCATACCTTCACTTTGTGACAAAATTACTGTGACAAAACCGTTAGTTCCTGGTCAGTTTGTTCGCTGTCTGTTTGTCGCGGTCACTTGACTTGGCTCGTTAATTTTGACATATCTGCACAGCCAGAAAATATTGAAGACAAAATATTGTAAGCAAAAGTAACGTCATCATGTGGTGGTGGAAGTGGAAGCGAAGACTGTGGAAGCAATTCACGAACTGGCGCTTCCACATTCCTGATAACGATGTGGTGCCTAATTTAAAAAAAAAATTAGTGCTAGTAAAAATTACTTATTTTGTGATGTTTTGATTACTGGCAAATGGTGGGCTAACACTTCGAGGCAGTTCATAGCGAAAGAGATCATGATGACTGAACTGTAGACTGGCATTGCTCAATGTACAGCTTTCTTCATTAACAATATTGCAATAAATAAGCAACGAAATAAAACGCTTTCTAGTTAAATTGCTGATCGTTGTCAAGAGCTTGATTTTGTTTATACATTACAGAAACTTTTGAAGCTGACAATTGAATCAGAAACGCCGAGTCATCACGTGGAAAAGCAAATGCAGCTTCTACCAGCAAAGAATCAAGTGCATTTTCAAGCAAAGACATCAATTTAGTGCAGCTTTTTAACAAGAATATTCTTTAAAGTTATGTGAAACTAGAAGATATAACATCTTAAACTGACTTTGCTAAAGTGATTATGTGGAACTAATAGTTACCGTATCGTTTATTATTGCTTGTTAAAACGGTTTAAGTCTTTACTGTCCATAAGGTGAAAGTAGTCGATTTTTGGCGGTGGGCTCTGGAAACTTATTGCAGTGAAGTGACAATAGTACAATGAAACGGTGTATTGTTTACGATTTACATTATTGTTTAGGAGTAGTATCACTGCTCTGATATCATTTTTATTTTGTTTGTTGAAACTGCCTCTCCTTTTCCTGTAGTTACGAGCATTTGTAGAATAGAATGTTGCTCTACGGAATCTCAGCAAACTAATTTAGAACCCGGAAAAAAAAGGCTATTTTCAAGTAATTTTAGGAGTTGGTACTCTATAACTGCACAAACGACCACAGCTGATTTGATACCCAACTATCCACTAGTCGTGTTTTATAATCCTCTGTGAGGGCGGCTCTCCTTTTCTGCTCAGAAACAAGCACGTAAAAAGCATTTGTCTCATGCTTTTCATTTTAGACCTTGACAATGTGTAAGTTATAGATTGTGCATTAGGGCGGTTCAAAAAAATTTTTTTTTCTTGAAAACACGCTATCACCCCCTAAAATCGTGAGAATGGCTGAAAAAACACCACGGAAAAAAATTCGGTTCGATTCCTCCAACATCCGCCACGGAAATCGAGTTTTTGTTTTATCTTTAAAATCCGGGGATTCCCCTAATTTAAATAAGTAAATTTCCTAATTTTTATGCTGTTTTAGACAATTTTCTCGAGATTTTTTAACGGAAGGTTGTTACCAACGGTTGAGTTAGGTCACCCTAATAGTTTGGTGTTACGTCATCAATGACGTCAACAAGTTTAAGGGGAATTTCCCAAGCAATTCTTTACAATTAGAGCATTTTTTACGAAAAATCTGCATTTACTGAACTAAACTCGATTTTTGGTGTTAAAAACATTGTATTTCTTCAATAATTGATAAAAAAAGTTTTGCTCAGTAGTTTCATACTTCATGTGTTAGTTAATTCAATGTCTTGTCGCAATATGAACAGCAATACAATAAAACAAAGCAGATTTTCAGCAACTTAGAGTTTTCTTTCTAAAATCTGGATACTTCTGCCCAATGCTTTCGACGCAATGCAAGATCATGTTTCGTTGTTCGTTGTCGGTAGTTTAAACGTCTTTATAGTCTTCAAGTTATTTAATGCCCCTTTCAGCTGTGTCGTTTGTCACTTTTATGTTAAATACTAATCGTTCAAGCCTTTGGTATGAATCAGACTTGCACCATTGGCTTTGAGCCCGACGCAGAAACTGGACATCATCGATGGTGAATCGAAACCGCTGAAACAAAAGCACAGAACGTCTTCCCGCCAAATCTGAAATCCGTGTTGTCTCTGTGATGTGGGGCAATACTGGTTTTTGTGGTGCGAGCACTGTGTGCTGATTTTCTCGATAGAGTTGGAACATCCTACGAGCTAAAACTTCTTTTTCTTCACATGCAAGTTGCTTAGAGCACAGAGCAAATGGTATCAGTTCTTCGGTCAAATACCATAAATGGCGTGACAGGGCTTTAGCAGCGTTGTGTGCAATATTGCCAAGTTTTGAAGAACTCTGATATTTCAACATTGTTTTGTAAAACATAAGATCATTGTATGCTGCCTCTGATGCTAAAGGAGACTGAAACCAAACAGACGAATAAAATATAGCAACAAAGTCTCCAAAACTTTGCAGTTTTTCAAGATCAGTTTCTTCAACTTGGAGTTGTCCATGAAGCAATAACATTTTTAGAGAGTAAATACAAGACGACATCCATGTTGCTCGGTGTTGAGCTCCAGGGCGACGAAAAGAAAAATTTGAAAATGATTTTTCATCGATGTAATATGTTGCGGCAACATATTACATCGATGATATTTTGTAACATACGCAACATATTACATATTGCGGCAACATATTACATCGATGAAAAATCATTTTCAAATTTTTCTTTTCGTCGCCCTGGAGCTCAACACCGAGCAAGATGGATGTCGTCTTGTATTTACTCTCTAAAAATGTTATTGCTTCATGGACAACTCCAAGTTGAAGAAACTGATCTTGAAAAACTGCAAAGTTTTGGAGACTTTGTTGCTATATTTTATTCGTCTGTTTGGTTTCAGTCTCCTTTAGCATCAGAGGCAGCATACAATGATCTTATGTTTTACAAAACAATGTTGAAATATCAGAGTTCTTCAAAACTTGGCAATATTGCACACAACGCTGCTAAAGCCCTGTCACGCCATTTATGGTATTTGACCGAAGAACTGATACCATTTGCTCTGTGCTCTAAGCAACTTGCATGTGAAGAAAAAGAAGTTTTAGCTCGTAGGATGTTCCAACTCTATCGAGAAAATCAGCACACAGTGCTCGCACCACAAAAACCAGTATTGCCCCACATCACAGAGACAACACGGATTTCAGATTTGGCGGGAAGACATTCTGTGCTTTTGTTTCAGCGGTTTCGATTCACCATCGATGATGTCCAGTTTCTGCGTCGGGCTCAAAGCCAATGGTGCAAGTCTGATTCATACCAAAGGCTTGAACGATTAGTATTTAACATAAAAGTGACAAACGACACAGCTGAAAGGGGCATTAAATAACTTGAAGACTATAAAGACGTTTAAACTACCGACAACGAACAACGAAACATGATCTTGCATTGCGTCGAAAGCATTGGGCAGAAGTATCCAGATTTTAGAAAGAAAACTCTAAGTTGCTGAAAATCTGCTTTGTTTTATTGTATTGCTGTTCATATTGCGACAAGACATTGAATTAACTAACACATGAAGTATGAAACTACTGAGCAAAACTTTTTTTATCAATTATTGAAGAAATACAATGTTTTTAACACCAAAAATCGAGTTTAGTTCAGTAAATGCAGATTTTTCGTAAAAAATGCTCTAATTGTAAAGAATTGCTTGGGAAATTCCCCTTAAACTTGTTGACGTCATTGATGACGTAACACCAAACTATTAGGGTGACCTAACTCAACCGTTGGTAACAACCTTCCGTTAAAAAATTTCGAGAAAATTGTCTAAAACAGCATAAAAATTAGGAAATTTACTTATTTAAATTAGGGGAATCCCCGGATTTTAAAGATAAAACAAAAACTCGATTTCCGTGGCGGATGTTGGAGGAATCGAACCGAATTTTTTTCCGTGGTGTTTTTTCAGCCATTCTCACGATTTTAGGGGGTGATAGCGTGTTTTCAAGAAAAAAAATTTTTTTGAACCGCCCTATTGTGCATCTATGTCGGGCTTCTTAGTAAAAAAACGTATTTTTTTCTTGACGGTTTGGTTAACGGATAGCATTACAAAGTCTTTTCAGTGATAATGTAAAGTGCAGTTTTTGTAAATGACGTAGTGTTTTACTGCTGTAGCCTACACTGTGTTATCGTTTAAGATGACCAGTTTCTGAGTTGATTGGGAAATCCGACGCTGCTGCATGAAAAGGCGATTTTGCCCATCTGAAAAAAACATCCTACCAGGGCTAGGTGTTCAGCCTATTTTAGCAAAAAGATGACAGTGGTGTGTCTTTTAAGACTCTGCTTTCTTTAGTCGACAAAGTTCGAGTTCAAGTTTGGCAAAAATATTTAGTTCGACTTCGTGCTGGTGCTCATTGCAAACAAAAAGATATAACTATTTCGCTTATTCAGTAGGTTTACAACTGTATAGTATTTCAGCTGTTGCCTAACGCCGAAATTTTACGTGTAATGGCAATGTTTGGTGTTTGTTTGGAAAGGAATGATGCATTTGTCGCAAAAAATTCAAGATGTTTAAATTACCTTTTCCATATTACTGTACCTTCTGACTAATACTAGTACGATTTTCGGAAACTATTTTATGTTTAATATTTTGGTAAAAGTAAAGCATACACATGAATTTATCAACTGCAATAAACAACTGTACTTTTCTGTCACAAGTAGGTTGTATGTACCATTAGACGTAGCCAGGATTTTTCATTAGGGGGGGGGGCACAAACCGCAAATCACTTGTAATGACGTTATAATAAATTTTCGAAAGAGAAACTTTTTATGGGAGTAAGACGTAAAATGAAAGATCAGAAGCCGTGGTCTGGTTTTTCATGTAACCAGGATTTTGCTCACAGGAGAGGGCTTGAACCAAAAGCTAAAATGTCTGAACTGGGAGACGCGTTGAGTAAACTAGTGTTAGTGAAACGTATCGCAGACTAGGGCTTGGGGACTCCGCTCCAGCCGCTGCGTGATTTTTTGTAAAAAATAGCGATTTTAATGGCGTTAAATCACGTTTTTCGAGCCATTTGAAGAACTAAAGTTTTGATATTTGAAAGCCAATTGAAAAAATGAAATTGTTTAATTCTCCTTTAAAATCTTGCATTTAAGGATTAAATTTTGTAAGTGATTTGGCCCCGGTGGGAGGAAGTTAAGCACACTGCCCCGTGTAATATTTTAGCAGTAAAGGATAGTTTGCGTGCCCACTAAAGGATGGTAGTTTTGAGTACCAATAGCCATAAGATGTAGAAAAAAACTGTATAGTGGAACATAAATTCTTTTTCACTTCTAATTTTGAAAGCTATCAACTACATACCTGTTAATGTTAAATTTAAGTTCAAAATGTGCCATCTTTTTCATTTTCGGTTCTTAAGTGAGTTTCATGGACTACGAATATTGTTGCAAGATGTTCAATGCAGCACAGCGGTCATTTAAGAGTTGGGAAGCCTAACCTAGCTGACGAGAGATAAACAGTAGCTGTACAAAGCTGCTACACTTTGTGAGCGGGCTATCTTGACAGACATGTGGTGCAGTTCATAGCGTCGTTCATTTACGTTTTCACTTCTGTTAGTGGCAGAAATGGAGTCCTCGAGGGCGACACATTTTCAAGTCTTTGGCCTTGAAGCCCTCAAGTCCTCGAAAATGTGCTATCCTCGGCTCGAGGACAGCACTTTTTTTGTTTTGTTAAAAATGAGCCATGGACATGACCTTTTTTTACTTTACTTGGGAAATCGGCAAAAACCTTGCGAAAAATTTGGAAAGAATTTTTTTTTTCTGGAGGTCGCCTGAAAAAAATTTTGGGGAACTTTTTTTGGGGGGGAGAACGCTTGCGCCTTGTGTTCTTGGCCTCGAGAAGTCTGTCCTTAGCCTTGGCCTCGAAGGTTGCGTCCTCGACTCCACCTCTGTAAAATAAGGTTTGGGCATCTCTTTACCTTTAATTAAGTACCGTAGTTCTTATTTCTTCAATAAAACCGATTTCGAGCCGTAGGCCTATCTGTTTGGACGGGCTGGCTGTTGATAAATCAGGTATTCAGTCCATGGTTTTCGAATTTTTGCATGTTCCACTTAAGTGATATCGAACATCGCTTTCTTTATTGTTTTAAAAAATATTGCAAAATAAGCATTGCGATGTTCGCTTATCGCGGTCCTAGTTTTGCAAGAAATTTAAATTAAACCTTTTCTGATGTCACAAAATTTCAAACGCAGGGTTGCCCTGTCGCTTAGTCGTTGTTGCAAGCTAATATTTTTTGGTTAATTTTTTTTATTCTGAGTTATGCGTGTTCTTCACGACCAAACAACATCAATATGAATGTATGAATTTGCTGAAAGAACAGTTAAGCGGTACAGCGGAAATAAAGCGAAAATAGAATTTTATTCACAACTGTTTATAGTTTCCACCATTGAAGCCGAAACTATGTCAAACAGTGTGAGAAAGTTTAACGAATTACATAAATTTACGAATTTTTCGTGGGAAAGTTTTCGCTGGCTGCGACAAATACCCCCCGCCAGAAGGTGAAACCCAATTTCTTAATATATGAGAAATTGTTTGATTCTTTCAAGAAACTCATTCAAATACAATGGGTACGGGCACAAAAATGGACGAAAATAATGCACATGGACAAATGTGGTTAAGAAGTGCAGTGTCAAATTATTATTTGGTAGACTATGTTTAGTAATGGTTGAAACACAAAATTGGTAAATCACAATTTTGAAAGTTTAGAGAAGGGGTTGAAAATTATTCGAATTTAATTTTATTCGAAAAGGTGGAAATACGCACGTTAGACTTGGTAAAAAATTGCAGAAATTGCAATGGTAATTAACTCAAGAATAATAATAATAAAAATATTGACGTAAACTGACAATATTTCATAACTTTACGCTGCGGCTGCAGGATAGAAATGTCGCAATAGTGTAGCAAAAATAGCATTGGCTGAATTGTCACATTGTAAAGATTGCTTAAGCGGTATGAATAGAAATTGGAAATTGATTCGTTTATTGTGCACATGGTTGATCAGTGGAAAGGTAATATACGCGAAAATGTAGTGGTTTGGTGGACAAAAATTGTTTTGCTTGGTGTAAGGATAGAGATACAACCGGTTGGAGGTAACGCCACTTGTCCAGCCAGAGATAAAAAGGGTTAGGCGTTGATGTTGTTGATGCTGCCGCTGCTACTGCAGCTGCTGCAGAGTGCCTCGAGGGATTTGAGTTTGCTTGCAGGTCTCGTGGACTATATCGTTCGGAGAAAAGTATGTCAGCGTGAGGTAAAAAATAATCATTATTCCATACTATACCACACTGAATTGAGTTAGTGTAAGGGCGCCGTTTCACACAATCACAAACAGAGGTTAAATTGGACAAAGTGTCAGAAATGAGATTCCTCAGTCTGTATTTTTGGATTAGCTGAGAAAATCTCGAAATTCGAAAAATCTCATCCAAAATACATTGCTTATACTATGTTGAAAATGGTGCTGTTCAAGAATGCTTTCTAAATTAAAGAAAAATTTCTTACAATCATGCAAGATAAGGGGTTGCACCGGTTGAAAGTGCTTGCAAAAGCAAGACGTGGTAATGGGAGACCTGGAATTGTGCCATAAAAAAAAATGCATGCAAAATGGGAGGGCACAGGTGAGTAAAAATTATCTCCGAAGTCCGTGCAGCGATATATAGATAAAATCTATAGAAAAGGTGTGCTGCATCTGGCTGGCAAGGTTAAACAAAGTGTTAGTAAAAGTAGTATTGGTTTTATGTTTGTTGATTGTTTTTACCGCTATGTGACGTAAAAGAGCAAGGAAGATGTTTAATAGGAAAATTTTGTGATAGGTAGAGCAAGTTTTGATAATCGTTGAAATTTTTGTAAGTTTGATAAAAAAAGGTCTCTAAGAAAAAAAAAAGAAAAAAGAAGGATGCTAAATTTTGATATCTTAAACCTATAAAAGTGAAATGTTTTTGTAAAATCAAGACTAGCTCTACGTTCATATAGTACAATACCAATGAAAAATACGCAAGCAATCATTTCTGCAATGTAAAATCAATACATCAGTGTTTTGGTAATACAATATTCAAATTTACACAGATTTAGGCATTTTATCAATTAAAGCTATAATTAATTTCTGGTCGATCACGGCTAGAAAATGGAATGTGTTATGCAATTGTGAAGAGTGAGAGTGGTAATTATGTTTGTGAAAATCGAGTCTAACTGGATGGAGCGCATTAGCAAAGGGGTTTGGGATCATATTAATTTCGGGAAATGGAGTTATAACGTCGGAAATGATCAATATTTCAGAAACCAAGAGTTACAATTTCATTTGTCACAAATAGCAGTTAATTGTAAAATGCACAATAGAACCAGAATAATTCAATTGAATGGATTTTTTTGTAATAATAAACTAGTAAGACAAATTCTATCTGTTTTGTCATTCGCTTTCGCGTGCAGCAAAACAAGAGAATGACCAACTATTTTGAATCGGAATCCTAGCTGATGATAATAAATATTTCAGTAGCATTAGTTTGAAAATTTGTAAATTGCTCGGGGTTTATATAAACTTGTTCTGAGTTACTTTTTTGTGCAACTTCCATTTATTGATGATCTTACATCAAATACGAGTTGTACATGGCTAAATGTCCGTTGATCCAAATAAATTGTGTTTGCACTCATTTCCGAGGGTCGTCAAAGTTGAAACTGTCGATTCTGTTCATTGTCCATATTGTCCATTCATGCGCTCTCAGAAGTTCGATTTTGTTGTGATGACGTGTGTGCGTAGTTGTGAAAATGTGTGACGTACGTGTTGTGTTGCCATTGATCGCCAGGAAATCTGAAAATAATTTGTGAAAGTACGGTATACAAAACTAATAGTAATAAAGAGAAATATTCCTAAATGCGTTAATTAAGTAAGAATCGTTTCATAATTATTTTAAAAAAATTTTAAATTTTAAATATGATAAAAGTCAATGATAAGATGAATACATAATAATTAGAATCATTCAAATGAAAACACATCGAAATTCAGCGTTTAAGAGCATGGAAAGTTAAAGTTGCAATTTTTACTACACAGAAAATAGTAAAGCAAACATATCAGCAAAATTTTGACGAAATTACTATCACGTGTTATGCAGTAATCAATAAAGTACTGTATGAACAAAAAGGCATTGTAGGATTGGAATAATTTTGATTGAACTGTCGATAAATATCGAAACAGTGCAGCAAGTGATTGATTGATAACCTTAGTTAGGTAACGACAAGGAAGTGTGCGCCTTGTAAGCACAAAATCGTCTGATTGTGTTGTGCTGGGGAAAATAATAATAAGGAATAGTTTTTTTTTTTTTTTTTTTTTTTTTTTTTAGGAAAGCAGCGTTATTTCAATTATTTTAGTAGTGGTTGTTTCACGTAAAAGTTAAATTGGATCAAGTTCTATAATGAAAAAAAAGGACGGCATTTAAAGTTTTTGCAAAAATAACGATCAGTTCCAGTGTTGCAGGGTTACAATTCTAATATAATTCCTAAAACTTAATCGAAACTCGGAGTCACAGATCATCCACAATCTAAAACCCAAACTAAGCTGGTTCGTTAGTAAACAGCAAGGAACACAATAATTTTGAAATAAGCTCTAGATATAATCTACTCTACTTATGAAAGGATAAGTGTGCCTTGTCGGCAGGAGTTGCAGCTGGCAGTTCATTAAGGTGCTTTTCTGACGAAAAGTGAAAACGGTCCCTGCAAGTGAATCAAGTACTACACTGGGCATGATACGTATGCCGTGTACTAAAATTCAAATCAACTCATAAAAAGGTCAATTCCAAAGGAATTGAGAGAAAATTATAAGTACAGTAAAATATATCGATTGACTTATCTGTTTGTTAGAATTATAGTTTTGTTAATAATTAAGAAAGTGTTACAATAATTAGAAAAAAATGATTCTAGTGATTGATGCGTTTACACTAATTTTTTTTTTTATATAAAAAAATATATCAGAATTGTTTCACCTGGTGTATGTTGATGTCTATTGGTGTTGGTCTGCTGTTGTAGAATGAAATTCGTAGATCGCGCTCGAAATCGCAATTCGCCCGTTGATTTTCGTTTGTAGAGATTTTAGTTTCGTTCGTCTTCGCGGTTTATTGCTCTCGGCATCATTCGAGGAAAAAATTTTATTGATCTGTAATTGAGCTTAAAAACAAAGTTCAGCACTTTACTATTCTTTACCCATTGTATTTGACATAGTAACGCATATTATTATTTATTGAAGGAAGCAAGCGTTTGCGTTACTAAACATAAGTTAAGACAAATCATCTGGTTAAATAAGTTACGAGTACGTTACAAACAGGACAAGGTTTACATATTCTTTAGCTACATGTCAATAGCTACATTAGGGTATCTGTAGTATAGAGTGACGATTTTAATGGTTATGTCACTGTAAAAAATCAAAAATGTAAAATAGCTAACGGCTATGAGACAAAAGTAAAGTTATGTTTTATGGAAAAGATTACGTCTAACAATTTAAATTAAATGAAAAGTGAAAGTTTTATAACAAATAACCGAGAAAAAACTGTAAGGTTTGTTTTATTACAAAAAAAATAATATTAAAAATACCCTAATGCTGCAGTGGTCTCCATTTAGTCGCCTCTTACGACACGCAGGGTAACGGCGTCACTATTCTTATCCGGTGAAGCACGGAAATAATTAGCGAAACTTACGTTTACTCGGCTGTGAATTTCCTTGGCTTTCTTCATTTTTCATTGCTTCTACTCGTAATTATCAATTTGTAAATCGTCGGAGGTCACCAATTGTCGCTTAGTCGTTGTTGCAAGCTAATATTTTTTGGTTAATTTTTTTTATTCTGAGTTATGCGTGTTCTTCACGACCAAACAACATCAATATGAATGTATGAATTTGCTGAAAGAACAGTTAAGCGGTACAGCGGAAATAAAGCGAAAACAGAATTTTATTCACAACTGTTTATAGTTTGGAAGGCTTTATTTCACCGGAAATTTTTATCTAGTTTTTTATTAATTCTGACTCAAATATAACACAAACTCAAATGCTTAGTCTAAAACTATTCCCAAATCGAACCCTAACCCAAACCCTAACCTAAACCCTAATCTTAACCGCTAAAAAAGCAAATGAAAAAAGCGCGGATGAATATTTCTCATTCTCGTTTTATTCTCTCTAAGTTGAAAATTTTCGGTGAAATAGTCACTACCTTATAGTTTCCACCATTGAAGCCGAAACTATGTCAAACAGTGTGAGAAAGTTTAACGAATTACATAAATTTACGAATTTTTCGTGGGAAAGTTTTCGCTGGCTGCGACAGCCCAATGGTACAGAGCCAAACGCACTAAATCGATTTTCGCAAGAAAGGAAAGTAGTAAAACAAGGTTTGGGGCACCTCTTTATTACCTTTACAGTAGTTCTCATTTCTTCACTAAAATCAATCTAGAGCAGTATCTCTTTTAATGCAATTGGGTTGTTGTTTCAAAGTGTAGGCTACTTAAGGTCTATTGTTCAATGAAGTTAGGCACTGTCGCGAAGTCCCCGGATATCGCTTGCGATGTCACATTCTAGTTTCATCTTGTTATTAAAAGGCAGTGGCTTTTTTGACTCTTGAGGCAAAAGACTACTTTTCCTCTGGAGGCATAATTTTGTGAGAGTCTAAGACAAGAGTCATACGCCAGTGAAGAAAATTCCTGAAGGTAAAGTTCTAATGTAGTAACACTTGCAAGAATTTATTTAGTAATAGTGAATTTTTATTTCTGACTCACCAAAGCAACGTTTAAGACTATAAAAAGCACACTACCAAACCAGAAAAGGGAAAACAGCGACAAAACGATAGGCCTATACGTTGAAACATGCACAATTTCAAGCTTCATTAGTCACACACAAAAAGCAATGGCAATGCATGATGGTCGCTGAACCTGATTACAGTACTTCCTCGATTATCCGGTCTAGTCGGGACAGCATTTCTTCAAAACCTGAACGGATAAGTAAAAAAACCGGATAATTGAATTTCTTTATTTAAACCAAAACAACGCAGCAAGAAGCAGATTCGAATGCACCAAAACTTAAACGAGGTTCAACATCAAATAATGTACCGCATTGAGGGATCTCAGTACTTTTTTATTGAAAGCAAAGTAAATTTGCATGATCGTTAAAATTACAGTAGGGCTATCTATTGCCCCACATTAACTGGAAAAGTGTTAGTTTAGTGCATTTATTTAATCTGACCCAATGGACGGATAATCGAATGCCGGATAAACGAGGTACGGATAATCGAGGAAGCACTGTATTAGTTTAATTTGAAACTAATTTTAACATTACTGTATTAGTATTGTTGTATTTATAGGAAGGTTATTAAATGTCTTTGCCTATTTCTGGTCGCTTGGTTTGCAATGGCAGTGGAATGGTCAAGAAGATACTCAGGTTGGCTCGTTACCTGTTACGGTTAGGCTACCATCACTGGTAGCCTATTGTAATTATTGCTGCTATAGCAGTAGCTTGGGTATGTAAACTGATTTAAACTAGGCTACCATGACTAAGTTGGATTATGCGGAAGCATCAAATAAAGAAACTAAAACCAAACTCAGCATTAATCTGAAATGTGAACTTCAAGTATTGTTTGCCGATTTTTCTTACTTTATTTTGAAAATAAATGATGAAGATATTGCAAAACAATTTTATGGCAGAATTAGGTCAGACTGTGATAAAGAACATACAAACTATTTGCATTGTAACACTGAAGAACTGAGGTGGACTTTACTTGGCGTACATTACGTGCTGTATGAACCTTTATGCTCATTGCATAATTTATTATCTGAAAGAAGAGAACTTTTATTTAGTAACTCTCACAAGAATTTAATTCTGTCTTTATGTCACTGTTTAAGCTTGAAAAATGAAGAATATTTGACATATTTTTCTCGAATCAACAGTTATGAATATTATGATGTTGAGAGGAATATTCTAAAAACGTTTTTGGAAAGACAAATAAAAGGTAAATTTGGTAGGATGTTTGGTAGCATTAGCCTAAGGAAGGCTTGATTTCACCAGAAATTTTTATCTTCTTTTTTATTAATTCTGGTTCAAATCTAACCTAAACTCAAATGCTTACGCTAAAACTATCCCCAGATTGAACCCTAACCCTAAGTTCGGCTTTTTGCCTAGCAGCACCTCATGCACTCAGTTAATCACTGCTTTAGCTAGCTGGTTTAAATGTTATGATGTAAAGTCCTCTATGGACATTGTGTACACTGACACAGCTAAAGCGTTTGACAGTGTTTCTCATTGCAAACTGCTATCGCTATTAGTTTCTTATTGCGTTCACTGGTTCAGTGTAATGTTTTTTCTTGGATTAAATCATTTTTGACTTATCGCTTTCAATCTGTATGTATTGGAGACACTTCCTCCAAACTTTACCTGTGCTTAGTGGGTTTCGGCAAGGTAGTATCCTTGATAGGTGCTTACTAGAATGTCAACTTTCTTTGGCACCAAGCAAATGTGAACACCTGGCTGTTTCTCGTTTTCATGAATCTGAGCATAAGTTTTTTGTATATGCTCAGAAAGTTTCCTCTGTGTGTCGAATGAAAGGTCTTAGTGTTTTTATTTCTAACGATCTAAGATGGGCAAGTTACATCTTATACATTGACAATTTGCAATGCTGCTGCTTCTCATGCTTATCAGATTTAGCGTGCTTTTTCTTCTCATAGTGTGTTGACTTTACTTTGTGCTTTTCCTGCTTATGTCAGATGCATACTTGAATACAACTCTTCTGTTTGGTCACTTTATCTAAAAAAAGACATAGCATTCATTGAGTCTGTGCAGAAAAAGTTTTCTCGTTTCATTTGTGTGTAATGTAATATTTCGTTTGCTTCTTGCGCTAATCGTCTTCACAAACTAAACCTTTAGTCTCTTGAATATCATGGAGTTGTTGCCGATCTTATTCTCAAGTACAAAATTTGCCATAATTTAACTAACTTGTCCTCTTATAATTTTTTTGTTTATCATATTTCTGTGTATTCTTTACTTGAACACAATTGGATGATTCAATCAATTAACAGTACAACGACTCATCCTTCATCACAGCTTCTACAGCACAACCATTTCTTTATTAGTCGTATTCCTGCTATTTGGAATAAACTCTCTAAAATGGTGGTTTAAGCCCCTTTTGGTGATGTCTTTAAAAAGCATCTGAGCAATCTTGGTCTGTGTAAAATCACTACTTTCGTGTACTAATTTTTTTTGCTGAGTTGGTTTTCATGACACTTAATCATTTTTTTTCACTGGTGTGTTCAGGTGTTGACTTGTCACTGTTGTGTTGCACATGTAAATAAATAAAAAACCCTAATCTTAATTTTTACAGAGCAAACGAAAAAAGTACGGCTGAATATTTCTCATTTTTGTTTTATTCTCTTTAACTTGAAAATTTTCGGTGAAATAGTCACTACCTAAGCCTAACACTAGAAGGGTAAGGTTAGAATAGAGTGAATAATACCAACCATTCCAGTTACATCACTTGACCTAATGAATTTTGGTTAATCCTCACTTTCTTATTTAGGAATTTCTACTGCACCGCTCCAGTTTCCAATTAAAAAAGCTGCTGCATTGGCACTACAATCTATTGCTTTTTCTCATTGATTCAATTTGAATATGGCATTTTGACAGATGCTAGGTGTTGCTTCAGTGGTGTAGTGGTTAAGGCGCACGCCTTGCAAGTCACGCGATTCGGTTTGATTTGGGTTGAGCGCGGCTGTCAAATGTTGCAATCATGTGGATTTTTGCTTCGTTCTTGAATTTTTTTTTGCATTACAGTTTGGGTTCAGGCAGCAATGCCAGGCTGAGAAATAGGAAATCAAAGTGCAAAAACAAATGGCCAGTGCAGCAGAGTTTTCACAAGCAAAATCGGGCCAGTGCTCTAGACCAGTGTTCCCACTAAGCCGATTTTTTTCAGCGAATCAGCGATTTGTTGGAGCAAGGGCAAATATTTTTGGCAATACAGTAAACATAGCTTTAAAAAACTCGACAAATTTGTGGAAATATGACATTTGGTATACTTGAATACAGGATTGGTATGAAATTTAGGGCACATAAATGTTCTTTTAGGGCTTTGGGCACAATTATTTAAAGAAAATTCGGGCACTCGCCGATTAGCCATAAAGTTAGAGGGAACACAGCTCTAGACACTGCCTTTTATTTATATTGGGTTTGAAGAGATAAAATATTGTTGAGGGGATTAAATTGACTCTTATTTGATTTCCCCAACCTCAGTATGGTGAAAAAGGGGGGGTTTATTAAAATTGGATCAGTCACGTGATGTGACTGGAATGGTAAAAATATTTATTCTAACCTTACCCATACTAAAATGCCATCACCACATTAGCTCCAGTTCTTCTATGAAGGCATAGTAGGATTCGACTTGGCTGTTGGCGGTGTTGTTGTCTACTATGCCTGTGTAGAAAAACTCCCAAAGTTAATCTGTAATAGAATAAAGTGAATATATGAAGAAGGTATTTTCCATTGTAAAGAGTTATTTTTATTCTCCTGTCATAAGAAATATAGGTTAATCATAACTGCTGTATTGGTCTGAGTAGCATAGTGCATCAAGAGTTGATGGTCTGGTAATGATATCATTTTAGAGTACACTTTGACACATCAGATCACAGCTGTAAAAATTTTCAAAATTTGGGATTATTTTTATGTCGAGATAACTCAAAAAGTGTTAATAAACCCAAATTATTGTTCAATTGAAAACACAAGATGTAAAAAAATCATTTTCAATTTTTTAAGCCAGACAGCAGATAAATGGATTTGGTTTCTTGAAAATCAATGAAAATTTTATCAAAATCTGACTTTAATACTATCAAGTCATAGAAAAAAAAAATGACGGCGATAGCTCAGTGGTAGTGCGTCGGGCTAGTGGTCGAAAGGTTGCTCACCCCTGGTTTGATTCTCAAACTGGCAATGCATCGTTTTGTCCTTGATAAAGACACTTAACGCTTATTTCCCATTAGGGCCAAGCCATCTGTTGTTTGTGGTGGCCCAGCCTGACAAAAGACATGCAATAAAAACCCAAAAAAGGGTGGTGCTGTAGTGGTTCTCAACCTTTTCGGAACTGTGGCCCATTTTGTGTTTTTTGAAAGTTTGCATGGCCCATTGTTCTGTGGCCCTGCGCCTAGAATAAAAAAGGTCTCCACTTTCAAGTCAGCGTTGTTTGCCTAGTGATTGCTCTGATCTCAAAAAAAAAGGACTTCACCTCAGGGAGAGCTATTTTTGCCTTGATCTTCGAAAAAAAGGTCAACGTATTGGAGTCTCCAATTTTTGTCAATTTTCCAATTGATTTTTTTCACTGCTGTGAGGTAGCACTTCCTCACGTATCTGCTATCCCATTAGCTAATGTTTCATCAGCATCTGAATTCACACATAGCCTATCCTGGCAGCCTACCCAAACCTTCAAACCATACACAAGGGTAATTTCTGCTCTTGCCATCGTACCCTCTTCTCAGATTACTATGATCAAAGTCTGACAACAAGATCACCAGAAAGAGGATTTTCGACCAGCATCACACTGGCACTCCACTTAACTGCATTGCGCTAGCATCATTAAGCATGGACACCATATATGACATCACAGTAGCAATTTACCACAATAGTACGCTATATGCATGTTGCAAACTTGTTTGTTATCATCAGGCGTACATAGCTGTGTAAATGCCTACTACAAATTTTGGACCCCAAAAGCCAAAATTAACCTACTGTCTCCCATGTTCAAAATGTCTCCCATGCTTAAGATGTTCAGTTTGAAATATGCATATAGCATACTATTGTGGTAAATTGCTACTGTGATGTCATATGTGGTGTCTATGCTTAGTGATGCTAGTGCAATGCAGTTGTGCTAAGTGGAGTGCCAGTGTGATACTGGTCGAGAATCCTCTTTCTGGTGACCTTGTTGTCAGACTTTGATCATAGTAATCTGAGAAGAGGGTACGATGGCAAGAGCAGAAATTACCCTCGAGTGTGGTTTGAAGGTTCAGGTGGGCTGCCAGGATAGCTATCTGTGAATTCAGATGCAGATGAAACATCAGCTAATGGGATAGCAAATATGTGAGGTAGTGCTACCTCACAGCAGTGAAAAAAGTTTATTTTTTAAATCTACTATGTAATTTCTGAATCTCCAATAGATATACCGTATATACTCGCCTATAGATCGCACCACCGTATAGGTCGCACTATTAGTTTTGTGTTAAAAAAGTTGAATTTAGCGTTGACTCGCACATAAGTCGCACTATCTTTTTTGTACAGATAATTTCGAAAATTAAGATAAATTTTCGAAGTTATCTGTGCGAAATTAAAATAAACTTCAAAAATTAGAATAAATTGAAAACAAATAACTTCGAAATCGAACATTAAAATCGCAAAACCATTTTTTCTTAACAAAGCGAGAAAATCCAATGCACGCTGAGCGGTCACATGTGCGTGTGCGCACATGAAACTGTCTCGCATTGGTATGTGCGAGCACAAGCGCAAGCGCAATTCATGTCTATAACGGCTTATTAGCCGGAAAATACAATACTTGCAATAGCCGAAAACTTTCAAGGTATGTCGCGCGGATAGGTCGCACCCGTGTTTTTTGTTAAAAAATATGAGAAAAAAATTACGACCTATCCGCGAGTATATACGGTAACTGAATTTTTGAATCAAACAGCCAATTTTTCGAATAGCTCTGTGGCCCACCACAAAATCTCCCATGGCTCATCAGTGGGCCATGGCCCACTGGTTGAGAAACCCTGGGTTAGACAGATGCAGCATGCCTGGTTCACACGATTAAATAAAAAAAATATGCAATGTTGTTGATATTGCTACATAGGTATGTAATATTCAAAAAAAATATTAGTAAATTTTATTGCTCTACTGCTTGTCAGTAACAGAAAAAATGATATCTTGCAAAAAATAAATGAAGGATTTCATCAAGATTCAAACTCTTGTATACCATCAATTACTGTCATTTGCAAAAGTATCGAACCACCTTCTCAAATCAAAGTTTTAATCATTTTAAATTTAAGACTGAGAGAACACCATTCAAACCAATGAAACCTTTTTTTTTATGACCGTCAGTGCTTGAAGACTTGTTTGTTTCCACCAGGAACACAAAAAAGAAGAATTTTAAAGTTTTATGCCAAGTTTAAATTTTGCAAATTTGCTCAAAATTTGATTAATTTCGGAGATAATTTTGCATTTAAGTGAAGACTGTTGCAACCAAAATGAAACTTAAGTTTTTTCATGATAGAAAGTAAACGCATAGAAGTAAATTGCACTGATAATGAATTTTGCAAGATATTTTGAAATTTTTTTTTGACCCCCAAAAATGCATAAATACCACAGCACTTTTGAAAGCAGATTCAAATGCCACTAAGCAAAATTGAAAATCAGTGAGAGAGGCATTGCTAGCTCTGTGGCCAGTATACTAGGTATTATATTAGTGATCTAATTTTCAACTCACTATCGCTTTACAGAATTTGCAATCTTACTTGAAAAAGCCTATGTAATTTTACTTTGAGATCAATGCTTTTTTAGGGGGGGTCATTCATAATCAATTTAAGATTAGCAAATTATTAAATGTTTGCTCAAACATTAGCCTTTATTTTGTTATTTTTTACATCAAACAAAATTCCCAAATTTACAGTCGGAACTTTCTGCCCAAATCATTATTACTAACTTTTTTTTCCCAAAATTGTGGCAATTTTGAGCAAATTTGCAAAAGTTTGAACTTGGTAAAAAATTTAGAAATTCTTTTTTGCATTTTTGGCTGATAGAAGCAAGTCTTCAAAAAATGATGGTCGTAAAGATAATGTTTAATTAGTTTAAATGATGTTCTATAAATCTTATGGTGTTGAAATGACTACCGTATATACTCGTGTATAAGTCGAGTTTCTGGGACCTGATTTTAAGGTAAAATTTCTGGGGTCGACTTATACACGAGTAATGTTTTTGGACATGTTGCTGCTGAGTCGAGTTGATTGTGGTATGAAAAGAAAACTCCATTAATACTTTATTACATCATTATTACTGGTGTACATGCAATATACAAACATGTTAAAGTTACTTAACAGTATAGTAGTACAAAGTATACAGTAGTATTGCTTATTGCACATGTTTAAATGTTCGATTAGTTACCCGATTTGCGCTTCAAGTTACTAGTAATTATTCCAAAATATTCTCAAATTGCAGAATCGACTTATACACGGGTAATACCTTCAATGATGCAATTTCTTGTCTTAAAACGCTTATCGACTTATACACGAGTATATACGGTAATTTATTTTTATTTTGAATGGTGGTTTGATACTTCTGCAAATGACTATAATAAAAAAGAGTAATTTTTTTTATTTTGCTACATTGATATGTAATATTTGAATAAAATTTTAGTCTACTAATGTTTATTGCTCTACTACTTAAACAGAAAAAAAAAAAGAAACATCAAGTATTTCTTATTTTGAGAATTCTGCTTGTCGCGATCGTTGATACTTGGCTAGAGTACAACCTTTAATCTCCAGAATTGTTCACATGGACTAAAACCAGAAAACAGCTAAGATGTTAATTGACGAATCAAAAATGGCAGTTGATAGTTCCTTTAGCTTCTTTAATCTCTGAAAGCAGCATACCAATCTTAAATTAAAACTTTTATGTAAGATTGAAGCACAAACCGACTCTAACGGAGCAAAATCGCTCCACTAAAACTTCTCATGACCGCCCAATTCAGGTTGCAAACACCTAACTGCGACCGCCCAATTCAGGTTGCAACTACTGGCTACACAAGCCAACCACAGATACCCAAACTTGGCAAAACTGCCTATGAAACTAACATCTAAATTATCCCACTCCGGAATATCAGAATATAAAACAACCCGCCTACTTATACTATGGCAAAAGCTATCAAATATCTCAGAAACATCCTTGATACCAGTACGTCACAATAAAAAAAAAAACATATGAGCTTTTGATAACAAATTGTAACATAATTATGACATCAAAAACTTCAAGTCTAAATATAGCAATTAAGAATGGTAAACCACCAATAATAATTGATAACTGCAGAAGATAGTAGAATATACTAGAGAGGAATTATCTCGATCATTCCAAGTCAAAAAGGTGGCAAAACCAGTAAAGCAGTCACGTTTACGTTGAAGCACAAAAAATAGTCATAACTTAGGCATTCAAAGTTATTATATGTGACCATAGGCGTAGCCAGGGGGGGCCCGGCTCCCCCCCAATTGAAATGTTACCAATTATAAAAATGTCACAAAAAAGACTACAGTCGAATCCGGTTAATTGCATAGTCAATTTGTCAAGCCTTTTTATGCGATTAACCGAATTATGCGTTTAAGCGAAAGTGCGAAGTTCACATGATGCGCGACGCTCGTTACGCACAAAACGTCACACGTCATACCTACAAGCGCATACGGATGCGATCATCTTATTCTTACTCAAAAACGAACGCAATCGTCTAATTCTCACTCAAATAGTAAACAAAAACAAACCAATGAAGGATTACAAATTTGTTTATTAATTTCAAGCAAAATATTCCGCGACAGTTGTTTGTTTAATTTTATTCTGCATGCTATCTTGCATTTGTCTTTCTAAACGAAGAAATGTGTCCATATCGGCCCCTTCAAATTGTGTAGCCGTCGCCGAATTATAGCAAGTGCGTGTAACACTTCTTTATTTTTTGATGGAGTCACAGCAGTTGCGTCGGCAGAGCTTTCTTCATTGACATCGTCTGCTTCAATGTTTTATTTTTAAGTTCATCAAGGACAAGAATTTTGTCCGCCAAAGTTAAATCTTTGCGCTTAATTTGTTTACTTGTCCCTGCTGCTTCGATCATTTTTGATTAGTAAAATTTGTTCTGTGTAGCTGACTAGCTGATAAAAGTTAAATGAAACAAAAACAGTGCGAAGTGCGAAAATTAGTGATTGCAAAATGGCAGCCACGTGTTATTGTTCCTTATCGGTAATTGTCTTCAAAGAACATCAATCACATCGCACATTGCCTTGTTTTGATCTCTAATCGGCGGCGGCTTTCATATTGCAATGTTGGCAATCGGCAAGCTTGTTTTGCACTTTGCTATGGTTTATTTCCGTTAAGACTTTGAAACGGTCCGTTTCTGTCGCATATATTGTGAAATGTTTTACACAGCTATTGAATAAACCCTTTATTTCTATTCGTTTAAGCGGATTATGCAATAAACCGCTATGCGATTAACCAAACTATTTTCTTAACAAATGGTTGGCTATGGTTTGGGATTTACGATCTTTATGCGATAATCCGGTATGCAATTAACCGGATTCGACTGTATTTGTTTCTTCAGTTTTTTTTAGCATCTTCGCATGCAACAGTACACGCATACAACAGTAATTACCAATAATATTGATCCAGGGGGCCCTGGGCCCCATTCAATTTAATTTTTGCCAACCAATTTAAAAATGCCCTCTACAATGATATTTAAATGGGCCCCAACAACAATATTGATCCAGGGGGCCCAAGCCCCCTCAATTTAATTTTTGCCAACCAATTAAAAAATGCCCCCTACAATAATATTTAAATGGGCCCCCAACAGCAATATTGATCCAGGGGGCCTGGGCCCTTTCGATTTAATTTTTCCAACCAATTTAAATGGGCCCCCTACAGTAATATTTAAATAGGCCCCCAACAATAATATTGATCCAGGGGGCCCAAGCTCTATTCAATTTAATTTTTGCCAACCAATTTAAAAATGCCCTCTACAATAATGTTTAAATGGCCCCAATTTGAATGAGCCCCCAACAATAATATTGTTCCAGAAGGCCTGGCCCCTTCAATTTAATGTCTTCCAACCAATTTAAACTTATAACCCGAGTAAAAGTAAGAGTTTTTATCCCAAAAGTTGCTAACTGAGGCCCTCATCTAACCTTTTTATGAACGTAATGCATTAACCAGGGACGGATTTATTATATGGTTCAGTGCCAGGGGCCCTGCATTCAGATAAGACTTTTTTTTGGCCTTCACCTGTATTTGGTAGAAAAATATTGCAAAAATCCCAAAGTGCCAGGAGCCCAACTCAATGCAAATCCGGCCCAGGCAATAACATGGGTTTGTAGGCGTATCTATTTATGATACAATTTTTAATAACAATTCACCTCCACCTCTCCAGTTTTTATGCAACAAAATACTTTTGAAAAAAATTAACTACAGTAAGGGAAATGCTCATTAAATGAAATTTTGAATTGAGAGGGCCTGGGCCCCCTGGCCGTGTATGTACTCCTATAACTGGTTGTTTTCATTACAAAACAATAATCTCTTAGGAAAATATTCGATTGGATTGTTATTTACTACTAAAATATTGCAGGAGGCAATGTACTTGACTTCCCCCTACCTGGGCCAAATGACTTACAAAATTTACCCCAAAATACAAGATTTTAAACGTGTTTTGCACTTAATTTGCAAGCAAAAGGAGGATTGAACAACTTAATTTTTTCAATCGGCTTTCAAAAGTTAAAAATCTAGTACTTTAAAATGGGGCTCTGAATACGTGCGAAATGTGATCCAAATGTATTGAAATAATTTTTTGAAAAGTTACAAAAAATCGCCCAGCGGCTAGGGGCTTCGCCCCCAGGTTCCATAGCCTCCGGCAGCTGGGGGCTCAGACCCCCCCGTCTGTGATACGTTTGAATTACAGTAAATATTTTTACTCAAACACGTCTCTCAATTTAGGCATTTTCACATTTTAACCATTGGTTTTAGCCCTCTCCCTTGAACGAGTTCCTAGCTACGTGTCAACACCAGGCCATGGCTTCTTATCTTCCATTCTGCGATATCTTTGCTCCCACACAAAATTCCTCTTCGAAATTTATGATGACGTCATTGCATGTGATTTGTGGTTTGGGCCCCCCAATCAAAAATCCTGGCTACGCCTATGTACGTGACATACGCCCCACCTTAAGAATATTGTTGAAAAACATCACAAAGAATAATTGCAACCCTAATCTATGCTTCTGTCGCATTTATGATCGTCACTTCAAGAAAAATCTTAGAGAAATCACATCCATAAAATTTAGTCTTACTTCAAAGCAATCAAATCTAAAATCACCCTTAAAAAATCGTTGTCGTGCAACACAAGCGCAAATTCACCAAAATATATACAATAAACACTTCAGTCCAACATTCGACTCAAATAATTGGCAGATTCGAAACACAGTTCTTTGAAAGGTGCTCCTGCAAAGTCTGAAAAGCTCTCTCCTGCGCCTCTCTCCATTTGATTTTATTCGGCTGCTCCTTGCTGGCCAAATCTCTCAGCAGCACTGAAACGGCAGCAAACGACGGAATTTTGTCTCGGTAACAGTCAAAAAGCTTTAAAAATGACCTGACCTTTTTTTTAATCGTTGGTCTTGGTGCCGTCTTGATTTCTTCTAGACACCTCTCATCAGCAGTTTTCTGAGTTGCAAAACAGGAATCTTTCTCTTCATCTTCTAAACGATCCACAGTATGATTTTTATCGAGATTCACTTTAGCATTTCGCTGTTTTCCTTTTCCCGCCAACTCGCACCGCTCCTCTTCAGCTTCCAAATCCTCAGCTATGTCCATGTCCATAGTCTGTGTTTCCTGTTCTTTTGTACGAGCAACATATCCCCATTTTGGATTTGGATCATCTGGCCCTCTAGCACCAGGAGTATTTCCAATGATCGATTCACAAATCGGTTCAGGGAAACACAAAGCATTCACTTCTGCTACGTAATACGGGGTATCAACTCTGATCTTCGCAATGGGTGCTCTTGTCACAGTCTGATCGAACACCATTGCATATCTGTACATAACTGATCTTGGCTCACCAAATCTCTCTTTACGATCACTCTGGTGCATCCAGTATCACGCAACACCACTGCGCTCTTCCCACCAACTTTTCCAGTAACCAATGGCAATTTGTCCTTCGACTTTGGTATCCCGCATGCAGAAGCATGTATCACTTTGATTGTTCCTCCGGATTTCAATTCAAAGACTTGACTGTCTCTTGTCGGCTCTTGTGGTGGTGCTTCGGGAAGCTGAACGATGCATTCACTCAATGAACTTGTGCTGGAGGCTTGGCTCCACTGGGTCCAGATCGCAGGGCAGGCTGACTGCATAGCATGGACATGCAATTCCTTGATTTGCGTCCCAAGTCCACCACATCTGTAGCATGAGGTTCTTCGGTCTCCACTTCTAAGACGTCCATCTCGTGTCTTTGACATGCAATATGCAGCACAAAGTCCTTCACCTCCACATCAATAGCAATTTAAAATTTTCCTGGGTCTTTCAGGGCTCTTCTCGTTTTCACTAACGTCCAAGTTTTCGCCTCTTCTAATCAAATCTTTGTTTGACAGCTTTTTGTTGTGAGCCATTAAATACTGCGCTGCCCACGTCGTCAATTCATCTAAAGTTTTTGGGCTCCTTTCATTCAAATAAACTGAAAGCTCCTTAGGACACGCATTAGTAAATTGTTCTCGTACCATCAATTCGACCACTCCATCAAAAGATTCTTCAACTTTAGCCAACTTTACCCACTTGGTGAGGTAATTTTTCAGTCGTACTGTAAACTTGCCAGGGCTTTCTTGTCCTTCTGGCTTCGCATCACGAAATCTTCTATGGTATCCGAACTCCGTGAAGTCATATCTCTTCAACAACGCCAGTTTCAGACGTTCATAATCCAACGTTTCGTCTTTGACAATCTTGAATAAACTTCCAAAGCACGGCCCGACAACAACAGGCTCAGCTGGGTAGCCCACGCCTCCTTCTCCCAGCCTGCAACTGTAGCATATCTTTTAAATCGTAAGAGACTCTGCCATCAACGAAGGCAGGTAACTCGGGCAATCAAGCAATTCCAGCACTTCGCCATACCACTTCTTCGGTGATCCCAGTGGGTAGAGCTGCAGTTTCCAGCCTTTTGGCTTCTAACTCCTGTTTCAGCCGTTCCAATTCAATGGCGGCTTTCCTCTCTTTTACTTCATGCTCGACCCTCTTTTCTTCCGCCGCAGCTTCTCGCTCGGCCCTCTTTTTTTCCGCTTCTGCTTTGTGCATTTTGCGCCATTCCTCCATCAGGAATTTACTTTTAAGACTTCTCATCTAGTCCCAAAGACTCCACTTGCTTCTTTAATTCCTCGAAAGCTTCTGAAACAAACTTTACCATGATGATAGTCAACCAACAAATGTTTCGGAACGAGCCCCCAGATGTCGCGATTGTTGAACATTTGGCTAGAGTGCAACCTTTAATCTCTAGAATTGTTCACATTTACTAAAACCAGGGAACAACTAAGATGTTAATTGACGAATCAAAAATGGCAGTTGATAGTTCCTTTAGCTTCTTTAATCTCTGAAAGCAGCATACCAATCTTAAATAAAACTTCTATGTAAGATTGAAACACAAACCGACTCTCACTGAGTAAAATCGCTCCACTAAAACTTCTCATGACCGCCCAACTCAGGTTGCAACTACCGGCTACACAAGCCAACCGCAGATACACAAACTCGACAAAACTGCCTATGAAACCAACATCTAAATTATCCCACTCTGGAATATTAGAATATAAAACCACCAGCCTATTTATACTACCGCAAAAGCTATCAAATATCTCAAAAAAATCCTTGATATGTCACAATAGAAAAAACATATGAGCTTACGATAACAATTTGTGAGATAATTATGACGTCACAAACTTCAAGTCTAAATATAGCAATTAAGAATGGTAAACAACCAATATAATCGATGATTGCAGAAGGTTGTAGAATATACTAGAGAGGAATTATCTTGATCATTCCAAGTCAAAAAGGCGACAAAAGTAGTAAAGCTGTCATGTTTACGTTAAAGCACAAAAAATAGTCATAACTCAGGCATTCAAAGTTATTATATGTGACACTGCTTTTCAGTGAAACGGAAGGTGTTTTTATGTATTAAATTGTTGGTTCAAAAATGAAGTTTTGCATTGCTGATGCAGGTTTTTTACTAAGAATTTTTGTGTATTAAACGTTTAGATTTAGAAATACTTTTTAAATTTGATAAAAATTTGTGATTGATTTAAAGTGCATTTTAGGGCTTGTATGCAAAAATATGTAATTTTGTTATCAAAATGGCTAAACTTATTTAATTCTTTAATAAAAAATTTAAGTTAGTGACTGTTAAATGACTGAAAAAAATAGACTGTGACTTTTATGCGCGGACATTTAGGCGTCAGAGGCGAAAAAAAATCAAAATCCGGACGCATGCAATCTCCAGCCCACGGTCTCAAATTTTGTGGCGCACGGGCACGAGTTGCTTGTGTAATATTGGCACACGCAGCAAGCCACGTTACATTTCATGGTTGTTTTGAGTCTACCTCTACCAAACAATACAGTACAAAGTTTTTCACGAGCTAAGGATTCATCTCTTAGCGGATTACTATTTATGACCGTTACACCCTGTTGTGAAAATAGTAAAAACAATGTTTAAATATTTTTAAGTTTAACCTTTACACCTTGTTGTAAATGCACTTATAGTAAAAACAACGTTAAATTCTTGCGGTTAACTTCTTCAGAATTGCTTCAAAAAGTTTTGATGTTGTACAGGATTGTATGCTGCTTCAAATTAATGTTACTTTCGAATCATTTTTGGAGTGTGAGTTGAATTAGAAGTGGCTGCAGACTTGACAACTATTTTCGACAATATTTCATGTAAAATTTTCCGTACAACTGCTATCTATGTAGTTTAATTTTTCACGCTCACTGCATTTCCTACGATTAAAATTTGTTGTTGTTTTAATCGTGACAATTGTTCAGCAGTCAGCACCTTAGAATCCAATTTGTAAGCTGTTAAAGACAACCTTATCCAACCCATGCAAGTGAAACAAACTACTAAATTATATATTGGTTCGGCTTTCCCCTAATAAATTCTGGGTACGTGGGCGAGAACAGCCTTAAAACGAAGTTTGCGTTTGACTAAAACTCATTTTGTTTGTGCTTCAAAATCGATTGCTTTTGCTAGTTTTTTGGACAGGACAGATCAGCTCAAATTTTCTTCCGGGATACAGCACGATGATGAGGGTGAATTTGTTCACACCCAAGTAGCGACTTTTTCATGTTATATATGTGTATTTTTCTCCCAAATATAAGGTAAAGACCAAAAACAATCAAAAAGAAAAAATTTAGTTCTAATTCGTGCCTGTGCGCCACAAAATTTGAGACCGTGGGCTGGAGATTGCATACGTCCGGATTAGATAAGAAAACTTTGCGAACATGTAGTGGAAAACATTTTTTATTATTGAAAAAACTACAATGAGAAATCAATTTTTGTAAAACTTTTTTCGCTCTCCTTCCATCTATCTGCTTTTGAAGTCATTTTTATCAAAACTTCTAACCCCGCCCTCTGCGACAAAAAAAAATGTGTACAGCTCAAAGATTGTACACAAATGACGCTCTCTTATTGATCTTTTTTCCGCCAATCACTGCTCTGCTTTTTCTATAGCCGCTCTTTTTCCTGCACTCTCTATTCTGACGATTCTTCTTGACAAGTGTCAGACAAAAAGCTTCAAAGATACTAACATTTGAATCAAAACAAAACTTTTTTGTTTGAAAAACGTTTGTTTTGGAAAAGGCTTTTTATTTCAAAGAAAAAATGTTTTTCAAAAAAAAAAACAAATAAAAACTGCTGTTAGAAACTAAATTTTTTTTGAAAGAAAAAAAAATTGGGATGATATCTTATTTTGTAGATTATCATTTTTTCAATTTTAGAAAATGCATACTTCAAAGAAACGCTTACTTTTCTTCATCAATGCTGTGAAGAGTTTGAAGATATCTCTTTGCTTCAAAAAGTTAATAATGCTCTAGAACAATTAAAATCAACTAAAACAGCTCACGAAACAGTAAGTTCTTGTAATTGCCCAGAACAACACGATCATAAAATTTGTTTTTATTGTTCCGGGCAATTAAAATACCATTACTAATTTATTTACACTAGACTAGATAATATTTAATATTGAGTTGAAATAGTTGTAACGATGTAACGTTTTGATTAATGCCCCAAATGTCAATATAAATTCAATTCAATTAATATAAAATAAAAAAATTCTCTTGGAAGTGTTTTGCATACCACCGCGCTCATTACTCAATGTCTACTGTATTTTCGTTAGTTTTGTGATCAGTGTTTCAGCTTGACTGACTTAAAAGTTTCTGGCGTATCCTAAAAGATTTTGAATAATCATCAAAATAATTGCTCGGAATCTGCCCTTTGCTGTTTCTAATAATGATAATGCTGTCCAAATATTCTTCCTTGTACCTTAATATTGCTTACTTAAGTTTTTTTTTCTCTCTTTGAAACTAATATTTTACTCTTCTTTGCGTTGAATAATAGGCAAAAGAATTTGAAGCAGATGTTGAAACTGATGGGAATCTGTATGAAAGGTAAGCTGACTGCTACTGGACTTCGAACTTAAGGGTTTGAACAATAAGCATTATAAATGAAAGACATTACTTGATGATAGAAGTTCATTCCTATTTGTTTTTAGTGTTTGTTTTTCATGGTTCAGTTGTGAAAAAAGTTTGATGATCTGTTTAACGCAAAATAAATATTGCCATTCAATGAATCTTGACGCATACAAGTATCCAGCCAATGTAAACAGCATGCCTCTTAAGACAAATACATGAAAACCGCAACTGGTTTTCAATATCATGTGTTTGAGACAATTAACTACAGAATCTTCATTGTTGACCCACAACAATTACAATAGTTTGTTCATTGTTTAACTTTGGGATTTTTTTTGTGCTAGGCGTTTGTGTTTATGGGTGAAACATTAATCAAATATCTACACGCCCCGTCACCTTTGATACAAGTAGACAGTACACATGGCGATAGCTCGTGGGATGTACTTTTGCCACATAGACTGTGAAGCTATTGTAAATGTTGGGTACTCATATGGTCTGCAGTGATTTAACATTTTTTGTTTATTTATAGAGTTTTAGCTATTTACATGGCATTTACTATTTTAAGCACTGAATAAGCTTGCAATGGTTTTTTAGATCAGCAACAGGCATGCACAAATTGCGCACGGTACTGGTAGTGTATTTTTAGCCAAGACATCATCATACTAGTTCATTTTTTGTATTATGTTAAAAGAGAGAACACTTAGTCATTTGCATAATATCTCAAACATTAGCATGAAATCTGCTTATGTAAAGATAGTTGCTCGTTAGTGTCAGTTATTCTCAATGCTGTCCTTCAATTCTTCATTCAATGATTCGTTTAATTTGATATATTTTATTTTTGCAAGCTTTATTGAACCAGAAAATGCCCGTTTTTTTTTTTTGGTTACTCTGTGTTTAATTGGAACGACCGACGCTCGCGTCGCGTGTTCCTCTGTTTTTACTCGGCCATTTTCCAACTAACGAGTGCAAAATTTCAGACTTTTGCTTATAACTCGAGAACGGCTGGGTCTAGCAACATGAAATTTGAACAGCAGTTTGAGATTAATGAGTTGTATGTTTGTACCAAATTTCGAGGCAATAGGTCACGAGACTTTGGTTTTAGAACCCGAAAAACGCCCCGCAAATTTGGCGTAAAAAGCGGTTTCAGTCAAGAACGGAAGTACGGCAAAAAAGTATTTCATAGGCATAGGCGTAGCCAGGGGGGGCCCGGGGCCCCCCCCAATTAAAATACCACCAATGATAAAAATTACGACAACGTATAGGCTCGCGCTGTTTAGTTGCAGTTTTTTTTTTTTCAGCAATTACGCACATAACCGTAATTAACAATAACATTAATGACAATGAGGTAGCCCCGGGGCCCTTTACTAACAACCAGGGGGCAAGAACTAACAACTATGGGGCCCAAACCAACAACTAGGGGGCCCTGGGGCCCCAAATTAACAACCAGTGGGCCCCAGAGCCCCTAACTAATAACCGGGGGTCCCGGGGCCCCTAACCAACAACCAGGGGGCCCTGGGCCCCTAACTGACAACCAGAGGGCCCTGGGGCCCCCAAATAACGGCCAGGGGGTCCCCAACTAACAACCAGGGGTTTCGAGACCCCTAACCCACAACCAGGGGGCCTCTAACTAACAACCAGGAGGCCCCAGGGCCCCTTACAGACAACCAGGGGCCTCTAACTGACAACTAGGGGGGCCCTAACTAACAACCAGGGGGCCCCGGGAACCTGATTGACAACCAGGGGGGCCCTAACTGACTACCAGGGGGCCCCAGGGACCCTAATTGACAACCAGAGGGCCCTGGGGCCTCTAACTGACAACCAGGGAGCCCCAGATCCCCTGACTAACGACTAAGGGTCCCGGGCCAGGATCCCCTTAATTCAAATTTTTAATAATTTATATGCAAAACCTGAAAGAAATTTAAGAGTTTTTTTCTAAAAGTTGCAATCCCAAGCCTTCGTTTAACGTTATTATGAACTTAATGTTGTAACACAGGCGGTAAAGCAAACCCTCCTATTGAAATACTACCAATGATAGTTATATTGAGAGCACAGCCAATACGTTGTTCTTGTCCGAAATTGCAGTTTCTTTATTTAAGATTTCCGCGTACAAAAGTAAGTAATGATAATGACGACCACGTGTCCACGTCATAATAATGTCATGAAATTCTTGTACGTTTCAAAAAACTGTCAAGTGACTTGAATCAAGTCCTCCACGTTTTGAAAAAAAAGTTGTTTTAATTTTGATTTAAATGTTTTTTTTATGAAAGAACTTAAAGGTGCGATCTTATCTCAAAATCATAGACGTAGCCAGGTGGATGGCACAGGGGGCCCGGGCCCCTTCAATCGAAATGCCACCAATGACACAAATTTGGCAAAAAAGTCTTGTTTCTTCATTTTCAGTTTCTTTTAGCTTCTTTGCGTACAACAGTACACGCGCACAACAGTAATTAACAATAAATGATATCGACGACCAGGGGGGCCCGGCGCACCTCCTTAATTCAATTTTTTCCAACCAATTTAAACGTATAACCAGGGTGAAATCAATTTTTTGTCCTAATAGTTGCTACCTCAGGCCCTCATCTAAACTTTTTATGGACGTAATGAAATAACTAGCGCCGGATTTGCCATATGGCACAGTGCCAGGGCCCCGCCTCAGATAGTAGGACTTTTTTGGTCTTCATTTATATTTGGCAGGAAGATGTTGCAAAAATCCCGTAAGTGCCAGGAACCCCGCGCAATGTAAATCCGGCCCGGGAATAACATGTTTAGTAAGCGTAACCATCTATTGGACCATTTTTCAATAACGATTCACCTCCACCGGGCCAGTTTTTACGCACAAAAAACTTTTAAAAAAATAGCTAGGAAAATACTCATTGAAGAAATTATTGAATATGAATTAAGGGGTCCTGGGTCCCCTGGCCGTACATGTACTCCTATAAATGGTTAACTTCACGAAAGGAAATTCTTGGAGTGGATTATGATTTACTGCTAAAATATGCAGGAGGCAATGTGCCTTATTTCCCCCAATATGGATCAAATCACTTACAATTAAAACTTTACATCATAATGCAAGATTTTAAACATGTTTTGGACTTTAATTGCAAGTAAAAGAAGGATTGAAGAATCAAAAGTTTTCAATTGGCTTTCAATGTTAAAAATCTAGTTCTTTCAAATAGCTGTGAACGCGTACGAAATGTGATCCAATGGGATTAAAATAGCTTTTTTTTTCAAAAAACTTACAAAAATCGCCCACCGGCTGGGGGCTTTGTCCCCAGACCCCCATAGCCACCGGCGGCTGGGGGCTCCGCCCCCAGACCCCGTCTGTGATACGTTTGAGTACACTAGCTTTCTCAGCACGTCTCCTAAGTTAGACATTTTTGCTTTTTAACTGTTAGTTTTCGCCCTCTCCCTTCACCAAAACCCTGGTTAGGTGACAACAGACCACGACTTCAGATCTTCCATTCTACGATATCTTTGCCCTACAAAAAGTTCCTTTTTTGAAAATTTTCAATGACGTCATTGCATGTGATTTGTGGTTTGGGCCCACCCCAATCAAAAATCCTGGCTACGCCTATGTTCATAGGGTCGTATGTCTCAAGATACCCTTTCATCCCAACCAACCCACTTTTGGCCGCGATGAGATTTATTTCTTTTTTTTCCCTCTTTTTTTCCTTTTTTTTCGTCCAAATTTTTGTACGCTCTTCTTCTCCTAAACCACAACACATCGAAATCTAATTTTTGTGTAAAGTTGTTGAGCTGCAAATGCAATTTTTTCTCTAGAAGTTTTTTTGGGCAACTCCACCGGGAACCCCCCAAAATGGGGCCCCCAAAAAAACATTTTTTAAACGGCTTAAGCTAGGGTGCTAGTTGTTTTTGATATCAGTAGGTATTTAACAGACAAATATTTTGACATACCGTATATACTCGCGGATAGGTCGCAACTTTTTTCACATATTTTTTAACAAAAAACACGGGTGCGACCTATCCGCGCGACATACCTTGAAAGTTTTCGGCTGTTGCAAGTATTGTATTTTCCGGCTAATAAGCCGTTATAGACATGAATTGCGCTTGCGTTATAGACATACCAATGCGAGACAGTTTCATGCGCGCACACGCACATGCGACCGCTCAGCGTGCGTTGGATTTTCCCGCTTTGTTAAGAAAAAATGGTTTTGCGATTTTAATGTTCGATTTCGAAGTTATTTGTTTTCAATTTATTCTAATTTTTGAAGTTTATTTTAATTTTCGCACAGATAACTTCGAAAATTTATCTTAATTTTCGAAATTATCTGTACAAAAAAGATAGTGCGACTTATGTGCGAGTCAACGCTAAATTCAACTTTTTTAACACAAAACTAATAGTGCGACCTATACGGTGGTGCGATCTATAGGCGAGTATATACGGTAGTTTGGGGGTGCCACCCCCCCGGGAACCCCCCCAAATGGACCCCCCAAAAATTAGTTTTTTGAACGGCTCAACTTAGAGTGCCAGTGTTTTATGATATCAGTAGATATTTAACAGACAAATATTTTGACATAGTTTTGGGGTGCCACCCCCCCCCCCCCGGGAACCCCCCTAAATGGACCCCCAAAAATCAATTTTTTGAAGGGCTCAAGCTAGAGTTCTACTTTTTTTTTTATATCAGTCGATATTTAACTGACAAATATTTTGACGTAGTTTGGAGGTGCCACCCCACCGGGGACCCCCCAATTGGACCCCCCAAAAATCAATTTTTTGAATAAGTCAACTTAGAGTGCCAGTGTGTTTTATGATATCAGTAGATATTTAACTGAAAAATATTTTGAGATAGTTTGGGGGTCGCACCCCCCCCCCGGGAACCCCCCAAAAATCAATTTTTTGAACGACTTAACTTGGAGTACCAGTGTGTTTTATGATATCAGTAGATATTTAACAGACAAATATTTTGACATAGTTTGGGGGTGCCACCCCCCCGGGACCCCCCAAAAATCAATTTTTTGAATAGCTCAACTTGGGTGCCAGTGCTTTATGATATCAGCAGATATTTAACAGACAAAGATTTTGACATAGTTTGGGGGTGCCACCCCCCCAGGGACCCCCCAAATAGACCCCCAAAAATCAATTTTTGAATGGCTCAAGCTAGGGTGCCAGTGTTTTATGATATCAGGAGATATTTAACTGACAAATAATTTGACTTCACTTTTCTGGAGGTTACATAATCAAATATTTTTGAATAATTGCTGATTTTACGGTAGACAAAAAGTACTTTAGAGCGTCACAGCATTAGCTATGCATCGGTCGTTCACTGGGTTTGCTGGCAAACTCCCATCTAGTTTAACTTGAATGTAAAATTGCAATTGAAATCAATATCTTGAAAAACCAGAGGTGGGTACAAATAGAATTATATCAAAAGCGCAGAGCAACGAACTTTTCAACAAATAAAAGCGCAGCGCAAAATGCGCAATTTAAATTTTTGAAGCGCAGCGCCATTTTCGTAATGAACTTTTTTGATTCAGTTGAAGCGCAACGCAATGCCGCAGTTGCGGAACAGCATTTTTGAACCAAGTTAAAGCGCAACCTTACTTTCGCGATTAAAATTTTACAACACCATGCAAATACCGCAATTTTGTTATTTTAGACCGAGAAAGAGCAAATAATTTGCAAAAGGAGGCCGATATTCGTCAATATTGCGCTCGAAATAGAAGAAAATTAAGTTTAATGTACAGAATTGCGCTATTAACCGAAAAAACTTTGAAAGCGTAAAGCGCAACAAATTTAAAAAACTTAAGTCTGCAACGCAACTTCCGCAATATTTTAAAATAAGAAATTAAAGCGCAACGCAACTTTCGCAATTGCGGAGAATGCGGAAGTTGCGCTTTGCGTTGCTTATTGCGCTTTGCCTATCTCCGTGAAAAACCTAATCGAAAATATATGTCTAGATGAACTGATAAACATATTTCTCTTTTTTATCTCTTAAATGAAAATTTTCCCCTGAAATAATCACAGTAAATAACTGTTTTAGGGCCAGAGACCCTCCAGGACAACGCTGTATTTACATTCCACCTGGAAACAACAATGAGGAGGGCTATCGCCTAAGCACGTTTTTGAAGTACCCCAGCGATACCCCAGTCAATCCGCGGCTGTTAGCTGCTTCCGGATTTTATTTTACAGGGTTCAAGGATCGAGTAAAATGCTTCTCTTGTGGATTGTGTGTTGAAAATTGGCAGCAAGGCGATGACGTAACAGCGAGTCGTTGGCATAAACATGATTGCAAGATGATGTTAGGCCAAGATAGTGGAAACGTCTCAATGAGTAAGAAAAATTTGGTCCTAAAACTAAGTTGTTCTTATTATTTACATCGATTCGTCCTGTCTACTATTCTATACGTAAGACTCCACGTTGCCTTTTATTAATCCTGATTTTTTGTATTGACTTGACTCAGTATGGAACCTGAATCAACCGTTTCAGTAGAAGATACTTTCTTTGTTCAGTCGCTAATCTTCAGCTTATCCTTTTGCTCTGTTTAATTTTAAATGTTTTGCTGAATTGACTGCTCTTTTTGTGTTTAGACCGTTATCTTCAAAAGCGTTTAAAATATTTTTCAAGTAATGTTTTAGTTTTCTAAGTAAGAACAGTTATCGTTGGCTATTTGCTTATGCCCAAGTTTTAAAATAATGTTTGTTTAAATTGAGAAGAAAACTTTTTCTCTCTTTTTGATTTAAAAGGGCAATCAACCCTATTTTTCAAAAACGGAGAAAAAATCTTCAAAAGATAAGTTAATCAACATGACCCCATTGCAATTCTCGCAACTCATCAGGTTAAGAAAGTCTAGGAGAAAAAAACTCGTATTTTCCTCTTAGAATCCAAATTTCGGCCGTCGTGTTTCAAGTAAATTGTGCATGGTAAGTAACGGGTTTCTTGGAGCTAGGTGATTGCTGAAAGTATAGATAAATGAATTTGTGGAACAACTGCTGCTTGAACTCAAAGCGGATAGACGTTTTCCTAGCTAGCGTTTTGGCCGCCAAGAGCTAGCAAAGTATTGGAAATCAAGATTTTAGAGTTAGTGCTGTAGGTGAAGTAGCCTATTGCTTACTAACCTATCCGAAGAGATGATTGCATGTTGAAGGCTGAAGCATCGTAGCTGACTAGATCTTTGACCCAGATTCCAGTTTTTAGTAAGCCAGAAAGTTTTATGCAATTATTGCATAATTAGTTTAGGCCTAATGGTCATCATAGACCAGTTAGTTTTTCACGCAATCATGCTACTGCAAACTTCAATCCAAAGCATTTTAGCTAATTTTTCGTATAGGTTTGCTGCGGTTATCAGCAGGTACGGGTACCTACAAAGCAGAGGTGGCCGTATCCACATAATAAAAGATGCGGTTCCAACAAGAAGAGATCCGGATCCTAAACCTTTTCAGTTATAAGATCCAGATCCGATCCGTATCTGCCAGTATGCAACTGCACTACGTACGTTTTAACGAATATTTTGACAAACAGCAACAATGAGTTTGAAAGTAATCAGCAAAATCAGATCTGGATCTCAGTGGCTTCGCTAGGGGGGGAACCGAGCCGAGTCAACTGACCGCGACTAACTGACCGCGAACAAACTGACCGCGAAGCAACGGTTTCGTTACCTGATTTCGTCACTGATTTCGTTGCAGTCATTTCGTCACAAAATGAGGGTTTGGGCAAGATGGCTCTGGGGATAGTAAAAATATATTTAGGATCGCCCTTCTCAGCCAATCGGCGTTGTTCGCCGTCAGTTTGTTCGCGGTCAGTTGGTTCGCGGTCAGTTGTCGTGGACCCAGGGGGGAACGGGGACGGCTTGCTACGGGTGTTACTATTTTCGGGTGACACCAATTTATGGTGTGAAACTATAACTCCACTAATTTCTGATGAAGACTTTTTTTAAATATTTTATTTGGTCTTCATCCTTATACCAAAAACGCACACAATTTCCGGCGAAGACCTTTTTTTTTTCTTTTTTTGGCCGTCGCTCACTTTTGGACCGAAAACCCACTCAATTTTTGGCGAAGACCTTTTGTTTAGGTCTTCACCTACTTTTTGACATAATTTTCATAAAGGGTGACGCCATAAAATCCCGCCCCGGGTGCCACCATCCTTAGCAACGCCTGTGCTAGCTCCGCATCTTCTAATGGAACTGAATTCGAATCCGACTTGGATCGGAGAAAAAACAGTAAGATTCGGATCCGTTGCCACCTCTGCTACGAAGCCACTGCCTTGACAGCTGCAGCTGTTGTCACTCATTTGGAACGGTTTTGACGCACTTGCGTTTGGTTTGGTAGTGTTCGGAAAGCGTTTCTCCTTCTTCTAAGGGGAAAAATAATTGCGATTATCTTATGATATCTTGGCCGAAGAGAATCAAAATTGGTGAAAAAAAATTCTAAAAATTGCCAAAGTTGTTTCACGATGGTTTCACAGTAAAATTTTTGAAATAAAAAACGTCCTAAATGCTTTTTTAAGCTGCTAATACGCCTTTTTAAAAAAAAAAACGAAGCACATTTTGGGCTTTTACTGCCTGATTTTGATAGATGTCACTAGATTTTGGAATATGGTTATTGAGGTGACTGTTTTGCCTTTAACTGCTTTTTATGTATTTAGGTGGAGCCTTCTCAAGATTCTCAAATCGATTTAACCAACGCAGTCCTTCTTCATCTAACCAGGTAAAAAATCTCATATGTCAAAAATCTCTCAAAGTCAGCGCTTTTCCACGTTTACTCGATAGGGAATTAAACCCAATTTGTTGTGTGTGTCGAGGTTTGCTAACGTTAACCATTTTCTGAGAGACCAGTATGGTTACGGTGTATTTTTTACTTTGAATGAGCCGGAATCTACTTCGAATGCATTGTGAATGCACTTCCAATTTGTTTCCTGTACGAATCAGCCCGAATGTTTTGAACATTTTCAAAATATGCGGAATGAGTTTCCATATTAGCCCGAATGGATCGGGATGCAGCCCGAATGTTACGAATGTGCTTCGAATCAGCCCGAATATTCGGACTGATTTAGCTCTAATGTGACTGGGGTATTTATTAGCGAGAAAACAAAAAGTTTTTTGAGAATCTCATTATTCAACATAGGTCGGTCGTTCAATGGGCTTGCTTCTCAACAAACTCCAATCTAGTTATTTACATCTGATTCTGCGTATTGAATTACGCGTCTTTTGCAGGTCTCTGATTTTTCAGCGACTTTTGACCTGACATTTTAGGCTGCAGATTAGGTGAACAATGATCGCGTTGCTTGCTGAAGCAAAAACACGTCACTTCGTCGCTCACACTCGCATAAGTCTGGGCGCTACAGATCCGATTTAAAATCACGCGTTCAATGCCAAGTAAACGAACGCAAGCTCGTATGTTTCGGGAACTTCCCTATTGGGGATTCCCCTATTGTCAAAGCTCTTTAATTTGTTTTTGTTTGAAATTATTACGTTTTTATTTCTTTCTGTAAAATGTTTAGGCTAGGTAAATAAGTTAAAAATTTCAACTTGATAGTTATTAAAAAAATTCCATGAATTTATTTAAAGGAGGCGCAAAGTATTTGTCAAGCAATAAATTTATGTCTTCCGGCTTTACAATGCAAAACTGCCCTTAGATACATTTTTTGAAATTTGTTTAGAAGTAAAAAATAATTAAGAGCTTCTTTTACAGCCAGGTCGCTTGTTACAGCGAAAATAAAAATAAAAAACTGTATCTTATTTAGATGCAAACATAGCAATTAAAACTTTTTACCGGAAAACGTATGAAATATTTCATAGCTACGTTTGTTTTTCAGTAAATTCCTCCAGATTTCTTCACAGCAAAACACGCATTTCAGATTACTTAAAACCATAGACATGTTCAACTGTGTTATTATTATTACTTTTGCAGCCATCTGCATCAGCTTATCCTTCGCATAACCAAAACGCAGCCGGTCAAGTGCTAATGCAGGGTAAGTTTTGGCCATAGTTGTATTTTACTCTGATTTTTTTGATTATTTTTATGGCTTAATTATTATTCCACTTTTGCAGATTTTGCTAATAACAATTTTTCTGCTATTATCTAAAAGAATGGTATACAAAGCAGTTTTGTAATGATGTCTGTTTTTATTTTGGGTCTTTATTATCTAGCTATAATAGCCCTCATTTTTTTTAGATCTGCTTTTTTATTAACGTTTTTATTTTCCTTTCTGTCCAAATTTCAAGTTATTTTTTTGGTTATCTGGTTTCTGGTAAAATTTAGTTTCATTTTTCGATTTTATGTCAGTTCTAGAACGCTCATAATTTATTTGTGCACTGCTCTTTGTCCTCTTCAATTGACTGTAAGCTTTGGAATGACAATTTTTTCAAAACTTCTTGGTTTTATTCAAACCACAAACGTATTCTCGGTAGTCAAAAATCCCCTATTGTGATCACCGTATCATGTAGATTTTGACTTGCCGATTAAACAATCTAATATACACGCCCAATGCTATTGTTTGTAAATAAAAACCAACGTCATACGTAACTTTTTCAAGAGGCTTGGTTGGTTCTTGGCCAACTCTAAATTCTAAAAATAACCGAAGCAAACATTTATTTTCTCGTTTCTTGTCCAATGCACATTGATATTTGGTTTGCTTTGAAAAACATTTTGAATTTTTTAAAAATTTTATTGGCTTGTTAATTTTTTATTGGCGACTCTGTAGAATTTTGGCTTTTTTCTATACAATCTTGTATTTTATAGTCATGGTAACAATTGAGGTGGTTTGGAAAGTTAATGCCCATTAACGTTTAGGTGCCGAACTTCTTTCACCATCATCAGATTTAAGTTGTGTGATGACGATTTTGAACTTAATAAAAACACCAACATTTGAAGAAAGCAATGTGATCGTAGCACCATCACGTGTTACCGCTCAAGTTTGAGTTATATTTGATCTACAATAACAGACCGCCGCGAACTGCACACAAACTACTTGTATTTTAATCGTAATGTTGGATGTCCGTTCGATCTACGACATAAGTGCACAGGACATAAGTGCGCAGGGACATAATGGACGAGGGTCTGGGAGCCGAGGTTCTGGAATCACAGACCAAGGTCTGGAAGCCGCCGCTGAGCGATTTTTCGTATTTTTTTTTTGCAAAAAAAGTAGATATTTTAATACCATTTGGATCATAAAAAGTTTGGGTCTTTTTATGATCCAAATATTTTTTTTCCCTGGATTTGGATTATGATCCAAATCGTGGGGAAAAAAAAGTTTGGGTCTATCTTTTTAGCAGCTGAAGTTACGAGATGAAGACGTTAGCCTATACCGATAGCTTGGTTATTCAAATTTACCGGTTGAGTTAGCCTAATTCAGGGATCAAAATTCTTTGCATTGTGTCGACTCCTCTTCACACTGATGATGAAGTCAGTTGACTTCGAAACACGGGAATGCTACCGAGATAGGGAGCTCCGCCTCACCTGCGTCACTAGGGGTTGAAATGATTACCCATTTCGACGCGGAGACAGCATTAAGGTGTTGTCAAATGAAGTAGGATTGTAAGACGTGATGTCTCTGTGAACTACTAAATTAGTTCTGCCTATTTTACTTCAGGAATAATTTAATTTGGATCATATTTTGCTCATTTTAGGAACCATTTGAAATTACAAAATTTTTAAGATTTGAAAGCCTATTGAAAAACTCAAATGGGTGAGTGAGTCTTCCATTTACTTTCAGATCAAGTCCAAAACACGTTTAAAATCTTAAATCTGGGATTAAATTTTGTAAGTGACTTGGCCCAGGTGGAAGAAGCACGGTACATTGTCTCCTACAATATTTTTAGCAGTTAATAATCACTCGAGTGTTTGCTTTGGGGTTTTTTGTTTTGCCATGAATACGGTTTGAATAAATTTAAATTGGATTGCCAAAATTTGATTTGAGGGGGCCCAGGCCATCTGGTCGTCAATATTAATATTAGTGTGTTGTACACATATACTGTTGTATGCAAAAATGCTTTAAGAAACTGAAACTGAAAAAACATAAGGCTTTGTTGTTATTATTTTTAACATTGGTGGCATTTCAATTGGAGATAGTGGTGGGCCTCTTGCCCCTTGGTTACGCCTATGACGGGGAAAGTTCATAAAAGTATTGTCATTGGGAAATTCTATTCGTCTACTGCTTGCAATACTTCTATTGGATTTACAGCAAAGGTCTTCTTTCGCTGAAAAGTTTCTCTAAAACATTTTTCGCCGATTTTTCAAAAAAAAATCCAATTGAGTTACTTAAAAAATGGTTGTAAAATCAAATTTTAAACAGAAAAATTCTTTTTGTAATTGTCTTTCTAGAAATACGCTACTCGTTTTTAAAAAATCTTAAACTTGCTTTGGGATTAAACGCGTTACTAGTGACAGTCCTTTTTCACCGTAATTCGAAAACTAGACACAGCTAAAACTACTAATTACAACTTTTTGCTTGCCTGGAAAAGTTTGAAAGATGTTACAAACAGGAGTGACAGCATTGTTAATACTTACTTGGTAGTACTCTTGTAAGTAATACTTAGATTGTTCAATTTCTGTAAACCAAAAATACAGGTCCAGAAGCACAAAAGATGTATCGAAGCCTGTAAAAGATTTCCTTGAAGAATCATTAGAAAAAAACAGTAACTCCGAAGTCTTTCGCTTACCACCAGCTGCAGACTTTATTTGTGGAATTTTTTAACACCCCGGTTCCTTTAAGTGCGGATGTTGAGAGGATTTTTTCTGTAGGTATAAAGATGTTTTTCGCCCAAAGAGGTTAAGCGATGCGCATTTTCAAATGTTTGTATTTTTTAAAGGAAATCAATAAGTTTATGTTCGCTAATTTGGTAGCGTGCATAATTTGTTTTGAATATTGCTTTCGTACCGTAATGTCGCGAGGTTTGAGCTTTGGGTCAAGTAGAATTATACTTTTAAAAACGTCGCACTTGCGCGTGTGCTTGCGGCGCAATTATTTTTTTGGGCTTGCTGCGCAAGATTTTCTGAGTAGTTGCGCCTGCTCTTGCGGCGCAACTTTTATGACTTCGCTGCCCACCTCTGCTTATATGTCCCTGCGCATTCTACGACATTTAAGCGCAGACGATTACGTTCCGGACGTTTAGGCTCCAGGACTTTTATGCCCCAAGACTTTTAGGCGACAGAGTTGGAAATTTTGTGTGAAAAAAAATTTTTTGTCCAACTTTTTTTCAAAAATTTCCAAAAAAAAATTTATTTAAAAATTTTTGTTTGCTTCAAATGACAGTTTTTTGTGTTTTTTTTTTTTTAAATTTTTGATTGTTTTTTTAAAAACATATTATTTTTTCAAAAACATCTCTTTTTTAAATACAGCTTTTTTCAAAAAACATTTTTTTCAAACAGCAAAGTTTCATTTTGACTAAAATGTTAATATCTTCGAAGATTTTCATCTGGCACTGTCAAGAAGAATCATCAGAGTAGATATATTTTGGTTCGGCTTTATTTTTTGTTTGGCTTTCCTCTAATAAATTCTGGATATGTCGGCGTGATCAGCCTGAAAACGAAGTTTGCTTTCGACTAAAACTCAGTTTGTTCGTGCTTCAAAATCTATTCCTTTTGCTAGTTTTTCGAGGAGGGACATATCAGCTCAAATTTTGCCCCGGCATGCAGCACGATGACAAGGGTGATTTGTTCAAACCCAAGCAGCGACTTTTTCATGTTATATATGTACGAGGGTCATTCAATACATGTGAATTTTTTAGTATAAAGACTTTTAATTTAGATAGAAGCTTAATTTTTTTTCCTTCGTATTCACATGGATGAAATTTCTTTTGCAGATAGAAATAATAAGTTTAAAAGTTTGGTAATAAACAAAAATGTCAGATAAAAAATCATGTTCCAGGATTGAAGAGCGGTCAGTTATCAAGTTTTTAGTTGCAAAAGGGTGCAAAGCTGTGGAAATTCATAGGAGAATGTCAACAGCGTATGCAAGGACCAATCACCAAAGTTTGATTTCTTGAGAAGCTTTGTGAACAGTGCCAACTACTGTGAACTGCTGAAACAGGTCAAAAAAGACATAATGAACAAACGCAGGGGTCATCAGTCGAAAGGAGTCATTTTGCATCATGACAATGCAAGGCGTCACACAGCAGTCCAGACGGTGCAGACCATCAACAACTTCGGATGGGAACTGCTCTCTCATCCCCCTTGCAGCCCAGACCTTGCCCCTTCTTACTTTCATCTGTTTGGTCCGTTGAAAGAGTTCACGAGAGGCACAAAGATTGAAAGTGAGGATGAAGTCAAAAGTGTTGTGAGCGACTGGCTGAGACATCAGTTTAAAGATTCTTATGCTCAGGGAATACGGAAGCTTGTGCATATATGGAAAAAAATGCGTGAAATTAATGGAAAACTATGTTGAAAAAAAAAAAAAATTAAGCTTCGATCGGAATGATAACTCTTATTAATTGATTCTTATTTACTGAAAAATTCACCTTATTTATTGAATGACCCTCGTATATTTTTTCTCCCAATTGTAAGGTAAAGACCAAAAGCAATCAAAAAAAGTTTAAGTTGCTGTAATTCGTGCCCAAGCTGGTAACTCGCATAGGCAACTCGTGCCCGTGTGCCACAAAATTTGAGACCGCGGGCTGGAGATTGCATGCGTCCGGATTAGATAAGCAAACTTCGCGAACATGTAGTGGAAAACATTTTTAATTATTGAAAAAACTACAATAAGAAATCAATATTTTGCAAAACTTTTTTCGCTCTCCTTCCATCTATCTGCTTTTGAAGTCATTTTTATCAAAACTTCTAACCCCGCTCTCTGCCGACAAAAAGAATTCGTGTACAGCTTAAATCACGCTCTCTCATTGATCCTTTGCCCGCCAATCACTGCTCTGCTTTTTCTATACCCTCTTCTTTTCCTGCGCTCTCTATTCTAACGATTCTTCTTGACAAGTGTCATATGAAAAGCTTCAAAGATACTAACATTTTAATCAAAGTGAAACTTTTTTGTTTGAAAAACGTTTATTTTTTTGGAAAAAGGTTTTATTTAAAAAATGTTTTAAAAAAATAATATGTTTTTGAAAAAAACATTTAAAATTGCGTTTTATGAAAGAAAAAATTTTTCAATCTCTGGTGCCTAAAAGTCGTGGCGCATAGCAATCTAGGGGCATAAAAGGCCTGGCCCCTAATCGGCGGCGCGTAAATGTTCTGTGCACAAAAGTTACGGTCCGTCTTTGCGCCTTTATGTCGGGTGCTGGTCGGTTTATTCGCGATTAGCTTGCGGCGTCAGTTGACTTTGATTGAGTTATATTTATACTTTTTATGTGTTTTCATTAAAAAACACTTCGCTTTATTTTTGGAAGACAGTCTGCTTATAAGGAAACGGTTGGCTTTGTTCAAAGCATATTAAATCAAATATTCACTTCATACCTGAAAAACTAAGTTTCGTTTGATCATGGTTGGTTTATTTTAAATCGATCGTTTAACTTCATTATAAACGCTTCGACAATATGCAAAGAAATATTTACATCATGAAATTAATCCTATGGACGCATGTGATCCTAGCAATCGAATTATGGGAGAATTTTGTTGTATTGGTTAGAACAATTGCTGTATATTTAAACAATTAGTGATGTTGAAGCGGCTGTCTTTAAATCCTTTCATTTAGCTCGAATTTGAGCGGTAATTATGCACTCGTAATAAATCGTAATAAAATCATTTAACTTTATTAAAATACAGCTGTTTTCAAATTGTCTTTGAAACGAGTTAAAACTGTTAATAAAAGTATCTGAGGGTAGCAAAGTTGTTCTGTGTCATCCGAAGCAGGACATCCTGCGCGACCGACCTGACGCGAGACAACTGAGCCCGGGAATCCTGACGCCAGGGACATCCTGACGCTGATTGCATCCTGACACCAAAAGCTCTAAACTTTCGCGCTCCGCTTTTTTTCTTTTTCACCTTTTTTCTTCTCTGTGCTGAGCTTTTCTCAAAACGATTAACGTTCGGTTATTGTGACGTTATATTTTCCTTCAATTGCAAACTTCATAGAAATCTTTGTTTTGCAAAAACAACTTACAGGGGGTAAAGCATCCAGCTGGGATTATGTGGAAAAAATAAAGAATAATCTAGAACATATCTTTACCAAGTTTCGCCAGTTTACGTCTTAGCGTTTCTGAGTTATTTGATTTCAAAGTAAGGAGATCTTCCCTACAGTTTTGCCCGTTAAAATTTCATTTCTCTTAAAATAATGCTTATTGTAATCTTTTACATTGGTTTGAAAGCTCCTGAATGCCAGACTTATGCATGAATTAGTATTACTACTGATATTCTTCTAAAACTTAAATAGTATATCCCAATTCCTAGAAACTTGGATTTCAGCTGGCAACACTGTCGGGGAGATCTCCCAACTTTGAAATAAAATATCTCAGAAACGATAAATCGTAGAAAGCTGAAATTTAGCAAAGAAGTATTTTGGATGTTTCTTTAATTTTTGCCCATAATCCCAGCTGGATGCTTCACCTCCTTTAAAAGCAAGTTGTCTTTTCACGAAAATAATCGTAATTAAATCGAAAGCCAACTTAGCGAATGTGTAAAAACGCTGGCGATAGCTTTCAAACGATGACCGAATGCCGCGATTGAGAATAATATATTTTGCTATTATTGAACAACCACGTAGATATTTGATATATAATCTGTGTGGTTAATAAAGAACAATGCTTTAAAACAAACTGCATGTTAAAGAAATAATTAAAAATACAATTCAAAAGTCAAGTACCGCAAATCGAAATTAGTTAATGCTGCGATTAAAATTCCCTAGCGTCAGGATTCCCGGGATGAGTTGTCTCGCATCAGGATGTCGCGTACCGGTGTCATTAACGCTGTGCATACAAACGTTCTCGTCTAAACGTTTCGGTACAATGTAGTATTGTATAATTTTACGTACTTGACTCATGCTGTAAAGCAAACAGAAGGGTTATGAATTCCTCAAGTTAGGAGTTTGAATTAAAAACAAATTTTTTGAATGTTTTCTGAAACAAGAGGAGTTCAAGAAAATTTTTTAACTTTGAGTTTTTGATTACGGTTGTCATTTTCGCTTTTGTTCAGGTATCGGAAATTTTGTTCCACCCATGCCTGTTCATAATCGACCAACTAACCAATACCCGGTATGTATAAATCAGTATAAATTAGAGTATTGGACTATGAGCAAACTGGCTTACGTGCTCTCACTCGCATAGCAAGCATCTGAATACAGCAAGTGTTCGATTCTTATCAGTTTACCATCTGTTCGATTATGACCACTATGTTTGTAATCGAATAAATCAATAATTAATTTTCAGTCCATCAAAAATGATGTGGCAGTGAACGGTTAACATTAAAATATGTTGGCATGTTTGCAGCAGCATTGAGTTCCGGAGAACTAGGCCTAGACCATCTTAGTTGTGGATTTGCGTTCAAATTTCAACTTTTTGCTGTTTTTTTTTTTGTCTCACGACCTAAAACGGCTCCAGGTGAAGAGTTTCGTGTAAATCAAGGATTGATCATCTAGTGCACCGAATCTATCATCTTAAATCACAATTTCCGTCCATGAGATAGTAAAGTTTCGATATTTAAGTCTGACCGCCATCTGTCACGCTTCTACCGCACCCCTTGAAGGCTTTACTCATCTAGTATGCTGTAAGTGTAGTCAGAAAGCTGAGAATACTAGCTTTAAAATTGTGGATCGAAAATTGTCACAGTAGCAATTGCTCACCATTACACACACCTGTGATAGTTCGTTGGAACCTGGTTGAAACAAAGATGTTACCACCCATTTACTACGTAGCGCAGTACGCAGTTATAGAACCTTAGGTAAAGCAAAGCAATACTGTAAAAATGTTAAGCAGGTGCTTAAACAGGATATGATGGTTCAGCATCTTTGCATTTTACCTAATTACCTATTAAATATACGCTGCAGAATCTAAAACGATATGCAATTTCATAAGGGAGTCGCCCTGGGAGTTCCCCCAGAGAATCTTTTTTCAGTTGCGTTTGCAAAGTCACATTACACGAGAAGGGTGGTTTTATATTCCTAGGGCGTTGCCCCTCAATTTGAGCTTATTTAAAGTGGGAGCTACATCGCATTGTAATTACAAAGTTTTCAGTGGATTAATCGATTTTTGCTATGTGCGATTAAGTTTTAACCGCTTAATTTTCAACCAAAGTGGTGCAATTCTACATCTAAACTTGTAATTTGGTACAGTTGCAACATAGCATTAATGTTGGGCAAAAAAAACATGATGTTTCTACGAAAACATTCCTTGAACATGTTTTACATCGGTTTAGAATTCGTTCAATAACTGTTACAATAGTTGCATAACAAAAATACATTCTCAGTTAAAAAGTTACTGATGGCAAAGTAATTTACTGAATAGAAACGTTGATATGAAGCGTGACAAAATTTTGCAAATTTAGGATGATCAAAAAGCTTCTGTAGATTAATCAATCAATATAGAAACATTAAAGTACTGTTGTATTGTTATTAGAATAGAAAATGCCTTAAACACTTATTTTCATGCTCTTCTGCCTTTAAATTACTATCGTTACATAGTTACTTAGTGTAAAAATTACGTTTAAAAGTATGCAGTAAACTTCAATATCAAATTCAGTTAAGGGGATATAGGATGAGAGCACTTGGGACATCGTTTCACAAAATGAATAATTATTTAATGACACTATAACAATAAATAGATTTAAGCCGTCTCAATAAACTGCAATATAAACAGTAGGAAAAATTTGGTCAAGTGAATCAGCTCATTTTTTGAAACTTGGTTTTAGATTATTTTAAATTAAAATTTGCTGGCTCACATTACAAGTTTTTGCAATACAGTTCAATATTTTCATTAATATTATAATGCATCATGTAACTTACGAATGAGGTAATGCAATTGAATTGGCATTCGTTAAGTATTCAATTTACCGCAACAATGTCACGTTTCACTATTATTGTTATTGATGAAGTAATGCATTTTTTGCATTTTTGACGTGCATGATCTTGTTTTCTTTTAACAACTAAAAGCACATGATAAACGTAAAGAGAAAAGTGTTTCACGGAACCATACCTTGAATAGGATCTACAGCAGAGTGTGTGACTATGTGCCATAGACGTCGGCACAAAAATTTTTCAGGGGGAGGCCAATAAGAATGGAGCCAGTATTAACTACTAAAAACGGAATAATTTTTGAAATTTGGAAGGTTTAAGAAAGAGTGTGTGAAAATCCAGGGGGGTCATGGCCCCCCTCCCCCCCTTGCTGACGCCCATGCCATGTGCAGTTCTATTGTCATTGATCATATACAATACCTTGTAGAAAAAAATTGAATTGTCACGCAACAAAAAATTCTTCTAAACTGGTCAAGACAAAGACGGTCAAGATTACCACGAGAAAAAAATTGCAAAAATATTGCAAAAAAACGCTTGTTTTGATTATTTATGCAACTTATTCTCAGTTTAGTCAACTCGACACGGGGCCATTTTTCCCTTGATCCGTTTAGGAGCGTCGGTTGCGTTCACATATTTTCATTGTTTATTGTCACCGTCATTAGAGTGGTCGAATTTACATCCATGTCTATCGTAATTTGAACACCTCACTCCATATGTTGTTTTTGCCGAAAAATAGAGCAGATTTTATCCTGGTGTGCAATGGGGGTTTAGTGGATGTTCGTTAACGCTTGCTGAACAATGTAAACGAACATCAGCATGCATTAGTATCTGTTAAGTATAAAATACGGTGTAAATTTTAGCCTAATTATCGATGAGAGAACACTGGGAATCAAACCCAGACCAAAAAAGTACCAGATGACGATTTAGATGATGGAAAATTGATTTTCGCTTTTCCATCTATCGATTTTAGCTTTTCTAAATCGTCATCTGGTACTTTCGATGATGGCAAACTAAAGTGCTAAAATCGACCGAAATCGATTTTAGCACTTTAGTTTTTAATATATTGATTTTAAATGAATTGACTGATTTTGTGTTAGTTCAGATTGTTTCTACCGTGTAAATTTTAGTTCGCAGCATATTGTAGTGAATCAGAATGAGCGCTCCAGTAGCGGTTAACTTGGCAGCCTATGAGCTGTATGGTCTGTAGGCCTAAGGAGCTATCGGTTTAATTATTTTTTACTTGTGGGTATTTCGCTGCTAGTTTCCACAACGTCATTGGCTGGAGCAGAAACTGCGACAACATGCTGTTTTTCGATATTTTGAACCACTTAAAATTGCGCAAACACTTAACATTAATTAATGACAAAATTTTTACAGTTAGTTGTTAATTAGTCACTTCTTTCCTGTACTTGCGTAACATTGAGAGTTAGTAATAGTACAGCGTTATTCACGCGCTAAGCTGTATTGATGATTTATACTCGAGCATCCTTTAACTTTCCCCACGAAGAATTACAGGATTAGAAATTTCCTTCTGAATCATAGGAAATTGGATTGGAGTTTTAGCTGGTTTGTGTTACTGTGTGATCAATGATCCTGAGAATTACAGCAAAGCTAATGATAATGTAGTTAACAGTTTTAGGTTTGGTCTTCACAAATAGCTTTGATATTTGATTCATATCTGACTAACAATAAAAAAATATCGCTAATTGGTTAAATTTATGTCAAGTAGATTTGCCTTCCTCGGCATTTTTTTCGCATGGATTCTATTTGAAAAAACTACGATGACTGCGCAACCGAAATACATGGTGACCCCTCCCCCCCCCCCAAAAAAAAAATAATACAACCCACAAATAGTTTTATGAAATTCTTGATTATTATTCTGAGAGTACAAAAAGCGGATCAGTTCCAAAAACTTCGATAAAACCACGCTATAACGGTATGAATATAAAATAAATTTAAAGTTTAAAAACCGTATGAACCTGACACACTACATCTAAAAGCGCAGCATATATACAGTGTGATCAGAAAGTCACTGTGCACCTGTAATCCCAATGCATAAACAACATTCTGTCTTTTAGAAATCGATAATCACAAGTGTAAACAAACCGGTTTGCTGTTTAGAACAATGATCAGTTGCTATTTAATGAAGAATTTAATCGATATGCTACTCACAATAACTGCTGAAAATGCCATAATAACATCTAAATAATATTAGGTGTACAGTGACTTTCTGATCACACTGTATTTCACCTAAAAGTCATCATCAGTACTTCTTCAAATATAATCGTTTGAATAAGCACTGAGGGTGCCTATTTTGGTTGGTGATATATATTTTCTGTGCTTTTAGGCCGCGGTGAAATTGGTAAGTTAGAAGTGCCGGAGATCTCTGGTTTGCAGAGAGCGAAATGAAATATTAGGTTGTTTTTAGATGCTTTATAACTACCAAGGTCTTGTAGCGCCAGGACTGAAGTAATTCATAGGACAAGATATGTTTTAACCAATTTCATTCTCCACACTACCCATGACGCCGAGCGCTAACCTAAGAGCTGTGGATACCATTTTTAAAGTCTTTGGTATGACTCGACGGAGTATCGAACTCAGTCTCCTTGAGAATCAACTCCGAGCATAACAAAAAAGACCAGTAGAAGCAATAATAGCGAGGGTCAAAGTTGTCGGTCTTCGGGCAATATGACGCGGCGAAGCTATCAAGCAATATATCATGGCTTGGCAGTGCATATCGGTATGAAAGCAGAAACTCGCAACTTAAGTTAACTGAATCCTTATCAAAAAACTAATAGTGTTCCAGTACGACCATGTTTTATTCGGTGATGAGCAATTTTGAGCGGCTAAAAATAACTGTTTATAATAATCGCGATACCGGCAACGAAATCTTGACACGGAATTATGTTTTCTATCACAACTTCCTGCATGTTCATTTTCATGCTCAGCACAATGAGCACACTCTGGATTATGGTTATGGAGCATGATATCAAGAAGCTGAGAATTTCTTGAGTAAAAAAAGAAAATATATAGCGTAATATGTCACACTTGCATGCTGTCTCCACTAAAATAACGCACCAGTACTAGTCATGAGCCCTAAGTCGTGAAGTAAAATAAATACCGGTAATGCTCCGCGATAAGAATTGTAACAAAATTTTCCACAGCGAGATTCTCAACGGAAAAGTTAGAAAAAACAGTCAAAGGTTCTCGGAAGCGCGTGGTAAATAGTTTGGAATGATGATGACGTCTGGAAAATGTACAACCAACGACCATCAAGTAAGATTAAAGACAAGCTTCCAAATGAGTGTAGTCAGTCTGTTCGTTGGTACTTTTACTCCTCCTCTTACAGCTAACGTTATCTGCACATCTTCTGCCTGACAAGATTCATGACCTTACGTAAGGCATTGGCTTGAATGCAGATAGAGGTGGGCCAACAATTTTTGCAAACATCAACGCACTTACTCTCGCGACCTTTCGCTTATTTCTGGTATCTGTCAATATTTTGTTCATTGAGCTAAAAGCTCTCTCACACTCAGCGGTACTTACAATCAGGGTTTCTGAAGACCTTATTAATGGTTGCAGAGACTTTGGGGTAATCCGTCCTAATTCCAGTTTAAACTCTCTAAAACCACTGATGATGTCATGATGTTCACCAGGTAATTGGAAACGCTTGCACATGTACAGTATAGCGTCTTCCCCAAACAGGGCATCAAACTCAGCAGGCCAATTATCTGGGATAAGGACTTGCAGATCGTTGACCAATGCATTGTACAGATTTTCGTTTGCGTCAACATTTCTATTTCCTGTTCTTGATACAGTCGTATAGAGCCTCGTGGTAAGATTGTCGGCTAATGCCTGATAAAATTGTGGAGCATCAATAATAGGGACTGTAGTTCGGCTATTTTCCGATATAAGCAGACCATTGTACGTAGCGTGCTCTTCGATTTCCCTGAGGGCCTCATCCAAGAATTTTCCTGGCTTATATTTCCTGGCAAGAAACACAGCGATCACAATTTTGATCGGTTTATGTGCCCTCACAAATGTCATTTGACGAGACTGAAGATCAAGGGAAAGTGCTGATAGTTCCTGCAGAGCATCAGCCATAAGAGTCAAGTTCAGAACAAACGATTTGGAAGTCAAGTACGATAGCATTCCCAGATACTTGCTTTTTTCACGACCATCTCTTTTACTGTCACGAGATGCAGACTTAAAGTGTTCTGCAAGTGCTGCGTAGCTCTTCATTACAGCAGAAACGGCTCTATAAGAGGAGGCTACTCACCTAGTATCCAGCATCTTATCTAGCTTCAACAACTCTGTTTCCAGGCTTTGTGCTGCGTTCTGCAACTCCATCTTGTTCTTTGGAGAGGCACTGTATAAACTACAATTTATTCATAAATATTTTGAAATTGTTAATCCCTCCTACAGCCTTTACACAGTCATTCACAGCAAGTTCCAGCTTATGATTAGGACAGTGCCAGAAAACAAGTTTTGGAAACATTTCCTTCAATTTTGTGACTATACCCGATGCCCTTCCAGTCATAACTGATGCCCCATCACTGGCAAAACAAATTAAGTATTCTTGCAAATAGTCACTATCCATTCCGTGCTTTTTCATGCATCCAAGTAAAGTGTCTAAAATGGTCTGGCTGTCCGATTTTTCCAATTCAGTTAAATCCAAAAACATGGATGTGGGCTTACCATGCAAAAAAAAATCGCAAACAAACAACCAATGACGATTTTAGCGAATTAGTGGTTGCTTCGTCGATCATTATGCCAATTTTTTCGCGAGAATCTTTTATTACTTTCACCACATTTTTTCTCATCTCATTGCCAATGTGATCGCATATATGGGCTGCACTCACTCTGCTGTGAAGAACGTGACCCATATCTGCCTCGTTAAGTTGTTGAAGGTCAATTAAATGCGGAAAATCTGGATAGGGTCGTTTTTTTTTCATGAGGAAATTGGCCGTGCGAAAAACTCTGACCGTTATCTCATTTTCCCGCTCAGTCGCTTGATGTATCATAAGTGGCAAAACATCATCGCTTTTCTTTAAGAGAATTTCCGACAGTAACTTATGAATTTTGCTTTCTTTGTGCTCAGCAATTTTTTTTCTCTAAGACTTTAACTGCGCAGGACGGCCATCACCATAGGGCTGCACAGTGGCATCGCACCATTGCACAGGGAAAGACATTCCTTGACTCATGTGACCTGGAGCCAGTTTTGCAGCTCTGCAGGTCGTACATCCCAAACAATTATTCTTACTGTAGAGCCATGAGTATTTGTTTGTAAAATCTTTCACTTGCTGCTCTGTCCAGCATTTTGGCCACTTTTCTCCAGCATTAATACCTTCTGCCCCCGTTATACCTGTAACGCTTTCCTCATCCTCGACACTGATAGCGACTGCATTAACGCTTTCATTTACTTCGCCAGCTACTTCTTCCTGTTCAATCGGCTGAGTTTCAGTTGATACAGACGAAGCAACAGTTTCTTCTTGACAATCTTCTTGTCTGTCACAAATGAAGACTGCATTGTCGCGAGAATATTTAAGGGCATATTATGTAAACGGAAGGGATATTACTATTTATTACGCCTATACTGAGCTTGAGAAAGAAATTACAAACCATATCTTTAGTGCTTTACATTACTGCTACATAAAAAAATCCTACGCTCGTCACACATATAAGGTACCGTACCTCAACTACTCACTTCTTAGTCCTTGCCGTTGAGCAAGAGAGCAGTAGGCCTACGTCTGGTAGCCTAGTATTCGTTCTACTTTACTCCCATTCACAAAGCATTTTGACATCATAAACGTAGTATGATCGACAGGTTTAAAATTGCGGTTTTAGCAAATAATGCACATATAAAAGTCTTGCGGTCGTGATGTAAAAGACAGGGATATTAAGGCGACGATTACTTAGCATCACAGAGTGATTCGGTTGATCGATCCAGTAACATTCGTTGTCCCAGGAACTGCCGGAGCTCGCGCTCCGGTGGTAGTGGAGAAGTTTGGGACGGAGCTCCGGCGCGCTCCGGCCCAATTTCACCACTGCTTTTAGGTCTAGTGTGCCTGGCTGATACGGTTTTTAAACTTAAAATTTAATTGAATTTCAGTCAATTTTCTTTATTAATTATTTCTTGTTTTTTTTTCTCTAGGTTGCAGTAGTATATTTAGTTGATGGAATGTTGCAACATATTTTTTTCCACCGTGGCATGGTGTTTGGTCAATCACCCTAAGTGAAGGGATTTTGTGGGTTCTGTTTTTCAGTGGGTCACCCTATAGATTATTATCGATATACTTTTTAATAAAACAGTGCTTCTGTGATAAGTGACTGAATTAAATCAGCATTAACGCTTTTCCATGTTTAGTTAACAGCATTGAAACTTTCGACCACATTAACAAAAATTAACATTTCTAAAATTTCTAATATCAAACAGACCAACTATTTAAGATTGATTGGCATTGGCTCTGCAACGCGATCCAGTAATTTGTTTTTAAACGGCACTCAATCCTACTTTTTAAAAACGGAGCAAAAATTAAAAAAATAAGTTTACCAACATGATCCCACTGCAATTCTTGCAACTGGTTAAAAATAAGAAAGTCTTGAGGAAAAAAATTTCATGTTTTCTCTTAGAATCCAAATTTCGGCCATCTTGTTTCAAGCAGATAACGCAATAAATCGTGTTTGTAAATTTTTCCTATTTCAAGTGTTGCTAAGTACCGGGCTTCTTGAAGTTAGGTGAGTGATGGAGGAATAGGTTAATGAATTAGTGAAACAACTTCTGTGTGAATTTAGAAAAGTTAGATGTTTTCCGAGAGCGTTTTGGCCACTAAGAGCTTGCAAAGTATTCTGAATCAAGATAAGATTTTAGTGCTTTAGGCGAAGTAGCCTATAGCTATTGTGGTTGTTACTTACTATAGATAGCCTATCCAAAGAAATGATTGCATGTTGAAGGCTTAAGCATCGTAGCTGACTAGATCTTAGACTTAGATTTCAGTTTTTAGAAAGCCAGTAAATTTTTTGCAATTATTGCACACTTAGTTTAGGACTAAAGGTCGGAAGGCCAGTTAGTTTTTCACGTGATTTTGCAATTGCAAACTTCAATGCAAAGCATTTGAATTTTGCTATTTCGTATAGGTTTAATAGTTTTCCTATAGGTTTGCTGCGGTTATCAGAAGCCACTGCCTCGACAGCTGCAGCTGTAGTTAGTTATTTGGAGCGGTTTTGACCCTGTTTCGTTCGGTTTGGTATTGTTCGGAAAACATTTCTCCCTCGTCTAAGGGGAAAAAATTGCGATTATCTTATGATTTCTTGGCCGAAGAAAATCAAAATAGATGCGAAAAAATTCTTCAAAATTACCAAAGTTGTTTTACCTTGGTTTCACAGTAAATTTGTTTTTATAAAAACGTCTTGAATGCCATTTTAAATCTGTTAAATTTAATGAATTAAAAAGAACTGGTCTTTCATTTGGTTTTTCCCCCAACCGTTTAAAGTGTTAATTTTTCGTGATTGCGATAGTCTTTATTAAAGATTCAGCAGAAAATGTACTGACAAACGAGAAAAATTTCTGAGAAAGAAGAATTTACCGTAGTTTAAAATTTTTCACCATGGATATTTGATTGAGTTTTACCTAGACTTGCTTTACCTTTTAGTGCAATCACAGCGGCGTTGTTTTCTTGTCCAATATCTTTTATTTACCGTTTTGTGTGTGCTTTACTACTTACGTACAGTTAGTTACCATCTTTTGGTCTTTTAGTTTGCACCTTTCCCAGAATAACAACTTAGATTTATGCTAGCTGTAATAATAGTATGTTTAAAGTAATGTTACAACCTCTTTCTTGCCGTTTAAATTTTTTTTTACGTCAAGTTCAGCCATTTAAGTTTGCTGGGTCCGACCGTTTTTCAAAGCTTTATCTTTGAGGTTTCATCTAACTTCAGCTGTTACGAATCCCATTAGATGACAAAACAGCAATAATATTGGTGTGGAGTTGCGTGAACTCACAGATAAATGTTTTTCCTTGTTTCTAGTCTCCACTCGTTCACTTGCTAAGTATTCAGGCCGACCATACAAAATGTGGGGTCCACGACAACTGACCGCGAAAAACTGACCGCAAACAAACTGACCGTGAACAAACTGACCGCGAGCGACGCCGATTGGCTGAGAAGGGCGATCCTAAATATGTTTTTACTATCCCCTGAGCCATCTTGCCCAAACCCTCACTTTGTTACGAAATCACTGCGACGAAATCAGTGACAAAATCAATGTAACGAAACCTTTGGTTCGCGGTCAGTTTGTCCGCGGTCAGTTAGTCGCGGTCAGTTGACTTGGCTCGCAAAATGTGGGACATAGTTTTTGGAAAGTTCTCGAAGCAGCTTATCTCTATGTTTTGCAGCGTCAAGTTAATCTTCTTGAATAAGGTCTTTGGATTGATGCAATATCTTTTTTACAATACGTTTTTTAGAACATCGAAATTGCAACTATTGTTTCTGCTCATCATGAAAACCTAATTAGAAGCTCTGAGCTAAATCGTGAACATGATAGAAGGTAAATAAATGTTCTTAATTAATTATTATCGGTAATTTCATTTATGTGCTCAACTGGCATAATCAAAAATAGCCAGACCATCAAACATACATCTCTGTATTCCACGTTTTCCCATTAACCAGTCGGACAGCTGAACAGCTGTAAATGTATTTGTCGTAAATTGATGTAGCATTCTATTCTACTCTATTTTTACTTTGGCAATATGCGCTTTAGAATGATACCAAACTAATACCATTATGCACGAGAATAAAAATAACTTTTAAGAGACGTTGTGTGTGCCCAAAGTAAGTATACGAATAGATCAATATTGTAGTCGTAATTACATTTTATTCACGAAGTTGCCTTGGCAAGGAGACAGCGAAGGGACCTTGCAGTCTTCGAGTCGAGCTGCCACCTGTCTACCACACACGGTGGAGGCTTCACAAATCACACTAGCACTTTTAATGCTTAGCGTCAAGCTGGGAAGCTGTGTTTACCAATTGTATTATAGTCTTTGGTTGGATCCTACCGGGAATCGAACCTGAGTCTACCGTAGCAGTAGCAAACGCTCTATCCACTAGACCACCGATTGGTAAAGACCATCTAGCATACAAGCGTATTTATCTAGTACCATTGTAACCCAACCAGGGTTGGATCCATTCATTTCTTTTTTAATTTTTAATTCAAATTCATTGGCGTTAAAAAAACTAAATTCAAATTCATTGACTTTCAAAAAACTAAATTCAAATTCATGGACTTTAAAAAAACTTAATTCAAATTCAAATTCATTGGCTTTGCAAAAATCGAATTCAAATTCGTCAATACCTCGTGAGCGGATTCAAATTCAATCCAAACCCACTTTTCACACCAAAGATTCAAAGAGGATTTTGCAGTGTGCACCTAGCAAGTCGAAATTTCGCAGTCGTAGATGTGTATTAGCGCATCACAGGTCCGTAGTAAACCAACAACACAAGTCGCTTGAATCCAAAATTGAACACAGTGCCGTCGCCAGAGCAAACGAAGTAAAAAGGCACCAGCCAAAAGTGGGGGAGATGCTCTAAAATTTGCCTATAAAACCTGATCTTCAGATCTTGTACGGCTACAAATATGCGCAATTTTAAAATAAGGCCGAAAGCGTTTCTTAGCTCGTTTCGTCTGTGGCCAATAATCGCTTGAAAAATCTATCTACAGCAGTGAATGCTACAAGACGTGCGACCAGGATTTTGCTAAGAGAGGTGAATCAAAACTAAATTTTTTACACAAAAAATGTCTGATTTAGGCCCCGCGCTGAACAAACTGATGCAACTCAAGCGTGACACTCATAGGCGTAGCCAGGATGTTTGATTGGGGGGAAGGCCCTAACCACAAATCACATGCAATGACGTCATCAGAAACTTCGAAAGAGGAATTTTTGCGGGGGCAAAGATATCGCAAAATAGAAGATCAGAAGCCGTGGCCTGGTGGCTCGTAACTAGTAACTCCCTCAAGGAGAGGGCTTAAACCAATACTTAAGACGCGATAATGTGTAAATTGGGAGACGTGTTTGGGTGTACTGTAATTCAAGAAGTGTACTGTAATTCAAACGTATCACAGAGGGGGTCTGGAGGCGAAGCCCACAGCCGCTGGGCAATTTTTTTATATTTTTCTGAAGAAAAAGCTATTTTAATGCCATTGGATCATATTTCGCACGTATTCAGAGCCATTTGAAAGTACTAGATTTTTAACGTTTGAAAGCCAATTGAAAAAATGAAATTGCTCAATCCTCCTTTTGCTTGCAATTTAAGTCCAAAACACGTTTATAATCTTGTATTTCGGCGTTAAGTTTTGTAAGAGATTTGGCTCAGGTAGGGGGAAGTAAAGTTAATTACCTCCTGTAATAATTTGGCAGTAAATAACAATCCAGGCGAATATTTTCCTTAGAGATTATTGATTTGTCATGAAAACAACCAGTTATAGGAGTACATATACGGCCAGGGGACCCAGACCCTCTTAATTCAAAAATTTGTTCAATGAGCATTCCTCTTTCTGTAGTTAATTTTTTTCAAAAGTATTTTGTTGCCTAAAAACTGCGAGGTGGAGGTGAATTGTTATTAAAAAATGTACAATAGACAGTTAACGCCTACAAACCATGTTATTGCCCGGCCGGATATACATCGAGTTGGGCCCCTGGCACCTTGGGATTTTCACAATATTTTTGTGTAAAATACAGGTAAACACCAAAAAAAAGTCTTACCATTTGAGCGCAGGGCCCCTGGCACTTGCCATATGTTAAATCCGTCCCTGGTTATTGCATTACGTTCATAAAAACGTTAGATGAGAGCCTCAGTTCGCAACTTTTAGGATCAAAATTCTTAATTTCACTCGGGTTATACCGTACGTTTAATCGGTTAGCAAACATTAAATTGAGGGGGCCCGGGCCCCCTGAAACAATATTATTGTTTGGAGCCCATTTAAATTGGGGTACATTTAAATATTATTGTATGGGCCCTATTATTGTTATGATGTACAATGGCCGTGGATCGATGCCCCTGGATCAATATTATTGTTAATTACTAATGTGCGCATGTACTGTTTTTGTACGCGAAAATGATAAAAACACTGACACTGAAGAAACAATAGTCTTTTTTGTGACATTTTTATCATTGGTAGCATTTCAATTCGGGGTAGCCCGGGCTTCCCCTCTGGCTACGCCTATGTAGACACTAAATATTAAGCGAATGTGGATGGGGCACGATGGCGGATCCCCCAGCCGCTGGGCGATTTTGAAGCAAAAAAATAGCAATTTTAACGCCATTTTAATCATACTTCGCACTCTTAGAAGCCATATTAATAATTAAATTGCTAAAACTCATAAATCATTTCAAAGAATTGAATTGCTTTGCACGTTCACCCCCCTACTTTGGGTCAAGTCTAAAATATGTCTAAACGCTCGTATTTTGAGATTAAATTTTTGAAGTGACTTTGCAAATGGGGCTTAAGCCTCTTCACTCTGGTTGCGCCACTGACTGTGACCGCAAAATCTTGAGTGTGCTATAAAAATTAAAACAGCTGGTCTTTCAAAAAATAATTTTCACTCATTGTTTCATGTCATAATCGCTAACGGCGTACCGGCAACGATTGTGCAAGCTTACACGTCTCTTCCGCGACACATCCATAAAGGCGTGTCAATAAGACGGAATATAACGTCTGATTAATGTACAACAGTTGGTTGCCAGCAATTTCGCAAAGAATCGAAAAAACATCAGAGGAGAATTGGAACGATCGACGCTCGCGTCGCGTGTTCCTTTGTTTTTACTCGGCCATTTTCGAACTAACGAGCGCAAAATTTCAGACTTTTGCTTATAACTCAAGAACGGTTTGGTCTAGCTACAGGAAATTTTGACAGCAGTTTGAGGTTAATGAGTTATATGTTTGTACAAAATTTTGAGGCAATAGGTCACATGACTTCGGTTTTAGAACCCGAAAACCGCCCCGCAAATTTGGCGTAAAAAGCGGTCTCATTCAAAAACGGCTCAAGTACGGCAAAAAATATTTCACATGGTTGTATGTCTCAAGATACCTTTTCATCCCAACCAATCCACTTTTGGCCGCAATAAGGTTTATTTCTTCTTTCTTTTCGTTTTTTTTTTTTCTTCCTAATGTTTGTACGCTCTTTTTCTCCTAAACCACACGACATCGAAATTTACTTTTTGTGTAAAGTTGTTGAGCTGCAAACGCAATTGTTTCTCTCGAAATTTTTTGGAGCAACTCCACCGGGAACCCCCTCCCAACTGGGGCCCCAAAAAATCAATTTTTTGAACGGCTCACGCTATAGTGCTACTTTTTTTGATATCAGCAGATATTTAACAGACAAATATTTTGACATAGTTTGGGGGTGCCACCCCTTGGGGACCCCCAAATGGACCCCCAAAAATCAATTTTTTGAACGACTCAACTTAGGGTGCCAGTGTTTTATGATATCAGCAGATATTTAACAGATAAATATTTTGACATAGTTTGGGGGTTCCAACCCCCCGGAGACTTCCCCAAATGGACCCCCCAAAAATCAATTTTTTCTACAGCTCAACTTAAGAGTGCTAGTGTTTTATGATATCAGCAGATATTTAACAGACAAATATTTTGACATAGTTTGGGGGAGCCACCCCTCTGGGGACTTCCCCAAATGAACCCCCAAAAATCAATTTTTTGAACGACTCAAGCTAGGGTGCCAATGTTTTATGATATTAGGAGATATTTATCAGACAAATATTTTGACTCTACTTTTCTTGGAGGTTCCATAATCAGATATTTTTGAATAATTGCTGGTTTTTCGGTAGACAAAAAGTACTTTTGAGCGTCACAGCATTAGCTACGCGTCGGTCGTTCACTGGGTTTGCTGGCAAACTACCATCTAGTTATGTTTAAACGTAATTATTTCTTTTTCCATCATTGTCTGTTGTCTTGTCGTTGCGTGATGCTCCAAAAGCAGTATTTTTAGTCAACCATAATGGGGGTACAAGCGGCTGCTAGGGGGGTACGGCCTCTTATTCCCCCCCTCTGTAGCAACGGCACTGGTTGGATCCATTCATTTTGTTTTTGAATTTTAAATTCAAATTTATTGACTTTGAAAAAACTAAATTCAAATTCATTGATTTTGCAAAAGTCGAATTCAAATTCATCAATACCTCGTGAGCGGATTCAAATTCAAAATTCAAATTCAATCCAACCCTAATCCCAACCACGAGATGCTAGCCCTGCAGTAAACTTGCTTTTGTTTAATTAATATTTCATACGTTGTGAAAATTTTTAAATGAAAAACTAGCCAAGAGTCCTAAACTGTTAGATTTTTGGTAATTAGCCCATTTTTAACAGAATCAAACTCTAGGCTACCCTGAAGATAATAATCCAACAAATGAAAAACATGATAAAAATCTAGCTCCTTAACGAAGAGCCACGTTTTTGCCACCTCTTTCATTACTTTTTGTCTGCTATTTTTTAGTTTTTATGCCTTTACCTCACACATGTTTGAGAAACATTTTATATACAAAACTATTCAAAACATAATTAAAAACTATAAACGTTGCTATTAGTGAAATTTTTTGAAAATTGTAATGCCCCCCTCGCACCCTCATTGAAAACTATATTTCTACCATCTCCTTTTTTAGTCCCTAAATCTTTGTTTAATTTTGTTTGAGAAGTACCGGTACTGAAAAACAACAGTTCTATTCCACACACAAAACTGGAAATGTTGCAATAAACTGAACTCTTTAGGTTAAACATTACTCCGGCGTGGGAAAAGCAAACAATTTTTCAATCGTAAACGTACTTTATAGGCTTATCTCTTTGATAGATAGCATTTTTTGTTAGCTCTTATCGCACAAAAATTAGCAGAAAAATGTGTTTGAATAGAGCCTTTCACGGAGGCGTAAGCAGAGGGGATAACAGGGCTGAAAACCCCTTCCCCCGTAAGCCAAGTTACTTAGAAAATTTAATCACAATGTCAAAGCTTTTAAACATGTTATAGACTAGACATTTAAGTGGAGCGCTGAAGTTGCTAAAGCCTTTCTATCTTAAATATTTAATTCTTTCAAATACCGGTAGGTCAAAACTGAGTTAAATTTCTAAGAAACAAAACGTTAAAAAGCACTATAGCTTCAAAAATACAGCAAAATCGCCCAACTGGGGAGGTTTTGCCGTCTGTGTGCTGAAGATGTCTGAGTTTATTTAATCGAAACAGTTGTTAAATACGTTTTTGTATATTATACCAAATTTTGAACTTTTGATTCAACCCTCCTCGAGCGAATTCCTGGTAGCGCGCCTGGTCGTACAAAGTGGATTTGCTTAATGCCTTTTAACAAAAAAAGTTAATTATAAGAGTTATATAAATGTTCGTGTGATTTCTAGTCCAACAACATTTGCTGATTTCAAAAAGTTAAACTGACATTCTTTTTTGATTGGAAAAGCCGGTTAAGAACGTAACAGCATAAGCCATTGATAAATTATCGTAATTACTTAACATACTGATGTGGTTTCGACATCATAACCAAAATAGCGCATATAGCTAAATTTGGCGTTCAAATACACGCATTTAGCTGATGATCTTTGGAGTTCAGAAATATCTACCATCACAGGGCCTATATTTAGAATAATGTACTGTTTCGCGAATACTCTTCAGCAAGAGCTGTTAAGTGTTGCTTTTGCTAACCCAGAAAGAATATACATAGTCAAATCACTGATAAGAATAATTTTGGAAGTCATATGCCAGATATTGACACTGTCAGATTGTTAATAAACTGCTCGATACAATATGCCTCATGACAAAATTAAAAAATTGTACCATTATTATGTCTTTCAAAAGCAATTTTAGTGATAGGGCTTTTGGCATTGTATTCGATTTGCTTTATTTTCTTCAACAGAACCAAGCCGACCGTAGAGAGATCATCATTAATAATATTAACATTTTGCAAAGTTTGGTAAACTGGTTGTCAAAAGGAATCAAAAATAAGCGAACCATTTCACGAGTTACACCACATGTCTGGAATGATAGCCTTTAGGCTTCCCAAAAAATATTGCAGCCTAGTGCAGCTGCTGTTTTAAGCAATATCATCTCTTCGTGTAGACTAGCTAGCTAAGCGTATTAGCGTGACTGCTTCGCTGCATTTAAGCAGTTATCAACAATGATTGGAGTCGCCTACTTAAAAAGCCGAAAATGAAGAGAGAAAAGGGCCCGTTAATCTTAAAAAATTATTTTTTTAAGTTATCGTAAATTCGTGTTAATGAGTTTGTCATTAGGATTCCAGATCAAAGCTAATTGCTTTAACATGGATTCATGAATCCATCCTCAAGGATATGTCTTTCATTCGCTTATCGATTGATTGTCTTTCTATGCATTTTTTTTTGTGTAATCTGTTTGATCTTGACCTGTAAAGGATTACAATGACAGCAGCACATATGATATTACTGTTTCAGATTACGGTATTTATCTATTCTTATCGTGAGTTCAAATTATGCTTTTTCATCTAGTGGTATTAATAGCATTCAAGATGGATATTCTAAGGTCAATTTTGTTGTTATGGTGTAATGTCTTTAACGATTAGAAAAAAGCAATTTTGAATGAGCATTTTAGGTTGTGTGAGGTTTTATTTTCATGTTACAAAGCACCGAACCAAGTCAGCTGATCGCAGTCAAATGGTTAGTCAAATGATCGCCTCAAACTGATCGCAAACCAACTGACGCCAATATTAGGCTTAGAGTTAGTTGGTGGTCAGTTTGCTGTGGTCAGTTGTCGTGGACTCTGAAACAGTGCTACCTCACGATTTGTGTCGTTTCCAACCGCTTAATGGAGATTAGAGAGTTTATTTTTTCCGCTCAGACTATTTTTTGCATTATTTCAAGATACTTTTTAGATTGTTTTTGCAATTGCAAGTATAATTTAGGGCTTGAATGTAAAAATATACAGAATTTTTTCAATTTTTTTAATCAGTGTGGCCGAAATGGCCAAATTTTTTTGGCCATTCACTAAAAATTTAGGTCAATTGCCGTTAAATGACTTTCCTTCCCCCCCCAAAAAAATACCAGCAAGAGTGGTTTCCACTCTCGCATCTAGCATGGAAGGTCTGGGGTAAACTTGCCTTGACTCGATCCATCTTACCTCTCATGTGATAAAGAAGACTTCATTTCACCGGAAAAATCTATGTAGTTTTTTTTATTTATTATTTCTGGTTCAAATCCAACTCCCTATAACCAAATTTCTACTCCAAAATTAATCCCAAGTGTTACCATATCTTGATTCAGGCCCTAAGAATGTGCCAATGCTTGTATATACTACATTCTCATTTTACTCTGTACCTACAAATCTTCCAGTGAAATAGTCACTCCCATTGATAAACTGCTAGTACCATAAGAGGCGGAACCGGTGGCCCAGGCCACCCACTTTTTTGGAGGGGTCCTTAGGAGTGAGGCCTAATTTACGAGTTTATTTCTGGAATAATACCTTCAATAAACGAATTTGCAGTGTAATTCCGTAGATAACGGAACCTAAAGAAAGAGCATATTCACACTTTGTAACTGGGTGTGGGGCTGTGGGCCCTAGAGTATTACGGTTTGAATGAGTTTTATGTAGGCACTGCGAACTCTGTTAAATCGAAATGCATTGTTTCCGTATTCTTGAGAGACTTTATTAAATTGCAATAGCTGATGCTAAAACAACGAAAAGCTTATAGCTACACGCAGCGCGCAGCCAAAATGCGGGCTAAGGGGCTTCGTTTCCCTCCTTAGCCCAAGTTATTTACAAAACTTAACCAGAAACACAAGCGTTTAAACATGTTTTAGACTTGACCTGTAAGTAAACGGGGGAGCGGAAGGGGCTTTAATTCTTCATTTGGCTTTTAAATTTTAGCCGTTAAGTTGTTCCAAATGGCTTTAAAAACGTGCGAAACGTGATTTAAACAGTGTGAAAACGGCTATGTTCAAAAACATTACAAAATTTGCCTGGCGACTGGGTGCTCTATCCCAGACTCCCTTCGTGATATGCTAAAGTTCTACCAGTTATTTTCTCAACACCAAAAATTGAGACATTTCTTGAACAAAATAATTTCAACTTCGGGTTCAAGTTCCCACTTTAGCAAAATCCTGGTTGCTCACCTTTCAACACAATATCCGCTGTAGGCGAAAAAAAAAACTGGTCACCTCTTCCCCCCTACTTAAAATGTTGTTTCGCCATCGCTGGCTAGAACTGTACTATCTCGAGGCCAAATGTCACATGCATTAAGACTCATTTCAAAACCTCTTGTGTTTGTTCAAGAAATTCCTGTACTTGAACTTGAAGATAGTCCTTGAACTCTGCCAAAGTCACTTTCGCAGTAAGAGAATTAATGTGTTGACAATGATAATAATAGCTTTGAAACTCAAAGTTGTTTTAATTTCTTTCTCTTTTGTATGTGCCCCGAGGTAGAGATGATATCGTTTTAGACACATCAAACATACTTAAATTTTTTTGAGGTTGACGACGGAGGCGGCTGGCGTGCTAAAATGCACAAAGTGTATAATTAACTAATTATTGTGAAATTTCATTCACCTTTAATATCATGTGTGCAATTATGCTTAGCTACTATTACTACGTTATTTTCGCGTACTGGGAAGTAGCAGATGTCTCCGTATTACGGTACATTAAAAATTAAAACTTGAAAAACTTAACAGTATGCTTCACCGGTAAATGGGATCATCAGGGGTAAATTTAAACAATTTAACAGAAGACAATTAAAACTTTAATGCTTAAAACCTAAAATTTGAGAACTAGGTCAAAGTTTTTCATGCAAGTAGTTGAGGTGCGCTGAAGTGGCACAAATTGGAACAAACGAAGTAAGTGGTAATAGTGTGGTCACGTGAAGTAGTGGTGTTGTGCATATGATACGAGAGATATAATACAGAGCTGCCACGCATTTTTAGGCTCGTGATGCATCAAAATGATAGAAAATGCTGCATTGTTGTAAAGAGAATTGTGAAAATGATGCAGGAGGTAAAATTAATGCGTTACGCTTGAAGTTTACTAGGGAGAGACTATTTTGCCGGAAATTTTTATCTACTTTTTAATTAATTCTGACACAGATCTTACCCAAACTCAAATCCTTTCCAGTTATTTTCAAACTATTCCATATCTAGTCCGAACCCTAACTCAAACCCTAATTTTGCCCCTTCAAAAAGCGAATGAAAAATGTACGAATGAATATTTTTCATTCTTGTTTTACTCTCTTTAACTTTAATTTAAGAAAGTTTCGGTGAAATAGTCACTTCCTATTTATTTCAATTAGATGGACTTTTGCCTTTTTTAAAGAGAAAATTTCAAACTTGACGGACAGAACAAAAATCTCTCGGCTTTTACATCCCTATTGGACGCCATCAAGAAATTTCGTTACTTTTTCAGACAGACATTCTCCAGCTGGCACCAAGTTCCTTACACTGTTGATCCTCAAGACTTGGCCAGGTCCGGGTTTTTCTACCTGGGCAATGTGGATCGAGTGCAGTGTTTCTCTTGTGGTGGAGTCCTGAGATCGTGGAAGCCTCAAGATAATGTGGATGCGGAGCATAGGAAGCACTTCCCCCACTGTCGGTAAGTATTCTTCATCACTGGTAAATTTCGCGGACCATTATGGCTAATTTTTTTCATTGCCAGTATTTTTACGTCATCGCTAGTCACTTCTCTGCTGACAAATTTTTTCGTCATTCCCAGTAAATTTTTCTCCCTACCCATACATTTTTTTCGTTATCGGTAACTTTTCTCATTGCAGGTAAATTTTCTTTTTGTTTGTGACGTTGTCGCAGTCATAGGCGTCGATTTTTTGTTGAAAAAAGAAGAAACCGAGGGCGAGGATTTTTTGTCCGAAATGGTTTTTGTGTGCGCTTTTGCGGGAGTGACGAATGCGGTTTTTGTGTTCTTTTGACGAACAGACCCTCCCACGTTTAGTAGCGATTTGAAGTGCCAGTACTGTTTGCCTATCTGCTCGTAGCATTGCGATAAGTTCACAGTGACGACGTTTATTGTAATCGTATGTTTATAGTTAAATCGTTCTGGTCGATAATTAGTAATCTTTTTGAGGTTATGCAGAAATCGACGCCAGATTACACAAAAATGCCAATACAAATGTGAGTTTTGAAGTTTCCGGCTGCGCACTCGATAAAACACATCGTAATTATACGTAGTGTAGTATTTTGAATAGATATGTATAAAATATACTTTATGAGCTTGGTCAACACGTACTTGCGTACAGTACTAGTTTGTTTCGCGACGAAATAAATTGGTTTGAAATAATGAGTGCATAAACCAGAGTAACAATTGTTTCAAAAAATGCGAGAACGCCGTGACAAAGACTTCAATGGGCTAATTAACGTTTTTGGTTTAAACAGAAGTATCTGTGTAACTGTCTATAGGCACTAAAATTTACCGTAGTTTAGTTTTATGCTATTTTTTGCTCTTTCAGTGTGGCAAACGCAGTCCGAGTTTTATTATTTTAATTTTTTTTTATTATATTGTGTATTGTCTGTACGATCCACTGATTGCAAATCGCTTTTCATGCTTTTTTACTAAGCTTTTAGATATCAAAAGTGCCTGAATTTTTACGTTACGATTAGCGTCAATTTTTGATCAATTAATATTTTGAAATATTTCTGCCGTTGAAGTGTGTAGTTTAAGAATAGCGACGTAGATTTTTCTTTGCAATACTTAAAAAATCACGTTCGTCGTTTTCGCAACACTTGTCTGAAAGTTGTATTTTACTAACCCGTTCAATTACGCTATCAACGAAAATCTTGGATCCCACAAACAAAGCAAACTTGAAATGTATATCATTTATAAACTAAATTATTTCTGACATAATTTCTGATTTTTTAGCTCTCTTGTGCAGCACGTAAACCATTCAGCAAAACCAAGGGGGCCAGAGACATTTCGCCCTCTTGATTGTCAGACTCGTGGGGCGCCGCCCCCCGGCTCCCGTAAAATCGAGACCAGTGGTCGCAGTTGCGTAGAAGGTTATCTTTTGTTTAGAGATGCTTTGAGCATGAGATAGCGAAGATCAAAAAATGTTTTGATTGAGAGATATATCTTTCAGTGTAAGAGTTGGGTTTTTACCTTGTCGCAAGAAAGGTGTTGGTTACTATTTTGAAGCCCCAGAATCGAATCTAGGATCGAAATCAACCAAGAATCGAGCTTAGGTCTACCGGTTCGTTAGCCTTTTTCAATAAATCAATCATACAAACATCTGGCATTAATCATACATATTTTGCTCATTCAGAGATGCCATTTTCTTTTGGTCCAGTTGGCAGTCGGTTCTTTGCATAATCACGGAAAAGGCGATCTTCAGGTTATTGTCTTTCTACTATGCAGTTCTTTACTGAAGCTTCACAGGGACATTGTCGCATTGTTATGCGATTTATGATGATCAAAGCCTTTTTACGCTGTTGTGATCAAATGATAGATAAGATTGTGTTGTTTGTATCAGTGGCGTCGTCAAGGGAGGGGGGCGGCCCACCCCGGGTGTCATCATTTTGGGGTGACACCATTTTGTGATAAAAATCGAACAAAAAAGAAAAAACATGTTTAATATGATTGGAAATGTTTAGCACACTGTAATGGACTAAAAAATAATTTAAAGCATTTTTTGAAATACAGTATTTATTTTAAAGGGGAGGCGCTAATTTGTCAAAAATATTACTCATAAATCAGTAAAAGCTTTGAAAAATCGCCAAAACTAAGCAATCAAATTTAATCGCTTGATGAAAGTTGAAACATGCTGAATATAGGTTTCATAAAAAAAACATTTAAGCTAAGGAATAGGAGGGGGGCTAGTGTTAGTTAATTTAATTACCAATACTTCCGACTCAAATATTGTTCCATTAGCCCTCCCTCACCAATTATTTTCTCTATTAACTTTAGACGAAACAAAATGGAATACTCTTTTGAGTTTCATTGAACTATAAGATTTTATGATTTACGGTACCAGCTTGTAAATGAGATATAAGTCACCTCCCACATAGCCATGGTCCATTTATGCGACCAGATTAATCATGTTTTTGCACTAATAATTTCTATATTTCTATATGCCACATTTCAAAAGCTTTAATTTTCATCAAAGTAGGTCTAAAATTAAGTTAATTTTGCAACAACATACTAAGTTTTCGAGCCCTGGGGGCAGAGTTAATTTCTATGCCACCAGAGTTCACCCTGATGCCACGTTTTTGAAAGAATTAGTTTATGAAAATAAGCCTAAGATTAAGTTATTTTTGCAAAAATATTAAATTTTTTGAGTGCTGGAGGCACCGCCCCCAGACCCCCAATGGCTTCCGGTGGATAGGGGCGGAGCTGTCAGTCCCTCAAACACAGCCCTTCCCAGTGGCGTAGCTCGGGGGGCGGCCCGCCCCGAGTAACACCATTTTGGGATGACACCACATAATGATGTGAATCCGTATCTCCTCTGATTTGTGGTGAAGACTTTGTTTATTCATTTTGTTTGGTCTCCAACCTCATTTGCCCCAAAACCCAATAATTCTACGGTGAAAACCATTTCTTTTTTTTTTTACCTTCAGCTGTCTTTGGACCGAAAATCCGCTACTTTTACGGCGAGGCCTTTTTTGAAGGATTTGGTTTTCACTTTTTGCTGGAGCAAAAAAGGTGACACCACGAAATCTCGCCCCGGGTGACGCCATCCTTTGCAACGCTTTTTTTCCCACTGCAGATTTCTGGTTACGAGCCTGATACTGGACGTGTGCTGTTCATACTTCCAATCTTGCAATGAGAATTTATTTAGCTAGTTAAATAACAACCGCTATCTGCAATAAAAGTACTGTTAGTTAGTATTATCGCTATCTTTGAACTTAAATCTTTGCAGCCTACTATGCATTATAGAGGATGACACCACGAAATTCCGCCCCGGGCGTCACCATCGTTAGCGACGCCACTGGTTAGTGTTACGCTAGATTACGAAAAACGGACCTCTATTTTACACCGCTCTTTGAAGCCAGGCATTGTGGGTAAATACTACTTCTTTGTGTAAGCCGCAAAGTTTTCGCAAACCAGAATTACCTCATCAATCATACATGCGGAAGTTTTCCCCGAAACAAAATTACATCATCAATAATGTATGGGAAAAAATCATTGCAACATGCTTGGTAGCAGTCACCACGCCGCGAATTTATGTGCCTAGGCGGGATTGAAACGCTTTCCCTCCTTTATTGTTTCTCAACAAAATGATTTTCTAGTTTAGACGTCGCTTTTAAATTTACGCCAAACACAACAATAAATTTTCTTGCATTGCTTTTAAACAAATTAAAAGCCCGTTTGCGCGCCAGTTCCACGCTCATACAAATAAATTTTCATTTACTCGTATGTGCTTTAAAAATTCTGAAGCTACATAGCAGATTTTCAACATAATTTTCCACAAGTGTGAGGTAGCACTTCACTCACATATCTGCTTTCCCAGTAAGCTAGTGTTTCATCAGCATCGGAATTCACATGAAGGCAATTTCTGCATTTGCAATTGTACCCTCTTATCACATTACCCTGATCAAAGTCTGACAACAAGGTCACCAGAAAGAGGATTCTCGATCACTGTCACTGCGCTTAGTTCAGCCGCATTGAGCTAGCATCATTAAGTTCCCTAAGCATGGACACTAGTGTGACCCTTATTTTCAAAAGTCTGAAAAGCTGTGCTTTTCGCCTCCAAAATGGATCCATTTTCTGAAAAAAAACACCACAAAAAATTTTAGACTTTTTGATTAATGTTAAGAGGTGGTACAAGTATGTTCAAATAATCTCATTCTGTATCATTATAAGCAATAAGCTTACGGTTGGTGGAAGGGCATTATGATTCTAATGCAAAGATAACACCGATGCATCAAAGTATGTCGACGAACCTATTTCCCAACATCCTCTTTTTTAATAGTAGACGCGTAATTGCGCATACTTTTCCTCGTATATCAGCACTCAGCTGCTCTCAAAGTATGGGTTGCGAATAATCGAAAGAGCAGTGCTGCTGATACTCGGCCAAATATTGATGTAAGATGTTCCACCAAAGCGCAAACTCAAAATTATTCCAAATCAGTTTCATGCTAACGAACCACTTAAGAGCTCACTGGGATAGTAAGCTTTTGGAAGACTTGCCAACCAAAAAAATCTGTAGATTGCCTTTCGGTTCTTGTCTATGGGTTGAGTGTTAAACGGCATTAGCTTCTGAAACTTGTGAAGCTCGGCCTTAAGCGGTTGTCGATGGATTAGAAGAATGGGGTATTTTTGAGGACGTGGCAGCACTATCATGTGATACAACGGCTATAATACTGTTATGGGCGTCGAAATGGGACTTGCATTTTGCTAGAACAAAAACTTGGTAAAGACTTATTGTACCTAGCTTGTTGTCATCATGTTATTGAGCATCGTTCAGCAGCAGCTTATAAAACTACTATGGGTGCCAGTTCAGAACCTGAAGTTTCCGTTTTGAAAGGATTTAAAGTGTAGTGAGAGAGCATTGACACAACGTCTTATGAACCAGAGATCGCTGACAAAAGTGTATGTTCAATGATTTTGGAAGAAACTAGCCATCGCATGATGCAGTTTGCCATTAACCACCTTCACAAAAATTAACCACAAGATGATTACCTTGAACGTTTGGAGCTTACAATTTTGTTTGTAGGAGGAACTCCACCTCGCGGTGCAAAGTTTTGTGCACCTAGGTCTGTACATTACTGATGCTGGATGAGCAAACTTCTTCATGCTTTAAAAATATGGATATTTCGAAAACAGTTGAGTCTCATCATTCATCACTCAAGAGGAAGAAGCTATAAAAGAAACTCGTAAAGCTGGTTTACTGTGCATTGCATTTACCAATTAGTGGTCGAGCGGATACAGCGTCTGCTACAGAAGCGGTAAACTCTAGTTCGATTTCCGGTTGGGTCAAACCAAAGACTAAAAACTGGTATTCACAGCTTCCCTGCTTAACGTTCTGCAATTAAAGAGACTGAGTGAAGCTTCCTCCGTCTGTGATAGACAGGTGGGCTGGTGGCATCTTGACTCGAAGACTGAAAGGTCCCTTTGCTCTCTCCTGGCCAAGGCAACTTGGTGAATAAAATGTAATTACAATTACACAATTGAAGCACCTCGTCGGAATTTGGCTTTACTAAAATCCTTTCCTCAACTTTTTAACAAAGCAGTTTCTTTTGCCACATCCCAAAAGATGTATCAACATTTGCATTCTTCGTCTGGAATTTAGTTTTCTTATGGGTTTTTTGATAATGGTGTTTTATTTGAAACAAACCAGCGCATGGTTGTCCAGCTACAGCATGAAGATGATGAAAAAATTCCCTGAAAAGGCCTCAACATCCCCTTGGTGTTCTAAAAGATAAACATCTTCAAGATTTCTTGACTCTCAAGACAAGGAAATTTTTGAAGTATTTCTACTTGATTCCAATTTTCTCCTTCAAGATCCACAATTCTGGTCGAAAATAGAAAGCTTTCGTTCTGCGAAATTGATTGTCAAAAACTTAAGAGTAAGTAATTACTAATAACAACGCAGAGCAAGGACTTGCTTTTATGCAGTTATATAACAAGCTCTTAACCAAAGATGAAGAACCGCTACAGTTTTTGTACTGCAAATAATTTCTGATCATCGAAGTGCCTACCCAGCTGATAAAAAAAACTCTACCCCCTACAAAACAAACTATGAGAATTTGAGTATCGCATTCTTTTGAATTACGGCAAATTTGACCTTGCAAGCTGCTCATGCAAGCAAATTAAAACACATGTTAGATGAACCTAAATGTAAGATTATTGTATATGTAGCAGTAGCACTTATTGCGCATTTTTATACCTTTATACCAACTATCAATGCCTGTTAGTAGCATATAGAGATATTTTTGAAATTTATTCGAAATTTTGCTACTATTGCAGAAAATTGCCCCTCTGTACCACCCCTAAACAATAATCAAAATGCACTGAACTTCAGTAGGAGTGTTTTTTAGTGAAAAGGATCCAATTGGTTCCTGGAGAGCTAAAGAAAATATAACTTTTATTTTAAATCTTAAATAAGAGCCACTCTAATGGACACCATATAGAATCCTCTTTTTGGTGTTCTAGTCAGACTTTGATCAGTGTAATCTGAGGAGAGAGGGTACGATGACAAATGCAGAAATTGCCCTCGTGTGTGCTTTGAAGGTTTGGTTGGGCTGCCAGTAGGCTAGGTGTGAATTCAGATGCTGATGAAACACAAAAGCAGACATGTGAGTGAAGTGCCATCTAACAGTGTGGAAAAGTTTCGTAAATATTTTAGCAAGAGTATTTGGCTTTTATCTTCACCAAATTTCTTCACCAAAGTTAAAAATTTCTGACTTACTACCTATTTCATTCAAGTCAAGTAGTTTAATGGCTGCATATCAGTAATGCCACGAAACTATGTCTTGAAGTGGTTGAAAAATGGAAAGCTGGATTTTTCCACCAGTACCTTACTATGTAACATTTTGGAAAGATAAGTTGTAGAGAGCCCAAGTTTGATGAAGGTAAGTTTTAGATTTTGTGTGTTTTATATTTGATCATCTACTTAGCTATAAGTCTTATTGGGTCTTATTTTCCAAAAATTGAAAATAACAATTTAAAAGGTCAAAAATGCTTTCATTTATACACGCATTTGATAAATTTGCTTCATTTCTGTAAATATTTAAGCTTAGAATGTTCACAGATAGTGAAAATGTCATATTTCATCTATTACGTAGATATACGCTGCAGTAAATACCGTCTGTCTTAAAGCACAAAAATATCTTTAGGGAATTTAGGAAAAATACCGTCCCTATTGCTGTTACGGTTTTAACTTACTGCTTCTGTCAATTATTATTAGACGTTTGCCTTGTTCGTTACACTGTAGAGATATACTTTCCTTAATGTCATTGTTGTTGGGGACATCCAGAGAATCAAATCCAGACAAAAGAAATATAAAATGACGCTTTTGTGGAAACGGTTCATTAGTGATGAAACATTAGGTGCATTCACAAAATTAGTCAATAATACAGTATAATTCCTAAAAACTACTCAATTTATTTAAAATTTCATAAAAATGATAAAATCTATTTTAGCTTCAAAGGTCCATCTTTTTAAATTTTTCTAACTTGCTGCTTTTTTCAGAAACTGACGAAGGACTTTTGAGACCGAAATTGATGTTATTATTGTGTCATTTTTATGAAATTTTAAATAGATTTATTAGCTTTTATGAATTATTGACTGACCTATGAACCATTCTGAGTGTGAATTTTTGTTTTAGAATGGTTAATAATGCTGAACCTCGAAACGTGCCTATACGTGGAAATCGGGCCACTCCGAACCCAGAACCTGCGAACCCCATGGAAGAGCCCCCAAACCCCAGTCCCGAAGAGCAGGTACTATATGCAGTGTGCATGGATATTAATTCACCTTACTTTGACCACGAATTTAAAATCCTAATGATCAACTGCAGAATCTGACCCTTTGGTTCTTTGTCACTTGTCATAGCTTAATTAATTCTCAAGACAAGAAATTCTCCCCAAGCTCACAGGTATTACCATTTTTAAGTGAAATGTTTGAACCAAATGTACTATTTACTAACACATCACCAAAATTTTTATCAATTCTTCTAGTAAAGGTATTTTTTTGTTTTAAACTAGCTTACTTTTCGTCAATGCAAATGCTTAGGTTCCTAAAATTGTACAACCAAGGTTTTGTGGTAAAACTTGTGTACATTTTTTTTTTTTACATTTACTTTATGATATCACAAGCTGTTTATGTAAAAAGTCTTATCAAATCAACAATCTAAAACTTGTGGTACAGTAAGTATTTTTTAGCCCTACTGAAACGATAAGAAGTTATAGCTGTACCTTACTGCCTTGGCATTTTCTTAATTAGCAAACCATTGCGTAGCGAAAACCATGGTTGTAGAAGTAATAAACACAGAAACAACTGTTTTATTTATTGTTTGGTGACCTCACATTGTGACTTTGGTGTTGTAAATCAATGCTTGTGAAGCTGACATTGATGTGTGGTTTGCGATGCCAGAAACATGGCGCCACCTGTAGTAAAAATGTCAGCTTCGAAACATATTTTAAATCAAATATGCTGTCAAATTATCCATTTTAGAATTTTATTTAAATATACAGTAAATGTATCTACAATAGGTTTATTGAATAATTGATGCAATAATTATTTTAAACTAGTAGACAAGCAAAATCTTTCGGTCTTCGAGTCAAGCTGCCTTCTCCTCAGGCCCCACGTGTTTACTACAGGCGGTGGAAATTTCACGCTCTCCCTATTATTGCTGAACATCAAGCAGGCAATGCCTTATTGTGAATACCAATTTTTGTAGTCTTTTCTTGGACCTGATCGGGAGTCGAACCAGAGTTAAACGTTTGAGTGCTTGACGCTTTATCCACTCTTACTGCTTTAATTATCATGTACGGGAAGTTGCATCTCATACAATTTCATGTACCATCGGTTGATTTCAGAAATTGTCTCTGCATTGATTTCATTATTTTCTATGCTTTCATTTTTTTGATTTTCGAGAAATCTTTGCTCTGCTACACAAGAAAGAAATTAAAAATGAAGAAGAATTTCGCTTTCGGCGAATATTTGATGTTTTTCGTTGCTTTTAGAAGACAAATTTACTACGAAAAACTTAAAATTTGTTTAGTGACTGTATCAGTGCCTCTCGCGAATTTTAGTCTAATCAAGTTCCTTTTTCGGTTACACGTGCTTAATTGATCTATAACAAGTGACTCGAGTGATTACTGAAGTTCAACCACGGTTCTTTTGCTCGTGGTCGTGAAAATGTTTCGTAATATGCCTTATATGGCCTGTTTGTCCTGATAGATTATCCGGTTTCTACGTCCACGTGTTTGACAGGATATAGATTGTAAAACAAACGAAAGTTTTATGTTGCCAAATTGTGTATGCTCTAAAACCCGGTTTTTGTTTGCACTGAAACGAATGTAGCTTCGTTTTAAATGAAAAAAAAATTCTTTTACTACTCTTTCGTTTTTCAGAGCTAGAACTGATTTCCATAACAATAAATAATAATTAATCAGAAACTAAACCAGTTATCAAACTTGTTTTCTGTTACGTTATTTTGTTTGCTTCAATGGACAGTAGACAGCGAAAAGACCTTTCGGTCTTAGAGTCAAGCTGCCATCTGCCCACCTGTAAGTTATTTTCTCCCTATCGCTTAGTATTTTGCAAATCTTGCATTCTAGTTTGAAATAACAAGATTAACATTTCTCCCTATCATTTAGTATCTTGCATTCTAGTTTGTTCATGTTAATCTGTTATTTTGCACAAAGAATATGTTTTGAGATTATATAATTGTGGCTTATATAATTGTGGCTGAACTAAATAGATCACGGAACTGTACCTTTTACGCAGGGTGGGTTTTTGATGCGCTGTTTATTTGAAGCGCAAAATTTTTTGGAATAATTTTTGGTTGCGACTTAACACGTATTTTGCAGCATTTTTTATGCAAGATACGTAGTCATTTAACCAAATGTCAGAGTAGAGGTCATCACTATAAAAATTTTATCCGGTCTCATCGTTTTTGTCATTTATGTGGCTACCAATCCACTCGACGTCAATAATAAAAATCAACTTTATTTCCCCCCTTTTCCCCCAGTTTGCCAAACTCGCATTATTGTTCAGAATATTTCAATTAAAAAAATCGATCTTAAAGTCCTTAAAACGTTTCCAAATTGCACTGCTAAACCATAAAATAAGAATTTGTGAACAACAATTACCAACAATATTAAATACTCAAGTGGCTGAACTATTAATCAATAAATTTGCTATACTGTACATTGCTAGCCTGTATTACAATAATATAATAAGCATTGCATTTGCATATAAATTGCTTTCATTTTGACATTAAATTGTTTTAAATAGCATCAAATTACATTTTTATTTACATTTTGCTTAAATTAAACATGTCGAATATTATCCATGGTGCGATGGATTTCAATTAAAATTGTTTGAAGGCAAAATAAAACCGTTCCGCATTGCGAGATTCAACTGTTGCGGCAATGCGGCACCATCCTAGCAATGGGATAGAGCTTCCCTGGAATTCAGTCTTGTCCCCTTCTAATGAAATACAATCTATAGCTAATTTTACTGTACAAATACGTTACATAGCGACGTTCAACCTAGGATAAGCAAGAAGATTCGAAGTCTTGTCAGTTAGTCACTAAACAATTTGTTTATTTAACTACGATGGTATACAAAACAGCGAAGCATATTATTGACTTGGAGCCGAAGATTTTAACGTCCAAGCCCAAAACTTCAAAGTGAAGGCTTTTACTCTAAAATTTCTAACAACTGTTTATCTGATAAAAGGTTTGTTTCACAGATACCTTTCTAAAAACGTACCTACATTATTAATTGTCTGATGTTTGTTGTTTACATGATGCCAAACGTGACATTACGGTGGCCATAGCTCAGTTGGCAGAACTTATGGTTAGTGATGGAAAAAGCTGCGACTCGCGTTCCGATTTGGTACTTTATTTGATTAAATGATTTAATCTACTTATTTGATTAAATGTGGTTAATAATTTATTTCATTAAATGTGGTACTTTATTTGATTAAATCTACAAAATATTTATAGTTATGAAATATCTGTTCTATGGTAAAAATTTTGCCTTTAAGAACTTGAATGCCCCCTGCAGTTTGTCACTAGCTATTAGCCTGAATTGTGGCCAGATTTTTATTATAACCGAATAAGCAATCACACTTAGGAGATTGTGGCTGTGATTCGCATTGTATTTCTAAACAAAGGTTTGAGGTTTCTTTCAGCTATATGCTGCAATTTTCAAGTGTTTTTGCCGTACCCTTTAAAGAGCTTTGTAGCAGCTGTGGGAGACATTATTTTGTAGGCGTTTTATGGATTTGATTTTTAGCAGCAGTTTGTAAAGTTATTCAATTATTCATGAAACCTTTAGAATATGTCTGCTGTTTTTATTTATACATATGATGGCACTAAGTAGAACCATTTGTCATTAGTACGATATTTAGTTTAAATGTATTCGTTAATGTTATGCGTTCATAGCAACGTTTCGTGGTATTTTTGAAGTTCGCGATGTATTAATACAGACTTGAAGCAACCACCTTGAAAAAAATAGAGAGGGCGCCCTTATATTACGGATAGCTCATGGCTGTCCTTAATATAAGAGCCCCTTGGTTTTTCGCTTGTTCTTTTGTGAAGTAGCACTTATGGAAAATCGATTATTTCCTCTAAACTCTCTGCCATTGTGCAATCCGTTAGGGTTTGTCCAGTTTAGCCGTGAGGTGGCTGGGGAATACTCTTGGTTTAGATATGCTAAGGGCTGGTGATAAGCGCTAAAAGCTCGAAACAGGTCTTTCCAGCTCAGTGCGACTTAATTTATTTTGATGAGTTTGGTTATGTGGTGAGCATTTAAAATTAAATTAGTGATAAATTGGTGAGTAATGACATCACGTCGAATTTCTTCAAGCAGTAATGATGCCGTTCCATTCATTTATAAATGCTTAATCCTTTTCTCAAAAAATGTTTTGCTCGACATTTTACACCGTAACTACTTTTAACACGTTCACTTTGTTGGCTACTTCTTGTTTTTTTATTTTATTTTTTCTTAAAGAAGGAAGCAAAAATACCAAAAAGATATCTATCACAAATAATTGCTATTCGAAAAAAGGAATTGGAAACAAAATTTGATCCAATCCGAAAAAGGAAAAAGAATTCCAATAACTCAATTTTATACTCAATACCCAAGTAAAAAATTCGTTGAAAATGTTCATTCGCTTATTACGAAACTATTCTTCTCTTCTAAGAATCAATTTACTGAGAGAACCTCTAGAGAGCGTTTGCTTTCTCGAGAAAATGTTGGTTCTGTTTCATTTGCTACGTTGAACATTGTTTTGGATGCTATTGCTAAACGTCAAGCTACCTGCAGATATCAATTTTTGAAGCTTTTGGTTCATTCTGCTCAAGAATTAAACCAAGTACTACTTTAGTAAGAGTGCAATTTGTTGCAGCAAATTGTACGTACTTTGGTTGCAGCAAAATACTTTAGTACGTAATATAATAAGAATGCAATTTGTTGCAGCAACCATAAGATTATTACTACACTTTACAAGGTTTGAAGCATATCCCAAAAAGATCAATACAAAATTTTTGCATTCTAAGAGCTTTCCAGCTTATTGAGATTTGCTCAAGGCGTAATCAAGTTTAAGGGTAAATATTGCAAATATTCCTAAAGTATGTACAGTATGTTAGTTACGCTTGTGAAAAAAACTGGGCATAATTTTCAAGCATTAGCCCGTTAAATCAATAATTGTTGCCTTAAAATTTTCCGAAGTGCTGAAATCAAATAACTGCTTTGCAAATTCTTTTTTGGTTTATTGAACTATCAAAAAAATATATGACTTGAGACACATCACATAAAAAATCAATAGCCTAATTAGTTTGCAGAGTTTTTACAACATAAAGTTTTAAAATTGTTATTATTGCTTTAAAAAACGCATTATATGAAAAATCAGAAGCCTAATTAGTTTGCAGAGTTTTTACACCATAGTGTTTTAAAATTATTATTATTGCTTGGAGAGACACATCAAATAAAAAATCAGTAGCCTAATTAGTTTACAGAGTTTTTACACAGTAATGTTTCAAAATTATTATTATTTGGAAAATCTGTTTCCGAGTTTTCTTGTAACGCTTGCAAATATCATTTGGGTTTCTTGATCTTGTGCTTAAAATACTTTTTTGATCAAGTAAGTAACAGAGAGGTAAACTCAATCCTGTTAAATCGGCAGCACAATTACATTAAGCGCTTTACGAAAATTATCTCAGCTTGGTGGCTTGAAAACAGGCAGCAAATTTACTTAGGGAGAAGTCAAACGTCAATCAAAAAGCTTGGAATACGATCCACAACTAAGCGATTGAGGACGATTCGTCCAAAATGAAAGCGCCGCCGTCACTTAATCGTGAATGGAGGATGAATATGGATCAATCAATTAGCCTTCATGTTTAGGAGGACCTGAAAGTGATGTTTCCATGCCTCCATGCTGTCAATCCTCATATGCGGGAGGAACCCATACGACTTCAAACCTTCGACGAACGTTGGCCGTCCAATCGAGTCCGTGCCACTGCCCAGCAGATCGCCAGAGCAGGGTTCTATTTCCTTGGTGAAAGAGACCGGGTAAAATGCTGGTACTGCAATGGTGGACTACAGAATTGGGAGCCCCTAGATGAGCCCTGGAGGGAGCACGCCAAGTGGTTTCCAACGTATGTTTTTGGGCAAATTTAAAATAAGGGTGGTCCTTAAGAATAGCTTTTTTCACTCCAAAAAATCTATGTTGCTTGCACTCTGTCATTGTTCTTCTATCGCGTAAAGTCGGCTTTCTAAAGTCAAACTATAATAGTTTCAATATGAACTTAAATTGGTTTTCTAAATTACCTCTAATTCGTGGATTTGCTAAGCTAATTCGTGGATTTGCTAAGCTTAGTATCGCATACACTATTATGGATTAATTTTGATCTGCTGATCATGAATTTTTATCTTCTATATCGATGAACTTGTTGGATTAAAACAAAATGAATTTGCGAGTTTAGAGACGCTATTTTTGAATTACTCTATGATTACAGCAATTTGCCTGGCCACTTGTTTAAACTTTTCCCCTAAAGTTTTGCTAATTCTCGGATCAAAGTTAATATGCGTTGGTACATACGACCTTTAGGAGATAATATGAGGCAAATTGCGGTAATACGAAGTAATTTTAAAAGAATTAGCTCTCTAACAATGTTCCCTTTAAGTTTTTATAGTCTGTGTGCGCACTTTTTTAAAAAATGACTTAATATTTATAATATTTGTGCAGCAATCATGTGGAATAATGTCTGTGCGCAGTCTCTGAAAGCTAAGACGGAACGCACGCACACGCGCACAGCTTAGACGGAACAATTCTGCTCTCTTACAAATTCAAAAATGTTATGTTCAAAAGTTCATCAGTGTAACTGTAAAAGATCTCGAAATAGTTTATCCTAAAATAATTGTGACTTTCTTTGTTCTTAAGTTTCGAATCACGTAAAACCACGTGTTTGGAAAACCCGTGGTTGGCAAAAAATAAGAAACTGGGATTTTCTTAGTCGCATAAAACCTAAATATGCGTACCGAAACCTGATTCTTGCTAAAGTCTTAATTTTAGTATTTTGAAAAATACCCTCAACAGGTTTTTTTGAACGTATTAGAATTAAAGAAAACTTTCTATTTAATATATCAACAATATTTGAGTTGATGAAAAACTGTAAATAACTTATGCTTATTGTCTCTTTCCAACGTATAGCCTCAAATTTCTTCCCCAAGTGTAAAATGATCAAAAATGCTTGGAATTCGGCAAAGATTCGTCGATAGATCCAGCTTTATTCTCCACTTACGAGGAAGCGGCAGTTGTGCTTTTATTTTGGACGAGTCGTCCTCACCCGCTTCGGAGTTGACCGTATTCCAATCTGTCCAGTTTACGTTTGACTTCTTGCCGCGTAAATTTGCTGCTTGTTCGAAGCCACTAAGTGGAGACAATCATTGTAAAAGGTTTTATTCAAATACGCAAGAACGTGACCAGAATGAGGGTTGAACCGAGATCTTTCGATCAAGGTTGTAAGAACAATGCCTTTGCTTTTTCGATTTGTCATCTCAATTGCATCAGAAAACAAAGCAATTGCGTCTGTAAAAACAATTGCACCAGCTCGATTTGTCTCTGTCTATAAACTGTACATAGTTCAGCATTAACTTGCATTTGTGCGTGTCCGTTTAGATTGCCTACGGTTCAGCTTCGTAACATACTGTAATACTTTTAATTTTTTTTATGGTCCAAAGCATTTTCTTTCATCAAGTCAATTCTCATATGTTCTCAAAACGCTTGCTGGCATATGATTTTTGAAGCAAGTTTTGCTAGTTAAATTTCATTTTAATAATATTATGCATTTTGTAATATTTACATTCATTTTTAAATTTTGAGAGAGGCTAAACTAGGGTCATAGTCAAAAGTGCTCAAACCATTCTTTTTCATATATGCAAATTTAATTTTTTATATGTACGAATTCTTTTTTATATGTTTTACATTCATTTTTCATATATGCAAATTTAATTTTTCAGGTGTGAATTTCTCCTTCAACGGAAAGGGCCTGATTTTGTGCATAGAATCGTGGCCGCAAATCCTAATGTAGACCGCCCCATCTTGAGAGGGTCTTTTGACGTTCCTCCTCCCAACAGACGCGGGCTCAATTATCGTCGACCTTTATCACCACCACCCCCCATTATAGATCATCAAGTACGTGAAGTTTGTTTTTTTGATGGAAAGATTAAGGAGAAAAGTGATCATTCTGATTTTTAATCTTATGTAGTCAGCATTAAGACTAAGAATCACGGTTATCATTTATTCTTTCAATTTTAATTTTAAGCTGTAATATTTTGAATTTTAATTTTCTCTCGCCATCGTGATTACAGTAGCGTGACGTTAAGAATTTACAAAAATTTCACGAACAACTTACAAAACATGAACAGAATTAGCGTTGCCTCTTGTGCCTTACTTTTTGGGATTGAGTAAAATTCGTGGTGTCTTACCACGAATTAACGATGATGAAGTGGCAAACCGTTACTGCTTGTGGTGTATTTCCAAAATCTTCAGGCGTGTTTTATTGCTTTTACAACACCGTAAATTTCTTAAAATGGTTTATGAATTTTAAAATTTTATTACTTGCGTTTATTTCTAAAATTGCTTTTCAAATGTAACAAAATGGAAAAAAACTGCTGTTTGATATTGCCTAAAAAGGCTGCGCTTTGTTTAAAATTAGGTTGTTTATAGTTTTATAGTCTTTATAGTTGCAGTTGCAACCATTACTTTAAAGTTAGGAAGGCTCTATTTCACCGGAAATTTTGATCTAGTTTTTTATTAATTCTGACTCAAATCTAACACAAACTCAAATGCTTACTCTAAAACTATTCCCAAATCGAATCCCTAACCCAAACCCTCACCTAAACCCTAGTCTTAACCCCTAAAAAAGCAAATGAAAAAAGCGCGGATGAATATTTCTCATTCTCGTTTTATTCTCTTTAAGTTGAAAATTTTCGGTGAAATAGTCACTACCTTAAAGTTATGCCCTTGTTACCTCGCATTGTAAACAACAATAGTAAAATAGTTTGAGTCAAGACTGCACTATGAATTATCCGCAGCTGAGTTGCAGTTAAAGTGCAAGGGCGGCATAAGAAAATGTAACTTGTATTCAAATTATGGCATCTGCAAAGATGCAACATGCGAAAAGGGAAAAATCCGCCTGTGAAATCATTATGTTCTGACTAATGTCTTAAGTTTCAATTCTTTGTTTCATTTTTGGAAATTCAATTAACTTTAAAGCGCGTAGTTGTATATTACGTAATAAGTCACTGACGTTCGATAGTTTTTAATTTACTGGAAAGCAGTCAAGGATTATATGACGTCTAGACTTCCATTGGCAAATCATTTGACCAGTAAAAAATCAATCGTGGTAGAAGGCAATTTTTAGAAAGCAAAAAATATTCTTTTCTCAATGTTTCTAGACGTCCACGTGTGTGTTAAGCAATATTTAACTTGTTTGACGTCTATTTATCGTCGTGAAAATGTAATACGGAGCCAAAAAAAGATGATAAGATTTATGTCTCGAAACCAACTAATACGATTTTCTCGCTGGTTTCTTCCTAGGCAACACATCCTTGTAAATCATAAACAAAATATTATGGAAACGCTTTATGTATCAGAAACCTGACCAGTAGTGCGATGAATTAAACGTGTGCTACTGAAACAAATAGACTTGAGTTTCAATCACAGTCAGTTCAACTTCCTACAACTGAAGTCAATGCCTTTTTAAAACAGGCAGAAATAGGGCACTATTGAATTTGTATCATAGCTTAACATGGTGGCTTAATCACGCAATAAGCCAAAGTGTATGCCGAAAATCGTGGACCTTGCAATATCATTCTGTCCAGAATCTACATTGTTAATTTGTAGGCTAACCGCAGGAGAGCCAAAGCAGAGCTTCCCAAAGCTATGGAATCAGAAATTGTAAAAGAACTACAAAAAATGGGTTTCGAAACCGAAAAAATTCGTCATTGTGTGAAGCGGTAAGACAACCCCATCAACTTTAACTCAAAATGAGCAGCAATTTATTTTCGTTAAAATTTTTTCTTTACAATGATTGTCAACCTAAAACTATAGGTTTTCGAGTTTCGACCAGTAACTTAGGCCTGAATAGAAAAGTTACTGGTCGAGACACGAAAACCTATAGTTTTAGGTTGACAATTATTGTAAAGAAAAACTTTAACTCAAGAATAAACCTAATTCTTAAAAACGTAAGCTGAAAATATTTAGCTTCTTTGCTCTTTAGGGAATGAGAAATGCTTTTTGGTTTCGAATAGCGTCGTATTACAATTGAAGACTGCACTGTTATACTTCTGTTTAGTGGCTTGCTCTAAATTTTGCTCAGTTTTCGAAAAGCTAAAGTTTTTTTAGTTTTTCTTTATTAGTGTGAGGTCACAGAGTGCGATTTTCGTTTTTTGCAAGTGCAAAGCGGTAAATAGCGTTGGCAGCTTTTAGCATCTGACATTATGACGGAACAGAAAATATGTACCTGATACCAACACATCCAATATCTTCGTTTTAAATTCAGTTCTCATTTAAAATTACCCATCTTTAAATTTTGCGGTTAAAGAAACGCTTTAAATGGGTATTTCGGAAGTTCTCGTAGTTTTGTCCTATTTTGAGAAGGAAGTTCTTGTTCGTGAATTTTCGCACGTATTGAACAGATAGATTGCAGGTTTTGAAACTATGCGGAACTGCGAATGCTTCCGTAGTACGAAATTTTACGCAATACGAGAAGCGTTTAAATTTCAAGTGAAGAATGTCGTTGACATGTATACTCTGTGGGAGCACGCGTGATCCTCTATGCTCTGTCTATTAGACTCGCACATTCAACAGAGGTTTTCTTCCTTGTGAGTTAGGGAGTTGTTTATTAAGCAAAAGCAGCGTTTATACATTGAAGCACGAGCAAAAATAGCTTTTAGGTCGTGTGAAATATCCGGCCAAGTGATACCAGCTCAATCTTATCCGTGTGAGCCAAGGAAGTACATGATTCACTGGACAACAACGGCGTAGGTTCCCATGACCAAACACTTCACGCGATATACAGTCACCCGGTCGTTAAAACTCTTTTTATTTTGATTAGAACCAATAACTTTTAGGTCGAGGCTGGCTGTTATTAAATTTTCAAATTTTTCAGTTTGATTTGTTCTTAAATTTTATTGGAGAATAAAGAAGAATGAATTCTTTCTCGGTTAAAACTTGTCTTTTGTTATTGATTAAGATTAAAGTAGACTAGGTTATTTCCTTACGATATAGTTACTGCATAACAGATATTGTTTTTTTTAACTTGCCTGGTGCTTTTTTCATGCCGAGGCTGGCATTGTTGTAAAATTTTGAGCAAAGTTGAACCTTGTGCTTTCATAAAATTGTTCTAATAAAACGAAAAGGCAATGCGCGTAACATTCTATTGTGTTTTTATTCTACACTATGTGCAAACTAAACAACATTGCACTGTTTTGACAGTGTTTTCTTGTTTCTGTTTTTAGTTCCGTGTTTGTTTTGTGCTTCCTTGTTTGCTTAAGAAGTGGCATCATTATTTGACCAGTTTTAAGCATTCTATGTTGTTTTAGTAAACTGTCCAAGCCAAAAAATGGCTGGGCCTCGTAAAATAAGACAATCTACCCTCCCAAGTGATCTGTGTAATATCTAAAATTTCTATGGACTCTCGGTATCTTGTTGAATAAACAAGATAAGATATGTGGATCGAAAAATGCTTTTTTTTACCGAAGATGCAAGGATTTTTCCATAATTTTCAAGTTCTTGCGAGAACAATACAGAACTGTTTGTTTTGACCAGAAAATTAAAACGAAGCGGAAAAGCTCAGGATACGATAGCCGAACTCGTTGAAGACCTAACAGGGGATATTTCTTCCAGTTCTGAGGAGGATGAACCTGAATCAGCTGGTCCAAATCCGGCTCAAACTGGAAATGGTATGATATAATTTTGACATGTTGTTTTGTTCTTCAATTCATACGGACCTGCTTGGTTTTGTAAGAGTATTGCGTTTGGAAAAAATAGAATCGAGTTTTTGTATAGCCGACTTTAGTTAACTCAAAAAAACGATTTGAAAGACTGAGAGGTAGTATTTTTCGGTTTTTTTTTCAAATTGAAATTTTATTTATTGAAATGGAACCGAAGAATTGTACTACTTTTCCTAAGTCAATTTGAGGTACGATTAATTTGGGCCTGGTATTTCAGAGTTAACACCGATCATCCCGAATTTTGAACGAGGACTGAAGGCAATATCAGTGAAGGTATCTAAAGTTAGGAACAATCTGATCTATGAGGCTCTCTGATCATAATTTTTTTTGGCAACCCTGACGTTGATATCATCGATGACGCCATCTTAGTTCTGACCTAAGGCAACGCCTCAATTAGGCGAAGCTACAAAGGTCTTTTAACCTATATAAAAAGTGGGCCGTAAGTCGCGCACCAAAGCATTTAAAACAATTTTGATACACTACTTAGTATTTACTCTTAAACCGTGTTTCATTATACTTTACAAAAGATTCCATATTTTATAGCCAAGAAAAGGGGAAAATATTTTCCCTGCTAATTTTACATCGTTTGGCATCACAATTCACGTAATTCTGTGGTGCGCGACGTTTGTTCCACCCTGTGTATGGGTTAATATAGGCTTTTGTGGGCTAGGCTACTGCATTAAAACGTCGGGGTTGCCAATAAAAAAATGTAATTAGGGAGGCCCCTACGTTGTGTTTGAAGTAGAATATCCCTGGAACGACTGGTCAAGAAGGATGGTGGCAAAGCCTATCTAATCCCCCATGATCTGATACGATAGCTTTAATTTTAGAATAGATAACCCATTGATTTTGTCTTCAGTCCTCTTTTAACGCTTTTACAATATCATTGATTAACTTTACCAATTTGAAAAGTGATGAACGAAATAGTGTAAAATGAGAAGTTTTTCTTCAATGTGCAAAAAAATAAGAACAAGTTTAAGGATATAATCATAGTTTTAAATACGCTACTAACACTCTGCGTTTATACTGTGTATTATAGCAATTGCTATGTGTATGTAAACTTTCCACCAAGTTTTTTAAGTTTCGTTTTCCATGTCGTGGGGATAGAGTCGGGGAATTTTCTTTTGTGATGTTTTCAGCTAAAATTTGAAAAAGCTTTTGTGAAAACAATCATTTTTGTCTTTGTTAACAGCATTTTTAGTCTTCGAACTAAATCAATAATTGAAAGACTAGCAGCATTCCATGATGGCTTTTAATTAGACGTTACTTTTCAGTTGAACCTTCTAAAAGCACGTTTTTTCTATATTTTAATAATTAAAGATGTTGAAATCTTTTCATACATTTTTTTTTGTGCTGAAATTAGTCCCTGCAGCTACGGAAACATATTTTGCTCGTTTTGTGTTTCGAAACATAGGTGGCCGAATCGACATATTAAAAGATCCAGAATCAATCCGTATCCACCTAGAAGAGATCCAGATTCTAAAGCTTTTCAATTTTGAGATCCAGATCCGATCCGGATTCGCTAATATCCAACTACACTTTGTACATTAGCGAATATTTTGACAAACATCAACAATGAATTGCTATGCAAGCACATAAAAAGACGGTCAGCTAGGAATAGAAGCCAATAGATCCAAAATCACACTTTTGCGAATGCAAAATCATGCCACTAACTCATAAAGTAAGAATACGGGTGTATGGCTATTGGTTGCTCTACATTTTGTTCGTAGTGTATTGCTGTAATTTCAGTAATTGGAACAATAAATAATAAGACTACGTTTTGTTGGTAATGTATTGCTGCAATTTTAGTAACTGGAACGATAAGTAATCAGCAAAATCAGATTCGGATCCGAGAAAAAACAGTCCGATTTTGATCCGTTGCCACCTCTGTTTCGAAAGGAAGTTTATTTGTTCGATTCGTTTCATCTTTGCACTATACGCCGTAATGCCGTAATCGCATCATCAAAGTTTAAGTTCCACACTGGTCTCGTTGCTTTTTACTTGGAAGGGGGGAGGGGCATTGTGTCACCCCTCCCCAACGCGCTTTCGAGCAAGGATGAATCCAGTTGTATTTTTTTCAAAAATAAGAATTTTTTCCACTAATGCTCGCAAAGTTTAATTTTCTAAACCAGACGTATGCAATCTGCAGCCCGCAGTATGAAATTCTACAGCGCACGGGCGCGAGTTGCTTGTGTAATTTTGGCACACGCAGCAAGCAGCATGACGTTTAATGATTATTTGAAGTCTAGCTGTACCCAACGATACAGTACAAAGTTTTTCAAGAGCTAAGGATTCATCTCGCAGCAGATTGTTTTTATTTTTGTGATCGTTACACTTGGTGTAAATATAGTGAATACAATGTTCAAATGGATATTTTTAAGTTTAATTCAACTTACATTACAAAAATAATTCAAAAATAAAACTGTACGTTGAAGCAGTATACAATCCTGTACAATTTCAAAAGTTTTTAATGCAATTCTGAAGAAGTTAACCGCAAGAATTTAACATTATTTTTACTATAAGTTGTTTACAACAAGGTGTAACGATTAAACTTAAAAATATCAAGACTTAAATAAAATAACCATGAAACGTCGCGTGGCTTGCTGTGTGTGCCAAGATTCCATAAGCACTCATGCTCGTTCACAGCAGATTGCAAACGTCTGGCTTAGAAAAAAAAACTTTGCAAACATGCAGTGGAAAAAGTTTTTTTTGTAAAACTTTTATTTGAAAATACAATTTTTTTTTGTAAATTCTGCGCAAAATTGTCCCGTGCCTAAACGTCCGCGGCCAGTAGTCACGATCTGCCAGTTCTAAAGCAAAAAGTCACTTTGGATCTTGAAATACAGCGCTTCCTTTTTTTGGTCATCCTCCAGAAGTCAGAAAAACTAGATTTTTTGGAGCAGAGCAATGACCTTTCTCTGCTTTATTTTTGCCACCTTTTACTAATTTCTTCCTACGCCATTGTTTGTATCTATACCTTGATATGAACGGCAAATATTTCTGTTCGGAAGCTTAAACGGGCAGCTATGATTTCTTGCCAAGTTTGAATAGATCGATGCTGGTGTTGAACTCCAAATCTCTTGTTCCATGTTCATGCGTGTTTACGACGCCACCAACAGTACATGCTCTGACTCATAATCGCCTTAGTATGGATAATGTTGCAAGACGTTGTTTACGAGTAAATAATATGTTTTTCAGAAGCAAGCTTCATGACCAGTGTTCCACAAAGAAATACTTCCCCTTTGTCACTATCTCTGTCGTCCTCGTCATATCAAACAGGTGAGTGATGGGTGACATGTCTGTGTTTTGCACTGAGGAAATGATTCAATATTTTTGCACCTACATAATGATCAACATCTGTCTAGCGGCAATAAATCTTTTTTTATGTAGACCCTGGCAAAGATATTAATTTTTTGACAAAAACAGTTATCAGAAAAAAACATACTAAATTTTTACGTAAGATCAAATATTCAAAAGTTACTCAACTTTAATGAAAACTGCACATAAAAGACATAAAGCGCGCTGCAAACACTTGAAACTCTACTAAAGCCGCTATGGGTTCTTACAATTCAGTAGTCACACTAAGTATATTTAATTTACACCACTTGCGCAACTCTCATCGGTCCATTAAATTAAAGTGCTCGTATTCTTTTCATACGTGTTTATCAGTTTGATTAAGGTGCGCAGAATTTCTCCTTTAATGAAAGCTAACAGCTTTGTATTTTACGGTTACGGGTTTGTTTTGCTCGCTCGTGCTTAGTGTTTTTCAGAAGGCCTAATCTTTTTGTTTTCCAGCAATTAGAAAGTTATGTTTGTTGAAAACAAGCTTTGACGCAAGACCAGCGCTTTGAGCTAGTAGCACGTTCTCACAATTCCCCCTTATTTGCTCCACACTGCAATTGGATTAGAAACTGAAGCGTTAACCTAGCTTAAGTGGTAGAGTTTCGCGTTAGCAATCGGTAGGTACTGGCTATCAGTACGATTCCCGAATGGGTAGAGTGTTGCTCTGCGTTGGCGAAGTACCATAATTGGGACTTCGCGTGAGCGCGTAGTACCTTTATTTTTGTTCGCGAATTTTGTCAGATGAGATTGATTTGCTCATAAGTAGCAAACGGTAAAGCCTAAAAAACTGAAATTTCGACTCAACATGACAATTAATAAAAGCGTTATGTGTGCCAATTCTGGATATCCTACGTCACGTGATCGTGAATTGAGACACAAAAAACATGAAAAACTGCAATTTTTGGCTTGCAAATTTATTAATTTGCCTATAACTCAAAAACCACTCGGCTTGCAAACCTGAGATTTGTACGCAATATAGGTGCTTATACATGATTTATGTAAACCGAGTTTGGGGGCGCCCGGTCACGTGACCAAGGTTTTACAGGCTGAAACTGGAAGGAAGTGGACGAGGACATTTTTAACCGATATATGTCGGTAAATACCGATTTTGATGGAAAATGGTTTGTAGTTTTTGAGCACACTATCAACCGCCTTTCTTATGGGTGTGTTTATTTTCCCCAACCTGAATACTATTTTTCTTTCATTCTTTTTTTTCTTCTCTGGCTATCTACTTTCAAATCGCTTAACGCACTGTATTCAAAGTTTGAACGAATGAAGATATCCGGAAGGGCTAGTGTGGGACTGAAATTGGGGGTTCCAAGTTAGGGGGATTCCCCTCAATCGGGCCCTTCAAAAATTTGAACTCTTAAACCGTTAGAGCTAGATGGATCAAATTTTCGGAATAGGTAGATATTAGAAATAAACTAAACATAACAAAAATTGAGGTGTTCACGATGGGGGTTTACCCCCTAAACGGGCCTTTCAAAATTCAAGCTTAACTTTTTAAGCTAGGCCCATGAAATTTTTAAGGTAAGTAAATATAAAAGAAAGATAAAATTTAACAAAATTTTGGGGTACCAAAATGGGGGCTCTCCTAAACGGGCCGACATAATTGTAACTTTTTAACCACTCACAATAGACACATGAAATTTTTAGGCTTTGTAAATATGAAAAGATTAAATTTAACAGAATTTGGGGGTATCAGAACGGGGGATCCTCCTCAAACGAGGCCGCCAAATTTTTGAAGTTTTAAATCATTAGAGCTAGATGGAACAAATTTTCGGAATGGATAGATATCAAAAATAAACTAAGCCTAACAAAAATTGGGGGTTCCAAAATGGAGGCATCCATCCAAATAGGGATCTCCAAAATTAAAACTTTTTAACCTTTTAAGCGGGTTACATGAAATTTTTAAGGTGAGTAGTTATAAAGATAAGATAAAATTGGACAAAATTTGGGGTTCGAAAATGGGAGGTCCCCTTCCAAACAGAGCCGCCAAAATTCAAACTTTTTTACCATACACGTAAGACACTCACGATATTTTCGAGATTGGCAAATATGAAGATAAGATAATATTTGACAAAATTTGGGGGTACCAAGGATCGAGGTATCCAATAGAGGGATCTCCCTCAATCGGGGCCACCAAAATTCGAACTTGTTAACCACTTATGCTAGACAGATGAAATTTTCAGAATAGATACATAAAATATGACAAAATTTGGGGTACCTCAATAAGGGTTTCCCCCTCAAACGGGGCCATTAAAACTCAAACTTTTTAATCACTTACGCTAGATGCATGAAATTTTCAGGATAGGCAAATATAAAGAAAAGATAAAATTTCATAAAATTTGGTTGTACCAAAATGAAGGGATGTAATATTTAAACCGTTCGAAATAGATGTATCAAATATTATAAATGGGTAGAGATTAGAAATAATTTAAACCTAACAAAAATGGGGCTCCCCCTGAAATAAGGTGTTCAGCATTCAAAGTTTTGAACCGTTTAAGCTGGAAACATGAAGTTTTTGAGTTAAGTAAATATAAAAGAAAGATAAAATTTAATCAAAGCTTGGGGGTACCAAAATGGGGGTTTCCTCTGGAAAGGGTTTGCCAACATTCAAACTTTCTAACCACTGATGCTAGACACATGCAATTTTCAGCCTAGGCCAATATAAATAAAATACAAAATTTTAGTGTACTAAAATGCCCCCCCCCCTTCTCAAACAAGGGTACCAAGTTTTTGAACTTTTTAACCGTAAACTAGGTGGATCGAATTTTCGGAATGGGTAAAGATTAAAAAGTTATGCAAACTTTACAACTAAACAAGAATCAAAAACTAAATACACAAAACACCATCAAAGACATAATCATAAACAAAATATTTGTGATCGAAGACAGCAAAAAACTTTTTTTTAACCACAATCTAACATCGTAACATTCAAATTGGATGTCATACTCTAGTTGAGCTTAATGGCTATGGTAAATTTTAGCTACATGGCTGAGTTTTTTTCACGAAACTGTCACCTGTGACGTTGAGAGAGCGCGCTTTTTCTTATGGCTTAAGGTTTTTGAAGAATTTAGTTAAGGAAGTTCGAGTCAGAGATGGAACCGGTTAGGATTTTCTCGACCCGACCGGTAAATTCCAAAACCGGTCGACCGGTTTTTTGCGGAAGGTTTTTGTTCACTTTTCAATGCATCTAATGGAAAATTTTCAAAAGGGTGGTGGTATGGGTGAGGTGCTAAAATTTGTGTCTTCGGATGGGGGTCTCAGAAAAACATTGCATAAAGTTTTTGCGTTTTTTGCAAAAATAACTCAATTTTGAGACTTTTTTAGGTTAAATTTCGATTTAAAAGACCGGTTTTGAGCAGCGCAAAACGTGCACAAAATAAGAATAAAAAGAACTGGAGGGCAAAAGTTAAGTTATTAGACGTTCTTTCTAATGATATTTTGCGCAGGCCAAGAAAAGAAGTTAAAAATTTGTAGCTATTGGTGAAATAGTTTGCAATTTGCCGAGCAGCAAACACTAAACTGCAACGACATTTGCTAGAAAATATTTGTAACATAATGTGCCCTAGCAGTTTGTAGAAATGCTGCTACTTTAAAACAAGCCATAGCTAGATAGATATAAAAAAAATTGAGCTATGTCTTTCTTGCCCAGAGTAGAGTGTGGTAAATTTAAGTTGAAAATAGCTTTTTAAAGCGGCAAGATTTTAGCATGTACTAAAAAATCTAAAATCTGCGCCAATTTTACTCTCAAGCTGATTGAAATGATGCTAAAATGCCAGGTAGCGTAAGCCCCTTCCACATTATTCTGATTAGGCAATTTTAACATATATTTTGCTCTTTTTTGGTGTGTGCCGTGGCCCAAACGGGGGGGAGGCATGGCACAATGTCTCCCCCTAAATACGCCTCTGGATGTGCATGACTTAATGGTCACAGCATATTAGTCACAGCTAGAAACCATTCAGCAAGTGTTTTCAAAAGATGTGATTTGTCAATGCTGTTTTTTTATAAAAAATTTTAATTATAATGAAATATTTCGGTTGATGCTTAGATGTCTTTTAGTAGCAAGAAAGGAGAAGTTGACCGGTGTTTTAACCGGCTTGACCGGCCGGTCGAAGAATCTCGACCCGACCGGTGAACCCGACCCAGTGCTAAGTAACGGATTTAATATATAGCGTGTTTTGAAATTAGAGTTTCTCCCTCTACCACTTACTTACTTGAAAATTTATGAAATTTTCTTCATTAGACTAGTTTGAAGTTCATTATCGTAAATTTCTACGCAGCTATTTTTGATTTCAAGTTTCTTCCATTTTCATGTCGAGTAGCTGAGTTAGATAAATCCACATGGCTAATGCTTCAGAAAGAATTAGATGGATGGATAAACAATAAAAGCCTGGAATGCCGATACATTCTCAACACCTCTCACGTGAACTAAATCTTCATAAAAGCATGCTGGGTAGTCATCTCGAAAGATCGCGTTAATTAAAAGGCGTATAGCAAACTGCACTGGTTTACCAAGTTATTCTCATCGACCTGTGACAACTTTTTAGTGAAGCTCTAATTAGGGAAAATAAGTTTTGATTCTTTTTTTTTTTTGGCAATTTGTCAAATTATACCGCTCGTGAATGAATGCTATGTGTGGCAAACTCATTAACGATTTTGTAAAAAATCTAAATAAATGTCTTTTAAATTTGCATGATTTTATAATTTTTTTATTTTAGTTTATGCTGTTGAGGAGGGGGGCTTTAATTTTGAAACAACCGGTATACCAATACTATATGTTGAATTGCGATGCGAAAGAGCGTTTTCAGAATCATACATGGCTTTGATTCTATGAGTTTGGTTGATGTAACGAAATTTGCTTGTGAGTCGCTGGAATTTTAAAGACCGCTTTATGCTATTTCAAATGGAGTGAAATATGTTAGAACTCGTAAAAAGTGCTGAGATTTGACGTTGTATTGTAAACTGTTATGCGAGCTTTTTGAATGCATTACTCGATGATTTTTGATAACTTCGAAAGATTTACATTTTGAACTTGAATAACCACAAAGCCATTTAATCATAACCACTTCGTACTACCGAGGAGTTTATTAATTGATTCTGACGTTTCGCTTCCCAAACCGGGAAGCTTCTTCAGAACAATTTTCGGCAGTGCTGCCTTTGCAATTACAAAAAGATAAAATTTTTAAATTTTATTTTTTTGTAACTTTAAAGGCAGCATTGATTTTATCTTTTTGTAACTTTAAATAAAAAATTTTATCTTTTGTAAAATTTTATCTTTTTGTAACTGCAAAGGCAGCACTGCCGAAAATTGTTCTGAAGAAGCTTCCCGGTTTGGGAAGCGAAACCTCAGGATCAATTAATAAACTCATCGGTAGTACAAAGTGGTTATGAATAACTATCCCGATGAACGCAACGCGTCCGTTATTTTCAAAGCGATTTAAGTTATTGAAACAAAATTTGAAAGGTGTGCATTTAAATTAGGTAGTGACTATTTCACCGAAAATTTTCAACTTAAAGAGAATAAAACGAGAATGAGAAATATACATCCGCGCTTTTTTCATTTGCTTTTTTAGGGGTTAAGATTAGGGTTTAGGTTTGGGTTAGGGTTCGATTTGGGAATAGTTTTATAGTAAGCATTTGAGTTTGTGTTAGATTTGAGTCAGAATTAATAAAAAATCAGATAGAAATTTCTGGTTTAATAAAGCCTTTCTTTAAATTATTGATCTGACTATCAACGACCATGTTTTTTTTACAAATTCATTGAAAGCAATCGGATCACTATTTTAAAGCCTAATAAAGTTTAGTAAAAGTTGGATAATGCCGCGAAGTCCCGACATATCGCTTGCGATGTCACGTTTTAGTTACTAGAAAGAAATAATCTACAGTGCGTGAAGTCATTGGTGCGTTGCAATTTCCATCTGCATTCTGCGAATTGAGGTCACCGCTGCATTTAGCTAGGTTATGTTAGGTTACTCTTTGCAAAAGTCATAAATATTGTTGTTGGCTGGTGATTGAGGTTCTTCGTTGACGTCATTGGCGAGCAAAATGCAAAAGTTCTTTGTTTTGCGGCAATTCTTTTGTGAGTGAAGCCGAACTGAATGCTACAATTTCATCAAAACATAGTGCGAAATTTACGCTCAGCATTTTCACACAAGATAAATTGTACGCTGCGAATAGGAGTAAACAAAATTTTACTCGAAACGTGAGGTTTTGTCAGGATTATTTTTATAAAAATAAACCTCGTAGATGGGAATTCGCAAGAAAATCCAAGGAACAATTTTTACATTGAACAATTCAATACTTTGAATATTTTATTTTATCACTATACTACTTGTTCTTTATTTACAAGGGCAAAACAAAAAAAAGTTAATGGGGTTCAAATTCCCTTTATTGCGCCGTAATTTTAAAACGTTTACGTCGTAAAACTATTGTCATTAATGCTCTTATCTTTGTAATAGTTACAGTTCTTTGATTCCAAAGACCTATTTATTGCTTTATGAGACTAATGATTTCCTAGCTTGCACAACTCTCTTTTTTAAAGCGTTCCGCAACAGAAAAACTTGTTAAAATGCAGTTATAAGTAAAATAAAAAATAACTGTTAATGTGGGTTCTATTTGACTTTGCCATGGTTATACTTTGACTCATTATTCAAAGAAAATAAAGTAATGCGATTTCAGTAAAATCACGAAACTTATTTTTTTAAGGGACTTGGCGATTTTTGCTTTTTGAAAACGTTAGTTGATTGCCCAAAGTAGCTTATTCAGAGAAATAGGAGTTAAGCCTTTCCCATACTCGCTGCCCCCTTGGCGAAAAGCTGTTTTAACTCCCTTTCTGTGTAAAAAAGTTTTCTATTTTGGTTCTCTTGAAAAGTACGAGTCTGACTCGCCGACTCCTCACTTTTTAACTCTGATAAAGGAAAGGCTGACATCCAAGGATCATTGTCTTTTGATTTGGAATATTTGTATGTTTTTTGATCATAGGTTACCAGTATTTTGGTTTACGCTATCCCTGCTGATGAACCTGGGGATTGAGCGAAACTCGAATCCAAGCAATGCTTTGGAAAAATTGACCCCGGTTTGCTTGTTTGGTTTAAATTTGCTTTGCCCTATGGTCAGTTGGTTGGGGGCGTACTTGACATGTTTTATTGCATGGTGTTTCGGAGTTAGATTTCTGCCACTCTTTTCGCTTTATGTAGATTGTGTTTGCTGGACAGGTTGAAAAATTTTTTCTAATGTTGTTGTTATGCTATCCGTTTATGAATTATTTTTTGTGCTTTTCAGCTCCTCCATCTGTGGAAACGAGGATCAAAGAGATGAAAGAGGAGCGTCAGTGTAAAGTATGCCTTGATCGCGAGGCGGATATTGTTTTTGTTCCTTGCGGACATTTAGTGTGTTGTATTAACTGCGCTGCTAGTTTAAGAAGATGCCCGATATGTAGGGCGAAAATTGATAAAGCTATTAAAACTTATGTCTCGTAAAGTCGGCGACGGATCGGAGACCCTTTCATCCCCCGATCTGCGACGTTTGCTCACAAAATATTGGCATCATTGTGTAACTCCGCCCCCTGGGTTTAAATTAGCAGTGGGTTCGCGCCAAAAAGGGAACAAAAGGGGCCGGTCCCAAGCCCATGTTAAAGGAGGAGGGTTTGAGAAGTAATATTTAAGATATTTGACCCAAAGGAAAAAGATCTGTTGTGACACGAGAAATTTTTCATTGAAGCTATAACCTTGTTAAAAATACTTCCTCAAAAACGATGATGCTAATCATTTGTCAAGCCAGTTTCATAGATCGGGTACTCTTTACTACGATTTTGTGTCACTCAGTCTCAAGCGCCCTTGCGTAAGTTGCTTATAAGTTAATTTTCTTTGTTAAAAAAATGTTCTGCTTGTTTTTGATTTTGAGTTAAATGACCAGCTTTATTTCATGCAAATGTTTTAGTAGGCGCGTTTTATTAATCTACGTTCACAAAAAATGACTTTTGCATGACACAAGCTTACGGATGTATTTAGGACGTATAGCCTGTTTGGACAGTCTCTTTAATTTTCGAATTTACTTCATGCAATGTGTTGTATTTCTTTTAAACCATCTGCAACAGTTAAGTATGCTGCAAAAGACTATAATTTTACCGCAATTTTTCTATATGCTTTATTACTATCTCGTCAAAAATATAAACAAAAAAAATTGTTGTGTATGACTAAACTTTTGATATTTTGAAAAGCGAATTGCGCAAGAATTATTTGGTGTGTTGTTCTGCAAACAAGAATCAAAAAAATTCCGTGAAAGTTTGCAAAAAAATTGCTTTTCAACAGTTTTTGCAAGTTTGCTGCATTGTCAACTTGCTCAATTGCTTGTGTATGAAGAGCTAAGTACTACACCTTGGTTACAATCTTTGATTCTTACGTTGAATGTGCTTCGTTGTTATGTATGTACTCGGTTTTGTTTGTATTTTTTTTTTATACCAGATTAGATTATTTTTTTAAACTCCCTAACTTATATTTGGCATTAGATTTTGAGTGACCTTCCGGGCAGTTTTTGTATTAACGTGTACTTTGCAAAGTCGCTATTTGGTCCCAAAATTTTGTTTGTGTCTACCTATTTGCTTTTTAATCGTAGGATTAAAAAATAAACATTTGTAGATCTTCTATTAAATTCAGTTAAGAGGGTTCGGGAGATACTTGTCCTGAACCAACCTCCTTAACGGAATTTGATTTACGCTCACCAAATTAGTGGTTTGAGCACTCTCGGTTTAAAAATCACTTGACTATGACCTTTGTCTTGGCTTTTCTCCAAATTAAATCTTCTATTATGTATGTACTATATAGTGTAGTGTATGTCATTAATGCCCTAGTTGTTTTGGAGTTTTTTATTAATTGTAGTTATCATTGTACTTACGATGTTGTTTTGTTTGCAATTGGTAGCTTTCGCTTCTTTTTGTTGTTTAATTTCTCAATGTAATTTCGTCAAAGTGTCGATTCCTTTTTCGCATTTCAAATGAATAGTTGTTATGTTCAGACTTAAATTAGGACTGAAGGCAAAATCAATGGGGCTATACTAAGGTTAGGGAAATCGTATTCGATTAGATTGGCGTTAACTCCATCATTTTTGATTCAGTCGTTCTATGGATATTTTATTGGAAACCCTGAGGTTTCAATTCAGTAGTCTATTCCACTGAGGATTTTATTAAATTATATATTGGTTAAAAGGCCTATGTATCTTAGCCTAATTGTGGCGTTGTCTAAGGAGAAAATGAGATGGCGTCATTGATGTTATCAACGTCAGGGTTGCCGATAAAATTTATGATTAGAGACACCCCAAAGTCGGGTTTGAAGTCCAATTGGAAAGGTTGGGTCAAGAAGGATGGAGTCAACGCCATATAATTTAATACAAATGCCTTAACTTTAGATACCACCATTTATTTTGCCTTCAGTTCTCGTTTAACTCTGACAAAAGTATATTTTTGATTTTTTAAAGTGGCTTAAGTTTCAACTCATAGATCGATAACAGCAAACTCAAACTCCGGTTTTTCTAATGCTAATTGGGCCGAGTGAATAGAACATCTGCTACTTAATGTTTGGTCAGCGGTTGCGTGGCCAGACATTCTGTGCCACTACCAACATCTGATCTCTCCCAAACTCAGCCGTGTAGAACGTTGTTTGAGTTACGACGAACAATCTGGATTTATTTTTCAAATTATATCATGCTTAGAAAATGGAAGCATATTTTGGTCTACTATCCAATTATTTATCGAGTTGGATATTGATGGACAAATAGTTTTCAGTCTTTCCCAAAGACTCTAAAAAATGGCTTTCGAATAGATCACGGAGATGCATGTTGCATGCATTTTTTATACTTCTAAATTTGTACAGTAGCTTTTGCCGAATTATTACTTTGATTGTCATTGGTGAAACAAAACCCTCAATTTTTTTTCATTTATAAGCATCAGAAATCCTTGTCAATCATTTGTACATATATTTGAAGTACAGGAATGATTTTTGGGGCTAAACTAGACCCCTCTTTTATTCTCTTTTCAACCGAGATCCCTTATCTTGAAAAGAATTTTTTATCATGATTGCGCTAAAAAAAAAAACAATTGTTGATTATTTATTTGCAATGAAAATGCAATACAATGGTATCAAATCAACACCCTACACATTAAAGTCTGAGGAACTAAATTTACTTTTTTAGGAAATATGTGCTATATCATGCAAGATTAATAGCTTTTAGTCTTGCATGATCTAACCGCCCCGGTCGAGAGGTGTGTTCAGAATTTTTACTTTTTTACATCCACCTGTAAGAAAAAAGACGACCATGTCGACACTCATGACGTAGCCATTCATTTATATTTTAGTTTTGAATTGATTGCTTTGAAATTTTGTTGAATACGGAGTACTTTTAAAAATTTTGAATTTTCATTTATTGTACTTTGCGTTTATACATATGGAATTATGACTTGGGAAAATATCGAATCAGCTTTTCAAAAACAACAAAAACCATCCAAGTTTATTTGAAACTCCCTTGTTTTTGGGGCCGAAAATGAATTTTTGCAAGCGTTATTTAAGTGTCGTTGACTTAGGCTTGTAGTTTTTCATGTCGTTGATGTGGTAGAAAGTACTGTGTGGACTTTGGTTTAGAAGGTCAATTTAAACAAAAAAGTTATTGGCAACTCTTAATGTGACTTGAAAATTTTGAAAGTTTGATTTGTGGCGCACGAAGTTGGGCATGATGAGCAATGAAAACTTAAATTTATGGCAAATTACTCTAAGTTTTTTTGCCCATTCTAATTTGTTTTGATGTTCAATTTTCTAGCTCGGTTGGGGTTCTTTTTTCAAAAACGAACCAAAACACAGTGCTAGAAATTGAACTCTCAAATAGTGCAGACATTTTTCAGATATTGGTGCTTCTTCGAAAAGAAGTAATATTATTGTATGTTGGTGCTGGAATTAAAAACACTGAGAAGGAAGGAAATTTTTCTGCAAACGAAAAAATGTGACCAAAATAATGAATAAGTTTGATAACGGACGTTTCGTTAAATTCGTAGCATCTTCAGAGCTCAAAAAAAACACGCACGATTCTATCATTGTCAGTGATAAACGGAGAAACGGAGTCTGACACATAAGAAATTCTGAAATTAAATGTGTTGCCACCCACTGTGTTGTTAGATGTTTGTCTTTTTGATTCGAGAATCGTGGAGGTGAATGCCTGCAAGTATTGCAAAGTTATTGTAGGAAGAAGGCAGTTGTGCCACAAACATTTTGATGACATCAGTTGTTGTAGTGTGATTGTGAAACGTTCAGTTTTAAAACATTTAACTTAGCGTATTTATCCAAGATAGATAACTTACTGATAAGAACTTTTTTATTAACACTCGTCTTTTTTTGTGTGTCCATTATCGAAGGTGGATCCGTCGAGGACATAGTTTGAAGTTCTTGGCCTTGGCCTCGAAGCTCAAGTTCTTGGCCTGGAAGCCTAAGTCTTCGAAAATGCCCTGTCCGCGGCTTGAGGACAGCACTATTTTTTGATTCGTGAAAAAGGAAAATAACCGAAGAAAACTTAATATTAATTTTGGTTTCCAGCTTTTTTTTGGAGATCGCCTGAAACTTCGCAGAAAATGCGGTTCCTGCGCGATGACCTTTTTTTTCTTTTTTTTTTTGAGAACACTTGCAAATTGTGTCCTTGGTTTTTGGTTTTGGCCTCGGATTTTTTTAGAGTCTTTGGTCTCGAATGCTGGGTCCTCGACTCCACCTCTGTTTATTATAACAATTCTTTTTGGAGATGATTGCTATTTTCTTTGCTGTAATAAACTATTCGCTGTCAATTAATTTTGTGTAGTCAAAACAAATTAATAAATACATAAAATTATCGGAAGACTTGGATAGAACTTGACTTTAAAAGCTTAAGTTGCAGCTTCATTATTGTAAAAGTTACGTATTTATTCACCAAGTTACCTTGGCCAGCACACAGCACAAAACTAAGCAATAGTTTGATCAGAAAAATTAGAGCCAAAACTATATGAAACATATTTGAATTAGAAACGTTTCGGTTTATTCTAAAACCATTATCAATCTAAAAACATAGAAAGATCACTCAAATAGCTACATGTAACGTAATCCTTAATGCAAGCGTGAAAGTTAATGCCTATTATCAGCCGGACGAGGTAGCTGGGAAGGATATCTGGAACGGTACATATATGAAATGGAAAAGCTAAACCAAGGGGCAACTAAATGGATGAAACTTACCGAAAAACGTAGCAATCGAGGAAGAAGACTTACCACTGACATAACAAAGTAATGAAAACTAACTAAAACTGACTTAAATTCACATTGACAGATAAATTTCACCAAAATTTAGCAGAAAAAAACTCGATCAGCTAATGCTGTTGCCTCAAACTTTCATTTAAAAAAATTAAAACCAAAAACACAGAAATGTAAAATGCTACTATGACATCATAAGTTGAAAACACATCAAAGGTCACATTGAGTTTGGAATAGCACCAAGAAAAAAGACAAAAAAAAAGGTGTTGTAATTCAAAACTTAACATATAAAAAAAAAAAAACATTAAAGGCGATGAATCATCCAGCCAATTCCAGTAGTTTACAATAGCTAAAATTGAACTATAATTTTTGATATTTTTTGTTTTAATTTTGGGACTGCGGTTGCAAAGATATTCAACAAATACAAAAAGATGTCCCCCCGAAAAAAGTTTTTGGAAACGCTGAGTTTTGTTCTTCCTGCCAAAACCACAGTAGGCCTAATGGTTTAGAGAACTGTGGTAAGCCTAATAGTTTAGAGATAGTTTATTTCTAAATAGCTTAGGCCTAATTAGGCCAGGCTATGTTGTCAAATTAGGCCAGGCTATTGTTGTCTAATTAGGCCAGGCTTTTATCAAACTATGAAACCGATAAAAGCTAGAATAACAGCTTTCTATCAGCAATGCAGTAGTAATTATAGGAATCTTAGTTGCATATTTATGCTTGAGTTTCAACAATAACTTATTCTATTGCTTGAATGGCATGAGATTGGTGCATTCATCTATCACACATTTATACAATTTGTCATCTCTCATTTTGATGTACCCTTGAATTATTAGCAATTTTGCAGTAACTGACTGTGGTTGATATATACTGGTATTGGAAACTGTACCAGTACTAATGGCACATTGGCAAACAATACAAAACAAAGCAAGGAATTTTTTCCACTTCAATTGCCCACTTTAAATTCTGTAAAGTATAATAAGCATTATGAACTTTATTGATTTGTTTTCTATCCAATCTGTAGTTACAGTATTTTTTTTTATTTTTTAGTATGCTTAGAGTTAGAGAACAATTCTAATGTTGCCTTGCATTTTCTTTACATGGTGACTGTGAGTTTTGTGTATACACTGTACAAAGTGTACATATCTTTGCAACAATTTGTTTTAATTTTGCGTAAAATTTTTTATCATAGAAAGTAACAGACTGAGAAAATCTGGAAGCTGCTTTTTTAACCGTAACTTGGTGAGGTGGCAGTAGACTTAGATGACCTTTCGGTCCTTCGCTGTCTCCTCACCAAGTGACTAAATATCGCTTTGACTCTGCAAGTTTGTGTGTTGGTTTTAAACGAATTGCATGTTTCGATGCTTTGGTGATAGACCTAGAGGAAGTTGCAGTTTTTTCTTGTGATATGACGTCACTTGGTAAATAAATGAATATGATGATGATGATGATAACTTTTTGTTGTTAGTATTATTTTGATTGGGGGGGCCCGGGCCCCCTGGGCCCTCCCTGGCTACGCCTATGCCCCCAAGCCAGGGCATGGTATGGAATGGAATGGAAGACGATTTTTCCATATTCCATTCTGGCAATTTTCTTCCATTCCATTTCCATTCCATACCAAAAATCTTCCATTCCATACTAAAATTTTCTTCCATATTCCATTCCATACTAAAATTTTCTTCCATTCATTCCATACTTCCATACCAAAGAAATTTTAGAGTGGAAGCGATGCAACGTATATTTTGTTGCTTTACACCTTTGGAATGTTGTAAGCAAGCATTCGTGAAGGTGTGCCAACAATACTAAGATGCCACGTCCGGTTTCCGCATATTGCACATGGTTTAATGCATAGGCGTAGCCTGGATTTTGAATTGGGGGGAGGGATAAACCGCAAATCATGCAATTACGTCATCAGAAGTTTTTGAAAAGAGAGACTTATTATGGAACAAAGAATGAAAGATCAAAAGCTGGCGTCTGATTTGCTGGATCATAACCTGGATTTGCTATAGAAGGAAGGACTAAAACCGCAAGTAAAAATTTTTTCTATTCTATCAAAATTGAGAGACGTGGTGAGCAAATTAGTGCTACTCAAACATATCACAGAGGAGGCATGGGAGCGGACCTCCCAGCCGCTGCGCGATTTTTTGTAAGCTTTTCAAAAAAATGGCTATTTTATAGCGATTCGGATCACATTTCGCACGTTTTTAGAGCTATTTAAACGAACAAAATGTTTGATGTTCGACAGCCAACTGAAAAAATCCCTCCCTTTACTTCAGGTCAAGTCCAAAACACGTTCAAAATCTTGTATTTTGGGGTTAAATTTTGTGACTTTTGATTGCTTTCTGTAACATTTTTAGCATTAAATAATGCATTAGAAAATTTGCCTTAGAAGATTTTTGTTTTGTCATGAAAATAACCTGTTTCAAGAATATATGTACGACCAGGGGCCCAGGCACCCGCGATTCAAATTCAATAATTTATTCAGTAAGCATTTTCCCTAACTAGGTTTTTTCAAAAGCATTTTGCCGCGTAAAAACTGACGAGATGGAGGTGGATTGTTATTTGAAGTTGGTAATTTATAGTTATTTGAAATTGGTACATTAGATGCCAAAATTGGTTACTAATCATGTTATTGTTATATAAAAGTTAGCTGGGGGCCTAAAACATATTATTGCATAAACAACTTAGATGAGTCCCTGAGATTGCACCTTTTAGAACAAAACCACCGAATTTCTCCTGGCTTGTACATTTAAATTGGTTGGTAAAAGTTTAAATTGAGAGGGCATGGGCCCCCTGGTCGTCAATATAAGTTATTGCTAATTGCCTCTGTAGGCATGTACTGTTGCACTCCAAAAATGCTAAAAGAAAGTGAATAAATAGGCTTTGTGTCATCATTTGTATCATTGGTAGCTTTTCAATTGGGGGGGTTGGAGGCAGAGGGCCCAGTCCTTCTGGCTATATCTATATGGTTTGGGTTTAATGATTACCGTGCGAGTTTGCCCTTGCATCAACTAGAACATATACCGTAATAGAAATACCAAACTTTAACACCAAAAAAAATTACTATAAGCTTAAAAACTAAAAATATATATAAAATTAAGCTGAAACGGGGATGAAATAGCAAATACGAGTTTTTGTGACGATGTAAGAAAGCAAAATTTACGACTGGGCGAATCGTCAGCCTCAAAATAAAAGAAACAACAAGTCAAATCTATCAAGGTCGTCAAATGTAACATCAATGCTACAATTAAATTGCAATGTAGTTACAATGATGCAAATGCAATACGTACACTGTTTGCGCAATGTACACAACCAAAGTACTGCGATTTGTCGACAAATAATATGCGTAGTTTTGAAGTTGAATACTTCTGTGACAATATTATTGTCACTACCCGACATCGGTATGTATTTTTCTGTAAATACAATGCACGAAATCTAGTATGGAATTGGTATGGAAGTATGGAAGATTGTCTTCCATTCCATTCTTGAAATCTTCCATTCCATTCCATTCTGGCATCTTCCATATTCCATACCGAAATTTCCGTTCCATTCCATTTTCCGTTTCATTCCATGCCCTGCCCCAAGCCTTATTGGGACCCATTTTAAAAAATCATTTTTCGTCCAGGCATCAAATTTACGCCAAATATTTTTCCGATTTTTTGCCCAAAATTAGGTAAAGAGCAAAAAAATAAAAAAAGGTCTTCACTGAAATTTAGTCCGAATTTTTGCCCAAAATTAAGTAAAGAGCTAAAGGTCTTCACTTAAATTTAGTCCGACTTTTTGCCCAAAATTAGGTGAAGAGCAAAAACTTAACGCGGAAACCTAAACTCTTCCGGACCCTCCTAGGCCAGGGTACGATGTACCCCCTGAACTCCCCTCTCGCAGGCCCTGCTGATGAGTGACAGAGTTCATTAAAGCAATGATGTTACGGTACTTCGCTACGAACGTTAACCATTATGCTTTTTTGGTAGCGATTCTTTTTCTTTCGTCATAATCGTAATTCATTTGATTCCGGCAAAGAAGCGTGTGTGTGTTTGGGGCTGTTCTATTGCGTCACAATTCATCTTGAATAAATTAAAGGTTGGTTTCAATTTTTTATTAAGTTTAGATCATAGAACAGTTTAAAGCAGTGTTTTCCAAAGTGGGGTCCGCGGACCTTTTCGGGTCCGTGAAGCACTTTCAGAAGGTCCGCGAAAGAGATTTGGTGTAGGCCTTACTCGGCCCATAGCTTAATAATTTTGCTTCCGACTTCCATTCGTTCAAGAAATACGCAATCTATGCTTGCGATATTCATTTTTTGCTTCGTATGCGTTTGTTATTGTGATCAGACAACCCAACTCCCCTATGACGTCACGGAAAAAAGTTCAGTTTATTGGCCGTTACTACTTTTGTTAACTACTCCTGAGGCCCAGCTGAAAGCTCAGTCTTTTTGTACCTCTGTTGGTAAAGAAAGGAGTTGGCTACTGGAAGTAAGTACACCCATCCCATTAAACTTCGTAAATTGCTATATATTTTTGCTCTTTGTAGGCCTATTTTTTATTATACGGTACATTGATCTTCCGGTTGTGGTTGTCTAATTTTTTAGCCTTGCAGAGACCGCCAAACTTTTAAAAAAGTGCAAAGGGTCCTTTTTGAATTTTTTTTTAAGTTTGGAAACCAAGGGCGTACGCAGGGGGGTTTGGGGGTTCAAACCCCCCCATTGGTCTGTCAACTAAAATGCACAATAAAGAAAATATCACGTTTTTAGCACTTCTGATCCTGTTTTTTTGCAATGACATGGACTCCAACATGATTTAAAGCAACTTTTGAAGCATTTAGAGTTTCTTAGGGGGGTTTGTTTGTCAAAGGTATAACTTATAGTTTAGTAACAACTTTAAAAAATTGCCAAAATTAGCATATTTCACCGCTAAAAATGCTTAACATTTTCTTCATCAAAAATATGGAGATGGGATTTCAGGATTAGTTGATTATTAGTCTATACTCAAATCTCATTCCATTCGTCCCCACCCTCACCCCATCCCCAATTGTCTCACTCTATAAATTACAGAATAAAAATGCTTGTGAGTTTTTTCAAATTATGATTTTATGATTTACCGGCTTGTAAATTAGAGGACTGAAATGTTACCATTAGCCACCGTCCAAATAGCTCACTTATGCACAAAGGCGTGCAAAAGGGGATGGGGGTTTAAACCATCCTCCCTATTGATTCGACGTGTATCATTCGAAATATCGTCTTATTGCGCAAAACAAACAAGGTCTTTCTTTTCTCATATTAATGCGAAATATTTAATTATAGCAAATATCTTTTTGTTATTTAATGCAACATTGTAAGCGACTAAGTGTCAGGCGCGTAGCCAGGATTTGGAAAAGGGGGGGCTAGAGTGAGAAGTGTGCAAACGACCATGACCCGAATTTTCATTGCTCTTGAATCAGTTTCACACGGTTTGCACGAAAATTGAGACGAAATTTCTCGGAAACCTCGGAAATTCAAACGTTTTTTTCGCCCAAAAACAGGTGGTCTCAAAAAAAAAAAGGTCTTCACCGATTTTGAGACTGATTGTTCGGCCCAACTTGAAAATCCAAGCGTTTGAGGGGGGCTGTTTTCCTATGGGGGGGCTATTTTTAATTTTTCACTAAAAATCGACCTCAAAACCACCAAAAAGGTGTGATTTTGCATACTTCACAAGCCAATGGGGGGGCTCGAGCCCCCCCCGCCCCCCCTGGCTACGCTACTGCTAAGTGTAATACTGAAAATCTGGAATGTCGTGTTACGAGTCAGAGTTCAGTAGCGTAGGCGGAGGGGGGGTTATAGACCCCACATTGGCTCGTCAACCAAATGCAAAATAAAGAAAATAACACGTTTTTAGCACTTCTGAGACTGGTTTTTGCACTGGAATGGACTAAAAAGTGATTTAAAACATTTTTTAAAGCATAAATTTAGGGGGGGGATAATTTGTTAAAAATAAAACCCACAAATCAATAAAAACTCTGAAAATGGCCAAAAACAAGCAATCAAATTTGATCGCTATTGTAAAAATGCTAAACATAGGTTTTATCAACAAACATATTATAAACTTAGGAATAGGGGGGGGGCTATTCAGTATTAGTTAATTACCATTCACTTGCCTCAAAATTTTTTTCATTAGTCCCTTCCCAAATATTTTTCTCTATAAAATATAGACGAAATAGATTACTCCGTGTGAGTTTTTTTGAACTATAAGATTTTATGATTTACCAGCATGTAAACAAGAAAGCTAAAATTTTACCATTAGCCACCTTCCACATAGCCCATTTATGCAAACAGTTTAATCAGGTTTGCACTGCCAATTTCTATGCCACGTTTCAAAAGCATTATTTTTTATCAATGTAGCCCTAAAATTAAGTTATTTTTGAAAAAAAATGCAAAATTTTTAAGCGCTGGGGGCTCCGCCCCCAGACCCCCAAGACAGCCCCCCAATCGCGAATTTCTAGCTGCGCACCTGCCACACTTTGCAATGTTTATAATTATACAGGGCGGGAGCTTTTGTTTTGAACAATTTTTTCTTCATCGTTCAGTTGCAAACCTTATGATGTTAACTGTAGCTGTATGCTTAAAGCTTAATTGTTTTTTGGCTGAAAAATTTTATTTGCATTACGCAGTGTGTGACTTTGATTCCGTTTTGTTACATTGCATAAAGTTAATTATTCGCCAAAGTATAGATCGCGAAAAAAATTTTGACGTCACTTTTGAAAACCCCCCCCATTGAAAAATCCTGCGTACGCCACTGTTGGGAACCATTGGTTTAAAGCAAAGCGGAATTATGCCGAAGTAACGTTTGACTCTGATCAATAGGATTTGTTTGAAGTTAAACAAGAAGAAAGTAAAGTTGTCGGCTTTGTCGCCATATGCAAGTTTGCGGCAACTCCAGTACACATTAAGGTTGGCAAAGCACTTTTCCATTCTGAAAACCTAACCCAACATCTGAAGCGAAAACACACAGATCAACACGAAACGCTCGTCTCGTCCAAGAAACGCCAGTCTGATTCATCACCTGCAGCTACTGAATCTACGCTGGATGCATTTGTCACTGTTAGTAGATCAACAAAAAAGTACAACGTCGAATTCACAGTAACTTTAGAGAATTCAAGAAAGCGGCTGTGGAAGCGGTTACAGTAAACGGCTTGCCGTTTTCCGTATTCGACGCTTCCGGAATTGAAAATAGAGTATGTTACTGCCAACTATCAACAAGACTCTTGTTTGCCTGAATCGTCGCGCAGTGAGAAGCATGGTAATTAACCAGGCTGCAGACTACAGAAAGTCGCTAGCAGGTGCTCTCAAGAACAGGGGTGCCGAAACCCGGAAGGGGGGGAATGAGAAAATATATCCCCCCAATAATTTGGCTGTGTCCCCCTCAATAGTTTGAGTATGTTCTACATCTGTATCCCCCCCAATAATTTGACTCTGGTGCAGGGCGCTCGCAGGGGGGGGACTTTCCCCCCTGGAAATTAAATGTCAAGAATTTTGTATGTTTAAATTTGCCTAGTAAGTCAAATATATCTATTAAAAATAAGAAAACGACCCTTTGTGGAGCTTTTTTACCTTTTTTGCCATGGTGCAGAGGGCGGGGGCAGGAGAAACAAAATTGCCCATTGGTAGTGACTATTTCACCGAAAATTTTTAGTTAAAGAGAATAAAACAAAAATGACAATTATTTATCCGCACTTTTTTCATTTGCTTTTTTAGGGGTTAGATTAGGTTTAAGCTGGGGTTTGGTTTAGGTGCGATTTGGGGATGGTTTTAGAGTGAGCATTTGAGTTTAGGTTAGATTTGAGTCAGAATTAATAAAAAAAGTAGATAAAAATTTTCGATGAAATAAAGCCTTCCTTGCCCATTTCACGTGAATTATCATACAGCATTTTCTTAAAAGCAAGCGTAAGCAATGCTCCAGGATTAAGCATTAAATTGTTTGATAAAAATAATTATCAATATCAAACGTTTATCAAACGTTTCAGCATTCTGGCAATGAGCTCTTATTAGGATCATAATACAATAATGTGTTTAATATTTCAAATTTACGCTGCGCTTATGTAAGCACTAAAATAATAATTACTCCGCCATTAAATTAAATTTGCCCAGAAACCGAAATCAAACTTGCAATCAATAGTGTAGCCAGGGGGCTGAGCTTACCCACTACGTATACTAACCTGCTATAGACCAAAGCGCACGATGAGAAAATGTCACAATTTTTGGCCTTCCGAATCAGTCTTATGCAGTAATATGGCCTCTAAAGTTGTTCAAAGCCACTTTTAAAACATTTATTATTAATATTATTTTAATTATAATTTTTTTGCTTGTTTTTTTTTGGGGGGGGGGGCGGTATTAACTTATTTATCAAAAATACAGCTTGCAAATTAATCGATAAAAACTTCAAAACATGGCTAAAAACTAGCAGTCAAAATTGATCGCTTAATGCAAAATGCTTAACTTAAGCTAAAAACGAGTATATAGGGGGGCTACTCAGCATATAGTTGATTTAATTACAACGAGTTTTGGACTTGACCTATGAGTAACGTGGGGGTTTGAAGGAACTGAGCTATTTAGAGTTTTCAATGGTTTTCAAAGCGTATTAATTTAGTTTTTTAAATGGCTTTAAAAAGATGAGAAATTTGATTCGAATAGCGTTAAAATGGTTATTTTTTTTGAAATTTCAAAACTCATACAGTAAACAGTTACAAAGAAAGGCCAGGGCTAGACAGGCCTAATACAGTAGCACATAAGTCCAAATAAACTGCAGTAGAGTACTATCTAAACTGCCCTACATGCTAACAAATTACCTCAGCAGCTAGTATCGTAAACCAGCTCAAAATGAAACCACGTTACCAAAGTAAACAAGTCGGCGCCTTGAGAGCGCCATCACGCGTACAAACATAATTAGAAAACAGAAAGGAGAAAGTGAAGATGTTGTACTTTACACTAAGGGCGCTTTGTGGAGGCCCATGGGCTCTCTTCACAAGGCTCCCGCTAAGGGGCGCTCTTTATAGGCCCCCACAAACGAGTCTTCTGTATGTGCTTCCCATAAAAGGCCCTCAACAAAGGGAGCTTTTTTTTTGTTCAGGAATGTAGAAATAAGGGCTCTTCCAAAAATGTTCTTCAAAATAAGATTCCATTGTAAAGGTCCCCCTAAAGGAGCCGCTAATGGGACTCTCCACAATGGGCCAGTGATGCCTTAACCCTAATGCCGTTACAAATAAAGGTTCTATAGTCGGCGTAAATGTGCTACAAAAATTTGGGGGGCGTATGTTGCATTTTTTTTGGGAGGGCTCCTGTAGAGCACGAAATCAAGTGAAGGGCCATGGGCAACCGCCCGGCTTGCCCATGCTATTGATCATCGCTGCTCAGCACGGCGCCCTTTGAGGCATTTTTCACTCCAAAAACATTTAACCAGTAGTTCAAGCCTTCCACGTCCTTAGCAAAGTTTTGGTGGTGCGCCCGGACAGACATGATTGTAGTGTAAATTATGGAATGGTTCACAACTTTTAGACTTTTTTAAAGAACTTATACTTTTGACTTCACCCTTACCAATTGGCAGTACTTGGTTTAGACCGTGTCTTCTTGAGAAACTCTAATAAAAAATTAATTTCATTATTGGCAAATTTTGATTGTTTTTCATTGAAATAAGCATCAAACTTTGGGGATTTCTTGCAGTTAAGCTTTTTTCATTTAAAAGAAATATTTTCTGTTCTGCAACAAAAAAATAACATTGCATCGAAAATTTAGTTCTTACTGGTAGGCTGTATTGTTTCGCAGAGATTAATAACACTGCATCCAGTCTAAATTATTCACACTCAAACAAACAATGGCAATGCTAATTAGGAACATTTACGCTTCAAAATAATGTAGAATTTCGATAGCTTATACAGGGTGGGCCGTAAATAACGCACCAAAGCATATTAAACAATATTGATAATAATAACACACGTTTTTATTAAAGAAAGACTTAACAAATGAACAGAGAAACACGTACACGCTGGTACAATCACAAATGCTCAAAATGCTCGCCATTTGCGTTGATGCACAATTCCAGTCGATGTTCAAAATTTCCATAAACTTTATCAAGTAAGTCGCTGTTTCCATTTATGAGATTGCACCCACGAATTATCTGCTGGCGAAGTTGGTCGACATCTGCAATTCTTGTAGAGTAGACTATTTGTTTGAGGTGGCCCCAAAAATAAAAATCCATTGGGGTCAAGTCAGGGGACCTTGGTGCCCATTCTACGGTGCTCTTCGCCCAATCCAATTCTCAAAATTACCATTCAGCCAATTTCTCACAATTGTCGCATAATGAGGCGGGGCACCATCCTGCATAAACCAAAGCGGTTTTCCTTCATTGATGCGCGCTAGATGTGGCATGAGATCATTTTGTAGCATATCTAAATACAGCTTGCCGGTCACTGTCTCGTGGAAGAAGAATGGGCCTAAAACATGACTCTTCCAAAGTCTTTTGGACATGAGTGCTGTTTAGTAGGATCCATCCAATGCGGGTTTTCGCGCGAATAATAACGACAGTTTTGTTTATTAACTTCGCCATTCACAAAGAAGTTGGCTTCATCGCTGAACAAAACATCATGCTTCACAAAACTCGGATTCTGAACCAGCTGATCTTTAAACCAGGTAACCATCTGAAGTCGTCGGTCTGGATCATCTTCATATAGCTTGTTCAATTGTTGTAGTTTATAGGGATGAAAACTTTCGGCTTTGATGATACGTCTCATGGTGGTTCTTGGGACACCAAGCTCACTTGACGATCTTCGGATTGATTTCATTGGACTGCTCCCAACTTTTTCGATGACGCGTCTTCGGGTTTCGTCAGACACTCTTGAATAAGCACTTTTTGGTTTGTCTAGGACACTACCTGTTTCACGAAATTTCAATATCAAACGCCCTACTGTCGTGTGAGAGATGGGCTCACGGTCAGGATAAATCCGATTAAACTTCTTAGCAACAGATCGATTAGTGGCGCCATCGGCACCAGACATTAACACTAATTCAACTCGTTCTTTTATTGTTAAATGCATACCCTAAAAATAAAATAAAATTTTTTTAAAAGGCAAATCATAACTAAAAAAACTTTGATTGAAATTAAATTTAACAGATACCCAAAGAAAAGATATTTACATTATTTCACATCACAATTTACTTTTAATTCTTGGGTGCGTAACTTACGGCCCACCCTTTTGTTATAATTATCAGAATTGTTTTATATGCTTTGGTGCGTTATTTACGGCCCACGTGTATTATTGCTTTCTCAGCGCGACATGTTTCAAATCGTGACGTTACAGAACAAACACTTGTCTATCAGGGTTGATAACTTTGCAACACTGTTAAATTCTTCAGACGTAACGTAACTTTTGAGTTTTTTCGGGCATGGTATGGGCTTCAAATTAGTTTTCGGGTTCGGGCTTATGTTTTCGAGTTTGGGCCTGAACTAGTCGGTCTGTTTACAACTCTGGTGCACTCCAAAACGACGGAAAAATGCCACAATTCTGTCCGAATTTTAATGTGATCTCTAAAAAAAATAAAAATTAAAAAAGGTCTTCTAGGAAAAATGTCATCGTTTTCTTAGGATTTCAATGTGATCCTCCCCCCCCCCCAAAAAAAAAGGTTTTCAAGAAAAAATGTCACCGTTTTCTCAGAATTTTAATGTGATCTCAAAAAAAAAAAGAACGTCATCCGTCTTCCACATCTTGATTTCTCAGTGTCATTTCGAATGAAATTTATTTCAATGAAGCCAACGGGCCCTATGATGGGCCCCCTGAAGCCCATGGGCCCCCTAAAGTCCATGGGCCCCGGGGTCAGTGTTTCTCCCTGCCCCCCCCCCTTCTCGTAGGCCCTGTTGTCAGGGCCGTGTCAAGGCAATCCCAAACCCCCTTGTCGGGAGGCCCCAGCCAAAATGGGGGCCCCACATTTCACTTTACTACTACTTTATAAGTTGGTATTATCGATTTTATTATCGAATTTCTTTTAGCGTATTATCGAGTTTCTTTTAGCGTCTTCGAGTACAACAGTACTCACGTACAATAGTAATTAACAATAATATTGATCCAGGAGGCCCCCAGGCCCCTTTAATTTAATTTTTACCTACCAATTTGAATGTCCCTTTACAGTAATATTTAAATGGGCCCCCAACCATAATATTGATTGGGGGGGCCCGGGCCCCTTAATTTAATTTTTGCCAACCAATTTAAAGGCGATGAATCATCCAGCCAATTCCAGTGGTTTACAGTAGCTAAAATTGAATTATAAGTTTTGATATTTTTGTTTTAATTTTGGGACTGCGGTTGCAAAGATAATCAACAAATACAAAAAGATGTCTCCCCGAAAAAAGTTTTTGGAAACGCTGAGTTTTGTTCTTCCCGTCAAAACCACAGTAGGCCTAATGGTTTAGAGAACTGTGGTAGGCCTAATAGTGTGGAGATAGTTTATTTCTAAATAGTTTAGGCCTAGTTAGGCCTAACTATCTCTAGACTAATAGGCCTAATAGTTTAGAGATAGTTAAGCCTAATAGTTTAATAAAATTACAGTAGGCCTAATAGTTTAGAAAACTGTGGTTTTGGCAGGAAGATCAAAACTCAGAGTTTCCAAAAACTTTTTTTGTGGGAACATCTTTTTGTATTTGTTGAATATCTTTGCAAACGCAGCCCCAAAATCAAAACAAAAAATATCAAAAATTATAGTTCAATTTTAGCTATTGTAAACCACCGGAATTGGCTGGATGATTCACCGCCTTTAAATGGGCTCCCTACAATAATATTTAAATGGGCCCCCAATCTAAATGGGCCCCCAACAATAATATTGATTTAGGGGGCCAAAGATTTTTGAATTTAATGTTTGCCAACCAATATAAAAATGCCTTCTACAGTAATATTTAAATGGCCCTTCAATTTGAGTGGACCTCCAACTATAGTATTGTTCTAGGGGACATGGGCCCCTTGAAATTGATAATGGTCAACCAATTTAAAAACGTGTAACCCAAGTGCAATTAAGAGTTCATATTCTAAAAGTACCTAACTGAGGTCCTCATCTAACCTTTTTTATTAACGTTGTTGTTGTTGTTGTTGTAGCCAGAGGTGGAGTCGAGGACACAAGGCTCGAGGCCAAGGCCCAGGACACAAAAAAAATCCGAGGCCAAGGACAGCCTTTCCGAGGACAGACCCTCTCGAGGCCAAGGACAGGAATGCTCGAGGCCAAGGCCAAGGACCAAGGACACAAGCGCAAGTGTTTTCCAAAAAAAAGGTCTTCACAAAATTTTTTCAGGCAATCTCCAGAAAAAACGCCTTCCAAAAATTTTTTCAGGCGCTCCACAAAATTTCAACAATTCAAAAAAAGGGCTGTTCTCTAGCCGAGGACAGGCCAATTTTCGAGGACTTGAGGCCTCAAGGCCAAGGCCAAGGACGTCCTCGAGGACTCCACCTTTGATTGTAGCGCATATTTATCCTCCTGTCTCCGGACAGCGTTAGACGCTAACTTGCTGGACGATCAGCACAGTTTTCATTACCAGGACTACTTCGTGATTGGAGGAATCCGCACCTGCTTATGAGTTTCCGATGATCCAATGTTCCTGTGGATCCTTCGAATTCTTGTCCACTAATTTTGCTGCTCGAAGCCACCAAGCAGAGACAATGATCGTAAAGCGTCTTATCCAAGGACGCAACAACGTGACCAGGGTGCGGGTTGAACCCAAATCATTCGATCAGGGTCGTCGTAAAAACGACGCATTTACCCATTCCGCCACGCTGCCGACAAATGCAATAAGGTAATGCAATGCAGTAACCAGGGACGATTTAACATATGGCCATAGGTGGGCAAGTTAATGCAAAACTTCAGCTTTGTTAACCACTAGTCCTTTAACAAACTTCACACCTCCCATTAAAGTCCGTTAATTCGTTAACATTTTGCGTGTAATTTACATGTCTTTTTATTCACTCGCTTCTCGAACACTTATTAGCGCTGTTGAGTTGATTGTAAGAAAATATTTATTGCTATGGTGGTCTTTTTGTGTTTTGGAAGTTGGATTTTATAGTCTAATCTAATTTCAAGATAAAAATAAGTTCAAATGCGCTAACGAAGCTGCAATCGGAAAACCTTTGGAAATTGTAAACTGCGATAATTAATAGACCTATGAGGCTGTAGCTTATTATTTGATAAAAAAAAGAGCTCCTTTCTTCGCTCTTTCTTCTATAAAACTCGTGCAAATACGCAACAAGTTTTACCAGAGCAAACTAGTTTGTACCCATGGGCGTAGATCCCGGGGAGGATGGGGGGATATATCCCCCCAGGATTTTGGCAGGGGGGGATGTTATCTAAAATATTCCCCCCAGATTTTTGACAGAGCTAGTTTAGCTTTTTAAGGGTTTAATCAACGATTCTGCAATCCAAACGTCCTGACTTCGTTCGATGTTGCGTACCGGTATTTTGCTTGCACCAAGCTTGCTATTATTTCAAGTTGGATCGTTGGACACCATCACTTTGTTGCGCGATCTCAGACTCTCAGTCATGGCATTATTGCGTCATAATATGCAGATCTACGCATTACTCTGCTCTGCATTTTCTTCGTTCTCATATCTCTGCATCATTATCATTATGCGCGCTGCAACGCTACGTAATTACAACACAAGTGACCTGGGCCCATATGACAGAAATTTCCTCGTTCGCATTAATAACGAGAATTTTTTAAGAGGCGCTACCGAACGAAATACTCGCTAAACGTAAGAGGTCATTTTGCATGTGTATGTAAAACCTTGCGAAATCTGCAACGTCATTCTGCTCGCTAAGTTGCTTCAAGCGATTGCGGAAAGCAGTTCGAGTAAAAAAACGTCATATTTTCCTCACTAACTTAAAAAGGATTTTGAGGCACTCTTTAAGCGAGTGAGAAATCTTTTTGGTTGAAAATTTAATGGCGAAAGGTCGAAAACTTCTAACTAAAGCGAATTTTTGCTGAACATTAATTAAAATTGTCGCCATGTTTGCTATTAGACTGCTTAAGACGAAAGCAAATTGCATTGAGAACCATTTGCTGTTTCAACTGATAAAAAAATATTGAATAGCGCCAGTTGACAAAAATAGCGATATACTCTTTTTATAAGAACAATTTTCGAAGAACACGAGGCACAGTTTTGCTCAAAATTTAAGCACAAATTAAAAACAATGCCAGCCTTGGCAGGAAAATAAACCAAAAACAAACGAAAAAAACAAAAACAAACAAAATCAATAAAAGAAACTGAGTTTTGTGCTGATTTAAAACGATGAAATTTTAGTGATTTTGCTTGTGTTTGCAAGCAAAATTGCAACTATTCCCAGATTATAGAGCGCTGCTGCTCCGCGCGAGCAATCGAGAATATTTTTTAGCAGTTGTTCATTATGAAAAAAGCTTGTTTTTTTTGGCAATTTTACGATGCTGCAAAAGCAAGAGTAAAGCCTTCACTTAAGCACACAAAGCAATAGAAATTAAACAGTATTACAATCATGGCCGATAAAATTGACATCGATGCTCGCAAAAATTTTAAAAAATCAAGAACAAATCAGCCTGAAAATCGGCAAATATTAAAAACAGCCAGTCTCAACTCAACATTTACCGCGGTTCTAAAAAAAGAAGAATGTACTTCGACTTGTTCACTTTTCAAAAAATTTGTTACCTAAAGTTGCTGTTAACGTATGAGTTTACCCTCCAACAACTTCAAGGGCGTTTTACGTCATTTAAGAAATTGTAGTATGGAAAAAGTTGTTCTTTTTTACCATTGATCCAAAAATATGATCAAAATCTTTCATTCATTAAACTTATTACTGTATTATTAGTCGAGGAATTTGCAAGCTTAGAATAATAAGGCATGTTTTATAGTATTTTTTTTTCATAACAATGCAATTACGCAATATATACTGTAACAGTACGCTTGAACGCATCATTTTGAAGTAGAACTGCATCTGACGTCACAATGAATATTTATTACATACTAACACTTGCTACGTAACATCTTGCAAAGGAGTTCGAACGAGCGGTTTTAACGAGTGTTTGGCGAGACGGCTTGGAAATGGCAGTTTGTCTACGAAGGTTTTCTGTTCTTTAGCACGTTTTAGCGAGCGAAAATGGCCTTTACGATCTTGTTAATCAGTTCTGTCATGTCGGCCCAGTTCAGCTGAAGATTATGTTATTTTGATCCCGGTATCAATGAAGCGCAAGTACAGAAAAATTAGTGATTTTTTTCAGGTAACAAATGTACCAGATAATAATTGAAGCATGCTGTGGCAGAAGTTGATAAATGACATTTTTCAAAAAGTGAGTTTTTCATAGATTCTAAGTTATTTACTAAAACTGGTTTCCCTGAGAAAAAAATTGTCTTAATTTTCAATCATTTATCACTCAGTAATAAATAGCCTAATATGTTGTACTTGACACAGAACCAAATGGAAATTTTAAATTTTAAACGCGATTTTCTCGAAACAGCAAATTGCGACTTATCAACTTTTTTCAAAAGGTGCGTCAATTCAGACATCGACGCTAACAATAACGATACCCCCATTGATATTTTGGATAATAAAGCTGGCCTTGGGGAGAATGCTCAAGACTGCGAAGAGACAGAGTCGCCACCAGAAAGAAGCCGTGAAAGAACTACTGCTTGTAGGCTGCGGTGGGCAGTAACTAGTTACAATTATAACTAGTTACTGTAACTAGTTACTTGTTTAGTAACTGCAACATCATTACTTTTTTTCAGATGTAGCGATATTTGTAACTAGTTACCAGTTTAGAGCCCTAAAAAAAGTTACAGTTACTTTTTGTACCACATGCTTTGAAGCAAATGACGGATTTTTTATGAATTCCATTCAAAATAATTGTATTACACTGGCAACACAGGACGCACAGTTCGCATGTCTGATCAACCATAACCTTTTATCCATATTTTCTTCTCTGTGTTCACTGGACTATACATGTGGTTGCTGGTTAAAGTGAAGGCAGTGATAGTTTTCCAACTTCGCTTTTTGGTGATTGAAACCGTTTGGGGATTCGGTACTGCGTAGGCCTACTGCACAGCTGTACGTGTACTAGCAATCAGAGTTAGTTTGTAAGTTCAGTGAAATGCATTTCTAATCAGTGCAACCTAGTTCAAGATGCTGGAGCAAGAAGAATCGGAGGGGTTAGGGATTACCTCATCTGTTATGATAAAATTGTATTTGGGTTTCAGGATCAAGTTTCCGGGTCAACTTTAAGATTAACGTTTAAGTTTCCAGATTTCGTATTTGGAGTTTGCAGTTAAAGTCTTTAGTCCAGAATTTTAATCACTAAAAGTAACTGTAACTTGTAACTGTAACTAGTTACTTTTTTAAATTTGTAACTTAACTGTAACTTAGTTACATTTTTTGCCAAGTAACTGTAACTTGTAACTAGTTACTTTTAGAAAGTAACTTGCCCACCACTGATTGTAGGCCTGGAAACGCGGAAGGGCATTCCAGGTTCAATGAAGAAGCAGGTGAAGCCAGTGAAGCGTTTCCACAAAAGATATCGCAATTTATTGAGGCGTACCAGCCAACAGATATTATTTTTCCTCCAAAGCAAACAAAAACTCAGAACGTATACTTCCAGCAAAAATGGTATAAGAAACATCCATGGATACATTATGACAAGAACCTGAAAAAAATTTTGTACTTCATATGTGCTAAAGCGGACAATTTAGGTTTGCTTACGTTTTGCCAAAACAAGGAGCCAGCATTTATAACAGATGGATTTGATAACTGGAAAAAAGGAAAAGAAAAGTTGAAAAAACATGAATCAACCGACACACATCGCTTTGCTGTTTATCAGATGAGCACAAGACACAACGTCCCATTACAGCACAACTCTCTGCCGCCAAAGAGAACAACAAGTTTGCGCTCGACGATGCTTAATGAAAATATTTACAACCGCGAAATTCTTGCTCCGTCAAGGGCTAGCTTTTCGAGGTCATGAACAGGAGGAGGGGAATTTCAATCAGTTGTTACGACTGAGAATGGAAGATGACCCTGAACTTCATAGCTACATGCTCAATACCATTACATTTAGTTCTCCTCAAGAACAAGAAGAGGTAATGAAAATGTATTGTCATGCTGTTTTACGAAAATTAGCGGCAGATATAAAAAATGAATTTTTTTCTGTAATTGTTGATGGAACGCAGGATATTAATGGTGTGGAGCGGGAGTCAATCTGTTTGTGACATGTTGGTTCAGACTTGAATGCGCACGAGACATTTCTTGGCCTGTACGAAACATCTGCCACGGATGGTCAAGCAATAGCTAGCATCATTTCTGATGTACTTCAGAGATTTTCCCTTTCAATTGATAAGCTGCGTGGACAAACATACAACTGTGCGGCTAATATGAGCGGAAAGTATAGCAGATGCCAAGCTGTGGTAAAAAATCTTCAACCATTGGCTTTGTTTTTCCATTGTTTTGCTCATGTTTCCAATCTAATAATGAAACATGCAGTCTTGGAGTGTTTTGCCATCCGTAATGCTATTCAATGGGTACATGAATTGGGAGTGTTATATCAAAGATCTGGCAAATTTAAAGTAAGTTTTTAGATTTACATTGTCCGCCTGAGAACTACTAATGTGGTAATTGTTTGTAGTTATAGCACTAACATTTACGTGAGCCTTACCAAAATGTCAAGGTATGTTAAAATCATAGGTGGGCAAGTTAATGCAAAACGCTAGCTTCGTTAACCACTAGTCCGTTAACACACTTCACACCTCCGTTAACGTTAATCCGTTATTTTCAGATTTAATTAACGGAAGTTAATGAAGTCCGTTTATTCGTTAATATTTTGCGTGTGATTTACATTTCTTTTTATTCACTCGCTTCTACGACACGTATTGGCGCTGTTGACCTAATTGTGAGGAATTATTTATTGCTGTAGTGGTCTTTTTGTGTTTTGAAAGTCATATTTTACAGTCTAATCCAATTCAAGATAGAAATAAGTTCAAATGCACTAACGAAGCTGCGATCGGAAAATCTTTGGAAATTGTGAACGGCGATAATTAATAGACCTGAGAGGCTGAAGCTTATTATTTGACACAAAAAAGAGCTCCTTTCTTTGCTTTCTTCTAAAAAACTTGTGCTAATACGCAACAAGCGTTACCAGTGCAGACTGGTTTGTACCGGTACAATGAATGAATGGTGCAAGATATTAACGATAAAAACCTTAACGGAAGTTAACAGAACTTAACGGAAGTTACTTTAGTCCGTTAACAGAACTTAACGGAAGTTAATTTAGTCCGTTAACATGAAAAAACTTTTTGACGGATTAACGAGTAAATGAAAAAGTTAGCTTCGTTATTAACGGATTAACGATTAACGGACTTGTGCCCATCTATGGTTAAAATTTTAAAAATGATTTTTAACTCGACGGTAGAAATTTAAGAGTAAATCAACTACAGTATCGCAGAAGTACCCGACGGTAATTGTCTTTATCAGCGTAAGGTAATATGTTTGTGCTTGCTTGCAGAAAATTTACAGAGATATAGCGGAAGGTAACAGCAGTAATGCTATAAGAGTTTTAACAATTCGGCCACTTTGTCCCACCCCGTGGCTATGCAGAGCTAAGGCTATTAAAGCCGTTATCGACAACTACAAGAGCGTTTTGGAAAGTTTAGATGAAATGAAGAAATCCGGCAACTCGGACACTACTGATAAAGCTCACGACTTGGCATTGTGCTTTGGCAAAGGGGAGACTTATCTTTGTCTGTTAATGGCTATCAAACCTCTAACTGTATTGGAACAACTTAACCGATCCTTTCAGGCCCTTTCGGCTAATATCTCGGGTAAGCCATAGTTTTAATAGTAAATCGTAAGCTTACAGTATATCTTGAGCTGATTAATTAAACTTGATGACTATTTCTGGTCATTTTTCGAGTTCGTATTGCTCTAATTATTTTTACTATTTGAAACCGCCTAAAAACTAGGCAGAAACGCAGAAGCATTGTGTGTTAAACAATTTAGAAGCTACCAGTGGCCCCATCTTCATTTGTTATCCTGTAAATTTGCTCAGGAAGAAAAAAGTGTAATCTGCAGCTTTTTTGCCACGCAAATACATGATAGATAGATAGAAAACAGTTTATTCGCCTGAGCAATACAAACACATACAAAACAAACACTCATAAAACAAAGTTACGATAAGTTTGTTCAGGCCAGGAAGCACCGACGAACCCGAAGGTTTTTCAATCCAAGGTGCTTCCTGACTTGTTACTTGACGGTGTGAAAACTTAAAGAAAAAAAAAAAAACAACATCAAATTGAAAAGATACAGACAATTATTTTGTTCAACTGGTAATGTAACAAGAGAAAATTAATGAACAGTGTTACACAGTTAAATGATAAATTTCCAAATATGGAGCAAAGAAGGTCAAAATGATATATAGTTTTGGATAGCTTTTTGTTTTATCTTTTTTTTTGAATGATAACCGAGATAATTCTTTTACATCAGGTTCAATTTTTCCCCACAATTCAATTCCTCTGTAAGTCAGAGACTTTTTCCCAGCTGAAGTTTGAACGCGAGGTTTGAAGTATACTAAGTTATCTTTTGTTCTAGTATTGTGACTGTGAATTTTTCTGATATCAATAAAACAGTCGTTGAGAGCAGTTTTAAATTTCTTGTGATGAAGCTGATACATGAATTTGGCTAGTTCAAGCAGGTAAATGTCATCTAATTTTAAAAAATTTAAGGCTTTGTATAAAGAAGTCACCCGACAATATTTGCTACTATACGTAATTGTAGAAACTATATTATTTAGCTTCACATTGAGTTCTTGCATAAGTGTTTTGTTTGCCGTACCCCATGTAACTATACCATATTGAATACGGCTGTAAATGAGCGAGTAATATAACATAAACAGAGTGTTCCGGTCTAAGAAATTTCGAATTCAATATAACAATCCAGAATAGCGTGCTAATTGTAACGAAAGATGTTGAATATGACAAGACCAATTTAGGTTTTCGTCAATATAAATTCCTAAGTATTTCATGGATTTGATACGTTTTACAACAATTGAATTCAAGGATATATTGAAGTTTGTCGAACATGAGCGATTGAGTTGTTTGTCAAGCAGTAAATAATAAGTTTTGGAATAATTCAGCCGAAGCTTGTTTTTTTTCATCCAGAGATCGATTTTTCGAAGTTTAGTATGCACTCTGTTTTGTAATTTAAAAAGGTTGTTGTCTGACATGGCCAAGAAAACGTCATCAGCAAACAGGATAGTGTCAAATTGACTAGCCAAAGGAAGATCATTGATGTACAAAAGAAAAAGTAGTGGCCCCAGGGAAGAACCCTGTGGCACACCATATTCAATTTTTGTCAAATCGGACTTGCAATTTTCCATCTTTGTATATTGTTTTCTGTTGCTCAAATAACTTTGTATTAGTTTTAAGGCCAGTCCTCGAAATCCATGGAAATTTTCCATTTTTTGCAGCAAAACATCGTGATCAACAGTATCAAAAGCTTTGGTGAGGTCGAGGAATATACAACAATTGTACATTCCTGCATCAGATTTTTTTTGAGTTTTTCATAAATATTGCTGATAGCGTGAGAAGTAGAAGAATTTTGTCTAAAACCGAATAGTTTATCAGAAATTAAATGATATTTTTCAAGATAATTTAATTGTTGATTCTGGTGAATATTAATTTTTCAAAAATTTTGCTGAGTTGGGAAAGAATTGAAATTGGACGATAGTTTGTAAGCAAGTTTGAATCCCCCTTTTTGAAAACTGGAACTACTTCTGCAATCTTCAAGGAATTGGGAAATTCTCCTTGATGAATGCAGGAGTTAAAAATGTTACATAAAAATGGAGAGATTACAGCATTGCTCAATTTTAGGAGTTTATTGGTTATGTTATTTTCTCTAACTGCTTTTTTAATTTTTATTTTACCAGTAAGTGAATAAATCTCTTCAGCGGTAGCAGGAGAAAAAAAGAACGAGTTGGGGAAATTAGGTAATAGAGAGTGGGTAGATTCATGAGATTTAATGCTTTTACCAATATTTTCCCCAACTTTTGCAAAGTGAGTATTGAAAGCTTCACAAATTTTTTGTGGATCATCTATCACTTCTTTGTCGGTGACTATTTGATTAGGAAAAGTCTTTTTATTTTTTTCAAGTTGGCCAGTTCGCCAATAATTTTCCACTGCGTACTGGAGTTGCCTTTGCTGTTATCAATCAAATCTTTGTAGTAGTTTTCTTTAGCACGTTTGATTTCTCGATTTAAAGCATTTCTTTGCTTTTTATATTTTTGGAAAATATCTCCATCAAATTTCTTGTGAAGTTCTTTAAAAAATTTGTTTTTTTGTTTGATCAAATTTAGTAGTTCATGTGACAACCAAGATTTTTGGCTAAGCTTCTTTTCTTTTCTTGAAGCTTTTTTTAGAGGTGCAAATTTGTTTACTACGATATGAAGCACTTCTTCGAATTTATCAAAAGCTTCTTGAGCTGATTCAATGCTGTTTAGGTTGGCAGCAGTTAAATCATTTTCAAGTGCCCTTAAAATTTTTTCTAAATTAAAATTTTTCATGTCTCGAATTAGAAATTGGACTTTGCTTTTAACACGATATTTTTTGGTAGAGATGCTAACAAAAGTAGCCATATGGTCGCTCAGATCGCATAAGAGCACTCCGCTAGTGTAAGAGTGTTTTGCATCGTTAACATAAATGTGGTCCAGTAATGTTTTCGAATGATCAGTTATGCTGGTAGGGAGATCAATGGCACACTTGGTCGAAGTGCTCAAGATATTGTTCACGTATTTTCGAAAGTTGTCATTGCCATTAATTTGCATTAAGTCAATGTTATAGTCATCGACAGCGTAAAAGGCAGTGTTACTATCACGAAGATCAGCGAAAATGTCACATAAATTTATTGAAAAGCTTTCATAGTCATTCACAAGTGTTGTGGGATGTCGATAAATTACCCCTATCACTATTGGTCCGTTGTTAGTTTTACTTCAATCCAGTGGCGGCTCGTGATCAAAATGCTTGGTGGTGCTGCAAACGCAGTGTCATAACAACATCTGGGGGGCTTCGCCCCCCAGACCCCCCACATGAAGACTACACTAATATTGTGCCACTTACGACTTTAGACAACTTACCTTTAAAATCTGGAAGAAGGCTCTATTTCTTAAAAGTTTGCTTTAATTAAAGCTACATACAAAACACGTACGCAGAAATTAGAAAATTCTTTATTTTTGAAACTTTAAATTTAACAGTTTTACTCTTACTCACTTCTGGAGCATGACTAAACTTGAAACATCACGTAAATAATAGCAGCAAATTGCGATAATCTTTACTCGATAACATAAAGCTGAAAAAGCGATCGAGAAAAAAAATGAAGAATGTTTTCACACCAAGATAAACGCCATTTTCTTCCGATAACAGTATCCTGGCATAAACACAAACACATGTTATGGCAAAGTGAGAGACAAAAATCTGTCAATAAACGATGCAATTTAAAACACCAGTAATATGAAGTCATACAATAATGCTGGTGTGGTAGGTCTACTGACAATGCGTAGGCAATACTGCAGTGAAATATAGAAAGAACAATAATTTTATTCACAGTTAAATTTAGAAACCCTTAACAGTCTGCTTCACCCTTAACGGGATCATCAGAAGAGAACTTCTAAACAACATATACACATAGGTGGGCACAAGTCCGTTAATCGTTAATCCGTTAATAACGAAGCTAACTTTTTCATTAACTCGTTAATCCGTTAAAAAGTTTTTTCATGTTAACGGACTAAATTAACTTCCGTTAAGTGCTGTTAACGGACTAAAGTAACTTCCGTTAAGTTATGTTAACTTCCGTTAAGGTTTTTATCGTTAATATCTTGCAGCTTCGTTGTGCATTTGAACTTGTTTTTATCTTGAAATTAGATTAGACTGTAAAATGTAACTTTCAAAACACAAAAAAAACACCATAGCAATAAATATTTCCTTACAATCTGCTCAACAGCGTCAATACGTGTTCCAGAAGCAAGTGAATAAAACGAAATGTAAATTACACGCAAAATGTTAACGGATTAACGGACTTTATTAACTTCCGTTAATAAAAGCTGAAAATAACGGATTAACGTTAACGGAGGTGTGAAGTTTGTTAACGGACTAGTGGTTAACGAAGCTAACGTTTTGCATTAACTTGCCCATCCATGCATATACAAAAACAAATTGATTGGTTACACTTGAAACATAGATTTGTAAGTGGTTATTAACAAAGTAATGCGTCTGCCTGGCATCGAAACTTTCGTCAACTGGGTCACAGAACAGCTGTGATAGGACTTTAAAGTTGAAAGGCGGGCAACATTGTGTTTACTAAATAATACGCATGCTGGGTTTGCCCTCGGTTACGTTTCAAATTTGAGTGACTCATATTGAGGTTACGTTTCAAATTTGCTGCATGCCGCAAACTGACTTTCTGGATGTCACGTTCAACGCGGATAACGGCAAATACTGGCCCTACAAGAAACCAAACTCACAACTGCAATACATTCACACCCAGTCTAACCACCCTTCCAACATCAAAAAGCAACTTCCCAAGATGATAGAGAAAAGATTATCTGGCATATCATACAATCAAGAAGAGTTTGACAGAGCGAAACCTGCATACGCACAAGCTCTAGAAAAAAGTGGATACAAACAAAAATTAGAATTTCAAACAGAAAACAGCAGCAGAAGAAGACAGAGAAAACGGAACATTACTTGGTTTAATCCCCCTTTTAGCGATAACGTATCCACAAATATCGGCAGAAAATTTTTAAATCTATTGGACAAGCACTTCCCCCCCCCCGAGCACAAACTGCACCCCATTTGCAATCGTAGCTGCGTAAAAGTCAGTTATAGCTGCATGCCAAACATGGCAGCTATAATCAAACAACACAATTTTAACGTGGCAAGCCCACGGAAAACCGACAAAACCAAATTGGCAGAAAATTGCAACTGCCGAAACAAATCCAATTGCCCGCTAAATGGATATTGCCTGAAAAGCTGCCTAATTTACAAGGCCACCATCTCATCTGGAAACCAACGGGACCTCAATTACGGATCGTGCTCAACTGCTTTCAAAAAACGCTTCAACAACCACAGCTCTTCGTTTCGACATCAGCGCCTAGAGAAAAGTACCGAACTATCAAAACGAGTTTGGGAGCACAAAAATAAAGGCCGCGATTACCAAATCCAATGGAGCGTCATTAAAGAAGCTGCTCCATATCGCATTGGTGCAAGAATATGCAGGCTTTGTTTGGCAGAAAAGCTGCAAATCATCAAAGCGAAACCAGAAGGACTGTTGAATAAACGCTCCGAGCTAATTTCAAAATGTAGGCACAAAAACAAATTTTTGCTAAAAAATGTTGATTAAGACTTATGCGCTTACCGCAACTCCCCTTCTCCGGATAAATTATAAACCTACTAGCGGGGCTATTTTAAGTTTTCGTATTAGTCGTTGCAATGATTTTAACTCCTACCTTTCAAAATTTAATCTAATGGAAGTTACCCAATTATGAGTCACTCAAATTTGAAACGTAACCAGGGCAAACCCAGCATGCGTATTGTTTAGTAAACACAATGTTGCCCGCCTTTCAACTTAAAAGTCCTATCACAGCTGTTCTGTGACCCAGTTGACGAAAGTTTCGATGCCAGGCAGACGCATTACTTTGTTAATAACCACTTACAGATTTATGTTTCAAGTGTAACCAATCAATTTGTTTTTGTATATGTTGTTTAGAAGTTCTCTTCTGATGATCCCGTTAAGGGTGAAACAGACTGTTAAGGGTTTCTAAATTTAACTGTGAATAAAATTATAATTTGCTCTGATCTTTGATTATTGAGCTCTCTTCAGTTGGAGATACAAAAAAGAACAGTTAGAAAGAACAATATGTAATTCTTCATACTAAATGTACACTTACTACAAAAGTGAAACCTAAAGTATTAAATGTATGTACGTTATACACTTACCGCGCTCACAATAAAAACAAGGTCTGCGATCTTGGGCATGTATCTTATAAGAAAATTAAAAATATGTTTTCCCTTCAACCAATAAAAAGCAAAAATGCAGCTGTTGACCATATTTGTATTGATCTGTATTCTTAATGCGAAGATTGAAAGATCTGTAATTCGCATCGTTGACGGCTTCATGGAGAAGATTAATGATCAACGCAGAATAACGACACCAAAAATTTAATACCATACATACAAAAATTAAAACACCAGAAAATGAGAAAAGACAAAGCGACCCAATATTGGTTGCAACAAGTCAGCAACACGTCGCAATAGTTACGACGCTTCAAGCTCTTTAAAACAAACAAAACGTACGATGTCGCAACGCTAACAAAGCGTTGCATACTACGGCAATTGGCTAATGAAAATTGCAAAACAAATTTGAAGCAAATGGTTTTTCTTCATAGCCCATACGACTGGAAATGTATCGCCTGGAAAGATACGTTCAGGTGGTATGAGTTGTGAAAAATAGCCATTGCCAGCCAGGGCCTGCGAGAGAGGGGTTCAGGGGTACATTAAAACCGGGCCCGGGAGGACCAATAAGTTCACCCGCACTAAAGTAGTTGCTCCAGCAATGAATTAGTAACATTTTAGTGTGCAGGCCAAAGCTTAGCGAAGAAGCTTTTTTCTTTGTCTTCACCTAATTTCTGGTCCTGGCCTTGGTAAAGCGACCCGAAATCAGTCTTCGTATTTCTGGCAAGATTTTTCTTTGAGACCCAGGCCGTTGCGATCAAGTTTATGTTACGGTCCCAAGACGGATTTGTGAGTGAAATTACTACAATTTTAAGCCGTGGAAGCTTTCAATTTATAAAAGGAGGGGAAGTGTGTAGAAAAAAAAAAAAACACTCTAATTCATGCCATGATACTTGCCATTGTTCAAATGAGAGATAACAATATCGATCACACGAGAAAGGACAAGACAAATCGCAATTGTGAAATACCACTAAGGGCAAGAACTTATTCTTTTTCTAATGAAGCTAAAATCCAATCCGTTGCTTTTAAGCAAATAAAATAAAATTCCGCTCAATCAGTATTTAATCTGATTGGAAGTTGACAAAGTAAGAAATGCAATTTGTCAGTAGAAAAAAAATTACATGAAAGATAATTCTACGTTAAAGACACTCAAAAGTTGTTAGGATACCACAGCATCACATCGACGCAGGGAGTTTAAAAATCCCATAAAATAGTAAATTAAATCAACCACGAATTGAAAAACGTAAAGTTATTAAAAGTAGTGTTTCTATAAACGTCACACATTAAATAGATATACATGTACAAGTGACCTAGAAAAAAATCAAAGAATGTTTTCATAAAAACGTAAAGAGATAAATTTGCTACTTCCTTCATTACATAGAACAAACAGTTTGTTGAACCGTAGATATGAATGGTACATCTACAACATGCAGTACTTCATTACACACGAGTTTATTGTCTCACTCATCAGACTAGACATAATTCTTCTGCTCGTGCATCATGCACTCATGCAGTTGGTGTGTAATGTAATGCATGCAAATCCTGCATGTGCTCTATCATTCAAATGAGCCCCGTCTTGAGCGGAGCATTTTGTTGGTCTGGCAAGGCGCTCAACAGCCACGTTTGGCAAGGCTTTTTGCGGCATCAAAGCGTGATTGAGAACTCTCCAGAACAGACAATACGACTTCCATTGTAGAATCTAAAGGAACAGAAACGCGTAAGCACTACCAAGATAGATTCATTCATCTTGAACGAAGAAATTCACCTAAAGAATAAAAACACCATCTGGATGTATATTGTACAATACCGTATAACTATCCCCCAGACACCATTCCGTACTCTGAACTTTGGTAATAATTTAATAGAACAACTCTGAATTTTAGTAAGTTATTTTGCAGTACCGCCAGATATAACTTACAGTTGATGAAATGTTCATCAAGCTAATGCAACAAAAATAAACAACATGGCAAACACACTGCTGTATCCATCTGAGGTAGGTTTGGCAATTAACTACTATCTACACATCAACCATGTATGAGTGATGTTATTCTAAAAACATAAAATGACAAATGTAAATTTCTGAAAAAATTTTGAAAATTCTCTATAATTCTAGACGCTTTGTTACAAACAGCAACATAGCTTCTACAGTAGATTGTGGTACTTAACGTATCTGTGTTGTTTACCTCCATTGTTCGTCTTAATTCCAATCCCACATTGCTGCTCGTGGAACATCTTCAATAGGTACTTCACGAAGAAAAACTACCAGAAATGGAGATAACATTCAAACACTACAATAACTAAAAACTATGATTCTTACAACCTCTGCAAAAAAGATGATTCAAATTATTCAAAGTCACTTCAATTTGAATCTTAACAACTTATTAAGCAAACTGTTAAACATGGGCTAAAAGCTGTGAGTGCATCTCTTACATGCTAAATATTTTAAATGACAAGTGATAAGACTGTACTTTTAAACTTAAAAGTTTGGGCAACAAGTTTTTGAGGATCTTTGCCAATTAAAGGATGTAGCTCATTTTGCAGTAAATTGAATAAAGTTTCAGAAGTCAAATCATCTGGACTGAAAAATCTCCAAAATCTTTCAACTGGTTTGCTTCCACGCAGATATCGATATGTAACTACCACTTGTGATTTTGCAGCAATATCTGTAGTTTCATCAGTCATTATAGCTAGAAACTCTGCAGATTTAATTTGTTTTGTAATTTTTTCTTTACAAACTTGGAGGATTGCACTTAAAATATCATTTTGTGTGGTCTTTGATATTCCCTTGAAAAGAACATTAGATTCCATTTGCCATTTTAAAGCCATGCCATTTTAAAGCCGAGTCAAATTCACAAACCAAATCAACTAACCCACGAAATACACCAGGATTTGCTGAGCCAGTTGATTCATCATGTCCTCTCAACGGCAGTTCAAATTTTCCACAAAACTTGATCTGGAAACCAGTATTTAATTCAGTGAGTACGTAAGTAGACCCAAGGTAAGCCAGGTCAACTGCCTTGTTTGCATGTCTTTCCGAATTTTCATGTGCCTTGATATTTCTTTGCAAATGATTTAAATTTTTAATACCAACTTTTGTCCATGTTGACTCACCACCAAATAATAAGCATGGAAAACAATATAATGCATTCGTCTCCAAACAACCAGTCAACCATTGATGCTTTTCATAAATTTTTGAATTGAATTTTTCAGTGTAGTGTTTACCTTTGCTTGTGCCAATATTACCAGGTTTTACTATCAGATCTGGACTATGTCTTCCCTTTGCTTTAATCTGTAACTTTTCTGCTAATGTCAATAGCAAAAACCTGATTCCTTTTAAATATGCAACTGTATTGTTTAATGCCATTGCTTGCAAGAAAACTGAAGCTTAAATAGATCAAATAAAAAATACTAATATACAGAAGATAAATAAAAAGTTTCTTACGCCTACTTAGCAATACACCTAGGTTTACTGGTAATGCAGAGTTATCAAACAATCAACATCTGATATTAAGTTTTAAGTTACTACTGGATGGGCTAGGCCTACTCATGACCTTCTATCTTTGAGGTGTACCAACTACACTACCAATACTTCTTTTGCCAGTTAAGGAATTGCTAGAACAAAATATTATTTAGTGCAACAGTATATATGTAGAGCATGCTGTGTATCATTTCATTACTACATCAAACATGAACTCTAAACTAATAAAGCATTATAGAAGTATTTCAGACTTGCCAATTCACAGGTCAACTACTGATTGTAATTAGAAGACAATAACGTACTGGTTTCAACTAGGCCTGCCTCTAAGACTGTAACTGTAGTAGCTTAGTTTACAGCCAACTTAATGAAACTACTTAGCTAATAGACCTATTACGGCAAAAGTCTCTCTTTAGACTCTTTGAGGCCAAAGTCTCCCTCTGTCAGTATAGAGTAGGCCTACCAGTATGTCTCTCTAGATGACCGCCTAGCAGCATAGTCTCTTCCTTTCTAGAAATCAATGAAACAAAACATGTAACTTTTCAATCAAATACGCCATTAATAGCTACCGTACGTAACTTCTTAATCAAATAGCCTATATTTCTTCATATTTTGATAACATTAGATGCTGGTTCAGTTTTATTTTGTCAAATATCTGATACGCTTTTGCCATGCTGCGTCATGGTTAGGACTGGAGCTGTTTCAACGCAGCACCAATCACCTCCTATTTTCCAACATGCAAACGCCAATATTGGACAAGGTTCGATTGTTTTAGTTTCTTTTTTAATGATTTTGGTTCACAGCACCAAAGCGACCGGGTTGCCAATAAATAATTTCAAAAATTGAAGCAAAAATTGCAATAACATCATGACAAAATAAGAATTTATCAGATTGATCTGGAATTAAGAAGAAAATATTTTAAGATACGATGAAAAAATTGTTTCAAGCTGGATTGGGCCAATTTTTAGGTGGTGCTGCAGCTCCACAGCACCTGCAGACGAGCCGCCCCTGCTTCAATCCACATATTTTCCACAAACTTTAAATTAATATTAATGTGAGATTTTTCTTTGTAAGATAAGTTTTGTTTTACGTAAAAACCGACCCCACCAGCTTTTGTTATGCTAGCACAATGGATGAAATCATATCCAGTAATGTCAACCTTTACGAATGTTTGACCATGTGTAAGTTTTGTTTCTGATATTGCAATGATATCCGGTGTTTCAGAAAAAGTAGCCAAAAGGGTAATTAGGTTTTCAATATTCTTTTGCAGACTACGAACATTAAAATGCAAGATAAAAAGCTCATCTGTTTTAAGATTTACCACATTATTTAACGACTTAACATCATGATGAACGCAATTGTCAAAAAAATCACAATAATTTGAGTTAATGAGTTATCATCACAAGTTCCTAAAGTAAAGTTTTCAGATCTCATGGAATCAAAGTGTTTATCACGGCTTGCATTAATTATTCGCGAATCGCAAAGCAAACAACTGCTGACTGGATTTTTGTTTTCAAATGGATTATCTCGTATTTTAGAAGTCGAACAGGATTTCGTGACAATGACAAGGGTGCAAGCTTGGCCAACGAACTTACGTTCCCGTCTCATTTTTTTGACAAGGATGTCAATTGTCAACTGTTGGTATAATATATGCTGTATTTGCAGCAGGGTGTCGAACCGTTTCAAATAACGGTTCGGGTTTAGGTTTAGCTCCTGCTCAAAATATTTTAGCAGTTCAGGTTTGGTTAGGTTCACCTGAGCACCATTTTCGAGGTTCAGGTTTGATTCAGGTTCACTCAAGTGAAATATTACTGGTTCAGGTTCGGTTCGGGTTCATTGACTTAAAATTTAACTGTCGTTACTCGTTTCTTCCAGAAAAAAAAGGAGAAATTGCTGATTCTGTTGGTGATCACCACTGCTCTTATTGTGCGTGTACCAGCGCCAGCGGAATCCGGATATGAAAAAATATAATCTTACTTTTGTTAGGGGTTCAGATTCGGTTTGGGTTCACTTGAGCACAATTTTGAGGGTTCAGGTTTGGTTCAGGTTCACTGAAGTAAAAGTTTGCCGGTTCAGGTTCGGTTTGGGTTCACCAAAATGAAACGGTTCATTCGGGTTTACGGTTCGGGTTCAGGTTCGGTTCGATACCCTGATTTGGAGAGATATTGAATGCAGTCCAAATTGTCAAAGAAGAAATGATTCTAATGAGAACCGACGTTTCATTGGCTCCAATGTTTATTTAACTCAGCTCTATCCACCATTGATGATTGATTTGGAACTAACAGTGCTTCATCTTCCTCGTAAAGAAAGATTACCAGACGAGTCTCCAAATGTTCAGATTGAAAAGATGTATCAGCGCTACTACTTTCAGTTTCTTGATGCAATCATCGGCGATATTTCTAGATTTGAGCAGCACACCCGCAACTTTAATACGTATACCAAGCTTGAGCAATTGTTGTAAGTGGAGAAGTTGACCCAAACTTGACACAAAATTATCCAGAGCTTGATGAAAGCACGCTTGGCATTCAGCTGAAAATGTTCTGCCATCCAGCCAAATGCAAAAGCCTAAAGGAAGCTCGTCAAGCCTACCAAAAAATGCCCGATGCTGTGCGAGGTTTATTTTCCCAAGTATATATCTTAATGAAAATGCTCATTGTGTGTCCTATCTCTTCTTGTGAATGTGAGAGAAGTTTCTCAGCACTTCGTCGACTAAAAACTTGGCTGCGAAATACGATGACTCAACAACGACTAAACTATTCAGCCGTTTGCCACGTGCATAAATCCGTTTTGGATGAAGTGGACACAGTTCTTTTAGCAACCAATTTCGTCAGCCGCTCTGATATCAGAAAAAACATGTTTGGCAACTTTCCTCCTATTCACCATCACAACGCATGAATAACTGACTGCCAAACAATTGGAGTGCGATAAATACCTTAATGCAACAACAATTGCTAAAAATGTGAAAGTTTTTTATAGCGACAGGGGCACAACTTTCGCACCCCCTTTTCCTAATTTCTTTGAAACTTTTTTGAAGCTAAGCTTTTGATAGGATTAGTAAGGCTTTTTGTGTTGTATTATGTAAATCTTCGTTGTAATAATTTTTTATGATTGTGTCTTGTTTGGGTTTTAAACGTTAGTTGGTCAAACAAAGGCCAAAAGGAACTTTGAAAAGTAGGTCCTTTACGTTTAGGAACCCCTCTCTGATCTACAAACGGCACCAACATTTTTGACTATAGCAATCGCATCATCCCCCCCACTTTCAAATAGAGATCTACGCCACTGTTTGTACCGATACGATGAATGAATGGTGCAAGATATTAGCGATAAACACCTTAACGGAAGTTAACAGAACTTAACGAAGGTTAATTTAGTCCGTTAACATGAAAAAACTTTTTAACGGATTAACGAGTTACTGAAAAAGTTAGCTTCGTTATTAACGGACTAACGATTAACGGACTTGTGCCCACCTATGCATATAGCACAGTGCCAGGGGCCCCGCGTTCAGATAAAACTTTTTTTGGTCTTTTCCTGTATTTGCCTGGAAAATATGGCAAAAACCCAAAGTGCCAAGGGCCCAGCTTAATGTAAATCCGGTTGTCTAGACATGTCATTTGTCTAGATCCGAACCACCTAGCCATGTCCCTGCCTGTTGTCTATAGGTTACAGTAAAGTAAATGGCTATGAAATTTTAAAGAAAAAAAGCATTTAACAGCTTTATTTTCGCTCTCTCTCGGCACAGCATATTTGGGACTTCGCGCGCGCGCGTAGTTCCTATGTTTTTACTCGGCCATTTTTGTAGATGAGCATTAAAATTTTTTTATTTTATGATAAATCAAAAACGGCAAAATGTGGAAAGCTGAAATATGGACACAACATTACAAGTTTACAAAGCATTATGCATGCCAATTTTGGGGGTCGAAGATCACGTGATAATGATTTTGGGACCCTAAAACCGACAAAAAACGGCTATTTTTGAGCCGAAATTTTTTTATTACGCTTATAACAAAAAAAATGCTCAACGTGGATAGTTGCAATTTGGACACAACATGGGTAGAGGTAGAAAGTATTTGCGTACCAAGTTTGAGAGCTCCCAGTCACGTGACCGAAATTTCTGAGGCGGAAAATGGACAAAAAGTGGTAAATTTTGAAGTGGTATATCTCGGTAAGTAGTGATATTCTTTGAAAAAAATTTGTGGTTTTTGAAAACACTAATCAGTACCTTTGTATTGGTTATGTTCATTTATTCCGTCTTGGATAAAATTTTTCCTTATTTTTGTCTTTTTTCTTTTTTTTTTTCTTTGTTTTTCTTCTATCACTATCTCCTTTTAAACCACAAAGCGCAGATGGATGATATCATGGAGTGGTATAGAGTTCGAAACAAACTGGTGTGTGCCTGAAAATGGGGGTGTCACGTCCGGGGATTCCCCCTAAAAGGGGAGCTGAAAAATTTTGAACTTTTGAAGTGTTCAACAGAGATAGGCCAAATTATCAGATTTGGTGGATATTGATGGTGACTAAAACATATTAAAAATTGGGGGAGCTGCGATGGGGAAAATGGTTGAAATGAGCCATACAAAATTAAAAAAAAATTTTTCACTCAACTTAAGTAGATCAAATTTTCGGAATAGATTAATGAAACAAAAAGTAAATTGTTGGTAAAATTTTGGGTATCACAATTGGCTAATATTTCTTTAATGGGTTTTTCAAAATCCAAATTTTTGTAATCATCATTATTGATCAAGGCATTTCAACATCAGTTTCAGGATAGTTAGATATAGACAAAAGCAAAATATAATAATTTTTGTGAGGGTTGCATTGCACCAATCTCCCCAAAATTTCCTTTTTTCAGTTTGAAACCTTAGGGTTTCTACAACGTAGGAATGGAATTGTGAAATAAAAAAGTTCTTTTTTTTCAGGCTACTCCGTACTCCTCTTGATCACTAGCTCAGTCTATGCTCGCTCACAATGTTTGTTGTGGTATTCGCAAGGGTTTTGCATGTGGTGTTCATAAAAAAATGAACGCCATTTGGTCATGAAAGGATATTATGAAAATTTTTGTAATGAAGTTTATATAGTAGTAATATTCCTGATAGAAGATTCAGTTATGCAAAAGTCAATACTTACTTCTGATGAAATGGTGTTGAATTTTTTCATTAACACCATTGCAAACTTTGTCTATGAAGGTTGTTTCATAACTTTATGTACGGTAGTATGATGAAATTGTAAACGTTTTTACGCAAGCTCTCAGTTGGAGAAATTAGGGCTTATCATTTTAAGGCTGTCCTAGAAAACTTTTCAAGTTTTGAGCACCTCACTGAGAGGCTATCCTAGTACCGGTATTAGTAATAATAGGCCTACTGCAATATTCGCAGTAAAGTTGGTTTTTAAGATGGGAGAACTTATTTGAGTATTTCAGACTTTAAAAAGTTTATGGCCTTGTAGAGTATTATTAAATGACTCTTTTTAGTTGGCTATTAGGCTATAGGCTAAGCACACTGGTAAAATATACCATCTGTAGTAGGTGTATTGTCACATACGGTAGGCCTACTGTACTAGGATAGCCTAGGTGTAATGTTAATGTTATTGATTGTAGAACCAAGAATATGATTGCATGATGTTGACTAATATGCCTGGTGAAAATGCTGTTTTGTATTGGTACGGTAGTGTTTGTGCAATGACTTGATTTTGTTCAAAGTGTCCATTTTCCCAGTGCCAAAATATTAGTGTCAAAATATTACCGGTACTAAGTTGTATTTTACAACCCCAGATCTTGCAAGCAGGATCTTCATAAAAAACATGGCTTTACCCTTTGGGCCATGCTGCTGACTGGACTGATGGAGAAGATAGCATTGTGTTGTTGATAGTAGCATAAGCTGCTCCTTACGTGCAGTACCGGTAATATGACTAATAGGCCTGGCACTGGAGGTAATGCCTGATGCTGTTAGGTACCGTACTCTGCACTAGCAACTGATGTCTAATAAACAAACGAAACGAGAAAATAGTGGGAGGCTTACTAACCAAGTGAAAATAATGATATACAGTATAATGTCTATTGCCAAATTGCCCTAAACAGGTACCACAGTTGGCTAGTAGGCCACGTGTGTATAGTGGTCCCGGTATGGCAATCCCAACTCTGCAGGGCATGTTAAAAAAACACCCAGTCGAGTTATTAGAAATAGAGTCGTTAAGTATGAGCCGTCAGCATTATTTCGGAATCTCTATGACTCGTGTATGAGCGTGCGCATGCTTTTGCTCCTCGCATGTGTGCACTCATTGGGATTAGGGGTGGATCTGGGGAATAGCTTAGAATAGATCGGAGAGAAGGAGAGAACGCACTTGCATTCATACACAAATTGCAGAGCTGCCGCAAATAAAGCGACAATACTTAACGACACCCGACTATTTTGCCTCCGGAGCAGAGAGGCAAAATAGATGCTACCGGTATATTATCGTGAATGAATGATGATTATTGTTACAAAGCTTCCATAGCCAAATTATTGCTGCTGGTTGCAAACAGAGGTAAAGTCGATGATTATAGGAATGGAATTGTCAAGGACCAAGGACACAACTTTTTTAGATTATTATGGGCAAGTTTTCCAAAATTTTTAGGAAGTGGCTATTTTGCCTCTCAAGGCAAAATAGTGTTTTTCTTCATTAAAACAAATTGTTTTGCCAAACAAGTTGGTTTGTGTTTCGAAAACTACTAAAAAAGAGGGTTTAAGGCATTAAAATTCACAATTTCTGAATTTATATGGTAATAATTTTTAATTTAGCTGTATTAGTATATCTCATTCATCCATCAATTCAGATTTACAGGTTATGGTCTTGTTGCATTGCCAGGATACTGCTACGGCACGGTAAATAATCAACATCAGCTGATAATGTGTAAAACTTCAAAATGACATTCATGATTATTTTTAAAAACTACTAATCTACTGTATGTTCAAATTATCACCAAAAACTTAATAAAATGCAATATTTTAAACACTTTTTGCATTTAAAAATAAGGCTGTGGCTATTTTGCCTCTAGAGGCAAGATAGCCCCATGTTATTTTGCCATTTGGAGGCAAAATAGTCCTAACAGCTATCGGTATTTTGCTGCAAGTGCCAAAATAGCCCTAATCCTAACCCAAACCCTAATCCCAACTTTAACCCTAACCCAAACAGAGGAAAAACACTATTTTGCTTCTGGAGGCAAAATAGCCACTTCCTAAAATTATGAAAAATTTGCCCAAAATAATTCAAAAAACTTGTGTCCGTGGTCCTTGACCATTTCTACAATTATCGACTTCACCTCTGTTTGCAACCAATTTTGCCTCTAGAGGCAAAATAGCCACTGCCTTTAATGAAATTTTAAAAAATATTGTTATCTAATAAGTACTGCAAATACTTTAAATTTATGTTTTTAAAATGAATTGAAATAATGTACCGGGTAAATTTGTAAGCTCAAGTTTTTGTCATTACAAAAAAGCAGAGTTCTTGGGCAAGGGCAAAGTCCTTATGCCCCATGTTGAATAATATTAGTGTTTTTAATTTTATTTTTGGAAAAACCAGCAATTTTTGTGACTTTAAAAAGGAATAAACACTTAGATTTTTAAAGCAATTTGAAAAGAAAATACGCTAAATGCTAAGGTAAGTAGAACTTCAGTTTTTCCACAATTTCCCAACTCGAATTTTATGCCAATCTCTTCTTTACATTTCGTGATGTCTTTTTCGTACAGGCTGTCAAGTGTGTCATTGTTTCATTATTTTTTTCAATTTCATTAGTTTTCATTATTTTGGACTCGTTGTCATTGTTTAATTATTTTTTAAATAATCTGCTGATATTTTTTGAGTTTACCGGATAAATTGCAATAAATCGTGAGCCATTGAAATGAAGACCTTTTTTTTTCTTGGAGATCATCCAAAAAAATCTCACATAACCTACATGAAGATCTTTTTTTTTAGTTCATCTTAGAAATTTTTCAAATACTACACGAAGACCTTTTTTGACTGCTTTTCAGTTCAGTCTTTTGGATTTATACTTGAAAATTGTCATTATTTTTACTTGAAAGTTGTCATTATTTGTCATTATTTTATGTTCAGCAGTCATTTTTTATTTCAATTCAATGACTTGACAGCCTGTTTCATATCTAATGCCTATCAATAAATGATGGCAAACGTTTAGGCTGCCAAAAAACACTTTGTTAAATTTAACATGAGGTATTTAATTTCAAAAAATATCCTGAGGATCCCAGCAAGGTTCTATTTAGAAGGAAGATGTTGGAGACATTAGTTCTGGCCCCACCTTTAAAGGGTCCACACTCCACAATCGTCAAAACGAAAAAATAATAAGCAATTAAATTTTTTTTTGTACCAATTTTTTCTTGGGAGCTTTGCCTATTCAACTTATAATGACGTGGTGTAGAAATTTTATTAGGTTCAACGCACAATCGCACATCTCTCCAGGCATTTGAACAATTGTTATACTGTAGTTGTATTTAACTTCACACCTAATTTCTTTATAATTCTGTATGCAGCATTTTCAGTGATCTAATACTTTGTTATGTAGGATTCCTAGCAACGATTTTTAACACACAAATTGTTTAGAGCATGTGGCTTTGTCCCTACATTACTTGCCAGTGATTAGAGTAGCTCGTTTTTTCTTAAAGCAAATTGTTTGTGATCAGATATTTTCAGAACAAGTTGTCATTTTCAAGATATGTTTTGTTAGTTGTATCAACATATACCAGTCTTAACATATTTACTGTAGTATAATATTAGTATGCCATCCCTGGTAGTAGTGGCACTGTATTACATTTCAATATCATGCGCATACTTTCTTTTGAATTCACACACAAAATATGCACTGGTCACGTTTTTGCATTAGCAAATCAAATTTGTTTTCGGACCCATGGATCAGTATTCCCACTAAGCCGACTTTTTTCAGCGAATCGGCGATTTGTTGGAGCAAGCCTAGCAAGGGCAAATAATTTTTGGCAACATAGTCAACAAGCTTTAAAAATTTCGACAAATTTGTGGAAATATGGCATTTAGTATACTTAAATACTAGATTGGTGTGAAATTTAGGGCACATAAACGTTTTATTAGAGCTTTGGGCACAATTGTTTCAAGAAAATTTGGGCACTCGCCGATTAGCCATAAAGTTACAGGGAACACAGCCATGGATACTTTGCTATGTCTCTGGGTAGCTTTAGTGCTTTGCAGTTTCTACTGCCTGCACTAAAACTATTAGCAGAAATAAAAACTATAATTTTCTGAAGGCTTTTTGCCCCCTCTTTATCTGATTAGAGCTTTCAAGCAATGCCATTTAAAATAAGTTTCAGTATCACCTGGCTTGGTTGGCTATTACATTCTATTATTTTTTCAAATAAGGAAAGAAAACAAATTGATAGTCGATTAAAGTTTATGTTGTATTTTGTTTGGTTATTTTCATTTTTAATCAATCAAAAAATGATGTTGCCCTCCAGCTGAGGACAGGACATTTTGAGGACTTATAGGCTTCATGGCCAAGACCAAGTTCTTCAAAATGTGTTGTCAAGAACTCCACCTCTCTGCCTCTTCTAAATCAGGCTGAAATTCTGTCATAGGCTCTAATTCCAATAAATCATGCAAAAATTGTGATAAAATATTCTAGTTTTGGAGCTGCTGAAATAAGTCGTTTTTTAACGATGAACTTTTCAGGTGAAGTGTAGAGTAGTTAAATTCAAAACTTGGTTGGCTAGGCATTGCTTTGGTTCGAGTTAGCTGTGAACTGGTAAATGCATGGTTTGAATTGAGTTTCAATTACAGTTACTGGAAGTTGCTACAGTTTGATAACTGAAAATTTAATTTAGAACCTTGAAGGGTTGTTTGTTTTCATTAAGATTTTGGTTTTACTGGCTGCTAGTGAACTTTTTATTTACTTTTTAGTTTTGTATTGATTTTCCATTATTAATTGAGAATGTAACTCCCATTATCATTAATTCATTCACGCCAAGTGATTTTTGCCTTTAAGATGCAAAAGTTGTTTAATGTTTACTTCCAACATCTGCTATTTGCTGGCAGAAAAAATTATAACGTTGCAATTTTATCAGGATTGTTGTGCAAGATAATTCGCAAAGCATTAAATAATTTAATCACAGTAGTCCTATTGTTTCGGATTCTGGAAATTGTGTTGGAATATATATCAATTTGAAGATGCCCAACTGCCTGAGGTGAAACTGCAATCATCATGAGAATTAAGTTGCTTTCAAATTTATTCAGGTTAGTAGGTTTATCATAATATTATTGTCGCTTTTTTTCAATTTACCAGATACGTTTGTTGGTTTTATGAACTTGCATATGATAATTATTTGTAAGGCAATTTTTTGCTGCTCTAAATCCTGAAAAAGTTTCCTTTATTTTTTACAAAAGCTGCATTTACTTTTAACAAGAGTTTAAGTAAGAAGTTAAATTTAGGCCTATGGACAAAGAGTGTAAACATGGTTGAATGCTTCAAAGCACGAGCCAAGTCAACTGACCGCGACAAACTGACCGCGAACAAACTGACCGCGATGCAACAATTTCGTTACATAATTTCGTCACTGATTTCGTCGCAGTCATTTCGTCACAAAGTGAAGGTTTGGGCAAGATGGCTCTGGGGATAGTAAAAATATATTTAGGATCGCAGTTCTCAGCCAATTGGCGTTGTTCGCGGTCAGTTTGTTCGCGGTCAGTTGGTTCGCGGTCAGTTTGTCGCGGTCAGTTGTCGTGGACCCTTCAAAGCAATAGGGTAGTAGTTGGATCCCGACCTTTCCTACAATAACTCTGCAACCCTGGTTCTGACACTGTGGTATTAGCACAGTTCTGGGGTTGTAGCTGAGCTTCTGCAATATTAATGAATTATTCCATCGTAGAGAACACTAAGTCACAGCCAATGTGTCACAAAGCTTGTTGTTGTCCAATACCTAGAGAATACCGCAATTGAACTGAAATACTGTAGTTTCAAAGCATATTTTTGGAATCAAGTTTTTATGTTTTATGCAAGAATTGATAAAAGTTGCTTGTAAAATCAGAAAAAGTTGCAGAATAAAAATTAATGGAGACAGCTTAAAACATTGTGCTACTGAAACATAAAGTTTCTGTGTTTCAAAAGCTTTAAAGAATTGCAAAAACTTACCCTAGCTTAGATCTATTGGTGAAGCTGCAATTTGATATGGTGCTTTGTTGTTTTTCTAGGCATAAAAGTTGTCTTTTCATGGTTAATTTTGCCAGTGCAGCAGCCAGTAGCACAGCCAGGGGAAGGTTAAGCCTTCCCCATTAGCCTGTCGATGAAAATACTGAATAAAAAAAATACCACGTTTTTGGCACTTCTAAAACTGTTTCTTTTTTGCACTGAAATGGATTTGAAAGAGATAAAGAGGTTTAAAGCATATTTTGAAACATATATTCAAGAGGAGGGATATGATTCGTCAAAAATAAAACTAACAAATTAATAAAAAGTTAGGAAAATGGCCAAAATAAGCAATCAAATTTGATCGCTAGTGTAAAAATGCTGAAAATATGTTTCATTAACAAATATACAGGGTGTCCGTAAAGTTACTATACAGTGTTATCTGTAATAGTTTTTGTTACTACATAGTTAATATTTGTTTTTTTTACAAGTTTATTCAATCAAGCATGCCATGTAAGCTAACTTTGGAAGAGCGCAAATTTATTTTGAAGCAATATTGGAAAATAGAAAATGCACAGGATGTAATTCGTGATTGGAATCATTATTTTAATACAGATCCTCCAACACGTTTGGCTATTTATAAACTTCGAGACAAATTTGATGATACTGGCTCAGTTGCCAATGCTCCGCGTTCTGGTCGGCCAAGTGTGTGCACTGAACAAAATTTGGCTACAGTTGCTGAGGCATATGGCAGAAGCCCAAAGAAATCACTTCGGCATGCTAGTGCAGAAATTGGTATCAAACGAATCTCTCTACGTAAAATACTCACAAAACTCCAAATGAGACCATACATTCCAACCTTGATCATGACTTGTGCACCAAAGTTTGTCAGAGTGTGGTATCACGTTGTCGAAAATGTATTGGAGCTGAAGGCCTCCAATTTGAATATTTGTCATAGAAATTGTTTGCCTTGATTGTAACTTGTAAGACAGTATTATACAATGAAACTGCATAGTATCTTGTAAGACTGTATAGTAACTTTACAGACACCCTGTATTATACACTGAGGAATATTAGTTAATTTTATCTATTTATGGTAAAAAAAAATTATTTTAGTTTCATCAACTGGGGTTGGGGGGCTATTCAATATTAGTTAATTACCAATCTTATCTCTCAAATATTTTTCCATCATTCCCCCTCCCCTAATTATTCTTCTTAAAAAATTATAGACGAAATAGTTTACTCTGTGAGAGTTTTATTGAACTATAGGATTTTATGATGTAAACAAGAGAATTAAGTTTTAACATTAGCCACCTCCCACATAACCCATTTATGCAACCAGTTTAATCATGTATGCACTTCTAATTTCTATGTTACGCTTTTAAAGCATATATTTCTATTACAATAGCCCAAAAATTGAGTTGTTTCAGCAAAAAAATGCAAAATTTTCAAATGCTGGGGGCGCTGCCCCCAGATCTCCGTGCCTTTGGCAGTGGGGGCTTTACCCCCAAAGCAACCCCCCATTGCAAATTTCTAGCTACGCGCCTGGCAGTAGCAGGCATTGTTGAATGCTAAACCTTGTTCTTGAAGGGCTTCTGGTTCACCCAAAAATTACTTTACCTCTTAAAAAAAAAACAAAAAAAACTGTAAATAATTTTAGTTGTATGGAAGGCATGCTGATATTGTGTAAAGTTACTTTAAATTTTTATACTATATGATGAATAAGTTGGTAAAAGGTGCTGGATATAGCTTTTTTTAGATGTTGAAATGTTGTAGATTTCTGGTAGATTCCATCTGTTGCTGTATTTTGTGGGAGAGCGTTTTTGTTTCGACCTGCCTGCTTGGTCTTCTGCTCGTGTTTCTTGAAAGAAATAAGGTAGCAATGATGTAATCACCAAAAATGACCATAGAACTTTTCCCAAAGTGGAATTACTGTACTTTTGGAATCAAAATTTGGTCTATAACACAACTTTGCATCATGGTTTGTATATTTCTTGTAGGTTATTGTTTTATGGAGTTTTTGTTTTAGGCTTCAGTGGAGAGTTGTTAAAGATGAAGGAAAAAAGTTTAAATAATTGAGTTGCGGTCTTGCACAATTGCATGGAGGTATATGTTGTCGTTAAGGCGGTATTCACCTGTGAACATAATGTGGGTTGTGGCTTTTCGCAATTGGATGGAGGTATATGCTCCCATTAAAGCAATTTTGATCAGTGGATTAGTATTTTTATTGGACACTATCTGACTCATTATTGAATTGTTTTTTGTTTGCTGGAAGAAAATTGTTTGTTTTGGGATGCATGCAGACCCACCAAAATGCAGAGAGAACACTGATATAGTTGCAGGATGAGTGTGTCAAAAGTTTGTAATTTAGTTACGTTACTTACTTGCTTTGCTGGATCTTGAAGGTTTGGTGAATGGTAGTAGGCCGTAGCCGTAGTTTGAATAAATTTTGGTTTTTGAGGTGCATCTGGAGGGCTATTTGTTAGGGATGTTGACTTTTGCTGTTAGGTAATTAACAGGGTTTGTTCGGTTAAGGAAAGTGTAAGCAGAATCAATGTTTCCTTTTAGGTTTTGGTAAGTCGGCGTGTGTCCAAAAAATCGGCGATTTTCCTCTAAACAATGAAAAACTCAGTACTGAGTCGACGTGCGACCAATAAAAATGCTGAATTACTGATTATAATCGGTCTAATAGTTACATAGAACAGAGTTCTTTTTTATGCTTTTTAACATTGCTGCTGAGTTGCTTTCTCTGGCTAATGCATGTGGTGTTTTTAAAGCGTTTATTGATGGGGAGATGTGGCCGTTTGAAACTTCAAAGGTAAAAGGGCATTCAAGTCAAGTTTTTCATTCTTAACCAAAATGTTGTATGTCTAAAATTTATTCTCACCAAATTTCAAGTTTTTACGCCTTTCCGTTTTCAAGATCTTACACTTTGAAATTTGTTGTTTTCCAATTAGTTTAATGTTGCTATTTTAACAGTATTTCTATGCCACAAAATAAAGGGATTATTTTTTGTTTGAGCATAATAAAATGAAGATGAGGAATGGTGGCATTTTTAAAAAAATGTCTTCAAAGTCAATGTTGGATTTGAATTTAGGATTTGTGTTTGATTGAAGGTTAGGTTTAATCTTAGAGTTGGGGTTTGAGTTAATGTTCGTGGTAATAAAGATTTTAGACTTGTATATGTTTCCCGGTTACCAAACTGCTAGATAAGCATTGGCCGTAGCCTGGGAAATCCGTCTCTAGACCCCATTACGTAATTGTCGCTTATTTTTAGTTTGCTCTAAACGGTTAAAAAAATTAGTATCAGCTAAAAGATATGAGCATGTGATTGGACGTTTCACTTTTGGTCCGCTTCCAATTCGAATTCCTGTCTATGTCTATGCTGAGATCCTTGTGATGACAAAACCAATTACTGAAACATACTTTGGTTTCATATTATGTTTTCAAGATAATGGTAATGTAAACAGTTTAATTTTTGGGTCCGCGACAACTGATCGCGAACCAAATAACACTAATTGGCTGAGAAGGCGATCATAAAAATATTTCATTATCCCCAAAGCCGTTATGCCCAAACCTTCACTTTGTGACAAAATTACTGTGACAAAACCGTTAGTTCCTGGTCAGTTTGTTCGCTGTCTGTTTGTCGCGGTCACTTGACTTGGCTCGTTAATTTTGACATATCTGCTCAGTCAAAAAATATTGAAGACAAAATATTATAAGCAAAAGTAACGTCATCATGTGGTTGTGGAAGTGGAAGCGAAGAAGGTGGAAGCAATTCACGAACTGGCACTTCCACATTGCTGATAGTGATGTGGTGCCTAATTTCAAAAAAAATTAGTGCTAGTAAAAATTACTTATTTTGTAATGTTTTGATTATTGGCAAATGGTGGGCTAACACTTAGAGGCAGTTCATTGCGAAAGAGATCATGATTACTGAACTGTAAACTGGCATTGCTCAATGTACAGCTTTCTTCATTAACAATATTGCAATAAATAAGCAACGAAATAAAACGCTTTCTAGTTGAATTGATGATCTTTGTCAAGAGCCTGATTTTGTTTGTACATTACAGAAACTTTCAAAGCTGACAATTGAATCAGAAACGCCGAGTCATCACGTGGAAAAGCAAATGCAGCTTCTACCAGCAAAGAATCAAATGCATTTTCAAGCAAAGACATCAATTTAGTGCAGCTTCATAACAAGAATATTCTTTAAAGTTATGTGAAACTAGAAGATATAACATCCTAAACAGACTTTGCTAAAGTGGTTATGTGGAACTAATAGTTACCGTATCGTTTATTATTGCTTGTTAAAAACGATTTAAGTCTATACTGTCCATAAGGTGAGAGCAGTCGATTTTTGGCGGTGGGCTCTGGAAACTTACTGCAGTGAAGTGACAATAGTACAATGAAACGGTGTATTGTTTACGATTTACATTATGGTTTAGGAGTAGTATTACTACTCTGATATCATTTTTATTTCGTTTGTTGAAACTGCCTTTCCTTTTCCTGTAGTTAAGAGCGTTTGTAGAATATAATGTTGCTCTACGGAATCTCAGCAAACTAATTTAGAACCCGGAAAAAAAAGGCTATTTTCAAGTAATTTTAGGAGTTGGTACTCTATAACTGCACAAACGACCACAGCTGATTTGATACCCAACTATCCACTAGTCGTGTTTTATAATCCTCTGTGAGGGCGGCTCTCCTTTTCTGCTCCGAAACAAGCACGTAAAAAGCATTTGTCGCATGCTTTTCATTTTAGACCTTGACATTGTATAAGTTATAGATTGTGCATCTATGTCGGGCTTCTTAGTAAAAAAAGTATTTTTTTTCTTGACGGTTGGTTAACGGATAGCATTACAAAGTCTTTTCAGTGATAATGTAACGTGCAGTTTTTGTAAATGACGTAGTGTTTTACTGCAGTAGCCTACGCTGTGTTATCGTTTAAGATGTCCACTTTCTGAGTTGATTGGGAAATCCGACGCTCCTGCATGAAAAGGCGATTTTGCCCATCTGAAAAAAACATCCCACCAGGGCTAGGTGTTCAGCCTCTTTCAGCAAAAAGATGACAGTGGTGTGCCTTTAAGACTCTGCTTTCTTTGGTCAACAAAGTTCGAGTTCAAGTTTGGCAAAAATATTTAGTTCGACTTCGTGCCGGTGCTCATTGAAACAAAAAGATATAACTATTTCGCTTATTCAGTAGGTTTACAACCAGGCGCGTAGCCAGGATTTGCAAAAGGGGAGGGGGGCTATTTTGTAAGAGTGAGAAGTGTGCAAACGACCTTAACCCGAATTTTCATTGTTCATGAATCAGTTTCACACGGTTTGTCCGAAAATTGAGACGAAATTTCTCGGAAAGCTCGGAAATTCAAAGGTTTTTTTCGCCCATCACCAAGTGGTCTCCAAAAAACAAAAAAAAAAGGTCTTCACCGATTTTGAGACTGATTTTTCGGCCGAAGTCGGAAATTCGGACGTTTTTTCCGCCCAAAAACAGGTGGTCTCCAAAAAAAAAAAAAAAGGTCTTCACCGATTTTGAGACTGCTTTTTTAGCCGAAGTCGGAAATTCGAATGTTTGAGGGGCGGCTGTTTTCCAATGTGGGGGCTATTTTCAATTTTTCACAATACATCGGCCTCAAAACCACCAAAAAGGTGTGATTTTGCATACTTCACAAGCCAATGGGGGGGGGGCTCTAGCCCCCCCCCCCCCTAGCTACTCTACTGTTTACAAACTGTGCAAATTTGCTGTCACAATAAAAGGCATTTGCTGTTACAATAAAAATACTGTCAACTGTGCAAATTTGCTGTTACAATAAAAGGCATTGAACTAGAAAAATGCCAGTCAGCCAAATATCTAGGAATAATATTAGATGAAAACATGAATTGGGAGCCTCATATTCAATTTTTAGGGAAAAAATTGTCTCAAGCAGTTGGTATTATTGCAAAAATGCGCCATTACCTTAACCAGAAAAATCTGATTAATTTGTATTATGTCTTCTTTTGTTCACAAATACTGTATGGTATTCTTGGCTGGGGTTGTGTATCTCAAACTAGGAAAAGACCCATTCAAATCCTTCAGAACAAAGTATTAAGAATTATCAACAAAACTTCCTGGAAAGACAAAATAATGAACAACACTTTGTTTTACAAATATAAATTTTTGAAAATTGATGATATTTATAACTATGAAGTAGGAAAGTTTATGTATCTCAATGATATAAAAGCATTGCCTCAGATTTTTGAAAACTACTTTTTATCCCTTGATCTAGCTCACAATTACAACACCAGAAGTAAATCTAACAAAAATTATTTTCTAGACTTTGTGAGAACTAATTCTGGAAAAAATTCTCTTAAATTTAAAGGGGTCCAACTTTGGAATAATATACCTTCAAAATTAAAATCATTTTCGTTTTTTCGCTTCAAAAAAGAATACAAGAAGTTATTGTGTGAGCAGTATAAGTAAATAAAAAATTAAACCAATTGCTTCGTGCTATCTAGATTAAATTTGAGTTTGTTGCTATAAAAGGAAAGTTGAAACTGCTGAATTATCAGAAGGCTGGCTATTTCACAGCTATGACTTTGTACATGAAAGTGTATTGCATTGTCGTTTTGAACTTGTATATATTGCTCAGCAAACTTGTTTATAGAGCTACTTTTTTGCAACAATTGGCTGCTACTTTTATTTTATTATATGGTGCCTTGTAATTCTTGCTTGCATTTCTTATTGCCATTTACTTTGGGTTCAAAAAAGGATATGTGTGGGTGTGCTACCTTAATTACTTTTTTTCTTTTTAAAAAAATTTATTCAATCATTAATTTATTTACACTGTCAATAACAACAAGATGACAATTCTATTGAGACATTTACTACAATAATTTTTGACAAGAGGGAGGCAATGAATTGATCTTTAGGTATCTGATTCTGCAGCCCCCATGTTCATCCAGAGAAAAACTTAATTTATTAAGGTTACCTCTTATTCATTAAATCAAAAACAGGATAGTGCAATCATAATATGAAATGTAAATTTTCAACTATAATTTGGTGAAAGATATTTCTTGTGTTTGTTTTTGAAGAGTCTTGTTAAGGGATTTAAAATTTTTGGTGGGATGTTGTTCTCGGTTTTGACTTCTTGACCTTTAATGCATTGTTGAGATTGAGTGGTCGAATGTCGGGGACTGTATAAGTTATTACGTAGTGGGTCGAATGCTTTGGTAGCGCATGAGGAGATTTTTTTTTGTTTAATTAATTTTTTTTTTTTTTTGTTTGTGAGAAATTTGGGATGGAAGGTTATCAGTAAATTAAATCTGTTCCTTTTAAAGTTTGAGGGTGTGCTCCCTGAATTAAATTTAATACTCTGTACGACTTGAATTTATATTTTAAGTTTATTGCCATAAAAAGAGAGGATGATTACTGTTGAATTATCAGTAGGCTGACTATTACATAGTTATGACTTACTGCATATAACAATGTTTCATTGTCTTTTTTGAACTTGTAAATGGTGTTTTTTTTTTTTTTTTGCAGCTGTTGACTACTATGTTTATTACACGGTGCCTTGTTTTTTTGTTTTTTTTTTGGCTTGTTTTGCTTGCGCTTTTCTTATCACCATTCGCTTAAGAATTGAAGTCTGAAGTGGGATTGTGGGTGAAGCTGACTTGATGAGCACTGCTCCTTCGCTTCATCCACAGTATGCATAGACTGTGGTTTCGCATTGTTCAGCTTTTACAGATGTCATTGTGTGCCTCTTTTTGTGCATGCTGAAAGAATAAACTACTGACTGACTGACTTACAACTGTATAGTATTTCAGCTGTTGCCTAACGCCGAAATTTTACGTGTAATGCCAATGTTTGGTGTTTGTTTGGAAAGGAATGATGCATTTGTCGCAAAAAGTTCAAGATGTTTAAATTACCTTTTCCATATTACTGTACCTTCTGACTAATACTAGTACGATTTTCGGAAACTGTTATGTTTAATATTTTGGTAAAAGTAAAGCATACGCATGAATTTATCAACTGCAATAAACAACTGTGCTTTTCTGTCACAAGTAGGTTGTATGTACCATTAGACGTAGCCAGGATTTTTTATTGAGGGGGGGGCACAAACCACAAATCACTTGTAATGACGTTATCATAAATTTTCGAAAGTAAAACTTTTTATGGGAGAAAGATGTAAAATGAAAGATCAGAAGCCGTGGCCTGGTTCTTCATGTAACCAGGATTTTGCTCACAGAAAGGGCTTGAATCAAAAGTTAAAATGTCTGAACTGGGAGACGCGTTGAGTAAACTAAAGTTAGTGAAACGTATCGCAGACTAGGGTTTGGGGACTCCGCCCCAGCCGCAGCGGGATTTTTTGTAAAAAATAGCTATTTTAATGCCGTTAAATCACGTTTTGCACGTTTTTCGAGCCATTTGAAGAACTAAAGTTTTAATATTTGAAAGCCAATTGAAAAAATGAAATTGCTTAATTCTCCTTTAAAATCTTGCATTTAAGGATTGAATTTTGTAAGTGATTTGGCCCCGGTGGGAGGAAGTAAAGCACACTGCCCCGTGTAATATTTTAGCAGTAACGGATAGTTTGCGCGCCCACTAAAGGATGATAGTTTTCAGTACCAATGGCCACAAGATGTAGAAAAGTAACGTTAACTGTACAGTAGAACATAAATTCTTTTTCACTTCTAATTTTGAAAGCTATCAACTACATACCTGTTAATGTTAAATTTAAGTTAAAAATGTGCCATCTTTTTCATTTTCGGTTCTTAAGTGAGCTTCATGAACTACGAATCTTGTTGCAAGATGTTCAATGCAGCACAGCGGTCATTTAGGAGTTGGGAAGCCTAATTTAGCTGACGAGAGATAAACAGTAGCTGTACAAAGCTGCTACACTTTGTGAGCGGGCTATCTTGACAGACATGTGGTGCAGTTCATAGCGTCGGTTGTTTACGTTTTGAAGTCTTTGGCCTTGAAGCCCACAAGTCCTCGAAAATGTCCTATCCTCGGCTCGAGGACAGCACTTTTTTTGTTTCGTTAAAAATGAGCCATGGACATGACCTTTTTTTTACTTTACGTGGGAAATCGGCTAAAACCTCGCGGAAAATTTGGAAAGAATTTTTTTTTTATGGAGGTCGCCTGAAAAAAATTTTGGGGGGGAGAACGCTTGCGCCTTGTGTTCTTGGCCTCGAGAAGTCTGTCCTTAGCCTTGGCCTCGAAGGTTGCGTCCTCGACTCCACCTCTGTAAAATAAGGTTTGGGCACCTCTTTATACACCTTTAATTAAGTAGTTCTTATTTCTTCCGTAGGCCTATCTGTTTGGACGGGCTTGGCTGTTGATGAATCAGATATTCAGTTCATGGTTTTCGAATTTTTGCATGTTCCACTTAAGTGATATCGAACATCGCTTTCTTTATTGTTTCAAAAAATATCGCAAAATAAGCATTGCGATGTTCGATTATCGCGGTCCTAGTTTTGCAAGAAATTTTAATTAAACCTTTTCTGATGTCACAAAATTTCAAACGCAGGGTTGCCCAATGGTACGGAGCCAAACGCACAAAATCGATTTTCGCAAGAAAGGAAAGTAGTAAAACAAGGTTTGGGACACCTCTTTATTACCTTTGTAGTAGTTCTGATTTCTTTAATAAAACCAATCTAGAGCAGTATCTCTTTTAATGCAATTGGGTTGTTGTTTCAAAGTGCACTTAAGGTCTATTGTTCAATGAAGTTAGGCACTGTCGCGAAGTCCCCAGATATCGCTTGCGATGTCACATTCTAGTTCAAATTGAAAGAAAAAAGCGTAATGCGGTGGAGGATAGATTCTGGTGTTTTAGACGTTGCCTATCGTAAAGCGTTTGAGTTTGAGTTACTGCCAGACTGCTGGCTGTACCTTAGAATAAGTGATTAGTTTTCATTAAAAATTACGTGACTTTTACGGGATGCTTATCTTATAAACTTCATAAAAATACTCTTTAACTATTGACGGTTGATTTGGTATGAGTTATTTTGGTGCTGATTCTTCTTTTTGTAATTAAGATGCTTCTACGATTTTCTGCTTGGTAGAGAAAAAAAAACATGTCTGCATCGCTTGTTCGCTTAAAATGTTACCTAGCCTACTATACGTAGATCGATTTTTCGATAGCCCCATGTGGTAGTCTAGTTTATTTTAAAAAAATATGTATGTATTGCTGTGGTGATCTGTGATAGTCAGTTAAAAACCATTCATCATCAATCCGTGTTCTTACCATTGTTATGTGACCTATCTGCTGTGATGAAAGAAAATTGCATTTCTTACTGTGTAGATCAGCTGTGCAGTATTGGTAGGCACTGATATCCTGTACAATCTGTAGGCAAGAATACTGATTGTAAACGGTAACCACCGAAGACGTCCCTTGAACAAGTCGACCCAGACAAGTCGTCCTCGAAGGTGAATCATACCTAGCCGCATTTTTTCGCGCGTTGTACGACCATAGCGAGCTGATATATCGGAAGAAACTGAAACAAGTCGACCCAGCTGAGAAACTGAAACAAATCGACCCAGTTGAAGACACGTGACGCAACTGCTACGCGTCATTGAGCCTTTGCTACGTGCGCTCTACTGTCTAGGGCTTCGCTACTTCGAATTTGTATTATTGCATTTGTTTTTATATAAGATACGTGACGCAATTGCTATGCATCATTGAGCCTTTGTTGCGTGCGCTCTACTGTCTAGGACTTAGCTACTTCGAATTTGTATTAATGCATTTGTTTTTTATTCATCACCATAACGAAAGGACTTCGCTACTTCGAATTTGTATTAATGCATTTGTTTTTTATTTATCACCATAACAAAATTGAATGAAAAGCACAAATATACATATAAAATACTGTGGATTTTAATCGCTTTGCTACCTCGCTACACGGAATTTGTGATCATTCATACCTATATTAATCGCGTCGCTTCCGCTCCTCAACATAAAAAGAATTATATTATTGATGCTTAGTATAGTTATTATTCAGCTATCAAAAGGAGCGAAAGCAACGCTCTGTCGCTTCCGCTCCTCAAAATAAAAAGGATTATATTATTGATGCTTAGTATAGTTATTATTCAGGTATCAAAAGGAGCGAAGGCAACGCTCTTTTGAAAAGGGCGGTTGCCCACCTCTGGTTTCGGTTAAGTTAGAATAAATATTATCAACCATTCCACTAACATCACGAAACCAAGCCAATTTTGGTGAAATTTTCCCTGTTTTATTCATTTTGGATTTGGAAGGATAAAATAGAGTCGCGGGATTAAATAGACTGTATTTGATTCCCCCCAACACCAATTTGGACGAAAAAGAGGGTTTATCGAATTGGTGTGGTCACGTGATGTGACTGGATTGGTTGATAATACTCGTCCATGGTTGATAATACTCTGATTTAATGGTTACTGGAATGGTTGATAATACTCTGATTTAAGATCGATTCAGGGTCCTTTCAGGTCGTCGCTGTCTCATGGACAAAAGAGTCAAAGCGACTTGGTTAATAAAGATGTAAATGCAATCATGTAGGACTAAGAATGATTTCTATTTTATGTATTTGAAATGTAGCACAGTCAAATACTCGTATTAGTGATAAAACTTCCGGCATTCGCAAATGAAAAAATGTTTTATATTGTAACGTACGTGTCAAAAGGACGCGTCCCAATGCGGTCGACCGGCTCGGTTGAACAACCTATCGAGCCACTCTCCGGGTTGACTTATTAATCCAATTGTCCAATTTCACTTTTACTTGTGGCTACGTTGGAGCTGACGCTACAATATTTTAGGATTAAAAATTTTAGTAACCGAATTATTTTTTCTTCGGTAAACTTACATAGTGACGTAAGTGTTTTGGCACAAGAATCTATTTTTCAGCTAATTTTCAGCCAAGTCTGAGAAAAACAGACTTCACAATATACCGTTACTAAAAACATACTGCTGTATACGCGAAATGAATGAACTTTAGGGATCAACAATTTTCTGTGAATAAAACCAAACTGAATACTTCTATGATTTGTTGAAGCAGAACTGAAACAAAAGCGTCAACGTTGATATTGGGTTTACGCTAGAAAAATGTGTGGCTTGAAAGGTCCGACCATAGTCTTGGGCCCTACGAAATGAAAGTGCAATTTAAATGCATTAGCTTGCTTGGTCTAGTTCAGGTAGTGAGAAAGCATCAATGCCACTCCATCAAGTTAGTGCATGTCCCGAGTAACCTTCTTGCAAATGCTAACATCAAAGCAAATCATGTGATTAGCATTGTAACTTTTGGGTCCTTATGAAGCGTTCCACTGCTGAGCTACTTTACGGCTTGAGTGATTGCTAGATCTAGGTTCAACTCCCTCCTGGTCACGTTGTTGCGTCTTCGCACAAAACGCTTTACCATGATAAGCTCTGCTTGGTGGCTACGAACAAACAGCAAATTCAGTAGACAAGAATTCAAAGATATCCATTTATTTTGCTTACAGTCAGTGGCGGATTAAGGGGGGATGGGGGGATGCATCCCCCCCACCAGCCTAAAACTAACGATTTCGGCCGAAAAATCAGCCTCCAATTCGAAAAATCAGTCTCCATTTCGGGGTGCATCCCCCCCACCAGCCTAAACCTAACGATTTCGGCCGAAAAATTAGTCTCAATTTCGGTGAACACCTTTTTTTTTTTTTTTTTAGGAGACCACCTGATTTTGGGCGGAAAAAACGTTTGAATTTCCGATTTCGGCCGGAAAATCACTCTTAATTTCGGTGAAGACATCCGAATTTTTGAGGTTTTGTGCTTAAAATTTTTATTATCCCCCCCCCCCACCAAAATTTTCTAGATCCGCCACTGCTTACAGTCCTCGATTAAGATCAGTTATACAGTAAAACCGGGGAGAACTGATCGGAAGCGAAGCTGGAAATTCACGTAAAGTCTTTGCGATAGATCCACAAATTGAATGCTTTTTCTTGAGTCAATAAGCAAGCATCTATTCAAGCATTCAATTTATCCTACTCTACTACAGCAAGATCGAAACTAAAAGCATTAGTCGCAGAAAGCCCATTTTTTATGAAATATAATGTTATTGATGCAAGCAGCACTGGCAGGTTTTGACTTAGAGTCTGTATGTACTTGTGCAACAAGGTATAATTTTTTAATCCTATGTATTGTTGTAGTCTGAACATTCTTGTCGGGCTGTCGGCACTCATAGATTGCTGTAACCAGTGGTGCCATTCAACTAGTTCGGGCAAACGGTTCCTAAATTTAAAGAATCGGTTTTTTAAAAATTGCTTACATATAGACATTCTGCACTTTAGGTTCAAACGACTTGGTTGCTAAGTTGAGAGAACCAGCTGCAGATCCGGCTCATGTAAAATTTAGATATTGCCCTATTGCAAAATTTACGATAGTTGGAACCTCTTCAAACATTATTGTGGTTTTGGCAAGTTTTTGCTATGTTAGAAAGAAGCAGTACTTAAATTGTAGGGAGGACGGGGGGGACGCGTCCCCTATCGAGATTGAACGTCCCCTCATCGAGATTGAGCGTCCCCCATCGAGATTTGAGCGATGGTAGATGAGAGGAAAAAGACGCCCAAAGTCCGGTCAAATATAGAACCAAATTGCGCGGGAATAGTGATGCAGAAAAAAACAGTTCAACCGCCAGCGAAGACCTTTTTTTTTTGGAAATCATGTGCTTTTAGCCAGAAAAAACTCTTGAATTTGAGATTTCGGCCAGCAGAAAAAGCGTTTGAAATTCGGCGAAGACCTTTTTTTTGGAGATCACATGTTTTTGGCCGGAGAAAACCCTTGAATTTGTGATTTCGGCCAGAAAAAGCGTTTGAATTTAGGCGAAGACCTTTTTTTTTTTTGAGATCAAACAAAATTGGATCAAACTTCCAAAAAAGCCTCTCTCTTTGCAAAATCCTGGCTACGCCCCTGATCTTCATTAAGGTTCTGTCAATGCTGCAAAAGCGTCCCCCCATGCAAAATTTTACAATTTAAGTACTGGAAAGAAGGCCACAAAATATATATAACCAGGACTTAAATTGTAAAATTTTGCATGGGGGGCGCTTTTCAAGCATTGACAGAACCTTAGTGAGGATCTGGCGCGTAGCCAGGATTTCGCAAAGGGAGAGGCTTTTTTTAAAGTTTGATCCAATTTTGTTTAGCTTGACCCAAATTTTTATTGGCCTTGAATTGGATTGAGGTGCAGTGAAAATTCAGTGATTTCAAAAAAATTTAAAAAAAGGTCTTTGCCGAAACTCAAACGCTTTTTCTGGACCAAATCTCAAATTCAAGGTTTTTTTCCGGCCAAAAACAGGTGATCTGCAAAAAAATAATATAAAAAAAAAAACTTTGCCGGCGGTTGAACTGTTTTTTCTTCTGCATCATTATTCCCACGGAATTTGGTTCTACATTTGACCGGACTTTGTATGTATTCTTCCTCTCATCTACCAGCGCTCAAATCTCGATGGGGGAACGCTCAAATCTCGATGGGGGGACGCTCAATCTCGATGGGGAACGCTCAATCTCGATGGGGGGACGCGTCCCCCCTACAAATTAAGTACTGTATATAACATTCAGCGTGGCTAGGCTAAAATAAAACCTAAAAATTATCATTATTTTTTAAACAGATTAGGGCGTTAGGTCATTAAAATGCAAAACCAAGAATAGAGAAAATCGAAATTTTGTTGTTTACTCATAAATCTACAAATCTTTGGCAACTTTGAATTAACTTCTGTTCGTGACATCGTTACACCTGCCAGAAAATATTGCTCGAAAAAAGCCACCTGTATGAACAAAACGTGGTTATGTATGAGCAAAACTTTTTTTTTGCTTATTTATTGTCAAGCTTGCGCAAATGTACGATTACTTGGTTGGTATTGAAACTTTCAAAACTATTTTTCACGGGAAAATGCAATCTACGACTTCGTACAGAGTTTGATTTCAAACACTTCCGTGAAAACATAGGCATACGTTAAATTGCTTGGTATCGTGAAATCTTACTTAACTGGCCTGCCTTGTGTAGTGAGTTTATTTCTATAGTTCATTGATCTTTTTACTCGTACCCGTATGTGTAATTTGTGTGCTGGCTAGAAACAGAAATTATTTTTTATGTGCAGTAATTGTCAAAATAATTTCATAATGTTAGACGAGGTAATTATTATGTAAATAAAAGTTTAGCTGCTTTTTATACACCTGCACTGCTTTTTTTTTGTAAGTGCGTGTTCAAGTACAGTACAACGTTTGGGGGAAGCATGAAAATGCAAGATTCTGTATTTAGAAGTAGTTTGTATGAGGGATATTGATTTGAAAGTTAATTGGTGGTGCAAAACTTAAGAATTGCTTTAATCAAAATGTTCATTTCTTCAAAGCAGCTTTTCGTATGACACTTGTCAAGAAGAATTGTAAAAATAGAGAGCGCTCTCCATTTGGAGAAACTACTTCCGAGAAATGAACATTTTGATTAAGAATGTTAATTTATTGTATTGTCCATTCGCTTCTCGGCTACGCTGCTTTTACGTGTATTTGCGGAAATCGCAACGGCAAAAGGAATCGAACCCTCAACTTATGGCATCAGAGTCCGACATATTTACCGCCACGCCATTTGTTAATCTTATTTTAGAACAGAACGAACATAAATTTAAAAACAACATAAGACAATTTTTTTAACAGAAATTTCTACGCGTATTACGAAACTGACAAAGACAAAGAATCGAGCCTTCGCTTGCTGATGGTGCAGCGGTATAGAATCGCCTTCAACATCTATAAGCCTTTTATCTTAAGTAAATTTTAATGTAACCAAAGCGCAGCAAAAACCAAAACTAACGTTACGTTACAAAAGAAAACCGGTTGGTCTGTAATAATTTACAAAACATCATTACTTACAGTCCCAGCGTAAAAAAAATTCATATGAAGTAAGCCCTCTTTCTGAAATTAGAATTCATATATTATTCTTATTTCGTGATTTTTTCTAATTGCTATCTCAACGTAAAAAAACACGAGTCAAAAATAAAGATAATTTCAAAATTACGTCATACTTCACAAAACAACATTAATTACAGTAAAAGAAAACTTCAATCGAAACAGGCCAATTTTTGAAAGTGAAAAGTTAAATTGTTCTTATATCTTGCTATTATATTCAGATTTTTTAACCAGATTAATTGCATTGAAAAACATGTCCGGTTTTGAAATTCACATCGGTAAATCAAAAGTCTTGCACTTACAAGCAATCTATAAATAGAAAATCAACTCTTTGATCCCAAATGCTAAGCAATTTCTAAATTTGATTTAAAGAAACGTTAATCTTTAATTTTGCGGAAAGCCAATTATTTAAATCATTCCAATATTTATCTACAACAGAACAGTTCAGAAAATATGTGCAGCAAAGTGCTTAATTTCTAGCGGCAGAATGCGAAAATTCATATATACTTCACAGCCGCTAGCTTGCGTCAGGTTATGTTAGTGCAGTATATGACTGTATGCATAATATTTTAAATGCTTCGCTTGCAGCACACCGCCAATCCTCAAAAGAAAAAAAACAATGAAACAAGATATTGGTTTGTGCTTGAAGCAGAATTTATGCCTACTTGCTGCAATATAAAAACTTAGGCTTATTGCTTCGGATTAAAACAGACGAGACGATTTTGTTAAGGCATTTAAAGAATACTTAGGTGCCTTTCACCGATCGTTCCTTGGCCATTTTTGTAGATAAACGGTCACTTGGCCACTCCTGAGCTTGATGGACAGCTGTTTGACTCGAAGACCGGCAGGCAACTTCGCAGCCCTCCTAATCCGCACTTAGAAACACAATAACTGATCCTCTCGTGCATTATTGTTTTAATTTTGTGACAAAAATAAAATATAATCGATTAATACTCTACTCAAAGAACAATTAAGGTTCCTTCACAGTGGCCCAACCTAAAATAAAAATAATAATAATAAGCCGATCCAGTGCCGAAGCAACACAGCTAAACAACGCTTTGCAGTAGATTTTTTGCTTGCATTGCTAATTTTGTAATTTGACTCATTGGGATGTTTTTACTTGTTCTGTGCTAAGGCAAAGATTACTTTGCTTCGAGCATTACGGTACAGAATATCGTTTCAATTAAATTGGTGCACTGTAACAATGTGATTTTGATTATTTTCTTTGCTTCTTTTATGGCTGCTTTTCTGCGGCTCCAAACTGACCTTTTGTCTTTCGATCAAAACGTTCAAAAAGTACTGAGGGGTAATTTTAAAGAATGCGTCGGCAAGCGCAATTTCATATACTGGCAAGATGTGCAACTTTTGTTTTTTGTGCATGGACAGATGACGAATTATGCTTAAACCCAGGATTGTCCAAACTTTTTGAAGGAGTGCCATACGATGATACAAAATGAGACTTGAATGCTTCGGGCCAACTGATCATACTAAGACCACTGGTCATAAGTAAAAATAAGCCCAGTAAACAGGTAAAGTCCGATTAAAAAGTCAGGTCTTCGGCCTAATTTTGGAGCATTTTGGTTACGTGAAAACGTCTTTGGGCTGAATCGCTCGCGTAATTCCAACGCAATTTTGTTAAAAAAAAACATGTGACATGTGAAGACTGGGCAATGTGGGCATGCACCGGATAAAATTCTGAGTTTTTTTTGCGTGGTTAAGAGATTGATATTTTCAAAAACATTTTCTGAGCAAAGCATTTTCAAGTAATGTCACAATTACAATTCTGTTACAGTTCTGTATTTAAAAATATTAGTAGAGTATAAACACCGTGATATCAGGCGCGCAACCACGGTTTTGCTAAGGGAGGAGCTTGAACCAAAAGTCAATTTCCTTTCTTTTTTTTATCGAAGACTGTCTCATTTAGACGGTGGACGGTGGAGCTGAGCAAACTTGTGCTACTTTAGTGTATCACAGACGCAGGCGCGTCGATTTGTTGAAATCTTTGGGGGGGTCCAACTTAATAACCAGAACTTTTTTGGCGAAATCTCGCGAATTTTGTTTGCATTGTTTGTACATCGTAGACTTTGTTTGCAATGTTCGTACGTCGCAATAGCACATTTAATGCAGTTTTTTTTTCGGTGTTGAGACGTTTAGGAAATAAGCGTACGGTACTTTGGAAAAAAACTCATCGCGCCAAAAGAGGGTTGGTAGGGATGAAAGGGTATCTTGAAATATATAACCGTGTGAAATATTTTTTGTGGTATTTTTTAAATGCGACCTCTTTCCGCCAAACTTTTGGGACGTTTTTTGGGCGTTAATTCCAATGCTACGACTTTGAAAACTTTGAAAATCGTTCCGCCAAGCCTGTCTATACTACTTTAAGGGATGGCACGGATAGGCGTGGCCAAGGGGGCGACAGCCCCTCCCCCCCAAATAAAAATGCCCTCAATGATAAAAATATTAAAACAAAATCTACTTTTTCTTCAGTTTCTTTTAACATTTCTCTGCACAAAAGTGCACGCGTTCAACTGTAATTAGCAATGATATTAATATGGATCACCAAGGAACCCGAGCCCCCTCAATTCAAAATTTTGCTAATCAATTTAAGTGTATAGACCGGGAGAATTGAAGAGTTTTGTCTTAAAAATTGCAACCTCAGGCACTTATCAAACCTTTTTATGAACGTAATAGAATAAACACGAGCGAATTTAGCAAATGGTTCAGTGTCAGGGGGTCGGTCCCGCGTTTAAATGGTGGGCCTAAGAGTTTTTTGTCTCTCCTATATTGACTGGAAAATGCAGCGAAAATCCCCAAAGTGCAAAGGGCCCCGCGCTATGTAAATCCAGCCTGGGCAAAAACATAATTAGTTATAGGCCTTACCAATAACCATCTTTTGTACCAATTAACTTTCAATAACAATTCACTTCCAACTCGCCAGTTTTTACGCGACAAAATGCTTTTGAAAAAAAATAGCAGGCAAAAATGCGCATTGAACAAATTATTGAATTTAAATTAAGGGAGCCTGGGCCCCTAAGTCATTACATGTAATCCTACAATTGATTATTTTCGTGACCTACTGCACAACATTTTAGAAGGCAATGTACCTTACTTCCGTCTACTTTGACCAAATCACATACAAAATTTAAACCCAAACTGCAAGATTTTGAACGTGATTTGGACTTGAATTGTAGGTAAAAAGAGAATTGAACAATTTAATTTTTCAATTGGCTTTCAAAGCAGGGTTGTGAATGGGCCGACTAGTTCAGGCCCGAAATCGAAAATATAAGCCCGCATCCGAAAACTAATTTGAAGCTCAAATCGTGCCCGAAAAAAAACCGAAAGTTTAGTTACAGTCGGTCCGAAAAATTTAGCAATCTTGTTATTTGGATATATCTAAGACAAAAAGCACGTCTCAGGCCCAAATTAAGGCCAAAATTTTTGTCAACCTTAGGCCCGAACCCGACCCCAAAAGCCTGGGCCGACTTACAACCATGTTTCTAAATGTTAAAGATCTGGTTCCCTCAAATTACTCTAAAAACGCGCAAAATGTGATCCAATGGCATTAAAATAGCTATTTTTTTCAAAAAATTACAAAAAGTTGCCCAGCGGTTGGGGGCTTCGCCCCCACACCCCCGTCTGTGATACGTTTGAGTTACAGTAGATTACTCACCATGTCTCCCAGTTTAGACATTTTAACTTTGAAACATTCTAACATTTCAAACTCTCCCCTATCAGCAAAATCCTAGTTGAATGCCAAACCAGGCCACGGCTTCTGATCTTCCATTTTACGGTATCGTTGTCCCGTAAAAAGTGCCTCATTTCAAAAATGTTTGAAGACGTCATTGCATGTGATTTGGGCCCCCTCAATCAAAAATCCTGGCTTGCCTGTGATGGCACGGTCCATTTAAGTCCCCACCCGGATGGCACCATTGTAATATTGAGTGACTATGCTGATATGCTCTGACGCTGCGAGTATCAGTATGCCCTCGGTCCTCAGTGCCATGTTGTAACGGTGAGGACTAGACTTTACTGATAGACACACAGTCACAATATTGAGTTTGTGACGTACACAAACAAAACTTGTGCAATATATTGGCTAGATGATAAACATACTCGTATTGTGATTATGGCATTAAAATCTAGGCCTAGCGCTGTGATATGCAGTTTTCAAGATTTTGAGCAAGAAAAATCTGTCAAGACTAAAATTTTTTTTTGTTAGTATCCATGATAAACAGCAAACATGTCTATTTTTATTGGGGGGGTCCTTTACTATTTGGACCCCCCCAATGCATATCTTTGGGGGGGTCCGGACCCCCCCGACCCCCCCGGGAATCGACGCGCCTGCACAGACGGGAGCTTGGTGCTGAACCCTCAGATTTTGTCATTTTTTAGAAAAGTAACCATTTTTTTACCCTAACTGAATCACATTTCGTACGTTTTTAGAGCCATTTCAAAAAACTAAACTGCCCAGCTTCATCGGCCTTCCCCCCTTACTTACAGGTCGGGTACAGAACAAGTTTAAACGCTAATATTTTATCTTGAGTTTATGCGTGGCTATCAAGCAGAAAAGGTTATAAATTTGCTGTGAGGTTTAAAATTTATTGAGCTAGTTTCAACGGGGAAAAAACGGAAGAATAGCGCACTGCTCTTACAGATGCAAAGCTTCGCGAAATTACTATTAATACTCAACTATTTATTTATCACTTAATTTGTGCTGAACACATTACACTCTTTTTTTATCAAAATTAATAAATTTTGGGTTGCAGCTGGCTGTTCGTAATATTTACCAATTTTCAGCCTCATGCCTTTTTGAATTTAAAATTTATTCGTTTTGTTTGTTCTTAAATGTATTAAGCAAAAATGTGCCTCGTGTACGTAAACGATTGTAGTTGCAAAAAAGATTGCACAATTCGCTTCGTTTTGTTTCGCGTATTTGTTCGTGGCCACGGTTTGTTACGGTTTACCGTTCCGCTACAGCAATTTTGTTTGAGCGCCTGTCAATGTATTACACGTAACCATACGGTTTTGTTCACTCACCGCCTTTTTATTTCGTGTAAGAGGACGTTGCACAAGAAAAAGTCTACCTGTAAGCGTATCTGAGTGAGCGCAATCGGGACGACTTGTTCGGACGCCATCTTGTCGGTGGGTCGACTTCGGTGGGTCGAGATGTCCAAGGGACGACGTCGGTGGCAACCATTGTAAACATGCTTAACAAAGAAGTTTTCAAGGATTTCTTAGGCAAAGTTTCCATCAAGAATTATCAAGCATCTGTAGCCTACTGTATCTACATTTTACAAATTCTTCCAATCATCTTTTATTTTTTTGTGGTAACTTTTCAGTCAAACAAAACCTAATAACAATCAAATTTGATAAACATGACAACTCTAACAGGTATAGAAGTTTAAAAGAAACCTTGTAAGCAATCTTGGATTGATTTTCTGTGGAATAGTGGACATCTGACATGGACTAATGAAAACATCTGGTTTTACCAATTGGATAGTGCATCAGTAGGTTAAGAAATTGTTCTTGGTCTTGAAAAGTATTTGCAGTAACTGATGATAAAGTTTGTTTAGTTTAGGTGTCAAGTCACCCTGGGCTTTAAAGTCGCCCCAGTTGACAGTTATGTATGTAAACTGATTCAATTTTCAAAACTAGCCTATTATGACTAAGTTGCATCATGTTGAAACCTTAAATGAAGAAACCAAAAACAAACTCAGTATTAATCTAAAATGTGAACTTCAATTATTTTTTGCTGAATTTTCTAACTTTATTTTCCAAAGAAATGATGAAGATATTGCAAAACTATTTTATGACAGAGTAAAGTCAGACTGTGGTAAAGAACATACAAACTATTTGCATTGTAACACTGAAGAACTGAGGTGGACTTTACTTGGCATACATTATGTGCTGTATGAACCTTTATGCTCATTGCATAATTTATTATCTGAAAGAAGAGAACTTTTATGTAGTAACACTAACAAGAATTTAATTCTGTCTATATGTCACTGTTTAAGCTTGAAAAATGAAGAATATTTGATATATTTTTCTCGAATCAACAGTTATGAATATTATGGCGTTGAGAGGAATATTCTAAAAACATTTTTGAAAAGACAAATAAAAGGTGAATTCGATAGGCTTGACAGCATTAGCCTAATAATAGAAGGGTAAGATTAGAATAGAATGAATATTATCAACCAAAAAGTCGTATCAGATATCACATGACCAAGCAAATTTTGGTGATATCTTGGTTTTTTCATTCATATCGGTTTTGTGGGGATAAAATAGAGTTGAGGCGAATAAATTGACTCTTATTTGATTTCCCAACCTTGATTTGGGTGAAAAATTGGGGATTTATCAAAATTGGATAGGTTGGGCGGCCCGCCTCGAGTGTCACCATTTTGGGGTGACATCATTTTTATTTCTTTCGAGACAGAAACCCACTGATTGGTAGGCAAAAACCTTTTTTTTGGTCATCACATACTTTCGGACTGAAAACCAACTTGTTTTGCAGCGAAGACCTTTTTTTGGTCTTCACCTATTTTTTGGCCTATAAAGGGTGCCAAGGGCGCCTGCAGGGGGTGCACTTGCCCCCCTAGATTAAACTGTCAAGAATTTTTCATCTTCAATTAGCAAAATAAGTCAAATATACTGTATCTATCTAAACTAAGAAAACAACCCTTTGTGGAGCTTTTTTGCCAAGGTGCAGAGGGCGGAGGCAGGAGAAACAGGCTTGCCCATGACTATTTTCTCTGAAAATTGTCAAGTTAAAGAAAATAAAACAAAATTAGAACTATTCATCCGCACTTTTTTCATTTGCTTTTTTGGAAGTTAAGATTAGGGTTTAAGTTAGGATTTGGGTTAGGTTAGATTTGGGGATAGTTTTAGAGTAACCATTTGAGTTTAGGTTAGATTTGAGTCAGAACAAAGAATTAACAAAAAAAGTAGATAAAAATTTTTGATGAAATAAAGCCTTTCTTGCCCATTTTACGTAAATTATCATACAGCATTTTCTTAAAAGCGAGCGTAAGCAATGCTCCAAGATTAAGCATTAAACTGTTTGATAAAATAATTATCAATATCAAACGTTTCAGCATTCTGTCAATTAGCTCTTTTTAGGATCTAAATACAATAAAGTGTTTGATATTTCAAATTTTCGCTGCGCTTATGTAAACACCAAAATAATAATTTCTCCGCCATTAAATAAATTTTGCCCACAAACCGAAATTGAAACCAAACTTGCAATCAATAGCGTAGCCAGGGGGACTGTGCTCACCTGCATTGGCCTACAACAGACCAAGCTCACGATAAAGAAAAATGTGAAATGTTTGGCCATCTGAGTAGTATGGCCTCAAAATCACTTCAAAACATTTCGCAGTAGTATGGCCTCTAAAGTAGTTCAAAATCACTTTAAAACATTTCTTATTAATATTATTAAGGTAGTGTCTAGTGCACCGTCCCGGTTTCCGACATCAAATCGCTGCTGCACCGGCAGCCAATCAAATTGCGCCTTTATCCTTGATTCGCTTTAAATACAGCACTTTGACACATCAAATTCCAAGCCCTGATGGCGTAGTGGTTAGAGCGCCTGGTTATAATGCCGAGGGTCGGGGTATCGAATCTCACTGGACACGCTCACCAAAAATAGCACTAGAGAGCTACAATCCAACGAAATTCTTTTTTTTCTCTAAAATCTTATTATTAGAGGTAGGGTTGTACAAAGTAGAATTTCGAATCCTTGAGATTCGAATCTCCGGAGATACGAATCTCAAAAAGCATTTTTTATCGGGTAATTGGATTCGAAAAAAAATTTTTTGGGCGGAAAAAACGTTTGAATTTTGGATTTCGGCCGATAATTCACTCTGAATTTTGGCGAAGACCTTTTTTTTTTTTTTTTTTTTTTTTGGAGATCACCTAATTTTGGCCGGAAAAAACTGTATTGTCGCAGTTTGCCTTGAGTTATTCTAGAATAGGATTCGAAATTCTAGATTCGAAATGTCTATTCTAGAATAATTCTAGAATACTGCATTATTCTACTTTGTACAACCCTAATTAGAGGTAGGGTTAGGGCAGCGATGCCAGCTGAGAGATAGTAAATTGAACAGCTAAATAAAACAATTGCCGCCACCGGTGCAGCAGCGATTTGATGTTGGAAACCGGGCCGGTGCAGCAGACACTGCCTTAATATTATTCTAATTATAATCTATTGCTTTTTTTGTTTTTTTAAGGGGGGTATTAACTTATTTATCAAAAATACAGCTTGCAAATTAATCGATAAAAAGTTCAAAACATGGCTAAAAACTAGCAGTCAAAATTGATCGCTTAATGCAAAATGCTTAACGTAAGCTTTATAGAAACAAAGAGTATATGGGTGGCTACTCAGCATTCAGCATATAGTTGATTTAATTACAACAGTTTTTGGACTTGACCTATGAGTAACGTGGGGGTTTGAAGGAACTAAGCTATTTAATTCTTTTAAATGGCTTTCAAAGTGTATCAATGTAGTTTTTTAAATGGCTTTAAAAAGATGCAAAATTTGATTCAAATGGCGTTAAAATGGTTTTTTTTTTTGAAATGTTACGGAATTCTCCCAGCAGCTAGAGTTTTGCCCCAAGAGCCCGGATTATTGTATGCTTTAGTTGCACCTGTTTGCTCGGCACGCTTCCCAATTGAGACATTTTGCAAAAAAAATTCATCTTACGTTTAATCCACCCCCCCTAAACAAAATTCAGGTCGCAATCAGTGGGGCAACCAACGATGCAATCAATAGGGCAATCTAAAAAAGCTCTCTTAGCCTCCCCTTTTCCAAGTCATTTGGAAAACTTGTCCCACTTACAGTAGCGTAGCCGGGTTGGGGGGAGGCTATTACCTTCCTTCCCCCAATTGGCCTGTCAACCAAAATGCAGATTAAGAAAAATACCACGTTTTTAGCTCTTCTAAAACTGTTTTAATCATTGGAATGGACTAAAACGCAAATTAACATCTTTTGAGACATATATTCATGGGACTAATTTGTCAAAAATAAAGCTTTCAAATCTATAAAGACTTTGACAAATGCCCAAAAATAAGCAATCAGAGTAAATCGCTACTGTAAAATCGCTGAACACACGTTTCATCAACAAATATATTATGAACTCACGAATAGAAAAAGGGGGCTATTCAGGGTTAGTTAATTACCAATCACTTCTCTCAAATATCTTTCCATTAGCCCCCCTCCGAATTATTTTGTTGTGTAAAATATAGATGAAATAGATTACTCCGTGTGAGTTTTATTTTTACCGCCGTCTGTAATGCACTTGAATTGCATCAGTTTGCTCAACATGCCGCCCAAATTTCAGCATTTTTTTTGACAGGGTCATGTTAACTTTTGGTTCAAATCCATTAGCAAAACTAGAGAATTTTATGATTTACCAGCATGGAAAAAGAACTGAAATTTTACCCTAGCCACCTTCCACATAGACCATTTATGCAACCAGTTTGATCATGTTTGCACTGCTAATTTCTATGCTTCATATTAGAAGCATTATTTTTTATCAAAATAGCCCTAAAATTAAGTTATTTGCAAAAAAATGCAAAATTTTTGAGCGTTGGGGGCTACGCACCCAGACCTCAATGTGTTCAGCGGCTGTAGACTTTGCCCCCAAACCTCCAGCCTCCGGTGGCTGGGGGCATAGCTCCTGGACCTCCAATGGCTTTCGGCGGCTCCGCTCCCAGACTCCTAAAATAGCCCCCCCATTGCAAATTTTTGGCTACGAATGTTTAAACGTGGTTTAAATTTCATCTGCATATGAAGAGGGCTGAAAGGGCTAGGCAATTTAAGAATTTCAAGTAGATTCTTAATATCAGCATCTTTGTTCTATCCAATGGCCTTAAAAACGTTCAAAATGTGATTCAAATGACGTTAAAGTGGTTATTTTTCCCCAGAAATTGCAAAAGGTATGCAGCGACTGGAGGTTTTGCCCCTAGACCCTCATCCATAATACACTTGAATTGCATCAATTTGCTCAACATGCCGCCCAAATTTTATCATTTTTTTTATCAGGGTCTTGTTAACTTTTGGTTCAAATCCCGTAGCAAAATCCTAGTTGCAGCTGTAAGGTTTTATTTTATCCAATAGATAATGGATACGTTGCTTGCCCCCTTTGAAAAAATTTCTGCAGGTGCCTCTGAAGGGTGCTACCACGAAATCCCACTCTGGGTGCCACCATTCTTAGCGACGCCACTGCGTTAAATCACTGAAAAAAATGCTTAAGTAGCATGATATCGTAATTCGTAGATTTTTTTTTCAATTTTAGAAAATGCATACTTCAAAGAACAGCTTACTTTTCTTCATCAATGCTGTGAAGAGTTTGAAGATATCTCTTTGCTTCAAAGAGTTAATAAAGCTCTGAAACAATTAAAATCAACTAAAACAGCTCAAAAAACAGTAAGAGTAAGTTTGATGAATTATTTCATGAACTTGTTGTTCTGTGAATTAAAACACCATTACTAATTAATTATACTGGGCAAGGTGACATATACTGTAATATTGAGTTGAAACAGTTGTAGCGATATAATTTGTTTTGAGTAATGCCCCAACGTCTCTGTCAAATAAAAAAGTTCTCTTGAAAGTGTTTCGCATATAACCACACTCATTACTCAATTTCTGTTTTTGTTAATTTTGGGCTAAGTGTTTGAGCTTGACTGACATTAAAGTTTTTGGTTTATCTAAAAGGTTTTGAATAATAATCAAAATAGTTGCTCAGAATCAGCCTTTTGCTGTGTCTATTAGTGATAATACTGTTCAAATATTCTTCATTGTACCTTAATATATCAAGCTTAAGATTTTTTTTCTCTCTTTAAAACTAATATTTTACTCTTCTATGCGTTGAATAGGCAAAAGATTTTGAAGCAGATGTTGAAACTGAAGGAAATCTATATGAAAAGTAAGCTGACTGCTACTGGGCTTCGAACTTATGGATTTAAACAATAAACATTATAAATGAAAGACTATACTTAATAAAGTTCTTTCTTATTTGTTGTTAGTGTTTGTTTTTCATAGTCCAGTTGTGAAAAAAGTTTGATGATCTGTTTAACGCAAAATAAATATTGCCATTCAAAGAATCTTGACACATTTAAGTAACCAGTCAATGTAAATAGTCATGCTTCGCAAGACAAATATAATTATGTAACATTCTTTCAAAACCGCGACTGGTTTTCAATATCATGTGCTTTGTTGTTAGGCACTTGACAACAGGATCTTCATTGCGTACCCACAACAATTACAATAGTTTGCTAATTGTTTAGCTTGGGGATTTTTTGATATGTTTTTGTGCCAAGCGTTTGTGTTTATAGGTGAAACATTAATCAGATATCTACATGCCCCGTCACCTTTGATTAGCTTGGGGATTTTTTGATATCTTTTTGTGCCAAGCGTAACTAATAACAGTAAACGTGGCGATAGCTCCGGATATGTACTTTTCCCACCTAGACTCTAGAGCTAATGTACATGTTGGGTACTCAAATGGTCTGCAGTACTTTGAGATTTTTTGTTCATTTATAGAACTTTAGCTATTTACATGGCATTCACTATTTTAAGCACCGAATAAAGTAGCAATAGTTTTTGTGTAAACAACAGACATGCACAAATTACACGTGGTACTGGTAGTGTATTTTTGACTAAGGCATCATCAATCATCATATTAGTCTATTTTTTGTATCCTATTAGTGAGAACGCTTAGTCATTTACATAATATCTCAAACATGAGCATGAAACGTGAGTACCGTATGTATAGATAGTTGCTAGCTAGTGTCAGTTATTCTCAATTCTGTCCTTCATTTCTTCATTCAATGATTCGTTCAATTTATCTATTTTATTTTCGCAAGGTTTTGTAAACCAGAAAATTGCACCTGTTTTTTGGCTTACTCTACGTTTAATTTAACTTGAATGTAAAATTGCAATTCAAATTCCTATCTTAAAAAACCTAATTAAAAATATGTGTCAGAGGAACTGATTATCGTATTTTTTTTCTCTTGAATGAAAATCTTCCAGTAAAATAATAACAATAAATAACTGTTTTAGAGCCAGAGACCCTCCAGGACAACGGTGTATTTACATTCCACCGGGAAACAACAATGAGGAGAGCTATCGCTTGAGCACATTTTTGAAATACCCCAGCAATACCCCAGTCAATCCGCGGCTGTTAGCTGCATCCGGATTTTATTTTACAGGATTCAAGGATCGAGTGAAATGCTTCTGTTGTGGAATGTGTGTTGAAAATTGGCAGCAAGGCGATGATGTAACAGCTAGTCGTTGGCATAAACATGATTGCAAGATGATGTTGAGCCAAGATAGTGGAAACGTTTCCATGAGTAAGAAAATTTTAATGGTAAAATAAAGTCGTGCCTATTATTTACATCGATTCTTTCTGTCTACTATTACTTTTGGACCGAAAACCCACTCAATTTTTGGCGAAGACCTTTTTTTAGGTCTTCACCTACTTTTAGACATAATTTTCATAAAGGGTGACACCATAAAATCCCGCCCTGGGTGCCACCATCCTTAGCAACGCCTCTGCTTGCTCCGCATCTTCTGATGGAACTGAATCCGGATGCGACTTGGATCGGAGAAAAAACAGTAAAATCCGGATCCGTTGCCACCTCTGCTACGAAGCCACTGCCTTGACAGCTACAGCTGTAGTCACTCATTTGTAACGGTTTCGACGCACTTCGGTTTGGTTTGGTTGTGTTCGGAAAGCGTTTCTCCTTCTTCTAAGGGAATAAATAATTTCGATTATTTTACGATTTCTTGGCCGAAGAGAATCAAAATTGGTGCGAAAAAATTCTAGAAATTGCCAAAGTTGTTTCACGATGGTTTCACAGTAATATTTTTGAAATAAAAAACGTTCTAAAGGCCCTTTTAAGCTGCTAATAAGCCTTTTTTTTTTTAAAAAAACGAAGCACATTTTGGGCGTTTGCTGCCTAATTTTGACATATGTCATTTGATTTTTGGGATATGGTTATTCCAAGGCGACTGTTTATCCTTTCACTGGTTTTTATGTATTTAGTTGGAGCCTTTTCAAGATTCTCAAATCGATTTAACGAACGCAGTCCTTCTTCATCTAACCAGGTAAAAAATCTCTCAAGTCAGCGCTTTTTCACATTTACTCGACAGGGAATTAACCCAAATTTGTTTTGTGTCGAGGTTTGCTAACGCTAGCCATTTTGTGAGAGACGAGTATGGTTACAGTGTATTTTTTACTTCGAGTAAGCTCGAATTCACTTCGAATGACCCCGAATCTACTTCGAATGCAGTGTGAATGCACTTTAATTTGTTTCCTGTACGAATCAGCCTGGATGTTTCAAACATTTTCAAAACATGCGGAATGAGTTGCCAAATTAGCCCGAATGGATCGGAATGCAGCCGGAATGTTACGAATGTGCTTCGAATCAGCCCGAACATACAGACTGATTCAACTCTAATGTGACTGGGGTATTAGCGGGAAAACGAAAAGTTTTTTGAGAATCTCATTATTCAACATACGTCCGTCGTTCAATGGGTTTGCTTCTCAACAAGCTCCAATCTAGTTATTTACATCTGATTCTGCGTATTGAATTACGCGTCTTTTACAGGTCATTGATTTTTCAGCGACTTTTGACCTGACATTTTAGGCTGCAGATCAGGTGAACAATAATCGCGTTGCTTACTGCAGCAAAAACACGTCACTTTGTCGCTCACACTCGCATAAGTCTGGGCGCAACAGATCCGATTTAAAATCACGTGTTCAATGCCAAGTAAACGAACGCCAGCTCGTATGTTTCGGGAACTTCCCTATTGGGGATTCCCCTATTATCAAAGCTCGTTGATTTGTTTTTGTTTGAAATTATTACGTTTTCATTTCTTACTGTAAAATGTTTAGGCTTGGTAAATAAGTTAAAAATTTCAACTTGATAGTTATTAAAAAAAAATTCCAAGAATTTTTTTAAAGGAGGCGCAAAGTATTTGCCAAGCAATAAATTTATGTCTTTCGGCTTTACAATGCAAAACTGCTTTTAGATACAGTTTTAAAAATTTGTTTAGAAGTAAAAAATAATTAGAGCTTCTTTTACAACCAAGTCGCTTGTTCCAGCGAAAAAAAAAAGTTGTATCTTATTTAGATGCAAACATAGCCATCAAAAATTTTTACCGGAAATTCTATGAAATATTTCATAGCAACATTTTTTTTAAAATAAATTCCTCTACAAATTTCTTCACAACGCAAACACGCATTTTAGATTACTTAAAACCATAAACATGTTCAACTGTGTTATTACTGTATTGTTACTTTTGCAGCTATCAGCTTCTTCTTCGCATAACCAAAACGCAGCCGGTCAAGTGCTGATGCAGGGTAAGTTTTGGCCATAATTGTATTTTATTCTGATTTTTTTGATTATTTTTACGGCTTAATTATTATTCCTATTTTGCAGATTTTGCTAATAACAATTTTTCTGCTATTATCTAAAAGAGTGGTATATAAAGCAGTTTTGTAATGATGTCGGTTTTTATTTTGGGTGCTTAATAATCTAGCTATAATTGTCCTCATTTTTTTTAGGTCTGGTTTTTTAGTAACGCTTTTATTTTCCTTTCTGTCCAAATTTCAAATTATTTTTTTGGTTAACTGGTTTCTGTTAAAATTTAGCGTCATTTCTCGATTTTATGTCAGTTCTAGAACGCTCATAATCTATTTCTGCAGTGTTCTTTGTCCTCTTCAATTGCCTGTAAACTTTGGAATGACAATTTTTTCAAAACTTCTTGGTTTTATTCAAACATATTCTCGATAATCAAAAATCCCCTATTGTGATCACCGTGTCATGTAGATTTCGACTTGCCGATTAAGCAATCTAATATACACGCCCAATGCTATTGTTTGCAAATAAAAACCAACGTCATACGTGATTTTTTAAAGAGGCTTGGTTGGTTCTTGGCCAGCTCTAAATTCTAAAAATAACCGAAGCAAACATTTATTTTCACGTTTCTTGTTCAGTGCACATTGATATTTGGTTTGCTTTGCAAAACATTTTGAGTATACTTTTTGCTTTGGCTTTTCCAAATTTGATTGGCAACCCTTTGGAAATTTGACTTTTTTCGATACAATCTTGTATTTTATAGTCATGGAGGTGGTTCGGAACGTTAATGCTCATTAACCTTTAAGTGCCAAACGTATTTCACTATCATCAGATTTAAGTTGGGTGATGACAGTTTTAAACTTATTAAGAATACCAACATTTGAAGAAAGTAATATGATGGTGGCACCATCACGTATTGCCGCTCAAGTTGGAGTTATATTTGATCCGTTCAATCTACGACATAAGTGCACAGGACATAGGGGAGTAGAGACGTGACTCTGCAATCTGCGCAAACGCTTTCGTACTTCGAAAAATAATTACGTGATTAGAGAAATGAAATTGGGCAATTTTTCAAATAAATTGCAACAAGTATAAATTAAAAAAAAAAGCGATAGATTTTTCTAAATTCTGGATAATGACAGCTAAATACTACACGTGCATTTGCTTTGTAGCGGGATAAAAGAGTAATATTATTGTTTGCGTAACAGATTAAGTGCAACCGTAAAATAGTTGCGTGTGTAAACAATCGCTGACCTGTTCGGCGTTTTTTTTTTTCTCAAAAGAATAAATTTTAGAACCCAACTTACATCTGAATAAAACTTAAATTCAAAATTTAAATAAACAAAATTTAAATAATCCTTAAAATATAATCACGTTTGTTTCTTTTTGATTATAGAATTATTTTCCGAAGCACAAAAATGTTGAAGCATATTGCCGATTTACGTCTCTGCGCCCTTATATGTCTCTGTGCACTTAAGACCTTGCTCCTTATGTCCTGGGCCTTGATGTCTTGCGCACTTATGTCCTGCACCCTTATGTCTTCCGGTCTTATGCCCCTATGTCAAGTTGGATCATTTGCTTCGCGATCAGTTTGCGGCGTCAGTTGTCTTCGGTTGAGTTATATTCTTGCTTTTCATATGTTTTCATTAGAAGACATTTAACAGTGTTACCGGAACATATCTTTATTTGTGGAAGGCAATCTGCTTATAAGGAAGTGGTTCCATCTTGCGTTCAAAGCTTATTAAATCACATATTTACTTCACACCGTAAAAAAATACGTTTTAATGTTTGATCATGGTTGATTGTCTTTTTTTAATCGATTGTTTAACTTTGTTGTAATTTATAAACGCTTCGACAATATTGTAAAGAAATATTTACATCATGAGATTAATCCTATGCATGCATGTGATCCCAGCAATCAAATTTAATGGAAAATTTTGTTGTAATGGTTAAAACAACTAGTATATATTTAAACAACAAATGATGTAAAAGCTGCTGTCATCAAAACCTTTGATTTAGCTCGAATTTGAGCGGTAATTATGTACTCGTATTAAATCGTAATAAAATCATTTAATTATATTGAAATATTGCTATTTTCAAATTGTCTTTCAAACGAATTAAACATTGTTATAAAAAAATATAAAAAATATCCGAGGATAGAAAAATTGTTCGGTGTCATCAACGCTGTGCTTACAAATGTTCGCGTCTAAACGTCCCGGTCTAATTTGATAATAAATAATTTCACTTACTCGATTCAAGCTATTAAAGCAAGCAGAAAGGTTATGAATTCCTTAAATTAAGAGTTTGAATAAATAAGAAATGGTTTGAAATATTTCTGAAACAAGAGGAATTCAAGAAAGTTTTTCAACTTTGACTTTACGGTTATCATTTTCGCTTTTGTTCAGGTATCGGAAATTTTGCTCCACCCGTGCCTGTTCAGTTTCGATCAACTAACCAATACCCGGTATGTATAAATTAGTAGAATGTGAACCGACTGGCTTGCGTGGCCACGCTCGCTAAGAGCATTTAAATACCACAAGTTACTGTTCGATTTTTATCAGTTTATCATGTGGTCGATTATGAACACTTTCATGGTGATCGAATAGATTAATGATTAATTTTCAATCCATCAAAAATGGGTGACAGTGAACGGTTGACATTAAAATATGTCAGCATGTTTGTAACAATATTGACCTACGGTGAAGTAGGCCCAGATTTGGGTTCAAATTCCATCTTTTGGTTTTTCTCACGACCTGAGACGGTTCGAGCGGAAGAATTTTTTGTAAATCAAGAATTGCTCATGTTATAAACCGATTTTATTATCTTAAATCAAAATATTTTGGCCATAGGATAGCAAAGTTCCGATATTTAAGTCTAACCGCCATCTGTCTCGTTTCTACCACACACCTTGAATGCTTTACTCTTCTATTAAGCTGAAAGTCGAGTCAGAAAGCTGAGAAAAAAATCATGGATCGAAAATTTTCACGGTAGCAATTGCTCACCATTACACACACCACTGATAGTTCGTTGGAACCTCCTTGAAACAAAGACGTTACTACCCATTTGCTGCGTAGCGCAGTACGCTGCTACAGAACTTTAAGTAAAGCAAAGCAATACTGCAAAAATGATAAACAGCTCGAACAGGAAATGATGGTTCACTGTTTGTGTATACTACCTTTTAAATAGTGAATATATGCCGCAGTATCTAAAACGACACAGAATCAAAACAGTTTTATAAGGGAGTTACTCTGGGAGTTACCCTGAGAATCTTTTTTTTTTCAGTTGCATTGGCAAAGTAGCTTCTCACCAGAAGGTGGTTTTAAGTTCCTTTGGGCGTTGCTACGCAATTTGAGGTTAATTAAACTGGGAGCTATTTCGCATTGTTCTTACAAAATTTTCAGTGGATTGATCGATTTGTTCTTTGTGCAATGAGGTTTTAACCGCTTAATTTTCAACCAAAGTGGTGCAATTCTACATCTAAACTTGTAATTTAGTACAGTTGCGACATAGCATTAATGTTGGATAAAAAAAACAGGATGTTTTGTACGAAAACACCCCATGAACATGTTTTACATCGGTATAGAATTTGTTTACAAACACTTACAATAGTTACTCAACAAATATATGTTCTCTACTCTAGTTCAAGGTTTTATTTGGATCAATAAAGAAGCTGCTGATGACAAAATCTACCAAATAGAAACGTTGATTTGAACTGGAAATAAATAAATTATTTAAAAATATTAAAGTAATATTATTATTAGAATAGAAAATGCCCTAGGAACTCATTTTTATGCCCTTGTGCCGCTAAATTGCTATCGTTACATTATTACTTTTGTAAAAATTACGTTTAAAATTGTGCAATAAACTGTTACATATATGAAAAAATAGGTCAACTGAATCAGCCCATTTTTTGAAACTCAGTTTTAGATTATTTTAGCGTAAAATTTGCTGGCTCACATGTACAATAAACGGAGAATTCAATTTTTTGCAATACGGTTCAGTATTTTCCTTAATATTGTAATCTATCATGTAACTTACGAATGATGTAATGCAATTGAATTAGCATTTTTCAAAGTATTCAATTACCGCAGCAACGTCACTGTTCAATATTAATTTTATTGTGGATGAAGTAATGCATTTTTCACATTTGTGACGTTTATAATCTTATTTCTTTAAACAACTTAAAGGCACTTAATAAACTTGGCTGTAGAGGAGAAAAGTTTTTCACGGAACCGAACCTTAAATAGAATTTGCGGCATGAGTTTGCTACTTGTGCAATTTTGCCCTGTGCAGTTCCATATATTGTTGATCACATGCAAAACCTTGCGGAAAAAATTTAAATGGTTACGAGACCAAAACTTTTTCAAAACTGTCTAAGACAGAGACCTTGGTCTAGATTTACACGCAAAAAAAATTGGTGTTTTAATTATTTATACAGATTATTCTTAGTTTAGTCAGCTTGAGATAAGACCGTTTTTATTTTCATTGCCAATTGTTTACGTCATTATAGATGGCTGAATTCACATCCATGTCCATCATAGGTCGAACACCTGAATCTATATGCTCCTTTTGCCAAAAAAATAGAGCAGAATGTATCCTGGTGTGCAATGCGGCTTTATTGGATGCATCTAAATTATAGCGCTTGCTGAACAATGGAAACATACACCAGCATGCATTTGTAGCTGTTTCTTTAAGTATAAAAATAAGGTATAAATTTTTTTCCAGCACAAGGAGCACATGCTGTTTTTCGATATGTTGAACCTCTTTAAAAATTACACAAACGCTTAGAATTAATTAATAACAAAATTTTTACTGTTAATTATTGATTAGTTACTTTCCTGTTTTTGCGTAACATTGAGAATTATCGGTAGTATTGCGTTAGTCATATGCTCAGCTGTATTCATGATTTATACTGCAACATCCAGTAACTTTCCCCACAAAGAATTTCAGGATAAGAGATTTCCTAAATCATAGGAAATTAGATTGTATTTTGAGATGGTTTGTATTACTGTGTGGTCAATGGTCTCGAAAATTGCAGCAAAGCTAATCAGAATGTAGTTGGAAATTTTACGCTTGGCCTTTATAAATAGCCTTGATGTTTGATTCATAACAAACTAACACTTAAAATTATGGCTTATTGGTTAAATTTACTTAAAATCGATTTGCCGTTCTTAGGCATCTTTTTCGCGTTAATTTTGATTAAAAAAACCAAAATAACTGCTCAACGAAATACAATCTGACTCCCCCCCCCCAAAAAAAAGAACCCACAAATAGTTAAATAAAATCTTTAATTATTATACTGAGAGTAAAAAATGGATCAACGCAAAAACTTCGATAAAACTATGCGTAACGGTGTAAATATAAAATCAATTTTACGTTCAAAAACTGTACCAGTCTGGCACACTTGATCCAAAAGCGTAGCAAATGTGTTTAACTCAAAAGGCACCCTCTATGCTTATTCAAATACAAATAGAATCATTACCATTTTGATACGATTTTTGAACGTAGAATTTAATTAAATTTAAATTATTATTTTTAATTCTTTATTATTTCTCTTTTTTCTCCAGGTTGCAAATGTACATGTATTGTATGGAATATTGCAGCATATTTTTTGCGCCAGGTCTTGGTCAACCAACGAAACAGAAGGCATTTTGAGTGGAGGGATTTAACGATTTTTGTTTTTTGAGTGGGTCACCTTGTAGATTATTATCGATAAACGTTTCTAATAAAACAGTGTTTCTGAAAAACTTCTGAGTTGAACCAGCATTAAGGCTTGTATTTGTTTAATGCACAGCGTTGAAACTTTCGACCACATTACCAAAAATTATCTTTTCTAAAATTTTTGACATTAAACAGACCAACCATTTAAGATTGATTGGCATTGGCTATGCATCGCGATCCAATACTTGATTTTCATATGGCTTGAATTGATAAATTGAAGAAACTCGTTTAATACATTTGGTTTTTCCCCCATCCGCTTGAAGAGTATTATTAGTATTATTTTTTTCGTGATTGCAATTGTCTTTAAATATTCAGCAAACATGCACTACAAACAAGAAACATAATAATTTGAGTTAAAAAAAAATTACCATAGTTTAAATTTTTTCCTCTTGGTTAGTTAAGTTTTACCAAGACATGTTCAACGTTAGTACAATCACAGCTGCTGTTTTTTCGTCAATATCTTTATTTGCCGTTCTATACATACTTTACTTTCCCTTCATTTTGCAACCGTTTTTTCCATTTTTGAAATTGTTTTTTTGATGTCATGTTCAGCCATTTAAGTTTGGAGGATCAGACCTATCATTTAAAGCTTAGGCTTGGGGGTTTCATTTAACTTCAGGTGTTAAAAATCCCTCACATGATAAACAGCAAAACTGTTGTGGAGTTGAGTGTTCACCGAGTCGCATGTATTTGTTTTATCTCGTTTCTAGTTTCTACTCATTCACTAGCAAAGCATTCAGGCCCAGAGTTGTAAACGCGCCGACGAGTACGAGTCCGAACTCGGCCCAAACCCGAAAACATGAGCTCCAATCGAAGAGGTGATATGAAGCCAAAACAAGGCTCGAAAAAGCCAGAAAAAAAAAAACGATCAGATGTGAAAATGTGTAGGGTTATTGCTCGTAATCAAACTACCAATTGCTGCAAAATGTGACGTAATAATAATAATTGTGTAATGATATTCGTATTTATGCGTAAACGAAGTCGTCATTAAAGTGTTGCAACGTTATTTGAATTACACTTTTATAGTATATAAATAAAATTGAAAACACAAGTCTCGCACATATATTAAGCCCGATTTTTTGCCAATCTTAAGCCCAAACCCGCCCGAAATGCCCGGCCCGACTTACAACTCTGTTCAGGCCAATCATATACGATGTAGGGCATTGCTTTTGGGAAGCTCTCGAAGCAGTTTATCTCTGTCTCGCAGCATCAATTTGATCTTCATGGACATGAGTAAAGTTCTTGAATTGATACAGTATCTGTCTCACAATCCGTTTTTCAGAACATCGAAATTGCAACTATTGTTTCTGCTCATCATGAAAACCTAATCAGAAGCTCCGAGTTAAATCGAGAACATGATAGAAGGTACATAAGTGTATTTAATTAATTATGACCGTAGAATAATTCGTCTAATTCATCATCGTTTAATTCTTCAGTTCGCTTAATTCATCACATTTTCGTCAGTCCCCCGCAAAATTCCTATCTTTTACATTCATTCCGGTTCGTCTGATTCGCCATCGCCTAATTTGTCACTTCGCTCAATTCGTCACCTCTTTATATCTCCGAGAAACTTTTTGTTCGGCTCATTTGCAGATTCGGTTTAATGTTCAAACAATATCCACAGCTTCGTTTGTTAGTGTAGGATGGATGGATTTATGCAGTCTCAGTTGTTAGTTCAGCATGTGTGAGATCCTAAACAAACAAAGAGTCTTTATCGGATTAATAGCTACAGGAAAATCTCGCTGCAGTATCACATAATAGGACGAGTGCGAGGCGCGTTTTAACTACAGAACATTAACTACAGAAGCTGAGAGCCTAGAAGAGTTCAAATGGAGTACAATAATCATAGGGATTAAGTGTGAAAAATAGCAACTACAGTTTGAACTTAAAAAGAGTTAACGGTGTACTTAGCTTACTGCGTTTCACTTCAGAACGATTGTCAGAGCGAAGTTGCAGAAAATCAATGTAAGCGCCAAGTGAACAAGCCATTAGAGATTTTTTTATCTATTTGCATAATTCGTCAGTTCACCTAATCGGTCACTTTTTTCTAGTGCGCTTGAGGTGACGAATTAGGCAAATTCTACTGTACCAGTAGTTTCATTTATTTGTCAATCTGGCATAGTCAAAAATAGCCAAATCATCAAGCGTAAGTTTTTACATCTCACACTTTTACCGGTCATCCCGCAGGGCTGCTCTAAATGTATTTGGCGTAAGTTAATGTAGAATTCAATTCTATTTTATCTTTACTTCAGCAACATGTACTTTATAATGATACCAAACTAATACTTTTAGGCATGATAACAAAAACTACTTTTAATACGTTGTATGTGCCCCAAATAAGTATACGAATAGATCAGTATTGTAATTACATTTTATTCACCAAATTGCTCTGGCGAGAAAACAGCGAAGGGACCTTGCTGTCTTCGAATCAAGCTGCCACATGGGTCATTCCATTATAAGACAGTCACACTATGTAGCCCATTTTCTCAGGTAGTTTTTATATTTGGATATGTGAATGTCATTCAAATATGAAGAAGATATGCAAAAATCAAAATCCATCAAGGGGTTTATGAGTTATTGTCGTTTCAATTTTGCCACATGAGGGCGCTGTTCGGAGATTAAAGTTTAAATAATTTGCATGAAAGGCTTAATACTTAACGTAACGAAAAAAAATCAATTTTCGTAGATTTAAGGGTAAGAACTCAAAAATGCTCTCAGTTTTTTGATAAAAACAGAGAAAAGTGTTCGAAATCAAATCAAATGTTTCATTACACTCGCTGTAATACGTCGAAGCGTGTAATGAGTTGCCGAAGCCCATCTTCGCTTCATTGCACCTGGGCAACACAGCTTCTTTCAAAGAAATGTTACAGCGGTTGGGAGTTGTTGGCAACACTGTGTCCGATTTGACCGCCTCGAAATTTGAACCTCAGACCTCTCGCTCCAGAGACAAACGCGTTACCGCTCAACCAACTGACCAATGCTGTGTTCAAAATCTTGCTTCAAAAATTTTTGAGTGTCCGATTTCACTTCCGATTATCTCGAAAGGGCAAAAAATTTTTTCTCTGACCAGTGTTAAAATGTACAAATTAAGTATCTGTTTAAAGTGTATCAAATCAAATTTTTCGTTATGCTTGCTGTAATACGCCAAAGCATTTAACGAGTTGGCGGGCTTATCTTCGTGTCATTGTGCCCGGGCAACACAGCTTCTTTCGAAGAAATGTCGCGGCGGTGACGACTGTTGGCAACACTGTGTCTGCTTTGACCGACCCGAGATTTAAACCTCCGACCTCCTCTCCAGAGACGATCGCGTTACCGCTCGACCAACTAGCCGGTTGTTTGATGAGTGTGAATTTGGTAAATGTTTTTTGTAGCATATTTCTGTAATTGTCTTGAAAACATCATTGCAAATTTTTTTTCTTGCTTTTCTATATGCGGTTTCAATACCCGTCAATATACAACAAATTTATTTCTTTTTGAATATCAACTCAATCATAAACCAGTGCTTGAAATCCATAAAGAAACTTCTATGTGTGTTGTGAATTGTTTTTACCAAAAACAATCTTTCGTACCTGAAGATTTTGTGCTAGTGGATAACATACTGTTTAAACTGTGTGGTTACTGGTTAGTGGTGACAGTGTCAAGAGTCTAATTTAAAATCTGGATTGGCTAAAAAGTAAAAAAAATCAATGCAAACAGCAAAATTATATGAACAGTCAAGAAGTTTAACGGCATCCACGAGACAGGCGTTATTATTGCAATAAAATGATGTGCAAGGTATTATGTTACTACTACCAATAATGGTAGAATGCTATTTCAATCTATCTGCGGCTAGTATCTTTTTTTTTTTTGATTTGATAACTCAATCAACTTAGCAGTTGCACGTAAATTTAATAAACACTCTCTGTCATTCTTGCTTTTGTTTTGAAGTACTGAATGATTTATTGAATGTTTTTAAGCCAAACTAACATTTCAAACTACTATTTTCATAATGCTAGCAATTTGACCAATATATTGGGCGAAACAAGAAAAAATGATAACCCTTGAAACGCATGAATTGAATTAAAAGGGCATTCAGGACGTTTTTGTTTAAAAAATTTTGCTGCGAAACCATCGTGAAACAACTTTGGCAATTTTTTGGAATTCGCATCAATTTTGATTCTCTTTGGCCAAGAAATCGTAAGATATTCGCAATTATTTTTCCCCTTAGACTAAGGAGAAACGCTTTCCGAACATTACCAAACTGAACGAACGTGCGGACCGTGACTATTAGGCGCGGACGTTTAGGCGCCAGGACGTTTAGGCTCCTGGACTTTTAGGCGCCGAGTCTTTTAGGTACCAGAGGTAAAAAAAATCTTTTTCATAAAAATTTTCAAAATTTTTTCAAAAAAAATTTTTTTTCCAAAAAAAGATTGTTTTTTCAAAAAAAAAATTTTTTTTACAAAAACAAGTTTTTTTCCAAAAAACATTTTCTTCTACAAAAAAACGTTTTTCTACCCAAAAAAATTTTTTTGCTTTCAAATGACAGTCTCTTTTCAAATAAAAACTTTTTTGAAAAAAAACTTTTTCCGACAAAAAAGTTTTACTTTGATTAAAATGTTAATATTTTCGAAGCTTTTCATCAGTTGTTTGTCAAGAAGAATCCTCAGAATAGAGAGCGCAGGAAAAGGAGTGGCTATAGGAAAAAGCCGAGCAGAGATTGGCTGGAAAAAGATTGCTGAGAGAGCGTCATTTGTATACAACCTCTAAGCTGTACAAGCATTTTTTGTCAGCAGAGGGCGGGGTTAGAAGTTTTGATAAAAGTGACTTCAAAAGCACATAGATGGAAGCAGAGCGGAAAAAGTTTTACAAAAAATTGATTTCTTATTGCAATTTTTTCAATAACAAAAAATGTTTTTCACTACTTGCAAAGTTCTTTTTACCTAATTCAGACGCATGCGATCTCCAGCCAGCAGTCTCAAATTTTGCGGCGCACGGACACGAGTTGCTTGTGCAATATTGGCACACGCAGCAAGCCGTGTGACGTTATATGGTTATTTTGAGTCTACCTCTACCAAACAATACTGTACAAACTTTTTTAGGAGCTAAGGATTTATCTCTCGGCAGATTGCTATTTATGGTCTTTACATCTTGTTGTAAATATAGTAAGAGCAATGTTTAAATCGATATTTTAAAGCCTAATTTTTACAATTTGTTGCAAATACACTTTTTGTAAAAACAATGTTAAATTCTTGAAGTCGACTTCTTCAGAAATCAGCCCGAAAGGGAAGTTTTCGTTTGAGTAAAACTCATTTTATTTGTGCGTCAAAATTGACTGCTTTTGCTACTTTTGGAGCTGGACAGATCAGCTCAAACTTTGTCCCGGGATACAGCACGATGACGAGTGTGATTTGTTTACACTCACGCAGCGACTTTCCATGTTTTAACTTATTTGTATATTTTTCTCTCGAATGTACGGTAAAGACCAAAAGCAATCAAAGAAAAAGTTTTAGTTGTTTTAATTTGACTTGGTGTTTTACCAAAGCTCCGCTCTTCAACATTTTTAAGTACCTGCTTAAGACTAAGGTAAAACCGTTCAAATTATCAATTTTCAAGACTTCTCGAGTTGCTGAAATTTTACTCCCTCGCAATGACCTTTTTTGGTGATGCAGGCAAAATGTAAAAAAAACTAATCTAAGAAATTTTATTTGCAAAAGTGAAATAGAATAACCGTCTGCTTCGAAAGAGCAAAACACCAAAAAACTCACAAGAACAAGACGGGAATCAAAAAATCTGTCACTAGAAAAAGCTCAAAAATGACATTATAGTTCACTAAGGATAGGTTTTAAAACTGCCTACCACTTCATTCAAGCGAAGTGAACTAATTGATGAAACATGGTAATGACAGGAGTGACGGCTCAAATGTGAATATGTACTCTCGCATGGATGCAATTATCAGCATGAAAAAAAATGGAAAACAACAATAAAAGGTAACAACTAGATGTTCATTTTTCTGGGGGAAAATAATACAGGACTCCCGCAAGTTCTATTTCAACATGATTCTCCCCTTCATACTTTGAAGGTTACCGATATTTCTGTAAAACTCAATTGTTAAAACGTCTTTCGTCTATCTCTTATTTTTATTGAAGCAATTGCAGTGAGCGTGAAAAATTTAAACGGAAGCACGTGTACGTAGCACGTGTATGAAAAATTTTACATGAAAAATTGTCGGAAATGATTGTCGAGTACACCAACAAGTTGAAGCAGTAGCAATCTTGTTCAACTTCAAAAGTTCTTGAGGCAATTCTGAAGAAGTCGACTTCAAGAATTTAACATAGTTTTTACAAAAAGTGTATTTGCAACAAATTGTAAAAATTAAGCTTTAAAATATCGATTTAAACATTGCTCTTACTATATTTACAACAAGATGTAAAGACCATAAATAGCAATCTGCCGAGAGATAAATCCTTAGCTCCTGAAAAAGTTTGTACAGTATTGTTTGGTAGAGGTAGACTCAAAATAACCATAAAACGTCACACGGCTTGCTGCGTGTGCCAATATTGCACAAGCAACTCGTGTCCGTGCGCCGCAAAATTTGAGACTGCTGGCTGGAGATCGCATGCGTCTGAATTAGGTAAAAAGAACTTTGCAAGTAAGTAGTGAAAAACATTTTTTGTTATTGAAAAAATTGCAATAAGAAATCAATTTTTTGTAAAACTTTTTCCGCTCTGCTTCCATCTATGTGCTTTTGAAGTCACTTTTATCAAAACTTCTAACCCCGCCCTCTGCTGACAAAAAATGCTTGTACAGCTTAGAGGTTGTATACAAATGACGCTCTCTCAGCAATCTTTTTCCAGCCAATCTCTGCTCGGCTTTTTCCTATAGCCACTCCTTTTCCTGCGCTCTCTATTCTGAGGATTCTTCTTGACAAACAACTGATGAAAAGCTTCGAAAATATTAACATTTTAATCAAAGTAAAACTTTTTTGTCGGAAAAAGTTTTTTTTCAAAAAAGTTTTTATTTGAAAAGAGACTGTCATTTGAAAGCAAAAAAATTTTTTTGGGTAGAAAAACGTTTTTTTGTAGAAAAAAAATGTTTTTTGGAAAAAAACTTGTTTTTGTAAAAAAATTTTTTTTTTTTGAAAAAACAATCTTTTTTTGGAAAAAAATTTTGAAAATTTTTATGAAAAAGATTTTTTTTACCTCTGGTACCTAAAAGTCTCGGCGCCTAAAAGTCCAGGAGCATAAACGTCCTGGCGCATAAAAGTCCTGGCGCCTAAACGTCCCGTGCCTAAACGTCCGCGCATAAACGTCGTAGACCCACGAACGTGGGGCAAAATCATTCTAAATGGTTGACTAGTTTAGCAGCTGTCAAGGAAGTGGCTTCGTAGATACCTGTTGATAACCGTAGCAAACCTATACTAAAAATGCTAACTAAAATGCTTTCCATTGAAGCTTGAATTGCATATTTACGTGAAAAGTAACTGGCCCTCTGACCGTTAAACCTAAACCAATTGCGCAATAATCGCATAAAACTTACTCGCTTACTAAAAACTGGAATCTTAGTCTAAGATCAAGTCAGTTACGATACTTTAGCCTTCAACATGCAATCATTTTTTCAGATAGGCTATCTACAGTAAGCAATAGCCAGAATAGGCAATAGGCTACTACGCCTAAAGCACTAAAACCTTACATTGATTCCGAATGCTTTGCTAGCACCGGGCGGACAAAGCACACACGGAAAGCATCTAACATCTCTGAATTCAAACAGTGATTGTTCCATTGATTTATTTAGCTATATCTTCCGCACTCACCAAGTTCCAAGAACCCCAGTACTTACCAAACTCGAAATAGAAGTATAAAGTCCAATGTTCAATTTTCGGGCCGGTCAAATCGAACACAGTGTTGCCAACGGCTCGCCACCGCTGCCTCATTTTTTCGAAAGGAGCTGTGTTACCCACATGCGCAATGGCGTGGAGATAAGTCTCGCAAAACTTGTTACATGCTTCGGCGTAAAACAACAGTATAATGAAAGATTTGATTTGATTTGCAATCTTCATCATATTTAAATGGCATTCACATATACACATGTAAATAAAGGTCTGAGAGGGTGGGTTACAAAATTTCAAAATTTTGACTGTCTTGTAATGGAATGACCCACCTGCCCACTTGTCTACCACATAAGGTAGAGGCTTCACACAGTCCCTTTTAATGCTTAACGTCAAGCAGGGAAGCTGTAATTACCAATTTTCATAATCTTTGGTTTGACCCTACCAGAATGGAATTCTAGTCTACCGTTTCAGCAGCAGACGCTCTATCCACTCGACCACCAATCGGTTAAAGACTGTCTATTTCATCAACATCACAATATGTTAGGCCTTCAATAAACTTGCTATTGTTTAATTAACCGTTATCATGTGGGCATATGACTTCCAAAAATGCCAATTTATTCTTATCAATAATTTGACTACGCATATTCTTTCTGGGTTAGCAACAGCTCTTGTTGAAGACTATTTCTAATACAGTAAGTACATTATCCTAAATATAGGCCCGGTGATGGTCGGTATTTCTGAATTCCAAATATCATCAGCTAAATGCTTGTCTTTGAACACCAAATTTAGCCATATGCGCCATTTTGGCTATGGTATCGAAGCCATATCAGTATTTTAAGTAATTACGATAATTTATCAATGGCATACAGTATGTTGTTACGATCTTAAACGGCTTTTCCAAACAAATAAAATTGTCGGTTTAAGCTTATGAATTCAGCAAATATTGTTGACCTGCAAATCAAACGAACATTAATATAACTTTTATAATGGACTTTTTTTGTAAGAAGGCATAAAGCAAATCCACATTACACGATCAGGCGCGCAACTAGGAATCTGCTCGAGGAGGGTTGAATCAAAAGCTCAACATTTGATATGATACACAAAAACGTATTTGACTACTGGCGCGATTAAATAAACTGAGACATCTACAGCACACAGACGGCAAAACCTCCCCTCTCTTGGGCGATGTTGCTTTATTTTTGAAACTATAGTGGTAGAAATTTAACAGAGTTTTGACCTATCGGAATTTGAAAGACTTAAATACTTCAGATAGAAAGGCTTTAGCAACTTCAGCGTTTCACTTAAATGTCAAGTCTATAACATGTATAAATTTTCCAAGTGACTTGGCTGAAGGAGAAGGGCTTTTCAGCCCTTTTGTCCTCTTAGGTTACGCCTCCGTTAAAGGCTCTATTCGAATGCTTTTTTTTGTTGAATTTTTGTGATATAAGAGCTATCAAAAATGCCATCTATCAAAGGAAAAAGCCTACCGAGTACACTTAAAATTAAAAACTGTTTGTTTTTCCCACGCCAGAGTATATCTCGATGTAAAGAGTTCTGTTTATTGCAACATTTCTAGTTTTGTATATGAAATAGAACTGTAATTTATTCAGTATCGGTACTTCCCGAACAAAATTAAACAGAGGTTTAGGGACTAAAAAAGGAGGTGGTAGAAATATAGCTTTCAACTAGATGGGAGTTTGCCAGCAAACCCAGTGAACGACCGACGCATAGCTAATGCTGTGACGCTTAAAAGTACTTTTTGTCTACAGTAAAATCAGCAATTATTCAAAAATATCTGATTATGGAACCTCCAGAAAAGTGGAGTCAAAATATTTGTCAGTTAAATATCTCCTGATATCATAAAACACTGGCACCCTAGCTTGAGCCGTTCAAAAATTGATTTTTGGCGGTCCATTTGGGGGGGTCCCTGGGGTGATGGCACCCCCAAACTATGTGAAAATATTTGTCTGTTAAATATCTACTGATATCATAAAACACTGGCACTCTAAGTTGAGCCGTTCAAAAAATTAATTTTTGGGGGGTCGATTTGGGGGGGTCCCCCCCGATATCATAAAACACTGGCACTCTAGCTTGAGCCGTTCAAAAAATTAATTTTTGGTGGGTCCATTTGGGGGGGTTCCCAGGGGGGTGGGACCCCCAAACTATGTCAAAATATTTGTCTGTTAAGTATCTGCTGATATAAAAAAAAAGTAGAACTCTAGCTTGAGCGGTTCAAAAAATTGGTTTTTGGGGGTCCATGGCACCCCCAAACTATGTCAAAATATTTGTCTGTTAAATATCTATGTCAAAATATTTGTCTGTTAAATATAATTTTGGGGGGGTTCCCGGTGGAGTTGCCCCAAAAAATTTCGGGAGAAAAAATTGCGTTTGCAGCTCAACAACTTTACTCAAAAAATAGATTTCCATGTTTTGTGGTTAAGGAGAAGAAGAGCGTATAAAAATTAGGAAGAAAAAAAAGGAAAAAAAAATAAACCTCATCACGGCCAAAAGTGGGTTGGTTGGGATGAAAGGGTGTCTTGAGACATTTAAACCTGTGAAATATTTTTTGCTGTACTTCAGCCATTTTTGACTGAGACCTCTTTTTACGCCAAACTTGCGGGGCGGTTTTCGGGTCCTAAAACCGAAGTCACGTGACCTATTGCCTCGAAATTGTGTACAAACATACAACTCATTAATCTCAAACTGCTGTCAAAATTTCATGTAGCTAGACCCAACCGTTCTCGAGTTATAAGCAAAAGTGTGAAATTTCGCACTCGTTAGTTGGAAAATGGTCGAGTAGAAACAGAGAAACACACGACGCGAGCGTTGGTCGTTCCAATGAGGGCGCGAAAGGCATTTCCAATTTGAAACAATTTTTTCTAAGTGCAACATTCATAGTTTATAGTTTTTAATTATGTATTGAATAGTTTCGTTTATTAGATATTTCTCAAAGAATATGACGTTATGGCATAAGGACTAAAAAATAGCCGAAAAAAGTAAATAAAGAAGTGGCAGAAATGTGGCTGTTCATTAAAGAGCTAGATTTTTGTCATGTTTTCCTTTGTTGAATTATTATCTTGGGGGGTAGCATAGAGCTTGATTCTGTTAAAAATAGGCTAATCACCAAAAATTGAAGAGTTTAGGACTCCTGGCCAGTTTTTGTTTTAAGATTTTTTATAACGTATTATATATTCAGATATTACATTCCAATTTTAAGGTGTTGTTTGGCATTACTTTTCAATGTTCTCGTTTAATAACACAATTAAAAAATGTCTACCATTTTTGTGTTTTTCGTAAGAAGCTTTGTTGATAGGGTTTTTGAGCATGGTATTTGATTTGCTTTATTTTCTTTTAAAAAAAACAACAAAGAAACCCAACGTAGAGAGATAATTGATAATGTTATGGTATTGCATAGTTTGGTAAACTGGTTTTCAAAAAGAATCAAAAATAAACAAACCACTCCATTTATAGTCTTCTGGTATAATAGGCTTAAGGCTCCCCATAAAATATTGCAGCCTAGTACAACTGCTTGTTACAAGTAATATCACCTCTCGTCATGTAGACTAGCTAGCTAGGCCTATCAGCGTGACTGCTTCGCTACATTTGAGCAGTTTGCAGCAATCACTGGAGTCAACCGCTTAAAATCGAAACTGAAAAAGATAAAAGAGCCTGTTAATCTTTGAAAATTATTTTTCCAAGTTATCATTGATTCGTATTAATAAGTTGGTCATTGCAATTTCAGATCAAAGCTAATTGCTTTAACATTGATTCACGAATTCATTTTCATGGATGTGACATGTCTTTCTTAAATTGCCATTCGATTTGATTGTCTTTCTTTACATTTTTTCGTGTAATCTGTTTGGTCTTGATCTATGCAGGATTACAATGACGGCAGAGCATGTGATATTACTGTTTCAAATTACAGTATTTATCTTATCGTGAATTCAAATTATGCTTTTTCATCTTGCGGTATCAATATCATTAAAGATGTGAATCTTAAGGTCAATTTCGTTGTTATGGTGTAATGTCTTTGTAGATTAGAAAAGCGATTTTAAATGTGCATTTTTGGTTGTTGGAGGTTTTATTTTCATCTCATGAAACACGAAACCAAGTCAACTGATCGCAAACAAACTGACCGCGAACCAACTGACACCAACATTAGGGTTAGGGTTAGTTGGTGGTCAGGTGGTTAGCGGTCAGTTGTCGTGGACCCTGAAACACTGCTACTTCAAGATTTTTGTCGTTTCCAGACTTCTAATGGAGGTTGAAGAGTTGTTTATTTTTTCTGCTCAGACTCTTCGGTCAAATAAGCAAATTTGTAATTATTTTTCAATCACTTAAGAATGCTTTTTAGATTGTTTTCATGATTGCAAGTGTAATTTTAGGGCTTGAATGCAAAAATATACAGAAAAATTTCAAATTTTTCAATCTTTGTGACCGAAATGGCCAAGTTCTGTTTGGCATTTTACTTAAAATTTAGGTTAATTGCCGTTAAATGACCCTCCCCACCCGAAAAAATACTAGCAAGAGTGGTTGCACTCTTGCATCTAGAATGGAAGGTCTGGGATAAATCTGCCTTGAATCGATCCGTCTTACTCTTTACTCTGTTGTGACAAATGCAAATTTAGTGATTTACTAGATAGTGTATATATATACGATATACATAGGCTAAGCAACTACTACTAGCAGTTAATCTGATTAAATCTGTAGGTCTAACCACAAACTTCTGGTCTAATCATGTTCAAAAGCAGGTCTGACATAATGGTGCTGCGGAGCACGTTTTTCTGGTTCTGTAGGGGCAACTATGCCAGTATAGATCCTACGTAAAGCAGACGAGTAACGGACAGTTTTAGCCTAGAACTGTAGTGTTAATGTTTGGCTTTTGAATTTTCAAAAAAGTAGTTAATAACCTTTTTTTAGCCTACATTGAAAAATAACTAGCCTATACAGTCATTCTGTCTTTTAACTTTCCACAGGCTAGCTTGACCAAACTATTTACGCTTGCATTCGTTTGTTCCTGTGTGGCTTAAGTAATTGTTGTTCAATATCTGTGACAAATGAGCTCTTTGCCCATGAAACTTTGTCAAACACAATAATCAAACATTATCGCTTGATTTTGCACCTTTTGCATTTAAAATTTTCAGCACATCGAACCAGAGCCTAGCCTGGAAATGAGCGTATCTTTTCAGTAATTTATGGTAGGAAAATGCAAGACCAATGGAATTACGAACAGTTTTAAACTACAATAATTTTTACATTTAATCCATACCATCTTTGACCCAAGGTACGCATTGTACGAATGCAACTGGTACTGGTATGTGTCATTACCATTTTCTAAGTCTGCAAGCAGGGCATGGTATGGAATGGAAATTTCGGTATAGAATGTGGAAGATGCCAGAATGGAATGGAATGGAAGATTTCAAGAATGGAACGGAAAACAATCTTCCATATCAATTCCATGCTAGGTTTTGCTCATGGCATTTAAGAAAAATATGTGCATATCGTGAAAACGAAAGGTATGTGGAAGCGTTTACAGCTTATCATCTGTCGGTGATTCGGTCATAAACATTGCGCAATGCACAAGCAGTGTAAGCATTGCATCATCAGATCATAGAATTTGCAGCTCTTTCATTGCAATTTGCAGCTGCATTGGTGCTGAGTGGCTTAATTTTGGTTTGAGAATGATAATTTGTCTAGTGACGTCGCCAGAGCAAACGAAGTGAGGGGCACTAAAATAGACTAAACTTTTGCACATTAAAACTGATCTTGTGCGGCTGCAAATTATGCGCAATTTCAAAATTCTGTAATCATGTCTGGAAAAAGAAACATGCAAGTCCAATGTCGTTTTCTAGCTCCTTTTGTTTCCGGCCTATAATCACTTACAAAATCTATTTGCAGCAATGACTGCGACCTAAACTACCTTGAGTGTGCTCTAAAAAAACAAAAACAGCTGGTCTTTTAAAAAACGAAATAAACGATTTTGTTGGTTTACATTGGGCTGAAGCTCCTTTTGCCCTCGTAGTTGCGCCACGATATCTGTAAACGCTTAGCGACCTGTTGTGCATCCTGACCCATAGTTTGAAAAACACTAGCTTCGTGCTTAGAATACTTTAAATTCAATATGATGCAAACGTTTATGGTTTTGAAATTGATATGACAAGCCTAATTACTTGATGACCTATTAGGTTCAGAGGTGTAACCTCTGGATGTTAAATCTGGTGTTTGAAACTTGAACCACTAAACTTTCGATATTTAAAAAATTCAATATACTGCTAATGTAGGTAATTTAGTCAATTAGGTAGGATTGAATGTTATCATTCCTTTTTGTATTATTGTCGGTTTTCTTGTCGTGACATGATGTTCCAAAACAAGTACTTTTTGTAAACCAAAATGGGAGGCAAGGCCCCTCTGGCAACCCGTAGCGACAGCACTGAATTTGCCAAATGACAAAACTTTTTCTTCCATTGTGGCAAAGATTTGTATTTACTTTTCTATCCTCGATTGAGCTTAATTTTTTGTTTTTCTGAGGTTTAATTTTTTGTTTTTTTTTCGGTGTTTTTGTAAAATGTTTTTGGCAGTTTGGCTCAGCCAAATTTTGTAGTTGGTGTGATTACGCAATCATTAAACCCATCGCATACCGGTTAACCTATTGTCTGTTGATTAAGTGGTTCATATTTTCATGTTGAGTGATTTTTTGTGGTAGCGCATTGCGATAGCGCTCCTAATATGAGATAAGATGCATCGTACCATACTGCTTACCTTCGCGAGCGACTACTTGCAAAGTTTATCCTTGCAAAAATACAACACAAATTATGCATAGCTTCCGGTTTAAACTTGCCTTGATATGGAAGTATGAAATGGAATATGGAAGAAAATTTTAGTATGGAATGAAAGATTTTCAGTTTGGAATTGAAGAAGATTGCCAGTATGGAATATGGAAAAATCGTCTTCCATTCCATACCATGCCCTGTCTGCAAGGCGTTTTTTTTTGTTTTTTTTTTTTTAGCAGACAAAGAAACAAAGTTCTGATTAATGATTTTTAATTATTATCGCGAGTGTATGAAAACTGTCAGTCGAACTTGATTGAAAGCAGTAACCGCAAGTAGGGCAGTGCCATCAGGCCTAATATGCTTAAAACATTTTCAGTTTTAATCAGGTATCAACATTTCGTGTGAGTGTAAATCGTAGTGTGTTTTACCAACTAAAATCTTAAATGCAGTTAGGCTGAGAGGAACGGGAGAGACGCGAATCTAATTTAAAATTTTTCGTGATAATTATTCGTAGGATCGCTGTTGAGTTGTGTAATTCTTCATTATCAGCAACGAATTGATAAAAAGAAGACTCGATTTCACCGGAAAAATGTGTAGTTTTTTAAATTAATTTTGGCTCGAATTTAACTTTTTGTAACCAAATTTCTGTAAAATAAATCCCAAATCTTACCATACTTAATTCAAGCTCTAATGTTGACCCGTTAAAAAGCAAATGAAACAATGCGCCTATATATAACCTCATATTCATTTTATTCTCTAATTAAAATTTTTCTGGTGAAACGGTCTGTTTCTTTGATAAGCTACTACTACCATAGGTGGCGGAACCGGGGGCCCAGACCCTCTCCTTATTTTTTCAGGAAGGGCCCTGGGGGAGCCTCATCTACGCGTCTAATGTGTAGAATAATACTTTTAAATATACGAATTTGCAAGTTGATTCCATAGATAGCGAAACCAAACGAAAGCACAAATTTACATTTTTAACTGGGTGGGGTGCAGTTGTGCTCTAGGTTAAGTCGGTTTGAATGATGTTTATTTGTGCACTGTACACTCTGGTATATCGAATTGCATTGTTTCTACATCCTTGAAAGACTTTATTAAATTGCAATAGATGATGCTAAAACGATGAAAATAGCGTTAAGCTTTTATCTACACGCAGTGGCGCAACTAACGTGTGGGGTAAGGAAGCTTCAACCCCTCATATCCCAGTTTTTTACAAAATTTAACTAAAAATGCGAGCGTTTAAGCATGCTTTGGACTTGACCTGTAAGTAAAAGGAGGCTGAAGGGGCTTTAATTCTTTAACTCTGGCTTTTAAATTTTAGCCTTGAAGTTGTTCCAAATGGCTCTAAAACAGTGATTCATACAGCGTTAAAATGGCTATTTTTTCCAAAAATTTGCAAAATTCAGACCGTCGTTCGTGATGTGCTTAAGTTGCGCCAGTTATTTCCTCAACACCAATAATTAAAGATGTTTCTTAAACAAAAAAAATTTAACTTCGTATTCAAGCCCTCACTTAAGGACAATTCTGGTTGCTCGTCTGGCCACAATATGCGTTGTAGGCGAAAAAAACTGGTCACTGCTTTTGCCCCTGTCCCACTTTAAACATGATTCCGCCATCGCTGGCTAGTACTATCACGAGGCCAAATGCGATATGCATCTAAGAATCGTTTCAAAACCTCTTTTGTTTTAGAAATTTCTGTATTTGAACTTGAAGGAGACTTTCACTTCGAGCAAAGTCACTTTTCCAATAATAGAATGAATGTGTTGACAATGATAATAATAGCTTTGAAACTCATAGTTATTTTAATTGGTTATAAGGCAATGAAATACTCTCTTTTGTTTGCACTTCGCGGTAGAGATAAAGTCGTTTTTGAGACATCAAACATACCTAAAATTTTTTAAGGTTTACGAAAAGTGGCTGGTGTTCTATATTACACAAAGTGTAATTAACTAATTATTTTGAATTTAATTTACCTTCAATGTCATGTGTGCAATTATGCTTTGCTACTATGTTATTCTCGCGTACTGAAAGTAGCAGATATCCATATTACAGTACTCTACCACAGCATTAAAACATTAAAAATTAAAACTTACAAAAGTCTACAGTCTGCTTCACCGGTAGTGGGATCATCAAGGGTAAAATTTCAAAGCTTAAAATCTAAAATTTGAGAACTAGGTCAAAACTTTATGTGCAAGTAGCTGAGCTGCGCTGAAATAGCATAAATTGGAACAAACCAAGCGAGCGGTAATAGCAAGGTCACGTGAAGCAATACTATTGTGCGTATTATGCTCATTTGCATAATACAGAGCTACCACACATTTTTAAGCTCGTAAAGCCGCTTTTACCGAACGTCCGTATTTATGCATACGCGTATAAAAAATCTATATCCGTAAATACGGTTAAGCGTATTTACGCAGGGTAATTTATTGATATGCAGAAATAAGCGTATGCGTATCTTAGCAAGCGTATCTCAAAAACATGAAATAAATAGCTTGTGAGTTTGGTATTACCTTTTATTTGTTTGTTAAAATGTCGGTGAAAACATCTCAATCGGAAAGTCACATCATCAATTTTAGTCTGCAGTCACACGAGGGCTAAATGGCATTCTGTAGCTATTACAATTTATTAAACAAAAAAATTGTGGCAGACGAATTTGTGGTATGATTTAAAATATAGTAATATTTTCGAAAATTTTCGAGATAAATTTATGAATTTTATTTTGTTTTCATCGTAAGATCGAAAAAGTTAGGTTTAAACTGGCCTGGTTAGGTTTAAACTCCTTGACTAACACTCTTGCGTCGTTACATCTACACATATCATCCATGCCATCGACTACCATTTTCATGCTGATGCTTTCCCAAACTTTCTGTAATCGTTGTGCGTCCCTGTGTTTATCGCTTTTGACATCGTAAATGAAAATATGTGACCGGACCAATTGCACCAACTTTTCTGTTGTTAGCTCACTCGAGAGCTGCATCTTGCTGGGGTTCTATTAGTTACCGTGTATATTACAGTAAAAAATAAAAACAAATTATAAACTTAAAAAATACAATATTTTGCATTAAAAAAAATTGGGTGCTTGGTGAGTTCAGAAAAATGTAGGGAGTGGTAGTGATACTTATATCGTGATCATTCATCATAGCACTCATTTCCAGTGGAACACAATCGTAATTTTTGGTCTCCATAAATAAGGCACTCCTTGACAAAATTTTTCTGTGAAGCTTTGGCTGTAATGGCTCAAGCCATGGTCTCCAGCGGCTCAGAGCTCCGTTCTCAAGCCTCCGGAAGTAAACACTTTAGTTGCGGTAATTTGCTCAACAGTTTTGCTCAATTGGGACGGTTTTCATACAAGAAAATTTTGCTTTGAATTCAAGTCCTTCGTTTCTCAGCAACCTCGTTGCGCTCCTGACGCCTGAGCACGCCACTATCCTATCGGGAGCTTCAAAGCTCTAGTGTAACGTTACATGTTATAAAAGCCTAGCATAAATTTTTAATCGAATTCGCAGCCTGTAGCCTTTTACAATATGCCTAGGTATATTCAGTACTTAAATGTGGGGTTACGTCCTCCCATTGAGAGTTAGCGTCCCCCCACCAAAATTTGAGCGCTGGATGATTAGACGAAAAAGGACCGGTCAGCTCGAATGAATCCCACAAATTCCGGCCGAAAATAGTCCCAAATTGCGATAAAGATCTTTTTGTTTTAGGTCTTCACTCGATTTCGGGGACAGAACTTCATAATTTCCACTAAAGTACTTTCGCATTCCGAATGCGTTTGGTCAAGACTGCAAAAGCGTCCCCAAATGCAAAATTTTACAGTTTAGGGTGCGGGGTATATATATAACTTTGGTTTTAAGCTTCTGATTTTTGAGGGTTATGCTAGGCTCGAAGTTAGGCCATGGGCCAAACTTTTCTTGGCTTTGGAAATAAACTTGCTATGACAAAACCTGAAACGAGCAATAGAATATCTGATTGTACTTTTTTTGATTAATTCTCTCTAAACTTGCTTCATCCTAATTTCATACATCTTTTTTGAAAAACAACCTTTTATTTTTTAAAATTCTGTAACTAATCGTAAAAAAGTTGTTGTCCTTGGTGGTATTCGAACCTAAAGACTCAAACCAGAACAAAAAGAAATTGAGTGCGCTGTGACTTAATTAAACAATCGCATATTTTAAATGTTTGCTTCAGTAAAGGATATTTACAAACGCAATGACAGCAGTTTGTTATGAATTGTGGTTGATTTGTTTGTGGTTCACTGAACAACTAAAACTTGGAAATGTCTAGTTTGCGATTTACCATGAGAGTAACTACTTTATCTCAAAAATCAAAACAAAAACATCGACTGAGTTGCTTCCGTAGAGTTCAGTTTGATTTGATGGCAAAAATACGGTAGACTAGTGGTAGGCTATCTAGTAACCTTTTACTGCCAAACAGATGGGCCCGCCAACTCGTTACACGCTTCGGCGTATTACAGCGAGAACGAAAGATAGGGTTTGATAAGACACTAAACATTTAAAGAAAAACTTCGATAAATCAAGTACTTTAGGCCTAGTTTTTGAAACTTCGTAAAAATTTCCTCACTAATATCCCAAAAATGATTGCAAAAAAAAGTTTATTACGTTTGTGTAAAAATTAAAGTTTTGATTTTGGTGAAAACCGACCCAAATTAAAAGTTTTAAAGGCAAGTATCATAACCACTACACTAAGCAATCTTGTGACGTCACACCGCAAAAAAATTTCTTAAATGCCTGAAAAATACGCATATCATGTCCGTATTTTATTCTTCGCCAAACGTAAAAAAACGCATGCGGATATACGCATGCGTATGTACGCATGTTCGGTAAAAGGCATTATGAAACAAACCAACAAAAGCAAGAATTTTATACGCATATGCGTATTTTTATCGCATATCCGTATTTTTTTAGCGCATTTACGTAAATACGGACGTTCGCTAAAAGCCGCTTTATGCATCAAAATGAGAGAAACTGTTGCATTAATTTAGTTATTATGTTTTTAACGTTGGCTGGCCAGAGCTTTTAATATTTAATCGTTTGCGTGCTGTCGTAATATTCGTATCATCACTCAAAGCTAACCACATTAAATTGGCCTTTAATCAACTATAAAACAACGCTGAAACTAAACAGATATGATAATTAATAATAACAATACTGAAACTAGATGTAATTAATAGCAAAATTAGATTTTAAAGTCTACAACATTCGAATACAGTACTGTACTGCTCTACTGATCTAGGGAACTGCGCAAAGAACATTGCAAAATAACTGAACAAGAGCACAAACTCAGCAGCTGCTAGAAAACGAAAAACGCTTTTGAGTTAAATGAGGACTAAAGGCAAAACCAATAAGGGTATCTAAAGTTTGGCCAATCGCATACGACTAAATTAGCGTTGACTCCATCCTTTTTGACCCAGCCATTCTCGAGATATTCTACTTCAAATACGACGTCGGTGACTCTAATGTTATAAATTTTAATAACTTTTATTGGCAGTTCTGTCGTTGATAAGCATTAGCGTCTTAGCGATGCCTTCCCAGTTCCATTCTAAAGCTACAATCAGGCTACTGCATTGGGTCGTTTCGCTGCGCACTAATCAGTTTGATCTTGTCAGCAGACCAGATCCGAGCTGGAAAAAAGAGTCGACTGTACGATAGCCTATGTAACAAACGTCTAAGAACAAGCTGAAGTAAGGCCAGTAGAGTTATTAGAGTAGGCTAGGTGGCCATTGTTTTCAACTTAGATGAATAAGTTTATTTTAGGGTCGCAAAATACCTTAAGCAAACACAATAGGCCTACTCAAGTATTGGTAGTCTTATTTTTAGGTAAAAGTTTGTACTGTGTAGCCTAGTAGTAAAATCCTTATTGCTAGGATTTAGACTGAAATGTATCTGCCAGCTTGATTTTTACTGAAATCGCTTGGCTACTGAAGATTCCACTCTATTTACCAGCCCAGATCTGTTGTTCTGATAAGATCAAACTGATTAGTGCGTAGCGAAACGACCTAATGCAGTAGCCTAATCGTTACTTTAGGTTAGAACTGGGAAGGCGTCGATAAGACGCTAATGCTTACTATCAACGACAGCGTTGCCAATAAAAATTATTAAAATTTATAACATTAGAGTCACCGACGTCGTGTTTGAAGTAAAATATCTCTGCAACAGATGGGTCAAAAAGGATTGAGTCTAAGCTCATCTAGGCTAATACGATTGGCCCAAATTTGAATACCTCCATTGATGTTGCTTTTAGTCCTCGTTTAAGGCAGTTGTATAGAAGCGCAAACTACAAATCAACAAAGCATTTCTTATCACGCGTGCTATCTGGCCTAAAGGCTACCAGCGCGGAAAGCTACCAGGTGGTAGCCTTTAGGCCAGATAGCACGCGAACAATTTAAATGTTGCATTGTTGCGAAGAGGAATTGTGAAAATGGTGCATGAAGTAAAATAAATGCGGTACGCTTGAAATTTTTTAGGAAGAGACTGTTTTGCCTGAAATTTTTATCTACTTTTTAATTAATTTTGACACAGATCTTAACCAAACTCAAAGCCTTGCCAGGTATACTAACCCTAATTTTGACCGTTAAAAAAGCGAATGAATATTCTTTATTTTCGTTTTACTCTCTTTAACTTTAATTTAAAATTTTTTCGGTGAATAGTCACTTCCTATTTATTTTAATTAGATGAGCTTTTGCCTTTTGATAAGAAGCTGTCAAATTTAATTGGCAGAACAAAACTGTTTTGATTGTAACATCCCTAGTGAACGCCTTCAAGAAATTTTCTTACTTTTTCAGACAGACATTTGATAACTGGCACCAAGTTCTTTACACTGTTGATCCTCAAGACTTGGCTAGGTCCGGGTTCTTCTACCTGGGCAATGTGGATCGAGTGCAGTGTTTCTCTTGTGGTGGAGTCCTGAGATCGTGGAAGCCTCAAGATAATGTGGATGCGGAGCATAGGAAGCACTTTCCTCATTGTCGGTAAGGATTCTTCATCATCGGTAAATTTTCCGGATCATAATCGGTAATTTTTTTCATTGCCAATAATTTTAACTCGTCTCGAGTCACGTTTCTGTGCTGGCAAGTTTTTCGTCATTCCCAGTAAATTTTCCTCCTTACCGATCCATTTTTTTCGTTATTGGTTACTTTTCTCATTGCAGGTAAATTTTCTTCTTGTTTGTGATGTTGTCGCTGTTGCATAGAAATACATCTTTTGTTTAAAGAGGCTTTGCTTAAGAGATAGCAAAGATCAAAAGATGCTTTAATCGAGAGATATAATTATCTTTTTGTGTTAGAATTGAGTTTTTATCTTGCTGCAGGAAAGTTATAATTACTATTTTGAAGCCCCGCAATCGAATCGAGAATAGAAATCGACCGAGAATCAAACCTCGGTCTACCAGTTAATTAGGCTTTTTTAATAAATCGTATACATCCGGCATTAAACCTACATATACTTTGCTCATTTAGAAATGCCATTTTTTTGGTCCAATCGGCGGTCAGTTCTTTGCTTGATCCGGGGAAAGGAAACCTTTAGGCTATTATCTTTCTACTGTGCAGTTTTTTAATGGTGAATTGAGAATGCTCCTTCGGGACAGTAGCGCATTGTTATGCAATTTATGATGATCAAAGCCTTTTTACGCTGTTGTGATCTGATGATAGGTGAGATTGTATTACACCAGATTACGAAGAAAAAAAACTATTTTACGCTGCTCTTTCTCCCAGACCAGAATTATATCATCAATCATACATGCGGAAATTTTCCCAAAACAGAATTTCATCATCAAAAATGTACAATAAAACCGCAAAGGAATCGTTAAAATAATGCCTTCAACAGGCTGTTTCGCCGTTAGGCTCTTTAGGGGGGTGACAACAAATCTAAACAGTAGAGTCAGGGCGATAAGAATTAGTAGAAGTTAACCAATTGGCAATAAAACTATTTGCTTTTTCATGCATCGCGTTCAAATATGACTTTTTGCTGGGCAACTGAATATTTTCCATGGAATATTTGATTGTAACCTTTTCCATATTCAATATGGTAGGGATTTGGTCGGTTCCACCGTGAGAGAGCTCGAGTTCAGAAGAAAGAGCAATGTAATTAGTGTTTTTGTTGCGAACCAAACAAAGAGCTCGATGACGCTGGATCAGTTGTTGTCACCCTCCGAAAAGCCTAACGGCGAAACAGCCTGTTGGGGGCATTATTTTAACGATTTTACTGGTGTTTTATTATTATTAACAGGCTCGGACCTAGCGTCATCGAGCTCTTTATTTGGTTGGCAACAAAAACACTCATCAATAATCAGAGGTGGAGTCGAGGACACAAGGCTCGAGGCCAAGGCCAAGGACACAAAAAAAATCCGAGGCCAAGGCCAAGGACAGCCTTTCCAAGGACAGACACTTTCGAGGCCAAGGACAGGAATGCTCGAGGCCAAGGCCAAGGACCAAAAACACAAGCGCAAGTGTTCTCCAAAAAAAAAAAGGTCTTCACAAAAATTTTTCAAGCGATCTCCACAAAAAAACGTTTTCCAAAAAATTTTTCAAGCGCTCCACAAAATTTTAACAATTCAAAAAATACTGCTGTCCTCAAGCCGAGGACAGGCCAATTTTCGAGAACTTGAGGCCAAGGCCAAGGACTTCAAAATCTGTCCTCGAGGACTCCACCTCTGTCAATAATGTATGAGGAAAAAATCATTAAACATGCGTTGTAGCAATCACAGCGTCGCAAATTTATGTGCTTAGGATTGATACGCTTCCCCCCTATATTGTTTCCCAATAAAATGATTTTCCGGTGTTTTCCTAGTTCGGACGTCATTTTCAAATTTACACCTAGCACAAAGATAGATTTTCTTGCATATCTTTCAAACAAATTTAAAGCCAGTTCGCGCGCCCTTAGCATTCTAAAGACATTTCGTGATTATTACTGTAGCATCATCAGTTAAAAATAGTAGGAGGTTAACTAGTCTGTCAGGCTAGAACTCAGCCTAGTAGGAGGTTAGCCTTATTCGAAGTACTAGTTAGCCTAGAATCGTTTTTATTGAAAATATTATAACTTAACTGCAAAACGTTTCGTAAATACAGAAGTTACATAGTAGATTTTCAGCAGAAATTTTCAACTCGTATGAGGTACCTTAATGGACTAGCTTATTGGAAGATACTAGCCTAATTTAAAAGCAGATATGTGACTTCACTCACATATCTGTTTTTCCATTACACGAAGACTAAAGGCGAAATCAATGATGGTATCTAAAGTTAGGCGAATCGTATTAGATTAGCGTCGACTTCATCCTTCTTGACCCATCCATTCTACAGATATCTACTTCAAACACGACGTCGGTGACTCTAATGTTATAAATTTTAGTAATTTTTTTTGGTAACCCTGTCGTTGATAAGCATTAGCGTCTTAGCGACGGCCTTCCCAGTTCTAACCTAAAGTAACGATTAGGCTACTGCATTAGGTCGTTTCGCTACGCACTAATCAGTTTGATCTTATCAGAACAACAGATCTTAGCTGGTAAATAGAGTGGAATCTTCAGTAGCCTAGCGATTTCAGTAAAAATCAAGCTGGCAGATACATTTCATTCTAAATCTCAGCCTAGTCTAGCAATAAGGATTTTATTACTTGGCTACACAGTTCAAACCTGATAGTAAGACTACCAATACTTGAGTAGGCCTATTGTGTTTGCTTACGGTATTTCGTGGCTCTAGAATAAACTTTTTCATATAAGTTGAAAACAATGGCCTTCTAGCCTACTCTAATAACTCTACTGGCCTTACTTTCGCTTGTTCTTAGACGTTCGTTACCTAGGCTATCGTACAGTCGACTCTTTTTTCCAGCTCGGATCTGTTCTGCTGACAAGATCAAACTGATTAGTGCGCAGCGAAACGACGCAATGCAACAGTCTGATTGTTGCTTTAGGATAGAACTGGGAAGGCGTCGCAAAGACGCTAATGCTTATCAACGACAAGATTGCCAATGAAAGTTATAACATTAGAGTCACCGACGTCGTGTTTGAAGTAGAATATCTCCATAATGGATGAATCAAAGAAGATGGAGTCAACGCTAATTTAGTCTTAAGCGATTGGCCAAACTTTAGATACCCCCATTGATTTTGCCTTTAGTTCTCGTTTAAGCTAGTGTTTCATCAGCATGTGAATTCACACATAGCCTATTCTGCCAGACCATCTGTACACACGAGGGCATTTTCTGCACTTGTCATCGTACCCTCTTGTCAGGTTACTCTGATCAAAGTCTGACAACAAATCACCAGAAAGAGGATTCTCGATCAGTATCACCCTGGCACTGCACTTAGTTTAAGTGCGTTGCGCTAGCACCACTAAGCATGGACAGTTGGACACCATATAGAATCCTCTTTCTGGTGAACTATTAGTCAGACTTAAATCAGAGTAATCTTAGAAGAGGGTACAATGGCAAGAGCAGAAATTGCCGTAGTGTGTGTTTGAAGGTTCGGGTGGTGGGCTGCCAGGACAAGCTATTTGTAAATTCTGATTCTGATAAAACACTAGCTTTATGGGAAAACAGATAAGTGAGTGCGTGAAGTGCTACCTCACAGTTGTGGGAAAGTTTTGTAAATAGTTTAGCAAGAGTATTTGTCTTAAATCTTGGTACTAAATTTCTTCACCAAAGTTCAAACTTCACCAAAGTGGTTTAATGGTAACATATTAGTAATGGCACGAAATTATTTCTTGAAGTGGTTGGAAGATAGAAAGCTGGATTTTTCCACCAGTGCCATATTGCGTAACATTTTGGAAAGATAATTTGTAGAGAGCCCAGATTTGATGAAGATATCAAATCAAATCGTTCGTTATACTTGCTGTATTGCGCCGAAGCGTGTAGCGAGGCCCGTCTCCGAGGCTAACGCGTTACCGCTCGACCAACTGGCCGGTTGATGAAGATAAGGTTTAGGTTTTGTGTGTTTCACATTTGATTGTTATTCCCAGCTATATGTCTTATTCGGTCTTTTTTCCTAAAATTAAAAATAGCAATTTGAAAGGTTAAAAGTGCTTTCATTCACTTTCGCTTTTGATAAATTTGCGCCATTTGTATAAGCGTTTAAGCTTAAAATGCACACAGATAATGAAAATGTCACATGTAGCAGATGTCATATAATGGTATTTTATCTATTACGTGGATGTATACTACGCAGTAAATACCGTCTGGCATAAAGCACAAAGAATCTTTGGGGAATTTTAAGAAAATATATCCGTATTGCAGTTACGGTTTTAACTGCCTGCTTTTGCCCAATTAGCAGATGTTTTTGTTCGTTACACTGTTGAGATATGCTCTTTAGATCCAGAGATCAAACCCAGACCGAAGGAGTACAAAGTGATAAAATCGATTTTGGTCTCAAAGGTCCATTGCTTTTAAATTTTTTTACTTTTTTTCAAAAACTGACTAAGGTTTTTTTGAGACGGAAATTGATTTTAATGTTTTGTCAATTTTATGAAATTTTATATGGATTTATTAGTTTTTAAGAATGATAGACTGACCTGCGAAACCACTCTGCTTAATATGAATATTGTTTTTTAGGATGGTTAATAATGCCGAACCTCGAAATGTGCCTATACGTGGAAATCGGGCCCCTCCAACTCCTGAACCTGCGAACCCCATGGAGGAGCCCCCAAACCCCAGTCCCCAAGAGCAGGTAATATATGCAGTATGCGTGGATATTTATTAATTTACTCTACTTTGACCAAGAATTAAAAATTCTTTTGATTTATTGTAAAGTCTGACTGACCCATTGGGCCTTTGTCACTTATCATAGTTAATTCCCAAGTCAAGAAATTTTCTCCAAAGCCCACAGGCATTATCCATTTCGAAGTGGAATGTTTAAACCAAACGTAGTGACAGACACCGGCGCAGCCAGGGGGGGGGGGGGATTAGGGGGACCAGTCCCCCCCTTTTTGAAAGTGCACATTTTCACAAAAATTATTCAAAGATCAAGTGTTAAAAAACTAATTTAAAAACGCTCTACTCGAGTGTATTTCTACCCTAAGTTGCAAATAAGCAACGTCAAAACTTTTGCATCTTTGGAAAAATTTTTCCACGGTCGTTAGCTTCTCTATCTTTAAAAAATTTCATCAGTTTACGTTGTATTGTTTCCAAGATATTCGGGTTGAAAAAACGTTTGCAGCACAAAGGAAAAGTGAATCATAGTTAACGTAACAATGAAAATGAGTTACAATCATAAAATCAAAATCAAATCAAACAAGAATTTAGCCACGTTGCCTTTTTGCAACACAGGATAGAAACAAAACCCGGAGAGTTGGAACGCTTGTATAGTCAGTGTTGATATTTATTGAAAATGTTCGATCATTGCGAAGTCCATATCGCGCTGTCTTGGAATGATAACGTCTCGTCAGCACACCGCACTGCTCTTGCAGGAGAATGCGAACGAGGCATTAAGCAGCGCGATTTTGCACCAAAAAACGCAACCCATTTTGTTTCAAAACTCATCATTTTCCAAAAAGTAGAATCAGATACCGGTGAGAATTTGGGGGCGGCCGAGATCTGACGTGTATCGGTCCACGAACAAAATGTCATCATAGTCAAATCGTATTTCGACCTTAATAAATTTCGAGAATATTTTAATTGAGAACATTCGGAAAAAAACTAATTGCTGAAGAAAAGCAAATATCTTTTAAGAGAATGACTTTCCATATATCTTCATATATCTCTAAAGTCGAAATTGATTTTTTATTATACTGTTTTGGGTCCGTTTTACCGATCACGCGTATATATGCGTATAAATATGCGCATGTCATTTGATTGCATGCATTTTGCCTGTTTTTCTTTTTTTGCGTTTACTCTAAAAAGATACCAGACGTAATAGGATTAAACCGCCTTATGAAGGCCTACTTTTCGACCAACCGCCTAGAGCAGGGGTTGCCCAATATTTACGGAGCCCCACAATAAATTTCTAAAAAAAAAACAAAAAAACAATAGCTTGCGGAGCCAAAAGGTTACTCTAGCGCAGCACTTTGAGAACCTATGGCACATAGAACCCGTTTGCCTGAAAAACGGCAGAACCAATATAGTAAGGTTCAAAAAGTTTTTGTAGTTTAGCAAAAGCGTAGCTACGATGTCAGTTTGACCCTTTCATTTTATTTTCAGCTGGGGTTGGGTGAACGGGGGATTAGCTGGTTTGAATTAATTTTACAACTTCAAACTGCACAAATTTAAATGTTTATTACAGTAAATAGTACCCTAATTTATTCTTGGGAAATCTTTTTCGATCAATTTCTATGTGCGCATATTACACCGTATAGCTGTGTTGATTTGTAACAGTGTTCTCGTAGTGTATCAGAACAGCGAGTCCGGCGACATTGTTCAAACTGTGTCGAAGTCTGAACTAAGTACGCTGGTTGCGAGCAAAATGTCGCGCAGGCGCCGTCCGCCTATTCCCAATCTACACAGTGCGTAAAATCGTGAACGCAGAAGTTGGTCTTCAGTTGATTTTAAACCGAAATTTGGTATGCCTAGCGCATCGCCTTAGCAGCGTACAAGCAGTCAGTTGTTTCAAACAAACTAACGACTCGCCCGTATGTTCGCGATTTTAAGCACAGAGTAGGCCAGGCCTAAAAATTTGCTATGCAAGCATTTTTACAGCTTTCGGTGCCAACCAAATTTCGTTCACGGGCGTGCCGTATAAGTAAACCCATTGTGCTTCGTTATGCCCATTTTTTTGCGAACGCCGCGTTCAGATTCGCATTATTTGACTGAGACAATAAACCGCACGTATAGAATGGTCGATCGCTAGCGCATTATCCTTGCTTAGACCCCTATTTCTTGCCAACGATAATAATAACAGTGCAGTAACCAATTAACAAAACTTTGTATTGGCAAACCACAATATAGCGCATTTTTTTCTGTTTGAAGATAGCAAGCGGTATGTGGTGGCAATAAACATAAATATTAATAGGAAGCATTTTTCAAAAACTAATCATTTTCGAGTGTAGGTGGGGGTTGTTCGTATGTTTTTGCAAACTGCGCATCTCATTAGTTCTTAATTTGTTACAATATACTATTTTTGAAAGTTAAAATATTATTATGCCAGCTTGCCTGAATAACAACGGCAATCCGCGTCTTTCTCGTATGGTCTACGTTAAGAAAACGCGCTTTTTTGCGTCCGCTGTTACATCATCAAATAAATAAAATTGTAAAACAAAGTGAAACCACTTTTATTCTCTTTCATTTTTTTTTTATGTATCTGCTGCATGAACGACGACAGGACTCCTGCCTGTTATCGATAAACCTGGTAATTTGTAACAATTTGCCTAAATGAAAACTTTCCAATTTGCATATGCTTTAATCATAACAAAAAAATTTAGTCCCCCCCCCCCTTTTTTTTATTTCTTGCTGCGCCGGTGGTGACAGACACATCACCAAAAAATTTTAACAATCCACTAGTTTTAATGCTTTTTATGCTCTTGTAGTCGAGTTATTTTTTGTTTCGAACGAGCTTACTTTTCGTCAACGCTAATGCTAAGGTTGGTCCTAAAATTGTACGACTAAGTTTTGGTTCAAAAATTTGGGTGCATTTTTTGGATTAACAATATTTCATGTGAAAAGTTTTGTCAAATTAACAACATGAAACTAATGGAACAGTACACAGTACCTTACGGCCTTGGTATTTTCTTGATTAGCAAACTATTGCCCAGCGATAACGATGTTTGTAGAGGTAAAACAGAAACAATTGTGCAACTAAGTACAATTGCACAGAAATAATTGTTTTATTGTTTGGTGACTTGGGCGCTGCAAGTCAATGCTTGTCAAGCTGACATTGGTTTATGGTCTCCAATAAATAGAAACATGGCGCCACTTACGGTAAAAATGTCACCTTCAAAACACCATTGATTTGAATCGAAATTGTTGTCAGATTATCCATTTTGAAAATTTATTTGAATAAAAATTAATGTATCGAAAATTGGTTTTTTGAATAGTCAAATAAAATCTTTAATTGTACTCGCTGTATTGCGCCGAAGCGTGTTACGAGTTGCGGGGCCCATCTCCGCGTTGTTGCTCGCAAGTAACACAGCTCCTTTCGAAGAAATATCGCAGCGGTTGCGAGCGATTGACAACACTGTGTCTGACTTGTCCGGCCCGAAATTTGAACCTCAGACTTCTCGCTCCAGAGATAAACGGATCACTGCTCGACCAACTGGCAGGTTTATTGAATAGGTAGTTGTTGCAATAATCACTTTAAACAAGTGAACAAGCAAAAACATTTTGGTTTTCGAGTCTAGTTGCCTTTTGCCCCCCTGTTTACTGTTTACCAGGAAAGCTGCGGATACCAATTTCTATTGTCTTTGGTTTGGCCTGATCAGGATTGGAACTAGAGTCTACTGTTTCAGTGGTTTGGGCTTTATCCACTCGGCCACTGACTTAATAGAGAGTTATGTAATGTCAAATTTTTCAGGTTGAAAAAAATTTGAATTTACCGTTTCCTGAAGTGATTTTTAATTATGACTGCTATAATTATTATGTACGGGGAAATCGTATCTCGTACAGTTTTATCGACCATCGGTCGATTTTTAAAAATGTCTCTGCGTTGATTTCAGTATTTTCCATATTTTCAATTCGAATTTTAGTCAAATCTATTTCCTTTTTTAGTTACACGTGCTTGATTTATAACATGTAACTCTTAGAGATGACCCTTGTTAATTTACGTTATTTTGCACGTGGTCATGAAAATGTTTTGCAATATGACTTATATGGCCTGTTTGTCCTGATAATCGTCAGTCCATCCGCTTTCTACGTCCACGTGACAGAAAATAGATTGCAAAACTACCGATAGTTTTATGTTGCGAAATTAGCCACGGTCTAAAACCGGTTTTCGTTAGCTCACGACCGCATGTAGCATTGAAGAGATTAATTACCAAAGTTTATCTACTGTATTATTTAATTCAAAAATTTTTTGAAAAACAAGATGTGTTTCTTCGTATTCTAAAACTAAAACAATAGTTTGCATTGAAATATAGCTCCACTGAGTAATTATGGTTCCGCTAAATCAATGTTGCCAGCTTTGATGTTTTTACATCAGATCTGATGTCTTTGATGGAAATCTGATGTAATTTGGTTTCAGGAGCAAAACTGATGTGAACTGCGTAAATATTGGCAAATTAGTCTCGGAAAAAAAAGGTCCCCACTCAATTCGTCTGGAAAAATAGTCGTTAAAACTAGAAACACGTTGATCTCCAGAAAAGGGGTCTTGCGCTGATTTTAACCTTTAGTTCTGATGGAAATTTGCTGAAAAAGTCCAGAATTGTGGATCTGATGTTTTTTCAACAGCCCTGGGCTAACGTCACTGCGCTAAATCATTGTGTTGAAGTTGAAATTGAGATTTATCAAAAGATTTCAATTAAGCTAGATGGTTTAATGGAAGAAGAGAAGTGGTTGTGGCTCTGGATCACGAAAGAACTGCTATTCCACAATATAGCTTACTTTCTTAAATGCTTCGTTTGAAATGAAAAGTAATTCTTTTACCTCTTTCGTTTTTCAGAGCTAGAGCTAATTTACTTAACAATAAATAATTAATCAGAACCCTAACCAGTTATTACGCTTCTTTTCTGTTATTTAAGTTATTTCGTTTGTTGCCTTGGACAGTAGACAGAGGCGAGACCTTGCGGTCTTCGAATCAAGCTGACACTCGCCCACCTGTATACATACCCCTTTGGGAGCTAAACAAAAAATTGTCGTTTTTTGAATGAATTAGGTTATTTTCTCCCTAGTGCTCATTATCTAGCAAATTTGCATTGTGGTTTGCTGATATTAATCTTATTATTTCGCACAAAAAATTCGCTTTGAGGTTGCATGATTGGGGTTAACTAAATAGATCACGGAACTGTAACTGTTACGCACGGTGGGTTTTCAATGCGCTGTTTAAAGCACAAAAATTTTTGGGGATTAATTTGGAATTGCGATTAAAACACGCATTTTGCAGCCATTTTTTTGTAGGTTGCGTAATCAAATGTCAGATTAGCGATCACCACAAAATTTTAACCGGTGTCATCCGTTCTCGTCATTTATGTGGCTTTGAATCCACTTGACATCAATTTTAAAAATCAGCTTTATTCCCCCCTTTCCATTTTGGCAAATTCGCAATGTTCTTCAGAATATTACAATTTTAAAAAAATCGATCTTGCAAACCTGAGAACGTTTCCAAATTGCACTGCTAATCCATAAATTATGAATTTTCAAAAAACAACAATATTAAAACACTCAAGTGGCTGAAATATCGATCAATAAATTTGTTATATTTGACTGGCCTGTATTACAATATTGTATTCAAGATAATAAACATTGTATTTGCATTTAAAGTGCTTTCATTTCGATATTGAATTGTTCTCTATAGCATCAAGTTACATTTTCATTTACATTTTGCCTAAAATAAACAGGTCTGATATTACCCATGGTACGATACATTTACATTGAAATTGTAAGGCAATATAAAACCGCTCCACATTGTAAGACTGAATGGTTACATGATGTTAAACGTGACATAGCGGTGGCGCTAGCTCATTTGGTAGAGCGTGCAATTAGTGATCTAAAGGTTACTCACTCCCGATTCGATTCTCTAACTGCAATGCCTAGTTGTACCCTAGAGAATGACTCTTAAAGGGGAACTCTGGCCTAGCGAGGCTATATATCATAAAACAAACCACAAAATTCTAAGACTTTTGCAAAAAAAAAAACGAACTCGCTACGTTTTATAGTTTTGATGAAATCCGCAAAAAAACTGTGTGAACCGCAAGTCTGATGACGTAGGACTGTACTTCATTGTATCTGTACTTTATTGTATCTGTACATTATATCCTTTGGACATAAAATTGCTAGTTAAGACTAAAAACTCGTAAGCGCTTGTGTTGCCTTCTTTGCTAAAATGTTCAACCTACTTGCAATCTTCAGGCCTGAAATTAGTGACTATGAGCGAGAGGTAAAGTACAGACCTACGTCGCCAGACTTGCGGTTCACGCAGTTTTTTGCGGATTTTATCAAAGCTATAAAACGTAGCGAGTTCGTTTTTTTGCAAAAGTCTTAGAATTTTGTGGTGTATTTTATGATATATAGCCTCGCTTGGCCGGAGTTCCGCTTTAACAGTTGTTTTCGAATGGAGCCAAGCAGTCTACCCATTGTGGTGGGCTGGTGGCCCAGCCTGACAAAAGACTGGCATTGTGCCTAGTTCATATGCATGAACGATGACATTTCCAAAAAACGACTCTGAGATTGCTTAGTAGTTAGGTGCTTCGTCTCAGAAATCTTATATTTCTGGTGTGTAAAGGGTTTTTCCCTGGTTTGAGATCTACCTACTAGCTAGGTGTATAAAAATACTTCCAAGTAACGTTAACACTTTTTCTCAAAAACCAGCAGAGCAATGCAGATCGCAACGCTTGCTACCGTCGGAGTTTCAAAAGCTTTTGTAAAAACGTTTTTTTTTTGCTTTAAAAGTGTTTTTCTTAATTGTTATTTTGTTCAGTTTAGAATGCTCCAAGCGTTTGCTTCTGAAAGCCAAAAGTGTTTTTTGCCTACTTAGTTTTAAAGTACAGCTTTGCGTAGTTGTTTGTTTAGATTTTGTTATGTTGCAAACTGCAGAATCATTTAACCTTTGATCTTTGCATAGTTTTAATATGAACTTGACCTTTGAAATTTGATTTAGAACTTTTTATGTTCATAACGTAACCAAAATTGCAATTAAGAACCAAAAATACGATCAAAATGCAGTTAGCATTTAATAACTGAGGTTTCGCTAACCATTTGTTGCGTTTTAAAACTGAAAAAAATTGCTATTACATTACTTTTTACTGTTGCTGTCAGTATTTTAAAAAGTGAAGAAATTGCGGTAACTAATCAACATGTTACTTATGAGAAACCAGTTTTCCCCTTCTTCAAACAAGACTGTATCGTAAAGGGATTGTGTCTTTGTCAAGTAATTGTATCTCAGTGGCTGTATTGTAAAGCATTTCTGTCTTTTAACTAAAATTCAATTAGGTTTAGTTACGTAGTGAGCAATTGAAAAACTATTTTAATTAGCGATAAATTGCTAAGTTTTGACGTCAAATGAAATTGCTTCATACGTTTCTTTGAACAGTTTTGACGTCATTAGGTCCTTTCATTTGTTTATGCAATCGCTTTGTTGGCATCTTGTTTTTTTCTTTGTTTTTTTTCATAGGGAAAGAAAAAATGCCAAAAAAATATTTATCATAAATAATTTTTGTCCCAAAAAAGGAATTGGAAAAAGAATTCAATCCAAAAAATATCACTCCAACCTGAGAAAGAAAAAGCAACTCTATTAATTCAATTTTATACTTAAAGCCTAAGTTAAAAATTGGTTGAAAATGCTTACTTATTTATTATCAAACTTTTTTCTCTTCCAAGAATCGATTGACATGGAGGGACCTCAAGAAAGCGTTTGCTTCCTCGAGAAAATCTAGGTTCTGTTTCATTTGCTAGGTTGAACAAATTTTGAAGGCTTTTACTAAACGTTAAGCTGCCTGCAGGTATTAATTTTAGAAGCTTTTGGTTCGTTCTTGATTAGAATCGACCAAGTACCGCTTTTAGTTATTGGAACTTCGCGCGCGCGTGTAGTTCCTATGTTTTTACTCGGCCATTTTGATAGATGAGCATTAAATTTTTTTAATTTTTATGATAAGTCAAAAACGGAAAAATGTGGAAAGCTGAAATTTGGACACAACATTGCAAGTTTACAAAGCATCATGCATGCCAACTTTGGGGGTCGAAGATCACGTGATAATGATTTGGGGACCCTAAAACCGACAAAAAACGGCTATTTTTGAACCGAATTTTTTTTATTTCGCTTGTAACAAAAAAAAATGCTCAACCTGGAAAGTTGCAATTTGGACACAACATGGGTAGAGGTAGAAAGTGTTTGCGTACCAAGTTTGAGATCTCCCAGTCACGTGACCGAAATTTCTGAGGCGGAAAATGGACAAAAAGTGGTAAATTTTAAAGTGGTATATCTCGGTAAGTAGTGATATTCTTTGAAAAAAGTTTGTGGTTTTTGAAAACACTAATCAGTACCTTTGTATTGGTCATGTTCATTTATTCCGTCTTGGATAAAATTTTTCCTTATTTTTGTCTTTTTTCTTTTCTTTTTTCTTTGTTTTTCTTCTATCACTATCTCCTTTTAAACCACAAAACGCAGATGAATGATATCATGCAGTGGTATAGAGTTCGAAACAAACTGGTGTGTGCCTGAAAATGGGGGTGTCACGTCCGGGGATTCCCCCTAAAAGGGGAGCTGAAAAAGTTTGAACTTTTGAATTGTTCAACAGAGATAGGCCAAATTATCGGATTTGGTGGATATTGGTAGTGACTAAAACATATTAAAAATTGGGGGAGCTGCAATGGGGGAAAATGGTTGAAATGAGTCATACAAACTTCAAAAAAAATTTTTCACTCAACTTAAGTAGATCAAATTTTCGGAATAGATTAATAAAACAAAAAGTAAATTGTTGGTAAAATTTTGGGTATCACAATTGCCGAATATTTCTTCAATGGGTTTTTCAAAATCCAAACGTTTGTAATCATCATTATTGATCAAGGCATGCCAACATCAGTTTCAGGATAGTTAGATATAAACAAAAGCAAAAGATAATAATTTTTGTGGAGGTTGCATTGCACCAATCCCCCCAAAATTTCCTTTTTTCAGTTTGAAACCTTAGGGTTTTTACAACGTAGGAATGGAATTGTGAAATAAAAAAAGTTCTTCTATTTTTTCAGGCTACTCCGTACTCCTTTTGATGACTAGCTCAGTCAATGCTCGCTCACATTGTTTGTTGTGGTACTCGCAAGGTTTTTACATGTGGTGTGCATAAAAAAATGAACACCATTTTGTCATGAAAGGATATTATGAAAATTTTTGTTATGAAGTTTATATAGTAGTAATATTCCTGATAGAAGATTCAGTTATGCAAAAGTCAATACTTACTTACCGTATGACGAAATGCTGTTGAATTTTTTCATTAACACCATTGCAAACTTTGTCTATGAAGGTTGTTTCATAACTTTATGTACGGTAGTTTGATGAAATTGTTAAAGTTTTTATGCAAGCTCTCACTTGGAGAAATTAGGGCTTTTTATTTTAAGGTTGTTCTAGAAAACTTTTAGGGTTTTGAGCACCTCACTAAGAGGCTAGCCTAGTATTAGTAATTAATTATACTGCAATATTCGCAGTAAAGTTGGTTTTTAGGATGGGAGAACCCATTTGAGTATTTCAGACTTAGAAAAGTTTGTGGCCTTTTAGAGTATTATTAAATGACTCTTTTTAGTTGGCTATTAGGCTATAGGCTAAGCACACTGGTAAAATATACCATCTGTAGTACTAGTAGGTGTATTGTCACATACAGTAGGCCTACTGTACTAGGATAGCCTAGGTGTAATGTAAATGTTATTGATTGTAGAACCAAGAATATGATTGCATGATGTTGACTAATATGCCTGGTGAAAATGCTGTTTCGTATTGGTAGAGTTTGTGCAATGACTTGATTTTGTTCAAAGTGTCCATTTTCCCAGTAGTGCCAAAATATTACTAAGTTGTATTTTGCAACCCCAGATCTTGCAAGCAGGATCTTCATAAAAAACATGGCTTTACACTTTGGGCCACGCTGCTGACTGGAATGATGGAGAAGGTAGCATTATGTTGCTGATGGTAGCATAAGCTGCTCCTTACGTGCAATAATATGACTCACAGGCCTGCTGGCACTGGCAGTAATACCTGATGCTGTTAGGTACTCTGTACTGGCAACTGATGTCTAATAAACAGACAAAACGAGAAAATAGTTGGATGTTACTAACCAAGTGAGTATGATGGTATGCAGTATAATGTATATTGCCAAATTGCCCTAATAGTAAACAGGTATCACAGTTGGCTAGTAGGCCACGTGTGTATAGTGGTCCCGGTATGGCAATCCCAACTCTGCAGGGCATGTTTAAAACACCCAGTCGAGTTGTTAGAAATAGAGTCGTTAAGTATGAGCCGTCAGCATTATTTCGGAATCTCTACGACTCATGTATGAGCGTGCGCATGCTCTTGCTCCTCGCATGTGTACACTCATTGGGATTAGGGGTAGATCTGGGGAATAGCTTAGAATAGATCGGAGAGAAGGAGAGAACACACTTGCGCTCATACACAAATTGCAGAGCTGCCGCAAATAAAGCGACAATACTTAACGACACCTGACTATTTTGCCTCCAGAGCAGAGAGGCAAAATAGATGCTACTGGTATATTATCGTGAATGAATGATGATTATTGTTACAAAGCTTCCATAGCCAAATTATTGCTGCTGGTTGCAAACAGAGGTAAAGTCGATGATTATAGGAATGGTCAAGGACCAAGGACACAAGTTTTTAAAATTATTTTTAGCAAATTTTCCAAAATTTTTAGGGAGTGGCTATTTTGCCTCTCAAGGCTAAATAGTGTTTTTCTTCATTAAAACAAATTGTTTAGCCAAAAAAGTTGGTTTGTGTTTCGAAAACTACTAAAAAAGAGGGTTTAAGGCATTAAAAGTCACAATTTCTGAATTTATATGGTAATAATTTTTAATTTAGCTGTATTAGTATATCCCATTCATCCATCACTTCAGATTTACAGGTTATGGCCTTGTTGCATTGCCAGGATACTGCTACGGCACGGTAAATAATCAACATCATCTGATAATGTGTAAAACTTCAAAATGACATTCATGATTAATTTTAAAAACTACTAATCTACAGTATGTTCAAATTATCACCAAAAACTTAATGAAATGCAATATCTTAAACACTTTTTGCATTTAAAAATTAGGCAGTGGCTATTTTGCCTCTAGAGGCAAGATAGCCCCATGTTATTTTGCCATTTGGAGGCAAAATAGTCCTAACAGCTATTTTGCCACAAGTGCCAAAATAGCCCTAATCTTAACCCAAACCCTAATCCTAACCCTAATCCCAACCTTAACCCTAACTCAAACAGAGGAAAAACACTATTTTGCTTCTTGAGGCAAAATAGCCACTTCCTAAAATTATGAAAAATTTGCCCAAAATAATTAAAAAACTCGGAAAGTTGTGTTCGTGGTCCTTGACCATTCCTACAATCATCGCTTTCACCTCTGTTTGCAACCAATTTTGCCTCTAGAGGCAAAATAGCCACTGCCTTCAGTGAAATTTTTAAAAATAGTGTTATCTAATAATTACTGCAAATACTTTAAATTTATGTTTTTAAAATGAATTGAAATACGCATAAATTTGTAAGCTCAAGTTTTTGTCATTACAAAAAAGCGGAGTTCTTGGGCAAGGGCAAAGTCCTTATGCCCCATGTTGAATAATATTAGTGTTTTTATTTTTAATTTTGGAAAAACCAGCAATTTTTGTGACTTTAAAAAGGAATAAACACTTAGATTTTTGAAGCAATTTGAAAAGAAAATACCCTAAATGCTAAGGTAAGAAGAACTTCAGTTTTTCCACTATTTCCCAACTCGAATTTTATGCCAATCTCTTCTTTACATTTCGTGATGTCTTTTTCATACAGGCTGTCAAGAGTGTCATTGTTTCATTTTTTCATTATTTTTTTCAATTTCATTAGTTTTCATTATTTTGGACCCGTTGTCATTGTTTCATTATTTTTTAAATAATCTACTGATATTTTTTGAGTTTACTGGATAAATTGCAATAAATCGTGAGCCATTGAAATGAAGACCTTTTTTTTTTCTTGGAGATCATCCAAAAAAATCTCACATAACCTACATGAAGATCTTTTTTTTAGTTCACCTTAAAAATTTCTCAAATACTACACGAAGAGCTTTTTTGACAGCTTTTTAGTTCAGTCTTTTGGATTTATACTTGAAAATTGTCATTATTTTATGTTCAGCAGTCATTTTTTATTTCAGTTCAATGACTTGACAGCCTGTCTCATATCTAATGCCTATTAATAAATGATGGCAAACGTTTAGGCTGCCAAAAGACACTTTGTTAAATTTAACATGAGGTATTTAATTTCAAAAAATATCCTGAGGATCCCAGCAAGGTTCTATTTAGAAGGAAGGTGTTGGAGACATTAGTTCCGGCCCCACCTTCAAAGAGTCCACACTCCCAATCGTCAAAACGAAAAAATAATAAGCAATTAATTTATTTTTTATACCAATTTTTTCTTGGGAGCTTTGCCTATTCAACTTATAATGACGTGATGTAAAAATTTTAGTAGGTTCAACGCACAATCGCACATCTCTCCAGGCATTTGAACAATTGTTATACCGTAGTTGTATTTAACTTCACACCTAATTTCTTTGTAATTCTGTATGCAGCATTTTCAGTGATCTAATACTTTGTTATTTGGGATTCCTAGCGACGATTTTTAACGCACAAATTGTTTAGAGCATGTGGCTTTGCCTCTACATTACTTGCCAGTGATTAGAGTAGCTCGTTTTTTCTCAAAGCAAATTGTTTGTGGTCAGATATTTTCTGAACAAGTTGTCATTTTCAAGATATGTTGTGTTGTATCAACATATACCAGTCTTAACATATTTACTGTAGTATAATATTAGTATGCCATCCCTGGTAGTACTGGCACTGTATTACATTTCAATATCATGCACATACTTTCTTCTAAATTCACACACAAAATAGGCACTGGTCATGTTTTTGCATTAGCAAATCAAATTTGTTTTCGGACCCATGGATTCTTTGTTATGTCTCTGGGTAGCTTTAGTGCTTTGCAGTTTCTACTGCCTGCACTAAAACTATTAGCAGAAATAAAAACTATAATTTTCTAAAGGCTTTTTGCCCCCTCGTTATCTGATTAGAGCTTTCAAGCAATGCCATTTAAAATAACTTTCAGTATCACCTGGCTTGGTTGGCTATTACATTCTATTATTTTTTCAAATAAAGAAAGGAAACAAATTGATAGTCGATTAAAGTTTATGTAGTATTTTGTTAAGTTATTTTCATTTTTAAATCAATCAAAAAATGATGTTGCCCTCCAGCTGAGGACAGGACATTTTGAGGACTTATAGGCTTCATGGCCAAGACCAAGTTCTTCAAAATGTGTTGTCAAGAACTCCACCTCTCTGCCTCTTCTAAATTAGGCTGAAATTCTACCATAGGCTCTAATCCCACTAAATCATGCAAAAATTGTGATAAAATATTCTAGTTTTGGAGCTGCTGAAATAAGTCGTTTTTTAACAATGAACTTTTGAGGTGAAGTGTAGAGTAGTTAAATTCAAAACTTGGTTGGCTAGGCATTGCTTTGGTTCGAGTCAGCTGTGAACTGGTAAATGCATGGTTTGAATTGAGTTTCAATTACAGTTACTGGAAGTTGCTACAGTTTGAGAACTGAAAATTTAATTTAGAACCTTGAAGGGTTGTTTGTTTTCATTAAGATTTTGGTTTTACTGGCTGCTAGTGAACTTTTTATTTAATTTTTAGTTTTGTATTGATTTTCCTTCATTAATTGAGAATGTAACTCCCATTATTATTAATTCATTCATGCCAAGTAATTTTTACCGTTAAGATGCAAAAGTTGTTTAATGTTTACTTCCAACATCTGCTATTTGCTGGCAGAAAAAATTATAACATTGCAATTTTATCAGGATTGTTGTGCAAGATAATTTGCAAAGCATTAAATAATTTAATCGCAGTAGTTCTATTGTTTCGGATTCTGGAAATTGTGTTGGAATATATGTCAAGTTGAAGATGCCCACCTGCCTGAGATGAAACTGCAATCATCATGAGAATTAAGTTGCTTTCAAATTTATTCAGGTTAGTAGGTTTATCATAATATTGTTGTCGCTTTTTTTCAATTTACCAGATACGTTTGTTGGTTTTATGAACTTGCATATGATAATTATTTGTAAGGCAATTTTTTGCTGCCCTAAATCCTGAAAAAGTTTTCTGTATTTTTTACAAAAGCTGCATTTACTTTTAACAAAAGTTTAAGTAAGAAGTTAAATTTAGGCCTATGGACAAAGAGTTTAAACATGGTTGGATGCTTCAAAGCAATAGGGTAGGAGTTGGATCCCGACCTTTCCTACAATGACTCTGCAACCCTGGTTCTGACACTGTGGTATTAGCACAGTTCTGGGGTTGTAGCTGAACTTCTGCAACATTAATGAATTATTCCATCATAGAGAACACTAAGTCACAGCCAATGTGTCACAAAGCTTGTTGTTGTCCAATACCTAGAGAATACTGCAATTGAACTGAAATACTGTAGTTTCAAAGCATATTTTTGGAATCAAGTTTTTATGTTTTATGCAAGAATTGATAAAAGTTGCTCGTAAAATCAGAAAAAGTTGCAGAATAAAAATTTATGGAGACAGCTTAAAACATTGTGCTACTGAAATATAAAGTCTCTGTTTCAAAAGCTTTAAAGAATTGCAAAAACTTACCCTATCTCAGATCTATTGGTGAAGCTGCAATTTGATATAGTGCTTTGTTGTTTTTTTAGGCATAACAGTTGTCTTTTCATGGTTAATTTTGCCAGTGCAGCAGCCAGTAGCACAGCCAGGGGAAGGTTAAGCCTCCTCCATTAGCCTGTCGATGAAAATGCTGAATAAGGAAAATACCACGTTTTTAGCACTTTTAAGACTGTTTCTTTTTTGCACTGAAATGGGCTAAAAACAGATAAAGAGGTTTAAAGCATATTTTGAAACATATATTCAAGAGGAGGGGTATGGTTTGTGAAAAATAAAACTAACAAATCAATAAAAAGTTAGGAAAATGGCCAAAATAAGCAATCAAATTTGATCGCTAGTGTAAAAATCCTGAAAATAGGTTTTATCAACAAATATATTATACACTGAGGAATAGTAGTTAATTTTATCTATTTATGGTAAAAAAATCTATTTTAGTTTCATCAACTGGGGTTTGGGGGCTATTCAATATTAGTTAATTACCAATCTTATCTCTCTAATATTTTTCCATCATTTCCCCTCCCCTAATTATTCTTCTTTATAGATTATAGACGAAATAGTTTACTCTGTGCGAGTTTTATTGAACTATAGGATTTTATGATGTAAACAAGAGAATTAAGTTTTAACATTAGCCACCTTCCACATAACCCATTTATGCAACCAATTTAATCATGTATGCACTTCTAATTTGTATGTTACGCTTTTAAAGCGTTAATTTCTGTTAAAATAGCCCAAAAATTGTGTTATTTTAGCAAAAAAATGCAAAATTTTCAAATGCTGGGAACGCTGCCCCCAGATCTCCGTGCCTCTGGCAGTGGGGGCTTTGCCCCCAAAGCAACCCCCCATTGCAAATTTTTTGCTACGCGCCTGGCAGTAGCAGGCATTGTTGAATGCTAAACCTTGTTCTTGAAGGGCTTCTGGTTCACCCAAAAATTACTGTACCTCTTAAAAAAACAAAAAAAAAACTGTAAATAATTTTAGTTGTATGGAAGGCATGCTGATATTGTGTAAAGTTACTTTAAATTTTTATACTATATGATGAATAAGTTGATAAAAGGTGCTGGATATAGCTTTTTTTAGATGTTGAAATGTTGTAGATTTCTGGTAGATTCCATCTGTTGCTGTATTTTGTGGGAGAGCGTTTTTGTTTAGACCTGCCTGCTTGATCTTCTGCTCCTGTTTCTTGAAAGAAATAAGGTAGCAATGATGTAATCACCAAAAATGACCATAGAACTTTTCCCAAAGTGGAATTATTGTACTTTTGGAATCAAAATTTGGTCTATAACACAGCTTTACATCATGGTTTGTATATTTCTTGTAGGTTATTGTTTTATGGAGTTTTTGTTTTAGGCTTCAGTGGAGAGTTGTTAAAGATGAAGGAAAAAAGTTTAAATGATTGAGTTGCGGTCTTGCGCAATTGCATGGAGGTATATGTCGTTAAGGCGGTATTCACCAGTGAACATAATGTGGGTTGTGGCTTTTTGCAATTGGATGGAGGTATATGCTCCCATTAAAGCGATTTTGATCAGTGGATTAGTATTTTCATTGGACACTCTCTGACTCATTTTTGAATTGTTTTTTGTTTGCTGGAAGAAAATTGTTTGTTTTGGAGTGCATGCAGACCCACCAAAATGCAGAGAGAAAGAACATTGATATAGTTGCTGGATGAGTGTGTCAAAAGTTTGTTATTTAGTTACGTTACTTACTTGCTTTGCTGGATCTTGAAGGTTTGGTGAATGGTAGTAGGCCGTAGTTTGAATAAATTTTGGTTTTTGAGGTGCATCTGGAGGGCTATTTGTTAGGGATGTTGACTTTTGGTGTTAGGTAATTAACAGGGTTTGTTCGGTTAAGGAAAGTGTAAGCAGAATCAATGTTTCCTTTTAGGTTTTGGTAAGTCAGCGTGTGTCCAAAAAATCGGCGATTTTCCTCTAAACAATGAAAAACTCAATACTGAGTCGACGTGCGAGTATTTATATTTTAACAGTATTTCTATGCCACAAAATAAAGGGATTATTTTTTGTTTGAGCATAATAAAATGAAGATGAGGAATGGTGGCATTTTTAAAAAAATGTCTTCAAAGTCAATGTTGGATTTGAATTTAGGATTTGTGTTTGATTGAAGGTTAGGTTTAATCTTAGAGTAGGGATTTGAGTTAATGTTCGGGGTAATAAAGATTTTAGACTTGTATATGTTTCCCGGTTACCAAACTGCTGGATAAGCATTGGCCGTAGCCTGGGAAATCCGTCTCTAGACCCCATTACGTAATTGTCGCTTATTTTTAGTTTGCACTAAACGGTTAGAAAAATTAGTATCAGCTGAAAGATATGATTGGACGTTTCACTTTTGGTCCGCTTCCAATTCGAATTCCTGTCTATGTCTATGCTGAGATCCTTGTGATGACAAAACCAATTACTGATACATATTTTGGTTTCATGTTATGTTTTTAAGATAATGATAATGTGAACAGTGTAAGTTTTGGGTCCGCGACAACTGACCGCGAACCAAATAAGACTAATTGGCTGAGAAGGGCGATCATAAAAATATTTCATTATCCCCAAAGCCGTTATGCCCAAACCTTCGCTTTGTGACAAAATTACTGTGACAAAACCGTTAGTTCCTGGTCAGTTTGTTCGCTGTCTGTTTGTCGCGGTCACTTGACTTGGCTCGTTAATTTTGACATATCTGCTCAGTCAAAAAATATTGAAGACAAAATATTATAAGCAAAAGTAACGTCATCATGTGGTTGTGGAAGTGGAAGCGAAGAAGGTGGAAGCAATTCACGAACTGGCACTTCCACATTGCTGATAGTGATGTGGTTCCTAATTTCAAAAAAAATTAGTGCTAGTAAAAATTACTTATTTTGTAATGTTTTGATTATTGGCAAATGGTGGGCTAACACTTAGAGGCAGTTCATTGCAAAAGAGATCATGATTACTGAACTGTAAACAGGCATTGCTCAATGTACAGCTTTCTTCATTAACAATATTGCGATAAATAAGCAACGAAATAAAACGCTTTCTAGTTAAATTGCTGATCCTTGTCAAGAGCCTGATTTTGTTTATACATTACAGAAACTTTCAAAGCTGACAATTGAATCAGAAACGCCGAGTCATCACGTGGAAAAGCAAATGCAGCTTCTACCAGCAAAGAATCAAGTGCATTTTCAAGCAAAGACATCAATTTAGTGCAGCTTCATAACAAGAATATTCTTTCAAGTTATGTGAAACTAGAAGATATAACATCTTAAACTGACTTTGCTAAAGTGGTTATGTGGAACTAATAGTTACCGTATCGTTTATTATTGCTTGTTAAAAACGATTTAAGTCTATACTGTCCATAAGGTGAAAGCAGTCGATTTTTGGCGGTGGGCTCTGGAAACTTACTGCAGTGAAGTGACAATAGTACAATGAAACGGTGTATTGTTTACGATTTACATTATGATTTAGGAGTAGTATCACTGCTCTGATATCATTTTTATTTCGTTTGTTGAAACTGCCTCTCCTTTTCCTGTAGTTAAGAGCGTTTGTAGAATATAATGTTGCTCTACGGAATCTCAGCAAACTAATTTAGAACCCGGAAAAAAAAGGCTATTTTCAAGTAATTTTAGGAGTTGGTACTCTATAACTGCACAAACGACCACAGCTGATTTGATACCCAACTTTCCACTAGTCGTGTTTTATAATCCTCTGTGAGGGCGGCTCTCCTTTTCTGCTCCGAAACAAGCACGTAAAAAGCATTTGTCTCATGCTTTTCATTTTAGACCTTGACATTGTATAAGTTATAGATTGTGCATCTATGTCGGGCTTCTTAGTAAAAAAAAGTATTTTTTTTCTTGACGGTTGGTTAACGGATAGCATTACAAAGTCTTTTCAGTGATAATGTAAAGTGCAATTTTTGTAAATGACGTAGTGTTTCACTGCAGTAGCCTCCACTGTGTTATCGTTTAAGATGTCCACTTTCTGAGTTGATTGGGAAATCCGACGCTCCTGCATGAAAAGGCGATTTTGCCCATCTGAAAAAACATCCTACCAGGGCTAGGTGTTCAGCCTATTTAAGCAAAAAGATGACAGTGGTGTGCCTTTAAGACTCTGCTTTCTTTGGTCGACCAAGTTCGAGTTCAAGTTTGGCAAAAATATTTAGTTCGAATTCGTGCTGGTGCTCATTGCAAACAAAAAGATATAACTATTTCGCTTATTCAGTAGGTTTACAACTGTATAGTATTTCAGCTGTTGCCTAACGCCGAAATTTTACGTGTAATGGCAATGTTTGGTGTTTGTTTGGAAAGGAATGATGCATTTGTCGCAAAAAATTCAAGATGTTTGTTTAAATTACCTTTTCCATATTACTGTACCTTCTGACTAATACTAGTACGATTTTCGGAAACTATTTTATGTTTAATATTTTGGTAAAAGTAAAGCATACACATGAATTTATCAACTGCAATAAACAACTGTACTTTTCTGTCACAAGTAGGTTGTATGTTCCATTAGACGTAGCCAGGATTTTTCATTGGGGGGGAGGGCAGAAACCGCAAATCACTTGTAATGACGTTATCATAAATTTTCGAAAGAGAAACTTTTTATGGGAGAAAGATGTAAAATGAAAGATCAGAAGCCGTGGCCTGGTTCTTCATGTAACCAGGATTTTGCTCACGGGAGAGGGCTTGAACCAAAAGTTAAAATGTCTGAACTGGGAGACGCGTTGAGTAAACTAAAGTTAGTGAAACGTATCGCAGACTAGGGTTTGGGGACTCCGCTCCAGCCGCTGCGTGATTTTTTGTAAAAAATAGCTATTTTAATGCCGTTAAATCGCGTTTTGCACGTTTTTCGAGCCATTTGAAGAACTAAAGTTTTAATATTTGAAAGCCAATTGAAAAAATGAAATTGTTTAATTCGCCTTTAAAATCTTGCATTTAAGGATTGAATTTTGTAAGTGATTTGGCCCAGGTGGGAGGAAGTAAAGCACACTGCCCCGTGTAATATTTTAGCAGTAAAGGATAGTTTGCGCGCCCACCAAAGGATGGTAGTTTTAGTACCAATGGCCATAAGATGTAGAAAAGTAACGTTAACTGTACAGTAGAACATAAATTCTTTTTCACTTCTAATTTTGAAAGCTATCAACTACATACCTGGTACTGTTAAATTTAAGTTCATAACGTGCCATCTTTTTTATTTTCGGTTCTTAAGTGAGTTTCATGAACTACGAATATTGTTGCAAGATGTTCAATGCAGCACAGCGGTCATTTAAGAGTTGGGAAGCCTTACCTAGCTGACGAGAGATAAACAGTAGCTGTACAAAGCTACTATACTTTGTGAGCGGGCTATCTTGACAGACATGTGGTGCAGTTCATAGCGTCGTTCGTTTACGTTTTCGCTTCTGTTAGTGGCAGAAATGGAGTCCTCAAGGGCGTCCTTAGCCTTAAGGACACATTTTGAAGTCTTTTGGCCTTGAAGCCCTTAAGTCCTCGAAAATGTCCTATCCTCGGCTCGAGGACAGCACTTTTTTTGTTTCGTTAAAAATGAACCATGGACATGACCTTTTTTTTACTTTACTTGGAAAATCGGCAAAAACCTCGCGGAAAATCTGGAAAGAATTTTTTTTTTCTGGAGGTCGCCTGAAAAAAATTTTGGGAAACTTTTTTTTGGGGGGGAGAACGCTTGCGCCTTGTGTTCTTGGCCTCGAGAAGTCTGTCCTTAGCCTTGGCCTCGAAGGTTGCGTCCTCGACTCCACCTCTGTAAAATAAGGTTTGGGCACCTCTTTATATAGCCTACCTTTAAATAAGTAGTTCTTATTTCTTCAATAAAACCGATTTTGAGCCGTAGGCCTATCTGTTTGGACGGGCTTGGCTGTTGATGAATCAGATATTCAGTCCATGGTTTTCGAATTTTTGCATGTTCCACTTAAGTGATATCGAACATCGCTTTCTTTATTGTTTCAAAAAATATTGCAAAATAAGCATTGCGATGTTCGATTATCGCGGTCCTAGTTTTGCAAGAAATTTTAATTAAACCTTTTCTGATGTCACAAAATTTCAAACGCAGGGTTGCCCAATGGTACGGAGCCAAACGCACTAAATGGATTTTCGCAAGAAAGGAAAGTAGTAAAACAAGGTTTGGGACACCTCTTTATTACCTTTGTAGTAGTTCTCATTTCTTCAATAAAACCAATCTAGAGCAGTATCTCTTTTAATGCAATTGGGTTGTTGTTTCAAAGTGTACTTAAGGTCTATTGTTCAATGAAGTTGGGCACTGTCGCGAAGTCCCCAGATATCGCTTGCGATGTCACATTCTAGTTATCAATCCATTTTTAATGAATTGGCAAATATAGAAAGAATGCGATTCGTTGCAGCAACCTTAATATGATATCACTATGCTTAACAAGACATATCTCAAAAAGATTGAAAAAAGCCAACTTAATTTTTTTGCATTGTTCTAGTTTAAGGTTTTGAAGCTAAAGCTTTCTAGCTTATTGAGATTTGCTCTCGGCGTAACCAAGTTTTAAGGGCATATTTGACAAATACGCCTAAAGTATGTATGTTAGTTGCCCTTTTGAGAGTTTTCAACGTTTTTGCCTAGGGTTTTTATTTGCTATAGTTTTTACACATCTACCCGCTAAATCAATAAATTTCATCTTAAACTTTTTTGAAGTGTTAAGTCAAATACCTGCTATGCAAATTCTTTTTACGTGACTCTGGGTTGATGTGACTTGAGACACACCCTATGAAAAATCAGCAGTAAATGCCTAATTAGTTTCAGCGATTTTACAAAATAATGTTTTAATATTGTTGTTATTATTGCCTGGAGAGCTTGTTTCAAAGGAGCTTTCTTGTAAAGCTTGCAAATATTATTTGGGTTTCTTGATCTTTGCTCGGAATACTTACTTTTTCGATCGAGTAAATGACGTAAAGGTGAAAACAACCCCGATTAATTGGCAGCACAGTTATATTAGGCGCTTTACGATGATTGTCTTTGCTTGGTGGGTTCAAACAAGCAGCAAATTTACTTAGGGAGAAGTCAAACGTCAATCAAAAACCTTGGAATACGGTCAACTCCGAAGCGAATAAGGACGAGTCGTCCAAAATGAACTCGACTCGTCCAAGCAAGTAAGGACGACTCGTCCGTCGCTTCTTCGTCAGTGGAAGATAAATATGGGTCAATCAATTAGCCTTCATGTTTAGGAGGACCTGAGAGTGATGTTCCCATGCCTCCATGCTGTCAATCCTCATATGCGGGAGGAACCGACCCGACTTCAAACCTTCGACGAACGTTGGCCATCCAATCGAGTCCGTGCCACTGCCCAGCAGATTGCTAAAGCGGGATTCTATTTCCTTGGCGAAAGGGACCGGGTGAAATGCTGGTATTGCAATGGTGGACTACAGAATTGGGAGCCCCTAGATGAGCCCTGGAGGGAGCACGCCAAGTGGTTTCCCACGTATGTTTTTAGGCAAATTTTAAATAAGGGTGGTCCTTAAGAATAGCTTTTTTCACTCCAAAAAATCTATGTTGCTTGCACTCTCTCATTGTTCTTCTATCGGGTAAAGTCGGCTTTCTAAGGTTAAAACTAAAGCAGTTCAATTTGATCTTAAATTGGTCAAATACACCATCGTGAATTACCTTAATCCGTGGATTTTCTAAACTTTGAGTCGTATGCGTCTTTGTGGATTAACGTTGATTTGCTGATTATTAATTTTTGTCTTCTATGTTGATAAACGTATTAGATTAAACTAAACTGAATTTGCAACTTCAGAGACGCTATTTTTGAATTACTTTATAATTTCAGCAATTTTGCCCGGCCATTTTTTAAAACTTTTCCCCTAAAATTTTCTTAAACCTCGGATCAGAGTTAATCTACGTAGGTACATACGACCCTTAGGAGATAGTATGAGGCAAATTGGTGTAAATACGAAGTAATTCTGAAAGAATTAGCTCTTTAAACTTACAGATTCAAATATCTTTTGCTCAAAAGTTCAACAGTGTAACTATAAAAGATAGCAAAACAGTTATTCCAAGGATTACCGTGACTTTTTTTGTTCTTTAGTTTCGAATCGCGTAATGCCACGTGTTGGAAAATCCGTGGTTGGCTAAAAATAAGAGACTGGGATTTTTTTAGGTGCAAAAAAAAACTAAATTTGCGCACCGAAACCTGATTTTTTTAGTATTTAAAAAAATACCCTCAACAGGTTTTTTTGAACGTTTTAGAGTTGAAGAAAACTTCCTATTGAATATAGTAACACTATTTGATTTGATGAAAAACTGTAAATAACTTATGCTTGTCGTCTCTTTCCAGCGTATAGCCTCAAATTTCTTTCCCAAGTGTAAAATGATCAAAAATGTTTGGTATTCGGCGAAGATTCATTGATGGATCCAACTTTATCATCCACTCACGAGGAAGCGACAGTTGTGCTTTTATTTTGGACAAGTCGTCCTCACCCGCTTCGAAGTTTACGTTTGACTTCTTGCCAAGTAAATTTGCTGCTTGTTCGAAGCCACTAAGTGGAGATAGTCATTGTAAAAGGTTTTATCCAAGGACGCAACAGCTTGACCAGGGTGCGGGTTGATCTCAGATCTTTCGATCAAGGTTGTTGTAAAGACAATGCCTTTACCCTTTCGATTTGTCATCTCGATTGCATCAGAAAGCAAAGCAATTGCATCTGGAAAAAACAATTGCACCTGCTCGATTTGTCTTTGTCTATATACTGTACAGTGTACATAGTTCCAAAAGTGCTCAAACCATTCTTTTTCATTAATGCAAATTTAATTTTTTATATGTGCGAATTCTTTCTTATATGTTTTACATTCATTTTTTATATATGCAAATTAATTTTTCAGGTGTGAATTCCTGCTTCAACGAAAAGGACCTGATTTTGTGCATAGAATCGTGGCCGCGAATCCTAATGTAGACCGCCCCATCTTGAGAGGGCCTTTTGACGTTCCTCCTCCCAATAGACGCGGGCTCAATTATCGTCGACCAGCATCACCACCACCCCCCATTATAGATCATCAAGTACGGAAAGTTTGTTTTTTGGTGGAAAAATTAAGCGGAAAAGTGACCACTCTGATTTTTAATCTTTCGCATTCAGCATCGAGACTGAGAATCACTTGTATCATCCCATATATTTTTATTCTTTTAAATTTAAATTTTGAACTGTAATTTTCTAAGTTTCGATGCTCTACGTCAAAGTGATTACAGAGCATAACATTACGAATTTACAAAAAATTTACGAAATCCTTACAAAACATGAAGAGAATTAGCGTTGCTCATTGTTGTACAAAATTCGTTATGTTTTCTTTTTTTTTCATTGCCCGCTTTTCCGTGAGGGTTGCGGAGGCAGCAGCTCGAGATTAAGCCGCCACACTTCACGGTCTTCCATTAATTCCATCATTTCGCTTGGTTGAAGTCCCAAGTGATTTGATCCAAGATCTTCAATGTAGTTGGTCCATCTGATTCTAGGTCGTCCAACTGGTCTTCTCTCATTTGCTGTAGCAAGTAAAGTTATGTCTTACCACGAATTTACGATGATAAAGTTGCAAACAGCCGAATTTTATTGCTTTCACAACATACTAAATTTCTTAAAATGGTTTATTAATTCTTTTAACGTTTTATTACTTTGGTCTGTTTCTAAAATTGCTTTTCAAGTGTAACGAAATTGGAAAAATTGCTGCTTGATATTGGCTTGAAATGCTGCGCTTTGTTTAAAATTAGGTTGTTTAGCATCTTTATGGTTGCAATTGCTTTGAAGTTTATGTCCTGGTTAACTCACACTGTAAACAACAATAGTAAGATGGTTTGAGTCAAGACATTACCTGTTTACCACACTGGTAGGAAAATGTAACTTGGATTCAAATGGCATCTGCAAAAATAGTAAAACTACGGCAGTGAAATGACTATGTTCTGACTACTGTCTTATTTTTTGAAATCTGGTTCACTTTATAGCGCGTAGTTGTATATTACGTAATAAGTCACTAGAGTTTGGCAGTTTTCAATTTACTGGAAAGCAAAGCAAGGTTTATATGACGTCTAGACTTCCATTGGCGGTACAATACTAATCAATTTTATAGACTCACTTGACCAGCAAAAATTTTGGTAAAAAATCGATATCAATTTTTTGAAAAGCAAAGGTCCTTTTCTCAATGTTTTTAGACTTCCATGTCTCTCTTGAGCAATAATTAGGTTGTTTTACAATTACGTAAGGTCGCGAAAATCAAATATTGATTACTGATGTAACGGAGCCAAAAGAGGAAACTGTTAATTGTTGATGTCTCGAAACTAACTGATACCAGTTTCTCGCCCACTTTTGAATCAGAAATAAAATATCATAAGAACGCTGTATTGGGGTAGCGTGATAAATTAAACGTGTGCTACTGAAACAATAGCTTTGGGTTTAAATCATTGTCAGTTCAAGTTTCTGTAAGACAATGCCTTCTTAAAACAGCCAAAACTAGGACCCTCTAGATTCTTGAATCTCTACCATAAAGGTCAACTTAGTGGTCATTGACAACGCGAAAAGCGTAGTATCTTTTCGCTGTCTTTTGACCAAAGCAATTAAGAAAGGTATTTTTTGAGTGGACTTTTTCGGGGCAGCCTCTTTTGGCCCAGCAGTTTTTGGCTACGTTTGCGCCGGCTATTTTTTGCAGTTCCGCTTAAACAACTCCCAAATGTGTCTGCTCCAAGTTAGATCGCACAGACAAAGTCGTGGACCGGGCGATTGGGTCGATAATAATTACATTTTTCAAAGCTTTGCATTTTTGTTTCGTAGGCTAACCGCAGAAGGGCTAAAGAAGAACTGCCCAAAGCCATGGAATCAGAAATTGTAAGGGAATTACAAAAAATGGGTTTTGAAACGGACAAAATTCGCCATTGTGTAAAGCGGTAAGTAACCACATTACCAGTGGCGTAACCAGGGTGGCTAAGGGTCCTCTTAGCCACTTCATAAATTTATCCTCAGAATACAAGCGTTTAAACGCGTTTAGAGATACTACTCGAAGTCGGTTTTATTGAAAAATGGGAACTACTTGAGATAGTAAAGAGCTGCCTCAAACCTTTTTTCAGAATTCCCGAATGGACAAAATACGATTTAATATGTTCGACTGGTCAAGTGGTAACGCGTTCTTCTCTGGAGCAGAAGGTCTGAGGTTCAAATCTTGGGCCGGTCAAATCAAACACAGAGTTGGCAACGGTTCGCGATCGCTGCGAGATTTCTTCGAAAGAAGCTGTGTTGCCCGGGTGCAATGACGCGGAGAAGGGCCCCACAAACTCGTTACACGCTTAGGCGTATTATAGCGAGTAAGCTTTAATTTGATTTGACTTCGTTCAATGGCAACCCTGCATTTTGCAATTTTGTGATCAGTCTTGGTAGCCTAGGTTTACATGTACCAGTACTTGTAGCCAAGTTTTCAGATTGGATTAGACTACTCACTGCTACCGATGCTGGTAAGTTGTGGGTATTAGATTAGTCCCACAGTACTACATTATTGCGCTAGTTTCTGATTATGGATCTGAGATTAACCTGCAGTTATACGGTATTTTTTGTTATTTTATTGCTTGTGCAATAACTTAGTCTAGTAAAAAATTATTGGCAAGAATAGGACTGATAGGCCAGACTGGTGTTTTTTTAGGGCTGCTATGGTAGACAATTGCCTAAATTTAAAGGTTTGGGTAATCTCCTTATTACCTCAAGTAGTTCTATTTCCTCAATAAGACTGGGAAAGGCTGCGGGGCTCTCTGAAGTAACAGCGGAGATGATTGTTGCAGGTGATAGAATTGCTGCGGAAATGATGTTACAGCTTTGCCAACGAGATTTGGATGGAAAGGGAATCCCGGATGAATGGAAAACCAGCGTTGTGGTGCCAATTTTTAAGGGAAAAGGAGATGTGATGAACTGTGGTTCGTATAGAGGAGTGAAGTTGCTGGAACATGGCATGAAGATTATTGAAAGAGTGTTGGAGAGAAGAAATACGAGCATTAGTTGATTTTGATGAAGTACAGTTTGGTTTCGTGGCTGGAAAGGGAACGACGGATGCCTTATTCTTAGTACGAAGGTTGCAAGAAGAACATCGAGCGAAAGACAAAAGAAAGTACCTGTGTTTTGTTGATTTGGGAAAGGCATTTGGCAGAGTACCAAGAAGAGTGATGGAATGGGCTATGAGAAAGAAAGGTTTGCCTGAAATCCTGGTCAAGGCGGTGATGAGTGTTTATGAAGGAGCGGAAACGAAAGTAAGAGTTGGATTGGGCTTGACAGAAGAATTTTCTGTGAAAGTTGGTGTACACCAAGGATCTGTGTTGTCGCCTTTGTTGTTTGCAATGGTGATTGATGAAGTCACGGAAAATGCAAAAAAAGGTTGGATAAAGCAAATTCTTTATGCAGACGATTTGGTCCTAATGAGGGAAACTATGGAAGAATTGAGAGAGAACTTCGATGAATGGAGAGAGGCGTTTGAAAGCAAAGGGATGAGAGTCAATCTTGGAAAGGCTAAGTTGATGGTGAGTGGGATGGAAGAAGAAACGTTCGACAGTAAGATTGATCCTTGTGGCGTGTGTGGAGCAAGAGTTATGTCTAACTCGGTGTTATGTACAGCATGTGAAAAGTGGGTTCACGCAAGATGCACGGATAAGAAGAAAGTTGCAGTTTATTTGAATAAAAATTTTGTTTGTTAGAAATGTAGAAGTGTGGTAAAGAACTTCAAGGGACCAGATGAAAAACTGTGTGATGGTGTGGAAACTGGAAACAAGTTCACTTATTTAGGTGGCAGATTGAATGCAACCGGTGGGTGCGAAACAGCGGTAACAGCTAGATCAAGAATTGGGTGGATAAAGTTCACGAAATGCAGCGAAATTCTTAAAGGCAGAAGGTTTTCATTTAAGACGAAAGGAAAGGTTTACAAAAGTTGTGTAAGATCAGCTATGTTGTATGGAAGTGAAGCATGGTGCGTGAGAGAAAAAGAGATGGCAATTTTGAGAAGAACAGAAAGAGCTAAGATTCGAGCGATGTGTGGTGTAAAGCTGTTAGATCAAAGAAACAGCGAGGAGTTGATGGACTTGTTGGGCATAAAAGATTCTTTAGATAGGATGGCAAAAGCAAGCAGTATCCGGTGGTACGGTCATGTTTTGAGGAAAGAAAATGAAAATGTGATAGTGAAGGCTTTGAAATTTGAAGTGAGCGGTAGTAGAGGAAGAGGAAGACCGAAACAGACGTGGAAAAAGCAAGTAGAGAATGAGATGAAGAAAAATGGACTGGTGAAAGAGGATGCATGTGATCGAACAAAATGGCGAGGCGTGGGAAAGACGATGACCATACGAAATCCGGCCTACTCCGTCGACGGGGACAATACCGGGATCCAACATGAAATGATGATGAAGACCGATTTCGAGCAGTATCTTTTTAATCTGTAAGTAAGGGTTAAAGGCTGAACTGAAGATACTCGGCAATTTGCTATTCAACTGGCTTCTAAATCTTGGCATTTCAGTTTTTTCAAATGGCTCTGAAAACGAGCAAAATTTGATTCGAATAACGATAAAATATATATTTTTTTGCGAAAAATCAAAAAACTTGCCCAGGAGCTGCGGGTTTTGCAACCGGACCCTCATGGCCTTCGGCGGCTGGGTCCCCGCCCCCAGACTACCATTTGAACCACGCTTAAATAACGCCAGTTTGTTCAGAAGCAAAATCGTCGTTTCGCGCCTACCGTCTACCTTCAACACAAACGTAAGCCTTAGCTTTAAAAACGTACACTGAAAGTATTTAGCTTTTTTGCTCTCTTTTTTGTAGGGAATTTGAATTGCTTTTTTAGTTTGTAACAGCGTCATGATGTAACAAAGTATAGACTACACTCTTATGCATATTGTTTAGTGCTACGCGCGAAAGTTAATTAATTAAGTTTTTGAGAAGTCGAAGTTTTATTTAGTTATTTCTAACTATTGTGACGTCACCGTGTAGATTTTTTTGCTTGGGCAAAGCGAAGCACTGCGTGTGCAGCAATCAGTTATAGATTTGATAAAACAGGAAACACATATCTACAAGTCAAAAATCTTCGTTTTATGTTGATTGTGACTTATAAAAAATTGTGTTGGTAAAGAAATGCTTCAAAAGAGTCTTTCGAAAGTTCCTGTTGTTTAGTTGTATTTTTGGACGGAAGTTTATTGTTCATGAATTTTCGCACGTATTAAATCTGCATACTGCTTGATCGCAAGTTTCGAAAATGTGCGAAACTATGCGGATGCTTACGTAGACGAAAAAATGAAGCAGTTTTACTTTTTATGCAATGTGGGAAATGTTTGAAATTCAAATATAGTAGATCGCTGACATACACTTTTTATTTTGATTAGAACCGGTAACTTTTAGGTTGAGGTAAACTGGCTGCTCTTATATTTTCAAAATTTTCAGCTTGATTTGTTCTTCAATTTCATTGGAGAATAATGAATTCTTGCTTAATTAAAACTTGTCTTTTGTTTTCGATGATGATTAAAAAGACTAGATTATTTCCACGCAATATGGCTACTGCATGACAGAATTTTTTTTTGATATGGCTGGTATCCTTGTTTTTTTGTTTGTTTTTTTTTGCCGAGGCTTTCATTGTTGTTACATTTTGAGCAATATTGAACGTTAAAGTTTTCATTAATTGTTCTGATGAAACAAGAATACGTAGCATTCTTACCGTGTTTTTGTTGTAGGCTATTGCAAACTAAACATTATTGCACTGTTTTGACTGTGCTTCCTTGTTTGTTTTTGTTTTTACTTCCGTGTTTGTTTTGTATTTCCCCATATGCTTAAGGAGTGGCATCATTAGTTGACCAGTATTAAACATTTTGTGTTTTTTGTGTAGTTCTAGTAAACTCTTAATGTTTGTCACCTATAACTAACTCATGGTAGTAAACTGTCCAAACCAAAAGAGGGCTGGTCCTTGTAAAATAAAGCAACCTACCCTCCCAAGTGATCGGTGTAATATCGAACATTTCAACGGACTCTAAGGTATCTTGTTGGATGGACAAGATAAGCTTAATGTGTTGTCATAAAACAGAGGTCAGATTTTTTCCATTCACGCTGCTTTGTGGATCTATCTGTTCTACTCTAAGCACTGGTCTACCACAAATAGACTACATAGAAAAAGAAAAAGAAGTAGCTGTTTGTAAAGTTGTTTTTTTTACCGAAGATGCAAGTTTTTTTTCCATTATAATCGAGTTTGTGCGAGAACAATACAGAGTTATTTGTTTTGACCAGAAAATTAAAACGAAGCGGAAAAGCTCAAGATACGATAGCTGAACTCGTTGAAGACCTCACTGGGGATATTTCATCCAGTTCGGAGGAGGATGAACCCGAATCAACTGGCCAAAATCCGGCTCAAGCTGGAAATGGTAATATATATTTTTGACTTGTTGTTTTGCTCTTTAATTCATACGGACCTGCTTGCTTTTGTAATAGTATAGCGTTTAGGAAAAATTCATTTAATTTTTTTTATAGTCGACTTGAATCAACTTCAAAAAACCGAATTGATAACTGAGAGGTAGTAACTGTTTTGCTTCTGATTGAAATTTAATTCAAATTGAATAGGTGCCGAATAATCGTACTACTTTTTTCAACTCAATTTTGGCCTAATATTTCAGGGATAAGCAACACCTATCGTCTCGATTTTTGAAGCTTTATCAGCCTCTACAGTCACAATTCGATGTATCTTTCCAATGCAAAAAGTGATGTACGAAATGCCAAATTTCACTTCATTGTGCATGAAAATTAAAAATAATTGCAGCTTTGATTGCGCCTCAAGCATTCTTACCTTAATACGGTCTATTGTAGAATTTGCAATGTTTCTGTAAAGTTTCGACCTATTTTTTGAAGTTACGTTTTCCACGTGGGGATGGAATTAGGGATTTTTCTTTGACGACGACTTTTTCAACCAAAACCGTTGAAAAGCTTATCTAGTTACGGTCCTTCAACTTCGTTAAAAGCATGTTTTAGTCATTAAACAAAAACTATAAATGAACTTGAGTGCTGTCCATTAGCGTTTTGAAATACAGACTTCTATTTATTGAAAGCCTTTCAAGTAAAATTCGTTTTTTAATGGAGACTTTCAAAGTACTTTTAGTCTATGTTTTGCTAATGGAAAGTGCTGAAATCTTTCAGTACGTTTTCTTTGTTGTGGAATTGATGCCTGTATCAACAAAACTATCTTTGGTCATTTTGTGTTACAAAAGAAAGTCATTTGTGCAGTATGGTTCGCTTCTGCTCTATTTTTAGTTATAACCATTCTATCTTGCTTAAAGCTTTGGGTGTGATTAGTGTGTAGTTGTGTTTATGCCTTTGTACTGCTGGACCGATCTTTTTTGAGCCCGTCAATAAATAAATATAAATAACGGCCGCAATCGCATGATGTTCAAACTCCACTCGACACCTGTTGTTTGTTAGAGAGAGGGCATTTTGCGATGTCCCCTCCCCCCCCCCCCTTTGTGCTAGGACCAATCCAATTCTGAGGCAATAAATCTCCTCGAGTCTCTAAATATATTTCTTCTTGCCAAGGCGGCTTTTACCGATCAGACGTATTTGCGCTCGGAAATGCGGATGCCCATCAACTGCATGCATTTTATCTTTTTTTCTTTTTTTGATCTACGTTGACAAAAATATCACGCGTATTTCCGCTCGTAAATAAGCGTGATTAGTAAAAGCCAACTAAAGGCCATTTTTGTCTCTATTCTGAAGTCAGAAAAGTTAGCTCATCTGGAGCCGAGCAATGATCTTACTTTTTTTCGTCGTCTTCGCCACCCTTTGCGAATTTCTTCCAACGCCATTGTTGTATCTGTAGTTAGATATGAATGGCAAATATTTCTGTTTGGATTTTTAACGGAGCAGCTGCAGCTATGATTTCAGACCGAATTTGAATAGATTAATGCAGGGATTAAATTCCAGGCCTCTCGTTCCATTTTCAAGCGTGTTTACTGTTTACTATACTACCAACAACAAGCTCTGACTCTTCGTATTGGTAATGTTGCAAGGCGTTGTTTACGAGTTAATATTTTGTTTTTCAGAAGCGAACTTTATGACCAATTTTTCACAAAGAACTGCTTCCCCTTCGTCACTATCTTTGTCATCATATCAAACAGGTGAGTGATTGGTCACATGTTTGTTTTTGTCTGTGTTTTGCACTGAGGAATGATTCAATGTTTTCCAACTTATGTGATAGGCAACATATTTCTAGTGCCAATAAATTGTTTTCTAAAACAAAAATTGAAAAGGAACACCATTTAAAAGGAACATTACAAAAGCAATCGAACAAACATCAAAATGCACCGAAGACAATGCTAAAAGCAAAGAAAAAAAATTTACCAGTTGCAACTGTACACAACACATTAAGGTGGTGTAAACACATTACTTCTGATCGATTTTATTGAAGGAATGAGAACTATTTAACTGACTAATAAGGTGCCCGAATTCTTGTTTTTCTGTATTCTCCTTTGCCGCAGAAATGTGGGTTTAATCCGTTTGAATCCGTAATATTGGCAACACTGCGTTTCGAAATTTCTTGCGGAATAAGCACCGCGATTTTCGATCATTATGCAAAAATAATTTTTTTGCGTAATAAACTATTTCGTTGCTTTTTTCGCCAGAAATTTTGCAACGTCATCCTTTCCTAATGTCACAAACTTTTGAAATGCAAGGTTGCCTGGGGTACGGAATCAAGCGGATTAAATCTATTTTCGCGGATAAGGGGAATAGTGGAACAAGGTTCGGAACTCCTTTTTGTTATAAGCAAACTTTTGCCAACACTGACTCACAGCTAATCATTTAAAAAAAGTTTTCATTACTGTACATTAGTTACCAAAATTACGCTGAACGTTTTGGACAAAACACTATGACCTCAAGTAGTTCTCATTTCAATAAAATCGATCTCTAGGTTTTCTCACGCTTCAATGATCACACTAGTAAATATTTACAGTAATCGACAACTGTAGCAGATGGCTGATTGTATACGTTCTTTTATTTTTCATGTATTTATCGGTTAGATTGACGTGCGGTGTTTGTCTCCATTATGAATACGAGCAACAGCTGTTTATCCCACAAATTCGTTGACACGCCTATGCTTATTGTTGTGTTCGTGGTCAAACCTTTTTTTCCCACCAATCAGAATATATTACTGGCTGAAAATAATTTGTTCATTGACAAGACTTTCAAATCTCATCTATGTTCTTGCTCCGCACTGCAATTTGTTGCAGGCGCAGGGACGTACAAACTACGGTATGGCATAGCATAAATCGCTTATACTACGCTTTGTGTTATGTCGTTGAGGGTTCGGATAAGAATATTTCCCATTGGGACTCGATTGTTTAAGGTTAGGTTATCGTTTGTTATTGAGGTTAGGTTATCGTGCGCAAATGTTCAAGGTTTATTTTGTACACGACTGCAGAAATTCTGCAATATGAAGTTCTTTGCTGCAAACTAAATACATACCATCAGCGAAACATGTTGACTCATAGAGTCTAGAGGTTACGTTAAGTTATTCATCAGCTTTGAAGCAATCAATTTTTGACATGCAAATGCAAAACCCTTTGTTTTGCTGCAATGAAGAAGAGCTGAAAGCCTACGATTTACTTATGTGAAGTTTGCACGTAGCACTTTCACAGGAGATGAATTCCTGTGCAAATGGGATAAACAAAATTTTACTCTATGCGTGGTATTTCGCACGATTTTTTCTTTTCATGAAAAACTAGATGAGAATCTGCTAGCACACCCAATGAACGACTTTACATCGAACAGTTGAATATATCGAACAGTTGAACACTGTTAGTTTTTTCTTTGTATCATTGCGCTGTAGTTCCATATTCCACAACGTTTTCATTGTAAAAGTACAGTCATGCGTTTGGTAATTCCTCCCATTTTTGTAATAGTCTCTGTCCCATGATTCCAATAAATTATTTATTGCTTTATGAAATTAGTAATTTCCTAGCTTTTTTGTGATTCTGTTTTTAAAAAGCGTTCTATAATAGAAACGCTTTTTTACAACTGTGAGGTAGCACTTCACTATAAATATCTGGATGTCCTGTTAACTATATTAATTTTGTCCAGAACCTTCTATAAATCTTACAAGAATTGAAGCATTCAGCTAGAATTATGCGCAAAAGATAAAAGAATAATCTGCAAGGAATTTCAAATTTCTGATTTGTACGATCTAACGTTTCTGGGATATTTGATTTCAAAGTTTAGGAGATCTCACCAACTTCGTTGCCAGGATTCCAATGGCCTACTTATTGCTTTATGAAATGAGTAATTTCTTAGCTTTCATGAATCTCTTTTTAATAAGTGAATTCAAGACTTTGGAGTCTATTCAAAATCAGCGCGTTTGATTGTTTTTCCAAAAGGTTTCCTACTTCGACTTTTCAACTGAGATTTTACTGATCTAAATTTTTCAACTACGCTTGTAAACTATTTTTCAACAATTTGTTATCGTTTGAACTTAGTCGATGCATGACTCGAAAGTTACAACTCTCGCCGTGGCGAAAAGTTGTTTCGACTTCTGCCTATCTATTCGTAAGAAAAAGTTTTGTTGTTTGGTTCGCTGGACAAACTCGCGTCTTACTCTCCGGCTCTCCACTTTCTAACCCTAGCAAAAGAAACGCTGGCATCCGAGGACCATTGCCTTTTGATTTCGAATATTTATTTCGGTTTTGATCATGGGTTACCATTATTTTGATTTACGCCAGCGCTTTCGATGAGCTTTAGAATTGAGCAAAACTTGAGTCCAGGAAAGTGCTTGGAAAAATCGCCCCGGTTGCTTGTTTGATTTAAATTTGATTGCCTCATGGTTAGTTAGTTGGAGGGCCTACTTGACGTGTTTCATTGCATGTTGTTGAGGAGTTAGATTTCTGCCACTCTTTTCACTTGATGTGGATTATGTTTGCTGAACAGGTTGAAAATTTCTTTAAAGTGTTCTTGTGATACACTCCTTTTTCTTATAAATTTTTTTCATACTTTGCAGCTCCTCCTCCATCTGTGGAAACTAGGATCAAAGAGATGAAAGAGGAGCGTCAGTGTAAAGTATGCCTTGATCGTGAGGCGGACATTGTTTTTGTTCCTTGCGGGCATTTAGTGTGTTGTATTAATTGTGCTGCGAGTTTAAGAAGATGCCCAATATGTAGAGCGAAAATTGATAAAGCTATTAAAACTTATGTCTCGTAAAGCCGGCGACATATCTGAGTCTCTCATCCCCCGATCTGCGAAATTTGCTTCCAAAATATTGGCATCATTGTTTAACTCCGCCCCCAGGTTGAAATTGGCAGTGGGTTTGCACCAAAAAGGGAACAAAAGGGGCCGGTCCCAAGCCCGGGTAAAGGAGGAGGGTTAAAAAAGCAATATTTAAAACATTTAAAAAACCGTACGCTGAATTGACCTTATTTTAAGCTGGAGGAAAAAGATGCGTCAACAAAACGATGATGCTAATCACTTGTCGGCCAATTTCGTAGATAGGGTACTCTTTACTACGATTTTGTGTGACCCAGTCTCAGTCGCCCATGCTTGAGTTGTTCTAAGTTGATTTTCTTCGTTTTGCGAAATGTTATGTTAGCTTCTAATTTTGCGTTGAGTGATCCGCTTGATTTTTGATTTTGCGTTGAATGAACCGTATCATTTCATTGAAATATTTTTGTGGGTGCATTTTGTTAATCTAAGATTACAAAAATCGGATTTTTTGCGTGGCACAAGCGTATTGGCGCATTCAGGTTGGACAGTCTCTTGATTTTCGTCTTTGCCTTCATGCTATGTATTTCTTTCTAATGCACCTATAACAGTTAAGTATGCTGCAAAAGCTTGTTTGCATGCTGAAAAGGCTTGTTTACGATGCTTGTAATTAATTATGCATCAAGATTTTCTCAGTTTTTGATAAACCCTCTGTACTTTTACCGCTATATGCTGTATTACTATCTCGTCAAAAACATGAACAAAAAAAATTATTTTGCTTGGCTAAAGTTTTGCCTTTTTTGAAAAGCGAAAGCGGGCAAAAAGCAATTTTTGTGCAACACCACTTTGTCATGTTAACTATATAATCAAGTTTTGCTCAAGAAAGATTTAAAGTATTTCTTTCTGCAAGCAAAATTCCATATCATAAATCTAAAAGTGTTTGCAAAAAGGTTGTAAAGTTTACTACATTTTGCTTTTTTGCTCAACAAGTTCAAATGTCCAGTAATGTCAACTCGCTGTTTGTCAAAGTGCTGCTCTTTTTACGATATTTGATTTTGTTCTTTATTCTATAGTATGTCAATATGACTTTTGATTTTGTGTTGACTTCGCGTTTTTGCTATGTATAGATCCGGATTTTGTTCGTATTTTTTTTATACTAGATTAGATTATTTTTTTAAATTTCTAACTTATTTCTGGCATGGGATCATGAGTGCCCGGGCAGTTTTCATTTTACCGTGTTTATTGCAATGCGGTCACAAAATTTTGTTTGCATCTTTTCCCTTTGTAATGGCACTAATAAAAAAACAAAAGTTGTAGATCTGCTGCTATGTATTGTATATAGTGTGTTGTATTCTTTCTATTAATGCTCGAGTTGTATTAGTTTTTTGTTTTTCATTCGTTGTAGTTATCGTCCCTGTAACTTCGATGTTGTTTTGTTTGGGTGTGGTAGTTTTCACTTCTTTTTGTTGTTTAATGGATTATGTAATTTTGTCAAAGTGTTAATTCCTTCTTTCACATTTCAGATGAGTAGTTTTGTTGAAATTTAACTTGGACTGAAGGCAAGCAAAATCAATGTAAACTGAAGGTATCCAAAGTTCGTATTAGATTAGGTTGGCGTTGACTCCATTCTTCTTGAACCAGAGATATTCTACTCTTAAGCACCACGTAAGGGCCTCCCTAATTAAAGGTTCCAATAAAATGGTTTAGCCCTCGGAGTACTATATTAACTTATGTTATAAGATGAAAGGTCTTTGTGGCTAAGCCTAATTGCGGCGTTGCCTTAAAATAGAACTAAGATGGCGTCGCCGATGTATGAATGTCAGGGTTGCCAATAAAATTTATGAATGGGAGAGGCCCTTCGTCGTATTTAAAGTCGAATATCTCATGAACGGCTGGGTCAAGTAGGATGGAGTCAACGCCAATCTTATTTAATACAATTGCCTTAACTTTAGATACCCCCATTAATAATTTTACCGTCAGACCTCGTTTAACTTGGGTAAAAGTATTTCAACTACTAGATCAATAACAACAAACTCAAAGTCGATTTTTCCAATTGCTGATGGAGTCAAGTGAATAGGATATCTGCCACTTTAATAGTAAGCTTGGTTTTAATTACTTCAATATTAAACTTTGGTGCGATATGCGGATGCGTGGTTAGACACTCTGTCACTAGCAACATCCAAACTTAGCCGTGTTGAACCGTGGTCGAGTTAAGACTGAAAATCAGGATTTATTTGTCAAATTATATCATACTTAGAGAATGGAATGTAATTTGGTCCACTATCCAAGTATGTATCGAGTTGAATATTTGATGGACAAGTAGTTTTCAGTCTTTCCCAAAGACTAAAAAATGGCGTTCAAGTAGATCACGGAGATGCGTATTGCATGCATTTTTTATAATTCTAAATTTGTTCAGTAGCTTTTGCCGAATTATTGTTTTGATTATCATTGGTGAAACAAAACCCTCAATTTTTTTCAATCAAAAACATCAGAAAACCTTACTGTGAATTATTTATATGTTAACTTGAAGTTCAAGAATGATTTCTGGGGCTGAACTAGAGCCCTGTTTTCTTTTTCCAACCGCGATCTCGTATCTCGAAAAGAATTTTTATCATGATTGCGCTAAACTAACAATTTTTGATTATTTATTTGCAATGAAAATACAATACAATGATATCAGATCAACACCCGATACATTGAAGATAGACGCTCAGGTCAAGAGGTGTGTTCAAGAATTTTTCTTTTTTTGCATCCACGCTTTAGCAAAAAGAAAACTATGTTCACACTCATAACGCAGTCATTCAGTTATATGTTAAGTTTTGAATTGATTGCTTTAAATTATTGTTAAATACGGAGTACTTTTTGAGATTTTGAATTTTCATTTATTGTGCTATATCTTGCGTTTGTACATATGCGAATTATGACTTGGAAAATATCGAATCAGCTCTTCAAAAACAACAAAAACCATCCAAATTTCTTTTTAACTCCCTTATTTTTGCTGAAGGAAATGAGTTTTTGCAAGCGTTATTGTAGTGTAGTTTAGAATTTGCTGCGTTTCAGTTGACGTAGGCTTGTAGTTTTTCATGTAGTTGGTGTGGTAGAAGGTACTTTGTGGACTTTAGTTTAGAAGGTCAATTTAAACCAAAAAATTATTGGCAACTCTAAACGTGACTTGAAAATTTTATAACTTTGATTCGTGGCGCATAAAGTTGGTCATGATGAGCAACGACAACTTAAATTCATAGCAAAGTTACTTTAAGTTTTTTTTGCCCTTTCCAATTTGTTTTGATGTTCAATTTTCTAGCACGGTTGGGGTTCTTTTTTTTTCGAAAACGAACCAAAAAAACGGTGCTAGAAATTGAACTTGCAAGTAGGGCTGACATTTTTCAGATATTGATGCTTCTACAAAAAGAAGTAATATTATTGTATGTTGGTGCTGGAATGAAAAAAAGTTTAAGGAAGGAATTTTTTCTGCAAACGAAAAATTGTGACCAAAATAATTGAATGAATTTCGTAACTGACGTTTTGTTAAATTCGTAGCATCTTCAGAGCTCAAAAAAACTAACGATATTATCACTGTCAGTGATAAACGGAGAAGCGGAGTCTGGCACATAAAAAATTGTGAAATTAAATGTGTTGCCACCCATTTTGTTGTAAGATTTTTTTTTTGATGCGAGAATTGTGGGAGATGAATGCCTATAAGTGATGTAATATTGTTTTAGGAAGAAGGCAGTCATACCACAAACATTTTGATGACTTCAGTCGTTGTAGTGTGATAGTGAAACGTTCAGTTTTGAAAACATTTAACTTTGCATATTTATCCAACATACATAACGTATTGATATAAACTTTTTTATTAACACTTGTCTTTTTTTTTGTTTCCATTATCAGAGGTGGAGTCCTCGAGGACACATTTTGAAGTACTTGGCCTTGGCCTCGAAGCCTACAAGTCCTCGAAAATGCCCTGTCCTCGGCCCGAGGACAGCACTATTTTTTGATTCGTGAAAAAGGAAAATAACCGACAATCTTAATTTTGGTTTTCAGCTTTTTGTTTTGGAGATCGCGTGAAATTTCGCCGAAAATGTGCGGTTCCTGCGCGATTACCCTTTTTTTTTTTTCGGAGAACACTTGTAAAATTGTGCCCTTGGTTCTGAGCCTTGGCTTCGAGCATTTCTGTTCTTGACCTCGAGAGGGTCGATTCTCGGCCTTGGCCTCGAATTTTTTAAGTCCTTGGTCTTGAACGTTGGGTCCTTGACTCCACCTCTCCATTATAACAAACTATTTTTTTCGAAGCTGGTCGCTATTTTCTTAGTTGTAATAAATTAGTCGTTGTCAAAACTAATTCAGTATTGTCAAAAAAAAAAAAGTAATAAATACATAAAGCTTTGTGTCAGATTACTGGAGGACTTGGATAGAACTTGAATCTATGTTGTAACATAATTATTGTAATTAAAATTTTGAGAAAGGCTACGACTAGGGTCATAGTCAAGAGATTCCTAAACCGAGAGTGCTCAAATCACTAACACGGTGAGCGTAAATCAAATTCAGTTAAGGGGGTTCAGGACAAGAGCACTTGGGACATGGTTTCACAAAATGAATTAATGACAATATGACAGTAAATGGATTTGACCCGTCGCGACGCGTTTCGTCCTTGCTCAAGGGACTCTTCAGGCGACAAGGTCAATTTTGTTTTATTAGCAAAAAAAAATTTTTTAATTGGAATCGGCCCCCCTTACCTTTCTAGGCTATATCTATCTTCCTGTGCAATATGGCTACTCCAAAACTTTTCGCCTACAACTTACCGACCTCCATTACCCAGTAGGTTACTAACTCGCTATTCGAAACCTTCAAAATTTACCACTAATAAAATCTATCTACTACCGGTACCTGTTACCGAAATCTACAAGCTTAATTTCGGTAAATCTACTAAGATAAAATCTATCTACTACCGGTACCTGTTACCGAAATCTACAAGCTTAATTTCGGTAAATCTACTAAGATTTCGGTTACAGGTACCGGTAGTAGATAGATTTTATTAGTGGTAAATTTTGAAGGTTTCGAATAGCGAGTTAGTAACCTACTGGGTAATGGAGGTCGGTAAGTTGTAGGCGAAAAGTTTTGGAGTAGCCATATTGCACAGGAAGATAGATATAGCCTAGAAAGGTAAGAGGGGGCCGATTCCAATTAAAAAATTTTTTTTTGCTAATAAAACAAAATTGACCTTGTCGCCTGAAGAGTCCCTTGAGCAAGGACGAAACGCGTCGCGACGGGTCAAATCCATTTACTGTCATATTGTCATTAATTCATTTTGTGAAACAATGTCCCAAGTGCCCTTGTCCTGAACCCCCTTAACTGAATTTGATTTAATTATTGTAATTACATATTTTTTCACCACGTTACCTTGGCCGGCAGACAGCGCAAAACCAAGCAATAGTTATTTATTCATTGGCAAGAATGAGCAGAATATTTCCCAACATTGCAGAGCCGTAGAGTTTATAGTGAACTCTTAAAAATTGCCTAATTCTTCTGCATTATGGTTCATAGTGCGAATGTAGAATTCATATTTTCTATTTATGCAGCCTTATTGTTGCCAAAAAAAGAGAACTTCTTAGTTGAGCCCGTATATCCAACATTTTAAAGGTAGTACAATTCCAATCGTATTTTGTGAAAGCAATTTTATGATCACGTTGAAGCTGTTTCTTGGTTATGAAAAAAAGTTAAGGGAACTGCAAAATATTTATGGGCCGAATCTGACAAATAAATTCGATTGGTTTAGCTTTAGTCATTTTTAGTGTGTATTTTTTTGGCGTAACGTTCTCAAACTATAGCCTTGAAGGATAATCTTGTCCTTGTCCTAATTTCGTTTTACTTCTTGGTGAAACTTCTTTTTCTTTTTGGCAACAAAAATATGGTAGGTCTAATATTGCATATAATTGGAGTTACTACAAGAAGAAAAGTAGGTATCGAATACTTTTCAATCTTCAAAAAATTTTAAAACATCTTTTTTACTAGTATTTTCTCGGTTATGGTTATACTGCCCGTTCTGCTGTGCGTAAAATCGTGAGCGTACTAGTGTATAACCTTCGTTTAGTTTGTACAACTGGCAGCTTGTATGCTGGTAAAGCGTATATGCCGGCGTTTGCTATTAGATTGCAAAGAAGAAAGCGAATATCATTAGAATCAAGCCCTTCGCCACGGGGGGCATTTTAGGACCGTGCCCGTAAATCACTGTTTGTGTCCCCCATCAACCAAGAATTACATTTTCAGAAAGCTGATGACGATGTAATGTATTTTTTGACGGCAAAGTAATGTACCAACAAACTTTTGCCCAAAGCAATGCACCACAAACGTTCTATGAAGCAGCAAGACAGATCTAGTGAACGTGCTTCAAGTAGCCTAACAGTGCTGTAGTAGTTATTCTTGATAAAACGCCCGTCTATTTACTTTCTCAAAATGTGCCCCCCTAAAAACACTACTCTGGTGCCGGGCCTGTTGAGAGTCATATGCCGTATCGACTGATTAAAAAATATTGAGTAGCGCCAGTTAACAAAAATAGCAATTAACTTTTTTTTATACTGAACAATTTTTAGTTAGAACACGCGGCTCGTTTTTGCTTAAAATTTTAGAACAAATAATTAAGAACACTGCCAGCCTCGGCAGCAAATATAAATTAAGAACAAACGAAAATTCAAATCAGTAAAAAAATTAAATTTTAAACTGATTCAAAACGATGAAATTTCATTGCAACTAAGCTTCCGAAATTATTGAGCGCTGTTGCTCTGCGCAAATCCATTGTGAATTTTTTTGGCTGTCGTTTAAGTTGGAAAAAGCTTGCTTTTGCAATTTCACAATGTTGCTTACTGGTTCTAAAAAAAATAGTCTACTTCGATTTGTTGACTTTTGAAAAACGTTGGTTTCGGTACCGCACTGTTGAAATATAAGTTAATCCACTAATTGTAATAACCCCAAGGGCGGTTTTCACCACTTTAAATTGGAGTATGGAAAAAGTTATTTTTACATTGACCCAAAAATATAATTTAATTGCAATCGTTCCTTAACTAAGTATTATCAATCAAGAATTTTACTAACTTGAATATTAACGCACGGCCTATGATATCTTTTTCTTTAACAATTATACGCTTGAACACATTAATTTGTAATAGAAATTCATTTGACGTCACAATTAGTATGTTTATTACGTACTAACGCAGGTTACGTAACATGGAAACAAATTCAAGCATTTAGCGCTAATTGGACGAGAAATAGCATTTTGTCTACGAAGTTTTCGTTCGTTAGCGGCTTAGCGCCTTGTAGCGAGCGAAAACGGCCTTACTCGCTGAAACGTTTTGTGACGTGGACCTTGGTCCCTGTAGAATCATGGCAACACTTGTAATTACTTTCATCATATCATTAAGTTAGGTTTTACGTAACTTTGAATTTGGAGTAACCTATAAAATACGTACGGTAGCTTGATTATTTTATAAACGGTATAGATAAAATGATGACATTTAGTCAAAGAAATAATAATCTAAACAAGTACAGTACATGTAAAAATTTAAAACGGTATAAAGCTAAGTAGCCATAGATACAAGCATTAGTTTTCAAGCCAAAATAGCAACAAACAGAGGTGATGGAGTCCTTGAGGACACATTTTGAAGTCCTTGGCCTTGGCCTCAAGACCACAAAAATTGCCCTGTACTCGGCTCGGGGACAGCACTATTTTTTGAACCGTAGAAATTATGTTGGAAAACGCTAGAAAGCTCGCTGAAAATTCGCGAAGAACTTTTTTGTTTTCCTGAATTGGAAATCGCCTGAAAAAAAATTTTGAAGACCTTGTTTTTTTTGAGATTGCCTGAAAAAGTTGTTTTAAAGACTATTTTTGAGATCGCCTGAAAAAGTTTTTTTTAAGACCTTTTTTTTTCTGGAAAACACTTGCGCCTATATCCTTGGTCCTTGGCCTTGGCCTCGACTGGGTCTGTCCTCAGAAAGGCTGCCCTTGGCCTCGGATTTTTTTGTTCTTGGCCTCGAGCATTGTGTCCTCGACTCCACCTGTGTGGCAATCGCATCGAAACGTTTTTTCAAAAAAAAATCGCATCAAAACGTGGAAAAAAATCGAATCCATTATCGCATATCAAAATTAAGCAGAAAAAATTAGATTTTTTTAATTTTTTTAAAGCTTTTGTCACCGAAGGGGAAGTTTACTTCTCGCGATTTCCTAATAAACAAGCGTATTGTTTATCGATGTTACCAATTGCTGCCGCTGATGAGCGACAGAGTTCATAAAGCAATGATGTTACGTGCTTCGCTACGAACGTTAACCAATATACTTTACTAGTTGCAATTCTTTTTCTTTTCTCATAATCGTAATTAATTTGGTTCCCGCAAAGAAGCGTGTATTTGTTTGAGGCTTATTTATTGCATCACAATTCATCTTGAATGAATTAAAGGTAGGTTTGAATTTTTTATAAAGTTCAGATCATAGAACAGGTTAAAGCAAAGCGGAATTCTAGTCCGGTAGAAATACGACAAAATACATGCACACCCGGAAAAAATTTATAATAAGCTGAAATTAGGCACGATAACTCAGGACCCTGTCCTGAGCCACCAAAAAAAATCCCCATGTTTTGGACATTGGACTTCCCCCTTTTTCGGCCTTTAAAGTCTGCCATCTAGTGTCAAGAATCTTTACTGTCCAACAGCCAATCCAAAAGTTATGGAAGAGCCAAATTTTTAATGATAATTTTTAACTGCAGGTATAAACAAATTTATTAAAAATTGATGACGTCATTGTTAATGACGGCGTCATTGCCAAATTTTGAGTTTTGGAAAAATGACATATTATGTATTGACTTCTCAAATTGTGAATGAGAGTTAGCTGTTTGGCTCCAAATCAAAAATTGCTTCAATCAAAGTGATGACGTCACAAACGTTTTTGATGACGTCATCTGTCAAGAGTTTTGATCGTAAATTAGAAAAAGAGTGTTTGGCCAAACGAAACATTGCACCCCTTTGAGAATATCAGCATTATCATTTTGAGATTCTAAGGTATCTTCCGAGTCCATGGCCAAGAACTTTCATCGTCCTCCTATATGCAATGGTTCTAAAAAATAACTAGCGAAATTAAATTTCAATTAATACGAATCTGTCCCGAGCACGATAATATATCCGATAGGAACAGAATTTCTACTGTTTTGCAATGTCTGACAATACGTATTTTTATCTTACGCAAAATGCTTTGTTAGCATACTTCTACAATGTGTGGTACGAAATCTATTATAGAATAGGTCCAGGCATCTGAACTAGACTTATCTAATCTATTAGAATAACATTTGAACAAATTTATCGGATTAATCTAAAATAACACCTGATCAAAAACTTATTTAATCAACCGAGATTGTTGAATTAACATCCGAACAAAATTTATTTAATTAATCTATAATAATCTCGCTAATTTTTGACAATTTGCAGCCTTAATAATTTTTTTATCTTTGCTAATGCTTGCATTTTAGGCTAAAATTGCAGATTAATTTTTATTGCCCGAGGAAACTTTTGGTTAAACATTCATAAGCTTTCTTGCCCTAATTGTAAAATGCATTATTTTATTTTAATCCCACATTGGGAGGTTTAAGTTTTATCTGCTTGACTACAACTACCACCGGCGCAGCCAGAAATAAAAAAAAGGTTTTGTTATAATTAAAGCATATGCAAATCGAAAAGTTTTTATTTAGGCAAATTGTATCAAACTACTGTACAAAGGTTAAGCGATAACAGGTTGAAGTCCTGCCGTCATTCATGCCGCAGACGCATAATAAATAACTAAACGAAAAAAATAGAATTAAAGTAGTTTTGCGATTTTACTTTATTTAACGATGCAGCAGCGGACACAAAAAAGCGCGTTTTTTCACGTAGGCCATACGAGAAAATCGCAGATTGCCGTTATTATTCAAGCAAGCTTGCATAATCATATTTCAATTTTCGAATAATTATAATTACATTTCATTCATCAAGTTGCCTTGGACAGGAGACAGCGTAGGGACCTTTCGGTCTTCGAGTCAAGCTACCACCTGCGTCTACCAACAATATATTGTAACAAATTAAGAACAAATGAAATGCACAATTGGCAAAAACATACGAACAACTCCCGCTTACACCCGAAAATGATTGGTTTTTGAAAAAATAAGTGCTCCCTATTATTATTTATGTTAATTGGCAGTTGGCACCAGTCACAACACACTGCTTGCTATCTTCAACCAACGAAAGAAAAATGCGATGTTTTGTGGTTTGCCAATACAAAGTTTCGTTTAATTGATTACAATACTCACTGTTATTATTATCGTTGGTAGGAAATAGGGATCTAAGCATGAAGCAAGAATAACGCTATAGCGACCGACCAATTTATTATAAGGTTTGTCTCAATCAAGTAATGCGAATCTGAACGCAGCGTTCGCGGAAAAATGGTCATAACGAAATACAATGGGTTTATTTTTATTTATGTGGCACGCCCGGAAACAAAATTTGGTTCGCGCCGAAAACTGCGTATAAAATGCCTCCAAAGCAAATTTTTAGGCCCGGCCGTAAAATCGTGAAAGTGCGGGCATATTGTTAGTTTGTTTAAAACAACTGGCTGCTTGTACGCTGGTTAGGCGATACGCCGAGCGTACCGATTTTCGGTTTAAAATAAACTAAAGACGAGCTTTTGCGCCCACGATTTTACGCACAGTGTCGATCGGGATTAGGCGGACGGCTTCTGCGCGACTTTTTGCTCGCAACCAATCTGCGCTTTTAGACTTCGACATAATTTGGGCTCCGTCGCCGAACTCGCTGCTCTGATGGAAACAAGAGCATTGCTCATAATCAACACAGCCATACGTTGTAATATGCAGACATAGAAATTCATTGACACAGATTTCCTAAAAATAAATTAGCGAACAATTTACTGCATCAAACATTTGACATCGCGCAGATTGAAGTTGTTAGATTAACTCAAACCAGCCGATCGCGTTCCCCAACTTCAACCGAAAATAAAATTAAACGATCAAGCTGACATCGTATAGTTTCGCTTTTGCTAATTAACAAAAACTTTTTGAGCAATAATATTTTGATTCCGTCATTTTTCAGATAAATTTTCATTAAGCTGTTGGTCTAAATGTAGGCCTACACAAAGCGGTTTAGACCAATTACGTCTGATATCTTATTCCATGTAAAAGCAAAAAAAAACATGTAAAATGTATGCAATCAAATGACATGCGTATATTCATACGCATAAATACGCGTGATCAGTAAAACGGACCGAATACAGCATAATAAAAAACAAATTTCTACGTTCACAATAAACGAAGAATCATTCTCCTTGAAGAGATTTGCTTTCCTTCCGCTATTAGTGTATTTTCCAAATGCTTTGAAACAAAATATTCTCGAAATTTATTAGGGTCGAAATACGATTCTATTTGGTGACATTTAATTCGTGTACTGATACGCGTCAGATCTCGGCCGCCTCGAATTCTCGCCGGTATCTGATTCTACTTGTTCCATTTTGGAAAATGATGAGTTTTGAGTTTAAACAAATGGATTACCCTTTTTGGCGCGAAATCGCGCTGGGTTCTGCCTCATTCGCATTTTTCCGCAAATGCAATGCGGTATGCTGACGAGATATTATCATTCGGCGACAGCGCGACACGGGCTACGCAATGATTTTATTTTACCAAAATTGATTTTTTAATATTAACTCTTTATTTCCATTGCTACGTTAAAAATGATTCACTTTGCCTTTTTTGCTGCAAACGTTTTTTCAATCCGCATATCTCGCAAACAATACAAGCAAAAGAGCTAAAATTTATTGTAAAAGATAGAGAAGCTAATGACTTTTGAAAAAATTTTCAAAAAAATGCAAACGTTTTGACGTTGTTTATTTGCAACTCTGGGTAGAATTACACTTGAGCTGAGCGTTTTTCAATTACCGTAGTTTTTTCGCATTTTGTCTTTTAAATAATTTTTGTGAAATTGTGCACTTTAAAAAAGGGAAAGGACTGGTTCTTCTTACTCCCCACCCCCCGGCTCTGCCGGTGTCTACTGCACCAGACTTTTACTGACAACACAGTCTTTGACTTTTAATCGACTGAATTCACCAGTGCTGGGCACCGCAAGTTTTTTTTTAAGTCCGCAGTCCGCAAATCCGCAACCGAATTTCAATTTTCTTAATCCGCAACCGCAAGTCCGCAATTAAACGTTTAAAAGCTTAGTCCGCAACCGCAAGTCCGCAACTTCGTAATTCTTGAAGTCCGCAACTTCGTAATATTTGAAGTCCGCACCGCAAGTCCGCAACTTTTTATGAACCGAGTGGAAGAGTTTTGCAATCAACCATGTCCCGATGTGATCTATTCAGAGTTGATTAGCAAACATAAGACAAAAGTTGTGACTTGTGGGACGTATAGCAAGCGTATGGTGGATACATTCCACGCAATAAAAGGAATTACTCACAATCGTTGATTGTAGTAAAGGTACAACAGCATTACTTGTTCTTGAGCTGCTTTTTCGGATGGCAAACTTAAGAATTACCCAGCCTCTTTTACTTTCAGGTCCAACTTAAAACAGATTTAATCGCTAGTATTTTTGGTTGAAGTTTTTAAGTGACTTGGGTAAGGGGGGTTGTAGCCCTAAGCCTTTCTGTTTGTGCTACTGCTTATACAGCAGGTGCCTTAACTGCATGGAAGCATAATGCACAACCCACCGACGAACCCTTAAAATGCTACAAACCATTTGAGTACAGTGAGAAGCCATCAAATAGTAAAGCACAATCCGTATTTCCGCTTTTAACAAGACGTTCTAAGAAAACTTTTTTTTTTCAAGGCAGGAAAAGGCAAAGGCAATAGAAGGCAAAAAAACATTCATATCACTAATCGTATTACTAAATTTTTAGTCCCTAGTTTCAATAAATACTGTAGGAACATGATAACCACACGCTACCAGCAATGCCATCGCCAGACCAAACGAAGTGAGGAGGCCCTAGCCGAAAATGGGGAGCACTATAAAATAGACTAAACTTTTGCACATTAAACTGATATTTTAAAGCTACAATTATGTATTCATCTTTGAAAAAAGAGAGATATAAGCCCGGCAGCGTTTATTAGCTCGTTTTGTATGCGGCCCGTATAATCGCTTGAAAAATCTGTGTGCAGGAATGAATGCGACCAGAAGTGCAACGAGGGTTTTGCTAAGGGAGAGGGGTTCTGTAAATAGTTTTTGCACAAAAATTGTGTAATTTAGGTCCCGTGCTGAACGAACCGTTGCAACTCAAACGTGTCACAGAGGGGGCACAGCCCCAGCTGTTGGGTGATTTTTACGGGAAAAATAGCGGCTTTAACGCCATTTAAATTACGTTTCGCACGTTTTAAAACCATATCAATAATTACAGTAAATTGCTAAAATTCAAAAGTCATTGAAAACATTTAAATTGTCTAGACTTTTGAGTCCAATATTCTTCAGGTTAAGTCCAAAATATGTTTAAACGTTTATTCTTTTTTTGGTTATATTTTCAAAATGAATTGGCTAAAGGGGGCTGATGCCCCCTATACCCCTTCACCCGGATTTGCGCGACTGACTGCGACCTAAAATAAATCTTTAGTGTGCTCTAAAAAAAAATTACTGGTCTTTTAAAAGAATGTTTTCACGTATTGTTTCGGGTCATAATCACTAACGAAATACCGGTAACGCTTCTGTAGGCATACATCCCTATTCCGCGACATTCCGTAAACCGTGTTAATAAGACGGATTGTTGGGTCACATAAAGCATTCTGAGTAAACCAAAATGGGGGGCACAAGCAGTTGTTAGGGGGGGTTCGGAGCCCCAGGCCCCACCGTAGTGACGGCACTGGCTACCAGCACAAAAAATGATATAACAGTGACTGATTTTGTGAACTCACGGTAAAAAACAACAAAGCCATACTTTGAACAAGAGCTGCAAATTCGAACTTAAACTCAAAAAAAGTCGGTTGTTTTACCGAACTCGAAAAAACAGCATGTCAAGAAAAAAGAGCGATTTATTCGAAAAGCAGACTTAGTATTTTTGTCCGCCTAAACTCGAAAAACTTGATGTTTTTGCCGAACTTGAACTCGAAAATTTAAATTGATTTCTTATGTTTGACTGGGAAAAAACATAAATATTCTACGAAAATAGAAAGGAATTTCAATATTTGTAAAAAACTTGCGTAATTGCGGACTAAAATTAAAAATAGTCGGCAACCGCAAGTCCGCAATTTAAACTGCTAAAGTCTGCAAGTCCGCAACTTTTTTCGTTAGTCTGCAATTGCGGATTTGCGGACTTGCCCAGCTCTGGAATTCACAATATAATTTCCCAAGTTTAAAGCTAATAAAAAAAAAGTTTTGCAATGCTTCGTTTGGTCAGATGCTCTTCCAAATTAACGATCAAAACTCGTGACAAATGACGTCATCAAAAACGTTTGTGACGTCATCACTTTGATTTGAGCAATTTTTGGTTTGCAACCAAAAATCTAACTCTCATTTCCAATTTGAGCCATCAATACGTCATTTTTTCACAAACTTTGGCAATGACGTCACCAGCAATGACGTCATCAACTTCAAAAAAAATTTTTAGCCTGAACTTGAAAACCAACTTTTATTTAAAACTTGGCACTTTCACAACTTTTGGATTGGCTGTTGGATAGTAAAGGCTCTTTGACACTAGATGGCAGACTTTAAAGGCCAAAAAAGGGGGAAGTCCCATGTCCAAAATATGGGGATTTTTTTTGGTGGCTCAGGACAGGGTCCTGAGTTATCGTGCCAAATTTCAGCTTATTATAAATTTTTTCCGGGTTAAAGCTATTTCTACCGGACTATTATGCCGAAGTAATGTTTGACTCTGATCAATAAGATTTGTTTAAAGTTAAACAAGAAGGAAGTAAAGTTGTCGCCAAATGCAAGTTTTGCAAGTTAGCAGCAACTCCAGTACACAATAAGGTTGGCAAAGCACATTTCCATTCTGGAAACCTAACCCAACATCTGAAGCGAAAGTACACAGATCTACACGAAACGCTCGTCTCGTCAAAGAAACGCCAGTCTTCACCACCTGCAGCTACTGACTCTACTCTGGATCCATTTGTCACTGTCAGTAAATCAACAAAAAAGTACAACGTCGAATTCACGATTAACTTTAGAGAATTTAAGAAAGCGGCTGTGGAAGCGGTTACAGTGAACGGCTTGCCTTTTTCCGTATTCGAAGCTTCCGGAATCAAAAAGATGTTTCTGCCAACTATCAATCAACAAAGCTCTTGTTTGCCTGAATCGTCGTGCAGTGAGAAGCATGGTAATCAACCAGGCTGCAGACTACAGAAAGTCGCTAGCAGCTTCTCTCAAGAATAATTTGGTATCCATAAAATTTGATACTGCTTCTCGGAAAGGACATGGATATTTTATTTACCGCTTTTAACTTTGATCATTTGAATTTAACTTTGATGTCAAGGGCAATTTCTCAAATAAAAACATTTCGCTTGTAAACGAGTACTTTCGTTTTACGTCATATATTTATTAAGAATAATCAAAAAAATCGAAGAATCGAAAAAATTATCGCAAACAAAAAATTTTGAATTATCGTAAAAAAATTGCATCCTCGGTCCCAGCTTGTACTCGCATCGCACAATCGCATCGTAAATAGTCAACATAACAAATATCGCAAAACGTCTTCGATGCGATGCAATTGCCATCCCTGCTGGCAGCAAATTGTCTAGCTTAATTTATTAATTTCACTTGTAGCTTGTTTTAGTTACCATATTACTAACCTTAGGCGTAGCCAGGGGGGGGTAAGAAATTCGCCCCCCCTCTCCCCAATTAAAATGACAACAATATGACAAAAAAGTCTAGTGTTTCTTCCGTTTCAGTTTGTTTTAGCAATTCGCGCACAAAAGTACACGAGTACAACATTATTTTAAAATAATATTGACGACGAGGGGACCCGGGCCCACTCAAAGTCAATTTTTGGCAACCAACTTAAGAGTGCAACCTGGGTAAAATTAAGGGTTTTTGTCCTAAAAGTTGCTACCTCAGACTCTGATCTAACCTTTTTTATGAACGTAATGCAATAACCAGAACCGGGTTAACAATATGGCGCAGCAGAGATGGAACCGGTCAGGATTTTCTCGACCCGACCCGACCGGTAAATTTCAAAATCATCGCCGGTTGACTGGCCGGCCGACCGGCCGGTTGACCGGTTTCTGACCGGCCCGGTCAACCGGTTTTTTACAGAAAGTTTTTGTTCACTGTTGAATGTATCTGATGAAAAATTTTCAAAAGGGGGGGTGCATGGGTGAGGTGTTAAAATTTGTGACTTTGGACGGGGGTCTCAGAAAAAAAACGCAAAAGAACTTTAGCGTTTTTTGAAAAATGACTCAATTTTAAGATCTTCTTTGGTTAAGTTTCAGTGTGAATGCCCTGTTTTGAGCAGTCCAAAACGTGCACGAAATAAACATAAAAAGCACTGGAGGGCACAAGCTAAATTATTAGACGTTTTTTTTAATGATATTTTGCGAACGGCCAAAAAATAAAATTACAATTTTTTAGCTATTGATGACAGATTATTTGCCGAGCAGCAAACATTAAACTTTTTTTCGGCCGTGCTGCCTGTGCAGTTGCAAAAACATAAATGAGAAAAAAATAACAGCAGAATATAGGTAACAGTAAAAACATACGAACATCACAATACTTGTACTATTATACCCAAAAACATTAAAATGATGGAGCAATAACATTATATGATATTGAAAATTATGTCACTAACAGCGTGAAAATGAAGGAATATTGAAACATTATGTCACTAACAGCGTGAAAAAAGGAATATTGAAAAATTATGTCACTAACAGCGAGAAAAAAATTACTAATATTCGTAACAACTAGGCTGCTTCACTAACAGTTTGAGAGAGTATGAAAAGAATCTATTGCAAAACATTATGTACTGGAAAAAGTTTTTAGCTCAACAGAGATTTATATTCGGACGGAACAATTAATATAAATTTTTGTTGAGCTAAAAACTTTTTCCAGTACATAATGTTTTGCAATAGATTCTTTTCATACTCTCTCAAACTGTTAGTGAAGCAGCCTAGTTGTTACGAATATTAGTAATTTTTTTCTCGCTGTTAGTGACATAATTTTTCAATATTCCTTTTTTCACGCTGTTAGTGACATAATGTTTCAATATTCCTTCATTTTCACGCTGTTAGTGACATAATTTTCAATATCATATATAGTTATTGCTCCATTATTTTAATGTTTTTGGGTATAATAGTACAAGTATTGTGATGTTCGTATGTTTTTACTGTTACCTATATTCTGCTGTTATTTTTTTCTCATTTATGTTTTTGTAACTGCAAAGGCAGCGCAGCCGAAAATTGTTCTGAAGAAGCTTCCCGGTTTGGGAAGCGAAACGTCAAACCAATAAATGAACTCATCGGTAGTACGAAGTTGTTATGAATAACTATCCCGATGAACGCAACGCGTCCGTTATTTTCATTGAAAACACTAAACTGTTATGACATTGGCTAGAAAACATTCGAAATATAATGTGCCCCAGCAGTTTGTAGAAACGCTGCTACTTCAGAACAAGCCATGGTTAGTTAGATATAAAAAAATAAGAGCTATGTCTTTCTTGCCCGGTGTAGAGTGTGGTAAATTTAAGTTGAAACAAGCTTTTTAAAGCGGCAAGATTTTAGCATGTACTAAAAAATCTGAAATCTGCGCCACTTCTACTCTTAAGCTGATTAAAATGATGCTGAAATGCCAAGTAGCAAAAGCCTCTTCCACATGCATGCTATATTAGAATCTGATTACGCGATTTTAACGTATATTTTGCACTTTTTGTTTTGTGCCGTGGCTCAAAGTCAGGAGGCATGGCACAATTCTCCCACCCTAAATACGTCCCTGGATGTGCATGTCTTAATGGTCACAGCATATTAGTCACAGCTTGAAATTATTTAACAAGTGTTTTCGAAAGGTGTGGTTTGCTAATACTGATTTTTATAAAAAGTTTGATTTATGATAAAATACATAAGTACGTTTCGGTTGGTGCTTAGATGTCTTTTAGTTGCCAGAAAGGAGTATTCGACCGGTTTTTCAACCAGCTTGACCGGCCGGTCGAAGAATCTCGACCCGACCGGCCGGTCAACCCGACCGGTGCCGGTCGACCCGACCGGTTTCCATCTCTGTGGCGCAGTGCCAGGGGGCCCCGCGCTCAGATCGTAAGACATTTATTTGGTCTTCATCTATACTTGGCTAGAAGATGTTGTAAAAATTCCCAAAGTACCATGTGCAGCACGCAATGTAAATCCGGCCGAGAAATAACATGCTGATAAGTAGGTCTAACCGTATGTTGTACCATTTTTTAATAACAAATCTCCTCCACCTCGGTAGTTTTTACGCGAAAAAATACTTTTGAAGAAAAATAGCTAGGAGAAATGCTCATTGGACAAATTATTGAATTTGAATTGAGGGGACTTGGGCCCCCTGGTCGTCCAAGTACTCCTGCCAAGGTAGGGCGAGGTAAGGCGCGTTTCCTCCTGCAATATTTTAGCGGTAAATAATAATCCCCTCAAAAGATTTTCCTTGAGTGATTTTTGTTTCGTCATGAAAATAAGCAGTTATAGGAGTACATGTACGGCCAGGGAGCCCTAGTTCCCTCAATTCAAATTCAATAATTTGTTTAATCAGCATTTCTCTTAGTTATTTCTTATTTTTTTCAAAAGTATTTTTTCGCGTAAAAACTCTCGAGGTGGAGGAGATTTGTTATTGAAAAATGGTACAATAAATGGTAAGACCTACTTATCAGCATGTTATTTGCTTGGGCCGGATTTACATTGCGTGCGGCACATGGTACTTTGGGGATTTTCGCAACATCTTTCTGTCAAGTATAGGTGAGACCAAAAAAATGTCTTACGATCTGAGCGCGGGACCCCTGGAACTGTGCCACCTCGTAAATCCGGCTCTGGTTATTGCGTTATGTTCATAGAAAAGGTTAGATGATAGTCTGAGGTAGCAACTTTTAGGACAAAAACCCTTAATTTCTCCCTAGTTATACATTTAAATTGGTTGCCAAAAATCGAATTGAGTGGGCTCGGGCCTCCTGGTCGTCAATATTATTTTTAAGTAATGCTGTACTCGGTACTTAGCGCGCGAGAATGCTAAAAAAAACTGAAACGGAAGAAATATTATAGGCTTTTTTGTCAGATTTTTATCATTGGTGTCATTTCATTCTTTGGGGGAGGGGCAAGTTTCCTGCCAAACAATTTGATTCTTTCGAATGACTTCTGAATTTTAGCAATTTAGTTAATCATATTGCTTAAAAAAAATTGCTATTTATTGCTGCAAAAAATTGCTATTTATTGCTACAAAATCACAAAAATCGCCCAGCGGCTGGGGACTACGCTCCCAGGCTCTCGTCTGTGACACCCTTAAGTTGCATCAATTTGTATAGCGCGGGGCCTAACTTAGACAATTTTAGTGCAAAAAAAATTTTTTTGGTTCATCCCTCTTGGCGAAATCCTAGCTGTGCATCAGATAGCATTCATGCTGCAGATAGATTTTTCAATAGATTTTGAGCCGCAAACTAAGCCAGCGAAGGAACGCTGCCGGTCTTAGCCTATATAGATCTTTTTTTTTAGACATGAACAGAAAATTTTTAAAATTGAGCTTAATTTGTAATAGTACAAGATCTAAAAATCAGTTTTATATGCAAATTTCAGTCTATTTCATTGCCCCCCAACTTTTGGCTCGTGCCCCCTCATTTCGTTTGCTCTGGCGGCGGCACTGCCTGACATTGTCTGTAAGGGAGACCTAGTTGCAATATTAAAACATTTAGCAGTGTAAGTTGTTTTTTGTTTTATTGCCTGATAACTATTGGGCTTCAACTTTTGATTCAAAAACAAAAAGTTTTGTAATTTGCAAGACAACCTTCTTCACTTTTCATTAACAGCATTTAGAAAGAAATCTCGATCAGTCATTCTTGTGATTAAAGCAACTAAGCGATGCAGAACCAAAACCTAGGAATCTGCACGCCGTTCCATGTCAACTACACTTTTTTTTTTATAACCAGCAAACTTTGGATTGGAACTGGCCGCTCTTAAAGTTTCACTAATTTTAGGCCTCATTTGTTTTTAAATTTTTATTGGAAAATAAATTGATACAATTTCATTCTTGCTTGGTAAAAGTTGTTCTGTTGTATAGAAGTTTTGTCGATTGCTAAACCTGTCAAAGCAAAACATGGCCGAAATAACAGAACGTGTAAGCGAGCTCGTAAAAGCTATTCTTGCCGCTAAAAAGACAAACTGCCATTTCTGAGCCGTCCCGCCCAACATGCTTTAAAACTGCTCGCACGAATTTCTTTGCGAGATGTTCGTAATCTATGTTAATTCACAATAAATATCTCATTGTGATGTCAGATGCATTTCTACTTCAAAATAATGCGTTCAAGCGTACTCTATGAACTGCAATTGTTATGGAGAAAGATATTATGAGCTATGCGTTATTATTCTAAGCTTGCAAATTCCTCGACTGATAATAATTAGTGAATGAACGACCGAATTTAATTATATTTTTGAATTAATGTTAAAAAATGAACAACTTTTTCCAAACTAAACTTTCTTTAAATGACGTAAAGCGCCCTTGAGGTTGTTGGTGGGTAAGCTTATATGTTAACAGTAACTTTAGCTTTCAAAAATTGTCAAAAGTGAGCAAGTCGAAGTGCACTCTTCTTTTTGAGAACCGGTAAATTTTGAGTTGAGACTGGCTGTTTTTAATTTTTTGGCGATTTTCAGCCTCATTTGTTTTTGACTTTTTTTTTAATTTTTGAGAGCATCGATGTCAATTTTAGTCAATGCAACATCGTAAAATAGCAAAAGAGAAATAGCAAGCTTTTTTCAAGTTGAACAACTGCCAAAAAAATTTCTCAATTGCTTGCACAGAGCAACAGCGCTCTATAACCTTGAATAATTGCAATTTTGCTTGCAAACGCAAGAAAATCACTAAAATTTTATCATTTTGAATCAGCACAAAATACAGTTTCTTTCATTGATTTGGATTTTTTTTCGTTTGTTTTTTATTTATTTTGCTGCCGAGGCTGGCATTGATTTTAATTTGTTTTCAAAAATGGACCTCGTATTCTTAAAAAATTGTTTTCGCAAAAATAGCGTTGTGCTATTTTTGTCTGCTGACGCTACTCAATATTTCTAGCTGGCGCTATTCAATATTATTGTCATTTTTTGTCAGCTGGCGCTATTTAATATTACAGCGAATTTTTGCTGAAAACCAATACTCAATCTTAAGCAGTCGAAACAGCAAATGGTTCTCAATGCAATTTGCTTTCTTTTTAGCAGTCTAATAACAAACATGGCTCCGACTTTACTTATGTTTCTGCAAAAATTCGCTTTAGTTAGAAGTTTTCAACATTTTGCCACTAAATTTCTGTACCAGAACAAAATTTCTCGCGCGCTTGAAGAGTGCTTCAAAGTCTTCGTTAAGTTGGCAAGGAAAATGTGACGTTTTTTTTACTCGAGCTGTACTCACAATCGATCCAAGCAATTTAGCGAGCGAAAGTGACGTTACTGAGCTCTCAGAGCTTTAGATGCACGTGCAAAAATAACTTCTTACCTTTAGCGAGCATTACGTTCGGTAGCGCCTCTGAAAAATTTTTGGTATTAATGCGATCTAGGAAATTTCTGTCATGTCTCATGTGGGCCCTGTACAGTTCCAAAAGACTTCAAAAATCTGGTTATTTCGTTGTGATTGTATAATAAAATTTTATATTAAATTGTATATACAGGGTGGGCCGTAAATAACGCACCAAAGCATATTAAACAATATTGATAATTGAAATTAAATTTAACAGATACCCAAAGAAAAGATATTTACATTATTTCACATCACAATTTACTTTTAATTCTTGGGTGCGTAACTTACGGCCCACCCTTTTGTTATAATTATCAGAATTGTTTTATATGCTTTGGTGCGTTATTTACGGCCCACCCTGTATAATAAATTAACGAACGTTTTGATTTTTAAATTTGGACCCATATATATAGTGTTCTTACAATAATTATTTTATTCATGCGGAGGCTGGCATTCTTAATTTGTTTTTAATTTAAAAAATAGTTTTGTGTTATTATAAAACAATTTTCATAAAGAAGTTAACCCAAGCAAATGTATTTTGACATATTGCAATTATTTGTAGAAGTTTGAGTTGCAAAGCTTACATTCAAACATGTCTAAAACTGATCATAAAGTTTCATTGGTGCTCAAATATCCAGAAAAATGAAAAGAAAACCTTTGCTTGCTTTTAAAAAAGAATTTTTGATCACATACAGCTTTGACAAATTTTGACCTAACCCAAAATTTTGACTTTATTTTTCCCTATAAAATCTAGTTAAACTGGCTCCAGAGCATCCGGAGCCAACGCTGGTATACGTGTGATGATATAATAAGGCCCTAAAAATGTTTGACTTCATTAACTTTTGCAGGCCCTACTGATAACCAATGAACTGATGACGTCATAAACCATAACTGCATGCTTTATCAATTGCTTTATCTGAAATGTCACACTTCGCCAATGTCGTATATTTTATACGTTATACTTAAAGTGATTTATTGTTTTGGTGTGTTTCGACGCAAAATGTTTTGCTGTTTTTTGTTTTTTTTCTTTTATTGCAGTTCGGCTCGCCGGCTTATATTTTTGCGACTTCAACTAATGCGAGACATTTTTTCTGTTTGGAATGTATGGATTATTTTGGAAAAAATATTATTTATTTTGTAACACAGCTTTTTTGAGCTTATTTACAATGAAATTTGTCCAATATATATAGTGATAATTTTCGTGCAGACTTTAAGACTCTGTCTTTCAGCCAACCAGCATACTCTCTGTTCGCTGCTGATGAAGGGACGAAGCCCGAAACGGCAGGCCGTACAGCGATCAGGGCTGCGAACTTGAACTCGAACTCGAAAAAACTCGGTTATTTTGCCGAACTCGAACTTGAACTCGAAAAAATAATTTTTCTGAACTCGAACTTGAACTTGAATAAAATTGTTCGAGTTCGAGTTCACTAAAAACAAATTTTAAGAATAAAAATTTGTCGGAAAATATTTGTTGTTGATCAAGCTGTGTAAATCGAGATTGTGTGTTTGGTAACAGCTGCATAAGTGCATATCTTTCACTGTCTTGTTTATGTCGTGGCGATCTAGAAAAACAGCGCAAGTATACAGTAAAAAATTAGAGCGATTAAAGAGAATTAGAGGAAAAGCGATGCAACGTTCTCTCGAGTGACAAAAAATTAAGTTTGCCTTGTAGTGAAGACTTATACAGTACAAGCAAAAAGAGAGCGATTGTAACGTTCTCTTCTCTCTAGTAAATTAAGTGACAAAGAAGTTGGCCTTGTAGCGAAAACTACGCAATTATTGCGTTGACAGACTGTAAGGTAATTGTCTCTACTTTCCAGTTTGTAAAAAGTCACTTGATTAGTTAAAATCAGAGATAGAACCGGTCAGGACTTTCTCGACCCGATCCGACCGGTAATTTTTAAAATCTACGCCGATTGACAGGTTTCTGACCGGCCCGGTCGACCGTTTTTTTACACAAGGTTTTTGTTCACTGTTTAATGTCCTTAAGAAAAATTTTCAAAAAGGGGGGCATGGGTGAGGTGTTAAAATTTGTGACTTTGAACGGGTCTAAAAAAAAACACAAAAAGTTTTTCGTTTTTTACAAAAATAACCTAATTTTAAGACCTTTTTGGTTAAATTTCGGTTTGAAAGATCTGTTTTGAGAAGCGCACAACATGCACAAAATAAGCATAAAAAGATCTGGAGGGCACAAGCTAAATTATTAGACGTTCTTCTTAGTGATATTATGCATAAATCCAAGGAAAGAAATTAAAATATTTTAGCTATTAGTGACAGAATATTTGCGATTTGGCGAGCAGCAAACACGAAACTGTTATGACATTGGCTAGAAAATATTTGAAATATATATTGTGCCCCAGCAGTTCGTTGAAATGCTACTATACTTCAGAACAAGCCATGCCTAGTTAGGAATAAAAAAATAGAGCTATGTCTTTCTTGCCCGATGTAGAAATGTGGTAAAGTCAAGTTGAAAAAAGCTTTTCAAAGCAGCAAGATTTTAGCATGTACTAAAAAATCTAAAATCTGCGCCACTTCTACTCTCAAGCTGATTAAAATGATATTAAAATACCAGATAGAGTAAGCCTCTTCCACATGCATACTTTATTATAATGTGATAACGCAATTTTAATCTATATTTTGCACTTTTTTGCTTTGTGCCGTGGCCTAAAGTGTGGGGGGTATGGCACAATGCTTTCCCCCCTAAATGCGCTCCTGGATGTGCATGTCTTAATGTTCGCAGCATATTAGCCACAGCTTGAAACGATTCAACAAGTGTTTTCAAAAGGTGTAGTTTGTTGATACTGTTTTTTATAAAAAATTTTATTTATGATAAAATATACATGTTTATTTCGGTTCGTGCTTAGATGTTTTCAGTAGCAAGAAAGAAGAATTTGACCGGTGTTTCATCCGGCTTGATCGGCCGATCGAAGAATCTGGACCCGACCGGTAACCCGACAGGCCGATCGACCCGACCGGTGCCGGTTGACCCGACCGGTTTCCATCTCTGGTTGAAATAAATCAGCGAGTTTTATTTTTGACAAAAAAGTTACCAATTAAGAAATGAATTTGTGATTAAAAAGATTCACGACGTAAGAAATGCGGTTGTAAGCTAATCGCATTCCGATTTTTTTGAGTATAACTTATGTAAGCATCAGGGCTGCGAACTCGAACTTAAACTCGAACTCGAAAAAACTCGGTTATTTTGCCGAACTCGAAAAAATTAAATTTCAGAACTCGAACTTGAACTCGGACTTGCTAAAATAAGCTGAATTCGAACTTGAACTCGAATAAAAATCCATCGAATTCGCAGCCCTGACAGCGATTGAGAAAATATATGTATACCGGTGCATTTTTTGCACAGTACGCGTCAAAAATTGAAATATAAAACCCTACAGTCTGTTTCACCTGCAATTGGGATCATCAGGGGTACCTGCCAAAAGTAACACAGAGTTTTAAATCTAAAATTAAAACTTAAAGGTAAAAATTTTTAAAATTAAAAAATTATTTAAAAAATTTCTTATTTCAAAAATTTTTTAAAATAAAGAATTAAAAAAATTTAAAAAAAATTTTAAAAAAATGCTCTTCGTTCCGATCTTGAGGCCATGTCCGGCTTCTGGGCGGCCTAAGGTGCATTAGGCTAAATTATACCTATTAGGCTAAATTATTAGAGTGTACCTTAGGCCGTCCAAGAGCCGGACATGGCCTCGAGATCGGAACGAGGAGCAATTTTTTTTAAGTTTTAAAATTTTAACTTTTAATTTTGAAATTTTAACTTTTAATTTTAATTTTTAACTTTAAACTCTGTGTTACTTTTGGCAGATACCCCTGACGATCCCGATCACGGGTGAAACAGACTGTACGGTTTTAAACTTTAATTTTTGACGCGTACTGTGTGTGGTATGTTGTGATAATTGCTCTGGCCTACGCTATCGAGCACTTTTTTGAATCGGTTGAATTCAAACTCCACTCATTATATACATACAGTGGTGTAAAGGGTACTCGAAAATTGTAATCAAGTAAAAGTTTCGTTACTGACGAAAAAACTACTTGTAGTAAAGTACTGACCAAAAAAAGTACTTGAGTAAAAGGAGAAAGTAGTCGGTTTAAAACTACTCAAGTAAAAGTATTTTTAAAAGTATTCAAGCAAAATAAACAAAAAAATCCAATCGACAAGTATGACAGACAACTGGTTGATACCTTCAAATCATTGCTACAAAGCGCTTGGTCTTCTAACCCCTCATTTTCTCAAGAAGTCATGAATTAATAATTTTTGTAAGCTTTTTGTTATTATATTTAAGACAATTAATCAAAAAGAACAACAACAGCAAAATTTTGAGACTTGAAAATCATGGCGCGCAGAATTTACACGGAATCATTTTACAAAATCTTTGCTCAAATACTCATTGTCATTGTTAAATTATGTTAGAATTTAAAAACACTCTAGGCGTGTCTTATCAGTGTATAATAATTTACTGTATCTACAGGGTGGGCCAAAAATTCGCATCACAGCTATTTCAGTGTATTCCGCGATAACCTTTTGTCGATTAATTAATGAAATTTATTGTGAATTTTTTGAAATGAATTTATTTCACAACATGTGAGGGTAGGAGAAGCCTAATGAACATTACGTCACTAAATCGCTCAAAATTATTGTAGATAACCCATTTCGATAGTTAGGGTCTCTACTTGGACGAAATTGATCGTCATATTGAAGACATTTAGCATTACATTGCACAATAAATCAGAGTACCGTACAACAACGTTTATGCATATGTGGTGTGTGATTTTTGACTCACCCTGTAGAATTGAGCAATAGAAACGTTCAGTTCCATAGGACGCATTTTTGGCAAAATTTATTTGTCTAATTGCTTCTTTCATGAGTTACTTTTAATAGAGTAAACATCTAAGTCAGTATGCGGTGAAGAGCAGACACCAAACAACGAACGTGAACAGGCGCGTAGCCAGAAATCCGCAATGGGGGGGGGCTGTTTTGGGGGTCTGGGGGCGAAGCCCCCAGCCGCTGGGGTTTAGGGGCAAAGCCCCCAGCCGCCGGAGGCACGGGGGTTATGGGGCGGAGCCCCGAGCGCTCGAAAATTTTGCATTTTTTTGCAAAAATTACTTCATTTTAGGGCTATTTTGATTAAAAAATAATCTTTTAAAACGTGGCTTAGAAATTGGCAGTACAAACTTGATTAAACTGGTGGCATAAATGGGCTATTTGGAAGGTGGCTAATGGTAAAATGTTCGTTCTCTTGTTTAGATGCTGGTAAATTATAAAATCGAATAGCTCAATGAAACTCACACGGAGTAATCTATTTCGTATACAGTTTATAGAGAAAAATAATTGCGGGGGGGGGGGGGGGGGGCTAATGAAAAGAAACTAGAGAGAAAAGATTGGTAATTAACTAGTACTGAATAGCCCCCCTTCCTATTCCGTAGTTTATAGTACATTTGTTGATGACATCTATGTTTAGCATTTAAACACTTGCGATTAAATTTGATTGCTTATTTTTGATCATTTTTCAAAGTTTTCATTTATTTGTTAGTTTTGTTTTTGACAAATTAGCCCCCCCCCCTGAATATACGTTTCAAACATGTTTTAAATTACTAATTAGTCCACTCCAGTATATAAAATAGTCTCAAAAGTGCTAAAAACGTAGTGTTTTTCTCATTCTGCATTTTGGTCGACATGCCGATGGGGGAGGATATAGTCATCCCCGCCCCCCCCCCCCCTGGCAACGCTACTGAACGTGAAACTAAAACTGTCTTGAACATTGAACTGCTTTTTGCCAGACTGGATCTGATAAGTACGCGCACACGTGGAAAAAAGGCATTGATGCTGTCGCTATGATGGTCTGACAGAATCTATGGTCTGACCTGTGATGCAAGAGTTGTCAGCCGAAAAAGAAGCAAACGACATATAACTTAACTAAATTGAACAATTATTGCTGGTGGAAAAGTCAACCATTCTGACGAATTTGTTGTTCAAATTTAAAATTATAGTACTTTCTACTTTTCTGAATCAAAATACTACTTAAGTAGCGTTACTTCAGTCTAAAAGTACTCAAGTAAAAATAAAAGTAACCACAAAAAAACTACTCAAAAAGTACTCGTTACTCATTTCTCATTTATTTATTTTTTTCATCAAGCACAGCGACTGAATTATGCGCATTACCCAAGCAGTTACACAGTTTCGAGATAAATATGTACATTAGGCACAGTTCTTGATGAGGTCATGGCGAAGGACTAAATGTCATCGAGTCAACCATCACCTGCACTTCCGCCAAAAAATTGGGTCCGGTATCGTTACTGTATTTATCTAGATTAGCCAATTCCTGAAAAGCAGTAGGGTTGGAACTTCTGTTGGATCAATTAAGAAACTTGAAATATGACTTAAAAAAATTATTTCTAAAATTCGGTATGAAATCTAACTTAAATTTAATATTAGCGAAATTGAGTTTCGGAATTCATACCGTAGTTTTCGTACGCAAGAATTTCAAACTTGGAAAGCTTTGAATTTGACCAAATCTACTAAAAATACAAGCAATTATTCCAAAAGAAAAGAAGACTAGTAGAAAGAAAAACAAAATATGTACACTTTATACGATATACACTATCTACAGTTCAAGAATGCAGCAGCTATAGCAGAAGGTCATGACTATGTTACAAGTAAAAGCGATGAAGGATTTATATTGCCTGATTCTATTCTAACAGGGTCATGGAGTCTGTTACGAAACCAGATATGAATAGAAAATATTATGAACCGAGCAATAATGATTACGTTATATACCACGTACAGTTCGAGGATCTATTATATAATAGAATGTCGCAAAAATGGCTGACGTTTTATGCAAAATAAAAAATTAAAAAAGAGAATAGCGATGACATAAATGTATCGCCTAATGCTATTCAAGCAAAGACAGTGGCGCTTGAAGGCAAACAAAGAAACTGTTACAAAAGTATGAATTCCCACTTTTACACGGGTTAGTTACAAAACATTTCAAAATAAACCGTGTAGTAAGAATCTGGCAGCCACCACAACTGTTTGGAAGATACGGTAGTGCAAAATGTTGCCATTTTGTATACCGATAGTTGTCAGCAATGTCAGGTTGTAAAATGGTACTTAGAAATTAGTTGATTTTTGGAAGTTTTCTTAAATGTTCGAAATGATAATTCCTTAAGCTGTTTGTTAATGCCATTCCATAATTTTGTTCCAGAAAAAATTGTCATATTTTGACCTAATTTAGTTCTAACTCGAGGTAAGCAATAATTTCGGTTGTTTCTCAATCGTGTTCCGTGATCACGACATTGGCTAATTAACTGAAAATCGTTGGCTTTGGTTGAAGATATGTTATTATTTATTCTATACATTATTCTATACATTAACTTTGCCATTTCTAGCTAATAAATATCATTTAATTTTAAGCATTGCAGCTGATGGAACAAAGGTTCAGCGTGTGCTCCATATTTACTTCTAGTTATTATTCTGATATTTCTTTTTTGAATTATTTTCAGAGGATGTAACGTAGTTTCTGAAGCACCACACCAGCTATTTACACAATATTGAAGGTGAAAATACACTAAACTGTAGTACACCATTTGTATTGTCTGTTTATCGACGTAGTTTTTAATGTGATATACAGCCCATGAACCTCTTGCAATTTTTGAGCAAATTTGTTTTACTTTGATGTTTCCAATTTAGTTTGTCGTCTATCAATATACCTAAATATTTTACGAATGATTATTGCTGTAATTCATTATCCTCAATACCTATTTCAAATTTATGTTTGAATTGTTTCTTTGTTATTATCATGAATTCTGATTTACTGTAATTTATTGAGAGTTTGTTAATTCTCATCCAGTTAATTATTTTTTCCATGTTTTCGTTCACTTTTTGTTGCAACATTTCAGGTTGGAAATGCGTCAATGTGAGATTAGTGTCATCTGCAAATAAATGCACTTTGAAATCAGAAGCCAGAAGTAAATCATTAACGTAAATTGTGAATAGCAGTAGGCCTAGGTTGGATCGCTGAGGAATACCGCAAAGCACTTTATTTGTAGCCGATTTAGTGCTCTTGATGGTAGTATATTGTTGCCTATTCGTTAAGAAACTTTCTATTAATTGTAAGGGTACACTTCAGAGGTGGAGTCGAGGACACAAAGCTCGAGGCCAAGGCCAAGGACACAAAAAAAAATCCGAGGCCAAGGCCAAGGACAGCCTTTCCGAGGACAGACACTCTCGAGGCCAAGGACAGGAATGCTCGAGGCCAAGGCCCAGGACACAAGCGTAAGTGCTCTCCAAAAAAAAAAGTCTTCACAAAATTTTTCAGACGATTTCTAAAAAAAAAAAAAAGGTCTTCACAAAAATTTTTCAGGCGATCTCCACAAAAAGTGTTTTCCAAAAAATTTTTCAACCGCTCCACAAAATTTTAACAATTCAAAAAATACTGCTGTCCTCGAGCCGAGGACAGGCCAATTTTCGAGGACTTGAGGCCTCAAGACCAAGGACTTCAAAATGTGTTCTCGAGGCCAAGGACGTCCTCGAGGACTCCATTTCTGGTACACCTCTTATACCATATTTCTCTAACTTTGCAATTAATATTCTGTGATCAATGGTATCATATGCTTTAGCCAAGTCTAGAAAAATGGAGCACGTTATTAGTTCATTTTCTATGTTTTTAATGAGGTCATTATATAATTATGTCCACTACTGCATCTGAGGTTGAGCAATTTTTTTGAAATTCGTATTGTTGGAAACTAATTAGTACATTTTTGATAAAAAATTTGTTGAGTTGTTCGTGCGAACATTTTTCAAAAATTTTTTTCAAAAAAAACTACTTGAGTAATCTACTCGAAAAAACTACTGGAAAAAACTACTTGAAAAATCTGGATAAAACTACTTGAGTTACTGGAAAAAACTTAAGTTACTGGAAAAAACTACAGGAAAAAACTACTGAGTAATCTACTCAAGTAAAAGTATTTCGTTACTTTACACCACTGTATACATATATACACAAAAAAATACCCTCTAAAGCTGAAACAAAAAAGCTTACAAAATATATCATAAATTTTCGAATTCAGTTAAGGGGGTTCAGGACAAGAGCACTTGGGACATTGTTTCACAAAATGAATAATGATTTAATGACAATATGACAATAAAAGGAATTGAGCCGTCGCGACGCGTTTCGTCCTTGCTCAAGGGACTCTTCAGGCGACAAAGGTCAATTTTGTTTTCATTATCCAAAACAAAAAAATTACCGTAATTGGAATCGGGCCGCCTTACCGTTTCTACCATTGTCAAAGATAAGTGGTACCATTGTTTTTACATTGTAGTGGTACCATTGTTTTTACATTGTACCATTGTAGTTTGGATTGACAATTACAACAATAAAAACAATGGTACCACTTATCTTTGACTACAATATATGGGACTTCCCCTGCAGTGAGACAGTTGACAAAACTTCAGTGATGCTGGGTTTGAAGTTTTAACATTAGAACTGATGTTTTTAACCAGTGACTTGCAATCTGATATCCAATGTTTGTTATCGAAAGGTGATGTAGTTTGCTTTCAGGAGAAAATCTGATGTGTGTGATGAAAATTCGATGCAAACGACACAAATATAGGCAAACAGCTGTGAAAATTAGGCTTTTTACAAACAAAAAAAGGTCATCACTCGATTTTTTTGATTCTAAAAAAAGGTTGAATTTATATAAATTCTGAGGGCATCTCTCTTTACATTGGGAAAAATAGCAACCAATATGTTTTTTTCCAAACTAAACACAAATTAGTTAAAAAGCTAATGGCTATTGACAGTAGCGTAGCCAGGGGGGGGGGGGCGGGGGGGCTATAGCCCCCCCCATTGGCCTGCCGACCAAAATGCAGAATAAGGAAAATACCACGTTTTTAGCACTTCTAAGACTCTCTTTTGCACTGGATTAGACTAAAAAATGATTTAAAGCATAGTTTGAAACGTTTATTTGGGGGGGGGGGGGCTAATGGACTGCCGACCAAAATGCAGAATAAGGAAAATACCACGTTTTTAGCACTTCTAAGACTCTCTTTTGCACTGGATTAGACTATTTTGAAACGTTTATTTAGGGGGGGGGCTAATGAACTGCCGACCAAAATGCAGAATAAGAAAAATATCACGTTTTTAGCATTTCTAAGACTGTCTTTTGCACTAGATTAGACTAAAAAATGCTATAAAGCATAGTTTGAAACGTTTATTTAGGGGGAGCTAATAGACTGCCGATCAAAATGCAGAATAAGGAAAATACCACGTTTTTAGCCAGTAGCGTAGCCGGGGGGGGGGGCGCGGGGCTATAGCCTAGCCCCCCCCTATTGACATGTCGACCAAAATGCAGAATGGGAAAAACACTACATTTTTAACACTTTTGAGATTGTTTTATGCACTGGAGTGGACTAAAAATAGTGATTTAAAACATTTTTTGAAACATGTGTTCAGGTGGGGGGGGCTAATTTGTCAAAAATAAAACCAACAAATAAATAAAAACTTAGAAAAATGGTAAGAAATAAGCAATCAAATTTGATTGTAAGTGTAAAAATGCTGAACATAGGTGTCATCAACAAATATACTATAAACTAAAGAATAGGGGGGGGGGGGGGGGGGCTATTCAGTATTTGTTAGTTACCAATCATTTCTCTCAAATTTCTTTTCATTAGCCCCCCCCCCAATTATTTTTCTCTATAAACTGTATACGAAATAGATTACTCCGTGTGAGTTTTATTGAACTATTCGATTTTATAATTTGCCAGCATCTAAACAAGAGAACGAACATTTTATCATTAGCCACCTCCCAAATAGCCCATTTATGCCACCAGTTTAATCTTGTTTGCACTGCCAATTTCTAAGCCACGTTTTAAAAGCATTATTTTTTAATCAAAATAGCCCTAAAATGAAGTTATTTTTGCAAAAAAAATGCAAAATTTTCGAGCGCTGGGGGCTCCGCCCCATAACCCCCGTGCCTCCGGCGGCTGGGGGCTTTGCCCCCAAACCCCCAGCCTCCGGCGGCTGGGGGCTTCGCCCCCAGACCCCCATTGGCCTCCGGCGGCTGGGGGCTCCGCCCCCAGACCCCCAAAACAGCCCCCCCATTGCGAATTTCTGGCTACGCGCCTGGCTATTGATGTGGTACGGTAGTTCCAGTACCATTTAAGTTGGGGCACATTTGCTGGTGACTTTCAGACTTTACTAAGTCATCTAGGTACTTTACTAGTACAAGTCCAACCATTAATCTTAGATACCGGTATAACTGTAGCGGTATCTGTTCAATTAATTCATGATGATCATTTGAAGAAACCACTGATGGTGCGTGACGTCGACCATTATCAGAGTGAAGATCATAGCAAAGAATTAGCACAAATTTTAAAAAAAGGTGATCTCCAAAAAAAGGTCTTCGCCAAATTCTTTCAAGGAAAAGGTTAAAAACATGGTGATCTCCAAACGAATTAAAATAAAAAGGTCTTTAGCCTTTTTTCCCTTTGTTTATGGAAGTTTCTGTTTGAAATTTCAAAAAAAGCCTGGTTTTGATGTTTTTTCTCTAAAAGCTAAAAGTCAGATGTTTTTTGAAGAACCCTTGCTAGTATCACTAATTTTTACTTAGTTTTTTAAAAAACAAACCTATCGGTACTGTTAACGCAAATGCAAAGTTAGAGCTGCCTATGAGTGATGACATTAGTATAATGTCACTGACAGACTGAAAAAATGGCGTCATTTTTCTTAAATATGGCTGATGCGTCACTATGACAACGTCATTAACAAAAGCAGTTTTACAAAAAAATTGCTGAACATCAACTGCATACCGTTCCAAATTTACCAACTTGTAGGCTAGTAATAGTATTTTAACATCATTTGCTTGACAATTTCTAGCCTATTGAAAATTTTTGTTCCTCTTTTGATTTCTAATTTGGGAAAAAAAGTTTTTGGCTAAGGTTTCAATTCTTTTAGTGTTACATTGGATCTTGAAATGGGTCAAGTTGCAGTGAACTTTGAAGACTAGTAGTAATACCAAAATATTATGGTCAGATGGCAGTGGGCTTTAAAGACTAGAGTAGTATGGTCAGACTGTCAGATGGTTATTTTCACTGTATTCTAGTGCTACAGTGACAGTATAACTATAGAAAGCACGATAAGATCTGAGATTATCTGTTGGTAGGTATTTTTTGATAGTACCGTTCGTACGTACTGATCCATGGAGCAAAAAAAAATTTCTGTTAGGAAATGGCGTGGTGCATGTTCCGTGCGAGCCGGCATTTTGTTATAAAGCCAAAAAGGGTGTCATTAAGTACAGTGTAAGCTGTCTGCATTTTTGGAAGCTCTGCAACCCCTGTAGGAGCACATGTGTGCTTTCTCCTCTCTGATCTAAGCTATTTCTCAAATCTAGCCCTAACCCCAATGAGTGCACGCAAGATAGAATTGATAGCGTGTGCTCTCATACACATTCGCAGAGGTACTGCAAAAAAGTGGACGGCTTCTACTTAACGGCATCCACTAAAAAACCTAATCCTAACCCTGATCTATATCTTAACCCAAACCTATCTGCCTATTACAGTACTATAACTGTAAAAATAAAAATTACTGAAAATGAGTAACATCACCAGAATCTTTGTTAATTTAACCATGTTTGTTCCAATGTTCCATGCACCAAGTTACTTTGTATTTTTTTTGTTTATGTTATAACTAAACTCGAATGGTAGGCTATTTTTATTGAATAAATAACAACTTTTAAATTATTGATTAAAAAACATAACAACAAAGTAACAGTTGTGTTTGGAAGTTAAATTAAAGCAATTATTTATAAGTGATATGAAACAGCAAATCAATGAAACATCATATACTGATTCCATTCCCAATAAATCAAAAGGTAGTGACTATATACGTACCTATTTCACCGAAAATTTTCAACTTAAAGAGAATAAAACGAGAATGAGAAATATTCATCCGCGCTTTTTTATTTGCTTTTTAGGGGTTAAGATTAGGGTTTAGGTTAGGGTTTGGGTTAGGGTTCGATTTGGGAATAGTTTTAGAGTAACTATTTGAGTTTGTGTTAGATTTGAGTCAGAATTAATAAAAAACTAGATAAAAATTTTCGGTGAAATAAAGCCTTTCAAATCAAAATTCATTAATCAATCAGGTTAAATGGGAGTAAGATTAAATCCAATTGAAATTAAAAAAAGTTGGATGAAATGTCAATGCAAAGACATCCAAAATTATACAAATCAAAACATTTATCATGTAAAATTAAATATTCAAGCTAAATCAATACTGGTACTGGTAATGAATAAGCTGTAAACATGAAAAACAAAAAGAATTTTTGTATTTATAGAATATGGTTGCTAAACAATCATCACATAGGTTATTAGTGAAGCATAAAAGAAACAGAATGGACATGTGGTTGAAAAAATATGAGTATGTCGCATAAACCAAGGAGTACAAAAACAATCCAAAATACCGTAAACCCAGATAAATATTTAAGGTGTAAAATTTTACACAAATACAAAATCAAAAATAGGAAAAATAAATTACATTGTTGAAGTAAACAAATACATAAAAAACCCAGAATACATTACAACTAGACACATTAAAAAAAAAGTTGTAGTTTACAAACAATAAATGTCAAACATATCTGATTTGAAAAGCAAAAGGAAGGCTCTATTTCACGGGAAATTTTTATCTAGTTTTTTGTTAATTATGACTCAAATTTAACCCAAACTCAAATGCTTATTCTAAAACTATTCCCAAATCAAACCCTAACCTAAACCATAATTATGACCCCTAAACAAGCAAATGAAAAAAGCACGGATGAATATTTCTCATTTTTGTTTTATTTTTTTTAACTTGAAAATTTTCGGTGAAATAGTCACTACCAAAGCAAAATACTTCGTTAGTCCAAAACGTAGCTACATAAAAACTATACAAACTTTACCTACTGGCTAGCATATACATATTATGAATTATAACAAGATCCAAGTAATATCAGAATATGCAACGTGCAAACTGAACTATACAAAGCAAATAGCAAAATACATACTATGATGTAACTACCGTACAAATATTAAATAATTTAAATCGATTTTGCTACCTTGGAGATTTTTATTGACCTAAAAATTTTAAAGAATTAATCATAATTTATCAAAAAATTGACTTAATTGACCTAACAAAAAAAAAGATATAAATGGACCACTCCATCAGAAAACATGCATCCAATTCATGTCAGCTAATAGCGTAGTACAGTACTTACATTATAATGTTCACACATTATTTCAAATGCATTGCCCCAAATTTCAGATTTTCTGGCACAAAGTGTCTGTTTTTTGGCCACCAACTTGTTTAGCATCTAAAAGTTTCCTGACAGTTCATGACCAATTGGCCATTATATCTGACTATTTTTCTCTAGTTTCTCTTTAATGTATGCTGCGATGCCACAACTGTCATTGTAAAAACCCAAGTTTATTTAAAATCTTTGCGTTGACTGAGCACTAGGTTGTGTATTTGCTGTCTTCCATTTTATTCTTACTACTAAGCCAGCCAAACTTTTATATTCTTTTTTTTTTTTTCATTAATTCTTAAGCTTTGCTAATAACTTTGCATTAACAAAAAAAAACCTTACAAATGAAAATATGGAAAAGGCTTGGTGCATGTTTTGTGCGCGCTGACATTTTATTACTTGACAATACCCACTCATATCATACAAGAAGAAAACAAAGTAAAAACTATTTCATACCTTGGGTTAAAACAACACAATCACAAAATTCATTGACATATATAGGGCCCAAAGTATGGAACGAAATACCACTAAACATCAAAAACATGAAATACTGCAAATATAAAAATGAACTTAAAAGGAGGATGATATCTGATTATAACATGTGATTCTTGGAATGATTACATAGTTAAGATAAATTAGAGTAGAAAAAGAAGAGCTTTCAAATAATATCAAAACTTTGAACAAATTGACACACGGGAAAGGGGTGGGTCCTTTTTTTTTTTTTTTTTTCTAATACAGCAAGACAAAAAATCATTTGTGTAATTGAATGTGTAAACTAGGAGATCAAAATATTAATTTTTGTTGTACATACTCAAATTTGATAGTGATGTGTTTGTGCTGTAAATAGACTTGCTTATTTCGTTTTGTTTGTTTGTTTGTTTTTGATTGCATATGCTACTGTATCTTTACTGCATTATTGATTTTGTGACAGCTGACTTTGATGACTACAATAGTCTTTTCGCTGTTTAATAATAAATTGAAATTGAAACCTGTAGTATTACTGTAATAGTCAAAATAATAATTTACAAAAATGAGTGACGTCATCAAAATATTTGTTTATTTAACCATACATGTTTTGTGCACCAAGTTACTTAGAAAAACTCATAATTTTATCATTAGTCAATATTCATATCTCAAGAAAAAACACATGCTCTTTGCTCACTTATGATGTATATATAGCCTAGGCCTAGTGAACTTGATGCATTTGTATCTCAATCCACTTTCTAATTTTTTTACTACTTCAAAATTTGACCAAGAGTACTCTAAATTCAGTTCTTTTTAGCAGAATCCAATTGACTGCTTTAACTCCTTGAAAAATACGATCAACGAAATATCAAGTCAAGTGACATACTGTAGGTCTAAAAATGCCTAAACTGAAGTGGTGAAATATCCAGCCACAGTTATGTGCCAAGATAAAAAATAATCTGAAACTTATCCTTACCAACTTTCAGTTGTCTATAACTTTATAATTCTAAAATATTTCATTACAAGGTTTAAGAGATTTTTCCAACAGTGTTATTATACCAGTTAAAATTTCATCTTTTACAAAATTAAATTTTAAGCATTTTTCATTACTGGTTTGCAAGTACCTGTATGCAAGGCTTCAGCATGAATTAATGTTACAATTACACTATGAATACTTTTGCAAGTTAGGTAGGATGTTCTAATTTCTAGGAATTTAGATATTAATTGGCAACACTACTAAGCAGATCTCTTAAACTTTGAAATAAAATATCTTAGGATAATTGATTGTTGAAAGCTGAATTTTGTTGAAGACATGCTTTAAAGGTATCTTTATTTTTTGCAATTAACCCAAGCTGGATGCTTTATTGGTGTTTAATGTTTAAAGTAGGCACGCGCGTATCATGTTGCTGTCTGGCAATTTTTTGGTCGCCATTGCTGAATGCATTTTCTACAGCACTTTTCACAAGCGGTTTATTTTTGAACTCGCTAAAAAGTATGTAAAAGTGCTTTAATTCTATGAAAATTGGCATAGGTGGGCAAGTTAATGCAAAACGTTAGCTTCGTTAACCAATAGTCCATTAACAAACTTCACACCTCCGTTAACGTTAATCCGTTATTTTCAGCTTAAATTAACGGAAGTTAATGAAGTCCGTTAATTCAATAATATTTTGCGTGTAATTTAGATTTCTTTTTATTCACTTGCTTCTAGAACACGTATTGACGCTGTTGAGCTGATTGCAAGGAAATATTTATTGCTGTGGTGGTCTTTTTGTGTTTTGGAAGTTACATTTTACAGTCTAATATAATTTAAAGATAAAAATAAGTTCAAAGGCACTAACGAAGCTGCAATCGGAAAATCTTTGGAAATTGTGAACAGCGATAATTAATGAACCTATAAGGCTGCAGCCTATTATTTGCCACAAAAAAGAGCTCCTTTCTTCGCTCTCTTTTATAAAACTCATGCTGGTACGCAACAAGTGTTACCAGTGCAAACTAGTTTGTACCGGTACGATGAATGAATGGTGCAAGATATTAACGATAACAACTTTAACGGAAGTTAACAAAACTTAACGGAAGTTAATTTAGTCTGTTAACAGAACTTTACGGAAATTAATTAAGTCCGTTAACATGAATAAACTTTTTAACGGATTAACAAAATAATGAAAAAGTTAGCTTTGTTATTAACGGACTTGTGCCCATCTATGAAAATTGGTACTTTGGTATACGAATATCTGCTCTGTCTGTCGCTGTTTTTTTTTTTAGAATTTGTTCCCAAAAATGGGTAATTTTGTTAAGTTTAAAAATAAGCAAAATGTTTATCTTTGAAATAGTTTATGAAGATGCTCATGGATGATCTTCAAACTACCATGGACTCGTAGAATATTTGCTCAACTACATTTCAGCCAAATTTGAATAAAAAATAACGATGTTCACCATGTTAAATTTTACCCGCACAAAACCCACTTTTACTATTTCAACTTCAAACTTTAACCGTGTATAATCAGGGATGTTCATTCCAGAATATCAAATTCATTGGAACCGGTTCCAAAATAAACCGGTTCCAAATTATGGAATCGGAATAGTAAAACTTTGTTAAGATGCACTCATTGCGCTGCTTCCGCATTGTTTTTGTATAAACGTAATTGATCACACGGTGCTCACTCAGTAACAAAAGCACACAGCAAACAGCCATTGCAAACACACTGCCCTACACACGCATCGTGCATCTACGAGTAATACCGTGTGTGTTTGACTGTACGGCGTACGTGCTCATGCAAGCAATGCATGACAATTCTTAATTGCTTATTTCTCCTAAAACTCTTGCGTTTCTCTTCTTGTTCGTTTTTATGGGAAAAAGAGAGATTGAAAATTCATGGATTCTTCCTTGTGGCAGCAATAGGCAAGTATATCTTCTTTATAATAAAGAAAAAGCATAAAATGGTGTTCGACAAGTGACCACAACAATGCATTTATACTGCTTTTAATATAGACATTACTATTGATATTTGGCGGTCGCGCTATTGCTCTCAATTAGCATTATTTTTTTGGTCTGAAAACAAATGATTGTCAAATCGATCGAAATCGTCTGAAAATGATATTTTGCAATATTATTCGATATTCTGGAAAGATTCTGGAATTCAAAAAAAAGATCCGAAATTATTCTAGAATATACAGATATTCTGAAATGAACATCCCTAGCTGTAATCATGCTCCATAAGACGCACCAAACCGATAATACGTCATTCGCTAAAGTGCATTTGCGCTAAGTTTTTTACAGTCGAGCGCACTGAAGTATGAAGTGTGGTTTTGTTATTCTGATGCCACAGTCAGGGACAGTGCTTAATTCTTGGACTGGTTTTAAATTCAATGAGTTGCATGTACTAGGAGGATTATACCTAAACTGTAGGTCTCACAAAGGTTTTGTAAACTTGGTCACCATTTTGATCTTTCAATGTTCTTACCTGAGCGTATTGTTGCATTTTTGATGAATAAAATAGTGATAGATCCACGGATAATTTATTTTGTATCTTCTACACCGATGAACTTCTTAAATTAAACAAAAATTTTGAAATTTGCAATAATTAATAATATGTAATTCGAAGATGTAATACCATTTGTATTCTATTTTTTATGTGGGTATGGTGGATTTAGAGGTTACTACAAAAATTTTCAATGAATCGTTATATGGAGGGAGTACAACGCTAAAACAGACAGCCAAGTAGCCAACTGCATTTTAATTTTTGCTGAAAAATGCCAACATAATTATGAAATATAAAATTTTAAAAGACACTTTTTAAAAAAGGACAAGTATATTTTCAGTTGAGGTTAATGATATTCTCAATTTTCAATTTCATTTTCTTTTTAATTCGTGGACAATACTAAAAGGTGGAAATTTCATTAAAGCAATTTTATTTGGAAGAACTTCATAGGGAAGCTACGCCGAAGCGTGTGACGAGTTTGCAGACCCATCTGCAGAGGCGTTGCTAGGGATGGTGGCACCTGGGGCGGGATTACGTGGTGTCACCCTTCTTCGGTTCAAAAACAGGTAAAGATAAAAAAAAAGGACTTTGCCGTAAAACTAGTGGGTTTTTGATCCATTGGAGTGATGGTTTTACGTCACAGCATGATTTCACCCCATATGGTGTGACCCCAAAATGGTGTCACCCAGGGTGGGCTGCCCCCTCTAGCGACGCCACTGCCCATCTGTGCGTCATTTCATCTGCGGGCAAGACATCTCTTTTCGAAGAAATGTCGCCACAGTGATGAACCGTGGAAACACCGGATTCGATTTGACTGGCTTGAGATATAAACCTCAGACCTCCTGCTCCAGAGACGAATACGTTAATGCTCGACCTACTGACTTGTAGCTTTGACAATGGACAATAAAATGCTCTTAGTCCTATTTCTCTTTTCACTTTTAGAAAAATGCATTTTGCTAAAAGCAATTTTGGCTAAAATTTCATGAAAAATTTTGAGAACAGGCAGCCTCAACCCAAAATTTAGTGGTTATAGTAAAACATAAAATTTAAAACTTTGTATCAAACCCCAACATAAAAACAGTTATAAGAATTACTTGAATGTAGCGGTTTACAGATATCAGAAGAAGAATGAAAATATCTTACATGCATAATTAATAAATTTATGAAGCTATTATTTCAGAAGCGAGGAAATTAAAAAGCGAAAAAAAGTTAGTTTAGAGTGAGTTGCAGATTTGCACAAAGAATAAAAAATCAAGGCGATTGCGACTTTTAAAATTCCAACACCTCGATCAAAATGTGAGTGTAATTTTTAGCAACATTTATTGAATGCAAGTTGATTACGACAAGAGCAATATCACTATAAAAGCACTTCACAAAAATCCGCAGTGATTATGACACGACTTTCAAACACAACAAAGTTAGCCCTTTCTAAACGCGGTCCTTTTACAACTCTACATTGGATTGTTGTATATAGTTTTGTACAAGGCTTGAGCTGTCATCCAAAACGCGCAATGAAAGATCGCATTGCTTTTTTTCTATCTTTCCAGTTGAACATCAATGCAGAATTTTCGTCATGCTTCAGTAAACTTTCTTTCGCTTTTTTCGTTCTTGTCTCGCGGCATTACGAAAATTGTTGCTTTGCATTAACTTCAATGGTAAAGCTTGGACCAAAACTTTTGATCGTTTTTTGGCCGTAACTTTTTTATTTCTTAATCAAGTTTTAAAATTTTTGCGTTGTTGAGCTTCTGTTTAAAAGTTCTTTCCAAAGAAGTGAAAATTAAGAAATTTGGACGAAAATAAAAATTTATTGTGTCGTACCTATTTATAGTGTTCAGTAAACACCTAAAGCTTGCTCTTGGGCTGTAATTGTCCTTTGCAGGTTGCTAATAGTTTTTGTTGATTGTTTTTGACATAAATTTCTAAAGTCTGCTTGGTGTTCTTCTTACTTATTGGTATATTTTATTTCTGTTGTTTTGATTTTTCATTGTAATACTGATTAAGCTTAACACTTTAAACCAAATGCGGACTGTACTTGATTGATAAAGTCGATATGGCTTCAGCTGATTATGGTTTCAAGATTTGTGAAACTGAATTAAGAAACTGCAATGAAATCTGTATTATAGTTATGCAAAAATGCATATTATCTTCTCTCAACACAACTTTCAATCAGCTTTGTCAGAGAGCAATTTTGATGGCTCTTCCATCGGAAATCCTAGTCATTTGTATTTTTCGAAAAGAATTTGAAAATGACTTACGCATTAAATCCGAAGCAGCTTTTAAACACTGTTGGATAGAGTCAAACTTGAATTCTGATGCAATTCCTTTGGCAGCTCTAAATGTTGTTTTGATACAATCATTGTCAAGTACTGAAGAATTTTTGCAAAGAGCATTAGAAGAAACTGAGGATTTAAATGAGTATTACAAAACATTTCATGTATATATCATGTGCATCGTTGAAATAAGTTGTTGGTTATTAAATCCAGATAATTGGAAATATGTAAAGACGTTTACAAGTAATTGTTACGAGGACTTCATAAATACCAAACGAAAGATTTTTAAGCAATATTTATTAAAAGAAATGAAAGGTATATAATTTTGGTGATTATATTTATGATAAAACAGAATGGTTGTTTGGACACTAAGAATTTATATGAAGATTGCATATTAGCACCAGGTTTAGATTTTAAATCAACTTTTTTTATCTGACCAAACATAGTATTTAACTTATTGAAATTTGATGTACATGTTTTAACCTCCTTCAAGCTGAATTTTTGTTTTCAAAAAATGTGATTTCTAATAGACAGATAGGCATTGCAAATAACTATTTGCTTTAAGTACTACTCGAGACTCTACCATTGGAATAATCTAAGGCTCAAGCTCAGGAAATCTCTTGGTTTTTGTAAGAAATCTTGGTGGGAAGGAATTTAATGTAAGATAATGTTCAAGAAATTTATTGTGAAGAATCCACCATGTTTAAGAGATTTTTGTGATTCAACTTGAAAGTACTGAATTGATGCAATTGTAACACAGATTAGTTGCAAATCGCAATGTTATACTGTAGTTGCTCTATACCTGTACTGTAGTTGGTTAAATTTCTATAGCTGCTTTCCATAAATGAAAAATGATATTAAGAAAAAACTACTTTCTATAAATTAATGAGTAGAATTGTGGAAACTACAGTATATATTGGAGTATAAGTTGCGTTTTTTTGTACCAAAATAGTTCTCAAAAAGGCAGGGTCGTGAATACATAAGGTGCATCAAATGCAGTACAAAGTTTTTCCTATGCTATCGCTTTTTGCACTACTGTTTTTTACACGATCATGTTAGGGATCACTTTTCACCATAGTCAACAGTCATGTTACGCTTTTTACATTATTGCCTTTCTCACAATCGATCACATTAGTTATCATCTATCCATGTGAGTCAAATGTGATAGAAAATTTTTTCTAGGTATTTCTTTGCTATCACTTTCTATGGTACTGCCTTTCACACAATCGCATTAATTATCGCCTTGTTCAATGTTCAAGGTGTGTACTGATGGAGCCAAGCAGATTAAATAGTATTTTTGCAAATAAGGGGAATTGTGGAGAAGTTTGGGGCATCTCTTTGTTACCTCAAGTAGTTCTCATTTCTTCGTTAGAATTGACTTCAAGCAGTATCTCTTTAAATTAAGTTATTATCAAGATATTCGGCATACCATGTTGTGTTGTATAGAACTATGGCTATGTAGCATTGAACCCTTAAGTTTTCACAAAAAAGAAGAACAAATTTTAATGCCATATAATGCTCAACGATACTAGCTTTGAAATCACATTTTCCAGCATATATTGGAAATTATTACCAATGTCAGTGTTTCCACTAAGCCAGTTTTAGTCAGCAAATCAGCAATTTGCTGAATCATAAACAAACAGTTTTTGGCAATTTAATCAACATAGCCATAGAAAAGTTGACAAATTTGTGGAAATTCTTTTGGTATATTTTAATAGTGAACTAGTGCCAAATTTAATGCTTAAAAGGACATTCAGGTCAAATTTATCACTATAGACCAAAATGTTGGGATAAGCTTAAAATGCATTCTCACCAAATTCAAACTTTCTGCGTCTTGTCGCTTTCAAGATATTGCAGTTCAAAGTTAACCATTTTCCCCTTACTCCAGTGTTGCCATTTTGCCAGTATTATGGCAGAAGGTAACCTTTGGAAAAGTTGACTCGAATTTACTTAAAAAGCAGCTAATTTGAAATTCTGACCCTTTGCTTTGTTTCAACAACAACACTGCCAAAAATACTTTGCGAAAGTTACAAACATGCAGTAACTTTTAGAAATATTGTTTGTAGTAGGCAACCCTGGCAAAGTTTCTAAAGGGAAAAAGCCTTTCTAAAGGAAAATGTAAACTGTCATTTCTTGGAAACGAAAGGTCGTAAAAAGCTCAAATTTGGTGAAGTTAATCTTCAGATTTGTCGAAATGTTTTGTGAGAAAACCTAGCAAAATTTTTTTCCTTTTATGCCTTTGTAATGTTTTTTTATGGCTTTGGGCACAAATTTGTCAAGAAAATTTGAACACTTGCTGGTTAAATCAGCAGTTACAAGGAACATTGGTTGTTACCAATATTAAAAATATACAAAAATGTTGTAGGTCACCTAACAAACTGGGGATAGAATTTGACACAATGTTTTGCTTTTAAATACTAAGCTTGAAGTTTTGGACAATAGGCTGTGTAATGATTAAGCCCATTATTTAAGTAATGATAATTTTTATTCCAGTTTCATAGTCTGCTACATAATTACTGGTTTGCAGGGGCCAAGCAGACTTAGCAAAACCAGAAGGAACTTTTCGATTGGGTTGTAGGTTTTTTTTATTCAAGTATCAAACTAGTCGTCCAGCATTGACCATCTCTCATTCTTCTAACAGTCTGAAAATTATACCTGAAAAAAACTTTTTTTATTTTTTCAGCTTTACTTAAAACCCTTGATTAAATCCTTCCATAATTTGAAACCCTGTTTCCAACGTTGTCTGTGCAGTGCATAGAACTACAGGGGCCTAATAGGACAAAACAGTTTCTTAAGCAAACATTTGGATAAATGTGATACATTTTAAATATGAATTTAATGTTGATTTATAAATATTTTTTTGCTCAGTAAAAAAAAAATCGAAAGCATTTATTAAAAGAAATATTGATTTGTCCAAAACCAGTTATATTTTAATTTTAACTACGGTATCTGTCTATAAAGCCAACTTTTCATTGGAAAATTTTGTTGGAGATAAATGAAGCATATTTTTCCTCAGTTCCTCCCATTCTTTTGAGTGTTGACATTTTTAAAGGTCAAGGTTAAGTATAAGTTCCGATTATGGTTAGGAATTTGGGATTAAAGATAGGGTTAGAATTGATTAAAAAAAAACTAGATGATACAGAGTCTTTTCATTCTATATGCTACTAATTTTAAGTTGCATTTTAGGTCAGCCAAGGACTTCACAAAAGGTGATAGCTCTTTCAAAATTTGTTCAGCAAATCGGATCCAGGAGTCTTGAAAAAATTTTTTACAGGACGTTTGGTTTCGACATTGTTCATAAAAATACTTCAGCTACAAACAATGTTGTTGGTGTAAGTTTTGGCTCTAATGCTGATTTTGTGAATTGCGATCAGGAATCAAAGTCAAGCTTTGGTTTTAGATGAACCATAGCAGATCAAATCTTAAAATTTGATATCATAGTATACCACTCAAGAAAAACTTATTTCTAGTTATGTTAGTTTATACCGTATTTTTCAAACCATAATGTGTACTTAAATTACTTAAAATTTCAAAAAACTAGAGGTGCACTTTATACATGGACCAGGGGAGATTCTTTTTCTCTATGATTTAATTCAGAGTTATTAAGAGCTTTTTTACAGTTTTGGAGCTTTAAATTGCATTTCATTTAGTGGCTTTATATAAGGAAATAATTAGGTCAATTACTGATAGTGCACCGTATAGTCTGAAAATATGATTACCATTTACACTGGTTGGTGCTCAGGTCTACCTACCTGCCAAATATGCTGTGCCATTGAGTGTATTGGTACTCTTTTGCAGGTTTCATTTTTTAAAGGTTTTTGTCGATATAAGATCACCACAAGGCATGTATTTAATGTTCATCACAAACTATAAGCCAGGAAAAGGAGGTTGAGTGTCTTTTTTAAGCTTAATGTTTACTGCATTTATTATAATGTATTTTGAAAGGCATTTGTGCGACAGCAAAACACATTTATAAAGTCGAGTAATGTGTATATCTATGTTTAAATTGCATCTATTACTTTTTATTCATTATTTATGATATTTGGTTTTTAGCTTCATTTTTCAATAAAGCTTCTTCAGCCTTTCTACTATAACAAGGTTTTCATAGGCACCTTCAAGAAAGTAGAGTAGTAAAATAATACCTGCAGTACCAAAATTATTTGCCCTGTATCTGTTAATGATTTGTCAATGCTCCTATCAGGTTCACGACAACTGACTGCAAGTCAACTGACCACCAACTAACCCTAATGTTGGCAATCAGAGGTATGCATTTACGACAACATAAGCAATAGAAGTATTTTTTTAAGGTGCAAAAATTTGTTCAAGGTTTAAAATAACTGCCAACTACCCTAACCCTAATGGTGGCAATCAGTTAGTTCATGGTCAGTTTACAGCGGTCAGTTGACTTGGTTCGTTCTTATTGACTAATGATTTTCAATTTAAATTAGCATGTTTTACTTTTTTAAACTTGTTCGTCAATCAAACAATTCCTTTATTACTTCTATTCTTTTAGGAAATTGTTGATACTGAAGGAAAGATTTTAGATAAGTAAGTGTGGAATTTGTATTTTTTAATTGGTAAGCGTTTTTTGGTTTAGCTTAGACAGTTGGCACCCTAATACAAACTCAAATGTACAACATTTTTAAATTTTCAGGAAAATGTCCAGATACTACTGAAGCTGTACTTCATTTTGTTTTACAATTCCACATGACGTTCGGCATCCACATATTATCTATACTTCACAGGAATAGGGAAAAGCTATCAATTATCAAATGTCACATTTTACAATTTTCTTTGAGATTTTTATTGTTAAAAATCGTAGTTTTATGTGCTTTACACGCTAATGAGCTTTCAAAACTGTTGATAATAAAGCAATGATGCAAAGAAAACCCTCTAATACCAGGTACCTTCGTCTTTTCCCAATTATGCTAAAATCATTCCCACAGAAGATTGTATGTACATTAATAACACACATCAAAAACATTACATTTTAGAAATCTGCTTAGTTTTGAAAGTCATAAGAACCTAAAGCACAAACTCAAAGCTAAGCAGTTTGTTCTTACACTATCAACACAATCTTTAGCTCTGGATTACCTTCTAAACATTTGCTTGTAAACTTACAGGTAAGGTAAATTTTTCAGAATATGTGATCCACCTGGGCAAAAATCTGTGTATATCCCCCCTGGTGATACATTCAAAGAAGCGTATCGATTGAGCACTTTCTTGAGATTCCCACAAAAATCGCCTGCCAATCCGTCAGATTTGGCAGCAGCCGGATTTTTTTACTCGGGCTACAAAGACCGAGTAAAATGTTTCGTTTGCTCTACATGTGTTGAATCGTGGGTCTTTAATGATGATCCAAGCAATGCCCATTGGCATCAGCCCGATTGTTCTTTCGTGAAAGGTGAAGAATGTGGAAACGTTCGAATTGGAGCTGGTAAGTTTCAGCAAAAGATTTTATTAATCTTAGGTGGGGCTAGTAGGTAGTTTGAAAAAAAGTCTTTCAGGTTATTTCAGGTCATAAAATTCTTTTCCGTGGTTAATATTGATATCAGGAGAAAGTACAATACCTCTTAAACTTTATATCATTTTTGTACCAAAATGGATTCTCCTAATTTTTGATGACAGTCCAAACTTGTATTGCAATAATGATATTTGTACCTGATTAAGTAGGCTTGCCTAGTCTAACCAGCCAATCTTAAAAGATAGGTTTCGGAAATGAAAGAAATATAAAACTCCAATATCTTTTTTAACTTAGTTTGTTTAGTATATATCAAAATAGAATCACGTAAATATTGATGGAGATCCAAAATTTTATTGAAATTAGGACATTTTTGCCTGATTACCATAAGTAAGCTTAACTAGCTCATCTGTAAGGGTGGTTTATGAAATGAAAGAATATTTTTCTGATTATTAATTGCCTTTAAAGCTTACATTTAAAAAATATATCGACTCAAATCTATAACTGACCGCCACAAACTGACCATGAACCAACTGACCGCCAACTTAAGGGTTAGTTTTCGATAAGTTTGCGGCGGTCATTTGTCGTGGACCTTAAATTTATATGTCAATAGACTCTTGGACGAGACGATTTAATGCTGCACCCAATACAACTGTTAAATCTCCAACATACTCAAAACAGGTACGAAATTTTCTTCTTGCAGCGATTACATAAATTTAAGTCGAAAATATAAGTGCATGCTGTATCTTGGCGAAAATCGCTTAAGCCCAAGCTCTAAGATTTTGTCCAAACCCCCAAAAAGTACGGAATTGTGTATGAGGCTGCTCAATTTCGATCGCTTTCATAGCTAGCTAGATTACGTTTTGCAACCCTTAGGAGCTCGAGTAAAGATAAAATCGTAGAACTTGCCAAGTCGGCTTCCACTGCATACCTCTGAGGTTTTTTGTGGTCATTTCATGGTCATTGGCCTAAATTTCTAATCAATGACCGAAAAAATATTGCCAATTTGGTGACAATGACCGAAAAAATTGAAAAAGGTCCGCATAATTTGCATGCAAGTCTTGAAATTGTACCTGTCATTGCAAAAACAAATTAGTTACAAATTCGTACATTTGACAGGAAATTCTGAGCGAAAAATAAACCCAATCACTCACTGCATTTCTAGACTAGCCAAGACTCATTATGCAAGAATTATCAAGTCTAGGCGTAGAATTTCAACAAAAAATCTTTTTAGGTTGCTGTTCCACCTACGAAACCACCAAGTAACAACGTATACAATGGGATTAGTTCAAGCTCAAGTTACGCCAGTTATCAGAGTGAGTTGACATTTTTCAATGCAGCAGATTAACTGTTTTCTTAAAATGTAGCACTTTCAGATTGACTTGCTTAACAAGTTGGTAAAAAAAAAGTGAAGAAAGCAGAGTTACCGAACCTGCCCAGCCGAAAAATACAGGACCTAGCCTACGGAACTTGATATTAAGTTTCGAATGTGGCCAAAAAATCCCGAAAGTTAATGATATCTAATGATAAGTTACTTTCGTCACATTGTCAATGTCATGAACAATTGTTCATTCGCAACGAAGCAATGATAGTGGCCCCAAATTAAACCCTTGGGATACTTCATGATTGCCGTTCATGATTGAAGAGAGATGGTCATTAATATTAATGCAACTACACATTGTGCTCAACTAGTCCTTATAGTGGACGCGAGGAGATTATATGATTGCCTAAAATACTATAGCAGGTGTCTTTTCATTAAATGCTGTGAAATTTGATGAAAAAATATGAAATGGAAGAAATCTACATATATATGGTATTTGTGAATCTTGAGAAAGCCTTTTATCGTGTTCCAAGAGAGGTAATTTTGCGGTCGCTGAGAAGAAAAGGGGTGTTGGAAAGAGAAATAAAAGCGATTATGGAAATGTATACTAATCTTAATATTAAAACATCATATCAAGGTGGAATACCCGAAATCGGAACCATTTGATGTAAGAGTTGAAGTCCATCAAGGATCGATACTAAGTCCTCTTCTGTTTGGGTTGGTGATGGATGAAGTGACTAAAGACATCAGGGATGGAGTTGTAAAAGAAATGCCGTGTGCAGATGATCTTGTGCTAGTCGGTGATAACTGGAAAGAGGTGTAATCTCGATACACGTGATGGAGGAAAGCATTGCAAGACAAAGGAATGAAAATAAATGTAAATAAGACAAAGGCTTTTTGTACGAGAGGAAACTTTGTACAAATGCAAATTCGAAAGTATCTTTGCTCTGTGTGTAGCAAAGGAGTGGGAAGGAACTCTGTGCAGTGTACAAAATGTCAACACTGTGTGCACAAGAGGTGTTCCGGAGTTCGTAGAAGTTTAACCAGAGAGAAAGATTTTTCATGCAAAAAATGCATCGCTGGTGTGTTACTTCAAGATGAAGATAAAATGATAAATTTAGATACAGACAACATGGAGATAGTGTACAGGCTGGGTAATGTGCGCAAAGAGCTCTGGAGGCTGTAATATCAACGATTAGATGGGCTTGGGAAAAATTTAAAGAGGTTTCGAATGTTATATGCGGAAAAAGCATACCATTGAAGGTTAGAGGCACCTTATACAAACGCTGTGTGAGAAGTGCTTTCCAATGGTGCTGAATGTTGGGCATTGAAAGTGGAAGATCAAAGGAAGTTGAAGACTACAGAAATGAGAATGTTGCCAATGATAAGTGGGAAAACCTTGAAAAAAAAACTAAACAATGCGAAGATTCGTGAAATGACGGGTGTAAAGAGATTGGAAGAGTTTCTGAAAGAGCAAAGGTTGAGATAGTTGGGGCATGTGGAAAGAATGGATGAAGAAAGGGGTCCAGTTAAGGCACTGCACTTAGAAGATGATGGGACAAAAAAAGGAAGATCGAAAAAGAGATGAAACAAGTGCTGGAATGTGACATGATTGCCAGAGGTTTGCAACGGTTGGATGCATAAGATCGTGAAAGATGGGGACTTGGCTGCAAAAACCGGCTGACCCCTGCGTGCTTGGAACATCTGCTGGGTTCCAGAAATAAAAGGAAACACATTGCTGGAGCAAAGTGATGATGATGAAGATGCTGTGAAATTTGCATGCCGGTTTTTTTCGTACGAAACAAGCAGTTTTTTGATTTTTCAAAGAAACTTGGATTTGCTGAATTTTACAACCTCATGCAGTGAGTTCAGTGTGCGATTGTAAAAAACTGTTTGTTCTCAAAATGAGTTTTATAGAAATGTATTTAGCAATGTGCTATTTCATCTATTTAGTTAACTTTGTATTGTCTTAATTATGCAATCATTGCGGCACTTTCGGTGTTGCAAATTTAGTTAAACCCGCAAGTTCTCATTTTCTGCTTGCAAAACTTTCGCGTTTTTTATGCGCTATACATTTTGTTCGCTATCTCCATCTATGCTTGCTGAATAATTGAAAAACACTTGTCCAGTTTGGTCTTTTTCGTGTCGTTGTTACTCTGTGGGAGATTACAATCGCATGTATTGTATTTACTACGTGCATAAATTGTATGGTTGTTTGTTTCGAAACAATAGATACCTGTTGTTGTTTAAGGTTACTGTAAGTCAAAACTTTAGTTCCTTCTCACGATTTAAGGTAATGAACTATGATGACATTTTTACGGTTTATTCATTTTTAATTTAAGGAAGCTATTACTTTGAATGGTTTGTTGCAATTTTTGCAGTTTCGTATCGGTGGTTATTAATATAAGTACTTAAAATTTTCCCTAAAAATACCCTACGCCAAAATATCCGCTGTAAATATATGCAATGCATTGCAACTTGCATTTGTTGTTTTCTGCATGCACTCTAAGCTTAAGATTGCAAAAATAGTATTTGCAAAGCTTATAGTTGCTGATAATGTGGTGTAATTTCCAGCTAGAGCGAAAACAGGAAAAACGACGCATTGTTGTGTACTGTACAAGCTGTGCTTTGCCCACACAAATTTAGGAGGTTGGGTAATCAAGCACCTTATATGAACAAGTTTGCAAAAATCTGCGTTCTTGCATTGCAAGTTTCAACATATTTATGACTCAACCTCTATTGTTTCAAAAACTGTTGAAAATGCATTAGCGTTAATGTTGTTACGCTTATTCAATAGTCACTCTTAAAGCATCTAGTGCAATAGTTTGTTGTTTTTGCAGATGAGTACCACAGCTCAGCAAAACAATATGCTTCAAACATTCCTGGGTCTCCCAATACCAACAACATATACAAGGTAAAATTTAACTGCAGTTGTACATAGATTGGTCGATTAGAAATTTTTGCTTTGAGACATTTTCAGTATAGGCGATTGCAATGCATGTCTGAGTTGTTGAATTGATTTTTGAAAGTTTCCGGTTTCAAAACCAAATCGAACTCGTATTGGGCATTGACCGAGCAAAACTTTAGTTTACATATTTTCACATCTGGCACTAACTGCTTCTGCAAACCTAAAATGTTTTTGCAGACAAATTTAGTATACTACCGGTATACGTTGGTTTTTTTACTTAAGTCATTTTTCTGTATTAAAAAAGTTTAAAACTTTTATGTTCATATAGCATTCAACATTCAAAATTAAGTGTAAAGTTAAAATTCATAGAAATTTCTGCATATTTATCATTTATTTGGTTGACGGGAATTTTTTTAGCTTTTTATTCAGATCTTTCTAAATAATATAGTATACTAAGTATGTTTATGTTTCGGCTATAAAAGCTGAAAATGCATAAGTTTTGCCTGCTTCAATGTTGTGCAATATTCAAATGCTGCAATTTCGGCAAAGCGTGCATTTGTTGCAATAATGATGAATGCACTTAGACGGTCAATATGCGCTGTACGCGAAAAGTATGAACGAAACCCGTTAAATGCCAATAGTAATCAGATGTCGCAATCAAAAAGTGAATCTGAATGCTATGCAGTTTTTGTATTTTATGCAGTTTCTTATATTTATGTTTCTCTATGTTTGCCGCTAGAAAAATATACACAAAAACTGTGCGTGACTTTTCAGAAAGTAGGAACGGTAAGAACAGTTTGTAGATAGGGAATGTATTTCTTTGAAATTTGAAATATTTGCAATTGACATGAAATCGCTTTAAAACTGTCAAGATTGTATATCGACAACTCTTTTCTCAAATACATTTTGACATAAGAGCGGTTCTTTTTTAAACAAGTGTGGTGCCATAGACTACTATATATAGTAGTCTATGGTGGTGCAATGAAACACAGACAGCACGCTTGCGGTCTGCGCCCGGCTAGAAGCTCAATACCCGAATCGGAAACCCATCTGTTGACGCGTCTAGGTCCGAAAGCACTCGAGGTAAAACTTCAAATTCTGGAAGGAAATGTTGAGTCGCTGTAGTGTAGTGGTTAAGTGATTGAACTTCGAAGCTAGTTGATTTTGGGACTGGGTTCGATTCTTACTGAGAAAACTATTGACAATATGTCAGGAGAAGTATGCGGATTTAAATTGCTGCAATATTTCTTGCGAGTTCGCATTTTTATATTGGTAGAGACTATCCTACCGGAAATTTTTATCTACTTTTTTGTTAATTTTGTCCCATATCTAACCCAAACTCAAATTTATCCTCTAAAATTTAACCCCAAACGTAACCCAAAACCTAATTCAAATCCTAATCTCAACCTTTGAAAAAGTACAGGAAAAATGCGTGGATAAATATTTCTCCTTTTCGTTTTATTCTCTTTAACTTAAATATTTTTGGTAAAATAGTCACTCCTTTTTACGTAGTGTATCATGCTATATTGCTTAATAAAAATTGTGAACTAACTAATATAAAGCCGTGAAGGTTTCTGATAATATTTGGGTAATAGCCCAGATTATTGTCATCGTTTGCCATACCGCAAGGTTTTAAGTTCTGTGTTCAGCAATGGACTGCTGCATGCTTATTGGACATGCGTTTCTGCTTTGTGTAGTAAACCAGTTGAGTTTTCAAAAAAACTTTTAATGTTTTTTCCTTAAAGGAGATGAAGCATCCAGCCGGGATTATGTGCAAACGATAAAGAAACATCTAAACATTTCACTAAATTTCACCTTTCTACGATCTATCGTTTCTGAGTTATTTCATTTCAAAGTTAAGAGATCTCCGCAGCAGGGTTGCCATTTGAGATCTAATTTCCTAGGAATTGGGATATAACTGCTCAAATTCCAAAAGTATTTCTGTTGTAACTCTAGTTCATGCTGAAGCTTTGCATTTAGAAACTTTCAAACCAGTGTGAAAGATAACTTAAACAATAAACATCATTTTAGGAAAAATGAAATTTTAACTGTCAACACTGTTGGGGATATCTTCATCATTTTAAAATGTAGTATCTCAGAAACAATAAGTCGTAAACTGGTGGAATTTGGTAAAGATTTGTTTCAAAATTTTTTTTATCTTTTGCGCATAATCCCAGCTGGATGCTTCACCCTCTTTAATATTAATAAGTCACCTGAATTCTGAAATGATTTATAATAGCAAAAACATTTTTGTGGGTATGTTTTATAGTTTCACTGCAAACGTAGTGATAGCAAATTTAATCAAGAGTTTTTTTTTTATGGAATATTTTTTGTAGTCGTAATGACAGATTTTTTGACGATAATCCTATTTTTGTACGTTTAAAGTGATTTGTCCTCTGTAATGATAAAGAAAGCATAGTGAAAAGAGTAAACGTAAAGAAAAGATAAAATATAACGGAAGCATTATAACTAAAAGAATGTTTAAGCCCGAAGTATTTTGTCTGTTGTTCGATCAAAACATTGCGCAAAATATGTTTTGTTAATGATTGTATTTGCTCTTATTTGTGTGCGTTCAAAGTTCTCTTTTAATCCATCTCCAAGTGTTGCTGAGCCAAAACAATTTGATAATGGATATTAAAATTAGTTTGAACATAAAAATTTGGACAATCAAGATAATAGCATCGTTCCAAATCCAGCTTTCGTTGTTTCATGTTCTATGTATTTGTCAGAGTTCATAGTTCGCGAGGATTCGTGATTGGTCAACAGCTTCTAGTTTTGATTCTTACAGTTCCAATATATCTCTGATTATCCCTTGCAAGAGTGAAACAGTCCTTAGAGTTTTCAATCTTTTATTGTTGATGTACTGAGAGATTTTTTGTGAGTTATGATTAAATGTCCAGTGCTTAAGTAAATTGAGCGTTTGCTTCTGAATCGATGGACTCTAGTTTGATTCATGGTGGGGCCGAAACAAGCTCTATAAAAGTGTTATTCCCAGCTTCCCTGCTTGATGTGAGCATGAAAAGGGACAGTGTGAAGCTTCCATCGTGTGTGGTAGATAGGTGGGCAGGTGGCAGCTAGCTTGATTCGAGGACCAAACAATTACGTCACTGTCTCCTAGCCAAAGCAAATTAATGAATAAAACCGTAATTACAATCTAACATTTAAGAGGAAAAACTTCCCAACCTTATGTAAGTTTTTGTTGCAATCATTAGGATTTTTGAAACGGTTCCTAGTTTTTCAGACCACGTTCTGAGCTCTTCCGGTAAATAATTGCTCATTACAAGATTCTGCTATTAGTTTATTTCCTTGTAAATCTTGTACTTTTTCTTTCTATTATGACTTTGATCACGTGCGCAAAGTTGCAAAAATTTGCTAGAAAGGCATGTTATTACGAACAGTAAATTTATTGGTTAGTAACTAGCAATTTTTAATTTTATCCAATGTACGCCCCCGCTGGTTTTATCATGTTTAGAGTAGTTGTAACTTTTATTTTTACGGGCAATAAATGTGCAGGTAGAATTCTGGATCCAATTTTTTATTTGCAAACTTATTGATGAATAAAAATACATCGATAGTGATGTTAAAAAAGTAGGTATTTCAATAGTTACCAAACGTACCGTAAATAAGTAAGCATGAATGGTCGCTTGGTTGGGTCTAATTTTTTCACAAATAGTGTGCAAACCGAACGTAAATTATTTTGGACATTTTTGCTGAATCTTATGAAAATTATGGAAACTGCATAAAAACTCGTTAACGTTATTTCCACATGACATTATTTGACACATTATCAAAAAACAAATCCTGCGGTTTTTTATTGTTTTGGCCTCAATAAAGAAGTTGAAAGATTTGTAAAATTCACTATTGCAACGTGCTTGAACATTGAACTGCGGCTGCAAAAACTCACAGGAAAGACTTTTGCAAAGAACAAACAAAGCTTTGATCTCAAGAAAGGGAACCGCTTTAATTATTGCGCGTCAGCACAATTGAATACTTTCTCGTACGGACTATAATCTGCAATGTTTAGCAGCCATCTTGCAGTTTTATTTTGTTAGGTGCGGGAACAGGGATATGATTGGTATCATTTAAGTCATGGCTGCTCAACCCGTGGCCCGCGAAGCTGTTTTGTGAGGCCCGCAAGGTCTTTTTGCGAGGTTGATTTCCTCATGGAAAGGCTTATCTTTTTTTGGAAAAAGACGGTCTAAACCAAAACCTTTTTCTGTTTGATTTTTCCGAAATCAGTTCGGATTTGCGGCGAACAACTTTTTTTTTGGTCTTCACCTACTTTTGGGGACAGATTTCCGAAATACTGGCCGAAGTGAGGACCGATTTTGTACAACAAACTTGTAATTATTTGGAGTTAAATCAAAAAGATTGGCAGGCCTGATGTAAGTCTTTTTTGCTAGTTTCGTTTATGCAGTGTCGTTTCGTGGTGAATTTATATCGATACACAAGTTTAAACGCGATTGGTCTAAGCCAGTCGTTTAAAATTGTCTACTGAAGAGTGTCTCGCTTCGTTACCTTCCAAAACAATTTCATATTTTTAACCAAAATTTTGTACATTTAATTTCAGCCACCTGATTTTGCTACCATTGCTTCAGCCCACCATGAACAATTCTTGAAAAATTTGGATTTGCGTCATGAATCAGAGCGTTTGTAAGTTTATTCTTTTAATACACGTTTTTGCGCTTTGCTGTGCATGGTAATCAAAACAGTGATGTTACGGAGTTCTTTTTTGAGAGTAGGAATGTTGAAACAGCGTAAAGATTTGACAAGAAATCTTCAACAATTAAGCCTAAATTTGAACAGTGCTGGCCAGTTGGTCGAGCGGTAACGCGTTCGTTTCTGGAGTGGAAGGCCTGAGGTTCATATCTCGAACCGGTCAATTCGGACTCTGTGGTGTCAACGGCTCGTCACCTGTGCAACGCTTCTTTCGAAGCTGTGTTGCCCGCATGCGTAATGACGCCGAGATCAGTCCCGCTGACTCGTTATACGCTTAAGCGTAATACAACAAGTATAATGAAGATTTGATTTTTAATGTAAAACTTCAAAATACGCTTGGAAACTTAAAAATATGAGGCTAACCGCACCTCCAATGCACCATTTTTGCTAAACGCTACTCCTATATATATAGGATTATTTAGGTTTGTTTGGGATTTGCGACTTTTACAGTTGTAGTTGAGTGAAATTCAAAAGTTGCTGCAATTATTGAACAGTTTTACTATTTATCGTTCCTCGTATATTTTCTCTAAATTAGTCGTACATTATTTCACTGTTTTGATGGCTTTTTTGTTTGTCAGCTTTTCTGTTCTAAAAATGTTAAATAATCTGCTTGGTCATTGGATATTGGATAGTATTCAGTATAACTCGCCAATATAGAGTTGCCTGATCAAAGGTATTGCTCGAAAATAACAAAAGGATTGCTGAAAAAATACTACTAATTTAATATATGATTTCAGCACGGAATCCGTGATCATTCGAATCAGTCAACAACAACGATTCTAGGCAATGGTCTTATACTGCTATAGACGTTGGTAAAGAAGTAGTGATACCAAACATCATCAACGACTCTAGGTGTTGATTTGCTCCTTCATCTATCTGCTTTAAACTCAAATTAGCAATGCTCAGTATTCGGCTCAGAAGGCTGTAGAGTTACATTTACTTTTAGGAAATCTTTTGGGATGTGGCCTTCAACTCCGAATGCTATATCTCAAAATATTTTGGCTCAGTTTGGATTTTTTTATTTGGGCAATTCAGATCGTTGCCAGTGCTTTTCTTGTGGAGGAGTTTTGAGGAATTGGAATTTTAACGATGATGTTGCAAATGAACACAAAAAGCATTTTCCGGAATGCAGGTATTGGAAGATTTTTGTTTCAGATGACAACTGGTAACCGTGAAACTGCAACAGAAAATATCGTTACATTCTCACATCAAGCATAGTCTCACTAATCGACTGGATGGTTTGTTATTGAACTTTTTTGAAGAAATATGATCCATGTTTTTGATGCTGATTTTGCTGAGATCTGTTTAAACTGGCGTGGCCAAGAGGTTACAGGCATCATTTTTACGATGACCCTGATCGCATTGTTGCGTTCTTGGATAAGACGCTTTACGATGATTACCTCTGCATGTTGGCTTTGAACAAGCAGCAAATTCAGCGGACAAGAATGCGAAAAAATCCACAGGAACATTGGAAACTCTTAAGCACGTGCGGATTGCTTCAGACATAAAGTAGTTCCTGCAATGAAAAGTGTGCGGATCGTCCATTACTTAGCGTCTGGTGCTGTCCGGTGACAGGAAGATAAATGTGCACTACAACAACAACAACAACTGATTTTTCTCAAATGCCTGTAGTCCAAAATTATTTTTTAAACGAAAGCACATTTGGGTTTATTTAGAATGGCTCGAGGTATAGAAACAAACAATATCCCCTTGCCGCCAGGTAGCAGACCGCCCCCGCGGCCACAACCAAACCAACAGACTCTCCCAAGTCTCACAGAGTCTGAAAAAGTAAGCCTATTTGAGTTCTTTCATTCATCCATTCTTTTTTTATTCTTGACCACCACAACAATAGCAAATGCATGGTAACACAATAATAACACGTAGAGTCAGGAAAAGGAAGTAGCGACACAACGTCAGACGTTAAGACATGCAGAGGATACTGAACACAAAAAAGCGATTTTTATTTGCATGGTTGCTACACCTGTCACACCAGCTCAAAGTACATTGTAAGCCTAATCAATCACAAACATCAACATACACGCAGGCACACAAGATGGAAGTAAAACTAACGACTGGAGTAGTTGTTCGAATGATTGATAAAAAGAAAAGAGAGGGACAGTGACCAGTGCAAGGCCAGGCACGGTTACGTAGGTGGTCAACGGGTGGCGCAACCGGCCCAAAACTATGTTTAGCTCAGCGGAGCATGATGAGGAAAGAAAAACCACCCTGAAAATGAAACCTCACCGGGTCCAGAAACCCTTTCAAGTAGCAGCTGGTCATAGCATCAAGACAATAACAATTTTGCAATCGATACATATGCATCAAAACAATTATACACAACATATAGCAATATGAGTCACACCATCCACATTGCGTCTAAATAATTAGCTGGTACAAAGTACCAAACTTGTGATCTCTCCGATATCTAAAGTAGTAAAAAGTTAGAAGTAGTAAAACGCTTTCTTAACAAACGAATGAACGCAATCTTCAAGTAAAAGGCCAATTGTCAAGCGTTGATGATCATTTTAAAACTAAGAGTTATTCTTGACGTGTTTTCGACAATGCAGTAATGTGGCAATGGTAATTGGATGGCTAGGCTTCAGCCATGCCGTACTGCTAGCAACATCCAATATCTCTTCGAAATTCGTTTAGAGTCCGTGGTTAAAGACTTGATGAGATCTTCAAACGTATGTGAAACAAATGTTAATACTGTTCATAATGTACAGGCGTTGCTTCGAGAAAACTTTCCATGCTCTTTTCCCGTCAATCCGCACATGAAAGAAGAATCCGCCCGCCTTGTAACATTTGACCTGCGATGGCCTTCCAGTAAAATTCAAGCCACCCCTTTGCAAGTATCCCGTGCAGGGTTCTATTTTCTCGGCGAAAGGGATCGGGTAAAGTGCTGGTATTGTAATGGGGGGCTTCAAAATTGGGAACCCCAAGATGACCCTTGGAAAGAGCATGCCAAGTGGTTTCCCACGTAAGTTTTATTTATTGTGTTTTTTGAATTATAAGGCGCACCTGACTATAAGGTTCTTGATTGATTTCTTAAAAACTCCCATGTATTTTTAGAAATGTAATTATATGTAGAACCTTCAAGTACGCCTTATGGTCCGAAAAATATGTCACTTAAGTTTTAATTAATTAAACGTGTCTGATCAATACAAAATACAAATGTTTTATTGATATGACTAGATATTTTTGTACGTGGTCAAAGGTTTTTGTTGAGTCATGTTGCAATGTTAAGTGGAAATTGTTTGAATAAGAGACTCAAGGTCGGCTTCTTTTTTATAATGCCCACAAGTGCCTTGAGGTATTCCCCAAGTGTGATTTGAATGGTTTTTTTTGTTTTGTTTTTGTTTTCGTCAGTTTTGCTTACTTTGAAAACAAAAGGGAAAAATCTTTTTAAAATACTTGAAAGGCAGTCAGAAGGTTCAGTCAACTAAAAACACATCTGAAAAATAGGGATTGGTTTATTTTTCAGAAAATAATTAATTAAACAATAATCCTTTCTAAAGAAAACACTCCAATCCCTAGTTCAATATTACATTAATTAACTAATTAGTTAGTCTAGTATGTCACATTTCTTTTATTAAGTGCGGTTGTGATCTCTTTCCCAGTACTATTTGTACTGCGAAAGAAGTTTGTTTCTGTAAGAAAAGTAAGCAAAGTTTGTTAGTGTAAGGCTGGGATCACATGATCAGGTTTTTTTGCACAATTTTCTGGCATCAATCGTGTGGAACGTCGTGCAAGTCCATGTCTCACTATTGCGTGCACCTGTCTTCAATTACATTGAATAGCCCCTGTGAAAAGGAAAATCAGACGCTAGAAAGTCTTCCTGACTTCTTGCGGAGAAATAGAACCGAGCTCTATTTTCCCCGCAAGTTTTCAAAGATCCGCCGTTCTCAACTAAGAAAACTGAGCTTTTAGCCGTGCCTTTGAAAATATTGAGCCGCAGAATACAAAAAATGCCGCCAATGTCAGGCAAGAAAAACAATGCTTCACGATTATCTAGCGAAAATGCTAAAAGAAATTTTACCTCATTTGTTTTAATCGACAATGACGTATTTTAACATCGTGCCTGCTGTTTTCTCATATTTCTTCAAAGACGTAGATGTGTTGCCCGCTGTTTTGTTTACTTTTGCGTATCGATTATCCAATTTTTCCTACTTCAAACTTGTGCTCGGCCTTTTCCAAATTCATTCTGAAAAGTCATCAACCAGAACTGCAGTATAGTTAATTAACTTGCCATCGTGGTCAACTCATGAAATTGAACTTTTAATTAGCGAAATCGAAGAAAGACAGCGCTTGTGATTTTAATCAAAATATTGAAAATTTCCTTCTGATCGCAAAAAAATTGCCGGCCCAGTATTCGCTAGTGCAGAATTTATGCAATTAGTGATACGTTTTTGATGATTTTAATATTTTTTTTGTGAAAATTTGACATGTCCAATGGCAAAATAACTTGTTGCATTTTTCAGCAGTTAAGAGAAATTTCAGTAGATAGTTTTCAGCTATTTCTCGCTTATTTTGTAACAATCCAAACAAAAACGCTCTTATTTAAAAATAAAAAACTTTTAATTTGCCCTGACATCCAATTATTGAGCCCTCTGCAACCGCAAGTATCGAAAAGAACATACCTGGTTTAATATTATTTGATCAATCATGCAATATTATGCAAATTTTATTGGTGATAGATGATATAGCATGAAAAAAGCTATGCTATACGCCAAAGAGTCCCACACAAGCAAAGTTATTTTGATATTTTCCATTTTTTTGTAACATTTTGGCGAACGAGAAATAACAATGAATCGACAAAGCGTATAATACTACAACCGCCGCGGCGGCAAATTTCAAAGAAATACCTTAACAATCGCGCAAATGCTTTAACAGCGAAGAAATACATGTGACACCTTTAACAATTTTTTTGCGGAATAAACCAAGTGCTTCCGTCTGGCCAGTAGTTTTTCAAGAAAATAGCGTCTAGATGTGATAGGTCCAAAATTCTTTATGCGAACAAATTGTGCAAAAAACCTGATCTTGTGATCCCGGATTAAGAAAAGTCGCAAGAGCCAGCGCTTCCTGAGAGACAAAGCAGGCTTTGTGTACACACTTCACAAACAGAAAAAATGTGTTTCTTTTTTTGCAATCCGAATACACGTCACAACGAATGGAGTTCTAGTTTGGAAAAGTGTCCGGCTTGGCCTTCATATCGGTATTGTCTTCATTATTTGGTCTTCAAAGCCTGGTCTTCAGTAATATTTGATCAGTATACTGTCAAGTGTCAACGTATTAATGATAAGTTTGCCATCTTCAATGATCTATGTCAATATTTTGAATAGTTATGACAATGTTAACGATCTATGTTAGTTTAAGTTGACGCTGACGATAGATACAAAGATAATACTTTGTTCAGTATGGTACTCCATACTTTGAACTAATACCATACTCAATAATGACTACGATTACTTTAAACCAACAAAAATTAACTTTTAACTAGATGTTTGGTAGCTTGGTTTATTTTGACATATTTTTGACATTTCTAAGTGCTGCAATCTTGATTATGGTTTTGTTACATATTAATCAAATTGGGTCTTCACCAAAACCAATATTGATTATCAATTATTGAACCAAACATATCAATTATTGAACCAGAATTATCGAACCAAAAGATGGTGCAATATTTTTAAAAAATGCTTATATTTTCAAATATTGTGCAGAGCGTTGCGAATTGCAAACACTTCAAGCTAGATTGCAAGCTAGATCGTTTCTCATACCGATAGTTTACGAATTCTTAACAAGCTGTCTGACTTGTTGGCTCGCCTGCATATCTATTGCAGATATGCCAAAAGTATACCCAGAAACGCATATAGTCACGCTCGGTTATATATCGCATCTTAAATGGGATAAGGTTTTAAAATAGAAAGTTTTTTTATAGTCTGTTTGCTTTTTATTAGCTCTTCAACAGAATGAAATCTTGTGCGATTGAAACTACATCTCTTTTTTGTACCAAAGAAGCCTAAAAAACCATCAGTTTTAATCCATTTTTGACCAGGTTTTAAAAAAATTTCGTGGAAACGTATTTTTGAAATCAGCTCCTACTGTAATAGCCATCTAAGACATGCTGTTTATTCAACTTTTCTAGCCATTGTGTCACTGGGCTCTTTAGTCGTGCCTCTTTTTTTGCCCTCTATGTCGCAACTGGTTGCATAACGGTAGGACAACGGTAGGAGTCACCGGTAGGCGCAACTGGTTGCACAACAGTAGGAGTCTTTTCTTTCATTGTTTTGTTGTGTACATACATGAATGAATTTTCATAATAATAGGCCGTTTATCACGTTTTTTGTCAGATGTATCCTTTGTGACCCTGACTAGTTGACCGTCTGCACTGACTCATATTTCATGCTGTTGGAATGTTTGGAGTTAGTTGTCAATAACTATTCAGCCAATCCTTATACCTATTGGGAAATTTTAATAGGTAGTAATTGGGATTTTTTGCTAGATTCCAAGTTACTATATGTGCTATTTGCTTTCCCTTGGTATCTTCTAAGTTTCATTTAAGTCGACTTTCCCAAACGGATTCCAAGATTGCTAGTTTTCTTTGATGTTTGTTTTTATTAACTTTCATTAAAATTTAAATCTTTGGTTTTTGAATGTTATTTTGTGCTTACATTTTTTTCCGTAACTTCATTCTTATGTTGTTTAACGTATTCACTGTGATTCAATCATTTAAACACACTGACAGACTTTGCGGATTAACCACATCGAAAAATGTAAATCATTGTGAAGTTGAACTGAAAAATAAGTTGAAACAAATGTGCACTTTTTCAGTTCAGTTATTTTTCAATTCAGTTCTTTTTCAATTCAACCCTAACAGATTCACTTATTCATGCATATTAACCAGGCACTCTGCGTCTGTTTAACTACCAATGCAGAGTGCTTTTTTTTGGTTCTGTTGCAAGTCTTTCGTAAGGCTTAGCCAAGCCGATGGAAGAACAATTACCTTGAATATTGATGTGGACTTGCGCCATTAGAGGTTCTTTTTTGGCAAACTGTGCTTTGATAATTTCGAAAGCTCTATTGGTATGATCTGCGCAACAGTGTAAACAATTGGGAAATTTTTTGCCCAAGTTTGGCTGTGACCTTGGACCTTGAACCGCAGTTAACAAAATAGTGATGTTGAAAGACATACTCTTATATGGAAGTCACACAATTAATCGCTTATTTGCTTATTCATGCAGTTAGTACTTAGTGGTTTCCATTGTCTATTTTGCAAAGCTACCATTGCTAGCTTTTTGGAAAGTTGCACCAGCAGCTAAGACAGAGTTGAACATTTCACCCAGTGCGAATACAATTTATAGTTCTAATTTTATACTTCAAAAGACATCCGACTCTTATATCCTGCGATATTGCACCCATGCTGTTCATGCTGTGGACATTCTCTCACAATGAAAAGAGATTGCAAACATTTTTGGGTTATGGTCTAAAATCAGGCTTGTAATGATGGTAATGTAAAACCGTAATTTTCTAATGACCAAAGAAGTGCCTGCACATTGGGACATTAAATCGAAACTTCTGAGCAAAAAGCAAAGTCATCGATGATTTTCGTGATGCCACAAAATGTTACCCTAATGGCTTTTGCAATGATGTCTTGAACAATTCTGTTGTTGTTGCACTCGTTTTTTTTTACAGTAAACATATTTAATTTCTAACAATCGATCACATTTCAATTTTTTCATTGTGGTTATTTCACTGGAGAATTTTTATCTAAAGAAAGAAAAGGAAAAATAAGGAATATTTTCCTGCACATTTTTTTTGCGATTTTAGATTTAAAATTGCGGTTTTGAGTAAATTAGGTGTTAAGAACTTGAGTTAAATTAGAGAGAGTTAGGGTTCGAATTGATCATCTTGATGAAGGCGTTCGGGAAATAAAACATATTTATTATAGTTGCGAATTTCTGCTGCAACAGAAAGGCCCGGATTTCGTCCACATGATAGTCCGTTCATACCCCGACTTGCGTCGTCCACTTTTGCGGAATGGATTTGATGTTCCTCCATCACATCGGCCGTCTTACTCCGCTCCCGTTGCTGTCATTGATCCCAAGGTATGCTACCTGTATACACTTACGGATAAACATCATTATTGGTTGCAGCAATGAATTATGTTCTTTTTTTCTTGGCATCGAAGAAGAAGCACGAGTGATTGTCGTGGGTCGGCTGCAAACGTTGTTCGTTGTTGACGATTGCTTTTCGCACTACGGTATTATTTCTCATATTTTTCTCTGAAATATTCAGTTTTTGCATAGGTTAGTGCAATCTAAAACGACAATTTTAGTTACGATTTTAAGTTAAGAATGCGTTTTTCGCTTGCTGCTATCGAAAAACTGAATGTAGCGCTGTTCGTAAAGCCGTTTGATTCGGCTGAACGCTATGGTTTTTGCATTTTTGCAAAACTTTTGGGTTTGACAAGACTTGAGCTCTAACATTGCGACTCAATTTTGCGTATACATTTGTAAATGGTGCTTTGGTGGCGGTGCATGTGCTACCAGACCTCTCCCGAAACATGGGATGAAGAAAAACAATACGGCGATTGAACTATCGGGTCATATCCCTAGGTCTGCGATTGAGATTAGAAGAAAGAACCAAAATGGCAGGCTCTTCTGTGGCACTCAGAGACAAGACATTCGTGGAAAAATTATTAAGATCTAATATCGACTGCTCACAGCCGCTCCTCCCTCGTGTGTCTCCTGGCGTTGCTGCATATCAGCGGTAATATCCTCCTTAACGGTAGAGTTGTGCTCCACCTCGATCATCATCGACCTTTCCCCTATTTCAAATTGTGATTTTGCTCCTTGTATTGAATAAAAGCCCCCACCTTTAACCTACTTTGTTTCCGGCTGGTGCCAGTTCAAATTCCAAACACATTTTTAGTCAGTTTGTGCTTTATTGTATTTTCAAACTTTTTTTTTAACAGGTCGAAATTAAACGGAAAAAAGAAAAAGCATTGAAAGAACTTGATTCCAGCGTAGCAAAAATGGCACAGGACATGGGATTCAGCCGCAAATCAATAAAACGCGCAATCGAGAAGTAAAATTGCTTTGATCTCTTAATGGTAGTTTTTGAATCAGTAGGTTATTGTTTCGTCCGTAGACTCGTCAAGAGACCCTTAATTCATTTTTTAGCGAAGAAATATTTTACTTGAAAAGACACCCTCCTGATAAGTGAAATAGAAATTCTCCACTCCCATGTAAGAAAGATACCTCTGTGCATGAGGAAGTTTTATGCTCGAGGATGAAAATTGAAAAAGTATGAAACTGTTCATTTTTCTCCTACCGTTACTGTACGTTCTTCACCAGACAGTCTGTTGACCATTGATCATTGAAACTTTTAGGAAACTGCTTCAAGGAGGAGAGATGTATCAAAACCTGACTGACCTAGTGGATGAGCTGGTAGCTCCACCCAGCGATTCTGAAGATGAAAACAGTGAGAACACTTCAACGGCAGGTATGAGCAATGAACATCGTGGCAGAAGACTGCGACGACTTCAAAGCAAATGTATATTGTATAAATATGGTCTTTTCGGACATGGATTGAATACCATCCGTGTTTCCTTTTTTCTGATGATTTGAGGTGGATGCAGTTTACGAAGCAATTTCTTCTATTTTTTGAAGTTGTGTTTTGACTGGAACAAATTGAGAAAAAATGTCCGAGTAAGCCTACTTGAAAAAGTGCAAGTAAGCTGGAAAAAAGTTTCTAAGTACTCAAAAGAGTTCAGGTAAAAAAAGATCATTAGGGCTTTAAAAATTCAAAATTTGTCTAAAAAAAAGAAAATGTTAGAAATTCAAAAATATAATCGAAAAGTATGGCAATGGCTAAAAAAAACGGTTACCACAATTATTGTGAGTGTAATTAATTATTTTGCGTTGTCAGAGGTTTGTAGTAAATTCTTTGTTTGCCAAAATACATCTAACTAAGTGGTCGTAAAATAGAGACAAATTTCAGCGAATCAAACATCTCTAAACATAGAAGCTGCTATTTTTCGGAGTAGAAAAATTTCAGCGTAGTATGAATGTAACTTGTTGCAGAATGCATCAGGAAAGATTTATTTCCAAATAAGTTACTCGGTTGAAACATAGCGAAGTATTCTATGAAACGAGCTGAACAAAAAAATGCCACGATTGCATTGAAAATATGGAACTTGCGTATGACTCTATCCAATCCAAGTGGTGTTGAAAGCGATCGAAGACTGAAATGTGTAACGGTTTAATCTAAGTATATTGCTTCTGAAACTTAGGAAGACTGTCTGTTCCATGTATTATAAACAGATTAAATTCTTGTACGAGTTTAACCAAATTTAGCAGGTAATATCGAAAAACCACGTGCTGGCCAGAGAGCTTGTTTCCAAAAATTTAAGTTTTTCGGACTTTCTGAAAGTATTCATGTGAACTTTTATTCCGTGAGTCATACGCTATTAAAGCAGCGAAGCTTGAAATGTTCTAGATTACTATAAAAGCTTGCTTTTTGTTTCTGCTACTATTACACCATAAAATATAGTAAATGGTGTATTACGTCATGGAATCTTACATTTGTTTTACTTTACATTTTTAATTTCGTTTTAAGACAAACGTAGTAGCTATTATTAATCTAAATAGTCACGCGAAAAATGTTTGAATAAAAATGTCTTTGCGCGAGCGCGTAGTACTATTGGTTTTGTTCGTGAATTTTGGCAGATGGAGATTGATTTGCTTATAACTAATAAACGGTAAAACCTAGTAACTTGAAATTTGGACTCATCATAACAATTAATGAAAGCGTCTTGTGTGCCAATTTTTGGGATCCTAGGTCACGTGATCGTGAATTGAGACCACAAAAACTTCAAAAAACAGTGGTTTTTGGCTTGAAAAGTTATTAAATCGCTTATAATTCCAAAACCATTTGACGTGCAAAGCTGAAATTTGGACACAATGTGGAGCTTATCACTGTTTTATGCAAACCGAGTTTGGGGGCGCCCGGTTACGTGACCAAAATTTTACAAGCCAAAAGTGGGCAAAAAGTGGACGATTTTGGACCGATATATCTCGGTAATTACCGATATTGATGAAAAATGGTTAGTGATTTTTGAGCTCACTATCAAATGCCTTTCTTTTAGTTATGTTTGTTTACCCCAACTTGAATACTGTTTTTCTTTTTCTTTTTTCTTACTTTTTTTTTCTGTTTCCTTATTCTTCTCCGACTATCTACTTTTAAACCGCTGAACGCACTGTTTCAAAGTTTGAGCAATTGAAGATATCAAGGAGGACTTGAGCCCGAATGAAATTTTGGGTGCCAGGTTGGGGGGATCCCCCTCAAACGGGTCCTCCAAATTTTTAAACTTTTAAGCCGTGGAGCTAGATGAATCAAATTTTTGGAATGGATACATATTAAAAATTAACTAAACCTAACAAAAATTGGGGGAGCCACGATGGGGGGTTCCCCCAAACGGACCCTCTAAAATTCAAACGGTTTACCCTTTTTAGCTAGATACATGAAAGTTTTAACGTAAGTAAATATAAAGGAAAGATAAAATTTGACAAAATTTGGGGGTACCAAAATGGGGGATTCCCCTCAAACGAGGCCAAAAAATTCAAACTTTTATACTCATACGACAAAGATTGTAAAATCGAGTAAGGGATAAATATTAAAAGTTATCGCACTCTCTGACGGAAATTTCCCAAACGTTTTGCCGTGATTTGGTTAATTAACATTATTCACTACATTTTGTGTTAGTACCTCATTATAGATATAGTAAGATAATCGCAAGATTCCATAGTGTAACACGCAGTTAGAGAAATTTCTAAAGGTAGATTTACGCAGTGACCGTTTTTCGTCCGCATTTTATAATTTCGTTGGAGAGGTTATTTTCAGTAGCCATATTGCTGCACCACATAGAACACCAATGCGTGGATAATATTCCTAAGCTATTTCGAGCTATGTTAACTTCGTATTTCCTGATGAGGGCGCTATGTAAAATGCCGATAACGTTCGAATAAATATGAAGTTAGCCTAGCAATATGACCAATGAAGTGGTGTTTCCTAGTTGTGTTGTATTTTTATATGTCCATATCCGCACTAACTAGACTGGCACATGCTGGATAAGAGTTTTCCGAAAAAAATTATTTGCAAAGGGGTACAACCATATTTTGAAATATCGTTCATACACAAAATTTTTATCAATATGTAACAGTATACGTAGTGCTGATATGGCCTAGTAAAAATGCGGACGATAAGGCGCATACTTTTTCCTAAAAACGTAAAAAAAAGAGTACTGTGTAAATTCATCTTAAATTTCTAATTTGTAATTAGCAATGAATGTGTTATTTGCATTTAATGGTTTAATTCTTGTGTTTTAGAAAGCCAACCTAAAAACGTTGCAGAAACTGCTACAGCTTTTACAAATGGAGATAAATTACCGTTTTATCGCAATGCTTAAGATCTTAAAGTAATTTGAATTTTTAGAGGCAACAGTGTATAAGTTGGAATTTTGATAATATGCCTTGCTCTGTCAAATTTTTTTTGTGGTGGCGAAAATTTAAAACAAAATTTGAAACAAACAGCCACGAAGACTATTACTGAAGCATTTTGCAGAATGTGTAGTACTTTTAGTCTTTTATTAATGTTTTGCTAAACAACAATCACATCGAACAAACAACAGAAAACCCGAAAAAGGATGCAGCAACAAAATGTTATAGCATACTAATACTAATATTCATTGACTATACCGCGCTGTCGCTGGCTCGTTAGTTTTTAGTGTTTATCAAAAAGTTTTTTATTTAATAGGTTTGCTAGCTCAATGGCAACATTAAGTCGATAAGGAAAGTTTCGCTATTTTTTTTGACTTCATACGGCATCTTTTTTCGGTTGTAATTAGTTCTTAATGGCGATTTGTTTGCGAACGTGACGCTAAATTGAGAATCTGAAAAACAACACGTAGTTCGTTTTACGTGCTTCCCCATTTTATCGGGAACCGAAAAAGCACTCAATTAGTTGTGACACGTACTTAAAGTTATTTTTTGTGAGTGTCCTCTTTAGTTAAGTTTCGTCAGCTGTGACCATAAATACAATAAAAAAGTTGAATACATACCCACGGGATAATTTGAATGCGTAGTTGCTATAATACCATTTTGAACTTTAACATACATATGAGGCACGATTTTGATTCCAAAAAGGAACTGTTTTTTGTATTGAAATAGTAAATAATTATTCTTTTCGCAGAACTGCACAATATCGATTTATCATACTGAGTTGTAATTTTATTTAATAAGTATGCAAATTGGTGAAATTTGTAAATTGTCAATATGGACGGTCATTTCCAGCGAGTTTTATCTGTTGCAACCTTATGACATCAGTTCCTTGTTTATTTCTAGCTATTGGTTTTTGAAATGTTGTACTTGACTAGTGGGAAAAAAGCACATGGCTCGAATTCGCAGTAAGAAGCTTTACGAATTTAAGAAGCTTTACGAATTTCTTCTGGCTATGCTTATGTGGCTACAAATCTATACTGTCATTAGCAATTAATTACAATTGCATGTAAAATTTCCTCTAACTTCTACACTGTCTTTTCAGGTTCTAAAGTGCTCAATGGACATGGGCCTGAGCCGGTTAAACGGTACAGGAAGTTCAATTTAAAATTTAAAAACTCCACTACAGGCTGTTTTCTCCTGATCGGTTCGTCAGGTGGGGTGGAAACTAAACAAAAACAAAACATTTGGGGAAGCAGCCTGTAGTGAAGTTTTTTAATTTTTAACTGAACTTCCTGTACCTTAAAATTTTCTGCTATGGAGCTGGTATATTTCGGTTCGATTCCCCGTTGATCAAAAAAGTTGTAGTTCTGATCTGTCTTGAAAATCACCATTAAAGAGGACAATATAAGCAGTTGGGTACCCACCGCTTGTGGTACCATTCAGGCTGACAGGAAGACCAAAGATTTCTTAGCTGTCTGATTTTCAAGAGAACTTGATGTACGTCCAGTTAAAACTAATATTGCTATTTAACTTTCTGTGGTTAACTTTAATCATCAAAAAAATTTGTTTAGAGCCATCCCCATCTTTACAAGAACGAATGAGGGAGTTGGAGGATCAGAGGCAATGCAAGATATGCTTAGATTCTGTGGCTGATGTCGTTTTTGTCCCGTGTGGGCATCTCTGCACCTGCATCCAGTGTGCGGAGTCTTTGAGAAAATGTCCCATCTGTCGGACGAAAATCGAAAAGGCTATCAAGACATACTTGTCTTAAAATTTCTGAAATAAACATCTCTGCACCTGCATCCATTGTGCGGAGTCCTTAAGAAAGTGTCCTATTTGTGGGACGAAAATCGAAAAAGCCATTAAGACATACTTCCTTAAATTTGACGCACTCTTGCTAGCTTAGCTTATATTCAAAAGCAACAGTGGAACAGGATCAATTATCCACAGATCATAAAATTAGAATATTTGAATGATACTCTTCTGACGAGTCAAAAGACGAAACAGGCTGCAGGCCTAGGGGGTTTCGGTTTATTGTTTTTAGATTTTAAGTTTTATGGTCTGTGAACGATCGGTTCTGTTCATACAGCCCTAAGAAATCACCGTGGAGTTGGTAGAGGCACTGACCTACAAGTTAAAAGTCTTTACCATCGTATTTTGTACGTTCCCATGATGAAGCTTCTTTTTTCAAGTGCTTTAATTTTTCAGTTGCTTTGCTTTAAATGTGAGCATATATCGTTTTTTTAAATAATTGTTAATCTTCAACAAATGACATATGGTAAAAAGTGCAATGTAAACCAAAGAATGTTCCTATTTCAAGTGAAAAAAATCTTAGGCTCGTGTTACGAGAACGAACTTGGGTCCAAGTACGGGTGTGATTCAAGGTCGTGCTCAAGCTTAATTTTAACCTTAAAAGACTGGAAAATGTGGGCTTTTTATCACTTGCTTTTTGAAAAATTACTTCTCTTTTTGTCATTGCTGATTTGAAAAAGTTAAGCTGAACTTGTATAATTTTAATCAAAGTTTTTACTGTAGCAATTGTAATCGTGGAAACCGAAACTGTTAAGTTAATTGATTTAAATTAACTAATTAAAATTATGATTTAAATCAACTAATAATGATAGCTCGAAATTCATGAATTTTTAATGTTATAAGTGCAAAATTTCAATTTTTTTTTGAGTTAAGAAACAACCATGTCATCTCGTAGCAGTTGTCATTTTTTCTTATATGCACCAAAATCATTTGAGCAAAAATCCTACCAATAAATATTTTTGAATAAAACTGAAAGTCTAAATTTTGTTCCATTAAAATAACGTTTGAAAGTTATTTGAAACTTATCTCTGTAAGCAAGATAGGACTGTGGTATTTCATTTCCCTCCCGAAATTTGAGTACAAAACTTACAAATCAAAAATATCTGATGTTTTTGATAAAATCTTGTTTTTTGTCAACCTTGCGCACAGTTGTCATTGCCAAAATTCCCACTACGTTTTGTTATAAATCCACCCGCTCTTCGTGTTGTGATCAAAAAGTCAATCAGCCAAAAACAGATCAAAAAAATTAACGTAAGACCAAACTTTTGCCACACTGCGTTGGTGTTTCAAAAAGATCAAATTTTTGTGCAAAATTTTCAAAAGTTTTTACTTGAAGAAAAAAAAAAGGCTCTAAAAGAAAATGCAAACAGAAAAAGTAAAGCTCACTGTACAAGCCTTTTTTCGTATTTTGTAAAACAATCCCTGTCATGTTTTTCCTGGTTCCGCTAGTAGAGATTAGTTTGTTTACCTATCCTTTCAAACAGCCTTAAACCGCTCAATTTCTACGGAGTTACGTTTTTGTATTCTTTGTTAAAACTATAGCGAGGTATTCGTAGTAAATAGAAAACTGTTTACAAAGATTCCAACAATTGCCACGGGTTTCATTTATTGTAGTTTTATTGTTTTATTTATACTACCTTAACTTGTAATTATGTTGCAACTCTTTGTTATGCAGATTATACAACCTTGTGCACTTTGTTACCACTGAACTGTGCAAAATTAACAATTTGACCGTGAATTTCGAAACTTTATGAACAATTTTGTTCGCTACGCTTTATGAACAATCACAATCTAAATACTATATATTCCTCATGATTGTTGTAGGTGTGAATTCGATTCTACCCGTAGTCACTTGTTCTTGCAACTTGAGGCCTTTATTTTTTGTTTGTATTAATTGATATATTCATTGTCTTTGCGCTGGTGTGGTCAACTTGTAGCCTGAGAAAAGTTAGACTGCATTAGAAGTAATTTACCAAGTATAGATTTACTTGTTTTTACCTCTGCCCTTACTCACACAGACCAGAGGTGGCAACGGATCAGGATTGGACCGGATCGGATGCGGATCCGGTTGGATCCGGATCCAGTTTACATTAGGTGGATCCAGATCTGATTTTGCCGATTACTTTCAAAAATACATCCTTGTGATTTTCAAACTCAAACAGTTTATTTCACCGAAAGTTACTGTTACGGCTTCTCTTTGTATTGTAACTGAGTTTTCACCTATTGGTTTCTATTTCTAGCTAACCATCTTTTTATGTGCTTGTTCAGCAACTCATTGTTTATGTTTGTCAAGATATTCGTTAATGTACTAAGTGTAGTTGCATACTGGCTGATCCCGGATCTTTTAATATGTGGATCCGGCCACCTCTGTCACAGACAAACGTTTGAATGTTAAGTTTGAACTACCACTTTGAAAATCGATCGGTGGTGAGAGATTATTTTGCGAATTATTTTTGTATTTAGGGGGGAAAAGAAGTTCAAATCTTTCTTTTCAAAAATTAAGGAGTTAGTGCTTGGTTTGTTCTGATTTTTAATCTGGTCTGTGCAATATAACTGTACTCATATGAGTCTTTTGATATTTATTCTTATACAACCAAGATATTTATACTTTACCGATCACGCGAATTTGCGCGCCAAAAATACGCTTGTGATTTGACTGCATGCATTTTGCCTTTTTTTCCTTACACTGTTTTTTGCATTTTGCAAAAAGTTATCACGCTTATTTCCGCTAGTAAATACGCGTGATCGGTGGTACAAGCCACTTGGGCGGATTTTTACAGTATCCCGGTATTCGTTTTTCGGCCGCTTTTGCACGTTTTTTCCTCTCCATGAAAAAGTTTGTTCTTTTTCGTTTGCATTTTCATATTTCCATATCTGCACTAACCAGACTTTCATAATATACTAAACAAAAATTTTCCGAAAAGAAGTTTTGTAAAGGGGTATATCGGTACGGCCGTATTTTGAAACACCGCAATCATTGTTCTTACGCAAAATGTTAATCAATCTGTCACAGTCTACGTAGTGCAAGTATGGACTAATAAAATTGCGGACGAAAAACGGCATAGCTTTTCGTGGAGAACCAGAAAAAAAAATGAACGAAAAATGGACACTGTATAAATTCACCTTTCGCGATCAAAGTGCCAACAGTTGAGCGTTCAATTCTTGGTGAAGAAATAGTAGTGCAATTAATTTTGCCGAGTAAATTATTGTACAGGGTTGTCAGATTCGTCCTGTCGTGAACCCAAGCATAGTGTCAAAATCGCCATTGCTGGATTTAATTCCAATTTTTAATTAGGCTGAAGTATGATAGAAGCCATAAACTATAGGTATTTTTGAGCTCCAATTGGCATTTCATAATTTTTGGATGCAACTTTTAATTTTTTATCTGGCTCGACTCATACTCAATGCTTGGGATTAACCCAGGTTTAAATAAGAAAATTTATTCCGCGGTTGACAACTCTGCCAATATGTCTACTTGGCAAGTGTAATTAGATACAGTATTTTATTGTTTGTAGCGTCCATCCTACGTTCACTGCCATGAACAAAATTACTATGCTAAAAAAGACTTTTCTGCTCTCAAATGCGACTGTAACAGAAAGTAATTAAATGGTGCCTTGTAACGTACTAACTTCACTCTCTTCTATCAAATTTTTACAATTAAATGCGTTAAAAGCCAATTAAATGTTTTTTCTGACGATTACCGATGGTGCTTTGGCTAAGAATCAAACCTGGTTTCCCAATTTTCAATCACTTAAATTAGTATTCTATGACAGCGGTTCATATTCTATACAGTATGATGTATTATGCAACATATTTTATGCCAAATGATTGACAGCTTCATTTGTATTTGTAACTAAAGCATTTCTTGTGATTGAAGGATTGAAATGACATATGTAGTTATGTATACGTAGTGTGTTTTAATGTAAATATTTGGAGATATTTGTACATAAAACTAGATATACAAAAAAACAAGAAAAAACTGTAACTGTAAATATATTTTAAGTGTATTGTAGCGATGGCTCAATATTTAAACATTTGTAAATATTATTTCAGTGTGTTTGGATGATGTAACTTATAACGTCGACCTTTTTTGTCACTGCAAACATACTTCTTATTAGCAATTTTGCGACAGTCATAGCTCAGTCGGTCGATCATTGAGTTAGTGATCAAAAGGTTGCTGACCTACGGCTCGATTTCCAGGCTGGCAATACATCATTGTGTCTTTAAAAAAGATATCTAATTATTATTTCCAATCAGGGCCAAGCAGTTTACCCAATGTGGTGGCCCAGCCTGACAAAAGACTTACAAACAGAACCCTAAAGGGGTGAATTGGAATTACGCCTTGCCAGCAGTGTACCTTGCGTTTGTGTGATCATGGACAGACGCAGAGTGTCTGGTTCTTGAGCATAAATGAATTCTAAAGCAATTTTAGAATTTTTTTGTGTTGTTTAACAACAAAAAATCATTTATAAGTTATAACAACATAAGTTATGACTGAAAAAGCTTGACGTCCTTCGTTGAAGAAGCTTAACCTAAGTTAGAATTGGTATATAACAAAAAACTTTTTTCTTTTCATTATTTTTATTGTTTTCTACTTTTTTGTTCTTATTTTCTGTATATAATTTTTTTGCTCTGCTTTGTGATCGATGGCAAAAACAGCATTTCGATTATTTTTCGTTTACGAATGTATATTTCAAATTTTTCACTTTTGCTTACGTCTGACTAGTTTTAATTCAACAAGTTTATATTTTTTGCTAGTTTGTGTTGTGGCTTTTTTCTTTCATGTTAGGATTTCCATTAATTTTGTGATTGGGTCGAATTCGGATATAGGGATTGTATGTTTTATTTCTGCATGATTCGAGTGCTTATTTTTAGTTGCGGGTTGTTTTTTTGGTGTTGATTTAGCTTGTGTTTTAGGTTCAGGCTTGATTACAGGGGGCCTTTTTTAGTGCATGCCGGATTGGGGAATGCGTTTGGGTTTCTTTCCGGGTTTGGGTTTCTCTTTAGGCTTGGTTCAGAACTATTCAATTACCCCGTTGATAGTTCTTACTTGAACACGCTTGTCAGTTGGATTTACTATGATCCTATGCCAAACTTAGAGCTTAAGAAAAATTCAAGATCACTTTTACCGTGAAGGCTTTAGCAAGTAGAGTATGTGCGTTTATGATTTTCTTTATAATCTCTTGATTTTTTAGAAATACGTATCTATTTAAAAATATTTGTAGAGTCGTTGAAAGAAATATGTAGTTTTGTAGAGTCATTGTGGTATACATCCACACTTGACAGTAAACAATGTTGTTGTATCTCATTAATAAGCTCGGTACTAGGCACTATCTGACGATTCAGTTATCAACTGCTCTGGTTTGTGCCATTGAGCGCTTTGCTACTGAAAATTTTTGCATTGTTTCCAGCTATTGTACGTTCTACAAGCGTGTTTTTGAAATGAATTGTTTGATTTTAAATTATTGTAGTCTTGATTTGCTTTCATTTCGTCACGTTTTCTTTAATTGTAAATTTTTATGAATAGTTTCTGTTTTGGTTTTGTTTATTTTGTAGTAAGTTGTACTGTTTTCAGTTTTACAAATCTTAGCAAAATCAATGTGAAAAATCCCGAAATTTTAAATTAAGACAGTGTAAATTTTTCATACTAGTAGACCTATAGTACTGTAGTACAATTGTTATTGCGACTGGTATTTTATATTTCAGCATGTTAATGTTTGGGTCAGTTATATTATTTATTTGCTAAATGGCGTTTGCAGGAAGTTGTTTCAAGGCTTAAAAGGTTAGTAAAATTGTAGTGGCGTAGTAGTAAGAAAGCATAGGTCTCATTTTGGTATACGTAATCCCTTCGTTTTTGTCCAAAAAATGTTGGTGTCAAAAAAAGGGGGGAGGATAACTAGCGGTATGTTTTCATATGCTTCATCGTCAAAGAGTTGGTATTCAAAACAATCAATTTGATGAATATGATTTGTTTCTTTTTGTTTGTATTTTGTGTGGTTGATCTTGTTTAATGATTTGTGTCACTTTAGATTTGGAGCGCTCATGTTTCGCGATATCATAGTCACAAATCGCTATAACACGTATTTGAAACATAGAGCAATGTAATGTAGCAAAAATATTTATTTCATTTGCGCTGTGCTTCAATGTAAAAACGATTTAGTTATCCTAAATAAAATTTTTGATGACTAATATGTTCTGTTTCTGTGGCTTACTTTTTAGTTATCACGGCTGCATAGCAAACCGGTCTAGGTCTCGATACCAATTTTTGCGGTCTCTCTCTCGACTCTTTTGCACTGGTCTTGTTCGTGGTTTCGAATCACTGTGATTTCGGTCTCGTAGCCTAAAATTGGTCTCGAGTCAGGGTTGTATTTTGTAAGTCAAATAAAATATTTTCGTAAGAGGTTAAGGCCGCGTTTTCATGTATGTTTGACAACTAGGTTTCGTCGCACCTGGTGATCAAACCTGTCGCGTATACATATGGCAAAAGAAGTCGTTTACACATAGTGGTTTTGACGACGACGAAGGAAACCGTACGCATGTATGAACGGTCAAAAGTAGCGAAAACTAATTTTCTAATTTGGTTTTGAAACCTGGTGTTGGATAATTCACTTTTCACGCTGTATATTTGTCATTGACTAGCTTATTGTGAATGCTGCTAAATGAAACTTCTGTCTCCTCCATACGGAACTGATGGGGGTCATATTGTTGACGGAATATAATTGGCATAGGTTGGCACAAATCCGTAATTGTTAATCCGTTAATAAAGAAGCTAACTTTTTCATTAACTCGTTAATCCGTTAAGAAGTTTTTTTATGTTAACGGACTAAATTAACTTCCGTTAAAATTTGTTTACTTCTATTAAAGTTTTTTTCAGAGGTGGGCACAAATAACATTACATCAAAAGCGCAACGATCTTTTCAACCAGTGAAAGCGCAGCGCAATTTATCTTTTTTTAATTTCTGAAGCGCAGCGTAACTTCCGCAATGAACTTCTTGATTCAGTTGAAGTGCAACGCAATTGCGGAGAGGCATTTTCGTACCAAGTAAAAGCGCAACCCAACTTCGAAATTGAAATTTCACAACACAATGCAAACACCGCATTTTTTTCCTTTTTAGATAGAAAAAAAGTAAATAATTTGCTAAAAAAGGCCGACATTTATCAAAATTAAGATCGAAATGAAATAAACTTAAGTTCAATGCATAGAATTGCGCTATTAGCGGAAAAAAATTTTAAAAGAGCAGCGCAACAAATTTTAAAGACTTTTGTCCGCAACGCAACTTCCGCAATGTTTCGGAAGAAAAAATTAAAGCCCAACACAACTTCCGCAATTGCGGAGGTTGCGCTTTGCGTTTCTAATTGCGCTTTGCCCACCTCTGGTTTTTATCGTTAATATCTTGCACCATTCATTCATTGTACCGGTAAAAGCCAGTTTGCTCTGGTTACACATCTAGCGTATTAGCACGAATTTTATAGAAGAGAGCGAAGAAAGGAACGCTTTTTTTTGTGGCAAATAAAAAGCTGCAGCCTCATAAGTCTTAATTATCGCTGTTTGCAACGTCCAAAGATTTTCCAATCGTAGCTTCGTAAGTGCATTTGAACCTATTTTTATCTTGAAATTAGATTAGACGGTACAATGTAACTTCCAAAGCACAAAAAGACCACCATAGCAATAAATGTTTCCTTACAGTCAGCTCAACAGTGTCATTATACGTGTTCTAGAAGTGAGTGAATAAAAAAAATGTAAATTCCACTCAAAATATAAAAGGTGATCTGTTTTTCGTCCGTTTTCGTCCCTTTTTTACGTTTTTGCTTCTAGAAAAAGTATGCGCTTTTTCATCCTCATTTTTTTAAGTCCATATCTGCACTAAGTATACTGTTGTATAAAGATAAAAACTTTATTCAAAAATTTTGTGTATGAACGATAAGAGCGATATTTCAAAACAGATCTGTACCCCTTTACAAAAAAGTTAGTTCGGAAAACTTTTGTCTAGTATGTGACAGTCTGGTTAGTGCGGACATGGACTTGTAAAAATGCGAATGAAAATGAGCATACTTTTTCAAAAAGAAGCAAAAACGGATACTGTGTAAATTTACCTTAACGAATTAACCGACTTTATTAACTTCCGTTCATTAAAACTGAAAATAACGAATTAACATTAACGGAGGTATGAAGTTTGTTAACGGACTAGTGGTTAACGAAGCTAACGTTTTGCATTAACTTGCCCACTTATGATAGATTGGCATGATGGATGATCTTTTTTTTTTATTTTACCGTGGCACAATTGTGCTGAACCGTTACATTATTGTTATTATCGTTAACTTGCATTTTTCGAGGTTTTCAAACCTTAAACTCGTCAAAACCGCTTCGTGTAAACGACTTCTTTTGTCATGTGTAAACGCGACAGGTTTGATTACCCCATGCGAAACCTAGTAGTCCAACCTATATGTAAACGCAGCCTCAATCATGGCGTTTGTAGTTACACACAGTATACTCAAATTGTAAAATTTTGCATGGGGGGAAGCTTTTCAGCCTTGACCAACTTTACAAATAGTTTAGTGGAAATGAAGAATTTCCGTCGCCAAAATTGAATGTAGATCAAAAATCAGAAAAAGGTCTTCGCCGGACATTGAAGTCATTTTTCCCCGAAATCAGATGAAGATCAAAAAAAGGTCTTCGACGCATTTTGCGACCATTTTCGGCAGGAAATTTATAGAATCTTTTAGTCCTGGCTGGCTATTTTTCCTCTGGTCATCCAGCGCTCAATTTTTGATAGGAGGACGCTAAATCTCAAAGGGGGGACGCTAAATCTCGATGGGGGACGCGTCCCCCCCAACAGTTTAAGTACTGGTTATACATTAAATGCCCGAGCGTGACGGACGGAGTCTCTCAACCCCTGGCTGAAAACTTTGGTGCCATTCCTTAGTTTATAATTAACAAAACGTCGGTCATCATTAGATTTACAAGCAATTCTTTAGTTTTTGACCAATTTTTTTCAAAGCTTTTACTGGTTTATAAATTTTATCTTTGACGAATTTTAATATTATATTAATTGCTAATGGCAAATCTCTACACAAATGTTTCAAAAATGGATTTTAACAACTTTGAATACAATCACACCAAAAACTCAGGAACACTGAAATTAGGTATTTCTTTGTTAAGCGTTTTTGTTTGAGAGGCTTGTAAAAGAGGGCTGTAGCCTTATCCCTCCTTGGTTACGTTTTACCAAAACAAAGAACATGAATTGAGTTTATTAGTCTAGAAAATGGGCTATCTTATTTTTATTCAGTTTAAATCCACAAGAGCGCGTCAAAAGCTTGAAGAATCCTAAACGGAGTTAATTCAGAGTATTTGGCCTTAGACAGTACTTAACCTGTAAAATTTTGCATGGGGGATACGCTTTCGCAGCCTTGACCAAACGCATTCGGAATACACACAAAACTTGGTGGAAATTATGCTTTAAGTTCAAATCTGTCCCCGAATGCAATAGAAAACCAAAAAAAAAAGTCTTCACCAAAAATTGAAGGGTTCATGCCCCCTAAATCGAGCGAAGACCAAAAAAAAAAGTCCCCACCGTAATTTGGTTCTATATTCGGCCGAAATTTGGGACCTATTCGTGCTGACAACCACTTTTTTGGTTGATCATCCAGACGCTTACTCTCAATGGAGAGAGCGCCGAAATCTTGTTGAGAGGAACGCTGAAATCTTGATGGGGGAATGCTAAATCTCGATGGAGGGACGCGTCATTTTAAGCAAAGTTTTTTAACTACAATTTAAGTACTAGCCTGAGAATACTCCAGTTGACACAACAGTAGGCCTAGGCTGCTGCAGTTCAAAGTCTGAGTCAGTGAGATCTACAGATCAGTTTTTGAAGTCTGAGCTCAACGTTTGTATTTGAAAAATTTTTCGATTTGGTTCTCAATTGCTAGAAGTAGGAACGGAGTCAAAAAGTTAAAAAGGTGAATTTGGACAGTATCCGTTTTTCGTCCGTTTTTGTCTGTTTTTTTACGTTTTTGGTTCTCCTTAAAAAAGCATACGCTTTTTCATCCGCATTTTTATTAGTCCATATCCGCACTACGTAGACTGTTACATATTGATAAAAATTTTGTTCAAAAATTTTGTGTATGAACAAACGATAAGAGCGATATTTCAAAATAAGGCTGTACCCCTTCGCAAAAAATTTTTTCGGACAACTTTTGTCCAGTATGTGACAGTTTGGTTAGTGCGGATATGGACATATAAAAATGCGGATGAAAAAGAACATACTTGTTCACGGAGAAGCGAAAACGTAAAAAACGGACGAAAAACGGATACTGTGTAAATTCACCTTAACTACTCAGTTTCAAAGTCCATAAATAAGTTATGCGGACGGGATTTGGCGAGAAATCACGGAGCATGGAGCTCAAAGTGGTTCAAAAATCGCGTTTTTTGGTCTGCACTCTGCAGGTACAACGTAGCGTTTGAGTTAAATGTTTGGAAATAAAAAGTATGTTTGCATGGTACTCATTTGTTGATTTTATTAGTAAATCATGTTAAATGCTTCTCATATTTTTGTTTTAGGGCAACGCAAACTAATTAGAAGCGTTGTTAAAGAGCGCAAATCCGATTTAAATTTTTAGATGATTTGACCTGGAATAAAAAAATAACCGCTTAAAAGAAAATGTTTGATCCAAATTGACAGTTTTATATGAATATAGGTGTTTTATTGTCAAAATTGAATTATGAGGGTTGGCGGCAAAAGGACAACTCAAAGTGACTAATTTGTTAAGTGCAAAATTTTGCACTACTTTTTGAAATCTGTAGTTTGGTCGATGTTAAGGAGTCAAGGACTAATATTTTCTCAATTAGACTTTATTTTGAAAGCTGCGTGCTCCTATCGACCAAACAACATCCATGTTATGAATAAGTGAATTTGCTGAAGGGGCAGTTAAACGGTATAGCGGAAAGAAAGCAAAAACTGAATTTTATTCACAACTGTTTATAGATTCCACCGTTGAAGTCGAAACTACGTCAAACAGTGTAAGAAAGTCTAGCGAATTACATAAATTTATGAATTTTTCGTGGGAACATTTTCGCTGTCTTTTCAAATCAATTCAAAATTAAGCTACTACTGTTAATGTCATAAAAATCAAACTAAGTTAATATCATTCAGAATTGCGTCAAATTCATAATGCAATTTGAATTTTGAAAAAATATCAAGTGTGAGCAAAGTTATGTCATTTTTTGCAACAATTTTCAGCCGTTTTTCGTTATAAAAGGAAAAACGGCAAATTTTGGAACTACTTTTGTCTTCATTGTCTGCTAAACAATGTAACGAATTTAATCAAATGTTTCAATATACTCGCGGTATTACGCCGAAGCGTTCAACGAGTTGACGGGGCCCATCTCCTCATCATTGCGCCCCGGCAACACGGCTACTTTCGAAGAAATGTTGCAGCGGTGGTGAGCAGTTGGCAAACCTGTGTCCGATTTGATCGGCCTGGTTTTCGAGAAAAAGCACATAAGCTAATTGCTTCTTATCTCTCGAATCGAACACAATATGTTAGTTCAGGTAATATTAGCTTTTCACTACAGCATATCCAGCTAGCGAGTGCCTCAAGGTTCTACATTAGAGCCACTTCTTTTTCTACTATACATTAATGATCTTCCTAATGCCACTGATAGCCTCCCTAGATTATTTGCGGATGACACATGTTTAATTCTCAGTCACCCATCTTTTGCCCAGTTAGAAAAAAACATAAATCAAGACCTAGCCTGTTTCCAAATGGGCCAAAACTAATAAATTAACAATAAATCCAACCAAATCCCACTTACCCTTTGTTTCACCATACTTAAACAAAACATCACCTGATGCACTCATCACACTAGATTCATCTATTCTAAAAGTAGAGAAAAGCATAAAATACTTGGGTGTAAATGTTGATAATCAGCTCCTTTTTGGTAATCATATCAATCAACTTAGAACTACTGTTTCTCGTGCAGTTGACATTATGACGAAGATAAGGCAATTTGTTCCCTTGCGAATACTAAAACAAATTTATTTTGCCTTCATTCATTCTCATCTCACATATGGCATTATAGTGTGGGGAGCAGCATATCCTTCATACCTAAATCCGCTAAAATCTTTGCAAAATAGAGCAACTAAAATACTTTGCGGGGCAACTCGGAGTTAGAGTGCGCATTTACTCTACAAAAATCACAATATACTTAATTTAAACAATTTATTAAGTCAAGAAACAGCCAAATTTATGTATAAATTCATTCACAAGCAACTTCCTGTTCAATTCGATAACTATTTTAATAGTGTCTTGGCAATTAACAAAAGAAGTACGAGAGCTTCACAAAAGAAAAATCAACTTTATATTCCTAGATTCCGCACAAACAGATTGCAAAGATCCATCAAATATAGAGGAGTTAAAGTATGGAACGATATATACCTAACGAAATTAAGAATTACAACGGCAATTTATCAACTTTCAAAAAAATCCACAAAATGCACTTGATCTCACAAGTGATATGATTTCTGCAAAGATAAAAAATATATATCTATTTTTTTCTCTTCAACTTTTCCCTAGACAGTATGCAACTTGGTATAAAATTATTGTATAGAATCAATTCCGTTAAATTAACATAACATTGAAGTAAAGCACGAGCTAATACTTATAAAGCAATAACTATTGACCTACAAAAGTTAGGTGGCTGCTTGACTCGAAGACCGGCAGGTCACTTCGCAGCCCTTCTAGTCTACTACACTTAAATACATAATAATTGATCTCGTGCATTATTGTTTTAATTTTGTGATAAAAAAAATAAATATGACTGACTGATTGATTGATTGAACCTCAGACTTCCCGGTCCAGAGGTGAACGCGTTACCGCTGGATCAATGATTCGCATAACTTATATCATAGTCACTTAATATTGTAGCGTCAGCTCCAGCGTAGCCACAAGTTAGTTAAAGTTTAATCGGATGAAATGGTTATTAAGTAAACCCGGAGAGTAGCTCGATGGGTTGTTCAACCAAACCGGTTTACCGCATTGGGACGCGTCCTTTTGACACGGACGTTACAATGCGAACACTCCAGAACGTTGTAGTGGTGGGCGCTCTCCCTTGCGCTGGTTGGAGACGTTGAAGTGCCGTCGCCAGCAAGGATGACAGTACGGTACGGTAAGTTCAGAATTTGCGTACTACGTACCGAGCACCTTGACCCGTACCGTACCAGCTTACCGTACTTCACTTCAATTTTTGAAGCGTACCTCACCAATGTAACGTACTTCTTTGCAAAAATTGGGGCGTACCGTACTGCCATCCTCGCTTTTTACAGTACTAATCGCAACTTTAACTGACTTTGAAATCACTATAACCTATAAATCAACGATCTCAATTCACACATTTAGCGCGGCTTCAGCTGTCTTTTACCTCTGCATATAAAAAGCCGGCGCAATGTGCAAAAAGTCTGGGATTTTTAAACCACTGCGTATTCAGCTAAAGTGTCGCAGTGGCTTCCGCTCAAATTTTTCTTCAATATATGCCATGCCTCGGTAGTTCTGTGACGGCTGTCACCTCACCTAGTATCGAAGCCTTGTTCTGCTTAACCAGCTTGTGATGCTTATCATGTGACTTCGCGTTGCTGTTGGCGTTTGTTAGAAGGTTGCTTAGAGCATGCACTGATTAGAATAGGTGGGCACATTAATGCAAAACGTTAGCTTCGTTAACCAAAATAACCACTAGTCCGTAAACAAACTTCACACCTCCGTTAACGTTAGTCCGTTTTTTTCAGCTTTGATTAACGGAAGTTAATGAAGTCCGTTAATTCGTTAACATTTTGCGTGTAATTTACGTCTCTTTTTATTCACTCGCCTCTAGAACACGTATTGACGCTGTTGTGCCGATTGTAAGGAAACATTTATTGCTGTGATGGTCTGCTTATGTTTTGGAAGTTACACTGTACAGTCTAATCTAATTTTAAGATAAAAATAGGTTCAAATGCACTATCGAAGCTGCGATCGGAAAATCTTTGGAAATTGCGAACAGCAATAATTAGACCTATGAGGCTGCAGCTTATTATTCGCCACAAAAAACCGTTCCTTTCTTCCAGGCGCGTAGCCAGGATTTGGAAAAGGGGGGGGGGGGCTATTTTGAAAGAGTGAAAAGTGTGCAAACGACCTTGACTCAAATTTTCATTGAACTTGAATCAGTTTCAGACGGTTTGTCCGAAAATTGAGAGGAAATTTCTCGGAAAGCTCGGAATTTCAAAGGTTTTTTTCGCCAAAAATCAGGTGTTCTCCAAAAAAAAAAAAAAGGTCTTCACTGAAATTGAGAGTGATTTTTCGGCCGAAATCCGAAATTCAAAGGTTTTTTTCGCCCAAAAGCAGGTGTTCTCCAAAAGAAAAAAGGTCTTCACTGAAATTGCGAGTGATTTTTCGGCCGGAATCCGAAATTCAAAGGTTTTTTCCGCCTAAAATTAGGTGGTCTCCAAAAAAAAAAAAAGGTCTTCACCTATATTGAGACAGATTTTTCGTCCAATTTCGCAAATTCAGACGTTTGAGGGGGGGCTGTTTTCGTATGGGGGGGGGGGGCTGTTTTCGTATGGGGGGGGGGGCTATTTTCAATTGGCCTCAAAAGCACAAAAAACACAAAAGCACAACAAAAAATCGGCCTCAAAAGCACAAAAAACATGTGATTTTGCATACTTCACACCATGCATACCCCCCCGCCCCCCCTGGCTACGCTACTGCTTTCTTCACTGTCTTCTATAAAACTCGTGCTAATACGCAACAAGTAATACCGCAGTGCTAACTGGCTTGTACTGGTACGATGAATGAATGGTGCAAGATATTAACGATAAAAACCTTAACGGAAGTTAACAGAACTTAACGGAAGTTAATTTAGTCGGTTAACAAGAAAAAAACTTTTTAACGGAATAACGACTCAATGAAAAAGTTAGCTTCGTTATTAACGGATTAACGATTAACGGACTAGTGCCCACCTATGCTGATTGGTGGCGGGACATTTGCCTTTTTTCTCACAGTCCCAACTCAGACGCAGAAAACTATTTTGAGTTTTCTTTTGGATTTGGGACCAGCAAGCAGCATCGACCACAATATTTTCAACGTCGATGTCTTTGTTTCAGTTTCAAGTCAAGTATTTTATTTGATCTTTATTTACTGTTAAATCGCTAATGCTTATTTTATTTTGGTTGGATTAGAAATTAGTGTAATAAAATACATTTTTATTTAAAGTTTATTGTGGCGTTTGTTTTTCTATAGGTTCACGGAGCTAATCTACATTACTAATTAGACCATACATCACAGTTCTAGGCACCTAGCATCTTTAGGCAATAGTTAAGACATCACAATTTGTCTTACTTGTGATTGTGAGTAGTGACATCATAATACAATTGTAACGACAAATTAAGAGGCTATAACGATTACTTGAGAATAGCCTAGACCAGTGGTTTTAAACATAGGCGTAGGAGCTCAAAATGATTTGGGGGGCACCAAACTTTTGCCCGAAAGATGAATTCATGAACCTGAATTTTGCCCGAAAAATAAATTGGTCACTAGAGTAGATCGATTTTTTACTTTTTTTTCCAATTTTGAATGACGTAATCTTGCAGTAGTTGCATTTTGGTGCAAAATGAACTCCTGTAAACTTAGAGTGTTCTGCATTAAAAAATGACTAGCGGATTTTAATTTAAGTTTTTTTTTATACAAATGTGATTTTTTACAAAACCGCTAGATGGCGCTTTCGAGCACAGCTATTGGAAAACCATTTTAATTGTTTAAAATAAACTGGAGGGCAAGAAATACTAGTATCACACTGAATAACAACCAAGCACACTTTCTTTTACTCTCAATGGCGTCGTAAAAAGCTTGCTTAACGGCATATAGCATCTTCATTTTTTATCAATGCATACAGAAAGTTTTCTGGTAATAAGCAAAGGAGTTTTCTTGCAGGTTTTGCTTTGCTATGATTTTTGCGTCTTGAAATGAAAGTTGATCAATGCGAGACAAATTCTGAAACAATATTGTAGAAGATTCGTGCGATTTAGATGAAGACGTTATTTCCAACCACGAAGGCGCATAAACCTTTACTATGTAGTGAACCAGTTTAATTACATTCGCGCTTGAAGATTCTTTCCGTGTATAAAGAGCAAAAAGTCTAATAGCAAGAGCAGGGTGTCAAACCGAACCTGCACCCGAACCGTAAACCCGAATAAACCGTTTCATTTTGGTGAACCCGAACCGAACCTGAACCAGCAAAATTTTACTTCAGTGAACCTGAACCAAATCTGAACCCTCAAAATTGTGCTCAAGTGAACCCGAACCGAACCTGAACCCCTAACAAAAGTAAGAATTAATTTTTCCATATCCGGATGCCGCTGACGCTGGTACACGCACAATAAGAGCAGTGGTGATCATCAACAGGATCTACAATTTCTCCTTTTTTTTTCTGGGCGAAACGAGTAACGACAGTTAAATTTTAAGTTAATGAGCCCGAACCGAACCTGAACCAGTAATATTTTACTTGAGTGAACCTGAACCAAACCTGAACCTCGAAAATGGTGCTGAAGTGAACCCGAACCAAACCTGAACCGCTAAAATATTTTGAGCAGGAGCTAAACCTGAACCCGAACCGTTGTTTGCAACGGTTCGACACCCTGAGCAAGAGTAAGCCATTTTGCGTGATGTAGCTAACCGATTTTCCAGGAAGAGTACTTTTTGTCCACTTTTCCGGAACCGATTCGTTTGATATACTCATAAAGAAGACGCTGGTCAGTGCTCAAATTGCTGAAATCTTCTTTTTGAACGCTATGTTGTAAAGGGTTTTCAATGACTCAAACGCAATTTGTGGCTTACTGTGGACGTTCTTGTTACATTTTTTCCCAAGTGGTCCACTGAAACTATGCGGTTCTGTAATTACTTCATCCAATTTTTGAATATGGCACGAAAAGGAAGTTCATTTTGGTGCAAAGCACAACCAACAGTATGCAAATTCCGCCCTAGTTTGTCTTCTAATTTGACAATAAAACCATTCTTCTGGCCTGTGTTGACAGAGGTGTTGTCAACCAATATTGCTCTAATGCTTTCCAAACTGTCGAATTCCTCCAAGGCATCGAAGGCATGCTGAGCCATAACTTCAGCAGTTGAGCCAGTCATTGGGAGCGTTTTATGACTTAAATACCCTCTAGAGCATATTCCGGGTTCATACGTAATGGTGAGGTGGTGTTGAGAACCGGTTACTTTTTTCAAAATGTTGTTTCGAATGTCATCTTCCGTTGCTTTGCAGTCCAAAGTTTTCTCATCTATCTTGCTATCAACACCGACACAGATTGCCTGAGTTTTTCCTTCTGGTTGTCGTACTTCACTAATAACTTTTACTTTAGATTTTGCTATGTCTGTTTTTGACTTGTCTATTAAAATCTCGTTTATATCAACATGACGTTGAAAGAAATGTTTGGTGTCAAGTAACAAAGCATTTCCGAAAGCTGCCACTAAGAGAAGAAGACAGGTCACCTCGAATTAAATCCATTGCGAATCTGTTTAGTTTTATGATGCTATAAGGGTTAGGAGCTGCTGGTGTGGTTGGTAGCTATGTATCTCTTTCCTAAAACAAATTAGTTATTAACCATAATTATAATTAAGTTAATCTAAGTAGATTAACTTAATTATAATTATTAACATAATAATTAGAGCACGTTTATACAGCACAAGCAATAACAATAAACATAATGTGATAGTTAGGTTTGTTGGTGATTTTAACTCGACATCAGATTTGAAGCAGAAATAAATGCAGCGGTTATGACATTTAAGTATAACATTCCTGCCGTCTATACGGTGTTTCGAATGTTATTGATTGTGCGGCAATAAAATTTATTTCCTTCAAAACGATAACGATAACGAATTTTTTATTGCAGGAAATACAGCCAATAGGATGAAATAGCAACCTAAAACGAACAAAATTCTTGAAGCTGTTTCCTAATGAGAAGCTGCGAAAGACCAAAAAATGCCATTCTGAAAAGGCTGGCAAGGTCGTCGAGTCTGCAGCCTCTCATAATGAAACTAAAACAACAAAATTAATTTCTAATTAACAATATTTGATATAACATAGATTCCGACAATTGTTGTCAAAAAAAACAAACAAAACAAACAAACAAAAAAAACACAAAACCCGAAAATAGTGTTTTGCAAAAGGCTAACGGTACTGTAAATTTAAACAAGGGCAATTTTTTAGCTTAGTTATTAAAAATAATTGAGATAACGAACCTAAGATGCGAAACAGGATTGTTTTTCTTCAGAAGTTTTAAGTAATGCAATTTTGATTTTTTTGGAGAACACGCTTAATCCTTTATTGGTATAATTCAGTAATCGAGTTGGGAGTTTGTTCCACATATTTTAATTGATCTTTGAGTAAGTTTTTTGTTGACTTTTGAAAAATAATAATTTCCTTTTTTGGAATTTCTCCTTGAGTAGTTATGAAAGTTTGATGCAGGTGTAAAATAATTTCGAAGAGGTGTTGGCAGCGTTTTATTTTTGAATTTACACATGAATTTCAGAGTTTCAAGATTGTATATATCCTCAATTTTTAATATATTCAATTTGCTATACAAATAAGAAAGTTTTATTTTTTGTTTATGGGTTTTGGACAAGATACGAATAAGTCGATTTTGCTGAACTTGAGCTTTATTGATATAAGTTGCTGGTGCCTTTCCCCAGCTTGTAATGGCATATTGCAGATGGGGATACGCAATACTGTAAGATTTTATGCTTCAAACAGAGTTTAGATTCACAAACTTTTAATGCGATTGCATTATCTTTGCATCACTAGCTGTTGTCGTTACACAATGCTTATTAAAACTTACTTCTGAATGTACTGAAGCAATAACAGTGTCTGTGAAAGACTGGATCGAGGTGCAAGGGAAAGAGGAAGAATCAACAGTTGACTGCGAAAAACTTGCCGATGAACGTAAAGCTCGTTTTACAGCAACTCGGTCCACAGATGCCATTTGAAGCAAGCCTTCGGGGCCCTTCTTCAAACTTTAATCTCTCAAGTATGCCCGATCTTTTAAGAGCAAAATATGTGCTCTAGTTGGCAGTTATCAACATCACAGTTGATTCTTCTGTCATCACATGGTAACACTTCCAAAGAACAGGAGCACCATTAATATCAAAAAGGCTGTCTAATTTGTATGCAAGATTTCGTTTTACAGCAGCTTTATAGTGTTTTCGATTGATATCTTTAACCAACTGCAGCAAATCTCTTATCTTTTTTTCGATTGACAATGTGGATATTAAAGGTAATCGCGGGTTCACTGACTGCCAAATACCCATCAAATCTTTTTTTATCCGCTGGCAATATTGCGAAATTTAGCTTTGAGGATCAGAATCGTTTAAATGATAATAGTAACGGATTAACTGTCTGTAGGTGTTTGGCTCCGTTTTGGATAACTCGCTGGGTCCTCCACCATATTTCGCGTCACTTTTTTGTCTCGTAAGCGGTCGTGTTTTTGCTTTCGGCATAGCTATTTCTTCCTTTTGCTTTTATTGCTAAAACTAACTTCGATTAAGCTTGAATCACGGGAAACACTGTAGACTCTTATCAGCCCGAAACGATAAAACTTTGTGCCAGGGATGTAGAAGCGGAAGCTGGAAGCGGAAACGGTGGAAGCGGTTAAATTTTTGTAGAAGCGGAAGCGGAAGCACTTTGATGAAAGAGGTTGGAAGCGGAAGCGAACTCGGAAGCGAAAGTGTTGAAAAGGAGCCGGAAGCGGAAGCAATTTTTTCAAAATCAGACGTTTCGGGATTTTCAAACTAGCTACAACCGTTAGGGTAAAATGTCACAATAATATTAATAATATAGAATGGATAACACAAGTCAAATAACATAGCTTACAAAGTAAACTTTCCGGTTTTTTTTACCCTAAATACAACTAGAAAGTGACATGGCAAGCGATGTCTGGGGACTTTGCGGCATTATCCTATCTTTACTGAACTTTATCAAGCTTTAACATAGTGGTCTGATTGCTTTGAATGAATTTGTATAAAATGTAGTTGTTCATAGTCAGATCAATAATTTACATGCGCCCCTTTCAAATTTTGTTTTACTAACTTAAATCGTTTTGTCATTTTTCGAGTTCAAAATTTAACTCTCAAAGTTATCAAAAATAATCGAGTAACGTCATCGCATAACAGTTTACAATATAGCGTCAAATGTTAGCACTTTTTACGAATTCTTAACAGTTTTTCACTCCATTTGAAGCAACATAAAGCGGTCTTTAAAATTTCAGCGAGTCACAAGCAAATTTCGTTAGATCAATTAAACTTACAGCCATGTATGATTTTGAAAACGCTCTTTCGCATCGCAATCCAACATATATATTATAGTATTGGCAGTACTTGAATTGTAAAATTTTGCATGAGGGTACGCTTTTTCAGCCTTGACCAGCTTTACAGAAAGTTTAGTGGAAATGATGTATTTCCGTCGTCAAAATTGAATGAAGACCAAAAACAAGAAAAAAGTCTTCAGTTATTTTTCCCCGAAATCAGGTGAAGACCAAAAAAAGGGTCTTCGCCGCATTTTGCGACCATTTTCGGCAAGAAATTTGTGGGATCTTTTAGTCCTGGATGGCTATTTTTCCTCTGGTCATCCAACGCTTAACTCTCGATAGGAAGACGCCTAACTCTCGATGGGGGGACGCTAAATCTCGATGGGGGACGCTAAATCTCGATGGGGGACGCTAACTCTCGATGGGAGGACGCGTCCCCCCTACAATTTAAGTACTGAGTATTAGTATACCGGTTGTTTCGAAATTAAAGCTCCCTCCTCAACAGCATAAATTAAAATAAAAAGTGCTAAAATTACGCAAATTAAAAACAGGCATTTATGAAAGTTTTTATTAAACCGTTTATGTTTTTGCCACATAGACTTCATTCTCGAATAATATAATTTAACAAATTGCAAAAAAAAAAGGGGAAACAAAATTTATTTTCCCTACTTAGTGCTTCACTCACAAGTTGTCACAGAACGATGAGAACAGCGTGGTAAACTATCCTTGTTTTCTATAAGCCCTTTAATTAACACCATCTTTCGGGCTAATTATTGTCCAATGTGGCATTACCAAGTTTGGCATGTTTTATCTTTTTCTAATATTAGCCTATTCGGTACTCTTAAAACTTGGTATGTCTCGCTGGAGTATACTTCGTATTGAAGATTAAAAATTTTTAGGGGCCTATTTGGCATGATCTCAATGTGGCCCACCAAATTTTGTTAACTATCTTTGATTTATATTAACCTATCCAATACATTTAATTCGTTTAGATTTGGTAGTTAATGGGGGGAGGTGTCAACATAATTGGAGTAATCCTATAATATGAGATCCTCAATATTTTTTCATATGTATTTTTACCTATCTTGAAAATTTTATTTGTCTAGCTTGAGTGGTTGAAATTTTGAAGGACCTGTTGAAAGAGGACTCTCCAATCGTAGCTCCTAGTCATATTTTATTCACCTATTCTGATTTTCTTTTTCGTCTATATTTACCTATTTTGAAAGTTTCATGTGTTTAGCTTGAATGGTTGAAAAGTTTGGATTTTGAAGGATGCAATTTAGGGACCCCCGAATTTGGTGCCTTAAATTAATTTTGTCTTTTCTTGATATTAACCTATCCTGAAAATTGGATGTGTCTAGCTTAAACAATTAAAAAGTTTGAATTTTGGCATCTTCGTTTGAGGGGAAACCCCATTGTGGTACCCCCAAATTTTGTCAAATTATATCTTTTTTCATATTTACCTATTCTGAAGATTTCATCAGTTTAGTGTAAGTGGTTAAAGTTGAATTTTAATGTTTTTGTTTCAGAAAGATCTCTTCATTTTGGTACCCCAAAAGTTTGTCAAATTTTAACTTTTCTTTGCACTTGCCTATTCTGAAAATTTCATGCGTTTAGCGTGAGTGGTTAAAAAGTTTGAATTTTGGTGGCCCCTTTTGAGAGGAACACCCTCATTTGGTTTCCCCAAATTTTGTTATGTTTTATCTTTAACTTATATTTATCTATTTTGAAAATTTCATTTCCCTAACGTGTATAGTTAGAAAGTTTTGAATTTTGGCGGCCCCGTTTTGGGGGACCACCATTTTCGTACTGGTACCCCCAAATTTGGTCAAATTTCATCTTTCCTTTATGTTTACTTACCTTAAAAATTTCGTTGGCCTAGCTTAAAAGGTTAAAAAGTTTGAATTTTGGAGGACCTGTTTGGGGGAAAACCCCCGTTGTGGCACCCCCAATTTTCGTTAGGTTTAGTTTATTTTTAACGTCTACCTATTCCGAAGTTTTGACGTATCTAGCTTTAACGGATAAAAAGTTCAAAGTTTTGGAGGGCCTGTTTGAAGTGGATCCCCCCAACCTGAAACCCCCGATTTCATTCCCGCACTAGTCCTCCTTGATATTTCTAATCGCTCAAACTTTAATATAGTGCGTTTAGCGGTTTAAAAGTAGATAGCTAGAGAAGAAAAAGAAAAAAAAAGTAAAAAAAAGCAAAAAAAAGAAGAAAAATAGTATTCAGGTTGGGGTAAACGAACATAACCAAAAGAAAAGCGGTTTATAGTGTGCTCAAAAGACACAAATCATTTTCCATCAAAATCGGTATCTACCCAAATATATCTGTTCAAAATCGTCCACTTTCTGCCCACGTTCGGCCGGTAACATTTTGGTCACGTGACACGGCGCTTTCAGTTTCAAACTCGGTTTGCATTAACCATTTATAAGCACCAGATTGTTCACAAATTTCAGCTTTGAACGCCAAGTGGTTTTTGAGTTATAAACGAATTAATAAACTTTCAAGCCAAAAATCGCATTTTTTATGTTCTTTTGTGTGTCAATTCACGATCACGTGATCTAGGATCCCCAAAACTGGCACACATAATGCATTCATTAATTTTCATGTTGAGTCCAAATTTCAGCTTTCTAGATTTTACCGTCGCTAGTTATAAGCAAATCAATCCTCATCTGCCAAATTTGCGAGCAAAAATAAAAAAACTATACGCTCACACAAAGTCCCAATTAGCTGTTTCATACTGAGCAGGGATGTGGAAGCGGAAGCAGGAAGCGGTTAAATTTTTGTGGAAGCGGAAGCGGATGCACTTTGATAAAAGAGACTGGAAGCGGAAGCGAACTCGGAAGCGACTAATTCTATCTGGAGCCGGAAGCGGAAGCAAATAAATCCAAAGGTGAAGAAGCTGAAGCGAACTTGGAAGCATAAAACTTCAGGAGGAGCTGGAAGCGGAAGCATTAAAAAATTGACTGCTTCCACATCCCTGCTTTGTGCAAGAGAAATGATTTATTGATAACGTAAGTAGGACTGATTGATTGCAACCAAAATTCTGTTTTATTATATTATTGGTAGGCTACAAAAACTACAAACTGCTTTGAAGTGGAATTTGGTCCTTGGCGATAGTCGTAAAATGGAGCATATGAAAGCAGATAATATTTCACCTCCAAATAAACAACTAAACGTTCGAGAGTTTTGGATATAATTTTATATACATCCTAATATTGTAAACAGTTGCTTTGACTTGAGCGATTATGGCATTGTATTTATTTGTAATTTTTCACCAGTCGCACTCAAGGCTCGTTAATATTAAGTTCAAGCAAAATGATAAGAACCTTTTTCAAGCTTATTTTTGCAGATTATCATGTATTTTGTAAATAGATTGTGGTGCGCCATCTAGCGGAATGTAATAATAAAGCAAATTGGGCAAAAAAATTAAAAACCATTTCCGCAAGCCGTTTCTTAACTTGGAGTGCTCAAATTTCGCAGAAAGTGTCTCTAGGCTAATACGCAACTACTGCAAAATAATGTTTTTCTATAGCGAAAATCGACCTACCCTATTGGTCACCTGCATTTTTTTGCTTAAGCAATGTGTGCAACAACAAAAAAAACCTAAATTATACTTGTTTGCTATGAGTTATAACTATAGATAGACAAGATCACCACCGTTTGGTGATCTTGAAGATCAAGATCAGATCATCCAAAACATGTGATTTTGAAAATCAACATCAGGGATCACATGACAGAAATTTCCTCGTTCGCTTTAATAACGAGTTGTTTTTTAAGAGGCGCTAACGAAGGAAATAACGCAAGAGGCTATTTTTGCACGTGTATGTAAAGCCTTGCGAAATCCGTTACGTCATTCTTTTTCGCTAAATTTCTTCGAGCGATTGCGGAAAGCAGTTCGAGTAAAAAAACGTCACATTTTCCTCGCCAACTTAAAGAGGATCTTGAAGCACTCTTTACGCGTGCGAGAAATCTTTTTGGTTCAGAAATTTAATGGCGAAATGTTGAAAACTTCTAGCACATGCGAATTTTGCTGAAAATTAATTCAAATCGTCGCCATGTTTGCTATTAAACTGCTAAAAAAAAGCGAATTGCATTGAGAACCATTTGTTGTTTCGATTGATACAGAAATGCTAAGTAGTACAAGTTGACAAAAATAGTAACACACTCCTTTTATAAGAACGATTTTCTAAAACACGAGGCTCATTTTTGCTCAAAATTTAAGAACAAATTAAAAACACTGCCAGCCTCGGCAGCAAAACAAACCAAAAAAAAAAAAAAAAAATTCAAACTAATCAAAGAAACTAAAATTCGTGCTGATTCAAAACGATAAAATTTCAGTGATTTTCTTGTGTTTGCAAGCAAAATTGCAACTATCCAAGGTTATAAAGTTCTGTTGCTCTGCGCAAGCAATTGAGAAATTTTTTCGGCAGTTGTTCAACTTGAAAAAAGCTTGCTTTTGCAATTTTACGATGCTGCAAAAGCAAGAAAAAAGCCTTCACTTAAGTCTTAAGCAGGCAGAGCTACAGGAATTAAACAGTGTTTCAAACATGCCCGCTGAAATTGACATCGATGCTTTCAAAAGTTTTACAAAATCAAGAACAAAATAATGAGACTGAATATTGGCAAAAAATTAAAAACAGCCAGTCTAAACTCAAAATTTACCAATTCTAAAAAGCAAGTGTACTTCGACTTGCTCACTTTTGAAAAATTTTGAAACCTTAAGACCTAAAGTTACTGTTAAGATATGAGTTTACCACCAACAACCTCAAGGGCGCTTTATTTCATTTAAAAAATTATAGTATGGAAAAAGTTGTTCTTATTTTACATTGATCCAAAAATATAATTAAATTTTGTCGTTGATTTACTAACTGTTATCAGTTGAAGAATTTGCTTGCGTAGAATAATCACGTATAGCTGAAAGTATCTTCTTCCATAACAATGCAGTACATACAGTACGCTTGAACGCATTATTTTGAAGTAGAAATGCATCTGACGTCACAATGAGGTATTATTACGTACTAACACAAGTTACAAACATCTCGCAAAGAAATTCGAGCGAGCCGTTTTAACGTGTGTTGGACGAGACAGCTCAGAAATGGCAGTTAGTCTATGAAGCTTTTTTGCTCGTTAGCGCTTTTTAGCGAGCGAGAATAGCCTTTACGAGCTCGCTAGCACGTTCTATCATGTCGCCCCAGATCATTAAAATAATGTGATCTTGAAGATCAAGATGCCTGTCCTGTCTGTACCACAGCAAATGCGGATTACTTTCTCCAGTTTAGACTCCATTCCGTGTCGGAGCCATAAAATATCTTCAGAATATCACACAACTCGGCCTTGGGATGCTTACCCTCCGCGATATTTAAAGATAAAAGTGATCTTGATCTTCAAGTTCAAGATCAAGATCACGCAAAAAATGTGATCTTCAAGGTCAAGATCAGATCATTAAAATAATGATCTTGAAGATCAAAATCAGATCACAATCTTGATCTTCAAGATCACGATCTGGTCTTGAAGATCAAGATTGTGCCCATCTCTGGTTATAACCGTATTTTTCGGACTATAAGGTGCACTTAAATTACTAAAAATTTCAAAAAAAAAACGAAGGCGCGCCTTATATATGGATCAGGTGAAACTTTTTTTCTCTTTACGATTTACTTCAGAGCTGTTTAAAACTTTTTTACAGGTTTTGGAGCTTTTCAAAGTTGGAGTTGCATTTCATTTTGTAAGCCTTATATTCCGATGCGCCTTATATAAGAAAATAAAAGCAATAAAAGTCATTCATTAATAGTGTGCATTATAATTTGAAAAATACTATATAAAAATGTGATAAATACTGAAACTCAGTAAAACTGCCCAAAAAATGAGAAATTGCTTTTAAATTTACTGCCCAACGAAGGTATAATATCCAATATGACACTTCGCGAGGATCAGCAAAATAGTCTAAAAACTAGGCTATTAAATAGACTAGTCTATTGACCATGAAAATAAAATAACCAGCTCTGATTACAAAAAAGTATAAATGCTGAGCAAAAATTGCCCAAAAAAATATGAAATTGCCCGAAATTTTGACGCACAACTGACACCTTAAAACAACCCGGAGTGCCGATGCCCCCCGGACCCCTCACCTAGTACGCCTCTGTTTCTCAACCTTTTTTAGTTCCGGATCCAAATTTCAAATCTCAAAGCTGTAAGAAGCCTCAATCAAACAACCCAATATTTTCAATTAGCTTTTCTCAACTGGAGCAGGTTTTAAGTCACTGCAACATTCCTCCAGTCCATAGTAAGTGGGTTCATAAGGGCACTGTCAGGGTGTCGAACCGTTTCAAACAACGGTTCGGGTTCAGGTTTAGCTCCTGCTCAAAATATTTTAGCGGTTCAGGTTTGGTTCGGGTTCACTTCAGCATCATTTTCGAGGTTCAGGTTTGGTTCAGGTTCACTCAAGTAAAATATTACTGGTTCAGGTTCGGTTTGGGTTCATTGACTTAAAATTTAACTGCCGTTACTCGTTTCTTCCAGAAAAAAAAAGGAGAAATTGCTGATCCTGTTGATGATCACCACTGCTCTTATTGTGCGTGTACCAGCGCCAGTGGCATCCGGATGTCGAAAATATATTCTTACTTTTGTTAGGGGTTCAGGTTCGGTTCGGGTTCACTTGAGCACAATTTTGAGGGTTCAGGTTTGGTTCAAGTTCACTGGAGTGAAATTTTGCTGGTTCAGGTTCGGTTCGGGTTCACCAAAATGAAACGGTTCATTCGGGTTTACGGTTCGGGTTCAGGTTCGGTTCGACACCCTGAGCACTGTACTAAGCTAAAAACAGACAATATAATATTAATATTACAGTATCATCCAAAACTAAGATCGATATTACAGAATTAGCCAAGGCGCGTAACTGGATTTTACTACGAAGGAGACTTGAACTAAAAGCTAAAATTTATTTGCGTTTCACTCACGGGGGTCTAAGGGCAAAGCCACCAGCCGCTAAGCGATTTTTTGAATAAAAGTAGCGTAAGGGAATTTTGCTAAAGAAAGGGGGGGCAAAAAACTGGCATTTTTGGATTTGTGGGATAAAAGGTGCGTAATAGGATTTTGATTAGGAAGAGGCTTGAAGTCAAAGCTAAAATTTGTCAGTGTCTTACACAAACGGAGGTCTGGGGGCAGAGCTCTTCGGATTTATTTTTGGGCAATTTTTTGGATAAATTAACCATTTTAACACAATTCAGAAGACATTTGGGATGTTTGTAGATCCATGGCTAAGATTAGGAGCCTTTTTCCCCGAATCAAGTTATTCAGGCCTTCAGCGCCCCTACTTCCACTTTAAGTTCAAAACACTTTCAAAAGCATGCATATTTGGGTTAAATTTTTGAAGTGACTTGGCTAAAGGGAAGCTTCAGCCCCCTCAGACACCCCTAACGTCTTATCACCGCATTAGCTTCTGAGTTTTTTGCAACTTTAGTCGAACAACCCATCAAAAGATTGGATTAGGACTCTTTTCCTATCTGTATAAATTAGAATGGATCTTCAAATCGGGAATGGGAACCAAGATAATGCTACCATTAACATCCAATATAGCTCTCAAGTAGAACACTACACAATATTACTCTCGACTATAAGTTGGCTAAAGGGATATAGGTGACAACCACGTTTAAGAAATTTGACAAAATTTATTTTTTTAATTATCTTATAGTTTACTATTGACATGAAAAATGGTTAAAAAAAAGTTTAAATAAACAGTGCAAAACATTTGAAATTTAAAATGATAAATTTTCTAAGGGTTAATGAGAGCCGCAGAAAGGATAACCAAGTGCCGTAAGCTGCTCTAAGAGCCGCTGTTGAGAACAACTGGCCTAGACTATATGCACGCCGGGCACGGTCGGACCAATGACATAAAACTAGTTTTATGTCATTGGTTGGACGAATCTTCATTGACGGCCGCACGTTGCTCATAAAATGTTTACTAGGCAAATTCAAACAGCGTACCAACGTACCGCACCCTTACCATTACGAAAAATGCGTACCATACTAGCGTACCATACTTCTTAGCAAAAATTGAGGCGTACCGTATCGCGTCGTATTGCCATCCTTGGTCGCCATCGTACAGGGAAGGGTTTGACGCAGCTCAGCTCCAACGTATCTACAAGCAAAAGTTTTATCCGATCAATTGCTTATTTAGTCAACCCGTCGATAAGGTCGATAAGAGGGTGCATCACCCTAACCAGTTTACTTACTGGCAAGTGAATATGGTTTGCAATTTGGCCTAACTTGATAAATAGAAACAAAAAATTTGAAAAAAAAATCGTTTGAGCAGGCTACATTCCCCATTTTTATATCGACACTCCTTGAATCACAGATTTCTCGTATCTCATGTTCTAGTGGTCAAAAAGTTACAATTTTGGTGTCAAAATTTTCGGAATACCTAAGTTTATACCTAACTTTCTAACATACTATAATGTCATTGCTATAACTCTAAAATTTCTATTTTAGTCCTTATATGAGAAAAACCGTTTTCTATACACCAAAATCTTGCTGTTTAAGAATAAATATCGATTTTGTAATTTTCAACAAGGCTGATATGTTTCCTGTGAAGTAAAGTACCACCAACAAAAGATCATAACCTCTGGATTTTTGTCGCAGACAACACCAACTCAAAAGAGTGATACTAAAACATTCTGTACAGGAGCACAAGAAATGCAGAAAAACCGCAAAGACTGCACAAGAACCGAAAAGACCACAAGAATCTCAACCCTTGCTATCCTTTCGGTCCTGCATGTGTTTTAGTAGTACCAGTTTAATATATATAATGCAGTTTAGCTCACTGCAATGTTAAAGTTGTGTTTCCAGAAAGATTAGACTTGTCTGCAGTTATGTTAAATGCTTCTCTTTCAGATCAGGCATAGACAGTACTTAAATAGTAAAATTTTGCATGGGGGTACGCTTTTTCAGCCTTGACCAACTTTACAAAAAGTTTAGTGGAAATGATGTATTTCCGTCGCCAAAATTGAATGAGGACCAAAAACAAGAAAAAGGTCTTCGCCGGAAATTGAAGTTATTTTTCCCCGAAATCAGGTGAAGACCAAAAAAAAAGGTCTTCGCCGGAGATTGAAGTCATTTTTTCCTGAAATCAGGTAAAGAAAGGTCTTCGCCGCAGGTTGCGGTCAGAGTTGGATCCATTCTACCGTGTGCTGCAAAAAGGAAACATAGCAAAATTCTTGTTTCGAGAAAATCAAGTTTTTGTGCGCCATTGTTAGCTTAATGTGACGCAATAAGTAAATTTTTTCGCACATTTTTTCATTGTTTTTCAACAATAAGAAAAAATTTACTGAAATCCGCTACAAAATGCGAAATTGTTTTCTTTTTATATTTAAACATCAATATCGCGGAAAGTATTAAATTTACAAAGCTCAAATTTTCAAATTCGGTTGCAATGAAACTGAAATTTAACACCACAAAAAAAAATTAAAGGAAAATGCTTTTAAATGCTTTTTCGCAAGATACTACGCGTTTGCGTTTTAGCTTTTTCTTTTGGCTTTTACCATGATAAATTAAAAATTAGTCAATTAAGTTTCAAGGAAAGAGCAAGCATTTCAGTCTAAAAAAGTACTTCTAGTTGTTTTTATTTTTCTGAAAGTGCGTTTTTTTCGGAGAGTGCAACAAAATAAGACGTTTTTCGGAGGAATGCATGCAAAACTTTTGACAAAAAGTGTAAACAAATAATCTTTTAAAATACAAAAAGTTGCGCTGTCATTTCGAGGCTTTGGGCGTTTTTTATTTATAGCATCCCAAGTCCGATAGACTTAAGATCTAACCAACTAACGAGAGTTCGAGTTGATTGACGCGATGTTTATAAGTACCCGATTTTTCTTTTCAAAATTTTTCTAGCGACTAATTCGTTTGGTGTTTTCTAATTGTGATAAGTTTGCAGTCTATCATGATATTTCTTCTTTTTAATCTCGATGCATCCTGAAAATTCTCAAACCTTGTAAGGGGCAGAGGTGGAGTCCTCGAGGACAGATTTTGAAGTCCTTGGCCTTGGCCTTGGCCTCGAGGCCTCAAGTCCTCGAAAATTGGCCTGTCCTCGGCTCGAGGACAGCACTATTTTTTGGAAAGTTAAAATTTTGTGGAGCGGTTGAAAAATTTTTTGGAAAGCGTTTTTTCGTGGAGATCGCTTGAAAAATTTTTGTGAAGACCTTTTTTTTTTTTTTTTTTTTTTTTTGAGATCGCCTGAAAAATTTTTGTGAAGACCTTTTTTTTTTTTTTTTTTGGGAGCACTTGCGCTTTGTGTCCTTGGTCCTTGGCCTCGAGCATTCCTGTCCTTGGCCTCGAGAGTGTCTGTCCTCGGAAAGGCTGTCCTTGGCCTTGGCCTTGGCCTCGGATTTTTTTTGTGTCCTTGGCCTTGGCCTCGAGCCTTGTGTCCTCGACTCCACCTCTGGTAAGGGGTTTGTGAAGGGGCCGTCACTGCCACTCACTTAAACTATTGTTAATAAAGTGGCATTTGTAAAAAGAAACTATATAATAAAACGTGACATCGCAAGAGATACTTTGTGCAATTTGACGAACTTTGCGGCAGTATCCAACTTTTACTGAGCTTTATTAATTTTTAAAATAGTGATGCAATTGCGTTAAGTAAATTATGGCCGCTGAAAGTCAGATAAAAAACTTAAATGCACCCTTTTCAAATTTTGTTTCACAATCTTTAACACCTTTGTGGTTATTTGCTTTTTACATATCTTGAATATTGATGGATCAATGTTAACGTTAGGATAGCACTCCAATCCGATATTTAGACAATGGCACTCTAGTTTCTGCTAAAAAGTGCAAAATGCGACTTCCCCGCGACTCCAGTCTATGAATTGCAAAGCTGGTTTCCGGAGTGGATTTGTTTTATCCTGTATAGGTAAATAATTATGGTTTTGTTTATGGTATAGCATGTAGTAGGCTTAGTATGGCACGATAGGCATAGTATGGCAGTGTAGACTTTGTACGGCATATAGCATGCCACAGTGGATGCCGCAGCTTAGCACAGCATTGTAAGCATAGCGTGATACCCTAATAGGTTTAGCATGACACTCTAATAGGTTTAGCATGACACGCCTGTACGCGTAGCGTGACACCCATAAAGTAGGCTTGTTATGGCACAGTAGGCATAGTATAGTGTAACGCTAGGCGTATGGCATAGTTGGCTTAATATAGACCAGTAGGCACTGGAGGTTAGTATGTCACTGTAGGGATAACATGACATCCTAGTTTGGCGGAGTATGGCATTTAATAGACTTGTTATGGAACAGTGGGCATAGTATTAGTAAGGATAATATGCCACGTATGCGCTACAGGCTAGTACAATATTGTAGGCATAGAATGGTATATAGTAGGCTTATTATGGCACAATAGGTATATTATGCCATATTGTAGGCTAATTTTGGCACAATAGACATAGTATGCTGATTATGGCACAGTAAGCATAGTATGCCACAGTGAGCACTGTAGCTTTGAAGGCATAGTATGGCATTTGGTTGGCTTGTTATGGTACAGTAGGCACTGCACCTTAGTATGTCATAGTAGACGTAGTATGGCATTGTACACATAGTATAGCATGCGGTATAGTATGGAATGTACAGTAGTAGCCTTATGGCACATTAGGCATAGTATACCACAGTAGGCGTAGTATGTCATAGGAGCTTAGTATGACATTTTAGGCATAGTACGACATGAAGTAGGCTTATTATGACATCCTAGTAGGCATAGCATGTCACAGTAGGCTCTGTGGCATAGTTGGCTTTATATGGCACTGGAGGTTAGTATATCATAGTTGGTATAGCAGGACACCTTAGGAGGCAGAGTATGGCATATTGGGGGCTTGTTATGGAACAGTACGCATATTATTAAAAACCATAGTAGGCGCTACAGGCTAGTATGACATTGTAGATATCGTAGGCTTATTATGGTACAATAGGTATAGTTATGCTATATTGTAGGCTAATTATGGCACAATAGACATAGTATGCTGATTATGGCACAGTAAGCATAGTATACCTCAGTGCGCACTGTAGCTTTGTAGGCATGGAATGGCATTTGGTTGGTTTATTATGGCACAGTAGGCACTGGAGGTTAGTATATCACAGCTAACGTAGTATGGCATTGTAGACATAGTATAGCATGCGAGTATAGTGTGGCATATACAGTAGTAGCCTTATGGCACATTAGGCATAGTATACCACAGTAGGCGTAGTATGTCATAGGAGGCTTAGTATGGCATTTTAGGCATAGTATGACATGAAGTAGGCTTATTATGGCACCCTAGTAGGCATAGTATGTCACAGTAGGCTCTGTGGCATAGTTGGCTTAATATGGCACAGTAGGCACTGGAAGTTAGTATACTTCGTTGGGATAGAAGGACACCTTATTAGGCAGAGTATGGCATATAGGAGGCTTGTTATGGAACAGTACGCGTATTATTAAAAACCATAGTAGGTGCTACAGGCTAGTATGACATTGTAGATATCGTAGGCTTATTATGGTACAATGGGTATAGTTATGCTATATTGTAGGCTAATTATGGCACAATAGACATAGTATGCTGATTATGGCACTGTAGCCATAGTGTGCCACAGTGGGCACTGTAGCTTAGTAGGCATAGTACAACATCAGAATATGACATATAGTAGGCTTATTATGGCACAGTAGGCATAGTATCCCACAGAAGGCGCTACAGCTTAGTATGTTATAGTAGGCGTAGTATGACATTGTAGACATAACAGGCCTATAGCATTCGAGTGTAGTATAGTTGGTAGCTTGGCCAAATGGGTAAAGGCGAATTGTTTACGACGACCTTGATTGAATGATCTGGGTTCAACCCGCACTCTGGTCACGCCGTTGCGTCCTTGGATAAGACGTTTTACGATAATTATCTCTGGTTGGTGGCTTTGAACAAGCAGCAAATTCGGGGGGCAAGAATTTGAAGAAATCTACAGGAACGTTGGATCATCGGAAACCCCTTAAGCAGATGCGGATTTCTCCAATCACGAAGTAGTCACTGCAATAAAAAAATGTGCGGATCGTCCAATAAGTTAGCGTCTGATGCTGTCTGGTGACTGGAGGATAAATATGAGCTACAACAACAATATACTGTTGTGGGCTTTTGGCACCATAGGTTAGTAAGAGCACTATGTCATAGTTGGCTTAGTATGGCATTGTAGGCATAGTGTAACATGAAGTAGACTTGTTATGGCATCCTAGTAAGCATAGCATGTCACAGTAGGCACTGTAGCTTACTATGGCACAGTAGGCATAGTTGGCTTATTATTGCACAGTATCCCACAGTAGGCACTGCAGCGTAGTATATTATAGTAGGGATAGCATTACACCTTAGTAGGCAGATTATGACATACAGGAGGCTTGTTATGGAAACTAGGAATAGTATTAGTAAGCATAGTGTGCCACAGTAGGTGCTGCAGCTTTAGTATGACATAGTAGGCATAACATGGCACCCTGGTAGGCATAGTATGGCATACAGTAGGCTTAGTATGGCACAACAGGCAGAGTAGGCCAAAGTGGGCGCCGTAGCTTAGTAGGCATAGTATGACATATAATTGGCTTATTATGGCACAGTAGGCATAGATTAACATAGCTCGGCAATTAGACCTACAATGCATAGCTTTTCCATGAACTATCACCGTAACGAGGTGGAAAAGTCTATGTGCCTCAATGACCTGCAGAGCTGTACTGGCTGGAGATTCAATTCTCCTGAAAGGGTTACCCATGCCAGATAGGTCTAATGGTAGAAGCGAGACGAAGTATAGTTCAAATCAAAATAGTTGGAAAACTTAAAACCTGGGTTGGTTATGCCCATCAGCTGTGGTAAGCATATAACCTAGGAGAAGGACAACTCTGATATAAAACCTCTCCGCAGTTAGATTAAACTGCATAACAAATCATGATGAGCACAAATAATGAAAATTACGTGAACGACGTTAATGGGGCCACCTTCACGAGTGGAACCTCGTCCGGCAGGGGAGCGCCTAGGGACTCCCAGGTCGTCATTCAGCGAAACCCCTATGGCGTTCGAGTCTTAGGCAGAGGGGCTCGTTCGAAAAATAAGCGACAATCTCCACCAGCCAGCCCTAGAGGCAGCTCCACCAATGTGCCCGCTACACGTTTGGAGAGGCGAATGGAGGCAGCGCAGAGTATTCGTACTCGAGATAATGTCGCACACTCACCGGTCAACCATCACCAACTGCTGTTGGGCAATTGGAATATCCTCACCCTCACAGGAAAAGAGCTAGAATTGGTTGAGGAAGCAAAGCGGTATCATCTCGATATTATCGGAGTTTCTTCAACCAAACGACGTGGCTCTGGAACTGTGGATCTGGATGGCGGATGGAAACTCTTCTATTCTGGTGCTGATCCTAGTATGTCTGCACAAGCTAATGTGGGGATTCTCACAAGCCCCCGTTTGTCAGACTGTGTGTCAGATTGGATTCCTTTGGGATCACGGGTCTGTATGTTGAAGCTTAAGGTATTGGATCGGTCATTGTGCCTGTTGCAGGTATATGCCCCCAATGCCACGAGTGAATATCAGACTTTTGTGGATGAAGTAAATGATGCTCTTCTACGAGTATCAGCTACTGAATCTACAGTCCTCATGGGGGATTTTAACGCACATGTTGGAACAGACACAGATACGTGGAAGGGTGTGATCGGAAAACATGGAGTCACTGGACTGAATGAGAACGGAAGGTATTTATTGCAGCTCTGTTGTAGCAACGGACTCCGCATCATGAATACCTTTTTCCAGCACAGAGAGGTTCACAAGTATACATGGTATCGACCTAGTATGGATCAAAAATCTTTGATAGATTTTTGCATAGTTTCGTCAGATTTGTTTTCTGATGTGCTGGACGTTCGAGTGAAGCGAGGTGCTGAATTGTCAACTGATCACCATCTGGTAGTATGTTCCTTACGACTTTCGAAACCTTGGCCAAACAAGAGATCCAACCGGTCGTCTGTGACTTACCGGATCAAATGGGAGGCTTTGGAGGACAAAGAAGTAAGAAAACAGTTTGCATCCAGTATATCATCTAAGTTCAGACAACTTTCTGATGTATCCGAGGACATCGAGAAGGAATGGCTGCTGTTCAGATCAGCAATCATTTCATCAGCTGCTGAAAGTTGTGGGCGAAAACGGCTTAGAATGGCGGGCGATAGTGGGAAAAGAACGCCTTGGTGGAACCAAGAGGTTAAAGAAGCTATTCGAGCAAAGAAAGATGCGTTCAAGGCCTGGCTGCAGGACAGATCGTCATCTGATTTGCAATCCCGGTACACTGAGGCGCGAAAAGCGGCAACTTCGGCAGTAAAGAAATCCAAGGAGAAGTCATGGGAAGAGTTTGGTCGTCGGTTGGATTCCAACTATTTTTCGGCAAACAAAGTATTTTGGCACAACATCCGCCGTTTACGTGGCAAAAGATCGAGTATCACGTACTCCATCAAGGATTCTGACGGTAACATTCTAACGGATGAGAATGAAATCCTTTCACGATGGAGAGAATACTTTGAAGATCTTTTGAATCCTGTAAAGGCATCGACTCGTGACACACACGAAGTGACACATCTAGGGGAGGACGAAATTTTCACTGCAGCAGATGTGGCAACTGCAATTAAAGGGATAAAATCTGGAAAAGCTGCTGGTGAAGATGAAATCAGACCCGAGATGTTGAAAGCGCTGACTTGAGAAGGAATTCTCTGGTTAACGCGAGTGTGTCAAGTTGCGTGGAAGCTTGGCAAAACTCCCAGAGATTGGCAAACAGGTGTGATTATTCCGATATTCAAGAAAGGAGATCGCAAGCAATGTACAAACTACAGAGGGATATCTCTCCTTAGTTTGCCAGGGAAAGTATATGCCAAATGCCTTGAAAGGAAATGCCGAGAAATAGTGGAATCAAAACTGGAAGATGGTCAGTGCGGTTTTCGTCCGGGTCGCAGCACCACGGACCAAATCTTCACTCTGAAGCAAATCTTCGAGAAATCTTGGGAGTATGGCAAAGATCTCTTTGCATGCTTTGTCGATCTTGAAAAAGCATATGACCGAGTTCCTCGGGATAAACTTTGGAAGGTTTTGCAGGAGTATGGCGTTGATGGTCAATTGTTACGCGCTATTAAGTCATTCTACTGCAGACCGGAGGTTTGTGTTCGGGTAAATGGCAAGCAATCAAAGCCGTTCCATGTGGGCGTTGGACTCCGGCAAGGGTGCGTTTTGTCACCTCTCCTTTTCATTGTTTACATGAATTGGATCGACAAATGCAGCCAAGCTGATGAGTGTGCCACGATTGGAAATTGCAAAATTAGTCGTCTGCTATTCGCAGATGATTTGGTTCTGCTTTCTTCCACAGAATCTGGCCTCCAGCGCGCATTAAATAGCTTTGCAGATGCATGCAACACCGCCGGAATGAAAATAAGCCCGGCCAAAACTGAGGTACTTCATCTTTCAAGAAACCCTGATCAGTGCGTATTACAAGTGAATGGAGCGACACTGAAGCAGGTAGAGAAGTTCAGGTATCTTGGGGTTGCATTTACGAGTGACGGAAGGCAAGACGAAGAACTGGATACCCGAATAGGCTAGGCTAGTGCAGTAACGCGAGCTTTGCACTACTCGGTTGTCATGAAACGAGAATTGTCGAAAAAGGCAAAGCTCTCAATTTTCAAAGCAGTTTTTGTCCCCATTCTCACTTATGGTCATGAATCTTGGGTAATGACCAATAGAGTGCGATCACAAGGGCAAGCGTCCAAAATGAGGTTTTTACGAAGAATCGAAGGAGTTACACTGTTTAACAAGGTGCGTAGCTCTGAAATTCGAAAATCTCTTAACATCGAGCCGTTACTTCTCCGAATTGAAAGATCTCAGCTTAGATGGTTTGGCCATGTAAGCAGAATGTCTCAGGAAAGACTCCCCAAACAAGCTTTACATGCCAAAGCAAATGGGAGAAGATCAGTCGGACGACCTAGAACTAGATGGACCGATTACATTGAGGATCTTGGATGGAATCGCTTGGGACTTCGCCCAAGCGAAATGATGGAGGTGATGGAAGACCGTGAGGTGTGGCGGCTTAATCTTGAGCTACTGCCCCCGCAACCGTCACGGAAAAGCGGGCAATGAAGAAAGAAGAAGAAGAAAGACATATCTTGAAAAGTTATCAAAATGATTAAGTTACCTCAATCAAAAAGAGCAAATATCAGTTTACAACGCCAAACTCACTTTTCACAACTTCTAACAGTTTTCAATTTATTATGAAATAACATAGAGTCTTTAAAATTCCAGCAACTTTTGATGAAAACTTTATTACATGAACCAAATTCATTACTTATTACGGTCCGAGATAAGCGACAATTTATGCAGCCATTTTTTTATTAGAATTACACTCTGTAGTATAGCAACCAACATCTTGGAACTTGCGTATTAAGTCGATTAGTTTAGTACTAAAACTCTCCTAATTAAAAAACCTCCAGGCGCTAGAAGAAGTTTTTTCAACGTAATAGATGACAGTTTATTAAAAAACTCTGCAATCTCTAGCTCAAATCTGTTAAAGCCAGTGAGCTCAAGTACTTCATTCACTGCCTTAAATGTTGGAAGTCCATCTGGGAGAAAATCTCCCATCTTGAAATCCCCAAGTCCGTTGGTATCAACTCATTATGACTATTTTAACCATCTAGCTTGCGGCAGTAAAAAATCTTATACTTTCGGGCGGGTCTATTTAAGATCTTTCAACCTGATATTCCCAAGTTTTGTCAAAATTTATCTTTCTTGTACAGTATATTATCCTACGATACTTTAATTTGCCTAGCTGAAATCACCCCCAACGTGGCTCAGCATCAAGTTTTGACTCTTTTCATATTTGTTTTATACTAAACTGTCTTAAAATTTTATTTGTTTACCACAAGTAGGTAAAAATTTAAAAATTTTGAGAGGCTCCTCTTAAACAAGGCACCCCAAACACTTTGTCGAGTTCCATCTTTTTTATATTGATTTTATCTTAGAAATTTAACGTGTTTAAATCGAGTGATTATTTTTTTCAATCTTGGAGGCATTTTTGGCGGGAAACCTACCAACGTCAATTCATTAAAAATTTTCATGATACATTTAACTCACTATATGTCCCTAAAATTTTGCTTTTTAGCTCAAGGGTTTAAAATGTCTTAAGTTTAGAAGGAGGACATTTTGAGAACCCCCATTAACGAGGGATCGACAAATTTTTTCATGTTTTACATTTTTATTATATACCTATTCTAAACGTTTCGTCTGTCTAGCTTGGGAGTTTAAAAATTTTTGAATACTGTTGAACCCGTTTGAAAGGGATCATTCTCATAGTGGCACAACCCCAAATTTTGAAAATTTTACCTTTCCTTTATATTTTGCTATCCTGAAAATTCATCGTCGGTTCATATCGAGTGGTTAAAATTTTTGAATTTTGGAGGACCCGCTTGAGAGAAACCCCCTATCGCGGCAACCCCAGTTTTTGCCTTGTTTTACGTAGTTTCAATTCTCACCTATTTTGAGAATTTAAGCCGTCTACAGCTTGAACGGTTCAAAAGTTCAAAATTCTTGAACGCCCGTTTGAGGAAAATCCTCCAGCATTTCACTCCCGATTTTAGGTGGTTTCCAGTTCTTTGTGATATCTATTCTAATATCAATCAAAGTTTGATCTCTCTGAGTTTCCGGTTTAAAAGTAAGATGAAGAAAAGAAATAACAAAAACGAAAAAAATAAAGAAAACAGAAGAAAAGGAAAAAAAGAAAAGTAATCTAAATGAACACAAACAAAAGAAAGGTGGCCTATAGTGTGTTCAAAAAACACAAATCATTTTTCATCAATATCAGTACTTATCGAGATTAGCATCCGCTTTTTGCCGAATTTGAGTCTCTACAATTGCGGTCACATGATGGCGCGGCATGTTTTTGAAGTGTACCTTTTCTTTGAGAACCTTGATTAAAAATCTTTCAGGCTGGCATTGCTGCCCGAACCCTATAACTCTAATGCAAGGTTTTGAAGAGAAAGAATTAAAAAACGCAGCGCCAATCAAACTTCAGACATGTCAGACGCCGAGATGGCGCCTTAACCACTACACTTTCCGGGTCCAGTGGTTTTTTGATTACTAGCGAATCAAAAATTTTTGAACCCCGTCATTTCAAAGAATCAAATCGCCTAGTCCCTTCAGCCCCTCTTACTTATAGGTCAAGTCCAAATACAAAAAGCATGCTTAAAGGCATTTTGTATTTGGGGCTCAAGTTTTATAAGCGACTTCGCTTAGGGGGTGAAGTCCCCTTAGCCACCCACCAGTTGCACACTGGTTACATCAAATATATACAGTATGTCTACCACAAAAATCTAAGATATAAAGTGTGATAGATAAATTTTCAGCTACTTCAACCCAACCACTGTTGTTTACACGTAGACAGAGAGGTATATAGCATGCGGACCAACACAATTTATTTTTTCATGTAACTTAGAATAGAAAAGCATTACAAAGTTATCTAAGGAAGTCGTAGCATGAAAAGCTCTGCAAACTCATCGTCACATAAAATTTATCTGAGCTTTAGTAAGAAGCTTCGAATGGACCTCACGGTCTTCCGGTCAAGAGGGCTTTTGGACTTGACCTGTATTAGAGAGTAAGGATCAAAAGGAGTGTCTGGGCTTAATTCTTTCAAATAGCCTCCTAATCTTAGCAATTAAATTATTTCAAATAGCTTTAAAAACGTGCAAAATGTGACCAAAAGGGCCTTTAAATGACTACGTTTTTTTTTTTTGAAAAATCACACTAAAAGCCTAACAGCAAAAAACAAAAATAATTAATCCAGTATAGCGTAGCCAGAAGGGGGCGGGGAGGAGCTGTAGCCCCCCCCCATTGACCTGTCAACCAAAATGCACTAAAAAATATCACGTTTTTTGCACTTCCAAGGCAATCATTTTCTGTGATATGAACTCTGAGATAATTTAAAGCCGCTTTCGAAGTATTTACTAAGGGAAGATAATATTTGTCAAAAGCAAAGTTTACAAATCAGTAAAAACTTTTAAAAATGGCAAAAAATAAGCAATCAGATTTGGTCCCTCCCACAAAATGCTTGACGTAGACTTCAAAAACGTTGTGTAGAATGGAGTGAGGGGGCTATTCAGTATTGAATTTAGCTAATTACCCATTACTTCTTTGAATTGTCGTTCTCTCAGCCCCTTCCCCCCAATTTTTTTTAATGCAGACAAATTAGGTTAAAACTTATGTTTTTTTTTCCAGATTAACCGGCTTGTAAAAAAAGGCTGAAATTTTGCCGTTAGCCACCGCCCTCATAGCCCGTTTATGTAGCCAGTTTAATCATGTTTTTACCCAGCTAATTGTTATGCCAGGACGTTTTAAAAGCATTAATTATTACCTCAATAGGCCTAAAATTAAGTTATCTTAGCCAAAAAAGATTGCAAAATTTTCCGAGTGTTAAGCGCCCTGCCTCCAGACCCTCGAGATAGCCGCCCCCCTTTCGATTGAATATTTCTGGCTATGCGTCTGCATTAATCCATGATCAATGCAAATTTGTGCGCTTTGCATCGATTTAAACCAAATATCTTGGTAAATTTAAATACATATTTACAGTATAAGGTTACGAATTCCAGTTTACGTGATCGACTTTCCTCAGTCAAAGTTTGAATATTCATAGCCTTTGGCAAAATTAGTTAGCATCCCTAAAAATTTTCTCTTCCACACGGCTTTGAGCAAACTCTTTACTGATTTGTATTATTTTGTCAAAAGTTCATTTCTCAAATCGAAGCAGTAAACGATGATATCTCATAAATGCATTTGATACCAACTGGTACGAACCGCAACTGGCAGTGCAAGTTCCGGCCGGAAACGAAGGTATTAAAGAAGATTCAAATTGTATTCCTTTCGAATGCAAAGTTTTTTGCGGTTATTGTAAATATCTTTTCAGGTCAAAAGCCCAGTTAATGTTAAGGAATTGAAAAAAAGCACGTTTTCGCTGAGTTCCGTTCCACTACCATCGTACTAACTGCTCATAAACATTTTAGTTCTTTTTTTGAACTAAATTGAAAAATAAACCGCCGAATTTGCAAATATAGGGTTAAACTTTGCACTTACCTGCGCACATCCGCTTTGCTTGTTCAGTCACATTGAGTAATGGATTGAAATATAATTTTTAAATTTTCGATTGTAAGAATTTCAATTGTTTTGTTAACAATGCCTCTTACACGTTTTCTTTGTGCAGCACATTTTTGCAAAAAAACAAGCAAAAAAGTTCAAGCGCGAATATCTCAAAAACTACACCAGCTAGAAAGCTAATTTTTTGTGCAAAAGACCGAGAAGAAAAAAGTCTTCAAAAAAAGAAAGAAAGAAAAAAAAAAATTGCAAAATTTTCGATGTTCCCTTTTTGCAGAACACGGTAGCATTCATTTTTTTTACTTTTTGAATTCCAATTCAAATTCATTGACTTTGCAAAAGTCGAATTCAAATTCAAATTCATTAATAACTCGTGAGCGGATTATTCAAATTCAAAATTCAAATTCAATCTAACCCCACTTTTCACACCAAAGATACAAAAAGGATTTTGCGGTTTGCACCTAGTAAATCGCAGCCTCGCAGTCGCAGATGTGTATCAGCGCATCACAGGTGCGTAATAAACCAACAACTCAAGTCGCTTGAATCCAGAATTGGATCCAGTGCCGTCGCCAGAGCAAACGAAGCAAGGGAGCACCAGCCAAAAGTGGGGGGGCACTAAAATTTGCTTATAAAAACTGTTTTTCAGATCTTGTACGGTTACAATTATGTGCAATTTCAAAATAAGACCGGCAGCGCTTTTTCGATTGTTTCGTCTATGGCCAATAATTGCTTGAAAAATCTATCTGCACATTCTACAGCAGTGAACGCTACCAGACGTGCGACCAGGATTTTGCTAAGAGAGGTGAACCAAAAGTAAATATTTTTACACAGACACTGCCTGATTTAGCCCCCGTGCTGAACAAACTGATGCAACTCAAGCGTGTTACTGATGAACATAGATACTAAATATTAAGTGAATGTGGATAGAGCCTGAGGACGGATCTCCCAGCCGCTGGCGATTTTGAAGCAAAAAAATAGCAATTTTAACGCCATTTTAATCATACTTGGCACTTTTAGAAGCCATATGAATAACTAAATTGCTCAATTTCAAAAGTCATTTTAAAGAATTGAATTGCTTTTTGCCCTCAGCCCCCCTTACTTTAGGTCAAGTCGAAAATACGTTTAAACGTTTGTATTTTGAAATTAAATTTTCGAAGTGATTTTGCAAATGGGGCTTAAACCCCTTCACCCTAGTTGCGCCACTGACTGTGACCTCAAAATTTTGAGTGTGCTCTAAAACTCAAAACAGGTGGTTTTAAAAAAAAATTTTTTACGCATTGTTTTATTTCATAATCACTAACGAAGTATCGGTAACGATTCTGCAGGCTTAAATATCTCTTCCGCGACACTTCTATAAAGGCGAGTCAATAAGACGGAACATTGCGTCAGATATATGTACAGCAGTTGGTTGCCAGCAATTGCGCAAAGAATCGAAAAAACATCAAAGAAGAGTTATGTTTAAACGTAATTATTTCGTATTCCATCATTGTCTGTTGTCTTGTCCTTGCGTGATGTTACAAAAGCTGTATTTTTAGTACACCAAACTTGGGGATAAGCAGCCGTTAGGAGGTTACGCTCCCCTCCCTTAGCGACGGCACTGGTTGGATCCATTCAGTTTGTTTTTAATTTTTATATTCAAATTCAAATTCATTGACTTTAAAAAACTAAATTCAAATTCAAATTCATTGATTTTGCAAAAGTCAAATTCAAATTCATCAATAATTTGTGAGCGGATTCAAATTTAAAATTCAAAATTCAAATTCAATCCAACCCTAGTTGCGACCATTTTCGGCAGGAAATTTGTAGGATCTTTTAGTCCTGGATGGCTATTTTTCCTCTGGTCATCCAGCGCACAACTCTCGATGGGAGGACGCCTAAATCTCGATGGGGGGACGCTAAATCTAGATGGGGGACGCGTCCTTCCGCGCAGGTTTTTTTGGAAGTTTGGTACAACAGTAAACGTACTTGACCCAAATTTTTATTTGTTTTGAACGAGATAGAGGCGGTTTTTCTGTCAAAAAAGGTCTTCGCCGAAATTCGAAGGTTTTTTCCGGCCAAAACAGAAATTTAAAGGCTTATTCCACCCGAAAACAGGTGATCCCCCCCAAAAAAAGGTATTCACCGACTTTGGGTTAGCTCTAAACCAAAAAACTCCACTATTCCGGGCCAAACAATAGCAAGTTCTTCACAACTTCGCCTCCCACATCCCTTTAGGGGGGGGGCTGTTTTCATTTTTGAAGCAAAAATCGGCCTCAAAAGCACAAAAACCGTGCTATTTTGCATACTTTTCAGGCCAATGGGGGTAATAGCCCCCCCTAGCTACGCCACTGGATAAACATATGAAAGATAGGCCTATTACTGATCGACCTCTCAAAACAAGCTGCGAACAACACAACTGCTTTCTCTGAAATTTCTCTGGCCAAGTTGTTTACGGAGAAACATCTAAAATACTCCCTGTTCATTAGTGCAGATTTTTGAAGGATACGATATTTATCTTATGCACTATGCTTTTACTGTTTAAGTAGCCTTACCCTTGGTATTGTCTCAACATGATATTGTTATTGTCTTCAATTCATATTATAGTTGTGTCATGACTAACCATTGAAAAGAAATAATTCACCTGCAATAATTGTAAAAAAAAAAAATGTGAAAAATTATAGTACGCGGCGCTGCGCTGACGCTGGGACGTAGGGCAGATTTTAGTTGCCACGCTGCGGGGTTCACCAACAACAGCGCGCGGCCGCGAACGCTGCGCTGTTGCCATCTCTAGTTTAGACTGGACGCGAAGCGAAGGTTGGCGATCTTCGCCAACCTTCGCGAGTGGTCGCTTACGTCACTTGCAAAGGTTGCCAACCTTCGCAAGTGGTCGCTAATCTTCGCGACAGGTTGCTTCTTTGGCTAATTTTAATAACTTACTTTTAAAATGCATTCAATGAGCAAGAAAGCGTTGAGTACTTTATTATTGAAGCACCATTATAGTAATCACAGGTTCTGTTTCGTCATAGAGCGCTGGAATTAAAACGAAGACTGAGTTTGTATTATGTTATTACGCAATAACCGTGAAGAAGAGTCTATAGACCGTTTTAGTGGCGCGTCACAATGCCCATTGTCTGGTTCTTATTGCAGATCGTAGTAAAATTCGCCCATTTAAATCAATGGTAAAATAAAATTATTACATACACGCAACTTCAAACAACCACTGTAGATCAGTGGGTGGCGTTTTTTATTTGATTTTACTTTTATTTGAAGGGCCAAAGCTTCGTAATTTCATTTCAGGTTATTTCCGAGGTTAAAAGTCTTTATAAATGCGTATTAAACTCATTTTAAAAAGGGCACTTTCGCACCGTGAAATAGCGTTATAACGCTTATTTAATGACATGCGATATTTCTGAGCAGCGTTGCGATAGGCATATAGGATAAAAGTGTAAAATTGTATTGTGTTTTGCACCAGAATGGTATCATAGAAGCGAAAAGAGTAGTTGCAAATTCTACCGATTTCCTAAGAATAGCAATTTGGCTTCAAAATGGGAATCACGCTGCAGGTAAGCTTGTTTTATAGTCAAAACTAATCACTATATGAAGTCAAGTTTTTCGATAGAAGATTAGGACAATTTCAAGCAATATTATTTATGTTCACTTTTTTTGTTCCTCTGCAGGAACAATCGTCTAAGCACTGTGGCAAGCTAACAGCCAGGTTCTTCGATGGAGGAGGAGTTGGGCAAGTTGATCCTAACCCTGACGGAAAGGAAAACTGTTAAGTTTTCTAATTTTATTTATCGGGCGCACTTTTTGCAGGTTTTTCGACTAGTCTCAACACTGTTAAAATTTTTGGGTCCAGCTGACCCAAAAAATCCTGGTCAAAGGCCTTTGACCCAAAATTTTTGGGTCAAAATTTTTGGGTCATTGTAAAATTTTGGGTCGCCGTTAATTTTGGGTCAAAAAATTTGGGTCAAAGTAAAATTTTGGGTCAAAAAATTTGGGTCAAAGAAAAATTTTGGGTCAACGTTTTTGGGTCATTGCAGAAATTTGGGTCAGCGAAAAATTTTGGGTCAAAAAATTTGGGTCAAAGTAAAATTTTGGGTCAACGTTTTTGGGTCATTGCAAAAATTTGGGTCAGCGAAAAATTTTGGGTCATTGCAAAAATTTGGGTAAGTGAAAAATTTTGGGTCAAATTTTTGGGTCATTGCAAAAATTTGGGTCAGCGAAAAATTTTGGGTCAAAATTTTTGGGTCATTGCAAAAATTTGGGTCAGCAAAAAATTTTGGGTCAAAGAAAAATTTTGGGTCAAATTTTTGGGTCATTGCAAAAATTTAGTTAAGCAAAAAGTTTTGGGTCAAAATTTTTGGTTCAGTGCAAAATTTGGGTCAAAAAAATTTGGTCAAAGAAATAATTTGAGTCAAAGTTTTTGAGTCATTGCAAAAATTTGGAACAGCAAACAAATTTGGGTCAAAGTTTTTTGGTCATTGCATAAATTTGGGTCAGTAAAAAAACTGAATCAAAGAAACGCTTTAGGTCATCACAAAAATTTGGGTCAACAATATCTAGGGCCAAAGAAATATTTTCTAAGTATTTGGATTAATACAAAAATTCGGTACAACAAAAAATTTAGTCAAAGCAAAAATATACGGGTCAAAGACACATTCTAGTCAATGCAAAAATTCGGATCAGCATAAAATTAAGGATCAAAAAATTAAAACACATTACAGAATGAGAAGTGTTTCTATTGTGGAATGAGTTTCTGTGTGGAATGCTTCTATGTAATAAGTGTTTTTTGACTAAGGCCTACATCTGCATCCACCCCAATAATTTGACTATGGTCTGCATGTGAATCACTTGAATTCGGGAAAAAAAACTCTTGAAATTTTGGTGAAGACCTTTTTTTTTTGGTTTGCACTTAATTTGCTGACGTGAAAAAAATTGTGGTCGAGGTTCATCCCCCCCAACGTTGAAAATAGGGCAAAATTGGGGTAGAATCGCAAATTATTCTCCCTCCAATGTCCAACAAGGATCGGCACCCCTGCAAGTAAGAAATCTACTAAAATTCAAAAATCCACTAAGATTCAAAATTTTGTTCCAGTGAATTTCCTTAATGCCAATATCAGCAAGGTTTTTATATTTAGTGCTGTTTTAAAATTGTTTTTGAGGCTATGATAAAGTTTTTGTTCGTTTAAATTTGTTGACTAAGTCTATTGGGTTCAAAGAAAATTTAATATTAGAAATATTTAGAGTCAGTTGTATTTGTTAACTAAAGTTTATTGACAATCTTTAAGAAAAATATAAATCAAAAATTTAGGTTCGGTGACATTTATTAAACTGACTTATTTATTGAGGTGTTACTGTTCATCTCGCTGAGTTAAATGCGTGGAATGTAACGCAATCTGCGAAGATAATGCCTTGTGTGCTAATTATCACCCTTTATTGTTTGCAATTTTTGAAGCAAGACGTTCTAATACGTATAATCGTAGTGCTGTTCAAAACTTTTGTTGTTTATTCTAATTACTGGACGCGGTTGATAATCGCACCTCAGCAGAGAGTTTGCTTTTTACCACGTGATGACCTAGATAGAAACTGCTATAATAATAGTAAACCGACTTACTGAGTAAACCGATTTTAGCTGCGGCAGAAGAGAGAGAAAAAGTGCTGAGCAGTTATTTTGATCAAATTTGGAAAATTTTTGATATGTTATATTAGCATAACCCTTGTTTATGTTAAGTTATTGCAGCTCCTATTTAAGAACTTTTAATAAGCTTTTATAAAAATCTAAAAAATTAAGCGTTGGTCTAGGAGAAAACAGATAAAAAAAGCTCGAGAATAGCTTCTCCACAAAAACGACTGTGAAGCCAACAAAAAGATGTGAGATCAGCGAAAGTTTGACAGAAAAGAGAAATTGAGATTTCGTTCAATTAATGATGCCCGCTGCATTGTAAATTTGTGAGTTAATATTAATCGTAAAACAATTTTTGTCGATAATTAGTGTTGATTCTTCACAAAAATGTTTAACAGATTAGGTTCAATTGCAAACTACACTGTTTGATTTATAATTAATTGAAGTGAATTGCCAACACCTATCTGTGTTTTTTTTAACAAACATGCGGAAGTAAAAGTCTTTTGTTTCCTTTGAGCATATGGCTTAATGGTAAGAAGGTATCAAATATGGTCATGCAAGTGATGTGATTGGGCAAAATAATTTTGTTCAAAATCAATATAATAGTTGTGGATGCTGGCTATGGCAATGGTAGAAACATGTCAAGGTAAGTGAATTACACTGTCTTCTTTTTCATAAGAACCAGTGAATTTTAGATTTAGGCAGTTCTTAAATTTTCACGAAGTTTTAGCTTGATTTGTTCATGAAAAGTATTGGAAATTGAAGTGACGCACCATTTACGGCGAGCTATAAGGAAGGAGATTAGATGGTTAGCTAGCTTATCGTTTTCAGAGGTGGGCATTTGCGCTGCAATTATTTTACTTGCGACAGCGCTTGCGCTGCACCTATTTTGCTTGCGATAGCGCTTGCGCCGCAATTTATCTTTAAGCGCTTGCGCCGAAAGTATTTGGGTAATAACAAGCGCAATTCAAATACGAGTAAAAATGATTGTTTTTAAATCAACTGAGATTAAACTTTAGAAACGCATTGATAAGCCTCGTCGTGCCGAATTGCTTTCGTCGATTGCTTGCAAAACTTCGACTGAATTCACAACAAGGGTCTTCTTTTGCTGTAACTTTTCTCTGAAATATTTGCCGATTTTTCAAATTTTCCAATTGAGTATTTCAAAGAATGGTATAGTAAAATAAAATTTTAAACAGAAAAATTATTGTGTTGTTTTGACGTTTGCAGGCCAGAGTTTAAAAGCTTAACGTTTTGCGTGCTTCAAGCACGCAAAAGGATTGAAAACAAAATTGTTGTAATTGTCTTTCTAGAACTACGCTACATGTTCCTAAAAAATCTTAAAGTTACATTGCGCAAAATGTAATGCGTTGCTAGCAACAGCAATAGTCTTTCGTCTTATACGGTAATTCAAAACAAGAAACAACAAAAACTACTATTAAAAACTTTTTGCTAGACCGGAAAGATTTAAAAGATATTGCTAACAAAAGTGACAGCATCGGTAGCTCTTAACTATTAGATGGTTTAACATTTTTAAACAAAAAACACCATAATTTTTTTAGTATGCCCCATTCGTCAGAGTGTGATGCTAATTGCTCCAGGAGCACAAATGTATCAAAGCTGGTCACCAATTTTTTTGACGGGCCATTAGACAAAACAACGACTGCGCAGTCGTTTTCTTGCCAGCACGTGACGACTTTATTAGTGGAATTTAACACCCCAATTCTCTGAAGTGTAGGAGTTAAGCGTCTTTTTTTATTGGTTAAAGAGGCTATTCGCCCAATGCGAACGGGGTTGAGCGATGCACATTTTTCCAAATGTTAGTATTTTTGAGAGAAAATTAATAATTTTATGTTTACTGATTGGTAGCGAGATAATTTGTTTAAAATAACGTATCGTATAGGTTTCGTACCCTAACCGAGTGCAGTTTGAGCATACTGGACCAACTAAATAAGGTGGATTTACACTGTAATCCTTTTTCGTCTGCTTTTGTCTGTTTTCATACATTTTTGCTTCTCTATGAAACATAAGTATGCGCTTTTTTCGTCCGCATTTTGTTACTCCATATCTGCACTAAGTAAACTGTATATGGTGATAAAAATTTTGTTGAAAAATTTCGTGTATGGAAAATGTAAGCGAATTTCAAAATAGAACTGTACCCCTTTACAAAAATTTTTGTTTTGAAAACTTTTATCTAAAATGTTACGGTCTGGTTAGAATTTAGACATGTAAAACTGCGGACAAAAAACAACATACTTTTTCATGGAGAAGCTAAATACGTTCGAAAACAAACAAGAGCGGACAAAAATGGATACTGTGCAAATCTACCTTTTAAAATCATACTTTTCAAAACGTCACACTTGCGCGTGCTGTTGGGCTTGCGTCGTAATTATTTTTGGTGGCTGGTGGAAACGCTTGCGGCGCAACTTTTGTGCTTACGCTGCCCATCTCTGATCATTCTTCTGAGAGATGTAAGGTACCAGTATGATTTGTAGGTTAGGCGGTAAAAGATTTGATTTATAGGCCAGCTCTTTCGCATTTTTTGAAGTTGTTGGAGCAGCAATAATTGCTAAAAAGTGACTACTTCACCCAGAAACTTTATGTTAAGTAGAGGAAAACGTGAATGAAGATTATTCACTCGCGTATTTTAAGGTCAAGATTTTAGTTTTAGAGCGTGGGTAGTAGGTTTGAACTGGTTTTAAAATTTAGAGAATCGATTTAAATTTTCGGTAAAAGTTTCTAGTGCAGTATAGTCTTCCTAATTGCTTTAATTTTACATGCACCATCGAGTCACTTCGAATTTTGTCTGTCTGACAACATTTTCTGTGTTTCTAGCTTTAATAGGCGCAGATAATGGTTGCAATTTATATTTTTTACTGTTTTTCTGGTTGTGGTATTTTTTTAAACTATTGATTACTTCGTTACATAATTTTAGTTAACTGTAGTAATGCAATTTTGTGATTTTCAAGATATTATGTTTTTTTGGCGCATCTGAGCATAAGATGCATTATTAATATATGACCATTTTTGCTTTTATTTTTTTTATATAAAGTGCACGAAATTAAATCATGAAAAATATATTCCTATATCCATACAAAAGACGCACCTTCATTTTCTTACGAAATGAAAAATACTTTAGGTGTTCCTTATGATACAAAAAATATGTTGCGTTGACTGAGTAATGTGATTTCAGTGTTTAGTTGAACTGTTGATATCATTGATTATACTGCTTTTCTGATTTTCGGCAATCTTGTTTTTCTCTATTTATAGCACAATCGCACGATCCCAGTTTTAAAAACCAATACTAAACTAAGTTATTCAACTTTTGTTGATTTCGTATTTTGTTTTTTTAGAAGATAATGCAATTGTGAGTTCATGGGTTATTGCAAAAACCTACGTTTTTTTACGTACGTTGAAGTGCTCAATTGTTAAAACCATATATAAAATAAAACAGTACTAGATGTCTGGTTTTAAAATTTATGGTTTTCAACACAGTTTTATTTTGTTAAGTCTTTCTGTTATTGCTGTACCCTGGCATATTTAACTGATTCTCAGAAAACATCATAGTGTTGGTATGCAAATTAACAAATTGCTACAACCAAAAAATAATTTGGGTCATGGCGACCTAAAGGCTTTGGGTCATGGCGAATTGTTTGGGTCGCAGCGGCCCAAATTGTTTGGGTCGCGTCGACCCAAATTGTTTGGATCGCGGTGACCCAAATTTTTTGGGTCGCGGTGACCTAAATTTTTTGGGTTGCGGCAACCCAAATTTTTTGGGTTGCGGTGACCCAAATTTTTTGGGTCGCGGTGACCCAAATTTTTTGGGTCGCGGTGACCCAAATTTTTTGGGTTGCGGTGACCCAAATTTTTTGGGTTGCGGCGACCCAAATTGTTTGGGTCGCAGTGACCCAAATTTTTTGGGTTGCGGCGACCCAAATTGTTTGGGTCGCAGTGACCCAAATTTTTTGGGTCGCGGTGACCCAAATTTTTTGGGTTGCGGTGACCCAAATTTTTTGGGTTGCGGCGACCCAAATTGTTTGGGTCGCAGTGACCCAAATTTTTTGGGTCGCGGTGACCCAAATTTTTTGGGTCGCAGTGACCCAAATTTTTTGGGTTGTGGCGACCCAAATTTTTTGGGTCGCGGCGACCCAAATTTTTTGACCCAAAAAATTTGGGTTGGGCGCGTCTGTACCCAAAATTTTTGGGTCGTCTTTGACTACATTTTTTTGGGTCTTCCTGACCCAAAAATTTTTACAGTGAATTTCTGCCAAAAGCGCTGCACAAAGGACGTGCATGGAGCGCCAGGAGTCCAGGTACAAAGCTGGAGCTCCAGGAGTACAGATCCAAAATTGGAGCTCCTCGCTACCCTAGCAATGATCTTTTTTGTTTAAGTTTTAGTCCTTTTTTTGGCAAAGACACTTTTGCTTTAACAAGTGGTTTTTAAAAAACTTTAAATACTTTCTCAGTGATAACCTGTAACCATCATATCTGAAGTACGACCTAGGCATTCTACAGTAGAGGTAGATCCCTGCCGGTAATATTTTCATTTTTGAGAATAGGGCAACTAGGTTGGGTCGTTCGTGGAGTGCCTGCGAAAACATCAATCCCGCCCAGTGGTGCCACCCAGAACTTTCAAAGAGGGGAGGAGAAAATTTTTCAAAAAAAGAATACTTTCGCTGCCAAATTTTTGGCCTTTTTTACAGAAAATAGGGGTTTCCACTCTATTTTCAGACAAAAATTAGCTAACTTTGTTCTCCTTTGCTAATATATTGTCAAATAAATCGATCTAATGGCTTTTTTGGCGTCGCATTCGCCCCGCTTTCAAAAATTTTGGATACGTTTGTTTAAAAATGGTGATTTTATTTGACATCTTGGTCCAAAATTTCGCAATATTTTTTTCGGTTTTACTTAGGCATCTTTTGGTTTTACTTTGGCGTTTTGCGCTGCCTCGTGGCGGAGTGTAATTTACGGAAGAAATAATTATTATAATAGCAATTTTTTGTCCAAAAAGCCCTTTTCTCTACTAAATATCGTAAGTGACATTATACTATGGAACTGGATGTAGGTGGATTTAGCTCTCCTAGACCTTACCCCTGCAGGTCCTGCCGCGCTTACCGTATACGCCTGTATATGCGACTTTAATTTTGCATTCACAAAATAATACAAAATCATTTACTTTGCTTTGACCTTTCTACACTATGAGCTGTTGATTTAGAGCTGTAGCCTTCATTCATTTCTAAAATTGTTGTTGACCTTTTTTGGTCTTAGATTGTTCTTAACTTCACATTTCCCTATGTTTATGATTGTTTAGCAATTGATTTTCTATACAGTATATCCTGTAAAGTTGTCTAGAAACGCTATTCTGTGTCATAATAGTACCCTTTTTAAAATGAGTTTAATACGCATTTATAAAGACTTTTAACCCCGGAAATAACCTGAAATGGAATTACGAAGCTTTGGCCCTTCAAATAAAAGTAAAATCAAATAAAAAACGCCACCCACTAATCTACAGTGGTTGTTTGAAGTTGCGTGTATGTAATAATTTTATTTTACCATTGATTTAAATGGGCGAATTTTACTACGATCTGTAGTAAGAACCAGACAATGGGCATTGTGACGCGCCACTAAAACGGTCTATTATTAGTTGAGCAAGGCAAAGGCTGTGCAATACAGACACTGTCAGCAGATCAGCGTGGGCAAAGACAGAGCAAAAATCCGCACAATAAAGAAACAAAGAGGAAAAAGAGTGGGAAAAAGAGTTGCGTATTATCTAGTTTTATGTCATTGGTTTCACAACATTTTTTACATTATAAAACTCATACAGCTTGGTCAACTTACTAAACCAGTAATTTAAAATACTTTCGGTTCCAAAGTTTCTTGTTAGTCGGACTTGTAGTATTTTACGAACGACTGCTGTAGTAGGTCAGGGATATATAGAAACAGGTATCTGCCAACTTCATTTTGCAATTAGCAAATTAACTTTCCCGCTAACCGGCGCTCATGAGCACACAATGACACAACCTTTTTCACACGCCTTCCAGACTATATAAATAATGACTATGGGTGATTCCAGCATTAATTAGAAATGAATTTACTTCGAGTGATATCATAAGATGACAGTAGACTACTAACATCTGCACAACGGTATACTCTACTACGACGATATTTTTCTTTCCGGAAAAAGAAAAATCACAATGAAAAGCAATTATGGTGGCCTGTGCTATGCATACCGGTAGCCTAAGTCAACAACATAAATCTAACATCTGATACGACGGGAGATGGATGTGATGCGAGCGTTTCAGAACTGCTCTTAAACTAGTAAGCACCTCGAGCAAAAAAGATTTTAGTAATTGCTTCTCACTTTCTACATCTTCGCAATGAAACACCGACTGAAAGAATAGACTTGTGCAAATTTTAGGTGGAAAGGCTAAAACAATGCTTCAGTAGGCTAATATCGCAAAACTTTTTTTAAAAATTAACCAGTTTTCTAAATCACTGGCTTTATCAACTTTTTCAAAATTTACTTCATTTGTCAAACGGTATAATTGGGAGGAGGCTAATATTTTGATCATAAAAATTACAGCCAATGTTATTGTTGCAGGAAAACTCGGCCACAGTCTTAAAACGTACACAAAACCGACCGGATAGAGATGACTCGTCAAGCACACCCAAGTTCACAATTCGAACAGTTTACTGTTGACCAAGGTGCACAAATCACTTCTTCTTCTTTCTTCATTGCCCGCTTTTCCGTGACGGTTGCGGGGGCAGTAGCTCAAGATTAAGCCGCCACACCTCACGGTCTTCCATCACCTCCATCATTTCGCTTGGGCGAAGTCCCAAGCGATTCCATCCAAGATCCTCAATGTAATCGGTCCACCTAGTTCTAGGTCGTCCGACTGATCTTCTCCCATTTGCTTTGGCATGTAAAGCTTGTTTGGGGAGTCTTTCCTGAGACATTCTGCTTACATGGCCAAACCATCTAAGCTGAGATCTTTCAATTCGGAGAAGTAACGGCTTGATGTTAAGAGATTTTCGAATTTCAGAGCTACGCACCTTGTTAAACAGTGTAATTCCTTCGATTCTTCGTAAAAACCTCATTTTGGACGCTTGCCCTTGTGATCGCATTCTTTCGGTCATTACCCAAGATTCATGACCATAAGTGAGAATGGGGACAAAAACTGCTTTGAAAATTGAGAGCTTTGCCTTTTTCGACAATTCTCGTTTCATGACAACCGAGTAGTGCAAAGCTCGCATTACTGCACTAGCCTTGCCTATTCGGGCATCGAGTTCTTCGTCTTGCCTTCCGTCACTCGTAAATGCAACCCCAAGATACCTGAACTTCTCTACCTGCTTCAGTGTCGCTCCATTCACTTGTAATACGCACTGATCAGGGTTTCTTGAAAGATGAAGTACCTCAGTTTTGGCCGGGCGTATTTTCATTCCGGCGGTGTTGCATGCATCTGCAAAGCTATTTAATGCGTGCTGGAGGCCAGATTCTGTGGAAGAAAGCAGAACCAAATTATCTGCGAATAAGCAGACAACTAATTTTGCAATTTCCAATCGTGGCACACTCATCAGCTTGGCTGCATTTGTCGATCCAATTCATGTAAACAATGAAAAGGAGAGGTGACAAAACGCACCCTTGCCGGAGTCCAACGCTCACATGGAACGGCTTTGATTGCTTGCCATTTACCCGAACACAAACCTCCGGTCTGCAGTAGAATGACTTAATAGCGCGTAACAATTGACCATCAACGCCATACTCCTGCAAAACCTTCCAAAGTTTATCCCGAGGAACTCGGTCATATGCTTTTTCAAGATCGACAAAACATGCAAAGAGATCTTTGCCATACTCACAAGAAAACCACAATCACTAGAATGGACGTCTTTCGAATGACAGTTGACGCTCGACTCTTTGACGTGAACTCTGACGCGAAACTTTTGACGGTTTTCTAAAATAAACACAATACAATGCGATAGATAGCAGGTACAGATAGGTTTTAACAGCGTAAAACAATTAACATTCTTTATGAGTGAATTAACATTATTTCAGCTTCAGGCTTTTACGTATAGCATCATTAGAAAAGAGAAACAGTTATCAAAGCAAAATAATTTATCCAAACTCGCAATATAACATTCACAAATCAATTAAGTATCGAAAATGAAATTCACAAAACTCACCAAGTATTTTGAGACGATAATGCACAGAATCGTATCAAGAAATCGACAATCGGACGGTTAATTTATCTCATAATTATCTACTTCAACGTTTTGAGTCAATTGAAATAATTTGGTATTTTTGCAAAAGCATTTATAGAGAAAATTTATAAAGAAAAAAATAAAAACCACGTGGAAATTTAAGGGAAAAAAGGCTATTTTTTGTAAACATTGTTCCAAACAAGTTTTGTTTTGCAAAAGTGGGTGAATTATTCATCGCCTCCGGCTGAACTAATCATACTGGAAAATACTAAGACGAATGCAAAAACAGTAATCAACTTATCACTAAATTTCCGTTAATACAAGTAAAATCAATATACGCAAACAATAAAGAAAGTAACTTGTTTTCATCCCAATCTGCTACGCACCAGTAGGGGTCAAGAAAGAAAAAACTAAACATGACTAAGCAAAACAATTTGCTCACTACGAACGGCGAAAGTAAACATGACATCTTATTAATGATCGATATTGGCGTGCTTTTTCTCATGTTACAAAAGATTTTCTGTTCGAATACATAGTGGTTGGAATCTTGCAAGGCGAAAGGTTTTTGTTAGAATCCAAAGCAAGCTAACTTGCTGTAACAATTATTGTAATAAGTTTATTGCGAACGTTTCGGCCCTCTTCTGGTGCCACTGTCTACACACAGTAAAAAACTTACGCAAATTACATCCAGGTATTAATTGAAATAAAAACTAAAATAGGCCTATGTTTTTCACGCATTCAAAAAGCGGAGTGGATAAGATGAGGAGTCGAGGTTGAGATTAGGTTTGAGAAGTTGGATATATAGTGATTCTAGGATCACAAGTTTGTGTTTGTCTGGGCAGAAGGTGAGTATTTGTGGATTATGAAAATCAACTTTGTGGGAGGGTTGGATTGGAGATGGTTGCAGACTTCAGAGTTGGGGCTTGGATGGTGTTCTTCCAGGCGTTTTACAAGATTTCTCCGGGTTTGTCCGATGTAAAAAGATCCACACGAGCAATTGAGTCGATACACTATGTTGCTTCTAGTAGTTGTCGTTGACGGTCTTTAACCAAAAATTGCTGTTTAAGTTTGTTGGTATTTTGGATAAACCTTAATTTAGAGCCTGGCATGTGGGTTTTTGTGTACTGGTGAAGTTCTTTTTCGATATGGTATGAAATGGAGCCCAGATAAGGAAGTCTAAAGAGTAGATAAGTTGAAGGTTTTGTTTAAGGCGTTTTAGGTTGAACTTTCTGTTGAAAAATTGTCGGATGCATTTGTCTATAAAACTCAGTGGGTATCCGTTTTTTAGAAGGGTGTCCTTGATTGATTGGAACTCGGAATCAATCGCAGTATAGGAATTGCAAATAGAGTAAGACCGTTGTAAAAGGTTGTTGACCAAATTTCGCTTGTAATGAAGAGGGGAAAAGCTTGCGTATTTTGTTAGTAGGTTAGTTTTGGTAGGTTTGTGATATGTGCTCGTCTTGATCCCCCTGTTGGTTTTTTCTATGAAAACATCGAAAAAGGTTAGTGAACTGTGTACTTCCAGTTCTTTAGTGAATTGGATTTGATTGTGGATATTATTGAGATTGGTTAGAAATATGTCGATAGCAGTTGGATTTGGAAAAGTAGCGAAGCAATCATCTACGTAGCGGCAAAAGAAGTTTGGACGATGGGAAGGGGGGGTGAGATCAAGAGCTTTGTCGACAACATGGTTCATTATGACGTCAGCCATTAGAGATCCTATTGGTGAGCCCATTGCAACGCCATTTAGCTGTTGACAAAACTTGTTGTTGAATTGGAAGGTGGTATTTTGGGTGCACCAGGTTATTAATTTTTTGAGCAGGTTACGATTTAAGCCATTCCAGCTGGTGCATCCGTTACTGAAAATAGAATCTAGTTTGAGATTGGTGACATAAGTTGTGGGAATGTTTGTAAAGAGGCTTTTGACATCAAATGAAACCATAGTTTGGTTTGTGATATTATGTTCAGACAGTTTTGTTAGAAATTGGAATGTGTCTGGAATATTGGTGGGATGTTGTCGTAAGTTGCTTAAAGAATGGGATAGCCAACGTGCCCATTCATGGTTGAAAGAACCAGAACAGAAAAGGATGGGTCTTAGAGGGATACTAGGTTTGTGAACTTTAGGTAACCCGTAGAGTGAAGGAGTCGTGGTAGCTGTAAGGTAAATTTTCTCATAAACATCGTTTGGAATTGCCTTTTTTGATTTAAGATAATAGAGTGAGCGTTGAAATTTGGTTAGGTTGGATAGACTGGTATCGTGATTACAAGGCTTAAAATAATTTACTTTGATCATTCAAAATAGTGAGCATTTTTGCAACATAATCGCAATGATTTAAAATGCATACTCCATTTCCTTTGTCCGGTCGAGTAATTATTATATTGGGGTCGTTACGTAGAGAAGCTAATGCAATTTTTTGATCATTTGTCAATACGGATTCGCTAGGCCTAAGATAATTATTATTGGTACCATTGTGAAAGCTAGAGACATATCGACTATATAGAGAGATTAATTTTTGTTTAAGGATTAAGCATTGTGATGTTGACAATAGATTACGAATACGAGAATTATAACTTTTAAATTCAGCACGAATTGATTGAATGTCCAATCTCGTTGGAAATAAACAAAAATCCACTCCTCTGTTTATGAGTTTACTTTCAGTTTTTGTTAGGATGCGATCGGAAAGATTTCAAATGATGTTGGTCGGTTCCGTAAGGTTAATTCCATGGTTTTCCAGTTTTTTTATTAGATTTAGTTTCATGGTATTTTCTTCGGTATTTCGAATTCGTTTCAGAAATCGGTTAACTAATGGGTAGGTAATGAGGCTAATGTTGTTCCGAATTTCTTGCAACTTTTGTCGTTCGTTGGTTTCTATGTTTTTAAGGGAATGGCAGTGAGAGTTAATTTCCTTGAAGAATAAGGTTCGGCGAAAGGTATAGGCTAGTTTTGAGTTGGGTAGGTTAGGTTTGTATAATCGGAATTGAAGAAATTTAGGTTGAAGGCTACATTTCTCCAAGAACCAAATTGCTAGGTTATGTCTTACTTCTTTTTTCTGCAATTCTTCAAGCTTGCGTAGTTGTTTCTTTGGTAGGCTCCCATAATGACTGCCGATAAACTTTGGCAAACGGTATAATTGGGAGGAGGCTAATATTTTAATCATAAAAATTACAGCCAATGTTATTGTAATAAGTTTATCGCGAACGTTTCGGCCCTCTTCTGGTGACATTGTCAACGCACAGTCAACGCAAATTACATTCTGGTATTGATTGAAATAAAAACTAAAATAGGCCTATGTTTTTCACGCATTAAAAAGGCGGAGTGGATAAGATAAAAAGTCGAGGTTGAGATTAGGTTTGAGAAGTTGGATATATAATGATTCTAGGATCAAAGCCAGAGGTGGAGTCGAGGACACAAGGCTCGAGGCCAAGGCCAAGGCCAAGGACACAAAAAAAATCCGAGGCCAAGGCCAAGGCCAAGGACAGCCTTTTCGAGGACAGAACCTCTCGAGGCCAAGGACAGGAACGCTCGAGGCCAAGGCCAAGGACCAAGGACACAGGCGCAAGTGTTCTTCGAAAAAAAAGTCTTCAAAATTTTTTTCAGGCGATCTCCAATTTATTGGCGCACCCAAAATTTTTGATTGAGGGAGGCTTAAACCACAAATCACATGAAATGACGTCATCAAAATTTTTCCAAAGAGGAATTTTTTGTTTGACAAAGATATCGTAGGATGGAAGATCTGAAATCGTTGCCTGTTGGCACGTAACCCGGATTTTGCAAAGGGAGAGGGCTTAAACTAATAGCTGAAAAATGCAAATATTTAACTTTGGAAGCGTGTTGAGAAAGCTGGTATAACTCAAAGGTATCACAAACGGGGGTCTGGGGGCGAAGCCCCGAGCCGTTGGGCGATTTTTTGTAGTTTTTTGGAAAAAAAGCTATTTTAATGCCATTGAATCACATATCGCAAGTGTTCAGAGCCATTTAAAAGCACTAAATTTTTGCCATTTGAAAGCCAATTGAAAAAATCAAATTGTTTAATACTCCTTCTACTTGCAATTTAAGTCCAAAACACGTTTAACATCTTGCATTTTGGAGTTAAATTTAATAGTAAGTGATTTGGTCCAGGTAGGGGAAAGCAAGGTGCATTGTCTCTTGCAGCATTTTAGCAGTAAATAATAATCCCTGAAAGATTTTCCTTAGAGATTTAGTTTTGTCATGAAAATAACCAGTTAAAGCAGTACATGTTCGGCCAGGCCCCCTCAATTGAAGTTCAATGATTCGTTCAATCAGCATTTTTCATGACTAATTTTTTTAAAAGTATTTTGTGCATAAAAAGCGGCGAGGTTGGAGGTGAATTACTGATTTGTTATTGAAAATTGGTACGATAGATGGTTACGTCTACTAACCATGTTATTGCCAGGCCGGATTTACATCGCGCTGGGCCCATGGCACTTTGGAGATTTTCGCAACATCTTTCTGCCAAATATAGGTGAAGAACAAAAAAAGTCTTACGATTTTAACTCGGGGACCCTAGCTTGTACTCAGGCGCGTAGCCAGAAATTCACAATGGGGGGGCTGTTTTGGGGGTCTGGAGGCGGAGCCTCCAGCGCTCGAAAATTTTGCATTTTTTCGCATAATGAACTTAATTTTAGAGCTATTTTAATAAAAAATATTGCTTTTAAAACGTGGCGTAGAAATTGGCAGCGCTACATAATTCAACTGGTTGCATTAATGGGCTATATGGGGAGTGGCTACTGGCTAATGATAACATTGCAGTTCTCTTGTTTACTTGCTGGTAAATCATAAAATCCTATTATTCAATAAAACTCACTCGGTGTAATCTATTTCGTCTATATTTTATAAAAAAAATAATTGGGAGAAGGGTTAATGGAAAGATATTTGAGAGAAGTGACTATGGTAATTAACTAACACTGAATAGCCCCCCTTCTCTTATTCTTGAGTTTATAATATATTTGTTGATAAAACCTATGTTGTGCGTTTTTACATCAGCGATCAAATTTGATTGCTTATTTTCGGGGATTTTTTCAAAGTTTTTATTGATTGGTGACTTTTATTTTTGACAATTAGCCCCCCCCCTGAATATATGTTTCCAATGATACTTTAAATCACTTTTTAGTCAATTCCAGCGCAAAAAACAGTCTAAAAAAAGCTAAAAACGTGATATTTTTCTTATTCTGCATTTTGGTTGACAGGCCAATGGGGGGGTTATAGCCCCCGCCTCCCCCATGGCTACGCTACTGCTGGTACTGCGTCATATTGTGGTAAATCTGGCCCTGATTAATGCATTACGTTCACAAAAAGGCTAGATGTGGGCCTGAGATAGCAACTTTTAGGACAAAAACTCTCCATTTTTTTCGGGTTGTACGTTTAAATTGGCTGGCAAAAATAGAATTGAGGGGGACCCGGCGCCCCTGGCCTTCAATATTGTTGTTATAGTTATACTGTTGTAAACGAAAAATGCTAAAAAGAAACTGAAACTGAAGGAACTATAGGATTTTTTGTCACATTTTTGTCCTTGGTGAAATTTCAATTGGGAAGGGGGCGGACCCCCTGCCATCCTCCCTTGGCTACGTCTATGCTCCAAGTGAGGAAAACAAAAAAAGTGCTCGCAAATTTTCCGCGAGGTTTCTGGCGCTTTCCAACAAAATTTCAACTGTTTAAAAAATAGTGCTGTCCTCGAGCCGAGGACAGGGCAATTTTCGAGGACTTGAGGCTTCGAGGCCAAGGCCAAGGCCAAGGACTTGACCTTCGAGGCCAAGGCCAAGGCCAAGGACTTCAAAATGTGTCCTCGAGGACGTCCTCGAGGCCAAGGACGTCCTCGAGGACTCCACCTCTGATCAAAGCTTTTCCAAACCCAAGGGTATAGCCTATAGTGATTCCAGGATATATATACTTTTCCAAATCCAACTGCTATCGACATATTTCTAACCAATCTCAATAATATCCACAATCAAATCCAATTCACTAAAGAACTGGAAGTACACAGTTCACTAACCTTTTTCGATGTTTTCATAGAAAAAACCAACAGGGGGATCAAGACGAGCACATATCACAAACCTACCAAAACTAACCTACTAACAAAATACGCAAGCTTTTCCCCTCTTCATTACAAGCGAAATTTGGTCAACAACCTTTTACAACGGTCTTACTCTATTTGCAATTCCTATACTGCGATTGATTCCGAGTTCCAATCAATCAAGGACACCCTTCTAAAAAACGGATACCCACTGAGTTTTATAGACAAATGCATCCGACAATTTTTCAACAGAAAGTTCAACCTAAAACGCCTTAAACAAAACCTTCAACTTATCTACTCTTTAGACTTCCTTATCTGGGCTCCATTTCATACCATATCGAAAAAGAACTTCACCAGTACACAAAAACCCACATGCCAGGCTCTAAATTAAGGTTTATCCAAAATACCAACAAACTTAAACAGCAATTTTTGGTTAAAGACCGTCAACGACAACTACTAGAAGCAACATAGTGTATCGACTCAATTGCTCGTGTGGATCTTTTTACATCGGACAAACCCGGAGAAATCTTGTAAAACGCCTGGAAGAACACCATCCAAGCCCCAACTCTGAAGTCTGCAACCATCTCCAATCCAACCCTCCCACAAAGTTGATTTTCATAATCCACAAATACTCACCTTCTGCCCAGACAAACACAAACTTGTGATCCTAGAATCACTATATATCCAACTTCTCAAACCTAATCTCAACCTCGACTCCTCATCTTATCCACTCCGCTTTTTGAATGCGTGAAAAACATAGGCCTATTTTAGTTTTTATTTCAATTAATACCTGGATGTAATTTGCGTAAGTTTTTTACTGTGCGTTGACAGTGGCACCAGCAGAGGGCCGAAACGTTCGTAATAAACTTATTACAATAACATTGGCTGTAATTTTTATGATTACTTCATTTGTCGTCAACACATTCATAATTTTTTTATATTTAACTTTATTTCGGTGCCTAGCCTTGACTCTGTCTGCTTCCATTTACTTTTTATGCAGTTGCATCCTTAGCTGGTTGAATTCGCATGTTTCATTCATGCGTGACATGATGTAATACAGTATTGTGTTCTCTCTGGGTTTATGTAGTTCTCTGTGGTTTAATCCTCATGCGGATGGGATTTGGCGGGAAATCATGGGGCTCAAAGTGGTTCCAAAATTGCGTTTTTGAGTCTGCAGGTGCAACGTAACGTTTGAGTGAATTGCTTGGAAATAAGTCTGAGGGTGTTTTTTGTTGATTTTAGTAGTAAATTATGCCAAATTCTTCTCATATTTGTATTTTAGGTCAAGTTTTATTGTTACAAACGGATTAGAAGCGTTGTTGAAAGGCGTAAATCTGACTTAGGTTTTTTGACCTTAAACCAAAAAATAACTGCCAAATAGGAAACGTTTAATCCAAATTGACAGTTTTATATAAATTTAGGTGTTTTGTTGTCTAAATTGAAGAATGCGACAAGAAAAAAGGGCAATCCAAACTGCTTTGTTAAGCCTTGCAGAAAGTAGCCGATAACCGAGTTTGGCAGTAGAACTAGGCCTACTAGAATAAATTGAATCAAAAAGTGCTCAACAGTGTTTGTTTAGTCTTTCATTGATTAGTTAATTACGTTAATGCATTACGCGTGCTTATTTTGCAAAGTAACTTTTAAAATTTTACATTATTACAGCTTCACGTCATAGGCTTTCATAAAGGCAGGTTATCATTGGTAATCATGTTTTCAATGGTATGAATACCCCGTGGGCACAAAATTAGTCAAATACACGTTTAAACGTGGTCTAGATTTATGCAGCAGACGTAATTTAGATGGATTAATTTTTGTCTAAATGTTGTCTATTTTGCAAAAATGCATGTAGTTGAAAAGACGTCGAATATACGTAACTCATAGACCTTGACATTGTTTAATCTGGCTATTTTCGACGTCTTTGTAAAGTCGTCTATTTAGCTTTGTGCATTTTGCAAAATAGACAACTTTTAGACCAATTTTCGTTTTAGACGTTTTGTGCCCGCTGGGTATTTTGGCCGCTGAACCAGCTGTTAAAAAAGCAACGATGGTAGGTTAGCCAATTGTTAAAAGGTTTTTAACATAGATGGGCAAGTTAATGCAAAACGTTAGCTTCGTTAACCACTAGTCCGTTAACAAACTTCACACCTCCGTTAACGTTAATCCGTTATTTTCAGCTTTAATTAACGGAAGTTAATAAAGTCCGTTAATCCGTTAACATTTTGAGTGTAATTTACATTTCGTTTTATTCACTCGCTTCTAGAACACGTATTGACGCTGTTGAGCTGATTGTAAGGAAATATTTATTGCTATGGTGGTCTTTTTGTGTTTTGAAAGTTACATTTTACAGTCTAATCTAATTTCAAGATAAAAACAAGTTCAAATGCACTAACGAAGCTGCAAGATATTAACGATAAAAACCTTAACGGAAGTTCACAGAACTTAACGGAAGTTACTTCAGTCCGTTAACAGCACTTAACGGAAGTTAATTTAGTCCGTTAACATGAAAAAACTTTTTAACGGATTAACGAGTTAGTGAAAAAGTTAGCTTCGTTATTAGCGGATTAACGATTAAGGGACTTGTGCCCACCTATGGTTTTTAATTTCCAAGAGTGAACATGCAGGAGATTACTAATTGCTGGTCTGGCTAGTTTATATCAGGTATCATAACTTACAACCTCACAGGAGTAACTTGCCAATGTCTATATAGCCTGAATCCAGATTTTGACAAATTAATGAGAAAATTAAGTTTTTGTTGGTTATTGGAGACTTGCTGCACTATGCATAGGCTTGTTGAATGGATCACATGCTAGTAGCCTTTTCTGCTTGGTACCAGTAACTGCACAAAGTGCACCTTGCACCAGTAGCGCACGCAGGATTTTGAAAAGGGGGGGAAGGAACTTTAGAAAATTTGAGAAGAACAAACTTCGGAATGAAAATTGTTTCACCCAATGTCAGTTTTTTGCCCAAAATTAGGTGAAGACCAAAAAAAAAAGTCTTCACTCAAATTTAGTCCGATTTTTTGCCCAAAATTTGGTGCAAGCCTAAAACAAAGGTCTTCGTCTACCATTTGTGTGCTCAAAGCTTTTGCCCATAACTCATACAGGCGGGCCATGCCGCGATTTTGCGAACTATTCTATGGTAATTATACTATCCTGGCGACCCAAAAAGGGGGGGCATAGCCTGATGGCCCCCCCCCTAAATACGCCCATGCCTTGCACAACACATATTGTTAAATTATTCTTGAAGTAAATAGGCAGAACGAATTTAATAGTTCACAGATAAACAGCCTTGATTTTTTTCATTATGGGTTTATTTTTCTCTTTTTGGTTGTAGTTTTATTATAGGCAGAGGTGGAGTCGAGGACACAAGGCTCGAGGCCAAGGCCAAGGACACAAAAAAATTTCAAGGCCAAGGACAGTCCCTCTCGAGGTCAAGGCCAAGGACACAGACGCAAGTGTTCTTCAAAAAAAAGTCTTCAAAAAAGTTTTTCAGGCAAAAAAGGTCTTCAAAATTTTTTTCAGGCGATCTCTACTTGAGGAAACCAAAAAAAAGGGTCTTTGCAGATTTTCTGCTAGGTTTGTGGCGTTTTCCAACGAAATTTCAACGGTTCAAAAATAGTGCTGTCCTCGAGTCGAGGATCGTCTTGACCATAGGTGGGCACAAGTCCGTTAATAACGAAGCTAACTTTTTCATTAATTCGTTAATCCGTTGAAAAGTTTCTTCATGTTAACATGTTAACTTCCGTTAAGTTCTGTTAACTTCCGTTAAGGTTTTTATCGTTAATATCTTGCACCATTCATTCATCGGACCGGTACAAACCAGTTGGCACTGGTAACACCTGCTCGTATTTGCACTAGTGTTATAGAAGAGAGCTAAGAAAGGAGCTCTTTTTTGTGGCAAATAATAACCTGCAGCCTCATAAGTCTATTGATTATCGCTGTTCACAATTTCCAACAATTTTCCGATCGCAGCTTCGTTGTGCATTTGAACTTATTTTTATCTTAAAATTAGATTAAACTGTAAAATGTATCTTTCAAAACACAAAAAGACCACCATAGCAATAAATATTTCCTCACAATCGGCTCAACAGTGTCAATACGTGTTCTAGAAGCGAGTGAATAAAAAGAAATGTAAATTACACGCAAAATGTTAACGGATTAATAGTGATGTAGTTCTCGAGACCGGTCTCGGTTCTCGAGACACATTTTTGAAAGTCTCGTCTCGGTCTCGCCTAGGACTTGAACTTCAAGTCTCGATCTCGAGTCTTGGTCTCGAAAAGTCATGGTCTCGAAACGTGAGAAGTCTCCAGACTCAAAATCTTGGTCAGGCGTAGAAGTAAAATTTTGAATTTAATTATTTAACGCAAGCAACGCAAACAAAGATTCGATTGACTTTCTAGGTCTTAACACCTTTTTAATTGCTCTCCAACAATCTCCTTTATTTATTCATTTCGGTCAATTTTCATTTATTTCCGTCAATGTTTTTAAACTGAGATCGTGAGAAACAAAGTTTTGCAATAAAAGCTCAATTTTTGATAATTGGCTACTCAGTGGGAGATACTTGAGGTTCGAAAAAACTCAGGTAGAGCCGTGGGAGAAAACTGCTCGACCTGTTATTCATTATTATCTTTGTTATTTACTTATGAAAGGTGTGATGTAAAACAGTCTGGAGGGGAAGAAGCCGCTTTAGCGGTATTATTTGATGTTGATCTTTGATGAAGGTGCTAATTGCCGCTGTCTACATTTTTGCTTTCTGGTAGTAAACGATCTAAACCTTTTTCTCGCTCAAGTTCCTTGCACGTGAACCGAGTTTGAGGTGGTAGCATGGCAATGCGATGAGGTTTGGTCAAGGAAGGTTAATCAGGACAGCTCAGACCTCAAAGTGATTGTTTTCAGTCTCATTCTGTTGAACAGATCTTTCGTGGTATGATACAGTTAAGATTGCAGACTCAGAATGATGAACTTAAGTCTACTTTATCACTGCTTTTTTGTAAATATCAAACGTTAGAAGTAACAATTAGGTCCAGTGAAGATTAAAATAGCTAGAGGTATAAACATGGGCCACCGAATGGGGAAGACGCGTGACCTCAAAAGATTTTCAGGGCGGTATCGGAGAAATAAAGTCTTGATAAAAAATAATACCGTAACTCAGATATTTGTGATACATTAAGATGTTTGCCGTGTACTAGGACCACTAGGTTACTGAATCATTCATCTTGATGTCTTGTTTATGAAAACACAATTGCGCATTCCACCATAGCCTTCTTGTCATTAAAATAACTATCTGAATGCAACTGCTTTAGCAAGCCCGCTTTTTTTTAGATTTAAACGACCGGTCAGCGTTAGTAGTTAAAGACACCGCCATCGGAGCGTGAGGTCTGCGTTTTGATTCTTGGTCCGGTCAAAATCGGACGCAGTGTCGCTAACGTCTCGCACCGCTGCGATGTTTTTTTTGGTGCAGTGTTGTTCATTTGCTCAATGCCCGTGCACTAAGCCGCGAGTTTATGAAAGCTTTTATTTTAATTTGATTTAGCAACTCGCTTCGAAATCGAATTCCTCTAGATTGGTCCACGATCAGTTTGGTAATGAAACTTAAGCAAATTTAAGATGCATTTTATAAGAAACATCTTTGTAGTACATATTTTAAGAATATCTTTGTAATACGAGTGACAGTTGTGTTTAGTTTGAGTTAATTCGTTATAAAGTATTATTTCATTTTTTACGTTGAAACAATTTGCATTATGTCTCGTAATTCGGCCTTAATAAAATTTGGGTATAGTCATCATAAAGAGTACGACGATGAAAAAGCAGGAAATAAAAAACATTCTGCAAAATGCAAGTTTTGCCCAACATCGACAACAATCTCTGATCGTTCAGGCTCAACCTCTTCGTTTGTTCGGCTCATGAAGAAATGCCACAAGTCATGGTAAGCTATTGCATTATTTTTGAAGGAATGATTTAATCACTAACTTTGTTAGGTTGTAATAGTGGATAATAATTGTGTGCTTTTGTATGTTATTTATTGATATTTTTAACGGTTGTGTGCCGAAGTGAACAAGTTTAATTATGAAACGCTCTCCAAATCGAAGCTAAGTTAATGTACTGCACGTCTCAACCTGATGGCATTTTGCATTCCAAGTTCTTGAATTATTAACCCGGGACTGGAGGGTGCTATTTAAAGTATCACCACTTCAGTTTCTTTTGCTGTTGTAAAAAATTCTAGAAGATAACAAATACCCGTAACCCCCATCAGCGACGTGTAACTCAACAACAACTTGCAATGTACAGCTATATATATTGCGTCGACCCAGGTTGTAAGGTTTTTTATTTGCGAGTAAACTTTTATATCAATTTTTACAACTTTGCTCTCGGCTAGGAGCTGCAAACGGGTCAACAACTGTAGTTCAGGCCCAAACACAAAAATAAAAAGCCGGAAACTAATGTAATTCGAAGCCCAATGAATAAGAAATCGCAAGTGAAATTTGATATAGATCGAAAGCACTAAGTAGCGGCTTCTAGCTGTGGGCTTGTGCATGCTAAGCGACTCGAAATCCATGACGGCTGCAAGTGGTCTTCCTCAGCTTACGTACGTCTGTGTATAGAATGCAACAAGATAACAGTTAAATCGACGCATTTTATGTCATTATTGAAATTGAATTGTAAAAAGGCTATATATTTTTTGCAGAAAAGATTATCCGAGCGGCCGAAAATTTAATAGATGATATGGACGTGGAGGGAAGCACATCTGAGTTGGCGAATCGTGGACGCTCGGAGGAAGAAACGGCACAGCTAAGAAACATTCCACGTCTTTTCAGCAAATATTCGAAAATTCCAAATAAAGCAACTTCCAAAAGATCAACAAGCGTTCGGTGGCAGTAGCTAAAGTATCTTGAAATCACCAACAATGGTGAACATTTTAACGAAAATATTTTCGAATTTTGGGAAACCATGGAAAACCAACTACCTGCCTTATACAAACTCGCGATGCAAGTTCTTTTTGTGCCAGCGTCATCGGCTCCTGTGGAGCGTATTTTTAGTAACGGGGTTTGATCATGAGACCTCATCGATCTCGGCTTTCTTCAGTTAATCTAGAAATGCTGGTTGCATTAAAATGCAATCACAATTTTATTGTTTGATTTTGGTATAGGCTTACTTTTTACGGTTGCATTAATTTTTTCTGTTGTGTTTCGTAATTATTTTTGCTTGCAATAATATGCCATTCAAGATTTTTTGGCTCTGTTACTAATCTGCAGTTACTGCAAGCTGGACCACTGCGATAGTTTGAACACAGGAACGCATTGCCCAGTTTCAGTTGGCATCGAACGGCAATTTCTCTACTTTAAGATCGGGCGCTTGACAATAGAGGTACGCCGTCACCTCTTCATGTCCTTGTGAAGAGCACGTGGCCCAAGTTCGTTTTTTGGTTTATGGTCGTTCTACTGTATTGCGATTGGCCGTTTGTTTAAGGAAAAACCATGAAAAGGGTTGTCAATAGTCAATACAAAAAAGTTTTGCTTCTAAAATCTCGGGTCTCGAAGTCTCGTCTCGGTCTCGAAAAACTCACCGAGTCTCGATCTCGGTCTCGAAAATTTTTTCAAGTCTTGGTCTCGGGTCTTGGACTCGAATTTTTTCCAAATCTCGGTCTTGGTCTCAGTCTCGACCATCAGGGTCTCGACTACATCACTACGGATTAACGGACTTCATTAACTTCCGTTAATTAAAGCTGAAAATAACGGATTAACGTTAACGGAGGTGTGAAGTTTGTTAACGGACTAATGGTTAACGAAGCTAACGTTTTGCATTAACTTGCCCACCTATGGTCTTGACTGATAGTAATACTCGTGAAATCAAAATGACCATTGTGTTTCTGAATAAAGGTTTTTGTTTAAATTGCTTTGTGATGTATTATTTTGGTATTATAGTTATACTGTAATAAATAAATACGATGAAAATTATTTTTAGAATTATTGTTTATTGAAATTTTTGAATTAACCGTATGTATTGTGTTTGCTACAAAACAAGCTTGCCAAGTTGGTTGCAGAAAAACTCGCAGTATTAAAAAGTCTTACAAGATTCGCTTAGGCTAGGAAAATTTTATTGAAGATTGGTACCAGCAAAGTCCAAAGCACAATTATTTTGTAAAGTCATAGAGCTCAATCAATTTCTTAACCGAACTACCACCAAGCAAAACAGTCGTGCTGGGAAAAAAAATTATTCTCTGAAGCAAAAGAATTGTGAGAGTGTAATAACCCTTCATGCAATATTCAGGATAAGCTCTTTCGGTCGATACCAAACCTCGTCAGTTGAGCTGGCATGAAGCAAAATGAGTAAAAAACAAAATATTTTTCTACTGTCACAGAGTTTCAGGTAGTTGAAAACATTAAAAAGTCTCTTATTATTTACTCTTTCTTTGCGCACGTTGGCCTACATACATTTTTTTTTGCTAGAAAAGTGTACTGTATATGTGAAAACCGTAATTTGAGGTTTTTGACTCTATTTGTTGCTTGTCGCAAAAAGCAAGGTCCAAATTTTCTACCTTTTTACGCTGAATTGCTAGAACGAGTGGCGAAGAAGTTTTGATTTGACAAGGCATGAAATCGAACTGTACCGGCCTGTTGGTCGAGCGGTAACGCTTTCGTCCCTGGAGCAGGAGGTTTGAGGTTTAAAGCTTGGGCCGTTCAAATCGGATACGGTGTTGCCAACGACTCGCCACCGCTGCTACATTTCTTCGAAAGAAGCTGTGTTGCCCGGACACAATGACGCGAAAATGTGTCACGCAGACTCGTTATACGATTCGGCGTAATACCGCGAGTAGGCTATAATAAAAGATTTCGCAGAGTCTACCCACAGATACACCATGATTTATATTTTTTTTATTGATTACATTAACACGCTACACACATGTACCGTTTTAGGGGGCTTACGGAAAAATTTGTTCTTCGATTAAATGCCAGGTCCCTGACTCGCTAAGCAGAGTTTTTAAAGAGTACTAATGGGTATAAAAGTTGAATTTTATTGGGACAGAAAAATAGAAAAATACTTTAAATTATCGAGCGGTAACGTTTGCGTCTCTGAAACGATAGGTTCAAGGACGAGGTTTAAATCTCGGGCCGATCTAATTTAATCCAATAGCTCGTCAAAAGGAATTAGTTTCCCACAGGCCCAAAAACGCAAATATAGGCCCCACAAACTCAGCACACCCTTGGGCACAATACAGCGAGTTTAATTACGCACAGGCGGCACAGCAGTATTGCAACGGCTCACCCCCGCCACGTAATTTCTTCAAAAGAAGCAAAATTGGTTTCTAGCCGAAATACAGCTATACAAAGTTTAGTAACTACAGTAACTATCCGGCGCTTTATTGTATCAGTAATCGAGGCCAAGAAAGAAACTATTTACAAGTTTTTGTGTTTACTGCGGGAATGAAACCTGCGCAAAAACCTCCCATTTCAAGAGCAAGCTCAATACATTTTTTACAAGAACCAGTAAGTTTTGAGTTGAGGCTTGCTGTTTTTAATTTCTAGCCGGTTTTCAGCTTCATTTGTTCTTAAAGTTTGAGAACATCGACGTCATTTTAGTGATCATGCTGCTTAATTTTGAATGCTTGGTCAGCTTGAGTAAACGTTTTTTTGCTGCTTTTGTAGTATTGCAAAATTGCATCAGCGTATTCAATTTGAATAACAGCCATGTCAACCGCAAATTTGCTTAGTCGCCTGCGCAATTCCCAACAGCACTCTTATTAATTTGGAATCGTTGCCATTTTGCTTGCAAATTCGAGAAAATTGCTAAAATTTTATTGCCTTGAGTCACTACAGAATTTAATTATCTTTAGATTTGGGAATTCATTCTTTTTAATTTGTTTTTAATTTTTTTTACCGCTGAGGCTGACCATAGATCCTATGGGATCTGTGGGCTGACATTGGTGAAAAAATGATCCCCGTGTTCTTAACTTCTTGTACAAAAAATTGCAGCACAAATCGACTTAGTTAGAGCTAAAATCACAAATTATACCTTTGGAGCATAAAAATTGGTCTTGAGAAACAGTTTCACTAAGAATAAAAGAGCCAAAGCTGTCGTAAACATTTTATTTAAAAAGAGACGTTTCGATTACTTACTTAAGTCATTATCAATCTTATTCAAATAGAAGCTCTATTTGATGTATTTAAATAAGATTGACAATGACTTGAGTAATTAGTCGAAATGTCTCTTTTTAAATAAAGTGTTTACGACAGCTTTAGCTTTTTTATTCTTAGAACTATACCGTTACTGCAATTAAAAAGCCGGTACATATATATTTCTTGCTTTCTGACAACGATTTCGGTTTTGGCTCTTATTTTTTGAAAGCAAATCAAAAAAGAACGAGTAAAATTAAAGTTGCGCTTTGCATAACGTAATTTTTCAAAAAAATCGAACCAATCTTGAGGCTAAAATTTTATTTACATCAAACTCAAAAAAATACTGCTATCAATTTTCGTAATAACCATCATCAAATTATAGACTCTGACCATATTCACTAAATATTGCTATGTAGTGACTATATTCTGATCAAAAAGAGCATATTTTTGCAAAATATATGAGTAACAACAGCAGCTTCAACTACTTGAATACCATACTTCAGCGTAAAAAATAAAAATCGGCAAAATTTTGCTCTACTTGCTGAAGTAAATTCAAAACTAAGATATTCATTTTCTTTTTTTTCATAAGAATTAAATTACCTTGTTCATCAAATACTTCATCAAAATCAATCTACCTTAATTTCACGCAGAATTGCGTCAAGTTTATCATGCAGTTTGAATTCTGAAAAAACATCAAGTATTAGCAAAGTTATGCCATTTTTTGTAACAATTTTCTGCCGTTTCCCATTATAAAAGATAGGAAAAACGGCAAATTTTGGAACCACTTTTGTCTCCATTGTCTGCTAAACAATGTCACCATGTAACGAATGATTCGCATAACTTGTGCGGAGTTATGCGGACTTTGGTTTAATCAATGACATAAAACTAGATAATCCGAAACTGCGCGAATGCGCTCATTTTATTTTCTGCTCGGTCACGCTTGGCTGCAGGCCTCACTCTTCTTCTTTTCTTTGGCTCTGGTGATTAGTGCGCAGTTTGAAAAAGGTCGGTTGAAGAGCTAATAATGGGCTTGCAAAGTAATTAACGGTGGTTTGAAGTAAACTAATCTGTATTCATGTTTATGTCATTCGAGTGAAAGCAATATCTTGAAAATTGGAGCTGATTCTACAGGTCTTTGATAGCCTATTCAGCGTAGGATCGTGTCCGTTGTTAATCGTTTAAAGAGTGTGAACGAAATAGTCGAAGTCTTACTCATTTGTACCAACATTTTTTATAGGTCATGAACTTATGCTGTAGTCACTCGATCGATCATTCGTATGAACTAGGCACTTTGCGTCTGTCTTACCACTTCAACGTCTAGCACAGGCGCAGCCAAGGGGGGGCAAATTGAATTGCCACCAATGATAAAAATAATAACAACAAAGTCGTTTTTTAAGTTTATTTTAGCACTTTTGCGTTCAACAGTACAACTATTTAATATCTAATCAATGTAAATGTATTATCCGGAAGAAACTCAGGCTTTTTGTCCTAAAGGTTGCAATCTCAGTCCCTCATCTAATCTTTTTGTGAACATAATGCAATAACATGACTTGTAACCATCTTTTGTACCAACTTTGAAAAACAATTCACCTCCATCTCAGCAGCTTTATCGCGACAAAATACTTTTGAAAAAAAAATTAGCTTGGGAAAATGCTTAGTGAACAAATTATTGAATTTGAATTGAGCGAGCTTGGGTCCTGGTCGTTTATGTACTTCTAAAACTGGTTATTTTTATGATAAAACAAAAATCTCCAAAGCAAATCTTTGAGTAAATTATTATTTACTAGTTGCAAAAAATATCGCAGGAGGCATTGCATGTTGCTTCACCCTACCTTGATCAAGCCACTCGCAAAATTTAACCTAAAAATGCAAGATTTGAAACGTGTTTTGGACTTGACCTGCAAGTAAATGGAAGATTGAAAAATTTACTTTTTTCAGTTGGCTTCCAAATCTTAAAAATTCAGTGATTTTAAATGGATCTACAAACGTGCGAAATGTGATCCAAATGGCCTAAGAATTGCTATTTTTTCTGAAGCATTACAAAAAATTACCCAGCGGCAGGGGGCTTTGCCCCCAAACCCTAGTCTGTGATACGTTCAAGTTACACTAGTTTACTTGCCATCTCTCGCAATTTACAAACTTTTGAAAACTTTTCAAGTTTTTGGTTCAAGTCCTGACCCCCTTTAGCAAAGCCCAGGTTACATGGTAACCCAGGCTTCTGCTTCTGATCCTCCATTTTAAGGTATCTTTGTCCCATTAAAAATTCCTTTTGGAAAGTTCTGATTACGTCATTGCTTTGCGGTTTGGGCTCCATTAATCAAAAATCCTAGCTACGCCAATGACGCCGAGCACTTTTTTGGGCTCTGTTTGCAAGTCTTTCCTCTGGCTGGGTCTCCACTTCGGGTTGACTGCTTGGCCCTAATGGGAAATATGCGTCAGGTGTCTTTCCCAAGGACACAAGGACGTATTGCAGTCATTAATGTAATTCTGAAAAAAAGGTGCGTTGACGCTTTTTCGCAAGAAGTTGGTAAAATAAATGAATCTTCAAACGTATAGGGTTTTAAGTAAGACATCAGACAACATTTAGAAGTTTGATCGTATTCTGTGGCTGATGATTTATTTTTGTTTTATCCTGCTGTCACGAAACAACGGTGGCGCTGTATATTAGACAAAACCGCATCGGCTTTGGAGATTCTCTGCGATCAACTTCAAAACATTCCCGTGATTTTTCACTAAATTATTTTGATGAATTCAAATTTTTGTCACTAAAACGTCTCAAAATCGACGGTTTTCTTAATGAAATAAGTAAAAATTTTTTGAGCGGCGACCCTCCTAAATAAAATTTGCAACCAAAATTTCACGCAAAAATATTATAAAATTAATCTTTTTTGTAAAAAAACAAGATTTTTCAGCGGCAAAGACTCTACATTCCAAAGTAGAAGTTAATCTTTTTTATAAAGATCTTCACCACTGGATAACATATCTTAAAAAAAGAAATCAAAAACGCGCAAACTAACTGATCATACACTCTTTTCTAGAACAATTTTAAAGAACACTAAGCTCATTTTTGCTCAAATTTTAAGAACAAATTAAGAAAAATTTAAGCCTCAGCAGCAAAAACAAATTATAAGGACAAATGAAAAAGAAAAAAAATCCAAATTAATTCAAGAAACTAAATTCTGTACTGATTCAAAATGAAAAAATTTCAGTGGTTTTCTTGTATTTGCGAGCAAAATTGCAACTATTACGAGATTAAAGAATGCTGTTGCGCTCTGTGCGAGTAACTGAGAAAATTTTTGGCAGTCGTTCAAGTCAAAAAAAGAGCAATTTTGCGTTGCGGCAAAAGCAGTAAAAAACGTTCACTCAAGAACACAAAGCTTTGGGACTAAAAAATTTAAACAGTTTTAGAAATATGGTCGCTAAAATTAACACCTTCAACAGTTGTACAAATGTGATTGCTAAAATTAACATCCGTGTTTTAAAAATTTAAGAACAATTGAGGCTAAAATTCGGCAAAAAGCTACAAACAGCCAGCCTTAACTTAATATTTATTGTTTCTTATAAAAAAAATTATTCTAACTTATATGCCATACAAAAACTACGGCAAGTTTTTTTGACATTATTCAATTCAGTTTATTTTTGCCATTTCTGGCATGCAAGCAACGAAAATTAACATAGGCCCTTTACTCTTCAAAGTTCAATGCTACTGTAACAACAACACAAAAAGAACCATAAAACTGACACTTACATATTTAGAGTAGTTCAACCAATTCAGTGTGAAACATTTAACATATTTTGACTCAGAAAAGCAGCCAGAAAAAATGAGAAACCACAACAATAATCAAAAAAACAGCACTTTTTATATTTAATTTCAGTGATGTCGTAACATTAAGATGTGATAACACGTTGATATTTATGTATTTTACGCAAAACTTTCTCGAAAATTGGATTTTGGGGGGTAATTTAGTAGCTGACAAAACTTTGGGACTAAACAACTTAACAGTTTTACTAATATGATCGCTAAAACTAACATCTTAAACAGTTGTACAAATGTGTTCGCTAAAATTAAAATCCGTGTTTTCAAAATTTAAGAACAATTGAGACCAAAATTCGGCAAAAAACAACGGCAAGTTTTTTTGACATTATTTAATGGAAGGCTTTATTTCACCGAAAATTTTTATCTAGTTTTTATTGAATCTGACTCAAATCTAACCCAAACTCAAATGCTTACTCTAAAACTATTCCCTAATCGAACCCTAACCTAAACCCTGATTTTAACCCCTAAAAAAGCAAATGAAAAAAGCGCGGATAAATATTTCTCATTCTCGTTTTATTCTGTTTAAGGGTGCGTTTAGACTGGACGCGAAGCAACCAAAATTTGACGTCATCGACAGCTCGCGAAAGGTTGAAATCGGGTCACAACCTTTCGCGAGCTGTCGATGACGTGCGTTTAGACTGGACGCGAAGCAACGCGAAGCGACGCGAAGCAACCAAAATTTGACGTCATCGACAGCTCGCGAAAGGTTGCAACCGGTCGCAACCTTCGCGAGCAGTTGCGCAGCATCGTTTGCTCGCTGGCTGTTGTAAGATGACCTACTAAATCACTTATCGGATTTTTATGATCGCAGTTTGCTAGAAAATCATGTAAATAGTATATTTGTATGGTTTAGCGCCTATTTATCAATCTAAAGAGTAGGTTGTTGGCAAAGTTAGTTTCGGATAGCCCTAGGCTAGCCAAGTTAATTTGGATCTAGACTGCTAAGGCTGTAAATTTCTGAGTGATTTTTCATAGCTATGCTTGATCTCAGAGCTTCATTATAATGAATACACCAAAGCAGTAGGCCTAGCCCCACGGCATCTAGCTTTTAAAACAAAACTTTTTATTCTGTACGACATAGCAGAAGCTATTGCATCAGTCCAGTGGTTCTTTTGGCTGAGTAGCTTTTGCTTTTTTGTCTTAAACTAACATGGTGTTTTTGTTTTTTTTCAGAATATAAAACAACCCACCTACAGGCTAGTTTTGAGTGTGTTGATAGTGTTTTTATTCATTGTTTGTTAGCTTGTTGTTTTAAAAGTAACCACAATTGAACAATTGCTTGAATACTGGAAAATTTGCAAAAGTTTTTTAGCTGTTGACTTGGCTAAGCCAACTTGGTGAAGAAAAATGTATTTAGAATTGGTTTCAAGCTACATGCAAGAGCTAGATAGATACAAAAAATCAAAAAATTTCTATGATCATTTGGATTGGCCTAATTAGTAATCACTTCTTTGAATAGCTACAAACATGGAATTTTTTCTTCTGAATGTCTTCTTAAAAGTCTTCTTGTTTCTGAAGGTTTGTGACAGTGATCAAGTTGAACTGGAAGCAATGGTTATGGACTCCCCCAAGTTTTATAATCATAAATATTGTAGTCCGGTAGTGATTTTTCACTCCAGTTCTAATTGATGAAAATAGAAGTGTCAAGTGTGTTAAATATTCATTTACTGTGTCTTTGTGTAATATCTGAATTTAATGTAGTTGTTTGTGAATTTCAAAACATTTTTACTGTCTCTTAAAATTTTTACTGCTTTACATGGTGAATAAAGTGACAAAGTAAATAATTTTAAGTCTGAAGTTTAATCATTGCAATTACAGTCATTGTAATCAGATAGAACTAGAAAGCCAATATATATCTAAGCAGTAGAAAGTAAGTTCTATTTTTTTGCTGAGGTTACTAGTATTGGTAGAGAAGTACCCGCCTAGCAAGTCCATTAATATTGTTCCATTCTCATTAGTCACCACTAAACAAAAAACTTGATAAAGTATTTATAATTAAAATAATTGGACTGGAGAAGGAGAAAGCGTCAGTTACATAATAATGTGAGAACTAACAAAACTTTTATTCAGATGCTTGAGTAACAATTTTCACATAAAAAAATCTAGATGTTTTTTTTATCAGGGGCATAAGCAAAAACTTGCTAAGAGGGGGCTTGACCTTGCAGCTATAAGTTTGTCTGTATCTTACACACGGTGGTTTGGAGCGAAGCCATGGCGACCTCAACAACAGGCCATGACATCGTGCAGGCGGCGGCTGTTTGTGGAGGCTGACTCTAATTTTGCGCACGATTTGCATTCTGCACACGGCACGCGATTTTGCTCTATTTTGTCACGTTCTCCATGCTCACTATAGACTCGCAGTCAACGAAATGATTTTGTAAACTGGTAGATTGGTTCACTACAGCAATTATATAAGTAGAAGATTTTGTGGTAAAGTTGTAACAGTTGATGACCCAGTTAGTAGAAAATAATTAAATTGCAAAAATAGAGTTTTGCTTACAGTGTAGTTTACTGATCTGGTTTACACTTACCTCATATATCTGCTTTCCCATTAGGCTAGTGTTTCATCAGCATCTGAATTCACACATAGCCTATCCTGGCATCCCACCCGAACCTTCAAACCACGCCATCGTACCCTCTTCTCAGATTACTCTGATCTAAGTCTGACAACAAGGTCACCAGAAAGAGGATTCTCGACCAGTATCACACTGGCACTTCACTTAGCTCAACCGCATTGCGCTAGCATCACTAAGCATGGACACCATATATGACATCACATTAGCAATTTACCACAAGACTGTAGCAATTTACCAATGACTGTAGCCTACTGTGGTAAATTGCTAATGTGATGTCATATATGGTGTCCATGCTTAGTGATGCTAGCGCAATGCGGTTGAGCTAAGTGAAGTGCCAGTGTGATACTGGTCGAGAATCCTCTTTCTGGTGACCTTGTTGTCAGACTTAGATCAGAGTAATCTGAGAAGAGGGTACGATGGCAAGTGTAGAAATTGCCCTCGTATGTGGTTTGAAGGTTCGGGTGGGATGCCAGGATAGGCTATGTGTGAATTCAGATGCTGATGAAACACTAGCCAAATGGGAAAGCAGATATATGAGGTAAGTGCTACCTCACAACCGTGAAAAAAACTAGATTAGACTTATTAACCAATTGTATCGAAGAAAAGTTTGTAATTATAAAACTTACTGTATATGCCTGTATGCAGGCCTCTGTTAGCTAAAAACATGATGCAAAAAGCAACAGGCTACTGTAAGTTTTAAACTACATCTTGAGTGCCAGTAGCGTACAGGTCAGTTAGTTGGAATCTAATGAAGAGCGCTGACTGCATTGGGAGTTTGAGACATCATGACATCATTCCAGACATCATTCCAGAATTGCGATGCTCAAGTCAACACGCGCGTAATTTGCTCTGATATAGCGCGCAAGATTGCCAGCAATTTTAACGCAATCTTTCAGGCAGCAACCTTACAGTTGAGCAAACGAGCCAAATTTTAGCAATCAATATGAGCCTTGAAAACAAGCTTGACCATGTGCTAAGCAAATTAGAACTACTGGATGAAATTAACACTAAAATAGACAGTTTTAACAACCGACTAACCTTACTGGAGAGAAAAGTTGAAGACAAAATCGAAGAAATTGAAAGTAGCCTTGTTACTAAAGCTGAAGCAGATACGGTTACCAGACTGACTGAGAGAATAGAAGAACTTGAAAAAATTCAAATCAATTATGAAAACAAGATGGTTATGCAGGAATCGTATAGCAAAAGGTTAAATATTCTCATTCACGGAGTGAAAGAGGACATCTGGGAAAAAAGAGAAGACACGATTCTAAAATTTGAAAACCTTTTGAAAAACGGACTCAAAATTGATGACCCCGATGATATTGAACTCGTAGATATACATAGGTTGCCTCAGCACCCGCTAATGAAGAATGGAAAAAGAATAACTAGACCTATAGTCATCAAACTGGTAAACATGCAAGATAAAAGCCGTATTTTTCAATCAGCTAAACATCTAAGAACTTACAACGAAAAACTCAAAAAAGAAGACAATAAAAGTCTTTACGTATATATTTGTGATCATCTACCAACTAAGTTCCAACAGCAGCGAAAAAATCTCCTGCCTTTTTACAAAAAAGCTAAAGAAAAGAATCAAAAAACAATTTGGAAAGCTGTTAACGGTGAATACTGTTTATATGTTGACGATGAAAAAGTTGAAATTCCACGGTAATTTGGAATTTTTTAAATTGTGCTAATCGTAATTGCTGCTTGATAATTTAACCTGTGATTGAGCGAATATTCCTAATTGAAGCACGTTTTGACGGAGATTGATCAGTCGCATTTCGTCCTTCTGAGTAAATTGTGTTCAAGTTTAAACTCTCATTTGGATCTGTTGTCTAAGTGCAACATATTAAGCAATTTACTGTCGGAAAATAATTCAAAATAAACATAAGTTTTTTCTAAGCTAAAACGTTTTTAGTAAATAACTTGTAAAATACGAAAAACTCATTTTTTGAAAATAGTCACTCGTGGGCTTTTGCTAAAACGTGCTTCAATTGCTAAAGCCAATTTTTGCTGTTTAAGATCGGTTTTTGTCGGCAGCGATGATTGTGCGCCTGTGAACTTTTTCTGGTCGGTGCGGAAGAAATCCTCGCAATTATTGCCGAAAAAAAAAAAAAAAAAAAAAAGCCCTATACTTCAAGATCATTCATTACTGCATAAATTAAATTTGGCATTGGGTAACTTAAATTAACTATTATATTGGGAATAACCTTATGAAGCTGTAGTATATCCTAGATTGCTCTTTGCACCTTGCTGCAATATCTATAAATCAATTCTTAAAGCAGAAATTGCTGGCATTCTCCATCGCTGCGTGTAGACATTGAGTATTTTTATTTTGTTCTCACTGGAATTGTGCAATGGCGTTTTTGGCGACGAATGGATCAGATCTAAATGAATTTATTCGGCCTAGTCAGGAAGCCGCACCGAGAAAGGAATTTTTTGGGGGAAATGAGAGTCTGAGCGACGACTGGTATAACGGTGTTGTGAGTAATATAAGTACTTGTTGTTACCTTGACGACGTAAAAGTACAACCTACCTTTTTCGAAAATTCTTTGACTCTTCTGCATTTTAACATTCGTTCCCTTCACAAAAATTTTGATGCAATGTATAATTTTCTTCAATCACTCGACTTTTTGCCTGATATAATTTGCCTCTCTGAAACTCGCATTAAAGATGAACCCTTGACTAATAATTCAATTACTGGCTACAGCTTTATTCACGTTAATTCGCATTCAATTGCTGGAGGAGTTGCGGTTTATATCTCAAAGAAACTTAAATTTGAAGTGTCAAAAAATCAACTTACTCTGTACAATTCGGAATCATTGTGGTTAACCATTTATACAAAAAACCGCACTATAAATGTTGGGGTTATATACCGTCACCCATCATTAACTAATATCAACAAATTCTTAGAAGATTTTTCCACTTGCCTCAGCCATTTCACCACTAACAATCAAGCTATATATTTGCTGGGAGACTTAAATATTAACTTAGATAAATTTAACCGATCTAAAATTGCCAATGATTACATTAATATAATGATAAGTAACAGCGCTATTCCCCTAATTACTCTCCCAACTCGTGTGACCGCTGCAACTTCTACCATTATTGACCATATAATCACCAATGATTTGAAACACAAAATTACACCTTTCGTAATTCGTAGCGACCTAACCGATCATTATATTACTGTATGTAACATAAAAAAAATAATTCATTGCAAGCGTGCTAAACCACCTAAGTACTATAGGGACAATTCGAAACTTAATTGTGAAGATTTTCGCAACGACCTAGACCAAAATTTATCCCAATACTTTTTAAACTGCGACGTCCTCAATCACCTTAATTATAATATAATTTTTAACGGCTTTGTAGACGTAATACGATCAACAATTGATGCCCATGCCCCGATTAGACAACTATCTCGTAGACAAACAAGATTAAAAAACAAACCGTGGCTTACAAAAGAGCTTTTAGCCCTAATCCGCCAGAGACGGTTGATGTTTCGTTCTCATTTTTTGCAAGGTGATGAAAACGAAAAAGCTTCTTATCGCAAATTTTCAAACAAGTTAACCAAATCGATAGCACTAGCAAAAAAACAACATTTTGCAACATTGTTAGAAACCAAAAAACTTAATCCTAAATCGGCATGGGAAATTATCCGATCAGTACTTCCTACTGCAAAGGTAAAATCTTCAGCAGACGAAGATTTTATCGACAATAACAAATTACTTGACCAAAAAACAATAGCTGATCTTTTTAACAATTTTTTTTGTACAATTGGTAAAGAATTGAATGATGATATTCCCAAACAACAAAACAATCACTACAAAAATTATTTATCCAAAAGCGTTTCCGAATCAATATTTTTAACAGCACCGACCTGTGATGAAATTGTAAATACAATTCACTCGCTTAACGTGAACAAAGCTGTCGGACATGACAACATTCCTGCCTACTTCCTTCGCATAGCTGCTCCCAATATCGCACCCTACCTGCAATGCTTCATCGAGTTCGCATTTGTAAATGGCATCTTTCCTGAAAGCTGTACCCGCGCCAAAATCATTCCCATCCACAAAAAAGGAGATAAAACTAATCCTAATAACTATCGCCCAATCTCGATTTTGACTTGCTTCGCAAAAATTCTTGAACGTCTTATTTACGATAGATTTTTGGCTTTTTTGAAAAAGCACAATGTAATACATAAAACCCAATACGGTTTCCAAAAACATACCTCTACCACTCATGCCGTTTTGGACATTGTTTCAACTGCATATGACAACATTAGCCAAAATCTTTTCACTGGCTTAATTTTTCTGGATCTGCGAAAGGCATTCGATTGTGTACCGCACGATATCTTATTAACTAAGCTTAAACATTATGGTATACGAGGACCATCGAACGTGCTCATAGAGACCTTTCTTGATAGATCACAGTACACAAGTATTAACGGCATTGATTCGGAAATAAAGTCAGTCAAATATGGAGTTGCACAGGGGTCAACTCTAGGACCGTTACTATTTTTACTTTATATCAACGATCTTCCAAACTCAGCTTGCAGCCTTCCAAGATTATTTGCTGATGATACGTGCTTAATCTTGAACAGTAATACCATACCATGCCTAGAAACCAAAATGAATCAAGACCTACTAAAAGTTTGCCAATGGTGTATGGCTAATAGAATAAGTCTTAACCCCACCAAATCTAATTATCTAATAATTCCACCTAAATTAAGAAAAACCACACCACAAACATACTTGTATTTAAATGATACACCCTTATCAACTTCAAAAAGTTTTAAATACTTGGGTGTTCATCTCGATTCTCAATTAAACTTCCACGTCCATATTACAGAAATCGAACATAAAATATCTCGAGCAGTTGGAATAATGTCCAAACTTAAACATTTCCTTCCTCAAACTGCCATGATTAAATTATACTACGCTTTGGTTCACCCCCACTTATTATATGGCTTGATAATATGGGGACAAACTTTTCCTTCTTATCTAACAAAATTGAGTACGCTTCAAAACAAAGCCATAAAACTTTCTTGCGGCGGCAGCTATCGGGATCATGCTACTCCTTACTTTAAAGAACTTGGCATACTTAAACTACCAGATTTATGCGACCTTGAAACTGCTAAATTTGTGCATCTACATTTTCTAAAAAAACTACCTCCACAACTGTCTAATATGTTCGTTAAAACAAGTAAAATCTCGACTCGACTAACCAGATCCACCTCTCCATCTAATAATCTATCTCTTTACATACCTAGATTTCAAACAGCAAGACTTCAAAGATCCATTAAATATAAAGGTGTCAAGGTTTGGAATGCAATCCCTTCAAATATCCAAACAGAAACTCCAAGGTTATTTAAAAGTAAACTTAAGAAACATATTTTGGGTAACTACAATTAATGACTCAGTGTCACCACCATTTGTGACTTCTCGTCGCTTAGATTCTCAGATTTTCTGAATTAACAAATAGTAAGTTAGTAATTACTTAACCTCAAGGGTGGCTGCTTGACTTGAAGACCGAAAGGTCTATTCGTAGCCATCCCTGCTGCTGTGTGTTTATGTGCACTTGGAATATTGTATTGTTTATTTGTTTTTCTTTGCCAAATGAAGTATTTATTGATTTGCTGGTGTCCATAGATGCATAATGTGGCGAATAAATTGAACTGAACTGAACTGAACTGAACTCATGCACAAGCTGCAGATAGCCGTCTAGGTAGTAGGTACCCACTAGGCGGTTCAAAACCATATCTTTATGCTAGTCTTTAGCGTACGTTCTACCAGTTGCTGGCATACCTTAGTTTTACAGTTCTTTAAGAATAAATGAGGATTATTGTAGATACAGTCTTGTTAAAATTGCCACTGCCTATTATACAGATGATTGTTTTTGCAGCTTAATTAGATCAAGTATATCAGATATCCTCATGCCTAGAAAATGTTGTGCTTACGCATGTTGCGTTAACTACAGTATGATTGCGAAAAAATTAACACTGAAGACCCTGGTAAAAACTATCTGTGTATCGCTTGCCTGCTGATACTGAGGAACGAAGAAAATCGACATAAGCAGTGCTAAACGCTAATCTCACTGTAAATAGCTATACTGTTTTATGAGAACTCCATTGGCCGAAAAAATTTTGAACTATTGAAGTTCGGGGTGGAAAGCTTAGACCAAAAAATTCTCTTTCTGTTTGGCCAAGAGTACTATCCTCCTAGATTTTTACTCCTTCAGCACCGGAACGCACAACAAAGCGAACATCAAGTGCCGTTAAAAATTCAAAAGATGATAAATTAAATTTGTTTTTGTTGAAAGATGCCGTTTTATTTTCGGTTTTAAAAGATGAATTGATTATCCAGCTCAAAAAGCTTCCTCAATCAATTTTCGCAGTTGCATTGGATAATGAAACTGCTTTGCTGGACGATATGTAACTATAACTTGCTAATGTGAAGGCATTTCGTGACTCCATGCACAGTGATCTGGATTTAATTCAGGTACTTTCTGCTATGATGTGCTAATGACTGCAGCATACTTTTTACTAAGCTGTGGTAATAACTGTAGATTACGTTTTGCCAAGCTGCGTCAATTACTGTAGCGTACTTTTTACTATGATGTGGTAGTAACTGTGGATTACTTTTTGCTATGCTGTGGTAAAAACTGTAGGTTACCTTTTGCTATGCTCTGGTGAAAACTGTAGGTTACCTTTTGCTATGCTGTGTCAATGACTGTAGCATACTTTTTACTATGCTGCAGTGGCAAACGCAGGATTTTTCAATGGGGGGGGGGGAGTTTCAAAAATGACATCAAAATGTACGCGATCTATACTTTGGCAAATAAATAACTTAGTGCAATGTCACAAGTATACCATACTTCAGCGTAAAAAATAAAAATCGGCAAAATTTTGCTCTACTTGCTGAAGTAAATTCAAAACTAAGATATTCATTTTCTTTTTTTTCATAAGAATTAAATTACCTTGTTCATCAAATACTTCATCAAAATCAATCTACCTTAATTTCACGCAGAATTGCGTCAAGTTTATCATGCAGTTTGAATTCTGAAAAAACATCAAGTATTAGCAAAGTTATGCCATTTTTTGTAACAATTTTCTGCCGTTTCCCATTATAAAAGATAGGAAAAACGGCAAATTTTGGAACCACTTTTGTCTCCATTGTCTGCTAAACAATGTCACCATGTAACGAATGATTCGCATAACTTGTGCGGAGTTATGCGGACTTTGGTTTAATCAATGACATAAAACTAGATAATCCGAAACTGCGCGAATGCGCTCATTTTATTTTCTGCTCGGTCACGCTTGGCTGCAGGCCTCACTCTTCTTCTTTTCTTTGGCTCTGGTGATTAGTGCGCAGTTTGAAAAAGGTCGGTTGAAGAGCTAATAATGGGCTTGCAAAGTAATTAACGGTGGTTTGAAGTAAACTAATCTGTATTCATGTTTATGTCATTCGAGTGAAAGCAATATCTTGAAAATTGGAGCTGATTCTACAGGTCTTTGATAGCCTATTCAGCGTAGGATCGTGTCCGTTGTTAATCGTTTAAAGAGTGTGAACGAAATAGTCGAAGTCTTACTCATTTGTACCAACATTTTTTATAGGTCATGAACTTATGCTGTAGTCACTCGATCGATCATTCGTATGAACTAGGCACTTTGCGTCTGTCTTACCACTTCAACGTCTAGCACAGGCGCAGCCAAGGGGGGGCAAATTGAATTGCCACCAATGATAAAAATAATAACAACAAAGTCGTTTTTTAAGTTTATTTTAGCACTTTTGCGTTCAACAGTACAACTATTTAATATCTAATCAATGTAAATGTATTATCCGGAAGAAACTCAGGCTTTTTGTCCTAAAGGTTGCAATCTCAGTCCCTCATCTAATCTTTTTGTGAACATAATGCAATAACATGACTTGTAACCATCTTTTGTACCAACTTTGAAAAACAATTCACCTCCATCTCAGCAGCTTTATCGCGACAAAATACTTTTGAAAAAAAAATTAGCTTGGGAAAATGCTTAGTGAACAAATTATTGAATTTGAATTGAGCGAGCTTGGGTCCTGGTCGTTTATGTACTTCTAAAACTGGTTATTTTTATGATAAAACAAAAATCTCCAAAGCAAATCTTTGAGTAAATTATTATTTACTAGTTGCAAAAAATATCGCAGGAGGCATTGCATGTTGCTTCACCCTACCTTGATCAAGCCACTCGCAAAATTTAACCTAAAAATGCAAGATTTGAAACGTGTTTTGGACTTGACCTGCAAGTAAATGGAAGATTGAAAAATTTACTTTTTTCAGTTGGCTTCCAAATCTTAAAAATTCAGTGATTTTAAATGGATCTACAAACGTGCGAAATGTGATCCAAATGGCCTAAGAATTGCTATTTTTTCTGAAGCATTACAAAAAATTACCCAGCGGCAGGGGGCTTTGCCCCCAAACCCTAGTCTGTGATACGTTCAAGTTACACTAGTTTACTTGCCATCTCTCGCAATTTACAAACTTTTGAAAACTTTTCAAGTTTTTGGTTCAAGTCCTGACCCCCTTTAGCAAAGCCCAGGTTACATGGTAACCCAGGCTTCTGCTTCTGATCCTCCATTTTAAGGTATCTTTGTCCCATTAAAAATTCCTTTTGGAAAGTTCTGATTACGTCATTGCTTTGCGGTTTGGGCTCCATTAATCAAAAATCCTAGCTACGCCAATGACGCCGAGCACTTTTTTGGGCTCTGTTTGCAAGTCTTTCCTCTGGCTGGGTCTCCACTTCGGGTTGACTGCTTGGCCCTAATGGGAAATATGCGTCAGGTGTCTTTCCCAAGGACACAAGGACGTATTGCAGTCATTAATGTAATTCTGAAAAAAAGGTGCGTTGACGCTTTTTCGCAAGAAGTTGGTAAAATAAATGAATCTTCAAACGTATAGGGTTTTAAGTAAGACATCAGACAACATTTAGAAGTTTGATCGTATTCTGTGGCTGATGATTTATTTTTGTTTTATCCTGCTGTCACGAAACAACGGTGGCGCTGTATATTAGACAAAACCGCATCGGCTTTGGAGATTCTCTGCGATCAACTTCAAAACATTCCCGTGATTTTTCACTAAATTATTTTGATGAATTCAAATTTTTGTCACTAAAACGTCTCAAAATCGACGGTTTTCTTAATGAAATAAGTAAAAATTTTTTGAGCGGCGACCCTCCTAAATAAAATTTGCAACCAAAATTTCACGCAAAAATATTATAAAATTAATCTTTTTTGTAAAAAAACAAGATTTTTCAGCGGCAAAGACTCTACATTCCAAAGTAGAAGTTAATCTTTTTTATAAAGATCTTCACCACTGGATAACATATCTTAAAAAAAGAAATCAAAAACGCGCAAACTAACTGATCATACACTCTTTTCTAGAACAATTTTAAAGAACACTAAGCTCATTTTTGCTCAAATTTTAAGAACAAATTAAGAAAAATTTAAGCCTCAGCAGCAAAAACAAATTATAAGGACAAATGAAAAAGAAAAAAAATCCAAATTAATTCAAGAAACTAAATTCTGTACTGATTCAAAATGAAAAAATTTCAGTGGTTTTCTTGTATTTGCGAGCAAAATTGCAACTATTACGAGATTAAAGAATGCTGTTGCGCTCTGTGCGAGTAACTGAGAAAATTTTTGGCAGTCGTTCAAGTCAAAAAAAGAGCAATTTTGCGTTGCGGCAAAAGCAGTAAAAAACGTTCACTCAAGAACACAAAGCTTTGGGACTAAAAAATTTAAACAGTTTTAGAAATATGGTCGCTAAAATTAACACCTTCAACAGTTGTACAAATGTGATTGCTAAAATTAACATCCGTGTTTTAAAAATTTAAGAACAATTGAGGCTAAAATTCGGCAAAAAGCTACAAACAGCCAGCCTTAACTTAATATTTATTGTTTCTTATAAAAAAAATTATTCTAACTTATATGCCATACAAAAACTACGGCAAGTTTTTTTGACATTATTCAATTCAGTTTATTTTTGCCATTTCTGGCATGCAAGCAACGAAAATTAACATAGGCCCTTTACTCTTCAAAGTTCAATGCTACTGTAACAACAACACAAAAAGAACCATAAAACTGACACTTACATATTTAGAGTAGTTCAACCAATTCAGTGTGAAACATTTAACATATTTTGACTCAGAAAAGCAGCCAGAAAAAATGAGAAACCACAACAATAATCAAAAAAACAGCACTTTTTATATTTAATTTCAGTGATGTCGTAACATTAAGATGTGATAACACGTTGATATTTATGTATTTTACGCAAAACTTTCTCGAAAATTGGATTTTGGGGGGTAATTTAGTAGCTGACAAAACTTTGGGACTAAACAACTTAACAGTTTTACTAATATGATCGCTAAAACTAACATCTTAAACAGTTGTACAAATGTGTTCGCTAAAATTAAAATCCGTGTTTTCAAAATTTAAGAACAATTGAGACCAAAATTCGGCAAAAAACAACGGCAAGTTTTTTTGACATTATTTAATGGAAGGCTTTATTTCACCGAAAATTTTTATCTAGTTTTTATTGAATCTGACTCAAATCTAACCCAAACTCAAATGCTTACTCTAAAACTATTCCCTAATCGAACCCTAACCTAAACCCTGATTTTAACCCCTAAAAAAGCAAATGAAAAAAGCGCGGATAAATATTTCTCATTCTCGTTTTATTCTGTTTAAGGGTGCGTTTAGACTGGACGCGAAGCAACCAAAATTTGACGTCATCGACAGCTCGCGAAAGGTTGAAATCGGGTCACAACCTTTCGCGAGCTGTCGATGACGTGCGTTTAGACTGGACGCGAAGCAACGCGAAGCGACGCGAAGCAACCAAAATTTGACGTCATCGACAGCTCGCGAAAGGTTGCAACCGGTCGCAACCTTCGCGAGCAGTTGCGCAGCATCGTTTGCTCGCTGGCTGTTGTAAGATGACCTACTAAATCACTTATCGGATTTTTATGATCGCAGTTTGCTAGAAAATCATGTAAATAGTATATTTGTATGGTTTAGCGCCTATTTATCAATCTAAAGAGTAGGTTGTTGGCAAAGTTAGTTTCGGATAGCCCTAGGCTAGCCAAGTTAATTTGGATCTAGACTGCTAAGGCTGTAAATTTCTGAGTGATTTTTCATAGCTATGCTTGATCTCAGAGCTTCATTATAATGAATACACCAAAGCAGTAGGCCTAGCCCCACGGCATCTAGCTTTTAAAACAAAACTTTTTATTCTGTACGACATAGCAGAAGCTATTGCATCAGTCCAGTGGTTCTTTTGGCTGAGTAGCTTTTGCTTTTTTGTCTTAAACTAACATGGTGTTTTTGTTTTTTTTCAGAATATAAAACAACCCACCTACAGGCTAGTTTTGAGTGTGTTGATAGTGTTTTTATTCATTGTTTGTTAGCTTGTTGTTTTAAAAGTAACCACAATTGAACAATTGCTTGAATACTGGAAAATTTGCAAAAGTTTTTTAGCTGTTGACTTGGCTAAGCCAACTTGGTGAAGAAAAATGTATTTAGAATTGGTTTCAAGCTACATGCAAGAGCTAGATAGATACAAAAAATCAAAAAATTTCTATGATCATTTGGATTGGCCTAATTAGTAATCACTTCTTTGAATAGCTACAAACATGGAATTTTTTCTTCTGAATGTCTTCTTAAAAGTCTTCTTGTTTCTGAAGGTTTGTGACAGTGATCAAGTTGAACTGGAAGCAATGGTTATGGACTCCCCCAAGTTTTATAATCATAAATATTGTAGTCCGGTAGTGATTTTTCACTCCAGTTCTAATTGATGAAAATAGAAGTGTCAAGTGTGTTAAATATTCATTTACTGTGTCTTTGTGTAATATCTGAATTTAATGTAGTTGTTTGTGAATTTCAAAACATTTTTACTGTCTCTTAAAATTTTTACTGCTTTACATGGTGAATAAAGTGACAAAGTAAATAATTTTAAGTCTGAAGTTTAATCATTGCAATTACAGTCATTGTAATCAGATAGAACTAGAAAGCCAATATATATCTAAGCAGTAGAAAGTAAGTTCTATTTTTTTGCTGAGGTTACTAGTATTGGTAGAGAAGTACCCGCCTAGCAAGTCCATTAATATTGTTCCATTCTCATTAGTCACCACTAAACAAAAAACTTGATAAAGTATTTATAATTAAAATAATTGGACTGGAGAAGGAGAAAGCGTCAGTTACATAATAATGTGAGAACTAACAAAACTTTTATTCAGATGCTTGAGTAACAATTTTCACATAAAAAAATCTAGATGTTTTTTTTATCAGGGGCATAAGCAAAAACTTGCTAAGAGGGGGCTTGACCTTGCAGCTATAAGTTTGTCTGTATCTTACACACGGTGGTTTGGAGCGAAGCCATGGCGACCTCAACAACAGGCCATGACATCGTGCAGGCGGCGGCTGTTTGTGGAGGCTGACTCTAATTTTGCGCACGATTTGCATTCTGCACACGGCACGCGATTTTGCTCTATTTTGTCACGTTCTCCATGCTCACTATAGACTCGCAGTCAACGAAATGATTTTGTAAACTGGTAGATTGGTTCACTACAGCAATTATATAAGTAGAAGATTTTGTGGTAAAGTTGTAACAGTTGATGACCCAGTTAGTAGAAAATAATTAAATTGCAAAAATAGAGTTTTGCTTACAGTGTAGTTTACTGATCTGGTTTACACTTACCTCATATATCTGCTTTCCCATTAGGCTAGTGTTTCATCAGCATCTGAATTCACACATAGCCTATCCTGGCATCCCACCCGAACCTTCAAACCACGCCATCGTACCCTCTTCTCAGATTACTCTGATCTAAGTCTGACAACAAGGTCACCAGAAAGAGGATTCTCGACCAGTATCACACTGGCACTTCACTTAGCTCAACCGCATTGCGCTAGCATCACTAAGCATGGACACCATATATGACATCACATTAGCAATTTACCACAAGACTGTAGCAATTTACCAATGACTGTAGCCTACTGTGGTAAATTGCTAATGTGATGTCATATATGGTGTCCATGCTTAGTGATGCTAGCGCAATGCGGTTGAGCTAAGTGAAGTGCCAGTGTGATACTGGTCGAGAATCCTCTTTCTGGTGACCTTGTTGTCAGACTTAGATCAGAGTAATCTGAGAAGAGGGTACGATGGCAAGTGTAGAAATTGCCCTCGTATGTGGTTTGAAGGTTCGGGTGGGATGCCAGGATAGGCTATGTGTGAATTCAGATGCTGATGAAACACTAGCCAAATGGGAAAGCAGATATATGAGGTAAGTGCTACCTCACAACCGTGAAAAAAACTAGATTAGACTTATTAACCAATTGTATCGAAGAAAAGTTTGTAATTATAAAACTTACTGTATATGCCTGTATGCAGGCCTCTGTTAGCTAAAAACATGATGCAAAAAGCAACAGGCTACTGTAAGTTTTAAACTACATCTTGAGTGCCAGTAGCGTACAGGTCAGTTAGTTGGAATCTAATGAAGAGCGCTGACTGCATTGGGAGTTTGAGACATCATGACATCATTCCAGACATCATTCCAGAATTGCGATGCTCAAGTCAACACGCGCGTAATTTGCTCTGATATAGCGCGCAAGATTGCCAGCAATTTTAACGCAATCTTTCAGGCAGCAACCTTACAGTTGAGCAAACGAGCCAAATTTTAGCAATCAATATGAGCCTTGAAAACAAGCTTGACCATGTGCTAAGCAAATTAGAACTACTGGATGAAATTAACACTAAAATAGACAGTTTTAACAACCGACTAACCTTACTGGAGAGAAAAGTTGAAGACAAAATCGAAGAAATTGAAAGTAGCCTTGTTACTAAAGCTGAAGCAGATACGGTTACCAGACTGACTGAGAGAATAGAAGAACTTGAAAAAATTCAAATCAATTATGAAAACAAGATGGTTATGCAGGAATCGTATAGCAAAAGGTTAAATATTCTCATTCACGGAGTGAAAGAGGACATCTGGGAAAAAAGAGAAGACACGATTCTAAAATTTGAAAACCTTTTGAAAAACGGACTCAAAATTGATGACCCCGATGATATTGAACTCGTAGATATACATAGGTTGCCTCAGCACCCGCTAATGAAGAATGGAAAAAGAATAACTAGACCTATAGTCATCAAACTGGTAAACATGCAAGATAAAAGCCGTATTTTTCAATCAGCTAAACATCTAAGAACTTACAACGAAAAACTCAAAAAAGAAGACAATAAAAGTCTTTACGTATATATTTGTGATCATCTACCAACTAAGTTCCAACAGCAGCGAAAAAATCTCCTGCCTTTTTACAAAAAAGCTAAAGAAAAGAATCAAAAAACAATTTGGAAAGCTGTTAACGGTGAATACTGTTTATATGTTGACGATGAAAAAGTTGAAATTCCACGGTAATTTGGAATTTTTTAAATTGTGCTAATCGTAATTGCTGCTTGATAATTTAACCTGTGATTGAGCGAATATTCCTAATTGAAGCACGTTTTGACGGAGATTGATCAGTCGCATTTCGTCCTTCTGAGTAAATTGTGTTCAAGTTTAAACTCTCATTTGGATCTGTTGTCTAAGTGCAACATATTAAGCAATTTACTGTCGGAAAATAATTCAAAATAAACATAAGTTTTTTCTAAGCTAAAACGTTTTTAGTAAATAACTTGTAAAATACGAAAAACTCATTTTTTGAAAATAGTCACTCGTGGGCTTTTGCTAAAACGTGCTTCAATTGCTAAAGCCAATTTTTGCTGTTTAAGATCGGTTTTTGTCGGCAGCGATGATTGTGCGCCTGTGAACTTTTTCTGGTCGGTGCGGAAGAAATCCTCGCAATTATTGCCGAAAAAAAAAAAAAAAAAAAAAAGCCCTATACTTCAAGATCATTCATTACTGCATAAATTAAATTTGGCATTGGGTAACTTAAATTAACTATTATATTGGGAATAACCTTATGAAGCTGTAGTATATCCTAGATTGCTCTTTGCACCTTGCTGCAATATCTATAAATCAATTCTTAAAGCAGAAATTGCTGGCATTCTCCATCGCTGCGTGTAGACATTGAGTATTTTTATTTTGTTCTCACTGGAATTGTGCAATGGCGTTTTTGGCGACGAATGGATCAGATCTAAATGAATTTATTCGGCCTAGTCAGGAAGCCGCACCGAGAAAGGAATTTTTTGGGGGAAATGAGAGTCTGAGCGACGACTGGTATAACGGTGTTGTGAGTAATATAAGTACTTGTTGTTACCTTGACGACGTAAAAGTACAACCTACCTTTTTCGAAAATTCTTTGACTCTTCTGCATTTTAACATTCGTTCCCTTCACAAAAATTTTGATGCAATGTATAATTTTCTTCAATCACTCGACTTTTTGCCTGATATAATTTGCCTCTCTGAAACTCGCATTAAAGATGAACCCTTGACTAATAATTCAATTACTGGCTACAGCTTTATTCACGTTAATTCGCATTCAATTGCTGGAGGAGTTGCGGTTTATATCTCAAAGAAACTTAAATTTGAAGTGTCAAAAAATCAACTTACTCTGTACAATTCGGAATCATTGTGGTTAACCATTTATACAAAAAACCGCACTATAAATGTTGGGGTTATATACCGTCACCCATCATTAACTAATATCAACAAATTCTTAGAAGATTTTTCCACTTGCCTCAGCCATTTCACCACTAACAATCAAGCTATATATTTGCTGGGAGACTTAAATATTAACTTAGATAAATTTAACCGATCTAAAATTGCCAATGATTACATTAATATAATGATAAGTAACAGCGCTATTCCCCTAATTACTCTCCCAACTCGTGTGACCGCTGCAACTTCTACCATTATTGACCATATAATCACCAATGATTTGAAACACAAAATTACACCTTTCGTAATTCGTAGCGACCTAACCGATCATTATATTACTGTATGTAACATAAAAAAAATAATTCATTGCAAGCGTGCTAAACCACCTAAGTACTATAGGGACAATTCGAAACTTAATTGTGAAGATTTTCGCAACGACCTAGACCAAAATTTATCCCAATACTTTTTAAACTGCGACGTCCTCAATCACCTTAATTATAATATAATTTTTAACGGCTTTGTAGACGTAATACGATCAACAATTGATGCCCATGCCCCGATTAGACAACTATCTCGTAGACAAACAAGATTAAAAAACAAACCGTGGCTTACAAAAGAGCTTTTAGCCCTAATCCGCCAGAGACGGTTGATGTTTCGTTCTCATTTTTTGCAAGGTGATGAAAACGAAAAAGCTTCTTATCGCAAATTTTCAAACAAGTTAACCAAATCGATAGCACTAGCAAAAAAACAACATTTTGCAACATTGTTAGAAACCAAAAAACTTAATCCTAAATCGGCATGGGAAATTATCCGATCAGTACTTCCTACTGCAAAGGTAAAATCTTCAGCAGACGAAGATTTTATCGACAATAACAAATTACTTGACCAAAAAACAATAGCTGATCTTTTTAACAATTTTTTTTGTACAATTGGTAAAGAATTGAATGATGATATTCCCAAACAACAAAACAATCACTACAAAAATTATTTATCCAAAAGCGTTTCCGAATCAATATTTTTAACAGCACCGACCTGTGATGAAATTGTAAATACAATTCACTCGCTTAACGTGAACAAAGCTGTCGGACATGACAACATTCCTGCCTACTTCCTTCGCATAGCTGCTCCCAATATCGCACCCTACCTGCAATGCTTCATCGAGTTCGCATTTGTAAATGGCATCTTTCCTGAAAGCTGTACCCGCGCCAAAATCATTCCCATCCACAAAAAAGGAGATAAAACTAATCCTAATAACTATCGCCCAATCTCGATTTTGACTTGCTTCGCAAAAATTCTTGAACGTCTTATTTACGATAGATTTTTGGCTTTTTTGAAAAAGCACAATGTAATACATAAAACCCAATACGGTTTCCAAAAACATACCTCTACCACTCATGCCGTTTTGGACATTGTTTCAACTGCATATGACAACATTAGCCAAAATCTTTTCACTGGCTTAATTTTTCTGGATCTGCGAAAGGCATTCGATTGTGTACCGCACGATATCTTATTAACTAAGCTTAAACATTATGGTATACGAGGACCATCGAACGTGCTCATAGAGACCTTTCTTGATAGATCACAGTACACAAGTATTAACGGCATTGATTCGGAAATAAAGTCAGTCAAATATGGAGTTGCACAGGGGTCAACTCTAGGACCGTTACTATTTTTACTTTATATCAACGATCTTCCAAACTCAGCTTGCAGCCTTCCAAGATTATTTGCTGATGATACGTGCTTAATCTTGAACAGTAATACCATACCATGCCTAGAAACCAAAATGAATCAAGACCTACTAAAAGTTTGCCAATGGTGTATGGCTAATAGAATAAGTCTTAACCCCACCAAATCTAATTATCTAATAATTCCACCTAAATTAAGAAAAACCACACCACAAACATACTTGTATTTAAATGATACACCCTTATCAACTTCAAAAAGTTTTAAATACTTGGGTGTTCATCTCGATTCTCAATTAAACTTCCACGTCCATATTACAGAAATCGAACATAAAATATCTCGAGCAGTTGGAATAATGTCCAAACTTAAACATTTCCTTCCTCAAACTGCCATGATTAAATTATACTACGCTTTGGTTCACCCCCACTTATTATATGGCTTGATAATATGGGGACAAACTTTTCCTTCTTATCTAACAAAATTGAGTACGCTTCAAAACAAAGCCATAAAACTTTCTTGCGGCGGCAGCTATCGGGATCATGCTACTCCTTACTTTAAAGAACTTGGCATACTTAAACTACCAGATTTATGCGACCTTGAAACTGCTAAATTTGTGCATCTACATTTTCTAAAAAAACTACCTCCACAACTGTCTAATATGTTCGTTAAAACAAGTAAAATCTCGACTCGACTAACCAGATCCACCTCTCCATCTAATAATCTATCTCTTTACATACCTAGATTTCAAACAGCAAGACTTCAAAGATCCATTAAATATAAAGGTGTCAAGGTTTGGAATGCAATCCCTTCAAATATCCAAACAGAAACTCCAAGGTTATTTAAAAGTAAACTTAAGAAACATATTTTGAGTAACTACAATTAATGACTCAGTGTCACCACCATTTGTGACTTCTCGTCGCTTAGATTCTCAGATTTTCTGAATTAACAAATAGTAAGTTAGTAATTACTTAACCTCAAGGGTGGCTGCTTGACTTGAAGACCGAAAGGTCTATTCGTAGCCATCCCTGCTGCTGTGTGTTTATGTGCACTTGGAATATTGTATTGTTTATTTGTTTTTCTTTGCCAAATGAAGTATTTATTGATTTGCTGGTGTCCATAGATGCATAATGTGGCGAATAAATTGAACTGAACTGAACTGAACTGAACTCATGCACAAGCTGCAGATAGCCGTCTAGGTAGTAGGTACCCACTAGGCGGTTCAAAACCATATCTTTATGCTAGTCTTTAGCGTACGTTCTACCAGTTGCTGGCATACCTTAGTTTTACAGTTCTTTAAGAATAAATGAGGATTATTGTAGATACAGTCTTGTTAAAATTGCCACTGCCTATTATACAGATGATTGTTTTTGCAGCTTAATTAGATCAAGTATATCAGATATCCTCATGCCTAGAAAATGTTGTGCTTACGCATGTTGCGTTAACTACAGTATGATTGCGAAAAAATTAACACTGAAGACCCTGGTAAAAACTATCTGTGTATCGCTTGCCTGCTGATACTGAGGAACGAAGAAAATCGACATAAGCAGTGCTAAACGCTAATCTCACTGTAAATAGCTATACTGTTTTATGAGAACTCCATTGGCCGAAAAAATTTTGAACTATTGAAGTTCGGGGTGGAAAGCTTAGACCAAAAAATTCTCTTTCTGTTTGGCCAAGAGTACTATCCTCCTAGATTTTTACTCCTTCAGCACCGGAACGCACAACAAAGCGAACATCAAGTGCCGTTAAAAATTCAAAAGATGATAAATTAAATTTGTTTTTGTTGAAAGATGCCGTTTTATTTTCGGTTTTAAAAGATGAATTGATTATCCAGCTCAAAAAGCTTCCTCAATCAATTTTCGCAGTTGCATTGGATAATGAAACTGCTTTGCTGGACGATATGTAACTATAACTTGCTAATGTGAAGGCATTTCGTGACTCCATGCACAGTGATCTGGATTTAATTCAGGTACTTTCTGCTATGATGTGCTAATGACTGCAGCATACTTTTTACTAAGCTGTGGTAATAACTGTAGATTACGTTTTGCCAAGCTGCGTCAATTACTGTAGCGTACTTTTTACTATGATGTGGTAGTAACTGTGGATTACTTTTTGCTATGCTGTGGTAAAAACTGTAGGTTACCTTTTGCTATGCTCTGGTGAAAACTGTAGGTTACCTTTTGCTATGCTGTGTCAATGACTGTAGCATACTTTTTACTATGCTGCAGTGGCAAACGCAGGATTTTTCAATGGGGGGGGGGGAGTTTCAAAAATGACATCAAAATGTACGCGATCTATACTTTGGCAAATAAATAACTTAGTGCAATGTCACAAGATGGAATCAAAATCATACAGTGCGTACTGCAAATAAAACTTTTCAAACAAAAAACAATTAAGCATTAGGCATACCTCTATATTTAACATCATAAGGTTTGCAACTGAACGATCTAGAAAAAATTGTTCAAAACAAAAACTACCAAAAACGCTCATAATTATAAACAGTACAAAGTTGCCAGGTGCGTACCCAGAAACTGGCTATGGGGAACTGTGTTTGAGGGTGTGGGGGCTGAGCCCCCAACGTTTGAAAATTTTGCATTTTTTTTCAAAAGTACGGTAACTTAATTTTAGGGCTATTTTAATAAAAAATAACGCTTTTAAAACGTGGCATAGAAATTGGTTGTGCAAACCTGATCAAACTGTTTGCATCAATAAGCTATATGGGCGGTGGCTATTGGTAACTTTTCAGTACTCTAATTTGCAAGCCGATAAATCACAAAATCTTAAGTTGAAAAAACTTACAACCAACTGTAGTTTATAGAGTAGACGTTTGGGATTGAGGGGGGCTAATGAAACAAGATTTGAGTGAATTAATAATTAACTAATACTGATTAACTAACAAATACTCAAACCCCATCTCCATATTTTTGATGAAGCCAATGTTAAGCATTTTTAGCGGTTAAATTTGCTAATTTTGGTAAGTTTTTGAAGTTGTTACTGATCTGTAAGTTCTATCTTAGACAAATTACCCCCCCAAGAAACTCTAATTGTTTCAAAAGTTGCTTTAAATCATATTGGAATCCATGTCATTGCAAAAAAAAAAAAAAACAGGCTCAGAAGTGCTAAAAACGTGATATTTTCTTCATTGTGCATTTCATCCGACAGACCAATGGGGGGCGGGAGGTTAAACCTGCGTACGTCTTTGCTTACGCCCTGCATACGCCCTAACTATGCTTTGATAATAACTAAAGATTACTTTTACTATGCTTTGCCAAGCGTACTTGTTACTGTGCAGTGCTTATGACTATAGGGTTTGTTTTAACAACTGTTATTAGCTTAGTTAAGTATTGTTGCAATTTATTAGTGAACTGTTTGTGAAGTTTTTTAATATCAATTATTTTCAATGCAATTTGATGGTTTCAAGTGTACTTTGCGAAAGAGGAGTGCTAAACCATTGAATATAACGTTAAAAATCATTGAATCAGCAATTTTGTAACAATAGCGAATTTTCGCAGTCAGCCTCCACAAACAGCCGCCGCTTGCACGATGTCATGGCCTGTTGTTGAGGGCGCCATGAGCGAAGCCCTTTGAGGTAAACGCGACCGTCGCAACGTAGCCTACTGGTACCGCAAGAAAATGCAAACTAATAAATTGTTCTCAAAAGCATTTAACTTCGCACTAAACATCAATAAGCGCTCCACTAGCGAGAAAAACACCGAACTTAGTTTTAGAAGCTGACTTTTCCTCAAAGCAACTGCTGGTATTACTGTGCTAAATTCTTGTCCTTCGATGATAGTGTCAAATCATGCAAAAACTGCAATCTTTTTTGCTTTCTCCAGCAAATCAACACAGCAATCCATTGCACAATAAGCAAAAAATCCACTACATAACTGATGACAAATCCAGCTTTCAGTTTCACTCATAGCGTTAACATTGGGAGTCTTCATAAACAGCACAAAATAACAATTACAAACAACTGTTTAAGCTTAACAGGTATCATAACATGCTTGCCTGAAAAAGAAAAATCACATCAAAAAAACAATATAGTTAATGCTTTAAATGCACCTGTGGACTAGCCTATTGGTCTACACTCTACAAAATAGATCTACCAGTACCATAATGAGACATGGATGGTGAAAGCGTTTAAGGATTTGTTAACTGAGTAAACACCTAAAGAGAACTTTTGACATCTGCTTCCAGCTTTTTGCGTTTCTGCATTAAAACCCAGAACTGTCATCGTCAAAATAGATTATGGCAAGTTTTCAGTGGAAGGATCTAAACAAATCATTGATAGCTAGTAAATAGGCTAAGTACTACTAAGTTTTTGAAGAAATGACTAGTCTTTTCATTTCCAAATTCGATCTACTGTAGGCCTACTTCGTTTTTCACTTATACTTTACAAACTTTTTTCTCAAGATTGTTTTGTTACCTGAGCTATTATAGTCTAGACTCTTCTTCACGGTTATTGCGTGATAGCATAATATAAACTCAATCTTTGTTTTACCGGTAATTTCAGCGCGCTATGACGAAACAGAACCTGTGATTACTATAATAGCGCTTCAATGATAAAGTACACAAAGCTTTCTGCTCATTGAATACATTTTAAAAGTAAGTTATTAAAATTAGCCTATGAAGCGACTAGTCGCGAAGATTAGCAACCACTCGCGAAGGTTGGCAATCTTCGCGAGTGACGTAATCGACCACTCGCGAAGGTTGGCGAAGGTCGCCAACCTTCGCTTCGCGTTGCTTCGCGTCCAGTGTAAACGCACCTTAAGTTGAAAATTTTCGGTGAAATAGTCACTATCTTATTTAATTCAGTTATTTTTGCCATTTCTGGCATGGAAGCAACGAAATTTGACATACGCTCTTGACTCTTCTAAGTTCAATGCTACCATAACAACAACACAAAATGAAACATAAAACTGAAACTTACATATTTAGAGTAGTTTAATCAATTCAGTGTGAAACATTTAACATATTTTGATTCAGAAAAGCAGAAGAAATGAGAAACCACAACAATAAAAAAAAAAACTCTTTTCATATTTACATTTCAGTGATGTCGTAACATTGAGTTGCGATAGCACGTTGATATTTACGTATTTTACGCAAAACTTTCTCGAAAATTGGATTTTAGGGGGTAATTTAGTAGTTGACAAAACTTTACGTAAATTACGCAAAGCCACAACGTCCAGAGACAACGATATTTGTTATAATTGCTACCCTATTGTTAGTTGAGCAAGGCAAAGGCTGTGCAATGCAGTTACTGTCAGCAGTTCAGCGCGGGCAAAGACAGAGCAAAATTCCGCACAATAAAGAAACAAAGAGGAAAAAGAGTGGGAAAAAGAGTTGCGTATCATCTAGTTTTATGTCATTGGTTTAATCAAACTTTTACTTTAATTTATAAGGGATTTCCCCGATTATAAAAGTTTTCTTCCGTCGAAGCTAAAGTGGGGAAGCTTTTATTAGAAAGTGTCTGCGTTTTTCCTCTGTCAGGGTTTGGGTTAGCCAAAGGCCTAGAGTTTGGGTAAGTGTTTGGGTTAGTTAGGGCCGGTGCTTAAACTGTAAACAAGTTCAGATGTAGTCCCCGAATTCGATTAAGGACAAAAAAAAGGTCTTGACCGCACAATTTGGTTCTACCGTACAATTTGGTTCTACCGTACAGTGTATATACGGTATACCTATTCGGCCGGAATTTGGGATTTATTGGTGCTGAGGGCTACTTTTTTGTCAAATCGTCCAATTACTTACTGTTAATGGAGAACGCTGAAATGTCGTTTGAAGGGAGAACGCTGAAATCTTGATAGGGACGTTAAATCTCAATTGGGGACGCTTACGTTACTGGCTTACTCTGGATGGTGGGACACGTCCTCCCTGGAATTTAAGTATTAGTTCTGAGTTAGAGCTATTTTGACCTTGGAGGCTTAATACTGTACTTAGTCATTTCAGATTTAGGCTATTAAACTGAGACCAACAGATTTATTTAAGCTATTAAACTGAAAACAAAGCTATTAAACTGCTATTTAGGTTATTAAACTGGGAACAACAGATTTATTTTGCCTCCAGTGCCAAATTACATGTGGCTATTTTGCCTTTGGAGGCAAAATAGCCACTACTTTTTCATTATTTTGCATGGTAGTCGTACTTGTAGGGCAGCTGAACCACTGGCCACAGTTCTTAAGCAGTTTCTCTCTTATGCATACGGTACTCTTACTTGCCTTCTCAAAGTAGGTTAATCTGTATTAATAATGTTGGCTTAACTTTCAGGCAATTCCTTAAAGGCAAAGTACAGTAGACCTAGTCTGTGGCTGTGGGCTAACTTACCCATTTCCTGTTTCATTTTCAATAGCCTACTGTTTGGTTGCATATCTGATCTATTGTTTTCAGTTTTGGCAGTGAAAAGTACAAAAAGTGCTGATCATCCAAGTCTACTATTGCTAGTGCTAGTCATTTCCGGCAATTGTCTATATCAAAGAGTTCATAAATTGGTTTGAAGACAGAAGAAACTATTCAAAAATGTGTCTGATATTGCTAGGTCATACCGTACTAACTTTTTCCTTGACTTTAAAGGCTTTGGTTTTCTGCTGCCGCATTTGCTTAAACGAGTAATCTAGGCTACTCTGTGCTAGACAGTAGAAGGCAAAACATTCAATTTATTTTGTCAAATCTGAAATAACCTACTGCAGTATACTACAAAATTCTCAAGTTTAGAAGTAAAGAAATTCAATTAGTAATTATACCGGTAACCTACCGTATATCTGATATTAATTCTCATTTTTTGCCATAGTGTGAGAGATTTCTTTTCGGTATGCATGATATTAGATACCGGTATTAAGTTGGTGAGTGGACTAGCCTATTCACCAAAAATCCCCAAGTTAAAGACAATACTGTACAACAAAAATGAGGAATATTAATCTGAACGTTTCTTTTTTTAAGGGTTTTAGTGGTTAGTAGTTTGTGAACTCAAAAAACTTAGTCTTTTTACCTTACTTGAACTTAGAAAATAATTTTTTTGAACTTTAATAAAACTGGTAGAGTTTGATGAAAAAAATTTAAAGTTAAAAAAATTGCTTGAAATATATTTTATTCAATGATTGTCAACCTAAAACGATAGGTTTTCGTGTTTAACTAAAACTTAGCTGCAATTTAGAATTATTAAACTTTTTGTTTAATGGTTGTCAACCTAAAACTATTTTTATAGTTTATAGTTTTTGGTTTTAGGTTGACAATCGTTGAATAAAAAATTTTAAAGATTTTAAATTGCTGCTAATTTTTAGTTGAGTGTTTGAAATAGTTTTTGTTGATCAAACCATGTTAATTGGGTTTGCGCTTTTCTCAGCAGCTGCATGACATTAACTTTTTACCATATGCCAGGGGCAATCTAGAAAAACAGCACGTATAAGCAATGAGAGGATTAAAGTAGAAAAGCAATGCAGCATTTTCTTAAGTTATCGGTAATCATCGGTACTGGTACTGATTAGGTGGCAAGAAATTTGTCTCATATAGCAAAAACTTTGCTATACAGTAGCAGCATTTCATTAAACAGTAGTCTACAGTTTGTAAAAAGTGTCTTGGTTGACAATAACAATAAATTTTAACAATAAGTTTTAATTTTAACTGCGGAATAAAACAGCAAGTTAAATTTTTAACAAAAAAGGTAGCAGTTATAGGAAATGAGTTTGTGGTTAAATAGACTCACAATGTAAAAAATAAGTTGTTGGCGATTTGGATTTCACTTTTGCAATTTGCAAATTAGTCAAGTTTTAAGTAGCCTACAGTTGGATGGTAGTTAGAAGTTAATTATACTGCAAGCAAAAATAATTTCTGGTTACACAGCATTCAAATTAAAAGCTTCATGCAAAATTTTGTATGATACCTTAGAAGTACACACAAAGCAAACGTATGAAGTCTTTGCAAAAGTAGTTCTTAAGAAAATTAGTGCGGTAAAATGCATTCGTGACTGAAAACTACAGTTGTTTATCATATTTGGTGAATTTAAAAACCTATACTTTACTTTTAACCAATTACGATGTTAAACAATACATAATTTCTGATAGTCTTTGAATTATTACATTATTGTATCATTAATTTTGTACTGTGTAGTGGCAAACAATCAGTAGTTATCAGTAGCATAGAGCCAGGAATCTACACCCCCCCTTTGGTCTGTCAACCAAAATGCAGAATCTGGAAAATACCATGTTTTTAGCATTTCTGAGTATGTCTTTTAGCTCTAAAATGGACTAAAAAATGATTTGTAATAAAGCATCTTTTGAAACACTTATTTGGTGGGGGCAGATTTGTCAAAAGTAAAACTCTTAAAAGCTTACCAACTCTTGTTTTGGCTAAATGGTTGAAAAATTTGCTTTTAGTATTAAGATTTTGAAGATTTTCTCAAAATTTTGGGGGCTCTTTCCATTTTTTGAAAATCTGATGAGGCATATATTAATAAAACACAGCATTTACCAGCATATACGAAGTTTCCAAAGTTAAATTTTTTCAGTGTCACAATAGTCCTATATTATTCCTAAAAAAGTAAACAGAGAAGAACATCATACAGTAACCTTCTCTCAAACAAAGCATATTAATATTTTTGACCTTTTACACATCATGTCAAATCAAATCTTTCATTATGCGTGCTGTAATACGTCAAAGCATGTAACAAGTTGGCGGGACCCATCTCGGCATTATTGCACCCGGGCAACACAGCTCCTTTCGAACAAATGTTGCAGTGGTGGTGAATCAATAGCAACACTGTGTCTAATTTGGCTGACTTGAGATTTGAACATCAAACCTCCCACTCAATAGACAAACTCGTTACCACTTGACCAACTGGCCAGTTAAACATCATGTTTTATTGCAAAATAGGCCAATCGTTGCTGTATTAATAAGGATTATTTTGGTATGGTATCTATAACCACAAAATACTAGCCATTTGGTCGAGTGGAAGGTTGGAGGTTCAAATCTTGGGTCAGTCAAATCCGACACAGTGTTGCCTATGACTTGCCACCGCTGCAGCATTTCTTCAAAAGGAGCTGTGTTGGTGTTGCCCAAGCACAATGATGCAGAGATGAGCCCTCTAAACTCGCTACACGCTTCGACCAAATAAAAGGTCTTATTACCACAAAATTTTTGCACGGTTTGTTGTTTTGCAGTCTTGAAAACATACATTGCTACACAGAAATTTGGAGCAAAGCCACATTTAAACAAATTATGTAAAAATAATCTGCAATTGCTTGGGCTTTGCCTCAGGTACCTAAATCACCTGAGTAAAGATTAATTACACTTTACAGCAGATGTAATTGAAACATTACTAACTCGAGCACTTGGAAATTTGTTCCTAGACTTCAATAAGTAATCACTCCTTTTTCAAAAAATTTTGGTCAATGGTTTGAACTATTAATATCACCTGATAAAACATATGACCTTGTATTTGTACATTTCGTTTTTGGGCTGCTCTCAATTCGAACTCCTGGATATGCTTATGCTCAGATTAGTGGCGCAGCCAGAAATAAAAAAAGGGGGGGGACTAAATTTTTTTTGTTATGATTAAAGCATGTGCAAATCAGAAAGTTTTCATTTAGGCAAATTGTAACAAATTACAAAGGTTTAGCAATAACCGGCGGGAGTCCTGCCGTTGTTTATGCAACAGACGAATAAAAAAAAAGATAAATGAAAGAGAATAAAAGTGGTTTCACCTGGTTTTACAATTTTATTTTATTTGATGATGCAACAGCGCACGCAAAAAATGCGTTTTCTTGACGTAGGCCATACGAGAAAGTTGCAGATTGCCGTTATTATTCAGGCAAGCTGGCATAATAATATTTCAACTTTCAAATAGAATATATTGTTACAAATTATTCCAAGTTTTTGTTAATTGATTACTGTACTGTTATTATTATTGTTGGTAGGAAATAGAGATCTATGCACTAAGCAAGAATTATGCGATGGAGATCGACCATTTGTTATGTGAGGTAAACTGTCTCAAAGAACGTGGCATTCGCGAAAAAATGGTCAAAACGAAATACAATGGGTTTATTTATATACAGCACGTCCGCGAACAGAATTTGGTTAACGCGGAAATCTGCGTACAATGCTTTCGAAGAGAATTTTTAGGCCCCACCTACACTGTGTGTAAAATGTGAATGTACAGGCGTGTCATTAGTTTGTTTAAAACAACTAACTGCTTGTATCCTGGTAAGGCGATACGGTGGGCGTACCAAATTTTGGTTTAAAGTAAACTAAAGACGAACTTTTGCGCTCATGATTTCAGGTACAGTGTAGATCGGGAATAGGCGGACGGCGTCAGCATGACTTTTTGCTCTCAACCAGTGTGTTCAGTTATGACTTTGACACAATTTGAACAACGTCGCCTGACTCGCTGCTCTGATAGACATTGAGAACACTGTTACAAATCAACAGAGCTATACGGTGTAATATGCAGACATAGAAATTGATCGAAAAAGATTTCCTAAAAATAATTAACGTATTATTTGGATAAACAATTAACATGGTGCAGTTTAAAGTTGTAACATTAATTCAAACCAGTCGTTCCCCCAATCCCAGCTGAAAATAAAATTAAAGGATCAAAGTAACATCGTAGCTACGCTTTTAGTAAACTACAAAAACTTTTGAGTAGTATATTGATTCTTCCGTTTTTCAGGCCAACGGTTCTCTAAGCTGTTGGGCTAAACATAGAGCTACAAAAGCGGTTTTGTCCAATTACGTCTGATATCCTTTTCAGTGTAAACGCGAAAAAACAAAAAAACGGGCCAAATGCATGGAATGAAATGACATGGATAGGTTTCTACACATAAATACATGTGATGTGTAAAACGGACTAAATACAGTAGTACTTAAATTGTAGGGGGACGCGTTCCCCCATTGAGAGTTGAGCGCTGGATAATCAGAGGAAAAATAGCCAGGCAGGACTAAAAGATCCTGCAAATTTCCTGGCAAAAATGATCGCAAATTGCAGCGAAGACCTTTTTTTTGGTCTTCACCTGATTTCGGGGAAAAAAGACTTCAATTTCTGGCGAAGACCTTTTTTTTGGTCTTCATTCAATTTCGGCGACGGAACTACATCATTTCCACTAAACTTTTTGTAAAGTTGGTCAAGGCTGCAAAAGCGTCCCCCTTTGCAAAATTTTACAATTTAAGTTCTGCAATACAGTATAATAAAAAGTCAATTAAGACGTTAAAGATATATCGAAAGTCATACACTTAGAAGAGATTTGCTTTCCTTCAGGATATAGCGTTTATTTTCCAAATCTTTTCAATTAAAATATTTTTGAAATTTATTGGCGTCGAAATACGATTTCACCGTAGTGACATATCATTCATGGACTGATACACGTTAGATCTCGGCCGCCCCAAATTCTCACTGGTATCTGATTTTACTTTTTAAAAAATGATGAGTTTTGAAACAAAGTGGATTGCGGTTTTGGTGCAAAATCGTGCGCTGCTTTCTGCGTTGTTTGTGTTTTCCCGAAAAAGCAATGCGGCATGCTGACGAGACATCATCATTCCAAGACAGCGCGATACAGGCTACGCAATGATCGAATAATTTCACTAAATATCAACACGGAGTATACAAGCATTCTGACTCTCCGGGTTTTGTTTCTACCCTTTCTACCAAAAAGACAACATGGCTAAAGTCTTGTTTCAATAAAATCAAGTTTGTCTGCGCGATTGTTATATTAATGTGACATAATACTTACTTTTTTCAACCATATTTACCGAAATTGATTTTATGATTGTAACTCATTTCCATTGTTGTGTTAACAATGATTCACTTAGCCTTTTTCCTGCAAACGTTTTTTCAACCCGAATATCTTGGAAACAATGCAAGCTAGATGGTTGAAATTTGTTAAAGATACAAAAGCTAATGACCTTGAAAAATTTTTTCAAAAAATGCAAAAATTTAGACATTGCTTATTTTTAACTCTGGGTAGAATTACACTCGAGTTTAACATTTCTAAATTAATTATTTTGACATTTTATCTTTTTCAAATATTTTTTGTGAAATTGTGCACTTTCGAAAGGGGGGGGGGGACTGGTCCCCCTAATCCCCCCCTGGCTGTGCCGGTGGCTCAGATCCTTGCAATGACAAACCAATTACATATTTTGATTCCTTATTAAATTCAGTTAAGGGGGTTCAGGACAAGAGCACTTGGGACATTGTTTCACAAAATGAGTAATGATTTAATGAATAATGAAATAAAATGAGTAATGACAAAATGAATTTGATTCCATATTATGTTTTCAAGGTAATGATAACATAAACAACTTAATTTTGACATATCTGGAAAAAAAGTTGCTAATAATTTTTTCAAGATAAAACATTGAAGCAAAAATTAGTTTGAAGTGTGGAAGCAGAAGTGGAAGCGATTAAAAAACTGCCCCGTCCACATCACCAAATCAAATGTGATCATTTTAAAAAATGTTTAACGTTGGTTTCATAAAAAAACATATTGGTCCAAAAGTTGCCCCAAGTGATGGTTTTCATGCAGGCTTTAAAACTCTGCCCTTCAGCCAACCAGTATACTTTCTGTTCATTGCTGATAAAGGGACAAACCCTAGAACTCTAGGCTGTACAGTGATTGAGAATACATATCTATACATGCATGAGCTCGCAAATAGGGAAGACATTCAGTTTTAGTTTATTATCAATCTCTCAAATCTTGTTCCATTAGCCCCCTCAATTATCTTTTTCTATAAATGTGCTTGTGAGTTTTATTGAACTATATAGGCCTATAGGATTTTATGTTTTTCAGCAGGTAAATAAGAGCATGTGCATCAATTTTTTGTTGATTAAGCAAATTCCAAGGAAGTGAAAATTTTTTATGAAGTTTGGTTATACTTAATTTCAATTCAAACGATTTTTCTTTGCTTCAGTTTACAAGTACCTGTACTGCAGTTGTAAGTTTAGCACTGGTTATGTTTTGTCCACATTAAGCAGCAATTTTTTGTGACATTCTTTTCAGATCATCACTTATGTGCAAATTAATGCAATCTTAAAAACATCTTCTGAAAAACATTTTTTCAGTACGCTTAGTGCCAAGTGGGCATTACTTGCCCAAAACTGAGGAGGCCAGACATATTTTGCCCCCTTCAATGTCAGACACAAGGTGGTGCCACCCCCAGGCCTAGGGATGTACATTTCAGAATAGTTGGTTATGCCAGAATTATTCTGAATTGCTATAGTCGAATACCGAATCCTTTTCCGGCTTAAATATGCTTAATTTGCTGAAAAAGTGAACAACTAGTCAACCACCACCAATATCAAAAAAAAAAAAAAATTCAATGATTTGCTTAATTAAAGCAGCACTCTATCGCAGTGCATGATGTTGAATGCTTTTAAATGTTCACCACTTAGTTGCATTTGGAAATCGCTTACAGTCAAGCCTGCACTGGAAAAACACTATTCAGAAAAAGCTTATGTTGCAGGAATGCGAAGGTATTTTGAAGCAAGTTTCTTCAAATGGGGAAGTTAAGAATTTGTGGAAACACCATTTCATGTGTCCAGCTTAAAAGGTTAAAAAGTTTGAATTTTGGTGGCCCTGTTTTGGGGGAAACCTTCATTTTGGTATCCACAAATTTTGTCAATTTTTATCTTTCCTTTATATTTACTTATCATAAAAATTTCATGTGTCTAGCTTAAAAGGTTAAAAAGTTTGAATTTTGGAAGGCATGTTCAGGGGGAAACTCTTATCGTGGCATCCCAGTTTTTGTTAGGTTTAGTTAATTTTTACTATCTACCCATTTCAAAAATTAGATTCAACTAGCTCAAACAGTTTAAAAGTTCGAAATTTTGGCTGACCCAGTTGAGGGGGATCCCTCAACATAGCACCCCCAATTTCTGCTTCACAAAAGTTCTCCCTGGTATCTTCAATTTCTCAAACTTTGAATACAGTGCGTTAAGCGGTTTAAAAGTAGATAGCGGCAGAAGAAAAAGAAAAAAGTACGAAAAAAGATATCAAAACAAGAAAAATAGTATTCAAGTTAAGGTAAAGGAACATAACCAAAAGAAAGGCGATTGACAGTGTGCTTTTTCATGAATAGCGGTACCTACTGTGAGATATCGGTTCAAGCTTGTCAACTTTTTGCCCATTTTGGTCGTGTAAAATTTTGGTCACGTGAAACTCAGTTTTCACCAAGCATTCATAAGCACCTACATTGTGTCCTATTTTAGCTATGCGCATTTAGTGCTTTTTGAGTTATAGGTGAATTAATAAATTTCAAGCTAACAATCGCTGTTTTTTTCTGTTATTTTTTTGTGTCTCACTTTATGATCACGTAACCTAGGACCTCCGAAATTGGCACATGATGCTTTTTTAATTCTCATGTTGAGCCCAATTTTCAGCTTTCTAGGTTTTACTGTTAGCTAGTTATAAGCAAATCAATCCTCATCTGCCAAAATTTGCAAACAAAAATAAACGTACTGTATACAAGCTCATGCATAGTCCCAATTACAGAGCAAATGGCTCACTACACTTTTATGTGAGAATTAACTGCAAACAATTTTTACCTACGTAATTGTGTTGATTTAAAACCAATTCCAATTATCCGAATTATATTTCAATTTGGATTTCACATGGTTTTGGATGAGGATCTTTCTGGATTTGGTATTCTGAAATGCCCACCCCTACCCCGGCCCCCTGAAATCGATGCCAGTGAATAAGAGTACTGAAATATCATTAGTCATCTTCTAGATAGCCCATTTATGCAACCAGTTTAATCATGTTTTTGCACTGCTAATTTTTATGCCATATTTCAAAAGCACCAATTATCAAAATAGGTCTAAAATCAAATTATTTTTGCAAAAGAAATACCGGTACCCCTTTATTGCAGACTGCCTATGCACTGTGAGTTATGTGCATATGAATATTTTCAACTTGACAAAAAAACTGAAAGATACAAATGCACAAATTAAATAAAAAAATAGTTCAATATGTATTGTATACACTACTAATTTTTGTCAGCCTAAACTTTAAAAACTTGATATTTTTGCCAAACTTGAACTCAAACAAATTAAATTTCTAAACTTGAGCTTGAACTTATGCTTGCTAAAACATATTCAGAACTTAAACCAAATGAAAAACGATTAAGTGTGCAGCCCTAGTGTATAGTTTTAGAAGGGTTTGGTTTGGGTAGGATTTGGTTCAAAATTAATTTTTGATGAAATATTCTCTTCAAATATTTTATGCAATTACATCTCAGAATTTAAAGTAATCTTTATTTTACATTTAGCTAATCCTAATTAAATCATATTTATTTAAAAAAAAAAAGCTCACATAGTAGCTAAGCCATTACTATTGCTACTGCATAACAAAATCACAACATTTATTAGGATAAGCTATGATTTAGCTTGGTTCATTGATAAAAAAATTGACATCACCATCAATTTTAATTTTGCGATGTTTATTTAAAATAACTAGCACATATTGACCTATTTGAGTCGTCAATAGTCAAATAGCCTCTTTGCTAACAGCCTATATTTTTTCAATAATCAGATAATCTTTATTTTCACTTTACATTGAGATCAGTTTGTGAAACGATCACTGGCAACCCAACAATATAAGCGGAAACTTTAAATGCCAAGCTTAAAACCTGGTTTAATCAATGATTAAGAAAATATAGATGGTTTGCGAACTGTCAGAAATAGTCCACTTTGGAGTTTCTGCAAAGTGGCTACCTGACAGTAGTGAAATCAGTATTTTAATTTGTAGTAAAAAATAGGCAAACATGGATAGGTTAGCTAAATAGGGGTTTTTATGCCCTTGCCTTTTATGCCTGTTTTTGTGCTGTTACTGCAAGAAACTTGAAAAAATATATGATTTTTCAAAAAGTTTTAATTTCTGGTCAACAATTTCTTTTCGGAAACTAAATCAGGATTGCTTGAAACAAAGTGTGTGAAAATGGATTTGAAATCGGCGAAAACTACCTGCAACCAAATTGCTGAACTAATATCTTCGCAGCTGATTTTCAATGACTTATCAACATCAATCATCAGAGATTTTAATGAGTTGCTAACAAAATTTACTCGCATTCCAAGAGATAAAGCTGAAAAAGCAATCCAACATTCTTGGCTGAAATCACGATTGCAGTTTTGTAGCTATGTTTTTGCATCTGTCTATGTTATAACTATTCTGTCATTACAAAAAACTCAAGAATTTCTTGAACAAAAATCAGAGCGATTGTTTGATCAAACAGAGTTTGGTTGCATTGTTGAGATATGTTGCTTTTTATTGAATGTTAAGCACTGGAAATACATCGAATTATATTCTGGCAAAGTCTGCAATAATCAGTGGCTAAATGCAAAACGAAAAATTTTCGAAGCGTTTTTAAGACGAAAAATAAATGGTAGATATATTTTTGTGCAATTGTATTATATTGGTTAATTATATTGCAGTAGCATTGAGACTTTAAGAGTCTGGTGTTAGCCAAAAAATTATGTGTTAATGTTATATTTTAACCTGTAATTTTAATTTAAACTTTGCTTTAACTTAATTGCCAAAACTACAAGGATTAATACATCTGTCTTCTGATAAAATCTTGTGGTGAAATGGTTATTATATATACTTTGTTGCTTCCATTATGAATGACTATTAGAAGATAATGAACAGCTTCCAGTATCCAGTAAATTAGATCAAATCTAACTTGAGTCATTTTTGCATATTCTTATATTTTTAAGAGCACATTTGTTTACAAAGCTGCATAATAAAATAGTTTGTTTGTTTATAAAGTTAGTTTATAAAGCTGCATAATAAAATAAATCAGTGTCGATGTAGAATCACCAAGTATGGTTTTGATTAAAAATGAATTCTGATATAGCTCTTTATGTTGTTAACTCTTTGTCATGCAGCCTGTGTATTATACAATTTGAACATAAAAATGTTTATTTTTGAGTGCATGCTGTTGCTATGGGTATGTAGTAGCCAGGTGGCGATTTGATTTTTTAAGTCAAATTTAACTGCCCTTTTCTAAGGCTTAATTTTTACAATGAAGGCGTTATGCTGTTAAGTATTAATGGTAAATGGAGTGAATGAATTCCAGTTTTTAAGTCATTGATTTAAGACTACTAAAAATTAAACCGAAATTTCTTATTTAGTAGCAGAATTAAAACACTACTTAATTCTTATTACAATTTTTTTGCATTTGCTTTTTTTCAGAAAACAAAAGTTCAAAACAGAAATCCGTTCTTACTAAGTTTGTCCAACAACTTGAAAGCAAAAGTCTGGAAAGTTTGCTTGGTTGCGTATTTTCACTTTCTGTTGCGCCAACAACAAGACCACAAACAAATTTCATTGATGTAAGTGTATTATTGACCGAAGTGCACTTCAATTTGAAGTTTCACAAGCCTGTCATTAGTGTCCACACTTCGCAGATTGCAAAGTTGGTTTTGTCTGAAAAACTGTGGTTTACCGAAAGCACTAAAGCAGCAGTTCTTAATTGGGGTGCTCGTACCCCCTGGGGGTGCGAGAAGGGACTTCTTGAGGTACAAACTTTTTGGTTTTCACCAAGTTTGGTTGCCACCTCTACTACAGGATGCAAAGACCAGCCCGTGAAGATCTTTGTTTTTAGTCTTCACCTGATTTTCGGGAGAAATTCAGCTTTCCAGCTCGTGAAGACCTTTTTTTTTTGGTCTCAAATTTTTTTAAAGGCTTTGGTTTATTTTCATTTATTGAATTCTTTATTTATTTTTTGTTTTATAAAAATTGTGCAAGAGGTGCAAAAATAGTTTTGCCTTCCCGAAGGTGTGCAAGCTTCAAAATGAATTGAGAACTGCTGCACTAAAGCAGATTAAAAAAATCATAGTTTCTTTAAAGAATCTGATTTTTTGATTTTTACGTTTTATCTAACTTTTTTAATAGAGGGAGTGCTATCAATATTTTGCCTATAAACCAAGTGATATTTTAAATAAAGTTCAAACTTATTGGTAACAGAAACTCGAAATCGAACAAAATTTAAATTTATACTAGTTTATGTACCAAATATGTTAGTAGTAGCTTTTTTACTGAACTGTTTTGGCACATTTAAATATATTTGACAATTAAAAAGTTAATTTTACAAAAAAAAAAGACTGCTACGGATGAAAAAATTCCTTTTTAACTGTAAAGTTATTCCGTTTAAATAATGATATTTGGTAGTGGTTCAAATCATGATTTAAACCAAACAACCCCTATAACAGTGTTGTTGGTAGTGGACAAGCTAGCCAAAGTATTTCCAAACCATCAGAATTGTAAAACTTAAACTATTGAAATTAGACAATCACTGCATTGAATGTATAAGTGAGCAAATTTTTTTTGCAACTTTTTTCTAAACTTTTTACTAGCATTTACATCATAATTAAAGCTCCAATTTACAGTATTTTTTAGGAAGATACTGATATTGAAGGAAGAGTAATAGAAAAGTGAGTAAATAGTAACTTATCATTGACTTTTTTTGTTTGTTTGTACCAAATATGATTTCTGATTAATTTTGCCAGGTAGCAAGGAAGAAGCTTGAAATGTAGTAAGTAATCGCAACATATTCGACGTGCTGTAAAATATATCTAGCTGTTTCTGTCAAGAATGGTTTTTCACTCATCTGCTGCACTTCAACTATTACCGGTACTGAAAAAGTAACAATTGCAAGCTTTCAGCAACATTAGGAGATTTGACTTGGACTGGGTCCACAACAACTGATTGTGACGACCTGACCGCAAACCAGATGACGCCGATTAGCTGAGAAGAGCGATCATAAGAATATTTTACTATCCCCAGAGCCATCTTGCTCAAACCCTCACTTTGTGACGAAATCTCTGTGGCGAAATCAATGACCAAATCATTGTGACGAAACCGTTGGTTTGCGGTCAGTTTGTTGCGGTCAGTTGATCTGGCTCGCCCTGGACTTGAACTGTGACAATCTGCACCAACGTTTTTACTTTGAAGTATCACATGATCTTCTAAAGTGAAAAAGCATTTGATTAAATTTTTAAACTATGAGTTAGTTAAAGAGGTGAAGAGAAAAAGGTTTACTGGAAGTGATTGATCGCTGAAAAAAAAAGTTTTACCGGAAATAATAAGAGCAATCAAGCAAAAATGAAATCAAACAAAAAAGAAAATAAAAGCAAAAGTTACCAGTTTATTCAAAATTATTTAAACAGTCTGTGAAGGTCAGTGGCAAAAATAATATTCCACTACTAGTGGCTGATACGGTTACAAAGCGATTGCTTTAGAGTGGAAAATGGTTTGAAAAAAAGGTTATAGCGAGGAATAATGTGACAGTTATAAAAAGAAAAGAATTTAGGGAATAAAAAAAGGAAACAAAATAGATCAACGTGAATAAAATGGATGCAAGTAAACGATAGCGTTGGTTTCAAAGAAAAAAAAAAAAAAGAATTAGTCATGGCAGTTAGTTGTCGAGTAAAGAATATTGAAGTTAAAATTGATTCTTTTGGGTTAAAATTTGAAACGTTAATGGTTTTGGTATATATTGCATTTCGACCAAGGTGGCTTTTTAATGCTTGAAAACACGTAGTGATGATAAAAACAAAATTGCATTTAGTGAAATGTAGCTTATGCGAAATAGATAATTTTATTTGGTCGTTTATACTCGTAAGCTGGTTGCGCAAAGTTGAGAAGAAACACTTTTTCAGTTAATAATAACCGAGAATTAGATGAATTGGCATTCGATAGATATGTAATCGCAATTGTAGGCTGAAAAAATTTTGGTGTACTTATAAAAAAAAACATTTCTTTTATATTTGAAGTTACACATTCAAAAAAAGAATTTCGGGCTTTTCAGAATTAATCACTGTTCAAAATTCTCTCAGTTTGCAGTGACTTCAAACAACGCCAAAATCTTCGGCTCAACCTAAATTACGGATTTGTTGGTCAAAACGTTTTTGTTTGCGTATTGTTCGAGATTAGGTTAATCAGATTTATTGCAATGTTTTTATTTGCCTATTCTTCGAAACTCCGTTTAAAACTAAAAGTACTGTATTCGGTAGCAATTTTTTATTTTAAATCTTAGCTATAATTGTAGAAGTGGTTTGGAAATGTATGAAAAATCAGTCGCTTGTTTATAGATGCCCATTGAACCAAGCAGAAAATTAATTACAATGAACGTAATGAAATAAATCACAAGAAATTCCAAATATTTGTTTTAATAAAAATCGTGGTATATCTCAAAAAGTAAACATGTTTGGGAAAAAACAACTTTAACGTAAGGTATTTGAGTCCAGCACCCTGAATTCCATTTAAAAACACCTTTTTTTGACTTATTAGGCATGTAGTACAGCCCCAATTTACAAAATTCAACAAATTTTGCAACCTATTTTGGTGTTTTTTACTTGTGATCGAGTGGATAGTGCAACTGCTTCGGAAACGGTAGACCTGGGTTCGATTCTCGGTCGGGTCAAACCAAAGACTATTGAAATTGGTTTTCACAGCTGTACGACTTGATGTTCAGCATTAAAAAGGCAGCCACCGTGTGTGGCAGGCAGGTGGGCCAACTTGACTCGAAACTGCAAGGTTCCTTTGCTGCCTTTTGGCCAGCTAGGCAATGTGATGAATAAAATGTAATTACAATTAACGGTATCCTTTTTTTACCTATCAGTAACATTTGAAATTGGTATTGTGACGTAAGCAACCATGATTCCACAAGATTGTTTATATTATCATGCTCTGGAAAGACTGTAAAAACCAGTAACCAAATATGAAAAAAATTTGAGGGAGCTGATTGTCAGCCAGGTGAATGGAATGACCCCAAAATAAAGTTTTTTTTTTGCCTTTCTAGGTTTTAGACTGTTAAGAAAAGGGCTGCAGCACAAGCTCTTTCTACTACTTTTGTTGTTCGGATTGATCGAATTGCAACGTTTCTGAAAGTTGAGGGTTAACAGTCCAAAACATTTAGATTCGTGGACTGGCTATTTCCTTAATGTTACAGTTTTTATCGAAAAGCGTTGTTCAAGCCGTTATTATTGCAGAATTTGCGATCCACCGGGTCAAAAATCCGTTTATATCCCTCCTGGAGACACGTCCAAAGAGGCATATCGACTAAGCACTTTTCTTCGCTTTCCACAAAATTCACCTGTTGCCCCAGCTGAATTGGCTGCTGTTGGGTATTATTACACTGGTTATAAAGATCGTGTCAAATGCTTTGTTTGTTTTATTTCCGTTGAATCTTGGTCTATTGGCGATGATCCTAGGGATTCCCGTTGGCATCGAGTCTCCTGTGCACTTGTGAAAGGGCAAGACTGTGGAAATGTACGAATTGGAGCTGGTAAGTTTTAATTTCGACAAAAAGTCCTTGCGATTCCATTCCTATTTGCTGCTTCAAAAAGAGCTTAGGTATCGATGTACGGATACCGCATTTTCTTGAATAGAAGCTGCCCTTGAATTGAAACTGTCCTCGAATAGAAACCGCACGAATTGATGAAAAAGAAACAATAGAAACCGCCCTTGAATAGAAACCGTCGTCGAATAGAAGCCGCACGAATTGATTAATAGGCAACGGATAAAACCGCTTTTTTATTTACACGAATTTCAGCTAGTTTACTGTTTCCGTTTTCCTGGCACTTATGGTAGATTAACTTGAATGCTCACTGGACAGTAATTTGAAGACAAAAGCGTTGATAAAAAAAAACCCGCGCTCGAATAGGAACCGCTCAAAATGTTCAAAAATAAAAAGTAGTAGCCCTGGCTTCTATTTAAGAAAGCACGGTACTGAAGTTAACAATGTTTTACTCGCAATATTCTGTCTACGTATGAAAGTCGGATGTGAAAGACTACAGTTGGATTGATATCAGCGAAAAGTCAAAAACGAATACGGGTATATCCCTGTAAGATATGACAAGAATTCAAAAGTAATTCAAAGCCTATGATTTCGATCCCGGGAATTTGCTATACAAGTTGAAAACAGTTTCAAATGGTTTCAAGGAGCTGCAATTGATGGCGTAATTTTGCTACATGATAAGAAAAGAGTTTAAAGAAACAGTCCCACCTTACCGAAACTATTTTACTTCGAAATTTCATTGAAAAATCTGCGCTGGAACGACTAACAAATTTCAGTAGGTAATCACCTAAATTTTAGTGATTACAGTTTTTTTTTATTGCAAAACATCGGATGAACAATGTTAATTGCATGTCGACAAATACATATTACTGACAATCTTCGTTGAAGTTTTTTTTAAACATTGAACTAATCAGTGCTTCTAATCTTTATTTTTTATGTTGCTTAATTGTAATTAAAATTATAGCTTATTTACCGAGTTGCCTTGGCCAGGAGACAGCGAAGGGATCTTTCGGTCTTCGAGTCCAGCTACCACCTGTTTCCTGTCTAAGACTTAACAAAATTAATAGACGTGTTGTTCTTTTGAAAGTGATTATTACTTGGTTTTTATTGTTGTCAATCCAAAACAAACTCACTTTCCTTAACACTAAGCAAGTTGGGCTTTTAACCGTATCCAATGTCTATATAATTCAAAAAAAATTTTTTTTTTTTGATCAAGCACAAATCAGTTTCTTTTTTCCCAATATTTAGTGCAAAGCTGGCAACACTGTTCGTGGTATTTTGTAAATGTTATTTAGAGTTCTTTCTTGTGAGTCAATGACGAGCTTAATTTAATGCCTGTAACTGTTAAGTATTGCTGAAAGGTGCAGTTTGACCTAGATAACCGCATGGTCTTTTCGCTGTTTCCTGCCTGCGTACTTTTAAGCGTATGGTGAAATAAACTTGACTTGACTTACCGCATACGGTGGAGGCTTTGGGAAGCTGTAAATACCAATTTTGATAGTTTTGGGTTTGACCCTACCGAGAATCGAAACCGTGTTTACCGTTTCAATTTTATGCTTTTTTACAGATGGATGGTTGGGAAGATTTAGCTCTGCTGCTAATGGACCCACTCAGACGTCAAACTATCCAAAACAGGTAAAAGTATGAGGTTTATAACTTTGTTGCTGGGGTGGGTTAGCCAGTAAAGCATCGTTTTGAAGCGACCTTGACTCCATCATTTGGGTTTAATTTCCATCTGAGGCAATTATACTTGGTAGATTTAAACAAATAATGTCGGTCAGAAGTTGCAAATCGCTCGGAAAGCTTTCAACTCCTTCTGAGTGCGGATGCGCTTACAATGGATTCGCCGATGTCACTTTCTCGTGGCAGGAAGGCAAATGTGCATTAACTTTATAGCATTGATTGTTTCCCCGTTATATCGATTATGGTGTGGTGCTACACGACCCTTTTCAATGGAATGTGGAGACTTAATAATCGGGCTGGACCGGAGGTCAAAGGTTAAGAGAAAAAAGCCAAAAATGGCGCTCTTGTAAGACACAGAGGCACGCGTACATTCAGGTAGAGATGAGATCCTGCAGTGGATGCCTATAGGCGTGGCAAATGGGGTTCTCTTTGCTCGATCTTGCATAAGTAAAAGGAGAGTAGGAGGCTGTGACCGTGGCAGCAAACGTGGAAAAGGGCATGTTTCTACGAATAAACTGAGGGAAGGGACAAGTTAAATGAAAATACGAAATTATGCTTTCCAAGATGTTTTAGAGTGTCTGGTTTTGGCATCAGCGGGAAAAAGAGCACAAGTAAATTAGACAAGAAATTGGAAAGCACATTAGTGGGAAATTGAGTATGACTAGGAACACACTGAAAATTGACTGTAACGTGGTTGAGATTGGTATTTTGGAAATACAGTTTATAGAAACGACGGAAGGACGAGCTGGGATTCAGTGATGAAAAGCTGTAAGTGATCTTTGCAAGATTTCTGGTATTGTCACATCATCGTGTTCCAGGGCATGGGTTTTGTCGTGAAGCTTGGCACTATTGGGCAGACTGAAAATAAGGGAATCAGTAGTGCTGCTTTTGCGGCTTGTAGTATACACACCAGTATTGTCAGTCCGAGCCCAATAAGGAAGAAGACAGAGCTGTTGATACAAGCATAAACTTCTGGAAGGGAAATAGTGTACGATCTGTGCATTTGGGTCCGGGTTAAATCAAGGCGGAAAAAGCTGAAACCAGAACAGTTACGGTGAGGTTATGAATCTGCTCTTAATCGCTTTTTTCGAGCACCGCAAATTGTTTTTGATGAGAATGAAGCATCTGGCTAGTATTATGTGCAAAAGATCGAGAAACGTCAACAACATATCTGTACTAAATTTCAGCTTTCTTTGACCTATCGTTTCGGAGATATTTTGTTGTTGTTGTTGTACATTTTTATCCTCCGGTCATCGGACAGCGTTAGGTGCTAACGATAGGACGATCCGCACACTTATCAATGCTGTAACTACTTCGTGATTGGACCAATCCGCACCTGCTTAGGAGTTTCCAGAGATCCAATGTTTCTGTGGATTTCTTCGAATTTTTGTCTACTGAATTTGCTGCTTTTTCGAAGCTACCAAGCAGAGATAATCATTGTAAAGCGTCTTATCCAAGGACGCATTAACGTGACCAGGACTAGTGTTGAACCGAGATCATACGATCAGGGTCATCGTAACAACGCCTTTACCCTCGCGGCCACGCTGCCGACTAATTTATTTTATTTTTAATTTCATTTTGAAGTGTTAGAGATCTTTCTAACTGTATTGCCAGTTAAAATCTCATTTCCTACGAATCAGGATATCCAACCAAACTTGTAAAAGTATTTCTGTTATGACACTAATATTCATGATAAAGCTTGCCCATTCCGGTGCTTTTAGACCAGTTATGAAACTGAAAGATTTTTGATACATTATTTTAGAAAGATGATATTTTACTTGGTAACGATGTTAGGCTGAAACGATAAGTCGTAGAAAGCTAAAATTTGATGAAGATATTTTTACAATAAGAATACTTTGAATTTAACTGATTCAAAAAAATGATCGACACCGTTGACTTAAGCGGATGTCATAACACAATGCGCGTAATCTATAAAATTTAAAACACTATAGATTGTTTTACTCCTAATCTGGATTTTCAGAGGGCTCTACCAAAAGTAACACAAAGTTTAAAATCTAAAACTAAAATCAGGGACTAAAAATTAAAAGTGTAAACTGTAAAGTATGAAAGTTAGTTCCGATCCCCTAGCCCACTATAATAGGCGATTCTGAGGGGGCCACGGCTCCGCTATCGGATTTTAAATTTTGTATTACTTATGGCAGACCCCCTGATGATCTCGATTACGAGTGAAACAGTCTTTAGGGTTTTATATTTCTAATTTTATTTTTTATCTTTGGAACATAACTCCAGGTGGATGCTTCACCCTCTTTAATATTGATATGAGTATTCAAAATTTAAACGCAAAATTTCGTAGGCTTCTTTTCCGTCTGTGAAATCAGCAAGCAATAACGTTTATAACGGAATCAATTCTAGCTCAAGTTACAATAACTTTCACAGTAAGTGCAACTTAATTTAAATTGACGGTAAATAAAAAAGCTTTTAACTTAAATTTTGATTATTGTCTGTGAGTGCATCTGCAGGTATAGTTTTGTCATTTGATAATATGACCAAATTGTGTCACTCGGAGATCGAAGCTTTATGTCTTGTTTTGCGAAACGTCAATTTAATTTTTATTTACAACCCTGCAAATGTTGATTGTTTTTTTTCTGTTTCCATTCACTTGCCTACAAACACTACCTGTTTTATGTTGACAATATATCTGTCTGTCTGACCGAAACTAAGAGGGAAAAGGCGATATTTTTAGGAGTTGCTGAAACATGACTTGTGAAAAAAAAGAGGCTCAGCAAAGTCATGTTGAAAAAGAAAATCAGAAAAAAGGATTGGGTTTGTTGAGAACAATATCTTTGACCAAACAACGTGGCGGAACGTATTTGAATTAGCAAGAAACTGCATGAAATGTATCTATCCAAGTTAGACGTTCATGGATGAAGAACAGCGCTGATGAAAATGGAGCATCGTAATACTTCTGTACTAGCTGAAACCGCGCAGAAGTCTTGGTGAAGTACCACGCACAAAACATTCGCCTAGTAAATTTTACCATTCAGTAAATGGTTCTGGGAATAGTGTGACTGTAGGAAACCTTCGGCACTAATCGTTTGGCATTTTTATGTAATTTGATTTAAAACAGCGAAGTCATAGCTGAAACAATACATTTTTAGACGTTTTGGTCTTAGCTATGCCCATCATCAGTAGAAAATAAAATCTAAGGATCTTAAAGTATAGAAAGTGTGTAATAATTCTCAAATGCAAAGTAGCCTCACTTCAATACAAAGCCGTAATTGTACTGCATATTCGTCACTACAGTATATACATGCATACTTGTATACGTAATATGTTTGTGTATTGGGTACCCACTATAATAGATTTGCGGATATGCGTAGTATGTTTTACATACACGCAGCGTAGTTACAACTTTGTATTGTAGTGAGGCAATTTTTAATAGAGAACTCCTACACACTTTTTGTACCTTTTGCTGTGTAGGTTCCTTTTTTTTCTTGCTGCTGATAGACGTAGTTATGTCCACAATATCTAAAAACTTTACTGTTATGTAGCGAACCTTAGTAGGGTTTAGTCAACTCCGACCCTGTATTAAGAAAAATTCTGCTGTCTTGCGAGTTGCTTATCTTGGATTTCTCGAGTTGACTATACTTCTTAGTTGTCAGTTTGAAAATCACGCCACGAAGAACTTCTCTAAGACATTAATGATTCCCTGAACTTTTGATGGGCGCTTGGGTCACTCCTAAGCCCCTGAAGCACTAATGAGACCTTGCAGCACTGCTAAGCCCCTGAAGCACTGATGAGGTCTTGGAGTACTGATGAGCTTTTAGAGCACTGATGAGTCCATATTGTTTAACTACTACGATAGGACAAATGCTGTATTTGAAAATTTTAACTTTGAAGCCTACGCGTTCTTACTTGATGACGGCTCCGACATGTACAAAAGCACCAAAAAAATTGAAGGGCCAGATTGATATTTATGTGTTCCATCAACGATAAAAAGCAATCATCCATCAACCACAAACCACTTGCATATCAAGAATTTTTAAGCATGAAAAACTAGAAAAAAGCTCGTGTTGCTGTACATCCGGAAAGAGTTTGCATGCTTTAATGAAATTCCCGCAACATTTTGTTCGGGTAGATTTTGATTACGTTATCATGATGTGCTAAAAAGCTGTATTTTCAATTTGGGCGTGAAGAGTAAAAATCAATAGAGAACTACTTCAGTTACTTCATTAAATGCCCATTAGTTGATACTTCACGTAGTTATTGCAGTTCTTGAAATCACTTTTCGTCTAGACCTTATGTAATTTGGTCAACTATAGCAATATCTGATTTGTCGATTGTTGTTTCGTTAGGCTCTTATTTGTCGTACTTCCTCTATTGCTTTATTCTAGTAAATCGCATTTTTATACAACACAGCAGGAACATTTCGCAACTTTTCTCCCCATTCCCTTGGTCCTCATTGGCTGTGTGTAGAAGATCTTAGTTTCTGGCTGTGTGTAGAAGATCTGCGTAGGTATTTGCTGCACCAACGGCATGAGCAGCTCCTATGCTGTCAAACTAAAAATCGAATTTCTTATGTGTTACCCACAGGTTTATGCCAATACTATGTTGCGTTTCAATAATCATTATTGTGATATTTCTACCGACAATACAGCCAACACAGTAGTGAAACTAAAACTAATGAATTTCTGTTTATGTTTGCATATACAGTAGTTCAATGGAAAATTGTGGAACTGGAAACTATCGAATTATGTGAAACGATGTAAGAAATTTCAAGTTTGGCAATGGTGAAGTTGAATGGAAAGATCGAGAACTTGAGACAGGTTGTCGTTTGGAGTTGGGTTCAATTTTGTCCGTTCCATGATAGTAGTCATCATTTAGTTTGTTTTGCGATCACGTTAACATATATTGTTGATCAAACAAACTGTAGACCAAACACAAACGGATGCGATAAAACGGAACCATGAAATCGTCCGGTCAAACGTCATCCTCTTTTCGTATGAGCAAGTCTGATCAGTTTGAGAAAAATTTTAATTCTGAGTGTTGGTGATGAGTTGGAAGTGATGGATTTAGTGTATCAACCTTGAGCAAAGATCTAAAGTTGGAATGCGTGATCATTGGTCGAAAAAGACAATGAACAGTGGCAGGACAGATCTTCACCCCCACTACCACTGTAAATGAGATAATCTTGATTTGTTGAAAAGTGCATTTTAAGAATTTTCTGGACAAGGAACATTAGAACATGATAGTGTTTACAAAGTGTGGGTTAGATAGGGTCACTACTGTGGGCGAAATTTGTTACCCTATTCAAGGTAAACGTTATACTCTCAGGATATTCTGTTTTGCGATTAGGATCAAACTGAAGGATTGATATTTGGAACGTTAATTTGCCCAAAACACGATAATAGCTCTGGAGGAAGGATTTTGTAGACGATGATTGGAACATGTTCTGAAAATTATTATCGAAGTCTGTTTTTGATATTTGACATTGGTGGAAAAGAAATAAAGAAATTGAAAAAATCAATGGAAAAAAAAAAAGAAAACTAAAGAAGAACAATGTGACAATATAGAAGTGACGCACTATCTAAAAGGTTCCTGCCCTACGTTGCTTGGCGAGAGATTTCCTTTGAATGTTCCAATAAATTGCTATCAACAAAGCTTTCTTCATTCGAATTTGTACGGTTAGTTTTTTACTTTGATTCTGGGCAAACAAACACGTTTTATGCTGTTCTGCTTTGGCCAGAAGACAGCCAAGTGGCATTTGGTTTTAAAGTCAATCTGCCACCTATCCACCATTCATGATTAAAGCTTTGCGCTGTTTCGTAATTGTAAACCTCAAGCGAAAGGCTGTAAATGACAATTTTAAAGCCTTTGATTTGGCTCAACTTAGCCTACTGATTTAATAGCAGACAACGCTCTATCTACTAAGTTAGCCAACTGATTGGTTTAGGGTGTAATATAAGAATACTAGTTTTCATTGTGTTCGATTGCATTTTAACTTTCTCTCTCTCTCTCTTCATTGCCCGCTTTTCCGTAAAGGTTGCGTGGGCAGCAATTCGAGATTAAGCCGCCACACTTCACGGTCTCCCATCACCTCCATAATTTCGCTTGGGTGAAATCCCAAGCGATTCCATACCAAATCCTCAATGTAATTAGTCCATCTAGTTCTAGATCGTCCAATTAATTTTTTTCGATTTGTTTTGGCAAGTAAAGCTTGTTTGGGAAGTCTATTCTAGGCATTCTGCTTACATGGCGTAGAAACCACTTCACTTTTTAAAATAACGTTGACGAATTAAAGTAACCTAGCAAAAGTAAGGGTTGGGCTGGTTCAGGAATTTCAACAAATAATAAACCAATGGAGTTCTTGCATTTATTATTAGTGGATATTGCACCATTAATTTTCGCTTGCCTAAGATACGTGGGTGAGACTAGGCGAATTTTGATGTTTTTGTAGGCTTACTTGCCACTGCTGTTGTGAAGCAACGAATTTGAAATCACGACTTCACACCCACTTTTTCTCAGAGTCGTGCAAACCGAACACACTACTAAATTTACAGTAATTTAGGAATATCATAACATAGCTCAACAGTACACGTCAAAAATTAAACATTTAAGCCCTACAGTCTGTTTCACCTGTAATCTGGATCATCAGGTGTGTCTTATTCAAATAAAATAAGGCACCCATGATGATCCTTATTACAGGTGAAACAGACTGTAGGGTTTTTATATTTCTGATTTTTGGCGTGTGCTGTGCTGTGTTATGCTATTCCCTCTGGCCTACGCTGTCGAACCCTTTTTTAAATCGGTTGAATTCAAACTCCACTTATCGTATCTTCGAAGTAGATGATTGCGTTCCGAACTCGACGTCAACCGTTCTTGCTTAGTTTTTCCTGTTGAACTTTTTTTAGTTTTTGAGAATATTCAAGTATTGTTGTTTTGTTTATGCCGGTAATGAGACAATTAGGTTCAAATCATTAGTTAGTTCCTGTTTTTTGATGGTGCGTGAACTCGTACATTAAATTACGTGTTGTTCGCATTTTCAAATTACTGTTTAATGACTTGATGATTGTTTTTCAAATTAGATTATGTTGAAACTTTCTTCGGCCTTGTTTATGCATACAAATAAAAATTGCAGTTTTTGCCAAATTTTTGAAATCGACCTTTTCATTCCAGTCTTTCAATTAATCATATAATGGAATTGCATTTAAAATTTTTTTTTTTACATCGCATTTTCTTTTTTATGCACATCTAAAGCCTTTGCTTAAAGGCTGTTGTAACAAGCAACGATAATTATACTTTCGTATTTAGAAAACTCTTACCTAAAGATATTTTTATGATTTAAAAGCATGTTTACTTGCTGACGTTTTGCATTTTTGCCAACAATAAAATACAGTAGGAATAGGTGTAGTACTGATTTTTACGGATGCATAAAAGCAAGCGAAAGAGCAACATTTATAGCTGATTGCACTATAAGATCACATTACTCAACTCAAACATGGAAGAAAATCCACGCAGTTCTTGCTAAAAGTTTAAGTCTATTTCAACATTAGTTTACGTCTACCTAAGGCAAAAGTTGAATTTTTATTCTTTGTTTTTATTAGTGCTTACTTTTGCTGTTGGAATTTGTACAGTAATAGAACTCTGGCGCAATTGTAACATGTTTTCTTTTCAGATTCTTTTAATGGTGCGCCTAAACAACCAGCACAAAACAGTGCTATTTCAACAAATTCTAACAACATTTACAAGGTATAGTTGCAGGTTTTATTTTAAGCGAATTCAGATCTTGAAATAACATACGGTTTTAGCATTTTTTAGCTTTTACTTTTTCAATATCGGAAAAAAGTAATTACGGTTTTTGCAGGATGTGGAAAAAATAAGCATAAGATACATAAAACTTAAAGAAACCACCGAAAATTTTCTTTCAAAAACGGTTGCAGTTGTAAAAGTTGGGTATTTGTGAAAAGCAGACAATTTTGATTAAACTGCCTGTTTGTTGTCATCGTATTTTTGTTCAAAAGCTATTAAGTTTTTGAAACACTGAGAGGAAAATTGGTAATGTTTTACTGCTTTTCGATTGCAACTTGCCTTGGGAATGTTTCTTATTATTTATTTAAACACGTAAAAAAATTTGATTAAAGGTTGCCCACAACAAACTTTTAACAAAGTAGATTAAAGGCGAGTGCGAGTTTATTAATTTTTCTCTAGTAAAGTGTAGCGTAGCTGCGGTTAGTGATGTACCGATTAATTAGTCATCGGTAGAATTGATATTTTTTTGTATCGGTATCAGATCGGAGAAAAGCGTATAAAGTTCCCGATCTAATACCGATTTTTTTGAAGTACATTTGAAACTGCAAATGGTATGGTAGTAATTAGTGATCAGCATAAAAACTTTTAATTATTTTTTTTTTTTCAGCTAAAGGAAGAAATATGGCATTTTCCGGTATTATTGATGTCACAAAATAAGATACCGTGCCTCATACTCAAACAAATTGCATTTATTTTGTTCAAAAATTGTAATAGAGCTCAGATTTACGTTATTTATTAGTAGGCCCTGCTAAAGTCAATTTTTTTCAGGGCTTTGTTGCATAATCAAACTTATACTAAAATTGGTTTTGGTTGCTCAGGAGTTGTTTTTGATAGGGTTTGTTGGTCAAAAGCAAAATTTTCAAAAAGTCAAAAATTTTCAAATTCGTCTCTCACCTAAAACTTCTGGAAAAAGAACAAAAAAATTAATTTTTTTTGATTGTTCTGAATTTTTGAGCATTTGTTAATATTTTATTCTCGAAGTATGTTGTTTTATACAATTTGAAAGAAAGTCTTTTAACTCAAAGTTAGGTAGAATTTCACAAATGTCACAAGTGTGTTGCAGTCAAGTTCTCAATATAATTGCGTACGTAAATACCCGTGAAAAAATTCGAATTCGCAGTTCTCATTGTTAAAGCAAAATTTGTTATTGCAGCACAATTACGTAGTCCTATAAAACCGTTACGGTCTCTACACATGCCCTTTTTAAAATTATGTAGCTTGGAAAATTTGATTGGATGAAAATACCTATACAACCAAAATCGACAGCAGTGAAAGTTAGGGAAATATGCCACCAATATCGTAATGAGTTTGGGGAAACTCCAGCTGGCGATTTAACGATGCAATTTTTTGCGACATATTAGTCAAATGTGACAAAAAAATTTTTGTGGAGATTCACCGAAAAAGTAAGCTTCACCAAGCTAAATTGGTAACGACAAGCAGCTCTTAAGGTTAGCAAACCTGTATACAACTCGATCGAGCGAACTTCAAGGAAAAAGAAGTCTTTTCATTTTTAGCAGGAGATATCCCACTCCATAAACTAAATTATCCTGCTGTAAAATTTTTGTTTGCTGCAATGAGAAAACCTTTACCTTCTGAAACTGCGGCCCGTGCAAGCGTTGCTCAATTAGCGTCCCAAAAAGAGGAGAATATTCGAGAACTACTTCGGAACAAAAAAGTATTTTTGATTGTGGATGAAGCAGAAGTGGATAAGCAAAATTACATTAATGCACTAGTGGGCAGCTTGGATACCCCAAATGAAACATTTTCTATTGACTGCCTTCCACTTAAAAGCGTTTGCAATGTTAATGGAAGTATTATTCTACTCACTGTGGATGACAATTGCGACAACTTGGGACCAATTTTTCTTTCCTCTAAACAGATGCTGCTTGGTACATGTCTTTGGCTGGCGAAACATTAAAGGAATTATACCCTACTTTGATGCATGTCACTTGCATTCCACACTTACTACGAAACTGCGCTATGCGAGTTTGTATTTTTGTGGGCACAATAATGGCAGCAACAATCAAAAACAAAGATCGCAAAAATGATTTTAGTGAAGCTGGTCTGCCATCACTCCGATCCCTGTGATTACACGATGGGCAACTTGGCTTGGAGCTGCATTATACTTTAGCGAAAACCTTCCTGCTGCTCGTATCTTGTCAACAATTAAACAGGTGAAGGTCTCTTAGTCAGCCGAGGAAAAGAAGCTATCAATGTGGATGGTTTGGTGCCAGACTTGGTTCGTATTAATCAACACCGGACTCTAGCAACTAACGGCGAGCTATTAGAAGCAAGTGACTGCACAATGACAGAAGCATACGAGCTGCTGAAAAATATGCATTTTCTGGATGACCACTGCTCAATTCAAGCTTACAGCAAAAAAACGATTATCCAATTCTGATGTAGAAGCAATAATAAACCGTACCAACTTGGCTATTGCTCCAATCACCTACGCATTGTTGCAAAAAGCTCAACCAACCTCTGCTGCTGTTGAACGATCATTTTCAATGCTAAGCAAACTACTGAGAAAAGAGAGAAAGTTTGGTATCAAAAATGTCAAAAATACATGTTAATGTATTACAATAAATAATTCCGGCAATTTGTTGTGTGATGTTTCTTAAACAATTGGAGAGGCAGTAACGTGTATAAGCTAAATGTGATGTAATTTTACACCAGGCATTTCATATAAGAAATTTCTAAACTTCTATGGGTGTTCTAGGCGGGCTTTGAGAAATCATTCAGGTGCTACTCAGAAGACTAACTTTGTTGCTAATGTTTCGCTAGTTAGAATCAATTAGCTTCATCAGAGCACTGCTATCAGAAGTGATAGCAAATCGCCATCAACTTCTGATAGCAAAAAACAGAAAAACGATTCCACACATTGCTGTAGTAGAATAACTAGCGAAAAAAGTTCAAAGCAAGGCTCCGAAAAAAGTCTTGTTGCGATAGGCTAGTCATGCAGGTAAATGTAAAAGTGCGTACAAAAATGAAAGAAAGCTCGGTTCTTATGAAAATAATTTCTCCGAAAAAGCAGATGGGTTATCATTCTATGCTGTTTAGAGAAAGTTGCTTAATTCCCAGTGTTAAATTTCGTTTGTTTTAATCTTTTTCAGAGCTACTTCTAACGTATTTTGCTACAGTGCTTATTCGGAGAAATTATTTTCATAAGAACCGCTTTCTCATTTTTGTTCGCACCTTTACATTTACCTGTATGACGTAGCCTATCGTAACAATCAATTTCATTGGAGCCTTGCTTTGAATTTTGCTCTAGTTATTCTACTACAGCAATGTGTGGGATCGTTTTTCTGTTTTTTTGCTATCAGAAGTTGATGGCAATTTGCTATCACTTCTGATCAGTGGCGGATTTAGGGGGGGGATGAGGGGGATGCATCCCCCCCTACCAGCCTAAACATAACGTGCATATGCATAATATTAAACATTAAAAAAAAGCAATCAGTGAATACTCGATAGGCCGGGTGACTGCGATATAATTTCTGAAGCCTTTGGGGGGTGTGGTAGGGCGAGGGGAGAAAAAAGGTATTTTTACAGCGAGCTTTTGACAAAGCAGGAATTAGTTTTTTACTGGTCAGATTGATTTGAAAGCGCCAAACTAGCAAAATTCACAACTCGCACTTTTCAACAATAAAGGCTTAACACAACAGGAGTTCAATTATGGCTCATTTTTGCTCAAACCACACGCAATACCAGTAGCGTAGCCAGGGGCCGGGGGGGGCTATAGCCCCCCTATTGATATGTCGAGCACCGGAGTGGACTAAATAGTGATTTAAAACATGTTTTGAAACATATGTTCAGGGAGAAGGGGGCTAATTTGTCAAAAATAAAACCAACAAATAAATAATGGTAAAAAATAAGTAATCAAATTTGATCGCAAGTGTAAAAATGCTAAACATAGGTGTCATCAACAAATATACTATAAACTAAGGAATAGAAGGGGGGAGGCTATTCAGTATTAGTTCATTACCAATTATTTCTCTTTTCATTAGCCCCCCCCAAAATTATTTTTGTCTATAAACTGTATACAAAATAGATTACTCTGTGTGAGTTTTATTGAACTATTCGATTTTATAATTTACCATCATCTAAACAAGACAACTAACATTTTACCAATAGCCACCTTCTAAATAGCCCATTTATGCCACCAGTTTAATCTTGTTTGCATTGTCAATTTCTAAGCCACGTTTTAAACGCATTATTTTTTAATAAAAATAACCCTAAAATGAAGTTATTTTTGCAAAAAAATACAAAATTTTCGAGCGCTGGGGCTCCGCCCCCAGACCCCCGTGCCTCCGGCAGCTGAACCCCCATTGGCCTCCGGCGGCTGGATGCTCCACCACCCCCAACACAGCCCCCCAATTGCGAATTTCTGGCGGTTTCGCACAAAAGTGGGTCGATTTGGTAGAACATCAAGTAGAATGTCTTCTGGAACGTAGTTTTATTACATTGTTAGTTACGGTATGCTGAATGAACACTTGAACAAAATAGACTTTTGACAATAGAAATATCAAAGTCCGATGCCGGTAATTTTTACTCATTCTGTGTGAGTAGCGCATCCAAGGAAGGGGGAGGGGCTTTTGCCCCCCTCCACCCATTGGCCTGTCGACCAAAACGCAGAATAAGAAAAATACCTTGTTTTTAGCACTTCTGAGACTGGTTTTTGGACTAGAATAGACTAAAACGTGATTTAAAGCATCTTTTGAACCATATATTCAGGGGGGCTAATTTGTCAAAAATAAAACTCACAAATCAATACAAACTTTGAAAAATGGCCAAAAATAAGCAATCAAATTTAATATAGCTCATTGCAAATGCTTAACATGGTTTTTATCAAAAAAAACATTATAAACTCACGAACGGGGGGATCTATTCAGTATTGGTTAATCACTAATCACCTCTCTCAAATATCTTTCCATGAGCCCCCCTCCTATTATTTTTCTTTATAAAATATAGTCGAAATAGATTACTCCGTGTGAGTTTTATTAAACTATAGGATTTTATGATCTACCAGCATGTAAACAAGAAAAAATCTTACAACTAGCCACTTCTCACATAGCCCATTTATGCGACCGGTTTAATCATGTTTTCACTGCCAATTGCTATGCCACGTTTTACAAGCATTATTTTTTATCAAAATAGCCCTAAAATTTAGTTATTTTTGCAAAAAGATGCAAAATTTTTTGATCGTTGAGAGCTCCGCCCCAGACCCCCAAAGCAGCTCCCTCATTGCGAATTTCTGGCAACGCGCCTGTTCTGTGTAGATGCAGACGGTTATGCTAGCGAAAGTTTAATAAACACGATTTTTGACGCAGGAAAGACGAAAAGAGCGTTTTATGTTATTAATTTGAATTGAATTGGTTAAATCAATGACATGAAACTAGTTTTATGTCATTGGTTAAATTTTAAAAAATATTTTATATACTAGTAACGTTTTTGGGATGGGACGGATCAAAAGTATCCCCAACAAGTTTGCGCGAGGTCAAGAACATTAATCATAAACATGCAAAATTTTGAGATTATACACAATTTGTGCTCATAAATTTTATCATCCCCTCCCACCAAAATTTTCTAGATCCGCCACTGCTTCTGATAGCAGTGTTCTGATGAAGCTTGTCGATTGTAAGTAGCCAAACGTTAGCAACAAAGTTAGTCTTTTGAGTAGCACCCGAGTGATTTTTCAAAGCTAACCTAGAACACCAGAAGAAGTTTAGAAATTTCGTATGTATAAGCTATATTTGGCAGTTTTTTGCGCGCAACCGGTAGGCAGAATGCCTCTTTTTCGACGTTATGCTGTCATGCACCGCGTATTTGCATATTTTATAAAATCCGTACATCAAAACGTCATACAAAGTCAAAATACGTTAAGTCACAATAAAGTCAAAATTTAGCAATAGTAAAGTCAAAAATTCTTTTTTTTAGGTCAGAATAAAACTGGCCGTATTCATTAGAATTGGAATCGGAATCCGGCAAAATGTTGACTACACTAGCTGCAATTAGTTAGAATTCACATTTGTATCAAATATCAGAATCGGTATTTGAATCAGAAATCAGTAATTGTACGTGGTATCGAAATCGGGCAAGATGTTGATATGGGTACATCACTGATTTAGTTGATTTATTTTCTAATAAATTATTTTTAACTCTGCGTAGTTAGGTTTAGCTGTTGCAATAAGCTTAGCAGAGTCGAGGAAAAACTGCAACAGTAGGCCTATCAGCTAATTTCCGCTCAAACTCCTTTGAAAATATGCAAGCTCATTTTAACATTTCATGCAAATCTCCTGCAGTGTTGCAGAATGCCGCAAATGACTACGCAAAAGTTAATGAAAGAGTGTTAGCGCAATTTGATCTAAGAATGCGGAAACTAAAATGTCTTAGTTTTGCTTTGTTTATTTGCCAAGTTTCAAGATATTTGTTTGGTGATAAATTTGTTGAATTTGTACACACTAAATCAATTTGGTATACGAGTGCTAGAGCATTTGACCTCTATGATACCAATACAAAAATTAAATCACATTTGCAAAGCAGAAAACAACTAGTGCAAGTAGGAATCCATTCATATCTGTTTCAGGTATTAACATAGGTGTACCACAAGCTAATGTGCTTAGACCAATATTTTTTTTTAATTTGCATTCATTTACATTTTTTTTTGCATTTTTATAAAAAAAAATTTGCATTTTTTTTTTAACTTACCCTTCTAATTTTGAAGTCACTTTGTATGCAAATGATAATGTTCTTTTATTTGTTTATGAAAATATTGTATTTTACAACCAAGCATCTTAATCGTGCAGTTTCACCCATTAGTAATGGTCAACGGAGAATATTTGGATGATTTGCTTAAATTTGGGGCTACGTAGAAGATAATGATTTTTTATCCTTGCCTGCTTTCCCGCTAATTCTATAAGTGTTTGGAGGTAGTAGCACAAAATTGAGCCGCTTCACGATACGCCCTCGTACCACCTCTTTAAACGCGCTTAAATGAAGTTTTTTGTATTTACCGTAGGTTGTCTTCAACTTTTTATCATTACGGATCACTAAACAACTTTTAAGTTTCAATAGTGACACCTTTGAACAGTCCTTTTTTGTTCCGCTTAGTATTGCATCAAAATTGCAATCTGCCAATTTTTAAAAAGCGTGAAACTTGGTTTTAAAGTTTTTTCATTATGCTGATTTTTGAATTAGCGCCAGAAATGCTTCGGGCGATTAGTAGTTCAAATCACGTTTTTAATTTTCAACACTTCCTTCCTAAATTTCAAAAGATATTTTGCTCATTCATTAGGGTAATTTCTACCCAATTGTTGTATTTTTTTTTGTAGTTGTAATTTATGATTTTTCAACAATGCACGTATTAGAAAATGATAAAACACCCTCAGAGTAAATAAATAGTTGCTGAGTCTGGAGCACCGAAAAATTTTGCAATTGATGTTTTAGAAAGTTTATTTATTGCTGTGAAGTCTGGTTTGCTCTCACTTAAGTTCACTAACCCAAAACGTATGGTCAAAAACAAACTCTGAGCTCATGTTTGCGTGTGCAAATAGCTAATACTTGGCGCAATTCAATGAAAATTTCAATTAAAAATTGTTAAAAGTTTATAAATCAAAAAAGCAAATTTGCCAAGTTCAATTTCATTTGTTTAGTTTATCATTAGGGTTAAAATGGTAATACATGGCAATAGCAACAAAGAGTGCAACAACAATCTAGATTAAATAGCGTTTTAATGAGTCGTTTTGTTACAGGCTTGGTTTTTATTGCGACACCGCTTATTGTGACTCATGCTCGAAAAAGTGCCAATTTACTAAAGAATCGTACCTGTCAAAGACTTATGATACGTCGCCGAATGAACATCGCTAATATATCAACCCTTTGGTTGGCACATTTCTTTCGTATTTTGGCACTTTTTTTGCACAACTCAACAATAAGCAGGTCTCGAAGTCGAAACCAAGAGCGGTCCTGAAAAGTGGATATGTTAAAAAGCTAATTAATGTATCTAGAGCTGTTAATAAAAGTAAAGTAAGTAAGTAAATTTTATTTGTTGACTCAAACACATTCGATCAAAAAAGAAAACAGAGCGTATAAATGATACGATCAAAAATTATGTAACTAAATCGATTACGATCACTGAGTCCTAGGAGCGCTGACAACCGTGAAGTATACTAGTCAAGGTTCTTGTTCTCGTCATTTCTGCTGAGACAAAAAACATTAATTTTTGAAATAAAATTATTAAAAATGTGAGCTGTGCAGTTAACGCACAGCAGAAACGGAAAAACAAAAATACAAAACTAACATGAATAATCAAAAACGTACTTGAATTACACATTAAGAGTTAAAAAAAGGAACACACACACATCAAAATTCTCATTGATGTAACCGGATTCAGATAATTTGGTTACAGCTTTAAAAGAATATGAACCGAGTCAATATTGTGATACGATTTTTTCTTATAAAAGATTTTTTTTAAGGAATTAAACGGTTTATGTTTAATGTTTTCATCAATTTCATTCCAAAGTTTGGCGCCTCAAAATTCTTTTTTTTTTTTTTGACATGCAGTTTGGGAAACTCGAGATAAAAAATAGTTAAATTTAGTGTTTTCTTGTTTGATGAGAATGTACTAAATCAATTTTGTTCAATCGTTGTTGAAACGAAAGCGGCAATCGATTATTACAGATTTTATGCATAAACTTTGCAAGTTTCAAATTGTATACTCTACTTGAACCGATAAACTAAAAGGTTTCTTAGTGTCTAGTGGCAGCTAGGAGTCGGCATTCTTATACATGTGCTAAGAGGTACAGATAAGAGCTTACTACACGAGTCATCATTGTCCAATGGCCACCTTTGTGTGCTTAAAATTGTTGAGTTGTTATATTTTCATTTTACCAACGATTATTTTGGGCCCACGACAAAGGACCGTCGGCAACTGACCGCAAATCAACTGACGTCAACTAACCCCGATGTTGGTGGCCAGTTGGTTCGCGTTCAGTTTGTGGCATTGGTTGACTTGTTTTGTTTATTTCAGCCTCCTGTTTTTGCGACGATAACATCAGTGCATCACGAGCAACTCCTTCGCAGTTTAGATTTACGCCGGGAACATGATCGATTGTAAGTATCTCCTAGCGTCTTTAGAATCACACAGATTGTAGAGAAGCATAAAAATTGTGTAGACTTACCCAAAATTTGTGGATGTACCTATCTTAACAGCTCGTTTGTAAACTGATATGATATTGGCGCAATCTACGCATAGTATGCATTCTACCTTTTGTCCACCAGCTGTGCGCAATCTAAAAATCAGTTAGGCATGCATGTTTGATCAGGAACTAAATATCAGTGGAATTTACGACAATAACATAAATTTTATTAATAATTTAATAGTGATGTTTTTGACGTTTGCCGGTCAGAGTTTTAACGTTTAATCGTTTGCATGCTTGCTCTCTGGCCTATAGGCTACATGCACGGAAGCCTAGGAAAGAGTCACCAGAACGGCGACTATACTTAAAACAAGCAATGCAAAAAAGTTGTCCTCTTACAGGACGCAAATGAGTAAGCAATGAAAATTTTGCTTTAAATTTAGAAAATCCTTCAGTCAATGGCCTTCTACTCCCAACACCATTTCTCACTATGATCTAGCACAGGGCGGATTTTTTTATTTGGGAAACTCCGACCGGTGCCAATGCTTTTCATGCTCTGGAGTCTTAAGGAATTGGAATTTTAATGACAACATAGGGGTTGAACACAAAAAGCATTTCCCAGAATGCAGGTATCGTTGACATTGAATTTAATATAGGCATTTTTGCAGTCAATTGAGGCTGTGTTTACATAATGGTTTGGCAACTAGGTTTCGCTCTTAGTTGTCTAACCTGTCGCGTGTACACGTGACAAAAAAGTCTTTACACATGTAGTTTTGACAAGGAACGAAACCTTGCGCATATGAAGTAGCGAAAAACAGTTTTCAGACCCGGTTTTCAAGCCTGCGTTTTCGAGGCTTTCAAGCCGGAAAGCCATTAAAAGAAGTGCAATGAATGACTGCAGCTGTTTGTCAGGACAAACACCTTAATCTCAAAAACACATAATAAAAATCGAGTCCATGACAACTGACCGCCAACTAACTCTTACCCTAATAATTGCGGTCAGTTTGTTCGCAATCAGGTTGTTCGCGGTCAGTTTGTCGTGGTCAGTTGACTTGATTCGAAAAAATCATGTGTTTGAGGTTTTCACTCTTGTGTCAGAGCATTTACACGATGAATTTGGCAATTCAAATTGCGAAACCTTGGCACGAGAATCTTTTGAAAAAGAAGGTGCGAAAACTGTTTTCACAACACGAAAAGTCGTTTACCATTCATTGGTTAAAGTTTCGTTTCTGGTTGCAAAAACCGCTATGACTAAACGCAGCCATAGTTGAATGAAAATCAGTCAAACCTAAAGTGCACAGATAAGGCAAGATCATTAGATGATGGTCTAGTGATCTTGCTTTATCGTTAGATATCTTGCAAGCAAATGAAATCTCATTTTACGCAAAATAATATTGGTGTGTTGTAAATTTGACTGCTTCTAGTCAAAAGAACGCAAGTAATTCTAAGTATTTTAGTATCGTTGATGAACACTACAAAATCGATTCCTTTTGTTTTTTTGAACTGCACTTACATCAGAAGCTCTGAATTTGAACTCGGCTATCAGAATACCTGAGGATTTAATGCGCTCGATACTGATTAAGAAGTTTAGAATTCAATTCTAGAGTAGTTCAAGATGAGCAAAGTGTTTTCAATGGCTGACGACATTTTTTCATATTGCCCGTATTTTATTTGGGACAGAATAGTAAAGCCATTCAGCGGATTGTAAAAGGAGACCAAAGAGAACCGATCACCGGCGTCCACCTTTAAGGTGATGGGGTGCTCATTTTTTGAGTGGGGCGAATAAGGACACTTTGCTTTCCTGGATTCTTCAGCTGAGTTGGGGTCAGTGTAGCGTTGCGCTGCGCCATGCTTTTTTTTATTCACATAAACTAGCTAGGCTACTCCAAACAACCAGCATTTCTTCACATAAGACGCTGCGTGGCGCGATTAGCGTAGATGCTTACATCTTTTATTACAGTGTAGAATATCATGAAAACCGGGGCAGTTGGTTGAGCCGTAATGCGTTCATCTCTGGAGCGAGAGGTCTGAGGTTCAAATCTCCGGCCGGTCGAATCGGACACAGTGTTCCCAACGGCTCACCACCGCTGCGACATTTTTCCGAAAGAGCTGTGTTGCCCAGGCGCTATGGCGCGGAGATGGGTCCCGTAAACTGGTTACACGCTTCGTTGTAATGCAGCGAGTATAATGAAAGATTTGATTTGATTGATAGGATAAAAGTGGAGATTACGTCTAAAACAATATTATGATTTTCCCGTTTTTAATAGTCATTTCAAAGACTTTCCCTAAGCCTACATAGTTAAAGCTTAACCTACGCAAAGAAAGAAACCAACAATAATAACCTACAAAGTATTTCAACAGTTGCGGAACTAGCGGTTTTGTTGTTTTAGTTTAAGACCACTTTGCGTGACTTGGGATGAGCAAAACCTATTATCAGTATCGTTTTGAAAATATGGGTGTGTCAAAAAGAGTGTTAAAGCTCTTGTGCTTGTTGTAGATTTTTAAATGTGTCTGTGCACAACTGATGAGCCCTAAACGATGGAAACTTGTTATTGAACCCGTTATTTTACCATATCTGGTTAATTTGTAACAATTTATTAATTTTTAGAATGGCTCAAGGTATAGAAGTACATAACGTCCCGTTGCCCCCTGGGAGCAAACCGTCCCCTCGTTCTCAAACCTATTTCCAAGACCCTCCGACCCCCAACGGGGCTGAACAAGTAAGTAATTTCAATTATTGTATTTTTCGAACCATAAAACGCACCTAAAATACTTAAAATTTCTAAGTAATTGAATGTGTGCTTTATCCACAGGTGCGCCTCATATGTGGATCAGGTTATGTTCTCTTCGTGGTTTAGTTTAGGGCTTTATTAAAGTTATTCAGAACTGTACAAGTTTTGCTTCATTTTGTGCACCTTATAGTTCAAAAAATATGATACAGTCGTTTTTTTTTATTAGCCTATTTCTACGAGAGTTGTGGTGACAGCAGCTCGAGATTAAATTGTTAGGCCTGCGATATTCTATTGCTTCCATCATTTTGCTTGGCTAACTCTCTACCAGTGGTTTTACTGTGCCAATTTTTGTCAGCAAATCAGCGATTTGTTGGATCAAGCGCAAATATTTTGGGGGGCAATGTGTTAAACATAGCTTTAGAAAAGTCGAGAAAAATGTGGAAATATGACTTTAAGTATAGTACTTTAATACTGGATTGGTACGAAATTTAGGGTGCATAGACATATTTTTACAAGTTTGGGTAAATTTGTTTTGAGAAAAAAAAGGTACCCACTAGTCAGCCAAAAGGTTAGAGGGGACTCTGCTCTCAAGTGGTTCCAACCCATATCCTCAATGTTACTGTGCCATCTTTTTGCAGGCTTTTGCGCATAAAACACTAGCATAGCTTGCGGCATTTTGCTAACATGATCAAATCATTTACGTTGAGATCTTTTAATTCGGCGAAATAGCGGCTGGGTGTTAATAGATTTTCAAATCTCAGAGTTATGCATCTTGCGAAATAGCCTAACTTCTTAGATCCTGCGTTAGAGCCATTAGTAATTTCAACTTTTTTGTTTTCAAAGGGTTTTAAATTTTTTTCAAAAACTTTTTAGAACTAAATTACCATATCAATTGCATTAAGTTTTATTATTATTATTTTTTCATAATCAGGCGCTGCTCGTTCAAAACTTTCCTTGCTTGTACCCAGTTAATCCCCACATGAAAGAACTTTCAGCCAGGCTTGTCACATTTGACCAACGTTGGCCTTCACACAAAGTTCAGGCTTCCACTTTGGTAATAGCACAAGCTGGTTTTTATTTTCTTGGCGAAAGGGACCGCGTCAAATGCTGGTATTGCAATGGAGGGTTGCAGAACTGGGAGCCAACTGATGAACCGTGGAAAGAGCACGCGAAGTGGTTTCCAACGTGAGTAGCATATTTAGGTTTTTGTTTGTTTAAAGCTCGTTTTTTTTATATGCTGTTAACTCTACTTGCCCTTTTCTTAGTAGTTTACGATTAAAGAGGATGAAGCCTCCCGCCAGTTCCGGCAGTTTACAATAATTAAAATTGAAATGAATTAAAAATTTTTTTGTCATTTTGGGGCTGCGGTTGCAAAGATGTGTAACAAATACAAAAAGATAACCCACTAAAAAGTTTTGGAAACCCTGAGTTTGTTCTTCTAGCCTGAATTTTGAGAAAAAGAGGGAGGTTTAAAAAATTAGATTGGTCACTCGATGTTGCTGGAAGGGCAAATATTATTCAGTCTCTTTTTTTTCCTAGAAGTTTAGGTTGAGAGAACAGATTCAGGGTTTCCAGAAACTTTTGTGGGGGATATACATCTTCATTTTGTGATATATCTTTGCAACCGCCGCCCCAAAATGAGAACAAAAAAACACAAAAATTTTTCAATATTTTAGCTACTGTAAACTACCGGAACTGGCTGGATGCTTCACCTCTTTTAATCGTGATATTAAGTACTGTATTTTTAGTAGTTAAGCTGCACTATGCAGTATGCTGTAATATCTTTATCGCCAAGTGTAACTGCTATTTTAACTACATGGCTGCTGCTTGACTTACGACAAAATAATTTAGTAGCACTTTGCAGCTTTCTGTACTAATAAAATATTTACATTATTGTAGTTTTGTTTGTGTGTGCTAAAGTAAACTTTTTCTTTCCTTATTATTGCTTGGTGATCGATCGACTCCGTTATCATCACGTGGTATTCAGTGGTCAATGGAGCGTGCACGATCAACACCGACCAATTAGCTTAAGCGCGCTTACTAACACCGACCAATTAGGTTAATGCGCGCTAACTCACACCGACCAATTAGCTTAAAGCTTTTGAAATTTCAACGCCGTCTAAGGCGTCTTGTTGAAATTCAATTATTGCTCAACTTTAAACTTGACTATATTTACTTTCTATTGTTTTTACACACGCCCTGTAGATTTTTTGTTGATTGTCAAGGTGTGTTATCAATACTAGAACTTTAGAAGGAGTATTTACATTCGATTGAAAAAAGTTTGATTAATTATGTGTTTTGTGAGGTTGGAAAATTCCTCGTGTTGCAATTATCTAGAACTTATTTGATTTATCAAAATTAAACATTTGGCATGATTCTTCGTGTTATGATAAGATTTGATAAATTTGTAAAATAAATGTTTGCTTTCGCAAGTCCTTTGTTCGTAATTTTAAAAAATTTTGTAATGTTGTATTATTTCTTTCACCAAGGATTGACAATGGAATATTGTATCAACTTTCAAGACTTTTGTAAAATAACACTCTAGCAACTGTCCTTTTAACTTTGGTGCAATATCTTGTTTCGTTTTTTAGGTTTTAAGTGTAGTGTCCAAAATTAATGCACCCGATCACCAGCGACTCAAATCGTCTGGTGTGTTTTTTGCGACTTAGATAGATTGTTTTCTCACGCACAATTAGTTATGATTTGGTTTTCGTGTTATGAAATTCAGCGTAAGCATTGTTTAGCAATGTGCACTACAATTAAATGATTTCAGACTCATTGGGGAATAAACATTGAGGTAAAGTTTGGTTAGTAACACCAAATGTCGACTCAGTTCTGAATAAAACTTTGATCTTTGTTTCGAAGTTCCCACTAATGTTTGTAATAATACCTGCTGTGACAATACAATACCATTATTATTACATTTGCTTAACCTTTGGTTTTATGTGCTTTTCAACATTTAAATTGGGCCAAAAATAGGTAATTATTTCCACCAATGCAAATGAACCAAGTCTTTTAATATTTACATTTGCGCAACTAGGTAAGGTATTTTGTTTCATTATTTTGCATTATTTCGCTAAAGTGGCGAACATTAACCCCAGTTCAATCACATTCATGCAGCAACTCGAATATTTTCGCCTGATGAGACTCTTGTGCAAGGTCGAAACGCGTCTCGACGGCTCAGCGCATATTGCATTAAATTGTTTTCAGTGTATTGCTTACGGTATGTTTTTGAATGTAACGCCGTGAAGATAACATAAGACTGTACCGAAACACGTTAGTATCTCTAGTTTTAGGTCAATTTTGATTCGCGATTTATCATTTTCTAAGCCGTTGGGCTTATTATATGAAAATAAACTGAATTCGCTAGTTTGGAGAAATTATCCTTAAATTACATAATATTGATAGCTATTTGCCAATAAATTTTTTTAATCCGTTAATCTTAATCCAGTTTGGTGTACACGACCATCGGAATCTTTCGTCTTGTTGAAAAATATTTTAAAACTGTTCGTTTGTGTAGAAGAAACGTAGTGTTATCAATATCCTTTACTTTCCTCGTAGCTCACCTTGAATGTCTACGTTTCTAATAGGACGAGACTGCTCAAAACTCGGAACAGTGACTTTTTATTGTGGTAAAGTCTTTGCGCGTTACTGCGAGCCACTGGTTTTAGTTTCAAGCCTTCCCAGCCCCACTGGAGACTTAGCCACTAACGAGCTATGATGAGATTCGAAGCAGTGTATTGATAACGTTTCGTTTCTTCTAAATTTTTTAACTTTGTTTATTGTTTGTTCTTCCTTCTTTGTGTATGTTAAACTAAAATTTTTAGCTTTGTTTATGTTAAAATTTGTCATACTGTAATTCTGTGTTAAAAAGCGAGAAAATGTCTGTGCAATGCTTCATCACTGTTGTCAGACTTCGTTTAATAAGCCCACATGATTATAACGGGCATTGATTTGCGTCCATTAAAGCTTGGTTTTTGAAGATTTGTCTTTACCTGAATGCGTATTTTTTGCGTCTGTAGATGCGAGTTTTTGTTGCAACAAAAAGGGCCTGATTTTGTTCACATGGTTGTTCGACTTTTTCCCAACCTACGCCGTCCGATCATTCGGAACGGATTTGACGTCCCTCCGTCAGCTCGATCTTCAACTACGGCTGCAGTTGCTGTAATCGATCCCAAGGTATTACCGTTAGCTGCACTGGTAAAGAGTTTCAAATAGGTTTTAACTTTTACTTGAAAAATATTACCCGAATATCTGTAGTGCTAAGTGAAAACGTTTGGAGCCACTCTCTAAGACTTCAACCATTGTTAGCCTTATTTAAATATATTATTTGAATTGGAAGAGATATACCATATATTGAAATGATTTCTTCAAATATGCAGTATTTTGACTTTAATATTTTTCAAAAGATACTCTTCCTAAGATAGTTCAAATGTTCTAGACTTTTAGCGAAAACTTGCAGTTTTGTGAGAATATTCCATTCCAAATTTTAGTACTTCAAGAAAATTTCAAGTTTACTTTTTATATCTTCCGTAATACTCCGAGTAGCTTTAAATTAAATTACTTTCGGTCTTGAGTCATGTACTGATAGCATTTTACAAAGCAAGTTATATTTTGCAGGTTGAAATGCAGCGCGAAAAAGAGAAAGTGGAAAAAGAACTGAATTCAGAAGTAGTGAAAATGGCCCAGGAAATGGGATTCACTCGAAATTCGATCAAAAGAGTTATCAAAAAGTGATTCTTAGTTTAACCGTAATAGATAAGGCTCATTTCCATGTGTTTATATCTTCCTAACTACGTAAAGCCCCCATTTTGGGTTAATTATTACTTTATCTCATTGGGACGCCGTGATGGGGAAACTGCTTGCCCCGATGAAAATAAGCGTTGTCTTTCTCCACGATAAAACAACGTCTTGACCGTTCTAGACTGGAACCTGTAGCCAGCAATATCTTCATTACTGGCCAGAAGCTCAATTAATCGAGCTACGTTACAGCTAACTCTCCAGCCTAGTCGCTTAGAAAATTCAACCCAAATATGCAAGCTTTTTAAATGTGATTTGCACGAAGATTAGTAAGTATGAAGGGTTGAAAGGCTGAGCAATTTAATTGTTTCAATTGGCTTTCAATTTTTTTCAATTTAGTTTATTCTTATGGCTCTGAAAACGTGTGAAATGTCATTCAAATGGCGTTAAAATGCCTATTTTTTCAAAAATTACCCAAATCGCCCAGCAACCTCGCGCTGTGACGTAATAGTCTTCAATGAAACGACTCGATATTTGTTCAGCAAGTTGCTTTTTAGAAAACTTCAAGAAGGAGGGGAAATGTACCAGAACCTAGCTGACCTGGTAGATCAACTGGTTGCCCCTCAAAGTGATTCAGATGATGAGTGCATGGAAATCTCAGCAGTTGGTATGCACAGGTTTTTGTTACGAAGAAGCTATTTCATCGAATATTGTTAACAAAAAAGGAGTAGTATTAATCCACATATTTTTCCCTTTTACCAGGGTTTATGTAAGAATTGATAGGATTAGGGTAAGAGTTGGGGCTAGAATTTAGTAGGGTTTCGATGTTACGCTCTACCTTCCATTCAGTACATGCGTCGCGCTTTCAAACGTAAAATGCTTTTGTAGAGGTTGCTTAGACTTGGATTAGCCAATACTTAGGTGGTATTTTTTTTCAGGTTTTAAGCAGTGCTAAAGTTGACTTATGCAAGTGGTAATCTTATTTTAGTTGAAAAGCATTCTCAAGTTTTTCAAAGCCTGAATTTTCGAAACTTAAGCGGCATTAAATTAATGCCTGAAAAAATGTCAAAAGCGAAACTGGTTCTCGAGAATTTAAATGTCTGGCTTAGCTAGTTTTTTTTGTTTTTTTTTATAACGATTTGTGGCTTTATTTAGTTTTTTTCGTTGAAAGTTTCCGAAATTGAACTTTTTTCAACGACGAAGAGGTTTATAAGAGAAAATTGAAAGTTGTGAAGAAAAAAACAACGACCGTATACGTGAAAGTGTTATCACGACCAATTGACCAGGCTTGTGTTAGCAGTTTTGTCTTAAAGTTCATGAAAAAATCAATTAACAATTTTTTTCTAATCCCATAAACTTTCCAAATGCATGTTTTTATCAAAAACTCAACATTCTTTCACCATGGACCGAATCAAGTCCGGTACCTCAACAACTTTTTTTAACTTCAATTAAATAGATACTAACAATTGGAAGTTTTTAAATACTGAGTGGGAGTTGTAGTGTGACGGCATCTTGTCATATAAACATCAATGACGTCAATTATGAAAGCTATGGTTGACGTCCTTACTGGTCGTCATTTTGTGTGAGCCATTCTAAAAAGGTAGTGACTATTTCACCGAAAATTTTTAAGTTAAAGAGAATAAAACAAAAATGAGAAATATTCGCGAATTTTTCATCTTTTAAATGGCATTCAGGTCGAAAAAATTTTGCTCTGTTTCCTCTTATAACTTCACCAGATTTGAACTTTCTTCGACCTTTCATTTCCAAGAAATGACAACTTAGATTTCCCCTTCGTAAGGCTTTTTTCCTTAAATTTTGATAGGGGTTGCCAATTACAAAAAGAAATTAAAAAGTTACTACATGTTTGTGACTCTTTATAAGTGTCTTGCAGCAGTGTTGTCATAACACAGCTAAGGGTCAGAATAGTTGTAAATTAGCTGCTTTTCAAGTAAATTCAAGTCAACTTTTCAACTGTTAATCTTCCGTCGCAATGCTGACATAATGGCAACACTGAAGTAAGACAAAAAATTGTTAATTTTGAGCTGCAATATCTTGAAAACGACAAGACGTAGAATGTTCAAATTTGGTGAGAATGCATTTTAGGCTCATCTTAACATTTTGGTCAGCATTGAAAAACTTTACTTGAATGCCTCTTTAAGGTTTAATGTTAGGGTTTTGGATCACGCTAGGGGTTTGTTTTAGAGTACCTTAGCCAAAAAAATTCAGTTTGGGTTAGGCTAAGATCAGAATACATAAATAAGTAGATAAAAGTATTTAATCGTTTTGCGTGCTTCTGGCCTAAAGGAAAAAATTGTCTTCCCACAGAAATCGAACCTGCAGCCTTTGGATTGCCGGTCCACTGCTCTAAGCATGCGAGGGGACGTCTGCTCTAGCTCAAGTGATAGAGCAGTGGACCGGTAATCCAGAGGTTGCAGGTTCGATTCCCGTGGGAAGACTATTTTTTCGCATGCTTCTTTTAAGTAGTCGCCGTTCTGATGGCTCTTTCCTAGGCTTCCACGCTGGTAGCCTTGAGGCCAGAAGCACGCAAAACGATTAAACATTAAAACTCTGGCCTGCAAACGTCAAAAACATCTTAATTGACTTATTATTAAAATTAGATACAAGAAGATGATTTTTATTGAAATTGTCTTTTCTAAAAATTACCATCTCCAACTAGTCTTGGATTTTTTTTTTAATTAGTAGCGCCAGTAGGTTACAAATTGTTTTTTTTTACAACCTTTTTCGCTTGTAACCGATCAGTGGTCGGGTGGATAGAGCGTCTGCTACTGAAACTGTAGACCTGGGTTCGATTCCTGGTCGGGTGAAACCAAACACTATAAAAAAACTAGCATTCACAGCTTCCCTGCTTGACGTTTAGTAATTAAAAGGGACACCGTATGTGGTAGAAGGTGGGCTGGTGGCAGCTTGACTCGAAGACCGAAATGTCCCTTTGTTGTCTCCTGGCCAAAAATGCAATTACAAATTTCGTTAATGTATTTAACACTTAGTTGGTTACCATGTCTATAATGCATTGTACTTATTTTTCAAGTATGCTGAGCCATATTTATGACTCATAATTGGTATTAGATGCTATGAGCTCTTAAGCAAGAAGGATTGCCTAATGTTGAGCTTTTGTTAAGTTTCCTTGTAATATTGCACGAGCGTTGGCCTACAAACATTGCCAGAAAAATGACATCATGGGTCCCATGGCACTCTCAAAATTTGCTTTTAAAAGTTTGATTACTGAATTGACTTTAAAAATCATCATCTTCTTGCAGAAAGCCAGCCAAAAATTTTGAGGGAAACAACTTCTACAGAATCTACTGGTCCAGGTAATATTCATGTAGTATAATGCCGTAACAGTATCTAACTTTTCCGCGCTTTTTCCAGGATAGGATATTGCTCTCCCAACCCCGCGTTTTGTTAATAGGTAGTTGGATCCCTATTAGCGATTACTACCTGGGTGATGGGTAGTGCCCGCTCTTTTCAAGTGGTGTTGAAATGGCCACTTTTTCCCCAGGTTGTATCGCTGGGGTTTTATGGTATGATTTGTTTTCGTGCGCACGGTAATCCTACCCAACTGTACGTAAGGATACTCAGGATAAAGCAAAGAGTGAATACAACTGAAAACATTTTGTTTTATTGCTGGGGTTCGAGAAATATCTTATCCCATTGCCAAAGCTGATGTTAAATGATCAACCGAACAAATGGGTCCCATGCAAAAAAATCCCAGACAAATAAGTTTTCGAAAAATTTTTCGAAGTTCAAAATATTATCTGATTTCAATCCAAATTACTGTACACTACTCTTAATTTCACAAAGCCCCAAAGAAGTAAGCAGCTAATTCAGAAAGGTAGAACGCGAACGTAAACGAGTTAACGTCCGATTTGATTCAAAATTTAATGCGCTAATAAAAAATTACTTCAAACTTCTTAGAAACTCAAGTGTTTAAAAAGCTGGAGTTGTTCTTTATTTGCTCTTTTAGTATTTGATTATGTGGACTCTAGTTTAAGTGCTTTCTTCCAAAAAAGTCAAAAACTAAATGAACCACCCTATGAGTTGCCCCATGGTCGTGATGGCCTATTCACAAAATAGGCTGCTGGTACGCCTGCTGTTTGGAGGAATGTCACTTCTCACTCATCAGCAGTATTTGAGCAACGAAATCAACTTTCTTGTTTGACGACCATTGATCTTTTGGGGAACTGAAAATGATATGCTACTTGATTGCATGAATTTTAGTTGCTTGACGGGCACTACTTTATCATTTGTAAAGAATAAAGATCAGTTCAAACCCGGATATTGGAATTTCTCGTGTTGGTAACTTGATATCGTTATTTGTTAGCAATTGCTTACAAGAAAAAAAAAAAACACTAATGGGGGCTTCCCCAACGGGAAAATTTTTAATTAGTTTGCTACCTCTGCATTTTCTGCTTAAGAAATCGTGAAAGTTCTATTTGAAGCCCATTAAATGCAACTCATCGATCAAAAAATATCACGATAATATGCGAAATTTCTATGTTTTTCCCTTTTCATATTTAGCGAACCAATGAGACAAAAGCATGAACTCGTGGGCTGCAAGCATCGTCATATTAGGCACTGATTGAGAATCAGTAAGTGCAGTCAGAGTTTGTGGGTGGAAATAGTTTGCTTTACATCTGTTTACAAGTTAGGCCACGACAAGGTTTAAACCTACTATTTTGCTGATGATGAACTGAGCTTAATTCAAAACGTCAGTAATGAAAATAACCTTGAGACTTTTGTTTTTAAGTAAAATGAGGAAATATGTCGTTCATAATGCACCACTTTTTAAACCTCTTCAATAAAACCAAGAAGTGTTAAAAATTAAAGCAAAATCCATAATCTTAGGCTCTCAGCAGCACTGTATGTAAAATGGAATCGACTCTTTCTCAAAACGGCATCTTTAGTTACTTCTAGAGTTAATAAAATCGGTCAAAACTATAATCTCTGAAAAATCATTTTATTCGTATTTGAATTCTTTTAATTTTGGTGTCACTCTGCCTGAGAACAGCTAGCTACTTTTAAAGAAAAGCTGTGAAAAATCTGTTGGCAACAGAGTTGAATTGACCGCACCAGAATTGAACCAAGACCTATTGTTTCAAAGACAAACTTGCTATTATTCGACGTGTGCTACCGATAAAAAGTAATTAGCCACGACTGAAATCAGCTAAATTTTGCTGCTTTTTAATGGTTTATGAATTGGTAAATATGTATCCCAGCAACATATCATTCCATTTGATTCCAGCAACGCAGTAGTTAAAAAATTGTTAACCTTATGTCTGCAATGTCGTAGGCAAGGTTTGTTTTTACTGTCAGTTTTATGTCTACCAAGCAGTTTCTTAAACAAATATTAGATGCACTTAACCCGATTTTACAATGCCCCTCTGTTTAAGGTTTTAGTATCGCTTCAAAAAGAAGCTTTACTTTGAACTAGTGTGCTTTGAGGTAAATTTATCCAAAAATAGTCCCTGAAAATTTTCAACTGTTGGGGCTAGGGGAAGTTAATGGACGGTTTTGTCGTTGATAATGCAGTTATATTAGGGCATTTTGGCCTATATTTGAGGGTAAATGACGTCATAAAGCGTTTTTGCCACGGGTGTAAACGTTAAAATGCGTTAAACAAAGGGCCCGCGTAAAATAGGGTTAAAAGCTTTTTACAATCAGTTATTGATCTTAACCCACCCTTGACGCAATGAGCTATATAGGATTTTTAGCAAAAATTGCCCTAAAATGTGCATTTACGCAAAATATCCTATACTTCTTAGTTTTGGAAAAAACTCTCGAACCGCAATCGCGTTTGATCTTATAATTTATTTCACTAAATTTTGATTTGTGCTTAGAATTGATTGAGGAAATTTTTGTTTTAGAGTCTTCTTTATCGCTCGAAGAACGAAAGAGGGAGCTGGAAGACCAGAGGCAATGCAAAATATGTTTAGATGCTGTCGCTAATGTCGTTTTTGTTCCGTGTGGACATCTCTGCACTTGCATTCAATGCGCCCAATCGTTGAGAAAATGTCCGATCTGTCGTACGAAGATCGAAAAGGCAATCAAAACCTACTTGTCCTAAATTTTCTGGCATAGTGTGCAAACTTTTGTTATTAGTTGCTATCATTTGGCGCATTTTATATTTTTTAGTATTATCATCTTATTTTGTCATAATTTTGCTCTTCGTATTGATGCAAAGTTTGCTTGCAATTCAAAGAAAAACTGCGTTTTAAAAGAAATGTTATTCTTTAGCTTTCTACATTTCCCCATACAGTATATTGGTTTATTTTATGGGTCATTTTTCGGTTTTTCTTTGATAAATGATCTAAAAAGAGGTTTGAAAAACAAACCTCCGATTTTGCGAGTAAGTCTTTTCGATTACATTTGTTGCTGTAAAACATGTTCCAAAAAACATAAAATGTTTAAAGAATATCTTTTGGACATTTAACTGAAACATTGAGCGAAAATAAACCTAGTTTCTTTCCTTTCTATCTTTCTTTATCTTTCGTATAATTTTGCTTCTATTTTCAAGTTATTGTGCCACGAAGTTGAACTCTACAATCAGATTGATGGGTACATTGTCAGTGTTGCTATTTTAAACCTCCAAAGTCCAACTTCGTCTAATAGCTTACAATCAGGGTTTTGAAAGAAAGCTCAACGTTTGCCAGCGTAACTTTTCAAATCCTGCAGTTTTGTTTTCTTGACAAGCTAACCACATAGTTTTTTGATCATTTACTGAGCTTGTGTGGTTCATTGGTGGTCAAGAAAAACTTTCGTTTCAAAAAAAGCGTTTCGTTACTTATTAAAAATGTCAAGAAGAAATATTAAAAAACCTGTTAATTGTTGAATAAAATAGTATGTAGAGAACGTTTGTTACTTTTTATTTTGGAAACACATTTTTACTATTAAAAAGTAAGTAACATTAAATGACATTACGTCATAACTGTTACTTTAATTTTCTGATCTCATTTTGAGGTCATTTTTGAAACATTTTCTAAACCTGTAAATTTTCTTTCGTGTAAAACTTAGTCGTAAAACCTCCATACGTGTTTTGAAGTGTAAATCAATCTTTGTGATAAGTATTTAATGCAATATACAGTAGATATAGTTAATCAGTTTACCATATATGCATGAAGAAAAATTTCCGAGATGGCTCTCTGCTAAACTAAATTAACTCCACTGTTCCTTAATTATGTTACCTAATTTAACCAGATGAGAATTAATTGATGTTGAAATTTGAACTCATCGTACTGTTTTGTTATAATTGTACATAGTTTAACATTGTGTTATTTGTTTGCCCTGAAATTTAAAATTAAAAAAAAAATCAAAAAATTTAATAAAAAGTTTAAGTGCACTAATATTTGCGTGTTTCAAGAAAATTATTGTTTGTTGGTAAAACATACAACAGCATAATTTTTCAAAAAATTTGTCTGAAATTCTCCGGGTGCTTTTGTGCAAAAAAGTTCGAACAAAACAATATTTTGATTTTTTTGTCAAGTTTTATCTTTTCTGTATTTCATGATCGCAATTATTTTTATTGCTTTCAACTACTCTTGACCAAGTACCAAACAAAAAATTAATGTTTTTTGTATTTTTATGAGCACAATTCTTATTTTAGCGGTTTTTAACAACTCTTGCTTCAGCAAATGCACCATTTTGCTTCAGCAAATGCACCATGTATATATTTTCGTAGTAAAATTCTGCCTCCATATTCAAATAAGATCACCCCCTTAGGATCCCGCGAGTGTGAAACAGGTTTTTCTATGTCATAAATTACTGCAATTTGTAATATGCTGTAGATATTCCATTGAACACTCTTTTGATGGTAACGTCAAACCCCCATAATTGAATTAATAAAATTCTGTGAATAATTTATTACCTTTCAAGAGTTTTTATTGGTCAACATTGCGACACAACAAAAGCTATCTTTTCAGCTTTGTCCTAAATGCTAATTTTGGGCTTTATATTTCGTTATTTTTAGTGTATTGTATTTTCAAAGCGAACAGCTTTCAATCAACCTAAGTTTCTTATACAGTATAAATTCAGCATTTTAAGTGATTATTTTGTTTCGAGTTGATTGTTACCGATCTCTGTACTTGTTCGTGTTCAGGTCACGATTTTTTGTTGTGAATGAAATTTTCTGGTGCCTTGACGTCGCATAATTAATCAAAGTCATTCAGTTATGCATATTTCTTTTTTCAAGTCATATAATTTTGCTTCAAGCGTTTCAGCATTGTAATAACCAACAGGTGTACTGTTACTATCATTGTGCCCAAGTCAAATTGCCACCTGCCCTTCTGTATTTTTGATGCCTAAAGTTCCACAGTTTACTCTCGATGCTAGAATAATACATACAGTTATTTTACTTATGAGTGTTCAATTCAATAAAGTTTGTCACTGTGATTTGTAAAATTTCAATGGACAAAGTTTCTTCTATTTCAAACTATATCATGTTAACATTTAATGCCTTTGCTGATCAAATGTAGATTCACCAAACAGAATTTCATTTGCTGCGTTTGTCAGTTTTGAAGGTTATATTAAAGGGTATTCAAGTCAAGTTTTTCACACTTGACCAAAATGTTGGGATAAGCCTAAAATACTTTCTCATCAAGTTTGTTGGTTCTACGTCTTGCCGTTTTCAAGATATTGCGGTTCAAAATTACCAATTTTCCCTTTACTTTAGTGTTGCCATTTTATCAGTATTGTGACGGAAGATTAACTTTTAGAAAACTGGATTACGTTTACTGAAAAGAAGCTAATTTTACTTTTCTAAATATTTACTTCGTTTTACAATAACTCTGCCGCAAAACATTTATTGAGAATCCGGAACATTTAGTTCCTTTTTGAAATTTTGTTTTTGATTGGCAACTCTGGCAAAATTTCTAAGGGAAAAAAGTCCTCCTGAAGAAAAGTCTAATCTGTTATATCTCGGAAACAAAAGGTCGTAGAAAGCTCAAATTTGGTGAAGTCAGTCTTCAGATCTGTCAATTTTTTTTGAAATTAATGGAAGAAAAATTTTTCTGACCTGAGTGCCCTTTTAACTGTGGAAAGTACCCACAACAATAAAATTTGTGACAGTGTACAAACCATAAGCGTTTGAAATCCTAATTAGGATTTGTTTTAGCACTTCTGAGTCAGAGGTTGGTCTCTTCAGTTCTTTTTTTGATCCCAAGCATGTGGAAACACATACACAATGATATATCACTTTACTTTTGAAAACTTTTAATTATAAAACAATATGAAACTTAATTCCTGTAAAACCTGAGCCGTATATTGCTACATATCATGGTACAAGTTTGTGTTCTTTCTGTAATTAACAAGATGAAACTGAGCCCCGTTTTTTTTTTGTGTGTGTGTATTAAGTTACAGAGTAGGTGGAACTTCTTTATGTTTTTGATGTTTAAATTAACTCGGTATCCTTTGCCCTCGCTGTCTTTAAATTTATGTATGTTGTTTGATTTTAGTATCCTGATGACCCAACATTGTCATACACAGTTAATCATAAATGGAATTGCTTTGTGTCGCAAAATACTGTATTTGGACACATGGAAATAGTGTAAGGTCATAACAAAGTTGAATTTAATTCAGACCTCGTCATCAAAGAAATTAGCTACATGTTATTTTCTAGGCCAGGAATTGAAAACTTTCAATTAAATCAAAAGCATAGTCAAATTTTGAAACTTTTATGTAATGCTTCAATACATTAAATTTGATTAGATAATAATTGTGACATGTTGTGTTTTGTTTTGTTTTCGTAATTTGGTTATAAAATTGTATAAAAAAATTTAAAAAATAAAAACAGTCCGAAACAGGACTGTCCACTTGTCCAGCTCTGTGAACTTACGCTTGTCTAGCTCTGTGAACTTTCAGCAATAAGTCAAGTTATGAATTTTTGAATTTGATATGTTACTTTGTTTTTAAAAGTTCACAGAATGTTATTGAATTCGTGCGTTTCCGTTAATAATTTCTGCCCGTATTGTTTTTAACCTATCTAGTTGATGATTTTATGCTTCGATCAATCTGTACGTAAATATGATCTTCAACCTAGTTAATTGCTTCCAAAAGTTACTACAGTTTTGCTTTCTTTGAAAAGAAAAAAAATTAAAAATATTTTAAGAAATAGAAATTCGCCTTAATATGAGTTTTATACATGTTGTAATTTCGTGCGCTTACTAGCTACTTTACTGGATAGCGCCCTAATGTATAATTGCATATATTATGTATAATTGTATATATATTGTTATGTATTGTATTGTTATGTATTATGTAATTAAATGTAATTTTAATTACATTTTGTTCACCAAGTTGCCATGGCTAGGGACAGCGAAGGGACTTCGGTCTTCTAGTCAAGCTGTCCACCTGTCTACCACACTCGGTCAAAATCCCTGCACTACCACAATTAATGTTCAGTTTTTAACGTATTGTCTTGCTTTTTTGAGTTAATCTCAGCATATTATTGTAAGAATCTTTGCTTGATCAAGTTTTTGTAATTTGCATTTGCTAGTAGCATAGCCTCACAAGCATAGGCGTAGCCAGGGGGGGGGGGCCAGGGGGCCCGGGCCCCCCCCAATCAAAATTCCACTAACGACAAAAAGTTATGACAACATAGCCTGGCGATGTTTAGTTGCAGTTTTTTCCAGTAATTACGCACATAACAGTAATTAAACAGTAAATTAACAGTAAAGCTAACGGTTTCGGCCGAAAAATCACTCTCAATTTCGGTGAAGACCTTTTTTTTTTTTTTGGAGACCACCTGATTTTGGGCGGAAAAAACGTTCGAATTTCCGATTCCGGCCGAAAAATCACTCTGAATTTCGGTGAAGACCTTTTTTTTTTTTTTTGGAGACCACCTGAGTTTGGGCGGAAAAAACGTTCGAATTTCCGATTCCGGCCCAAATTTCACTCTCAATTTCGGTGAAGACATCCGAATTTTTGAGGGTTTGTGCTTAAAATCCCCCCCACCAAAATCCGCTACTGGTATGGGCCCCCCCAATCAAAAATCCTGGCTACGCCTATGCTCACAAGTATTGCTTTCTAGTAACGGAAGTTAAAAATTAAATGAACCGCCCCATGAGTTGCACCACATAGATTGAAAGACGTATCATCGTGAGAAATTGCTTTCTAGTAGTTTGTATACGGCATAGCCTTAATGTTAGTCTTCGTCTAGCAATCTACTGACTGAAATATTTCAGCCGTTACTAGGTTGTACCTCATCTGTGTAATAACTTTTTACTGTTACTCTCGAACTCTTGTTACTTTTATTGTCGTGTTGACTATTATTATTTCAAACTGTTACATATAGTAGTAGTTCTTATTGCTGTGTGTAGCTTAGCGTAAAATTAAAGCCAATTTTTCTATTTTAGTTTACCAATTTTTTACACGGTTTAAGTTCCTTAATTTCTTATGCAAACTTCACTGCATTACACTCACACGATATATAGTTAGCTTTGTGAAATGAGGTTTGTAGTTTTGTTTAACAGTTTTTACTATTAGTTGGGCTTTTGAAACGTCAATTTTGTGTTTTTGTATGATATTTTGTGGGTTAATATATTGCGATCATTTTGTAGATATTGTAGTTTTTGCTACCGTCCAAAAATGTAAGTTCATTTAGTTTTCTGATTCCGCTCATTATCATGCCTATTGTATTTTAAAATGCAATGAAAACTAATACGTTTATTAGCTACGTTGAAGTCTTTACAGTTTTGCTGTATTACGATGCTTACAAATTTAATAAATATTATTTCACATTGCAAACTTTTTATTCAGCGCTTATGAGAAAAGAGCTAAATTTTTTACGAATGTTTGCTACCTCTGACGGTTATGCTTGTACCACTAAAATACAAGTTTTGTTTGCAGTATAGGTACAGTTTCAGTACAAGATTTCAAATCACGAATGCTATGGACAGAGTTTTCAAATTCCTTAAAGCCGTAAATTTAAGTATCTTTTTTGCTCGATTTTCAAAGCTTTGGTTTAAATAGCACATTTGCCTCGGTAGAGTAGTAGCCGAGATGGCCTAGTGGTTACGTGGCATGGCTTTAAATCAGTAGGAAGCGGTGTATCTAGTTCGATGTTAGCCAAAGTGGGAGAGTGTCAGTGGCCAGAAATACTAGCTGCAAAAATCAGATCGGAAACCTATAAATTTCGTACGATCGTGTTGTTTGAAAATATAGGTTTAAAGTGATGCAGTATATGCTATTAATCTGAGAGCAGAAGTCCTAGACGTTGACAGCAGAGTCAGCAAAATTGCGAGTACTGTTCAGGCTTTCGAGAATACGATAGGATTTCAAAAAAGACAGAAATGACAACAGAACAAATAGAAAGAATCCTGACAATTAATTATTGAGGTTAGCGTAATTGGAATCCCGAAAAATGTTTTTTTAAGCAGACAAACGATGGGTACAAAAAAATCCCTAGAGTCCCAAAATTTTATGCAATTTTCTACCACCAGCTGTCCACCAGAGATCTTCCGTTTTCTCTTTGGCTTGATGCTCAACACCAGCTCGAACTTGTTATACCAAATTTTCCTTACGCCTTTTTCTTGAAGTTTATATCTACTTCAATTCCTACTCCAGTAATTTGCACACATTGGCCAAGCGACTTTTCCGACTTTGGTCAATACAATGACGTCATAGATTTCATGAGCCAAAAGTCTGAATGGTTTAGAATTAAAAATTAGCAGCAATTTAGAATATTGAAAATTTTTTTATTCAATGATTGTCAACCTAAAACTGTAGGTTTTCGTGTTTCGACCAGTATCTTAGGCCATCTTTATGGCTAGCATTTAGAAGCAGAAGTTATTCATGTATACAATTTATTATTGTAATATACAGTGCGAATGAGCTATCGCGACGCGTTTCGACCTTGCTCAAGGGTCTCATCAGGCGAAAAAAATAACACATATTTAGACACGCAATGATATAAAACTGCAACTAAAAATTTGGAAACAAAAATTAGGAGCAATTTAGTATCATTAAACTTTCAAACATGCAATGATATAAAACTGCAGTTACCAAATTTGGAAATATAAATTTGCATCGATAAGCACATCTGCTTTGTCTAAGCAAATTTTATAATGATGTCAAACAACTTATGACATGTTCAAACAAAAATCACATTTAGCTCGTGCTCTTCCTGTGATTTTTATATGAACATGTCATAAGTTGTTTGACGTCATTATAAAATTTGCTTAGACAAAGCAGATGTGCTTATCGATGCAAATTTATATTTCCAAATTTGGTAATTGCAGTTTTATATCATTGCATGTTTGAAAGTTTAATGATACTAAATTGCTCCTAATTTTTGTTTCCAAATTTTTAGTTGCAGTTTTACTGTATATCATTGCGTGTCTAAATATGTGTTATTTTTTTCGCCTGATGAGACCCTTGAGCAAGGTCGAAACGCGTCGCGATAGCTCATTCGCACTGTACATTACAATAATAAATTGTATAGATGAATAACTTATGCTTATAAAGATGGCCTAAGTTACTGGTCGAAACACGAAAACCTACAGTTTTAGGTTGACAATCATTGAATAAAAAAATTTTTAAAGGTTTAGAATTAGATGCTCGCCAATGAATTTTTGAAAAATATGTGTTTGGACTATCGACTTGTTGTGAAGGTTTTGATGGTGCTTAACAAGTAAGAAAGTGTTTACAAACGGGGTGTTTGTTTTACAAACAGATGTGTTTGTTTTGTGTGTTTGTCAAAGGGGGTGTTTGTTTTTACAAACAGATGTGTTTGTCAAACGGAGTGTTTGTTTTACAAACAGTTTGTTTTACATACAGATGTTTGTTTTACAAACAGCTTTGTTTGTTTTACAAACCCGTTTGTTTTACAAACGGGGTGTTTACAACCGAAAACCTACAGTTTTAGGTTGACAATCATTGAATAAAAAATTTTTTAAAGGTTTAGAATTAGATGCTCGCCAATGAATTTTTGAAAAATATGTGTTTGGACTATCGACTTGTTGTGAAGGTTTTGATGGTGCTTAACAAGTAAAAAAGTGTTTACAAACGGGGTGTTTCAAACCTAACCGCGAATTTAATCTAGGTATACATAAATAAGTTTGTATCGTGCATCAGTCAAATGTATTTACTAATTTTATCAAAAACGCATTTATTGTTGTTCTACAAAATTTTTATATGAATCATTTTGACAATACTTTTTGCATCTTGTTTTCTTAGTTAAAGTACTACTACTTTTAAGCACTGCGTTTTTAGCGCAACGGAATATCTTTCTCACCAACTTTTAGTACCAGTGTTTAATATAGCACCCACATTTTTTGCCAAGTTGTCTAGTGTTTGTCTTACCTTTTTAGACAGGATGCTTCTTTTCTAAGTTAAAAGTCAAGCAGAAAACCAATTTTAAAGCTTAAATTGACAAGACTCGGGCCCAATTCACCGTTCTACCCACTAAGTCGCACCGGTGGCTAACTGGCCACCAAGTGGAGCATCTGGAAAATTAGCTCTGCTTATGTGACTTTTTTTCTTTTTTTTTTAATGGCATATTGACAGCTAACACAATCAAATTTAAGCTCACTTCTCATCTATTAAAAAAGAAATATAATTTTTCCCGAAAAAATTTATGGGTATTTCCCGTAAAATCTTTTCGAAAAAGTACCACATGACAAAAACCTTTTTTTAGTTGTCATTCTTAGCATCGTACACTTGCCCAACAGCCCACAACCTCTTAATTGGGACTTCGCGCGCGCGCGTAGTTGGGACTTCGCGCGCGCGCGTAGTTCTTATGTTTTTACTCGGCCATTTTGATAGATGAGCATTAAAATTTTTTAAATTTTATGATAAATCAAAAACGGCAAAATGTGGAAAGCTGAAATTTGGACACAACATTGCAAGTTTACAAAGCATCATGCATGCCAATTTTGGGGGTCGAAGATCACGTGATAATGATTTGGGAACCCTAAAACCGACAAAAAACGGCTATTTTTGAGCCGAAATTTTTTTATTTCGCTTTTAAGAAAAAAACAGCTGAACGTGAAAAGTTGAAATTTGGACACAACATGGATAGTGATAAACAGTGTATGCATACCAAGTTTGAGGGCTCCCAGTCACGTGACCGAAATTTCTGAGGCGGAAAACGGTCAAAAAGTGGTAAATTTTGAAGTGGTATATCTCGGTAAGTAGTGATATTCTTTGAAAAAAATTTGTGGTTTTTGAAAACACTAATCAGTACCTTTGTAATGGTTATGTTCATTTATTCTGTATTTGATATAATTTTTCCTTATTTTTGTCTTTATTCTTTTTTTTTTTCTTTGTTTTTCTTCTATCACTATCTCCTTTTAAACCACAAAACGCAGATGGATGATATCACGGAGTGGTATAGAGTTTGGAACAAACTGGTGTGTGTCTGAAAATGGGGGTGTCATGTCCGGGGATTCCCCCTAAAATGGGATCTGGAAAATTTTGAACTTTTGAATTGTTCAACGTAGATAAGCCAAATTACCACATTTGGTGGATATTGGTGGTGACTAAAACATATTAAAAATTGGGGGGGCTGCAATGGGGAAAATGGTTGAAATGCGTCATACAAAACTCAGAAAATTTTTTCTACTCAACTTAAGTAGATCAAATTTTCGGAATAGATTAATGAAATAAAAAGTAAATTGTTGGTAAAATTTTGGAAATCACTACTGGGAAATATTCCCTCAATGGGTTTTTCAAAATCCAAACCTTTGTAATGATCATTATTGATCAAGGCATGCCAACATCACTTTCAGGATAGTTAAATATAAACAAAAGCATAAGATAATAATTTTTGTGGAGGTCGCATTGCACCAATCTTCCCAAAATTTGCTTTTTCTAATTTAAAACTTTAGGGTTTTTCAACATAGGAATGGAATTGTAAAATAAAAAAGTTCCTCATTTTTTTCTGGGTACTCCAGTACTCCGCTTGATTAGTAGCTCACTTTGTTTGTTGAGATAGTGGCAAGGATTTTACATGTGGTGTTCATGAAAAAAATGAACACTACCGGTATTTTGTCATGAAAGGATATTATGAAAAATTTTGTTATAAAGTTTATAAGGTAGTAATATTCCTGAGAGAAGATTCAGTTACGCAAAAGTCAATACTTACTTATGACGAAATGGTGTTGAATTTTTTCTTTAACACCATTGCAAACTTTGTCTATGAAGTTTCTTTCATTAGTTTATTTACAGTAGCCTACTTTGATGAAATTGTTAAACTTTTTATGCAAGCTCTCAGTTAGAGAAATTAGGGCTTTTCATTTTAAGGCTATTTCAGAAAACTTTTCAAGTTTTTAGCACCTCAATGGACGTACCGGTATTAATTAATAATTAGGTTAGCCTATTAGCATTTACCATGAAGAGGCTATTTTGCCTCTAGAGGCAAAATAGTATTTTTCCTCTGTTTGGGTTAGGGCACAGTATATTAACTATACAGTATGTTCACTCCATTGTCAAAAATGTCCAGCATTTTTTTGCTTGTGTTGCGTCATAGGGACTTTTTTGGGTGGGTCACGTCACTACATGGTGAAAAAAATGTTTCCAATTTTTTTCGATTATTTTAATATTGTATATTTAAAAAAAAAAACTTTGGGGTTTTTTATTTGAATTAATAGACTTTGCACTTGAAGAAAGCGCAGTGGGCGAGCGAACTGTTACATTTGTGTTTTTTCAATTCTTAGAAATTGGCACGAAGCATGCTCGAAGATGTCGGGAGCTCACTATGACGTCATAATGCTTGTTAGAAATATACTAATTTCAAGTGTTTTAGTGCAATATATGTAGTAGCCTATGGTGCAATCGTTGATCTTAAATCAAAACAAGGTCTTCTAGGCTGCTCAAGGTTTTCTATTGAAGTAGACGGTGGACGAGATGCATTTGTGACGTCATAATGCATATACATATTGTTTAATTTCGTATTCATGCTTGCTATTGGACAGCCTGATTTAGCCAAATGCCAATATTGAATAAATGAAAAATAGCTAAAAGAAATAAATCGGATCGAGTGGAAGATGTAATCGGGAGACCACTATGACATCATAAAGCTGTTACAAATTTGCCAATCTCAATTGATTTGACTGCAACATAATCCATCATACAGTACAAGGATTTGGTTGCAGCTAATTTTTATAGGGAGTAAAAAGGGTCGTGATCAACGCTTTCGTGTGTGACGTCATTATCCATTTAAGTTTTGTTTCAGTTTCCTGTTCAAGCTTGCTGTAGAATGGTCACACTACAAGCTAATATAAGCATTGAATAAATTCAAGATAGTAATCGAAGTATGTAGTCGGGAGACCACTATGCCGTCATAAAGCTGTTACAAATTTGCGAGTTTCCACTGATTTCACTGCAATTATTATCCGTCATAAATCATAACAAGGTTTTGTTTGCACGTTGCAGCTGATTTTATATCGAGAAGAAGGAGTCTGGATCAACGCGTTCGTGTGTGATGTCATAATGCATTTACGTTTTCTTTTCTTTCATGCATTATAATTTGGTTTTAATTGATTAATAAAAGAGTTTTAAGGGTGAGTTCTTCTCAGAGATATGCCATTGATTTCTATAGTATTTGAAGTAGGCTATCTAGTGACATTGATAGCCCCAAAATTCTTCAAAAAGAAATGCTCTTTGATTACTGTCTTAGTTCTTAATTGCTACAATAAACAAGTAAACACAACACAACTTACTTTGCTGGTGTACCGTCAAGCCAGAAACTCTTTATTTAGTAGAAAAGGGACAGACGCGCGGAAAAAAATAGAAGAGCATTAAAGAAAAAAGCATACATTTGTTGTAAAGGTTTTTTTTTAGGCCACGCGTATTCGACTGATTTGATTAGACGTATTTGTAGAATAAATAAACCGTGAAGAAAACAGTGATGCTGATTGGACGATTCTGCATATTTTAAAACAAACTAAGCAAGAA